>CM067210.1:7886648-9202273 GCA_034190965.1 Prunus campanulata | reverse complement strand
CAGCCTGACTTCGTGGCCCCCACAAGCAACTCGGGCTAACCCTTGCTGCTGGAGCCCGTTTTTCTTCCAAACCCCCCTAGCCCGAGTCTAAAACCCTCTGCTGGAAATGCTCTTATCATATAATGAAATTGGATTATGTGCAGAAATTTAGGGAGAGAGATTCATGCAATCACATAATATGAAATAAAAGGGGTTGCAAATATAGAATTAATTATTTATAATTGAGGAAAAAGAACAAATAAATTAGTTCGTCAATATAACAAATCATTTGAGGTTGGTGTTTGACCAACTTGTTGCGTTTGACCGGCTTTCAGGAAACAAGAAAAAGCGAGCCACAAAAATCCGGGGGTTTCCGTAACGGAGATGACGTGAAGGCCCAATCAGCAAGACATAGGCGTGAGAAAGGAACAGAATGTCGTTTTGCACGTGCCAACTACGGTCAAATGACGGTGCCCAATCCTTTACACGTGTATGCCCTCGAAGAAAACCGTAGCGTATTGTTGGACATGCTGGATATCTTGACCACCACATCCCTGTGGTCCCTACCTCCAAAGCTAAAATAATCTGATGCGACTCGGGCAGCGCACCTTTGCGTACAACCACAAACCTGTGGAACTGTGGAACTGTGGAACTGATGGGCTCTCTGATTCTGATTTCCATGTCTTATGGCAAATTCTTTGCGATTCCTTTCCAACCTTAAAACGGCTTCTGCAAATTTGGCAGCTCCCACCATTTACTATTAAATATTTGTTCCTATATATTTTGCAATTTTGTTGATTTTTTTTATTGAGTAGATGAGTTGCCTATATCAGTTTATATATTTTGCCAATTTTTTATTATACAAATGATAATTAAAATTAATCTAATTTATCGGAAGATGAATTCAAACTTGAGTGCAAGAAAACATGTTCACTGTCCCACCAACGAACCTAACTCATTTTATCGGAAGGGGAATTTGAACTTGTTAATCAACGACTGCATCCTAAATGTGTTGTTTGCAATAATAGAAACTGGCACGTGTATGTTTACCCACATAAATGTCTTATTAGGACAGAAGTAGAATAGGGCACAAGTGTGCAAAATAGCCAAAAGCTACCACACATCCCATCCGATCAACTCCTCTCTCTCTCTCTCTCTCTCTCTCTCCCCGTCTCTCTCTCTCTCCCCTATTAAAAAAAAGGCAAAGATAAAAATCAAACCTAAAGCTCATTTTCTCTCAAAAGAACAAAGCAAGAATCTCAGCCCCATCTCTCTCACCTCTCAACTTTCTTCTTCTCTTCTTCTTCTTCTTCTTCCTCTTCTTTCTTCCCATGTCAAATGAAAAGAAAAACCCTTACCAGTATGACCCTTTCGACTTCAACCCCCATGACAGGACAAGCTTTCCATTCTTCAATTATGGCACTCCCTCCATACAAGATCCACAAAACCTACATGGGTTCGAATCCGATCACCCCAATTCTTCATTCATGAGCTTCACTGACTGCCTCCATGGCTCAATGGACTACAACACCCTCTCAAGAGCCTTTGACATGTCATGTTCTTCATCTGAAGTCATTTCTCCGCCGTTGGATCATGAGAATTCCAAGAACCAGCAGGCTGCTGCTGCAGCTGCAGGTGTAGGAGATCACTCGGTGGGGACTAGCACCACTGAAAACCCATCTACACCAAACTCCTCAGTTTCTTCTTCATCTAATGAAGCTGCTGGTTCTCATGAACATGAAGATTCAGAGAAGAAGAAGAAAGAAAAGCAGCCAAAAGTGGCAGTGTGTGATGAAGCGGCAGGAGATGAGGAAGGCAAGTCAAAGAAAGGGTAGGTGTTTTTGGTTCTTTGTAGCCAGGTTCATGGTAAAGGTTAATTAGCAGCTTTTGAGGGATATCATTTCTTACTTCATTATTTTCCACTCTTGGTATGGATAAATATAGGGCTTAGATTGACTAATATTTTGTCAGGAGGTAAGACTGTCATATAAAAGGTAAACAAAAAAACTTTTTAGTGCAATTTTCCCCTTGTGTTTTCAACTTACATGTCATTAATTAATACGTCTTTAATTGAAGATATATTTCTTTAATTATTTTGCTTTCTCATTAGATTTCTGATGATTAACCAATAACCATACATGCAACATCTAGAAACTTCTGGGGAGCAAAAAGGAAAATAATGGGATCTATGTTTAGAACCCTAAAATCGAGTGCGTACACATCTAATTTGCTTAGATATATGTGATTCAGGAGCAAAGCAAAAAAGAAAGAGAAACGGCAGAGGGAACCACGGTTTGCCTTCCTGACTAAGAGCGAAGTGGATCACCTTGAAGATGGATATAGATGGAGAAAGTACGGACAGAAGGCAGTCAAGAACAGCCCTTATCCTAGGTATACTTAATTGCCTTTCTTTACAATTTCTACACTAGCTCAACGTACATTCCATTAAAAAAATATTATAAAAAGAAGAAGAAGAAGAGTCCAACTTATAATGATTTCTGGATGTGTGATGTGAACAAGTTTTCAAACCAGCCGTTATTTCTTGGCCGGTCAATATAGGCGTTATTTGATGATCAAATATTTGTTATATGTCATTCATATCTGTTATGGTTACTAGTTAATTAAAACTCTTTTCTATTATATGCAGAAATGATGTTAGCCTTCACATTAAGCCGTATAACTATATAGAACAGTTAGAGCCCGTTTGATAACCATTTCATTTTTCATTTTTTGTGTTAGAGTATAGAGGAAAAATGAGAGTTAGAACTTAGAATGGGAGCGAGGATGAGAGGGATGAGTAACAAAACTTGAAAACAAAAACTTGAGAGTGAAAACAATTTCAAATGGATTTCAGTTTTTAGTTTTTGTTATAACTTTTGTTACTCCTCCCTCCCATCCACCCCTCTCAATCCCATCTTCCTCTCATTTTCTCACTTCCATTCCCCCTCTTTTTCACTTTTGTTACTCATCCCTCCCATCCTCTCTCTCAATCTCATCCTCACTTCCATTCTCCCTCTTTTTCCTCTATACTCTAGGACAAAAAAATGAAAACTTAAAACTAATGATTAAACAGCCTTTAGTTTGTTTGATTGGCTCCACTTTATAGTTTGTTCTTTAATTGACATCATTCATTTCTATGCTTGTGATAGAGAAACTTATATAACATGAACATTAAAAGAGTAATTTGGTGATCTCACACAGCTTTGTAACTATCTACTTCCATTTTCAGAAGTTATTATAGATGCACTACTCAAAAGTGCGTCGTAAAGAAGCGCGTTGAGAGATCATTTCAGGATCCATCCATTGTGATCACAACATATGAGGGTCAGCACAACCATCAGTGTCCGGCAACACTCCGTGGAAATCTCAACCTCAATGCCGTTGGAATGCTGTCCCCTAATTCCCTTTTGACATCGGCGTCTCTCAATGGATCAGCGAGATTTCAACATGAATTCTTAACTCAGTTTCTCCCAATGAACAACCAATTGCAATTGCAATTGCAAAGCCATCATCATCAGGATGATCACCAAGCAAGTAATTCCATGATATATTCAAACCTCGTGGTCCCTCACCCTCATCATCATCAGCAGCAGCATCAGCGGCAGCAGCTACATGTTCCTGACTATGGTTTATTGCAAGATTTAGTTCCTTCATTTGGTCAAAAGCAAGAGCCATGAATTTCATGATCACTACTTTATGATATTTTCAGTACTCTCACTCATGAGTACATCTTTTCCTATCTCATTATTGCAATACTGTCTAATATGTACGCTTTCTCTCTGGCCATCTCTCTTCTTTAGATTTTGTTTGATATGTGAGACTAGGAGACAGTATGGCTCTCAAGAATAGCATTCAATGCCTACGTACTAGTGTACTTCTGACTATTGCATGGAGTGCACATCTACACGTATATTTAAATATATGTTGTTCTTGTTCTTAAAAAGCAGACTTTTAATACATATTAAGCCTCTAAAATATGCATGAGTGAAGGTGCTTGTTTTGAAGGAATGGCAGCCTATATATATATACCTAGCTATACTTGACATTTGTATACTTATAATCTGTATACATACATACATACATATATATATATATATATATATATATATATATATATATATATATATATAATTTGCTATTTTTATACATTATTTTCATGCATCTGTTTTATTTTATACTACTACTCTGCGATTGGCTCAATTAATTCCCCAAAAAATCACTTGAATTTGATATCATTTAACCACTCAATTGAATTATTGAAATTTTAATACTTTCTTAAAGTACCGTGTTCATTGATTTTGTAGGACACAATTAGATGTCAAAACGGTTTCCGATTTGTCTAATGTTTTGCAAGGATGATCTATAAATGTAGACTTAAAAAATATATAGTTTGGATCTTTGAAAAAAAAAAATCGTAGGGTACCCTAAAGGGTGTCCCTCAATAGAAATGGACTAATATATATATATAGCTAGCTAACATTGGAAATGAGGGCTTAAATGTGAGGATTTTTATTCAGACCTCCAAAATTTTCTACTTAGATAACCCAACTGCCGACCATCCGATATCCAGCCCCTCCCACCTGGCGGTCCACCATGAGTGTCACCAAATTGGATGTCGTCGTTAACACGAATATGTAAAAACTCCAATGCCTGCCAAGTTGCTGCATACACTAACTTGCCATCAATATTATTTCCATATATTTGATCCTTCTAGCCTCCCTTCAAAGAGGCTCCATGACTCAGCGATCTCTAGAGCAAAGACTATATATAGCCACAAGACATGAGGGAAGCCTTGCTGCTACTGAAGAGGCAACTGCTTTAACAGAGAAGAAGAAGCTGTTTGAATGTGTATGTAGAGAATGACGTCCATCGGAGGGAAGTTTTACATAAAACCTTAGGACGGCGAAAGTTACTATATATATCAACCATGATATTCCAAACCAACCACCCGTAATCTTGCCATTTTATATCATTAGTGGGATTTGATTTTTAAGGCTCGTCTCTGGTAACGTTTTCGGAGAATGTTTTTAGAAAATGAAAATGAGAAAATGAATTTGCATTTTTAGGATTTAAGAATGCATCTGATAGCTTAATTAAAAAACATATTTTGAAAATGTAAACAATGAAAACGTGTCTGGTAGTACAATTTGATAAAAACTCCTATTTTTTAAAGTCATTTTTTGTTAATGTCTCCTCTATACAAAAAATACTTAAAATTAGAATAACATTATAATGTAGTAGAAAAAAAAAAACTATAATTTTCTTTAGAGAACTTTATTTAAAATAAATAAAAAAACCTTTGCAAAACCCACCCCAATTCCATCTAGTCCTCTCCTTTTCTCTAACCCTCATGTTACCTATCTCCTTTTGTCTTCCTCCCAATCCCTCTCTGGTTCCATCTCTCTCTCTCTCTCTCTCTTGCTTCATCTTGTCCACCTTCTCTACATGGCTCATCATGAAACAGAGCAAAATAAATCCCAGCTCTCAAAGGAAATAAGTCCAATAATATATATATTGATTAAAGTGAGTTGATACCTGTTTAGACCTCAAACTTCCTGTGGTCAACGTATAAAATGCAAGTGTTTGTACTTGAAATGAAGAGGAGATTTGGTTCCCTGATTGTATGATGCTTATGTTGGAATAACGACGTGAACAAGAGTAATCTTTTATGTATTTGACAAATCTTCTTCTGTACTTGGGAAAAAGGTCAGACCCTTTTTTACACAAATTCAAGCCTTATTTATAAGGAGTTTCACAAGATATTCTTTAAGCTGGTTGTTGAGGGCCAAAAAATTCAAGACTGGGCCCAAATATATTTCTAGCCCAGTATGACACCTAACTTGGGAAGAAACCCGACTTGGGTACGCAAGAGTTCGTCATATGCGCTTGCACACATGCCATGCCAAACAAATAAGCAACACGTCACGCTACAAGCTTAAGTGGGCCCAAGCCACGCAAATGCCTAGGGCTTGCTGAGCGGGTTGTGGTATGGATGGTTACGAGCATTCACGAGGCCCATTGATGGGCCGAGAAGTGGAAGTTTTGGGCTGCTTGGGAGCCCCAAAACTCGAGCTCATTTCTTGAGCCCAAATATATGGGTAAGCACAAAAAAAAGAAAAAGGTAGCCCATTACCTTAGAAAATTGGCCCATCACCTTATTAACTAGCCCATTACCTTAGGGAATGACCCAAGTGACTTAGAAAAATCTGAAAATCTCCAACACATGGCTAGAGACAAAACCACGAAAGAAAAACAAGGGATAGAGACTTGCGAAGACTGCTGGGAATCTCCAACACATGACCAAAGACAAATCTCAACACAAGCCATCCAAAAAATCAAAGGATACTTGAGCAAAACACCCTTTAGACCAGCGCCATTACCCCCTCATTTCTCCCACCAACTCTTGCAATAAAATGAAGGAGAAAAGAAGGAGAAAGGGTAGCCCAAAATAGGAGATGGTGGCAGAGACAGCTACGGGAAGACTCTAGAACTCCCAAAAATATTGTCTCTGTGTATTTGGATTGGGGGAGATTTCATAAAAAGAGGTTGAATCGAAGGAAGAGAAGAGAAATGGAGGAGGAGACTTGGCAAAATTGGAGAGAAACAACCAGAGTTTCTTGGGAAGAACGAGCTTCCAACGCCTATAAAAGAAGGCACCTTCTACCCAGCAAAACAACTCATCGAAGGCAAGCAACCACATCTAGAGAGAGCAAGCATCACCTCTCATCCCTAGAACCCTTCAATTTCAAGCCCTAGTCCTCCATCTCTTCCCATTTTCTCTTCTGGCAAATCATTCCAGAGCCTATGAAGCTTTTGTCAAGCTGCTGGAAATCTGCTAAAGCCACTCATGCTTCCATCTTCTTCCTTTCTTTCCCACAAACAAATCCAAAGAGAGCAAGCATCACCTCTCCCCTCTGGAACCCTTCGATTTCAAGCCATGTTCTGCATTGTTTCCCTTTTTCTTTTCTGTCAAGCCACTCAAGAGCCTGACGAAGCTTTCGTCAAGCTGCGGGAAACTTGCTCAAGCCACCCATTCCTCTTCCTTCATTCTTTCCTATTTTCCCTCAACAAATCCTCTCAAAATTCCCTCTCCCCTTTACTTCGAGCCTCTGTTTCTCATAGGAAACCCAAGCCTTCTCTCTCGCATACTAAACTCGTGAATGCTCAGCTCCTATGCCACAAACTTCTCATGTCAAGCCTTAATATTTATCTGCAAGCAACTGTTGGTTTTGTTGGTGAAGGAATCCAATGTGTTTCCTAAGGCTCCACGAACCTTTAGAAGTACTCTTGGGGCTTGATTCTTGAACTCAGACACAGGGGCAGATCCACCCATTTGCTCTTTACAACAGCGTAGGCTCATGTGTAGCTACCGGAACGAAAAAGCCCCTACATCGGTCACCTCAGCTCAGAGCCGAGTTGTTTATGTCACATCAGGTCATCCTGTCATGTGGTGGACGGCGGGGTCCTTCCACGTCCTCATCTTATGATGGCTCTACGCGTTTTGCTAGGGGGTAGCCGGAGTCCTATCTGGTCAGGGAACGGGTTAGATGATTTACATGTGGTATTGGAAAGGACAGGGGCAGTATTTCTAGAGGCGGTGAATCCTCCCTGACAGGTCTTGTCGTCAACGTAGATGAATAGCATTTCATTATGTTTTCCTGGAGGGTACTGAGCCCCAGGTGGTGAGGTTGGGAACCAAGCCGACGTGCGTGGTTGGTAGTTAAAAGGGTTGGATGACCGCTTTTGCCACGTGGCTAGCGAGGTCCATGTGTTCTCCTCTTATTGGGCAGATGGGCTCGGTGTATATCGAGCATCAACAATAACCATAATAAATTAGCAACTAGAATTTTAGAGAGAGTGGATGTATGGAAATTTACACAAATAGAGAGTATGATTTTTATTTTCGCTCTTAGTTGTTTTCTGCATTTTCACTTTTACCGTGAAAACGATGAAAACATCTTTTTCTTGTTTTCTAACTTAAAGCAAAAATCAGAAATCGTTTCCAAAATATCATTGTTGAAATAAAAAAAATTCACCCAAAAAAAATAATTTCTAATGTGGGTTTTGATAAGCCCTAAAACGTTGGGTGGGTATGGTCTTCACACTACACTTGTTTTCAAAACAAATTTGAAACACCCAAGTAATCAAATTGTCCCTGATCTTATGCCTAAAGAAAAGGAAAGGATCATCCATTCAGTAAATAAAGGAAAATGATAATCTAATAAAGTGGAGGAGGAATTGAATTTGAATGAGGATTATTCCATCTCAAATCTCTCCCGCAATGACTCTATAAAAAGGAGAAGAGAGGTAGAAAGAAAGAAAAAAAGGTGGAGAAGGAAGAAAAAAAGGAGCTGCTGCTAGAAAAATTGCTAGAGCACAGAGACAAAAAAAATTGTCACAAGTATACTGTCATCACCATTAATTTCTGTGTGGTGGCAACCCTTGTGTCAGATTCTTGGATGATAAATCCATGGTGGGTGGCAACCCTTGAATCAATTTCTTGGACGATAAATCCATGTTGGGTGGCAACCCTTAAACCACATATATGGATAGCAAATTTGTGGGATGATTCCCGTTCAATAAAGTTGTGCCGAGCAAAAGGAAATCCATGGGAGAACAAACAAATTATGTTATGGGAGTTAATTCCAAAATGTACAGAAAAACAGGAACGTGCTCTACCCTTGGTTGAGAAAATCACACCAATTCCTTCTCTGTAGCTTCAAATAAAAATGGGAAGTTAGTTCTCCACCACAAGTTGCAGTAAAGGAGTTGATGACAGAAATGAAAACAATAGGAGTTTAATCTCACGGAAAATGTAAAATGGGTTTATACCTCTTGAAACTCTCTAACCAACTCTCTCCCTCTCTGTTAAGAAGACACACCAATTTCTTCCCTCTTTGAGAAAATTGCACAGACCCTTCTCTTCTCAGTTTGAGTATGTTGCATTGAAAGCAAAGAAAAAAAAGAGGAAATTAGTTTTGCAAATAACAAAGAAGAAAATATGGTGTTGGGAAGATTGCTTTGTGTTGTGTTTGTATATAGACAGAGCAAGAAGAAGAGGAGAAGTCATCAAATAAAAAGAGAGAAAGAAAGTTTGAATTCTTCATATTATGTTTGTGTGCATATAGACAAAACAAAGGAAAAGTTGCCTATATACAACCCTGTTTGGAAGATGGCTTTGTGTTACAGACTAAAAAAAAAGATAAAAAAAACAAGGAAGTCGGCAAAAAGAAAGAAAAAGAAGAGGCATGCGCTTCTTTGGGTCCCTAGGCTGGTTTTCAATTAAAGTTGTTGTCTACTTTGACTGAAGGTTAAAAAAAAAAGCTATTCTATGAAACTCTTGTCTGTGTGGCCTGACAAAGAGAAAGGTCATGCATAACTTTTGTTATGAAAACGAAGATGGCTCTCTAAGAAGGTCTGACACGGAAGCAAAGGAAAATTGGTCTGCGGATTCTTGGTCGTGGAGTAATTGTTTCTTAAGTCAATCAACACTACAATTCCTTCACGGCTTCAACACCTGAAGTCCTAATTCAATTGTGACTGGTTTAGCTCAATGGGATGAGCTTTACACTGATGACCAATCATGGGCCAACTGATAAAAAATGTCAAGGCCCAAAAACATATTATTTGGTTGTCTACCTATTAGTTCTCAAAGGCCCAAATTATTAAATGAGTTATCCAAATAAACACTCATTAAATTTATAGAGGCCCAAATAATTTTAAAATCATTAAAGCCATAGTTGGGTCCAAATGCAAATGTCAATTATAGAAAATTAGTGGGTTCATCAAAATTGCTATTTTTTTTTTCTTGGACATTGGCAATAAGAAAAATGGTACAAAACCATCTAATTTTTTCCATGGGTCATTTACCTATAAAAATCTCTAAATTGTCTCAAAGACACAAATTCTAAATTAGTAGGCCACACTTACTCATATATTTCTAAACTTCGGAACTACGTTGATTTGATCCTATCATGGGTACGTAGACAGTTTAGCATCCCACTAGACGCAACCGCAACCAAATTTGAATCTATAGTTTTCTTAACCAAATTCCCCCAAACACTTTTTCCAAGAGGAATGAGTCATTCACTCATTGCAATTCCGAACTACGTTGATTTGATTCCTTCGAAAGGGTATGTAGGCAATCTAGAGACTCAATCTACATGCAACCGCCCAAATCTTAAATACAAACAGATCCTGGTTTATTCTTAACCAAATTCGCCCCAAACACAATTCCATATAGAATCCCTGGTTTATTAAGCTAAATTACTAAAACACTCCTCAATATAATTCAAATCAAATTTTCATTGTAATGAGTCATTTATTCATTGCAATTCTTTGAACTACGAGTGGCTTGATTCCTGCAAGGGATACGTAAGCACTCTAATGTTGGACTTGGGAGCAGCCACAAAACCAAACACACACATTCTGTATTTTTATGATGAAATCAAAGGGTGTTCCCTTGGAATAAGGGATTGTAATTAAGAGACACCGCATCTGGAATGGGTCGAACCTAAAATAATAAAACCTCATTATTTAAATAGTGGTGGTGAAATTATGTTGGGAGGTTCACATTTTTCTTCAACAATCATTTTCTGTGTTTTGGGAAACTCATCGTAGAACCCATTTCTGGGATGTTTTTATTCCCGCAAAACAGAAAACGCAGCCCCAAAACATTACCGAACGGCACCTAAATTTTCTAGTCCTCACTTAGACTTAAAATGTAGGCAACTTATATATTGGAGTAATTATAGTGTAGTAGGGTAGTATTATTCACGTGTTATAATATAAGTGGATATTTATTAATACTATTTTCTAAATGGGGGAAGTATACCGTGTCGTCTACCCATTGTAACACATGTACAATATATACTACACAGCTGTAGGATTCTATAATTCTCCATATATTGGTGGTGGTGAAGCACTAAGCTTTTGTAACACTAAACGTATGTAACTAAGAAAATTAATAAATTATTATCCCATTTGTTTGGGCTGGATTAACGCACTGGATTGGCTTCAAATGGCCCAATCTGGTGTTTTGCCAGTTGCAATGGGGACATTTATAATCCAGCCCACCACCGTTTCTCAGTCTGTTGTTGATATAAGTGTCTTAAATAAAGTCACGTGCGGCCCACATATTTGTTTTCCTACCTACCTGAGACTGAGAAGAGAAGCAAATATTAATTTTCTTTTGTTTGTGAGTTGGGTGCGCCCAAAACCCATTAATAATCTAAAGAGGATGATGGTCTTCTTCTTGTTGGTGGTCCTTTCCACACAAGCTCCCAAATGTTTTGTTGCTCCACTTTTCCATCAGAGCCAAAATGCACTTGACTCATATGTTAATTTGACTGTATTTACATAGCATATACTCTATATTTATTTTATACAAGCAAACACAACTCTAAATCGAGAAGAGAGAAGCAAACACAACTCTAAATCGAGAAGGAGGATTCAAACTTGAGTGCAAGGAGGCGGACTAACCACACAAACTCTAATCTAATTGAATACATATTTATATTGGTACTAGTGCACATTACAATATCTGATGCATGTCCAACAATATCTTGCATGGGTCAAATGTGCGTCTGATTTCTTTTCTAGTCTTGACTAATTTACCACCACAGAAAAAGGAAATAAAACGTGTACAAATTGAGGAGTGCTGTTAGAATTTAGGGTGCGTAATTGAGCTCAGCTCCCTTGGTCATGTACGTCTGTGCTGTCCAATACCGACCAAAACCGACCAAAACAATAAATTATTGTTGCCATTCAAAGCTTCCAACCACAAAAAATCAAAATTGGGCTCAGCAGAAAATATCCAAAAGATGACCGTTGGACCCAAAAGTCAAAAAAGCTAGACAACTCAGAATTCAAATATAGCAGGCAAGGCAACCCATTCCGTGTATGATCATGATATATTCACAAGCCTCTGTTTGTCTGAGAGTTCTTGGAAACACAAAGAAAAACTGATTGTAGGCGGAAAACAGTCCACAGCAAAAGGAGTTGTTGACTCTTGTCAGGCTGAAGCTGACACAATAATGCATTGCATTTTTCATACCACCCATCAATATATACTAATGACTCATTTGACTGAAATATTGCCATCCCAAAACATTGAATGGCTTCTTTCTTTCATCAATGCATAAAGATGAAACTGATACATCTATTGCTTCTTTCTGTTGTCAATTCATTTTGCCATTAAATTGAAGTAGCTTTTCTGATGTGTTAAGAACAGTACAATGCAAATAGGACCACATTGTAAGTTTATTAGGACCATTCTCAAGTGAGAGTGTGCAAGGACAAGCTAGAGTGAGAGGGAAATTATTTTCAAGAGAATACTGCTTGTCTCCTTCCTTCCCTATAAGGAGATACTCCTTCCTACGAATCATAGTTCGACACATATGAAAAAATAATTCATCAAAAACACATAAAAAAACTTATGCGCACATCACACTGCAATTGGAAGGAATGTAGGAACTCCAACTTACATGGTAAGGAGAGAAGTATTTTCCTTTTCAAAATGCAAATATCAATTCCCATATTGGGTGTCTGTATTTTGTAAGATTTCTGTTAAAATGCAAGTCCAACAATTTATAAATCAATCCTACCACAAGACATGCTAACTTCATTATAGTTCATCAAAACCTGAACCTGGTTGCAAAACACACTTTAGGAGACAAGGCATTATAGGTTAAACTGAAGCTGTCACCTAGTGCATGTAAAGAGAATTCAAAAAAGCAACAAAATGGGGCTGCCATCATTCAACTGTAACAAATTGTAAGACATACAACTGCATAAAGAGAAAAGGAGAACCATCATCATTCATCATCATTAATTCAATGCTTTGTTTTCTGACAGAAGATGAGATGACTTAAAAATAAAATTAATGAAAAAATAAATAAAGTAATTGGAGTTGTTCACCATCTGAAGAACAGTAATCAACTGATAATAGAAAGGGAAGAAATTACAATAAGTATGAAATAGACAGCCCCACTGATCCCCAAGAAACATATGTACAAAAGAGCCTATGGAGTTGGGAGCACTCTATTAATTCTTCAAGGATCAGGATCCAATGCTTCATGATCAAAATGGGCTATCTCCAATCGAAATCCTCTCTTAAATTTAGAATTTAAAAAAAAAAAAATTTGGATGTATACTGATGGGCTACTGAAACCTACTCTGGCAGGTGAGGAAGGAATCATTCATCAAGATCATGCGTTTGTCAGTCCTATGCATGAGTTGTCTCGGATATTTGACTCTCCAGATCCCCTGGCTTGTTTCCTATGTCAGCTGAGACAGTTTTCCTTCACAGATTCAATATCCATGCTGGTCGTACGACTCTTTCTGTTCCTTCGATCCTGAAGTGTACAAGTTCAAAATAAGATTCATTAGATCACCCAAATTTTGATGAGCATGGTAACAAATAGCAGGACAATTTGGTCACTACATCTAGCAAAATGGGAAAGCAAACAGAGGGACATGAGTCAATAACGAAGTTAGCTAGGAAAGGAATTTTGTCAGTTTAAAAGACTAAAACTGACAATTATTTCGACTAAGTAAAGTAAAGCCATTCGTGGTACTAAATTAGTCAACTCACAAATCCAGAACAATTCAAAGGAAGAATACCAAAGCTATGCAACATTAGTCCCAACTAATTGGGGTCTATAGTTCATCACTCCACTATATAAGGCCATTTCTCTGTAACATCTTCTAAAGATCAAACACAAATTCCTAAAGGAAATTGCACCTACTCCACATTTAGATAAGTAGTCTTATTGTTTCATGAAAACAGATGGAATAAAATAAAGCAACAAAACTTATTTCCAGGGTAAGATGAAGATTAGAACCTCGCGAAATGGGTATTCATCAGCTTCAAGCATACGTACAACCTGGCTCATTTTGGGTCTGCTCTCTGCGTCATGATCAACACACCTAAGTGCAACCAAAAGGGCACGTTTTAAGGCACGTGTACTGGGTTTAACTTCAAGGTTTGGATCCACAACATCCTCTGATCTTCTTGCACCTACCATCAATTTTAGCCACTCCACTAGATTGACCTGCCATGAGTATTAAGAAATGCTTCTCAAAAATCCGTACATAATAATAAAGCTTTTGATAACCAGTAAGAACCCTGCATCATGAGGATGAGAATGAGAAAGAGAGGGATGACTGCTGAAGGAAGACACTATCAAAAATAGTAAACAATGGTTTTGAAATTCTGAACCTCATTAGCAGGTCGGCCATAATCCACAGGGTCCCTTCCCGTAACTGCTTCAAGCAGGAGGACACCAAAGCTGTAGATGTCGCTCTTCTCATTTAACAAGCCAGTATTAGCATATTCTGGTGCCACATAACTGCATGATGAACCGAAATTTATGGCCCAATCAGAAGATACTTTGTAGATAAATTATAATAGGTTAAAAATATAAGAATTTACATACCCAAAAGTCCCCATCACTCTAGTTGTGATGTGACTTTCACCTGAACCCAAGAGTTTGGCCAATCCAAAATCAGAAACCTTGGCATTGAACTCATCATCAATCAAAATGTTGCTTGATTTTATATCTCTGTGGACAACTTTTGGTTCTATAGCTTCATGTAGATAAGAAAGCCTGCAATTCATATGTAAGTCATTTGTCCGTTGGTTGGGATCCAAAAATTAAATAAGAAAACTATCATATAAAACACATTTCAGTGAAAGATAAAAACTTACGCTTTAGCAGTACCAAGAATCACCTTCATGCGGGCCTCCCAAGTAAGGGTGCCATGTTGGCGCATGGCCCCATGTAGCCATTGTTCTAGGTTGCCATTGTTCACATATTCATATACCAGCATCCTGTGCAAATTGCAACAGATAGCAACTTAGCAAGAACAACAAAAACTGAACCCAAAACACAAATGTGAAGCCATTCAATAGGCAGAAAGAGAGGGGAACATTAGACAGAAGCCCTCCTAATGTGAAAATATTATTTTAGTAGACACGCCTAAGTCATTAGGAAAAATATAAGTAATTTAATATTAAAATAACAGGTTAATAATACCTGTGAACCCCTTCTATGCAGTAGCCCAAGAGCCGCACAAGATTTTTATGCCGAACATGACCTATGGCCTCTACTTCAACCCTAAATTCTTTCTCCGCCTGCCCCCTGTATACCAGATCAAAAAAGCAACTATTAGAAAAGAAAAACAAATTTATAGGTTTCCTGAAAGCATGGTGATAACAAAGATGGTGCATTTGAGTTTATATCCTTACAAATTATTTAAGAGCTTTTTCACTGCCACGTCAGTTCCATTGATCAGCCTGCCCTTGTAAACAACCCCATATCCACCCTCTCCAAGCACATTTTCTGCAGAAAAACGATTTGTAGCAAACTGCAGATCCCTAAGAGTAAACCAGTGGCCCCACCCAAGATGAGAAACTTCTGGCAAGCCAATTAAAGGAGAGGCTGTTACAAGTCCTCCATATGGCAATGACGACTGCTTTCGCACATTCCCAGAGCTTCCTTCTTCCCCTGACTGTGAACTACATGCCCTCTCATGATGATAAATTGAGCTGCACTGACTCATGTTATCAGGATCACTTGATTTGCTCATGCCTAAATGAACTAACATCTTCTCTGAATTCTTATCACTTGCTTTCTCATGTACTGAAAGAAATAAATTATCAGGGTGATCGTGGGTACTCTGAGCCCCAACCTTATCAACATTGATATCTTTAGAGACATTTGGTATTTGGGTGACTGGGAACTTGTCCAGTGATCTTCGAGATTTCCTCCGAAATGTAACCCATATAGATAAGAAACATAGGATCGAAACAATAAATGCACCAACACATATACCAATTACAACCCATAGTTTTAAACCCAAAAATCCTATCTTCTTCGATAATTCCGCATTCAAAGAACTTCCGGATGACATTCTTATCCTCTGGATGCTATATATTGAACTTGGCTTGGTGTTCTAACTTTCAGTGCCAGAAAAAGAATTAAGACATTCCAACCTGGACATGAGAAACAAATCATGTAACTCAAAGCACGTGAAAAGGGTCACAGATATCTGAGATTTCTAATTTCTAAGATGTGATTTTGCTGAAAAAAACTGCAGGTTAGTTAATTTGTATTTAGCTAATCCATCGCATCCTATTCCTATGTAACACTCAAATGTCAGAATGATAAATAGATAATACTGCTAAATTCAATCTGAAAATCCTAGATTCTTAACTGTCTTCAAATATTAATCATATTAAAGAAGAACCAAAGGTGCCCAAAAGAAAGTAGAATCTGATACAATAACTGAGAAGATTGATGCTTTATTATTTTTAAAAGTTTAAGAAGCTTGATAACACTGGCATTAATGGTTTCACAAGCAAACAGTGAGTGAATACCAGATAAAACGCCGGCAACACTGTAAATTTCAGATTCCATGTATAAAGCAAGCACATGCCCATGAACCACCAACATATACAAATTAAATTCCAAGTCTTCATAAAAGAGAAAGGGAAAATCTCAAACAGCATCACTTATGATCCAAGCAAGAGACCAATAAAGAGAAATGTGAGTGAGTCTGTGTAAAAAGTGTTTCAAAGAAGAAAGCATTTACCTTTGTAGTGATCTAAGCTAGCCCCCTTGATCTTCTTCCTTGAGAACCCAGAGAAGAAAAGAAGGGGCTTCTTTTTGAACCAAGACAGACTCAATAAGCATAGATAGGCCAATGCAGACCTGAAATAACTCGAACCCAACAAAACCCAGATGTCTAAAAAGGCAAGGTTTCCAGAGGAGTAGTTTACAAGTAGAGGAGGATGTGTCCTCAAGTGGGCCAATCAGAGAAGCATAAAAATAAAATAAAAATAAATTAAGAAGAAAAGAAAAAAGAAGGAGAGGCAAGCCAGACAAAAATCTAATCTTTCAAGAGAAGGGGAGAGAAAATGAAAATGTGGGGGAAGGGGAGAGAGAAAGGAAAGGAAGGCGTGAATTTATATATGTAAAATATGGGGTGGATTTTAGAGGAGCACAAAAGAAAAGGTGGGTAAAATGGTTGGTGGGTGTTTTGTCTGTGTGAAGGAGAGGGGCCTCCAAAGCAAGCTGGAAAGGAAGCTTGGCTTGCTTTGCAATGGAGGAAACCAGAGAGAGAGAGAGAGAGAGAAACAGTAAAGAAAAAGCAAAACTGAGGTGAACAGAGATGGGGCATTTATAGCTGGTTAAGAAAACAAATTGATTAAGCCAACAAAAGTAAAGCGGAAAACATGTAGAGAGAGAGAGAGTCAACCCAACACTAAAACAGGAGGGAACTGCATATCTAGCTTGCCCTAAGGTTCAGTTACCAAACTGTCCTCATGTCTTAAAGCAAATCCTGTTTGAAATGAAATCTTAAAATATTTAATTTTCAGGGAAGACAGAGACTGTAATAGCCTGTCATTGCATGCTTAGCAACTGACAGACAAATTGGAGGTCCATAAAACTTAGCTCCAGAGACTAAAATATATTCTAGTTTTCATTAATTAAGCATTAACAACCTTGATTACTTTGTCAATAAACTATCTTCCTTTCCCTTTTTTTTTCTTTTGGTAGAATGAACAACACACCATATGCTTGTTTTACCAGATGAAAAGCTTTGCTGTAGCTGTAACACCTCCACATTTTTTTGGAGTTCTTATCATTTCAATTAATTACTTTTATAGTAAGAAAACAATTTGTCCTTCTTTTTTGGTAAAAAATTTTCAACCATTTTGTCTAGGTTAGGCGATTGGATAAAACTTCTATTTCTATGGATAAGGTAATATTTTGTTGCTAAAAATAATGCCTTACTCTTGCTTTACAAACCATTTTAGAATGTATACTTGGAAAACAATAACAGAATTTTAAAAAAAATGAATATGCCTATGCATTTGCATTGCACACACATTCTTGAATGATATATTTGAGAAAAAAAGAAAAGAAAAATAATTAATTTAAATGTCATGAATCAAAGTCAGCATTGTTAGGCCCCTCAAATTCAAAGAAAATTTAACATACCATGGGTGGAAATTTGACCTTTTACATCAAGTAATTTCATTCTTAGAATAGAAGGGTAAATGAGACTCTAAATGCGCAGACGTTTATTTTTATGGATGAAATAATTCATGAATTTTTTAAATTTTTTTTTAATAAATGAAACAAGCATGTGAATTGTACCCCCATGAAAAAACATATTGTCTAATACGGTGAGCATCATCTGTGCTTCTCACATCGCTCTGTGAACACTCCAATGAATGCATTAGTGTAAATAAGTTAATGTTTGTTTGTAAGTATGTATCTTCATCCTTTTTGTGAAAATTAATATTAATTTGTTCTAGCAATACGAATTTGTTGATGATGTCACATGTGGTTTTAAGCCATCAAATTAAGATATTGAAGAATCCTTGTGATAAATTTTGGTCACTCTATAATCCAAAATATGGATTGCCGAATCTAAGAAAAATTATATCTGTATCTCGAGAATTCTTCTTGTTATAAATTTTGGTCAATCAATAATTTAAAACATGGATTTCCAAATTTTAGTAAATTTATATATATATCTCAATAGTTCTCCTTGTGATAAATCTTTGTCACTCTATAATCCAAAAGATGGATTACAAAATCTGAGTAATTTATCTCCATATCTCAAGAATTTGATGTAGAGCTATCAAGATAAGGATTTCAATGATTGATGTAATTCAAAAAGAGGAACCACAGTGTTACCACAAAAAAAATAAAAAAAAGAGGAACCACTGTCTAAACTACTTCTGGAAGATTACTTACTCACTGTCACTTACACATGAATTAATTATGTGCAGAAGTAGCTGTTATGCTTATCCAACTTTATATATATTTTTAATTCATGGAAAGATATTATTTAAAAACATGTTGCAACGGTTCTGAAGGGTAAAATTGTCAATTAGAAGTTGATTATTTGACTAAACCTAACACTGTAAACTTTTAACAGAGCAATTATAGTTTATAATAAACAAATGTGCCTTTCTTGATTACCATCATGGCTTGGGACTTGGGGTCTTATAAAGCCCCCAATTGGGAGAAGGAACAGAGTCTTTGATTTGAAGTTTAACTTTTGATTTAAAATAAAATAAAATATTTTGGGATATTTTATTATGCTAACCCAAAACTTTGAAGTAAACCCATTGGATTGGGCCTTTCCAAAAGAAATTAAAAAGAAGAAGCAGCCAATTATATTCACCTCAAAGGGCCCACATCAGAGATCTGTGAGCCCAAACATGGATTAGACCAAAATGGATATGATTTCCCACTGCACGCGCATGTCACGTGAGATGACTTTATTGTTTTTTTTTTTTTTATAATTATAATTTTATTTTGCCCTTTTTTTTTTCTCACAAAAATATGTGAGACATTGACATGACATAAATGACCCCCGTCACTTTCTAGTCAGTAGGCTAGAATCTAAGCTCGTTTTACTTTCTCTGTCACCTTACCCCTCCATTCCCTGTTCTTTTCAGCCATTGCTGTAAAATGGTATATTTTTCATGCTTCGGGGCATGGGGAAGTAGGATTGCAATTTGCAACATAGAAGACAAATTTCTGCATATTCTATCTGGGACTTACAAATTTGGATAAGTTATATATATATATTCACAGATTTGAACATTATATCTTCAACGGCTAAAACCTGGAAGTTGTCCATGCATTACTTCAAGCCTGGAGGTATTGAATTCTCGCATGTTTGATCTCTTTGCATGTGGAAGTTAAGCATTTTCTTTTTGCCATATGAACAGAAAATAGTGGAAGTAACTCAACCTTTTATATTTTCTACCGCTAGGGTGCTTATGGTTGATGAAACAATAACATCCATTCTACATTCCCTCACATGGAATGATTTTTTTTTTCTTCTCTTTATTGGGGTGGTTCATGTTGTTCACAATACAAATATAAACTTTGCAGCTGCTCTAATTGTGATAAGAAAGGAAATATGGCGTAGAAGGGCAAGCTGGAATCGGTGCAAGAATTTCGTGCTCAACTTAGAAGAGATTATGTCTTCGGTCTTGTGGGCCTTTCGACAGAGGGGAGAGTAATCTGCAAAGAGAAGGGAAAAAGCAAGGTTTGCTGGACTCCATATAAAGAAAGGATTTTTTAATTTCAATTGCTCCTGGACTCATCATAAAGAAAGGATATGATTTATCTCTTTGTTTCCTTCTTGATCAAGAATACTCAAGGGATTATAACCTAAATCACTCGACCCCCCAATTTAATTTCCTCTTCTCTTTGGCTTGCGGCTAGGATAAGAGACAAAGGAGAGAGGCTCTGCACGTTGAGAGAGAGAGAGAGAGAGACGATTGCGCCCCCTCGGAAATCGATCGGCGAGAATGGCACCAGTTTTTTCTTGAAGGACAATGATGTGGGAAGGGTGGGTTGGAGGTTGGGCTGGAAGGGATGGGTTATATCGGAGAGAGTGGTGGAGTGGAGGGAGTGGGGCTATCTTTACTTCTTTTTTCTCTAGCGAAGAGGGTGGGGCTGCGGTAAAGATGGGGTTTTTTTTTTTTTTCGGTTTTTCAGTTTTTATTTTATTATTTTATTTCTTATGTTGAGTACATGTCAATTAAAAAATAAGTCTCGCAAATGCCACATTGGCACTTAATGTTTTTATTAACAATTTGGCTAACGGAGGGGGTAAATTGTGAATTTTTCATGAGTTTGAGTACGTACTTGTAAATGTTCCTAAAAATGGGTATGAACTTAAAAATAACCCTATAATTTGTGAGGTCTTTTTAGTTTGTCCATAAGAATAATACTTGAGACATAAACTAAATATGATATTATTTTATTTATTTTATGTCCAAGGGTGATTGCTGTCAAATTTGTCTTTATTTATATATATATATATATATATATATATATATATATATATATCAATGCAAATGTGTGATGAAATTTGAATGTGTATAGTCTAAGGGTGATTGTTGTGAAATTTGTCTTTCCAAATCATTAATGAATGTTTGTAAACAAAAAATACATATATATTCCAAACGTGAAAAATTAAAATGTCAAGATCCTGTAAAATTGAGTGACTGAAAAGCACAAATGAAATGTTTTAACAAAAAAAAAAACACAAATGAGATGCGAAAAATCAATAATGGCCTTAATGGTATTGTAATCTAGTAGGGTAAAAACGACATTGCCTATTTATCTTTATTCATGAATTGACCCCAACGTGTCTTGTCTTTTAGCATTCAAAACTATTCCTAAACTTCCAATTGGTCCTTTTGCAGTTGAGGACATACGTGGTTTACCGTATACTTGCGATTTTTTTAACTCTACTAAAGGCGTTATGCTCTAACACTCCAAGTTAGTAATCAATATTAGAAGAAGTTTCAAGTTCAAATTCCATTCAAATCATCCAAACTAATAATGATATGACTTGAGATTAGGTTGTTACAAATATGACTAGGATCAAAGACACCCTTAATTGAAAGCGTAAAAATAATTGTGTTGAAGATAATTGTTTATATCATATTTGATTGGGCAGTCATTCTGCGATACATGGAGCATAGAACCCATAAAGAGAGCCCACATTGCCTAGTAAAAACATTGAGGTCCATAAACAACCATCGATAGTAGGTGAGCCTTCGGCAACCTACCTGCCGATCCAGCTAAAGAAGGCATCTAGCAAGCTATCTCTTACACGGACACGTGGTAGCCCCTCAAGCATCAAAATACAACTTGAAGTGTACACCTCCCAAAAATTTATAAATAGGGGCACAAGTCCCCAAAAGCAAGGTAACCGTTATATTCAGCTACTTAGCCCTTATTATGTTCAAATTACTATTCACTTCGTCTTTAAGCTAACTTAAGCATCGGGGAGCCTTCGATCGACACTACATCGATGCCCAAAGTCTTACTGTTGCTCTTTGTCTTGCAGATAATCCTTGTCTGCCTAAGAATCTAAAGGTCGAAAATAACATCACATCTCTAAGTTGGATCCACAAGTAGTCTTCCATTTTTGAGTATCAACAATAATAATTCTAAGTGAGAAGATAAGATTATTTGACTTTTTAACATTTGTCTTGGGTCTTTATTGTGCCAGCTCATTAGATACTCCTGCATCAGTTGCCTAATTTGAAGCTTTAAGCCAATGTTGTAGGCACCACTATGATTGTCAGTTGATGGGCATAAGACAACTGGAATTCATCATATATGTAGCTTCTCCTATTTATGTTATAAATATTGTGGGTAATGGGTTTTAGCCTCTCCATAAAAAAGAAGGATTGCCCACAACAAGCTTGTTGTCAGTGGTTCTATATAATCATGAATTTCTCAATAAATAAATATTGAAGTTACGTGATGAGAGATATAGATTCATGGATGTATACAATTGGTGATAGAGTAAATTTATCTTTCTTATTACGTGTTGAAGTCACGTGATAAGAAAGATAACATTTACGACTGATGGTAGGGCATATTTGGACGTCTTGGTGTCACTAGTCTTATATATTTATGAATTTATCTTTCTCTTTAAACATTGAAGTCACCTGATGAGAGAGATAGACTCATAAATGTATATAATTGGTGATATAACAGATTTATCTCTTTTATTATGTGTCGAAATCACATAATAAAAAAGATAGAGTCACAAATATATACAACTGTTCTCCACCTTCAAGACTTTAACCAATGCTTGGCTGGTTTTATTTCTTGGATGAAGAAAATGCTCTTCTCTCACTTCTGATTCTCTAGCCCTCCTTCTAGGCCTCAAACTCCTAACTTATAGGCCCAGCTCATCTCAATTCTAAATCCTAACTTATAGCCCTCCTTTTATATCTTTCACTTGACTTATATAATATATCTTTCACATGCTATTTTCTTTATATGAATCTCTAAATTTGACTAACATTCCCACTCTGAGGATAAACCCAAAGGGAACATGAAGATCTTGTAGCCATGAAAGTGTCTCTCAGTTTTTTAATACTCAATTTGCTGCTTTCTTCCATATCTGTCCTTCCCTGTTACATTCCAATAAGATGCTCATTTCTTGGATGCTTGCACGAGGCCTTCTAAAAATATTCCAAGTGTTTTTTTTATTATCTGTCTCCCACATCCCTCCCATTATCCATGCCATGCCTTGGTCTTCTTTATTTTATCAGGAACATAATCATATATCTATTTTACACTTTAGTATAATGAAAGGCCACGTAACATGATAATAAAAGTTGCCCTAACTTTGTGCAACTTTGGGTAAATTAAAAAGTATACGGAATTTTGAAGTGTGGGATTAACTGTATGCATCATATGTTTGCATGTGCATTTCTTATAATATAGCTTTGTTTGCATCTTGAATGCTATCTAGAATAAGGGAAGGTTATATCTTCTACTCACCATTTTCTGCTAAATCATTCATCCTGTGATAGCTTGCACTTGAAACAAAAATGTTTGCTTTGCCATTATGAATCCAATCATTCAAGCTCAGACTGAGGCATTCGAGCTCTTTCTCTCCTACTTCTTTGGTCCCCTTTTCAGCCAAATTGAGTAAATTTTAAGCCACTTCATTTAAAAATAATGATATGAATCTAGCAGCTTTGCACATGGATTGATGTAGAACAATTTTAGTTTCTCTCACATTTTATGCACAATGTGGCATTTGCCTATACGGATTCGTAAAATCGAAATCAAGTTACATCTTAGAATGAATGTGATGGTTGTATTGTTTGAGATATGACACTCTTAATTTAATGGAAGTTCTATAATCTTCATTAGTAGAAACTACAGAAATAAAACAATGCAGACAATTGGACATCTGAAGTTCTGCAGACTGCTGCAGAATTTGGTCTGTTGCTTCATCTGCTGCCTTCTCCCAGTTACTTTCTCTTATATAGATGCTCATGAGTCATATGCATGTCAGTTGGGTTGATTTTTGAAGTGTCCTCTCTCTTCTCCAATGCGATTAGCACCTTTGCTTTGCCTCTAAATTCCAGTCCTTGCTTTTGTTTTTTCCATGAAAAGATGAGTTTTATTAGCATTTTCTGGATGAAAACAAATGCCAATGAGGGTTTTTCCCATTTCTTGCAGTGCATCATAATTCTGATTCAGTTCAGTAATGTAAGCAAATTGAGCTTTATAAGTACGGTGAATCTATTCACATGCAAATTTTTACTCCAAGAAATTGTTGATGTATTCTTTTGCACTGCTGACAACACCCAAGTAAGTTTCATAAAATTAACCACATTAACAGAAATCCTGTTTCACAACAATAATTGTTACAAATCTGCTTCTCTCTCTCAAGTTCTCAGCCTCACTTTCCAGGAACAAAGTTTGTGGCATATGACCAAGCATTGTTGTTAACAGGGTCAGCCAAGTGGTCAGCCAAGTTCTCAATTGGTCCCTTTCCTGTAACAATGGCCTGCACAAAGAAACCAAACATGGAAAACATGGCCAGTCTTCCATTCTTGAGCTCCTTCACCTTCAGCTCAGCGAAAGCCTCTGGATCCTCAGCAAGACCCAATGGGTCAAAGCTCCCTCCTGGGTATAATGGGTCAGTGATCTCCCCGAGAGGCCCACCTGCAACTCTGTAACCTTCCACTGCACCCATCAAGATAACTTGTGTGGCCCAGATAGCCAAAATGCTTTGGGCATGGACTAAGCTTGGGTTTCCCAAGTAGTCTAGCCCACCCTCACTGAATATCTGGGCTCCAGCCTTGAACCATACAGCCTCACCAAACTTGACCCCGTTACGAGACAAGAGTTTGGGGAAAACGCAGCCCAGAGCACCGAGCATGGCCCACCTTGAATGGATAACTTCAAGCTCACGGTTCTTGGCAAAGGTCTCTGGGTCAGCTGAGAGCCCAGCAGTGTCCCAACCGTAATCGCCAGGGAATTCTCCGGTAAGGTAAGAAGGGGACTCACCGGAGAATGGGCCCAAGTATTTAGCACGGTCCGGGCCATACCACGGGCTACCGGATGATACATTTTTGGACTTGGATGCGGTTTTGCGCATGGTAACTCGGCCCTCACCAACAATGTTAGAAACAGAGGAACCGAGCTTGACAGCTTGGCCAGCAAGAGAAGGGGAGGAGAGAGACATTGTTGAAGAAGCCATTTGAGGAAAATGGAAGTGTATTGACTACTGAGTATTTTAGTCTCTCTTAGACAATGTGGGAAGGCCGGGTGCCTGTTGTTGTTGTTGTTGTTTTGGTAAAGACGTTGGTGGGTGTATGTATAGGTTTGAGGGTGCATGGGGTCCTTATCTTTGTAATATCTTCATATCTTTTCTGATTGGTGAAAATGATGTTGAAAGGATTTTCAAGACTGATCTCTTCGTTTGAGCTTTGATGCTTTTCCAGTTGGCTTGATATGCTCCACTACTTTACTAATTTAGTCAGTACTGTTTGTGGTGGTGAGAAGCGTCTTCATTTCCAGGTGGCTTGATGTGTTCCACTAGTTTAGGTCTCAATTATACATGTAAAAAAGGAAGAAGAAAATATATCAGTTGATCTCTGCAGCCAATAGAAAATGGCCACATACTCTTTTGATGAGACAGAGAATCTAAGGATGATAATTTGTAACACAACAGACACTGTTGTTATCCACCATAGTTCTTCACATGAATCCATAAATGACAAGACACTCTTACTTACTACTCTGTATGTCATGGCCCTCCCTTCCGTTTTCACTTTCAGATAGACAAAATTCTCACCCTCCCTCGCATATATATATTTTTTAAGTACAAGTTATTGGGGAGGGTGGTTTACACAAATATTCATTGGGTGTCTAAAGGTTTCGAATCTTTGCCCGCATAGGTGGAGATGGAAGAGCTACCAATTGAGTTATAGCCTATTGACATTCACATATATTTAATCCAACCTAAAATGTCAACTAACATAACTATTTATTTTTTTAATTGTTTTTTTTATGCCAGAAAGGAAACTAACAAAGGTGCGATCCTCTAGGGCACGCAAGTCCAAATAGGTCCAAATAAAAAGAAGAACCAACAGAAAGAGGGAGACCAATCCCCCACAGCTTTGAAGGCGAAAGCAAATGACTAAGGGAAGCAAGAGCATCCGCAACTGCATTGGCTTCACGAAAGACATGAGAGAAGGAGACTTGATCACAGATTGTTGTGAGATGTAGAATATCTTGGACAAGCTGGTTAATGCATCAGGGAGTCTAGCATCGCTTCAAAATTGAGTCAATGACAAACTTAGAATCTCCTTCAACTAAGAGTTTGGACCCACCCTTAGAAACAGCATAAGCCAAGCCATCTCTAAGCGCCAAACATTCTGCCACACTAATAGAATTGCGACCAATCTTCTTAGCACCAGCCAGCACAACATGAGCATTATCATCTCTAATAACAAAGCCAATTGTAGCATAACTATTTATTTAGACAGAGTTTGTAAGTCAAGTAGTTAATAATATTATTATTCATCTATCCAGTGGCGGAGCCAGGATTTTGCATTAGAGGGGGCCCTTCACAAAATTTTATAAAATAATTCAAATAGGAGCGCTCAAGCGCTAACCGGTTAATAAGTTAATACGATACTAATTACTCGGTTTAGCCCACTCCATAATATCATTTCATATTGATTAATAATTTAGTCGTTCATTGCAATCATAATTGTCCTTAATTTCATATTATAAAATGATTGAATATTAATGTCATCATCTACACTATTAAAGACTCATAAGTTAATAATTTATATTCCAACAGAGAGAATAAATACAAAAAAAGTTCATAAATCCCAATATTAAAGTACCCTACTTTTTTTTTTGGGGACGAATTAAAGTACCCTATTTAGACATGTAAAAAGGAAGGGAAAAAAATCACAAAGCTTAAGCTTAAGTTAAACAAAAGAGGAAGAGAAAGAGAAGTTAAAAAGAGAGGAGTTTTTAGTGCAAATATCACAACATAACCTAGTAGATTTAATTGAAAGTAGAAGAGTGATTACGAAGTTTAATGGTTAATTTGTAGACAAAAAGAACATAATATATTGTTCCCTACATGGCTCCGCCCCTGCATCTATCCACATGTCACTTCCATGTCTACGTTCGATTTCCTTATATAAAAATGATATTTATACTACAACTATCGTCAATGAGATTTGAGTGAAGATTTACTTTAAAAAAAACACTAAATGTGATTAGTCCAAATGGTCATTGGTAACATTAATATATACTTTGTTGATCATAATATGTCACATAGCATTTTAATCCTTACTAATATGTACTCTCTTGAGTATACTATTAAATCTCATAGATTGGGTTTGGTAAGAGATAACTCGTACTGCAGTTAGAAGTAAGATGAATATCAGTGAATTGAGAGCCAGGTGAACTTGTCAACAAAACAACAAGTAGATTAAATGAGAGGTAATCTACAGCAAGGTGATAACTTATCCTTTCAGATCACTAGAATTACAGTCTAATCCAATTTCATCAACATAATTAAGCACAATTGCCAAAACCATTAGGAAAAGCACACTTCTCTCTTAATCTCAGGCTCACTTGCCGGGAACAAAGTTTGTGGCGTATGCCCAGGCATTATTGTTAACAGGGTCAGCCAAGTGGTCGGCTAAGTTCTCGATTGGTCCCTTCCCTGTAACAATGGCCTGCACAAAGAACCCAAACATAGAAAACATGGCCAGTCTTCCATTCTTCAGCTCCTTCACCTTCAGCTCAGCAAAAGCTTCTGGATCTTCTGCAAGACCTAATGGGTCAAAGCTCCCACCTGGGTACAATGGGTCTGTCACCTCACCAAGAGGCCCACCAGCAATTCTGTAACCTTCAACGGCACCCATCAAGATGACTTGTGTGGCCCAAATTGCCAAAATGCTTTGGGCATGGACTAAGCTTGGGTTTCCCAAGTAGTCTAGCCCACCCTCACTGAAGATTTGGGCCCCAGCCTTGAACCAAACAGCTTCTCCGAACTTGACTCCGTTACGGGACAAGAGTTCGGGGAAAACGCAGCCTAGAGCACCGAGCATGGCCCATCTTGAGTGGATGACCTCAAGCTCACGGTTCTTGGCAAAAGTTTCTGGGTCAGCTGAGAGCCCAGCAGTGTCCCAACCGTAATCGCCGGGGAATTCTCCAGTGAGGTAAGAAGGGGCCTCGCCAGAGAACGGGCCCAAGTATTTGACACGGTCTGGGCCGTACCACGGGCTGCCGGATGAAACATTTTTGGGCTTGGATGCGGTTTTGCGCATGGTAACCCGGCCCTCACCAACAATGTTAGAAACAGAGGAACCGAGCTTGACAGCTTGGCCAGCAAGAGAAGGGGAGGAGAGAGCCATTGTTGAAGAAGCCATTTGAGGAAAAATGAAAGTGTATTGTGAAAATCTTCAGTCTCTTAGACAATGTGAGAGGGCCGAGTGCTTATTTTCTTTGGGAAGAAGAGACGTTGGTGGGTATTTGTATAGGTTTGGCTCAAAGGGTCCTTATCTTTCTGATATCTTCATCTCTTTTCTCATTGGAGAAGACCAAGTTTGAAAATCTCTACCCTTCCAGTTGGCTTGATATGCTCCACTAGTTTTATTACTTCCCAAAACAGAAAGAAAAATTAGTATCAAATTTGGAAATTATATGCTTTGATTTCTAGCCACTACTAGAATTTTGTCCACGCACACTTTCTTAATTTCCTGTTGGCTTGATATGCTCCACTAGCTTTTCTCCAGAAAATAAAAATAAAAATTAAAAAGAGATGAGAAAAATCAAGCTTGGATATTTTATATTACTTCAATCTTTGGCCAATGGAATTTGTCCACGTACTCTTTTGGATGAGGGTGATGAGAGAGGAAAAATCTGAGTACTCAAATGAATAATTTAGGGCAACTCTATTTTAACAAGATTATGTCTAATTGAAATTGTAGAGAAAATTAGTTATTTTATTATGTGATCTAATCTAAGAGTGGTCAGTTTAGATGCAATATGAGAGTCAGACTACAGCTGCTGCTCTTACCATGGAGGAGGGTGCTACAAAATGTTGAGGGCATTTCATAGTGAAGAGGACGGAAGTCTAGCTTAAGAGTTTAAAAGATGTTGGGCCTCTTCATTCATTACTAACTGATTTTTGGTTGATTGAAAGTTCAAATTCTAATATAAGATCATGATAGGCTATTCATGTGCCAGGCCAAACAATCCCACATGTACCCCAATAAGAATTGTTCACTGATTAAGCGCAATAGACGCAACACGTGAGGGGGCGTGTTGAGAGTATCTCACATCGAAAGATAAAAGTCTATTTTAAGATTTTAAAAGATCTCTTAAGTAATTCCATAAGAATCTTGTTTTTATTTATTTAATTGAGTTTCACTTGTAGTAAACTACATCACACACTGATATTGCATTTTCATGACAAGGTGGATTGGCTGTGAAGGTGGTGCAATTTTTATTTATGGCCTTTTACTTTCTATACTTATTTATCACCATTTTTTTGGTATGAGTTAGTGAAAACAAATGCCAATTACGAGGCTTTCCTCATTTCTTGCAATTCACAATGTTGATTCATCAAGTTGTCAGAAACTAAGAACACTGAGTTTTTGAAGTAAGGTGAAAAATTCCCATACAAATGTATACTCAAAGAACATTTATCAGATTTGTTCTTATATTCCTCTGCATTGACCACCAAATTTAATCAGAAATCCCATTCAAAACAATGGCCCTCACAATTTGTAAAAACGCTTCTCTCTCAAGTTCTCCATGCACCTCACTTTCCAGGAACAAAGTTTGTGGCGTATTAGTATGACCAAACATTGTTGTTAACAGGATCAGCCAACTGGTCAGCTAAGTTCTCTGGTCCCTTTCTTGTAACAATGGCCTGCACAAAGAACCCAAACATGGAAAACATGGCCAGTCTTCCATTCTTCAGCTCCTTCACCTTCAGCTCAGCAAAAGCTTCTGGATCTTCTGCAAGGCCTAATGGGTCAAAGCTCCCACCTGGGTACAATGGGTCTGTCACCTCACAAAGAGGCCCACCGGCAATTCTGTAGCCTTCTACAGCACCCATCAAGATAACTTGTGTGGCCCAAATTGCCAAAATGCTTTGGGCATGGACTAAGCTTGGGTTTCCCAAGTAGTCTAGCCCACCCTCACTGAAGATTTGGGCCCCGGCCTTGAACCAAACAGCTTCTCCGAACTTGACTCCGTTACGAGACAAGAGTTCGGGGAAAACACAGCCCAAAGCGCCGAGCATGGCCCATCTTGAGTGGATGACCTCAAGCTCACGGTTCTTGGCAAAGGTTTCTGGGTCAGCTGAGAGCCCAGCAGTGTCCCAACCGTAATCGCCGGGGAATTCTCCAGTGAGGTAAGAAGGGGCCTCGCCAGAGAACGGGGCCTAAGTATTTGACACGGTCCGGGCCGTACCATGGGCTGCCGGATGAAACATTTTTGGACTCGGATGTGGTTTTGCGCATTGTAACTCGGCCCCCACCAACAATTTTAGAAACAAAGGAACCGAGCTTGACAGCTTGGCTAGCAAGAGAAGGGGAGGAGAGAGTCATTGTTGAAGAGGCCATTTGAGGTAAAACGAAAGTGTATTGTATTGAGGGTTGCCTTTTAGACAATGTGGGATTGCCAAGTGCCAAGAGCGTTAGAGCTTCTTGTTGTTTGAGTAAGACGGTATATAATCTGTATATTTATAGTGTTGGTGCATGGGGTCCTTATCTAAGTTATATCTTGTTCTGTTTTCTTATTGGTGAAAATGAAGTTCACAGATTTTCTGTCAATGAATCTCTTCCTTTTCTTCACTCCAGTTGGCTTGCCATGCTCCACTGGTAAATTGTATTCTTCAATCTCTAGCCAATAGAAATTATATTTCTTCCTTATTTCCAGTTGGCTTCATGTGCTCCACTAGCTTGCTCCAAAAACAAGAGAGACACAAGAAAAAAAACCATATATGAGGAAATCAGTTTAGGATATTTGATATGCTTAGATCTCCTTGTCAATTCTTGGTTGCTGTTCTATTTTGGATGTTTGATATGCCCTGACCTCTCTGACCAATAGAATATTCCCAAGTACTATCTTGGATGAGAGTTCTAAGAATGTTGGATAAGGAGAGAAGAATCTAACAGTGAGAAATCTCTGTTGGCTTCATCAACTGGAAGCCCAAAATGAATGACTTATGCCCTTGATTTGTATACCAGAGGGTATAGATACAGATCATTAGCTAAATAATCTGGATTCTGAATTGATGCATGTAGTTTAACGAATGGGGTCTATGAAACTCAAGGTCATCATAAATAAAAACAAAATAATACCATTCAGACTGAGGCCAAATAAAAAAAGAAAATACCATTCAGATTGAGAATTCAATATAGCTGTCAATCGTGTCGAAAGAAAAAACTGTGTAACCTAACATGGATTATACATAATCTATAATGTCCAGAGCAGTCCAACTCCGATTTAAGAGAATTCATGAATCCATTGCTTTGGTGTTGAAGATTTGAATATTCGGAGAAGCAATGCCCTCTCCCTTCTGCCTAGCTTCTTTGCACCATAACCCCGGAAAACACCAAGTTTAAGTGCTTTTTGCCCTTCTTCCAGACTTCTTTTTCTCACAGCCATCAGTAAATCTGTTCCTTGGGAACTAATGTTCTCTTCTTTCCCACTGTCACATTTCTCTTTGTCCACTACAGTTGAACTTGCACCATCATCTGCCAATTTTTCCAACTGATGTTTCTTGTCTTCATCAGTCTCAGCTCCTTCTCCACGCACGCTCTCATAACCATCAGGGCTATTGCTTCCCCACCATTTATTGGATGCAGTGGATAAGCCATCAGATGGGAATCCATGTTTAAATTCATCATAGGTTGTATTTCCTTTAGTCAAGCTTAAGGTGAGTATATTCTGGGGACGTCCAGTCTGAACATTCTTGCTTCCTTGCTGCTGCGCAGGAGGAGAAACTGTGATGCCTTGTGATTTCGCCATTTCACTATCTGGGGGTTGAGATCACTGCATTCCAAAAGTTAAAAGGAGTAAGATGAATGAGAAGGACGAAGAAACAAACGCTCTTTTTGAGTAACCAAGAAAAGAAATTAAAGCCCTTTTTGACAGGACCCGACCCAAATTTCACTTTGGAATCCGAGCCGAACCTTGTGCGTGTCCGACACCTGGCAAGTGCCGGGCACAAATGACCTAATTGCCCTTCTAGTCAAAATTTTAATTGGAACTGGGGTTTGACTTTTGCCGAAAAACTCAGCAGAGTCTCCCCTGCAATTAGACCAACCCCAAAACTACACCTGTCCAACAAGCATAAACATATATACACCAACTGTCAGCATACAAAATAATTACAGACCAACAGTTAGACATGCGTTCTAGGGCAATATCAGAGCATCTACACAGAAAGAAAAGGATTATAAGTATAATATAATTATACAAATCCCTACAATGGCAAAAGACGTGGTGGAAGGTGAACTCGGCCCGGTGGTGGCACACTGACGCACGACTACTGCTTGGAGGCGCAAAACATTAAAAAGGTGAATGGACCAAAAATAAAGTTTTCTGAAAATAGTATATGAACATACTAACCTCTCTGTAAAAATAGTTATGAAACTAAATCATTTCTTATATATATACTCGTACTGGAATCAATGCATTCATATTTATATCTATATATATATAGTCAATCACACACTTGATTAAAACATTAAGTCCTCGAAAGCATTGAAATCAACTTTAAATCTACCACCTAGGTGTACCCATTTATTATTCCGTCAATTCCTTTAGTTTCTGTCAATTCCATCCTCGTGCCACCGGAGTGACACATCCTAGCAGACCTCGGGAAACACAAAGTCACTCGAGCCGCAATCCTAGCAGAATTCAGAGGACACTTGGTCAGCCTGATCCGCAATCCTAGTTAGACTCAGGGAACACTTGGCCCACCTGAGCTGCACTCCTAGCACCACACAGTTTGAGCGTCCCTGAGACTCGTGGGGCTGTGTCAAGCATGCTGACCTACCCGAAGGCAACTGGACGTCTGTCTACATCAATAATACCGAAGGCAACTGGATGTCCGTAAACATCGTTATAACCGAAGGCAACATATTTCCAAGGCAACATTTATTATACCGAAGGCAACCTTTTATACTTGGGTACCTTTGGTGGTTTTTAAAATAAATATATTTTCTTGAAAAAGATTATAATTTATAAAACTACCTCTTAATTATCCTGAAATTCTGCTGCCACTCAATTTGATAATTATCTAACTTTTTATTTTCCCTATCCTTTAAGGATTCTCAACTCGGCAGCAAATAAATAAAAAGGATTTAAAACCAGCAATAACATGCTAGAAAAACATCAATCATTAAATACTTATTCAAGATCAAATAATGACATTAATTGCATAAAATCATTTATAAAACAAACAGTCCACTCACAGATACTCTGAGCTAGCTGGACCCTTTTGAAGGTCCCTCCTGCGGGTCACCTGGGACCCCGGTGCCTGAATAACCATCATAATCTTTATTAATAACTCTGCTAAAAAATATAATATTAAAATAAAAACCTTGACCCCCGGCTCCTAAAAGTGGGTGCATCTCTTTTAAAGGTCAATTCCTATGCCCACATTAACTTTCCTCTCAATGGGCATGATTTAATAGTAACTCGGGACTCAAAGGCGATAAAGTCCCAAAAAGTCAATTTGGAACCTCGTGGGGTCCACGACCTCAGAATTCTAATCAAATCATTCCTAGACGTTCCGATAAGCCTTGGACACATGTCCTGAGAGTTTAATCTCGATCGGAAGGTTGGATTGCCCACAATCACACGATTGGACGGATGAACGATTTTCCGTAATCCTAGCCCTAGGATTGGCCTTTTCGGAGTACCCGGGACTCCGATTGACGATCCGTCGGATCCTACACGATCCTGAAATTACCTAGAACAACATACTCCAGTTTGACTACGATCCAACGGTCCAAACATATTGAACCCGGAAATTGCACACTATGCGAGATCCGTTCGGGGTTCAAACGTTATCCGAATTGAGATCCGCGAATTCCTACGCGCTCGTGAGGACACGAGGATTATTCTAGGACCAAGAGTGGTCCCTGCTACCTGGCTCACGAGCCGCCCACGCCCCGGCAGCGCGTGGGTGTGCCTAACAATTTCCGGTGGTCGGCTTTTCTCTAAATCATCGGCCCAAACTCCTATCCTAGGTAATACACCCTATTTGGAACCACTTTTGTTCTTGGACTAGGGCCAAAAAGTGGCCGGAAGTGGCTGAAACCGAGCTCTCAAAACCCGCAGAACTTCAACTCACAAATTAACCCCTCAAACCTCAAAATCTCTCTAATCCTACCCATCCATCAGCTAGAACGTGAAAAATAGTCGAAAATCCATACCTAATTCGTCCAATTTGGTGGTCGGAGGAGGGAGAACGAGAGGCTTGAAATTCGGAGAAAAACCAGCCAAATCCGAGCTGTTTCTGGTGGCTGGAGCTGTAGACGGAGGTGGCGCAGGTCTGGGGTGTGGCGGCGAGGTTGGGCTGGTCCGATCTTGGCTGGTTTGGTGGCCAGCCGTAGCCGGTGGTGGTGGTTCTGTCCGAGAGGGGGCTGCAGCTGAAGAAGAAACAAGGGAGGGGGGGTTGTCGCGAGGAAGAAGAGAGTGAGGAGAGAGAAAAGGAAAAATCAGATTTCCAAAAATTACCATTTTGCCCTCTTTGCTTATTTTGCTTGTAATTCCTTCAATACAACTCGGAATTGAGTCCACTAGGTGTCTACGGACTCGTTTCGTCGCGCTTTACGCAATGGTACAACTGGATTTCCCAAATTCCATCTCGGTCAAAACGTCATCTTAAAACCTAATAAAATATTCTAAGGGTATGATTGTCTTTTCCTCTATTAAATTATTAATTAAATATTAATTAAAGTTTGGGTTGTTACACTTTTTGAATCAACAAAAAAGGAAAATAGCTCTTTTGCACAAAACTTTAAGGCAATAGGCAACCCGAAAATCCTACTGTCAGGCAAAATGTGGTATATTATCACAGCTATGAAGTTAATTCAAGCAAGAAGTAGCATCCATCAAGGATAAGTTACAGATGGGAATAACTCAAAAGAACAATGAAAGAAGAAATATTTTTTTTCCAGGGAACATCAAAGATGAGTCAAAGAATTTGACAGGTAAATGACTAAGAGGAAAGCACCACCAGGGATCCATACACTAGTCAGACTCTGCTTCTCAGCTTAATACATATTCAATCCCTTATTAACATCTAAAGCTGAAGCCTTTCTGATGATTCATTAATGTTCTAAACGCGGGATTTTGAAGCAAATCCAAAAATTTCCTTCTTTTAATCCTCCAGCCCAAATAAAATAAGCTCTTCCGTATAAATGCAAAAGTCTCTGCACAAGTAGTGTCTTTGACCAAATAGGAGAAATAGCAACCAAAAATCAAGCTGAAATGAAACTCGGCCAAGATCCGAACTTCGTGCCCCAATCTTTGGCATACAAACCTAGTTTATCGTATCTTCAGAAAACCTTTCAATCTCTTGTGCGGAAGATTATAAGAATTTGAAGTAATTTTTGAAAAATGAATCATTATTGTTAAAGCGGCATTTTCTTCTCTACAGAAACACTTGAACACACACCCATCAAACGAATTACTTAAAAATGCTAATACGCATTTCTTTCTAGATGGATTGTGACCTTATGGAAGTACATTTCTAGCTTCCGGAAGCAAGAAAAGGTAATTCCAAAACGACATAGCTAAACGTTTAACATGACGGGGCAGCAAAACAACATTTCCCGAACCAATTTCCATTCTTTTCCCAGAAATTTCACTGTCCTTGTTTCTTTTCTACCCTCGTTTCCCGGAAACCAAACAGAAGGCAAGACATCAAACACAAAATAAATAAATATACATGACAGATAGAGAGAGAGTACCGAGAGCAGAAGCGGCATGTCAGCGGGGAAGAAGATGTAATCGATACTTGATGGGGGAAGAGAGAGAGAGAGAGAGATTGTGCTGGTTCTTAACTCTCGAAGCCGGGAAGGCGTTTGGTAATTGCAGTTTGCAACCTGAATTTTGGGTTTTCTTTTCGAACCTACCAAAAAGACAGAATTTTGTGTTTTTTTTGGTTTTACAATTTTCCACAGTTCCAGCACACTCCTTTGGCCCAGGCAAGGCAACGGCCAACACGTGGCAAGATTGAGTTAGTTTAATCTAGTTTTTTTGTCTAGAAAATTAGTTAAATACCCATTCCTAGACATACTTCTATAAAGAAACCCTACACCATTGAATGTATATAAACACACCCAAAATAAACCCAAAAATTGACAGCTATCAATTTCTTAAATTCAACATCTATGTTTTATTACTATTTTGCCCTTTTGCTACCAGCATCTCAAACTTTCTTCTTCTTCAACAATGGCGAGGTTCATCGAGCTCTGCTTCTGGCTTTTCTCCTAGTCCAACTTCATCTTCTCCAACACAGCCCTTGTCGATGCCATCGCCGCAACCCGCTGTCGATTCACCTTCGTCCAAAACTCCATCGCCGATATCCCTTCCTCCATCTCCGTTGGATGCTCCAGTTAACGCACCACATCCTTCTTCACCTCCAGCGCCACCGCTATCATCTCCCTTGGCTGATGACAAGCCTCCAGTTCCTTCTCCAGCGCTGTCAAATCCGAGCGACATCAACCACAGCAACCTCGGACGAAGATGAAGTTAAGAACTCCTCTGGGGAAATGAGCTTGGCAAAGAAGGCAGATATCATACCTGGAATGATTGTTGGATAACATTCGTCGATCTCAGTATGGATACATTGCCATGAGAGAGATTCTCTGAAGAACTACTCATAGTCTCTCATACGCAAAAGCTCTTAGAGGTTACTGTCAAAATTTTAATTTCTCATATTTTTTGTTGTTGTTAATTTCTGTGTTTGCTTAGTGTATGATTGAATTGAGGTTTTGGCGATGGCGATGTGGTGATTTCAGATTTGGTTTGATTGTGAATTTGCTCGTGTTTTGGTTTGAGTTGTGGTTACAAATTTGTGATATTTGATTCGGTTATCATATTAATTGAGGTATGTTTTTTCAATTGAATATGAGTATATTCGTGTTTTTTCTGTTTATGCACTATTGGTTTTGAGTCGACTATAATTTGTTGTTAGGTAGCAATGTTATTACCTTATATTGGAACTTTACAAACATGCATTAGAAATAGGATTTCATAGGAAACAAGCAGTGTTATTACCCTATACTGGAACTTTACAGTAGTAAACATGCATTAGAAATAGGATTTTATAGGAAACAAGTAGCGTTATTACCCTATACTGGAACTTTACATGGGTAAATATGCATTAGAAATAGGATTTCAGAGGAAACAAGCAGTGTTATTACCTTGTACTGGAACTTTATAGTGGTAGACATGCATTCAAAATAGGATGGATTTCATAAGAAACAAGCATTGTTATTACCCTATACTGGAACTTTACAGGGGTAAACATGCATTAGAAATAGGATTTCATAAGAAACAAGCAGTGTTATTACCTTGTACTGGAACTTTATAGTGGTAGACATGCATTCAAAATAGGATTTCTTAAGAAACAACCAGTGTTATTACCCCATACTGGAACTTTACAGCCATTAATCCTATTTTGAATGCATGTCTACCACTATAAAGTGGTTGACATGTTACTGTCTTAACATGACAGTAAACTAGCCGTGTTAAGAATGGGTATATGACTAAATATCTTTTTCTTTTTTGAGTTGCTGAATACCGACTATTTTATAGTCATATGCAATCAGTTCAATAATGAAAATCCAATATAGTTTCAAGATTTTGTCCTAGATTCGAATCTAAAATACTGTTATTACCCTATATTGAAACTTTACAGTGGTAGATATGCATTAGAAATAGGGTTTCATAGGAAACTAGGAGTGTTATTACCCTAGACTAGAACTTTACAGTGGTCGACATGCATTAGAAATAGAATTCCATAGGAAACAAGCAGTGTTATTACCTTATATTGAAACTTTACAGCCATTAATCAACATGACAGTAAACTAGCAGTGTTAAGAATCTGTATATAACTAAATATCTCTTTCTTTTTTGAGTTGCTGAAAACCGACTATTTTGTAGTCCCATTTAGTCAGTCCAATAGTGAAAATCCAATATAGTTTCAAGATTTTATCTTGGATTCGAATCTAAAATATTGTTATTACCCTAGACTGGAACTTTATAGGAATAATCAACATTACAATAAAGGTTTGGTTTTTAAGTCTTAACTTTGAAGCCTTTTCTTGTTGAAATTGTTCTACGAAATTTTGTCTTTGTTTTGTAGGTGGAGGTTAGTGTGTGGTGTTGGTTTTTGAAAGTAGATCAAGCATGGTGGTGGTTATGGAGCTTTGGTTTGTATAAATGATGAAGACTGTGAAATGAAGAGACGTTTTGTAGAGATGGTTTAATGAAGATGCGTGATTGAAGTTATGGATTTCGAGACAATTTTGTGTTGTAATAAAATGTTTGGGCTTTTTGTAACAAAAAACAATGTTTGGGCTTTTTGATAAAATTGGGCTGGGCTTGTTTTGAGTGTTTTTTGAGGTTTTTTTTTCTATTGGGCATCAATGGCAGTCTTGTAATTTATAGGAACTTCAACACCAATTTCTTATATAGCAAATGAATTTTGAGTGTGTTTCTAAAATGCATTCCATATGGGGTTTTTATTTATTTATTTATAATTTCAGCCTATTTTGGATATATTAGTGAAGCTCCCTTTTTTTTCCCTTCCAATTTTATGAAATGCTTAATCGCTTTTAAGTTTTTCTTTTGGTCAGAAAAATCACTTAAAAATAAAAAAACTTAGGCTGGAGTGAAAAACAACCTACAGAATCAATTCAATCCAAGTGGTTGTAATTTTTAATCGGAGTGAATTGTACCCCGCAATTAATTTGATTCGGTTCAAATTATTATTTTTCCTTGAAGCAGATGCTCCCAAGGGTAGTTGCAGTTTTTTCACTTTCTCCTTTCCTTTTTCATGTAGATTAATTTAATTTAATTTTTTTTGATGAAAAAAGGTTTAGGGGGAGACTGGCGTTTGGCTATATTTGAATCAAAATTTTGAATTAAAAATCACAAGCGGAAACAAGGTAGCAGCAGCAATCCAGTAGGTTTCTATTCTAATAATATACATGAAAGTATGAAACTTAAATAGGCAGTGAGGGGCAAATAAAAAGAAATATAAGTCACTCTACTTGATCTCCTCCCCCATAAAAATAGTATCTGTGGTTCTGTGGAATTTTTCACATAATAAATTATATTCTAATGTGGATATGAACCTGAGATATGCTAAAAACTTGGAAGCAGATCAGATGGCATTTCAAGTTTGTTCCCGCGACGTAGTCTTGTCTTTCCTCCCTGCAAGAATCATTGAAATTTGTAGGCCTCTACTGAATGCTTGGTTGAAGAGCAAACGTGTTTGGAACTCCGATACGAATGGGAACCATGACAAAATGGCTATGGGCATGAAGATTATGAGTCCCATTATATAATCGTATGCTCTCCCCAGCTCCTTTATTGACTCCCAGAATCCTAGACCCTTAACCATCCTCCTGCATGCTTGCCCAATCTTGAAAGCACAAAATAAACAATTGGTTCAGTAAATTCACACTTTAAATGAATGTTAATGTTGTTAAGAGTTTAGGACCTTTTTTTTTCTGCGCATAATTTTGAGAAAGTTATTTTGAAACGAAAACTCTCAACACGCTATTGCATAAACTACAGAAGACATTTCACTTACCAGAAGAATGGCCCATCCTGTGGGCAAGAAGGCAAGGATAGCAGCAAATAGATCTGAGATAGTAAGGCCACAAACAACAAATAGGACAGTCATGACTGACATGAAACCAAGAAAAAGAAGTGCTTTCAGAATCCTGAACATGAGCTGGAAGTCTGTGCCAAATCTTCGTCTACCCATAGAAACCATCTGAGAAAGAGACAGAGAGAGACAGAGAGAGAGAGACAGAGACAGACAGAGACACCAAAAGAAACATCAGACCAAATAAAGAGATATAGAAATACTGATCCCAGAAAATAAAAAAAGGAGAAGGAAAAAGTAAAAAGGATGCCTATGTTTTCATGACTAATCTCTAAAGGCATAATTGCATAAGTTATGTTTTTATCTGTAACCCAGTCAAACCCAACTCTAAACAACCTAGCTTCAAAACATGCTTATTTGTGATTTCTACCTTTAAGACGAGAAGAACGGTTACCATAACTACCCAAGAAAGTCCATAAACCTGCAAAGAAATTGAAAAAGTCGGAAAACTTAGGCCGTAAACCGAATCAACTCTTTATAGGCCAACAAGAGAACAAATAGTCAAATGTAATGGGACATAAATAATACCAGCAGACTCTTGCTGTGATGAGCTATATCAAGGTGGTAAACAATTCCATATTGGTAAACAAAGAAGCGACATGCAAGTATTATCTCAAGAACTCTTCCCCGGATAACTGTGTGTTTGAGGTGTTCCTGTTCTTCCTCCCACCATGATTCCCAACTTTTGTCAGGTGAGATCCCAATACCACCACGATTTCCCATCCACCTCTTCCAATCTGTCCAATCATCTACAGTTTTCTGCCAGTCAAAGCTGGATGGATTGAATACAAAAGGAGCAAACAACCAGGAAGCAACCAGAAACCACATGGAGAAAGTGATGAAAAAATAAAGATTTGAGCTCTTATAAGCTTTCCCGTAGACTCCATACACAATCAGCAGAATAAGCAGCTCCAACCCTTTCACAAAGTGACTGCGTGAGTACAGCCTGTAGTTATCGGAAAACTTGGCATGGAAAACAACAAAACCACGGCCAGTTGCTCGGTATTTAGATCCTCCATGTAAGATTGTCCTTCCATAGTAATGTACTTTTGTTCCTAGTTGGAATGTGAAGAAAACAGACGCCAGCTGCAGCTGCATGATGATAAAATCACCCAAGGCAGTGCGGAACCCTTTCTCCAGGCCAATTTCCATTACCATGGGAAGCACAAGCAACAAGCCCAGTTGAAAGACAGACTGGGTAGCCAAAGACTCTTCGAAGGCCTTGTTCTCATGTATGGCTGGGTTATCCAGGATCTCGCTCTCCAATCCACTCATGACCAAGTAGACACGTCCATATAAAAACACATATACAGTCAGCACAGTTACCTGAAACAATATAATGCCCATATCAAGATGCAATACATACTTCAAATTGTAAAAGATTATACCCTTTCAAGCAACTTCTACGCATAAAGCCAAAACCAGCCAAAACAAATCCTCAAAACTTTAGGCATACTCTTCCTATTGATGCAATTCTTAGATTCAATCAATTTAGCTGTCATGAACATTGTATTGGTAACATCTACAACTATTGTACAATTTGAAGAATCGGATCACTTAACATGAATCAAACACAGCCAACCTAGTCCTTTAGAGAAAGGATTCTTTAATCAAGTGCAAAGACCGTTGTCCAAGCCTATCTGCTATAACCTACTAGAGATACTAAGTAAATCAATAAACAAAGGAGACTGGTTTTAGCTAACATACCATACTACTAAAATAGAATCCAACCGTTGTGAAGTAAAAAGACAGCATTCTATAGAAATCAAACCGACGCCCAAGCCGGTAAACATCGCGGCTAAGTGTCTGTTCTCCATTTCCATTTGCAACCTTAGCCTCAAAAAGTGATATTTGATTCATTCCCACATCACGCCCCTTGCCTACTTGGATATACTCGTGATGTGTTATAAATCCCCCACGCATAGTTGAATTGTACCCTGTAGACATCCAACAAAATTACAATTAGTCAACAGAAAATACTTACTAGTCAGGGATCTTCTGATGAATGGCAAAATTACCTGCAAATATATCCTCGCTTAAGTTAATTACTTTTGAAGCTTTGCTTATGCCACCCCTTGTTATGTGGAAGATTCTGTCAAATATATCAGGATGACCATAATGAAACCGTACCCTGCCAAGTGAGAATGGCATGAGAGAGATACTAGAATGGTAATAGTATATAAATACATCAGAACTTTTCCTTTTCTAAAAAACAAACAAAAAAAGAAACGATTGGATTATGAAAACAGAAAGGGAATTGAGGATTGGATTACAATTCTGGCGGCTAGAGTTAAGTGGAAACCCAAGCCCAACCTGAGATTGAACAAACTATCCATACCAATAGCTATGGCCCAGGATGTGCTGAATTTCTTCTTTTTAACTTGCAAAAAGTGATTAAGGTGTCATTAGCCAGTGACATGAAACCAATTTAAACTTGGCTTCTCCCTTGAGTTATATACTTCAGAAAATTCTAAGTTCACATTTTAACAGTGGATTGTACTTCCATATAAGTCATCTGGCATAACTTTGGACTAAGACTGTTAATCATTCTCTAAAATAGAAAAACAAATTAAATACGACACTTTTAACAATCTTACGTAATCTTTACCATTCTCTTCAATTTTTATTCACCCTGTCCACTGCCTAAACCTTTAAATATTAGAAGCCACACATACGCTACAATTTTTTTATACAAGAAAACTGAGGATATGGCAAAATTTACGCTGACTGGTCCGGCCTGTGAATTGTACTGTGCTGATATTGTTCCCATTATCGGTAGAAATAGAATTATAAATATGATACGTACATAATATTCTATTATAAAATAAATAGGACTCTTCTATTAAGGCCCCCCACCCCCTTAAAAAGAAAAGAAAAGGCAACCAAACAAACAGTGTACAAATTTAAACTGAAATGTGGCTCAGTCAAGTGTAATTTAAGGCTTACCTCAGCGGATTTGCCAAAATTCTTTGACCAATAGTTACAAAACTAGTCTCTTGATTCGACATAAACCAAGCAAGTGATGAAACACTGAAAATTAAGAAGGAAAATAAAAAAAAAGCACATAACAATACAATTGCCACTAATCAGTAACATATCTGCAAAGAATCCATCACAGCAGTCAATTAAGGTCCAATAAATTGTGAAGAGATATATTAAAAGGCTGACCTTCCAGTGAATATATGCTCCCGTAGGCCCAATATTGTGGGTTTCCGTTGCCCAAGACGAGGCTTTAGGAATTCCTCCAACACATTTCTCATTTTGAAAGCTTCTTCAAAGTAATTATCCTGGAAAAGAGGATGAATAAGGCACAATATAACACCTTTTTCCCCCTCTCTTTTGGCAATAAGAAGATACAATGAACTACTTTCTAAATCTAGTTCACATAAAGACATAAGGAAAGCTACCTGATTCATGTCTATTGTCTGCAGGGCTTCTCCACGAGTAAAGATAATGGCATGATTTTGATTTTCAGGTTTTCCTTCACCAATTACTGTTGGAGGACCTGGAAGCTTGATGCGGTATATTTCCTAGCAACGTAAGAAAATTCCACGAACTAGTTATCAACTATCACCTACATTTGATACGGCTCATATGAGAGCATTTATATCAATACCGGTAGGCAGGAGCAGCTCTTAATTACTCCATTATATGTTTGGTTTCCTTGACATTTGGTATTTTAGAAGGTTATAGATGAGATGAGAGAGTAAGTGATAGGTAGACATTCCACAAAAAGGTAAAAATTGTCTACAACAAAGTGCATATCTAATCAAAGAGATTAGAGATGAAGCTAAACAACCAATGGTCAAGAACTGAAAAGCACATTCTTAGATAAGCAAACTACTTGTAAGATCATGGGCAAGTGCCTAACAAAGTGAGATTTAGGGAACAAGATCTAGCTTGGTTCTAGTGATAGAATATTTCATAACACATAACAAGATCTTAGAATGAAAATCTTTTTCCTATTAGAAAATTGAAATTATTCAGAAATTAAATGGAAAATGGGCAACGGTAGTTTCAGCTTGAACAAATGGCATGAAGAAGAATTAACCATGTTCATACTATGCATAAAATGATAAAACCGTGATTTGTTAAAACATTCACCATAGAAAAGTACTATTACTTAATACAACTATGTTGTACAAGAATAAGTTTCTTCCTTTTCCTTTTTTTCTTTTCATACTCTAGCCCTCCACTATATACATACTTCTGTTTTATTTATTAAGAAAACCCACGATCTCTCTTGTGTTATTATTCTTGGTCTTGTCCTCATCTCCAAAATTAAAACCATAAGTTTAAAATACCAATTATTTTCAGTGCTTCTTAAAAAAATCTGATGTATTCATGCACATGGCAGAATATGTTACAAAAAGAAAAGAAAAAACTTATAAATATTTTCTATTGTAGAAATAACAGAAATTTATTATTCAGCAAAATTACACCAAGATTGAAAGAACAATTCACTTTTGTAATAAAACCTGAATATTTAAATTTGAGAAATGATATTAATTTGAAGGATTGTTCCTTCCAGTTTTATGCAAACAAGTTCTTCAATAGCTTGTAACAGTGTAAGGCATATGATATCCACAGTTCACGGTCTATAGAACTAGTTGTATTTTTTTTAGATTATTATAAATAAACCCAATTCTATGCATGTATTTATAAAAAAACCCACACACTATTTAAATATAGAAACACACCCAAAATCAATCCTAAAATAAACAATTGTATATTTTTTGGGTGTGTTTATAAATGGGTTTTGAGTGTGTGTAATGATGGGTTTTGGGTGTGTTTATAAAGTGTTTTGGGTGTTGGGTTTTTTTATAATTTCAGCCCCCATTTTGGGTGTTTTAGTGAAACCCCCTATTTTTTTTCCATACCTCATCCCATTTGTCACCACCCTTGACTAGAACAGAAAAATAAGCTTTTTGCGATTTTCCATTCACATGCTCCTCCCTTGTATCTATGTAAGCAACACGTAGAGATGGATACCTACAAAAAAGAATACATAATTAAAGATGCCATAAACAATTTAAATAAAAAATGAAACTACAGATTGTTCATCCTATGGCAATATTGACTCACGTTAGCATCAGCTTCAGGATATTAGTGTAACAACTTTTGTCTCGAGCTTCAGGAGAAATTTTCTGAGCACCATACATCTGACAAGAAACTACATAAGTAAACTTCAAATCTGCCAGAGCTTGTGCACGATCAAGAAAAGCCTTCTCATCATTTTCGCTTAATTCCATGGTGTGGTAGCCTCCAAAAATAGCTGCAAAATAATCATTTGCCACTTTACTAGCTTTTACAAAATTTTGGAAGCAAAATCAGGAACTTTGATCTGGAGATAAAAAACAGCATCTATCACAGAAATTACTAACCACTGTCTCCTGCTGTTTCCAGGACACACTGAATGTCTAGAGCCTTCCTATAGTACATCATCCCCCTCACTAGCAGAAAAATATAGATAAAAAGTTTAGGTTCAAAGCTTTAAATGATACTTGTACAAGAGACCAAATTACTCATTATCCAGACCTGTTCTAGAAAGCGTCTGTCCCCTATAAGATACCCACTGGCGAATTAACTCCGACTTGTCCTTATCAGAATACTCGTTCTTAGGATCCTTTATACGATCCTGGAAATTTGTCCATTCATCTATTTGGCAGTCATAGTTAGTTGGCAGGGGTAAGTTCAAGTCAATTCCAAACAATAAAAAGAATAATACAAGAGTGAGACTCCAACGCACCAGGATATATTTTCTGCAGGTAGAACAAAATTGAGATTCCGTCCTCATTTTCCTTATTAAGGTCCTCATCAGAATAGAGGACATCTTCTTTGTAATAAGGAGTCAGAACACTGAACCAAAAATCAGGAAGAAAATTTGATCTTATAGTAGCAACTATTAGAAGACCACCATAAAATATAAAGTTGATAAAAAAAAAACTATGCATCCACTCATATGATACAGATCCTGAAGCAAATAAGCAAATCTTGAAAGTGGTAAGAGATACATTATCTTCAATAAAAATTTAACATCTTAATATAAAAACCATATTGATCCTTCACCTTTAACCAAATCTCATCAACATGTCAGTTTTCTTAAGAGGTTAATTCCCAATTTCATTTAACAGCCCAAATTTTCCCAATACAAATTTGGTGTTTATAGTGACTGACCTAAATGAGAGCATGTCACGAACTTTGGGAGCACGTGGCATGTTCATGAATAAGGAGTTTGCAAAGAAGGTGATGCGCCTGCGAGCTTCCAGGTTTTGAGGCACATTGATGGCAGATTCCTTGACGGTCAAAAGCAAATGAAGTCTAACGACCTATGTTAATGTAGTAGATAGTAAGACTAAAAGATCTAAGATATTCAGTTAATGTCATTACCAAAAGAATGCCTGCCAAAGTTACCTTCTCCCTCCAAGCTGTATTCTGTGTAAGGTATATGTTAATCTTTTGAAACCTTTGCTCCTTCTTGTTTTGACCATCAATGTAGTGAGCTGCTTCCAGTATTCTACAAAGAGAAGAGGAACATTAACATACAGGTGACAAAAAGGCTCATTCATTGGTGAAATATGACAGTTTTTGTTCTGTCTCCAGCATGATTTTATTTCTTAGTACTCACTGATGCCCGTTGACCATTACATCCTGTGTGATAATCTCCATGATATCTTGAAGGACATTGATTATCTGACGCATGGAATTCTCGACATTCTCATCTTCAGCAAGCTGCTACATACCAACTTAAATACTCAGACCGGACTAGTAGAATGTCCAGACAATGTCTATCAGTTCATTGCTGAAAAACTCAGCATTAAAATTTTTAGTAAGGCATTGAAGGAAGTATTTTACCAAGAGTTTTAGAAATTTCTCCAACCTCTCGCTAAGAAATGGCAGCCCACTCATCCGGAAATAGGTCAAAAATTTTTCCTGCTGTATACTATTGTCTACTTCAGAACATATCTGCCTCACAATCCTGTTATATAAGATGAAACAAACTTTCATATGCTTCTTATAAAAGAATGGTAGGGGAGGATTTTATTTTAATTTTTCGAATAAAAAAATGTGTACAAGCAGGTTGTGGCCATCTATGACATTCAACCTGGTATGCTTCTGACTTACATCTTATCCGCTGCATCATCCAGAAGGACAGATATAATATCCCTAAGTGTCTCATAGCATTCAATTACTGCCGAGTACATATAATCATCACTCTTAATCTTTCTAAATAAATCATCATCTGCCTTCCCCGTAAAATCTTTTGCCATGTCTAATGCTATAGGAATCTTCACATGTAAAAACAAAGTATAAGAGTCACATATTTGATTTGTATTGAACATAAAATTAACAAATGAAGCCATGCAAAATGTACCTTACTAGCAAGCAAGAAAGGAGGCCACTGAACAACAGACACATCATTTGAAGAAGATGGAACAAGCAGCAGATCTTTGTCTCTGAATGGTTTAAATTGAAAGGATATAATCAGAAACTTACAAAAGTGGCACTGACAGGCAAATTAGAGAGCAAGAAGTAGTCAACCTATTGCTGATCAGGTCTTCCAATCGCATAGAATTTATGAACTCATTCCACACATAAGAGAAATCGGCAATGTTCTTTCGTTCGAGTGCCTCATCCTGCCACATCAAAGTGTTTACTTTTAGCAAAACACATAGAAGATGAAAGGCTCCAAGTCAAGAGCAAGATGCTTCTAGTTTAACCGAGAAGGGCAATCCATATGTTCAGTTTATAGATTCATAATTGTTTCATTGACAAGTGCAAAACAAATTACCCACATCTGCATGTGGTATACAAATCATTTATCTTGTATAAAATACATTATGTGGAGCAAAATCAACTGAAATTCATGTACTAGAGGGAATATGAAAACACTGATTAAAATTAGTACCGCCAATTGTCTTTTCTCTTTGGCATCCTTATTTGGGGAAGGCATAAGACGATTACTGAAAGCTGAAGGCACAGACTCAAATCTGGACCGCAACATCCCAAGGGTCCGAATCTGAGAGACAAAAAAATGGAATAAAGGGATCATTCGGAAGAAAAACAAGAGCCCATCTGAGACAGAAATACTTATAAAAGACTATTCAAAAATAAAAATAGACAAATGTAAAAGCGTGAACAGATTTGACACTGACCTCACCCAAATGGCTGAAGGCTCCATGAATCCCACCAAACAGAGTAGAAAATATTGCATACCATATTTGTGCATCCATAAAATAAACCTATGTACCAATAATCATTTAAAAGTGGTAACTGACATAACAGTGTATAAGAACTGCAAATTATGACAGTTTTCAATCATAGAATTCTTCAGCGGTTCACTTACCAGGACAATTGGAGCCCATATTGCAATAACAACGCCCATATTATGAGTTACTACATCAGTTCCAAGTAGTAAGCACAGGCTACAGTTGCAAAAATTTTAAGTGAAAACAGTAAAACAAAGTTTGAAATATTACCATTTGGAAAGAACTCATGCCATTGATAATTACTAATAGGCATCTTCATTATCACTTTTGTTGGTCCAACAAGCGGCAGTATCTATGACAAGAGTATACAAATAAAGCTTAGTAAAATTATCTAAATCCAATGGATCCTCAAAGGAAAAACCTAACTTCTTTTCAGTTACAATGAATGACCTAGCTTTATAGTAACATTAGTTCCATTATCAATTTTTTTTACCGGGTAAAGTTTCTTAATTAGGAAAAAGAATACTGTTGCTCAGCTCTAGGTGGAATAACATTAGGAGACAATGTTCAGGCTAGTGGAGTTGAGGACTTCTGCTGGCTAGGAGTAGAAATCATTTTATGTTCTTTACATATGTCGTTTATGGTTTTCCACAATAATCTTTTCCACTGCCCAATGAGAATGAAGTCAGGTAATTCAAAATTTCATTATTTCAACATTCGCAATGAATCTATTACTTTCTTTCTTTTTCTCATAACCTCTGAGGTTATAGATATGTGGTAATCTTCAAATATGACTTATAAGCTACTGATGTGGAGAGACATTAATAAAATAATGTGATGTTGTTCATGATAACGCTGGAGATGTGATTTTTGGTTCAAGGATTCTCCTGTGTGTGTTTTTCGTACAATCTTCATGTGCAGATCAAGGATTTCATGTCCATGTTACCCAATCTTTAGAGCTGGGAAACTTATTTGTGGTAACTTAAGCTGGCATGCGTCCTAAAATTCTTAATTCTTCAGTTGCAATTTCATGAACTAAACTGAGTTTATGCACACACAGCACACAGATTGTACATGCGTGGGTTTGGTGTGTCTGGGGGGGTGTTAAGAACCTACTTGCATGTGCCAATGTCTTACTACGCAAGTATGTGACATGAATAAGAAACAGAAAATAAAATAGGGATTTTCAGATCAGAGAAACCACCTCCACAAAATAGCTGAACGATAGCTTGCTGATTAGCAGCATGATCCAAAACAATGTATATCTGAATATAAAGATAATTTTCTTAAAATCAACAGCAAAGCACCAGAAATCAAATAGAATGACCAATGAGTGGATAGACAAGCAGCGAAATGGCTAAACCCACACACATTCAACACCCCACTCTCAAAAGAAGAAGAAAGATAATAAATTGAGACACGTTTTACTTACCTCAGCAGTGAAAAGACGTCCTCATGCAGGCCTCTTCCTATATACAGTTTTGGCTGTAGTATGGACAAACACAGAAAAATCATTCAAATTAGCCATAACTAGAACAGAGAATAAAGCAAAAATAAATATTTACAACAATCACAAGGCAACAAGAACTTTGGTTAAAACCAAAGCAAGACATGCTTGCCTGAGCCCACCACATAAAAAGAGTGACAATGCGCCAGTTTGATCGCTCTATGTGTCTCCGTAAAGGTGGAAGAAAAAATAGCACAGCAGCCAATATATTAGGAAGTAGATAGATTGCAACAGCATAGTTATAAAATGACTGATTCCGCCAATCCCTAGCCCAACTGCTGAAGAATTTCAGAAGTCCTGTAGGATTCTGCACAGAACTAGAATAACCAATAGGCAGAACCACAGCCCATACACCAGCTACTGCAAATTTCAAGAGGTATCGTAGTATTTGAGTGAACTTCAAGCTCTTCCAGGCGTTCCAACTAAGAACAATATCCAGAGTGGCTGAAGAACATAAATAGACCATATAAGAAAGTGAAGTAGAAAAAAAGTCACTCGATAGTTATACATTATATAGAAACAACTGCTGAGAATTCCCGCCATGAACTAATATGGAGACAAACAGAAATATTAAAGATATCGCTAGTACCTTGTAATAAATTGAGGAAAGCATAAGTGATGAAGATGCTTAAAACACTTCTGAAGACATCCGCATCAAATAAGGCAATCACAGATCCAGAAGAACTCCATGCAACAATAACCATAGCCTAAAAATCAGAAATAATGAGGCACATTCCTTAAGGAGAACTGTAAAGAATTAAAAGGAAAGGATTTGTCCAACCTCCCATAAAATTTGTCTAAAATACACATTTTTTATCTGGGAAATATATCAAACTCACTTTTGTGCAGGAGTTGCAATTTTTATGCATATGGAAGAGCTCCCCCAAAGGGTAAGTCTCATGATAACAGAGAATCCCTCAACACAAGCAGACAGAAATTTCAAGAAAATTCCATAAATACCCTTAGCGGTAAAGATGACAATAGTTTTTTCATAACCAACAAGAGACAAAGTTACTTGTAAGATCATATTAAATTTCTAAAAGCGAACCAAAAAGTCGATTCTTACCATTGTTGACAGAAACTTCTAGCATGGGAGTTTAGTGTAAATTCATGATTGTGTATTTGAAAACTCTAAGGGAGGTTGGAGTTATTTACTCAAATTACCAACACATTATCAAACATTTAAGGCTACCTGGAAAGCCAATATGAAGAATATCCACATTCGATCGAAACTTCGGTACAGGTGCCAAAATGTTCGGACTTCTACGAAGTTTGTTTTAGGTTTCCTCCTCCCACCAGCAGCTTGACTTGTCCTCTGTCAAACATGTATTCAGATTAACAGAACTTTATCTAAAAAACACCTATACATATGTAGGCACAAAACAAATTATGTTTATATGTAAAGTATGGACATGCATGCGGGCACACATACAAATGCAGAAATGTCCAATTCATAAGAAAAGAATGATATTTTAGTAAATTGTGTTTGGCAATAAAAGTTCCGTTTCTTCTCAAGAAAAAACATAAATAAAATGTAATAAAATTGCTCCCCAATATGTCTAAGTTTTTAGTTGACCCTCCCCCACCCAAATAAATAAACAGATAAAACCAAGAAAGATAAGTACCTCATTTGCGGGTGGAATCCCATCTGAATGCCTAAAGAAATCTGCTTTAGGGTCCATTGGCCACCCTAGCCTAAAACATTTGTCAGACCTAGAAAGAACGAGCAGACCATTCAGCCATTTTATATCTGAATGGATCGAAAACAAAAATTACCATCAAAGATACTAACCAAAAATATTCATTTAGATCATCATAATTTCTCCATCTTGAATGACTTGCCTGGCCATTTTTGTTTCTCTTTGCTTCCTTTGCAACAAAAGGAAGATTCAAATTTAGAATTAAAAAGTAGTAATAAAGATGCTTCGTGTCAATAATACAAGCAGTAGAAGACCATCTTTACCTTGTACAACACCTGGTAGATAGGAGTTACAACATCCCTCAGAAAAGATTCTTCATCACGTCCTGTTGTTTGGAATGTTTCTCCACTAACCGGTTGAACATTGCTAAATAAAATTCCATATACCTCGTTGGCCATCTTAACAATTAGGGAAGAAAAATTATTGTCAAACCTTAAAAAATTTCAGGACATATAAAAGTCCTTGGGACAAGTTGTGTATTAAGAACAAGCATGATCCATAAACAATTTTATGATATAATATTTATGTCGCAGACAAGAAATCTGTAGAATTACAGTCCCGTTCTCCTGGTCCACGGGACCAGGGACTTTCTTGGTCACTTATTGTTGGATTAAAATCAACAGAGGAGAGTAGTCTAAACAATTAATTGAATTTTTAATGCAATTGTTTTCAATAATGCAATTTTTAGTTACCTAGTAGCTATTTCTTTCACAACAGAACAAAAGAAAAAGTAAATACACAAGGGAAAATTAGAACATGTAACATAGATTCTTCCAAAGAAAATTTTATGAGATTGACAGAAATGAGGAATTGAGTGACTAAAAACAACTTTGGATTATATTCAGAATAATTCATTTGGGGCTCCTTTACTGGTATAACCTCATCTAGTGGGGCTTCGATTTTGAAGATTCATCACTGACAGTTAGGATTTTGTTTTGTTAGATCAGCAGGAGCTGTAGTAATTTATATAATTGTCATGCAAACCAAATAAATTTGGTGACTTGTCTATGCACCTTTGTACTTCCTCTCTCTAAGAATAAAATGTTATTCTATCACACCTAAGAACCAAAAAGCATATAGCTAGTATTCTTTTTAAGAGAAACGCAACAAGTTTATTGATATGAAGTTACATAGAAATCTTACGGATAATTTAAATCAATGTGGTCATTGAGTTGGCAGTTTTCATGTTGTCATGACTCATGACAAGTAATTGCATGGAAGAACAACTTTTAATTAGTGACTGCTGTAGCAGTTCCTAGAAATTTAATGTTTTAATAGATGGTTAGGAATTGATTTCAAAATCAGGTTACCTTTCAGAAGGCTTTCCCCATTAAAAAAAAGCTATGATAAGAAGAAACCAAGAAAATCATAGAAACTACTCAAAGACTTGGCCATTCTCAGAAGGATTATCATTGAGATGGGCCACGGTAAGTCAGAAAAGGAACAACATTATGGTATGAAACTCTCTAGACCATTCATAATGCTTGACTAATACTATTAAAAAATAATTAAAAAAAAGCAAACAGACCTGATGGAAAATGTAGCATAAGCATTCAGGCATGAATCGAATATTTGAAGCTTCACCCCATACGAGAAGATAGAGTCCAATGTAAATAAGCTCCAACTGTTGTCTGTCAGAACCTGGAGGAAACCTGAAAAGTTGTGGGGTTGGGAGGTTGGAGAGACGCCAAATCAAAATTTGTATTGCTGAAATGGTAACAAGTCTATATGTATTCGACTTTTAAGGAATCAAGTTATAACTTTGATATTGTCCAGATCACTCACTTAAGATTTGATTTGCAATGCAAATAGTTAAACCATGAACGATAGTTCTTAAAAATTTTCTCCATCAAATGCTGTACAGTGCCACTATTCAACTGCAATAAGCTTTCTGTTAATCTTTAATGATCACATCAGATACAGTCTTGAAAATTGAGAGCATATAAAATTCAAAGCAAAGGAGAAAACACAAAGCACCTCAAAGGAACATCGATTTACCTGTGTGTAATTTTCAAGATTTCTATGTCTTACATCCATGTTGGCAAGTAGCAAGATTAAGTGTTCCCTCTGATTTGCCACATTTCCTTTCTTCAAACCCCAGAAAAGATAAGACAACGTAGTAAGAACATGTCAATGCTTATGTATATATGTGTATCTAGCAGTAGTCTATTGCATCAAAGAATCATTGTGCATGTGAGGTGCAAGGACAAGATTCGCATCACTTCAAAGAATGATATCTACTTAATGAAGATTGAGAGGACAGCCAAAATGCACATTTCCCACTGCTCCAAATCCTCCCTTATAAAACTTCTCTTGGTTCCCAATGGATATAAGTAAAATAGCAGTACTATTGTGATCAACTTGAGGCAGGGATGACAGGACCACATGGAGTTAACCCACAGTTATTAGGCAGTGAGGTAGGAATAGGACAAGAGTCTTCATATGAAACAAAACACCAATATCAAATCCATCACATAACATTTAAAAGTAGCACCTTGACATTTATTGTCTTTTAAATTCAATAAGTTGTAGATTCAAATGGAAACATGCCTATTGAAGTCATTCCTATCTTGACCAAGTAGAAAGGCAAGAGAAAACTCGAGGGAAATGGCAAAAGGATAAAGAAATAAGAGCTCGCTGTTTTTTTTTTTCAATGTCTTGGTTTTTTTTTTTTTTTTTTCATTTTTTGTGTGTGTAAAGGTACATTGAATTCAAGAGGTCTAAATACATTATTAGAATCATATTCTCTCAACCTTCAGAAAAAAAAAAACACGGTATTGACTCTTGTTATGAGAAAACCATGGTTATTTTCCTTATTTTTTGTATCTGTCCATTATTGCCTTTTTCAATTACCTTGCCATTCTTTCATTAGATGGCATTAGATTATTCATTGTTATTGACCTACATTAATTGCCACATCCGAGTCAAATTAAGCTCCACCCCTAGTTGTGGGCCAGTGGTAAAAGTAGCCAGTCCACAAATCAAGAAAAATCCTTTTAGAAACTTAAACATGCCTATACAGTTGGACAGGTTTAGGGTTAGCATACCAATACAATTTTCAGACATGTGGCATATAAAAACCAAGGTAAAATGAAAGAGAAAGGTATTTAGGCACAAGTTACCTGAAACCCAAAGATAGAGGAAAGCCAATCGAGTATATCATTGACAGGTTTAATCCTCTCAGTAGGCATTGTTGACTTGTCATCAGGATTCATGGGTTTTAAATGCATTATTGGCATTGGAAGACCATTCACATTTTGTAGAGCATGAAGTGCTGCTTTGATCTAAATATTTCCAGAAAAAATAAAAAGGGTAAAGCAATGAGCAAGAGAGAAAAATAAGATTTCATAAAACTAAAGCAGAGATAAATGAAAATCACATATACTACACATGTACAACCTCAGGCAGTTCCATAATTGCTGGTTTAACACCAACAGTATATAACGGAAGAATGTTATAGTTTACATACTGCTCCCTTTTCCTCTTGACATCTTCAGCAATTTTCTGTGTCTGCAATGAAAAAACAATAGAATAGCCATGTTTTCAGTGCCTTCTCTATCAATCTGTCACTTAAGAACATGAGCAATCCTTGAATCATACAAATCAAACCTGTAGATCAATTTGAGATTGAGGTACCACTGTCTTGAGCACATCATATAGTACTGTTGCAATCTGAATGATCCTAGCCATCTCTTCCCTTCAATATATAAGAGACAATGAGTAATTCAATAGTAAAAGAAAGGTAACATACCAACAATTCAAAAACAAGCCTTACGGTTTTTTTGTGTATTCTCCTTCTTGGATATTGTTCCGATAAAATTGGTGGTAAAAATACAGGATTTCTTTTGTATCAGATTTAGCAAGCTGATGTCTAGTCTCTTCTTCTTCCTGCAACGAAAAGAATTTTAAGAGATACAGAGAAACCTCAATTCACTTTCAGGCGCTCTTAAATACAATATAAATCAGTCATGATATTGAATTAGTATTACCCTAGAATATTATTTATAGGTCTAGAGATTATCTTTCGATTCAGTCTATGACTTGATTTGCACATTTCATTCTAAAGTTAAATGTTACCATTTAAAAAAAAACTAATTGTATAAATTGTTAGCTTGATAAGCATTGTTGGCTTATTTCCTAACAACTTAAATTCTTGGGGTCCAATTGTTGTCTATAATGGTATCAGAGCTCTAATTGCAGGAGGTATTGAGTTTGAAACTTCTTATCATGGAAGGAAAAGGATAAAAGGAGATGAGGGGAAGAAATAAAATAATTTACAGATAAAATCACAAGTGAACTAATCATACACACACCACAAGAAATATAAATTAAGTTCCAAAATCAGACCACTCTTCTGGGAAAAAAAAAAATACAAGAAACCACAAATAATTTAAAAGTCTACCTTTTCAAGTCTGTGCAAAAGATGTGTCTTAAACTGACGAACACCGCGTCCACTTGATGTTGGATCCATTGTGTGCGCCTTCTCAAATCCATGGAAGCGGCCTGATTGCACAAAATATATCAACCTAAGCGACGATAACATTTACTGAACTAAACAGGAACACATGATGCAAAGAACTGTTAGATTCTATCCGTATAGGAAATAGAGATTAGGTGAAAATCTTCTTAATGAGAAATAAAAGTCTTGTTAAGATTCTGTCAAATTTTCTGTCTTATTTGTTCTATGTATAACATTTATCAACCACACTTTCCACCCCCTTCTCCTTTATATTAAACATATGAAACTAACCCGGGATCACTACCATTCATTTAATTTGAAAATAATGAACGCTGAATTTTACAACTTGATATTATGCATAAAAAATTGAACTTTCTTTTTGTAATTAGGTCCAAACAGTATTTTAGTTGTGCCGGCCACCACCTATATTCAACATAATCACAATCACAAACACCAGGTATTACTATTCTAACAACATCAAGCAATGTGCTTCAATAATAATGAATTGCAAAATAATACAACAAAATCACATACAGAGGTAGGCAACCCTAGGATTTTCCTTCTCAATCTCATTGGCGACACGAAAAATGGGAGCAATTGAGGCAAGGCACGAGGGCACACTGTCCAACGCCTCGTCCTCAGTCGGCAAGTCCAAAACCCTCGTGGGCATTCTCGTCATTCGCCTCGATAACGACCTCGGCGGCTCCTGATTGAACTTCGTCCCGCTGGAGCTCGCCATTTCCGAAAAGCACCACCAATACTCAGCCTCTCAGTTTCAGGTCTCACTGATTTCGATGTAGCTTGTTTGCAAATGAAAGAGATCATCTTTTTAGGTATTTGTACAGAGATAGAGAGAGAGTATAGATACTTTGGGAGAGATGTGGGGCAAGGGCAAGGCAAAGCAAAGTGGGTTTGCTCTCAAAGCAAGAAAGGAATTGGTGGAGTTTTGTTTTGTTTGGTTTCAGACTCTTTTTGAGTGCTTTTGCTTTTTCATTTGATAAATTTTGATAAACAAATCTACAATCACCAGCGCTGAAGCGCTTTTTTCTGTGTGGGTTTCCTTTTGGCTTCTTTAAATCAGCAGAGCTTGCTTCCTACTGGAACTTAACAACAGGGCGTGAACTGTGACTGCGCAAGCAAAGAAGAAAGAAGGTGGGCTCCCCATGAGCCGAGGGTGACACGTGGAATATATACAAGATTTTTTTTCTTTTTTATTTGAACGCTGTGTCCTTAGTCATTTCTTGATTCCATTGTTTTGTCAGTCACCCGTTTGGGAGTGCTTCTGGAATAGTTAAAAGCGTTTTCTGACAACTAAAAACACTTCTGATAGCGTTTGCTAGAAAAGTTTAGAAGCACTTTTGGGCTATAGAAGCGCTTTCTGGAGAAGCACATGACATGTGCTTTTTCAGGAAACACTCCCAAGTGCTTTTCCAAGAAGCACTTCGATTTCTTATGAAAATTTCAACGTCTTTATAATAAAAGCGTTTTTGGTTGAAGTGCTTATAAATAGAAGTGCTTTCTAGAAAAGCAGTCCCAAACGAGTTAACAAGTGTTATATAATGTGTAGTTAAGTGGATATTTATTGATATTATACTATGTCGCTCCACCCGTATTATAACTGGGTGGACGAATGCTACCATGTGGCCATACGAAACAAGAATTTCTCAACTTGAGCAAGACCATATAAATTTCATGAAAATTATAAAGTATAGATCAGATTTCTTCTATAATTGATACACCAAATTTAAAACATGGTTTAATCACTTCACGTACTTTTGTTCACGGAATGTTATTTGATTGGTTGATTATTGATTTTGGTTGATAAATGCTTTTTGGTTTCTCTTCTTTTAAGCAACTAAGAATATGGGTTGAACCTTGGAGCAGATCCGTAGGATGCGCTTGTAATCTTTTTTAGATGGGTTTTCCCACCCAAAGGTGATATGACAAACTAAAGCAAACGTTAAATCACAAAAGTTATTATCTTCACACAGCTACCCATCATAGATCCCAAGTTTCTTGTTCTTCAGTTAATAACCTAATAATACACCAGATTTGCATGCGATTAATTCGTTCTGCTTCCTTCACCAATTCCCTGGCTGAATTCAGGATTTTTGAAACTGTGCAACTAAAGAATGATATGTACATCAGTAAATAGTTAAAATATTTAATGAATCAAATCATGATCCAAAGTAAGGCACGCACCCGGAAGAGAGATAATTATCTGTTTGCAACACCCCCTGCATTTTTATATAATTTTTTTCCTGGTTTCTGTACCAATAATCTATAAAATTTTCGCCATAACATCGTCAAAAACACCCTAAACCCTAACATAGTCAAAAACACCCAGTTGAGAGGCATCTACATGTAAAAGGATGTATACAGTAAGAATCCATTGGCAAAAGTGGATCGGCTAGCAGCATTTCTGGTGGAGAGGGTAGCAGCATTTCTGAAATGTAACTATGTACATGAACCAAATGCAAAAAGCGGCAGCATCCACATCCATGCATCTGCAGTACATGCTTGTATAGTTGCGAGGCATCCACATCCTCCATCTTCATTTGAATTTTACTGCGATGCATAAGTCTCAAATCATATGCATACATGAGTCTGCATTTCCAACGTCTCTTCTTCTGAGACCAAAAGAAGTTTTAACTTCATAAGTTTTTCTTATATGGGACTTGCTCGTGATGCCTGCAATACAATCAAAAAGCCATGTCTCCTCTTGAAATGAACATAGTTTATAGCAAAAAGAGAAAAGTAAAAAAACACAATTATGGAATTTGTCATTTCAGAAGTATGAAATAGAGTAGCAAAGGACCTGATTATTTGAACTCGTTACTTTAGCCCAACGACGAGGATGCTGTGTGCCCACTGAAGCATGGCTGACAAAAGTAATTGTTCTTGATTGTTCCCTTTGGTGATTGGCGATTGGGGGTGGCAATTCTCTTACAATCCATAATACAGAAGCTGAGGGCACCAAAGATCCTGACAGAAGATAGAAGTGGTGGGAGAAAACTCATGATATTCAATATGTGACGAACAAAATGCAGTATCCTTCCCATTCATGATGGGGAAAATTGAAAACAATGCTCAGAAGGGAAGATAGAATTACCCATAAAATAGTACAGAATCAGAAAAACTAGTGCTTTTCCACCATATGTTTTTTTCAGACTCCACTGACAATATAGCTGGCAAAGAGCTTAAAGTGAGGTAAGCAAGAAAATACATAAGGTAAACTAAGGAATGAATTGCACAAAAAGTAGTAAGGTCTCTAGCCAATGACCGCTTACAGGAATATTTGTAAGAAGAGCTACCAATGCACTTGACGTAAAACATATAACAGAAGTAATTGCCAAACCAGCAACCTGTTTACAAAATTCCAAACTTACTAAATACAAACAGTGTGCCAGTTTAGGCAGAAATTATTACATAACATTTTAAGTACAGAAGTAGGTATTTTACGTTCAAAGAAGAAATTAGTAAGTGCACTTTGAAGAATTTGAATAATTTTTTTATCAAATAGAAGAAATCATTTCTGTCAGTTTAATAATACCTTCCACATTTCGGATGAAGCTTTCTCAGACCGTACTTTCCTTAACTTACAAACTAGCAGGATGCCTGGAATTTTAGAAAGAAAGAGTGAAGTTAAATTGCAGACAGCACATGAAAGAATTCAGTTAAACTTTATAAAGCCAATATCACTTTTCTGACAACAAAACCCAGTTAACCTTGCAACATCCAATATACCAAAACATATGAAGAGTTTTTGGAACAAACAAGTCAATCTTAAAATCCTTAAACATAAAACTTGGATAACAGGCTGAGTCTTACCCCTAATACCATTCCACCATAATGTTAGTAAGTGTCACCCTACAAAAATGGTTACAGGGTAATAGTAGCGAAGCTAGAGGAAGAAGCTTAAGCCTATGCACTACCAAACAATGGAAATGATAATTCGATAGTATAAGATATGCCAAAACCACTTACTGGTCTTGAACAGAACAACATAAGAATAATAAATAAACAAAAAACAGACCTTTAGTAATAAAAATAAATAAAGGGGGAAGAAAGTACAATTAAAATGGATGAAGAATAATCATATCTAACTGAAGACCCTCAAGCTAAAGCACATATTACAATCAATACAACACTGCCCTAAATCAAGAAGAACAACTCTAAAAACATAAAAATGTTTTACTACGAAGCCAACGAGAATTTAAAATTTTAATCATCCTATCCACAACAAAGAAACTAGATTGACAAAACCCAAATGAAACTGGTAATAAGAAGATAAATGTGGCATGACCTCCCAAAATAAATAAATGCATAATAAGAAGTTGTCAGAGTTCTCACCATAGCAACCTAATGCTCCTCCTAATAAAAGAACTGTGAAAGCAAGAAAGTCTTCATATGCCTGTACGATGGTTGCAGTTATTGGGCGATGATAATTGCCACATTTAAACGATAGATACATAAAGACACATCATTAAATGAACAATTAGAAAATATGATATGATGCAAACAAAATGTTCCAAATTTTAAAAAGGAAAACTAATGATTGGAATTTCAGGAAGTTTAAGCATACACAAAGTGCTGGTGTCTCACACATGTACTAGATGTCTAGAACAACCAAGATAAGACTAATCTTCTATACACAAATAAGGGGATGGAAAAACACTTATCTCAACTAACGTTTATCTACACATGTTAGTAACAAATCAAGTAGACGAGACCAGCAATTTCCTCAAAAAACACTGATATTGACCTAGACCTTAATAACCAATCAATCTTCATAAGGAAATAAAAATGCCAGCTGCAGTTCCAAATTCTCCTGTATGAATTATCAAAATGCCAGATATGGACTGAACTGTGTTTTCTTCTAATTCTTTAAAACCTAATTTCCCGGTAGATGTCATGCCTAGTATAAGTTACCATGTTGCAAAATTTTCCGAAAGACTGTGAAGACAAAAGTTCATCTGATGCTAAAAAGGATAGAGTAGGAAAGACTGTACTCCATACCTGAGCCACTGCTGAAGAATCAATGGGATTCTTACCCACACCGATCCAGATTACCACAGCAAATGACATCATCAGAACAAGGACAAGCACAACAACCTAGTGGAGAAACGGATGAAATTAGATGACAAGAAGAACGAGTGATAACAATGTTTCAGTGAAAGTTACATGACTTTTATACGACAAATTAAGGGCAATAACAAAACGAGTCTATTTCTCATACCGCAATCACAAATTTTTGGTGACTTCCAACATGAATGCTTTGGAATGAACAACAAATTCGATGACCATCTTTGTTTGATGAATTAGGTTTATTCTTTGAATTTTCCAACAAGGCCTGCTGCATGCTATCGTCCTCGTCATCCTCCTCTTCGTCATTTGCCTGATGGCAAAGGTCGACCCTACAAAGTCATTGTCCATAACAGCATTTGTATACCTTATAATTATAAATTACACTGCAACTGTACAAATTTCTATTGTGCAGTCTTTAGATATTGTAATTGAACATATAAAAAAGAAATCATGATGCTATTTTCTATCTATTTTGCAACATGCTTCAGAGTGAAATTGGTATTTGAGTAATTGACTAACAGAAAAAAAAAAACCTTTTATTTTCTTTTTGTGTAATGTTAAATACAAACAATTATAAGTATTAATGTCAAGGAATTGTCACGATCGCAAGTACAAATATACAAAACTGACAATGGGTGTAGATGAAAAATGAATTGTATAAAAAAAACCTAGAAATTTCAAAAGGAAATCTAGCAAGTGCCAAGTAAACATTAAACATAGAAATAAAGCTAAAAAGAAAAAAATCAAAAGCATTTGAGAAAGATGGAATTGCATTATCAGAAGATGGGGAGGATATAGTTCTTCAAATATCCTATTGGGCACAGCAAACATAACCTTAACAAGATGCTTTCAACAGTTCAAAGGGTGAAAAGACATTGATCTAGGTAAGAGAAGTTGCTGTCATGCTTTTCAATCAACCAGACCATCTCTAAAATTTCAACATGAGAAAGCCTAATCTAGAATAAGAAAACTTACCAAAAGGATAGGAGTAGAAGAAAAGCTGCAAGAAACAGAATTTTGGGGTAGGCTGTAGCAATATTTTTCATCATTAAGATCACCAGTGACTACAAAGAAACTCTAGAAACAAACATTTGAAGCAGCTCGTCAATAAGCATAACTAAGTAAAATATACCCATTAGGATGAACCCACAGACATTAGACCAGCAAAACCATTTCTTACAAGCTGCAACCAACGTAGATGTAAAATATATGAAGTAACCTGCCAAAAGAAGAAATTTGATGCTATAACTTGATGAAGTACATAATATGACCAGACAATCTTTTTTGAGCTTTTATAATTGCTTAAGAGTGTCTAAGAATTGGTAGAGTGGAAAGAGGAAAAGATAGAAACTGTTTTGATGAGTTGAAGTGTTCAAACAGAAAATCAATGTAAACCTGCAGAAGACTTAGAAAATTTTATCAAAGAATATGATGACAATGAAAGACATAAGTAGTCAATGCTCATGCACTATTGTGTACATCAAGTTATACCATAAAGGACGTGTTTCCTTTTTATCAATGTAAATACACGGGAGAACTGATCTGATACAATCGGAACCCTTGTACACCCACTCTCTCAATACCCCAACTTTGCATTCTGGCTGACGAGCAGATATGAGTGATTTAAATTCACATTATGGTTAGTAATGCCTATTATTGTACCCGTTCAGTCGAATGATTAAACCAATCATTTACGCTAAGCCAACCTGAAATTTTATGTAGCATATGACCACAAGGAAAACTGAAGACAATGACTTAATTCAAAAGGCTTCCATAGTATGGCATAAAAAGTCTTGTAGCCTTTGCAATAGAGAAGTACTTTAAAATTCCACTACCCAGTTTAACTCAAATTTGAGTCAGAACCATTATTTGACTTTTATAAAAGAAAATTGAAGACATGAACCACAAATCCTCAGCCTTACCCAAGTTAGAAGAGCCAATCATGAGGTGGAGTACCTGCCAATTAGTAATCATTTCAGTCAAATGGTCCCTATAATAGTGAATGTACATACAACTGAAATGAATATTATAGAACTTCTAAGAATTACAAACCATTTTTCACATTCAACAAACTTAGACAGAGCCTAAGCATATTACAATACAAATTGTAAGACTGATGGAATCAGCACAAAGTGGGGAGGGAGGATTCCATAGAATTTGCACATAATATATGACGTGAAGTTGCAAAAAACAATTTTCAAAACAGCATCCTTGCACATAAGTGCTCATAGCATTCCTACCACGTACAGTAGGAAGTACAAACATCAGACAAGAACACGCTAGCTCTGCCTTCAATTGCTAATAGAACAACTTCTGATATTTAAAAAAATAAGCTTTAGAAGTAAGAGATGATGCCCCTTACTTTTTGGCGTGTCCATCCACTTTGTCCATTGCGCATGTGAATCCTGACCAGCTGGAAAAACAAAAGGCTAGATGATTCCCAACTTAGGGAAAAGAGTAATTAAACAAGATAAGTACTTCAGAAATATTTAACCAACAAGATAACAATACAAACCAAAGATACCAGTATCTATAGTGTAATTACAGTAACAAAATTTAGGCTCTTATACATGCGTAATTGGCTCTTATAAACTATTGGAGAAGTCGGAATACTTGCAAAGATAAGGTGATAGTGATAGTGGAAGTAATAAGAGAGAAATGGGGAGACATTCAGGATGTTTACTAGAGTTTTTTATTTTACCCTTATTTTAACTTATAATCTGATATAAGGGCAGCAATGCACAAGCATTTTCTATCTTAATGTGCCTAAATTAGAATTTCAAAGGATCAAACTAAAGGTGCGAAATTTATAACATTAATGCAATACCAATTGTAGAATTTCAATTTTTCCTCCACTTTCTCAGCAACCAAACACAGCATAAAACACAAATACCCCTTCAATCCAAATCAAAATTCATGGAATAAACATGCATTATCCTTCTCACGTTTAACACATCAGTCAAAATTGAAAATCCTCAAAATAGACGAACCCAACCCACATAATGAAATTCTTAACAGAGCTGAAAAGCAGATGACAGAGGAAAGGGTGTTCAAACAAACCTGAGAAAACGCAAATACAGCAAGAACGCCATTGAAGAAGGCCAAAGCTATGTTGAAGATAAGCAAGTCCAAAGGAAAGCAATCACTTTTTTCCACTAGGAGCTCCAAGAACATCATCTTCTTCTTCACCTTTCCAGAAAGCAGAAGGAAAAGAGAGACCTTTTTAGCTATTAACTCTCTCACTTTCTGTCTATCTAATCTTAGAAACAGAGAGGGATTAGGAAAACCAGCTTTGTAAGTATTTATATATATAGAAGGATCTTTAAGTGTACGGTCGGACGGGAACGACACAAAAAATTTAGCTTTGCCCACCAAAAAAAATCAGCCTTGTGTTTCTGTTTCAGTTGTTGTTGTTGATTTGTGGGACTCTTTTGTACCTGACCAGTAGCTTAGTAATTTTGTTTTCTTTTTTGCTCTGAAGAAAAAACCATAATTATAAGATTTATGAGAAATGTGGAATTGCTAGAAAATATTAAATCTATAAAGTTTTAATAAGATTTTAAAATTTAATGAAAATATTAAGTATTTAAAAGTACTTAAAAAATGTATCTAAAATATCACTAGACTAGTGACAAATACTTTAGTGTTATAAAATAAAATAATTAGAGTATGGAATTACCACTGAAAAATGATAGTGGAATTATATCTTTTCTTGTGGCGTTTGCACAGATTGAATTTCCTCTCAAATAGGAACTCACTCAATAGTATTCAAATCTCACTCTCCTTTTCTTTCTTCTCTTCTGATGGTGTGTATTACAAATGAATGAACAAGCCTATTTATAGGCGCTTCTGAAATTTTCTCGTGAGTGTACAGTGCATTGTACAGTGCACTTCTGCCTCAATCCGTGAGTGTACAGTGCACTTTTGCCCCATATTTTCAACCCTATCATAATCAGGGTGGGCTCCACTATTTACAACACTCCCCCTTGGAGACCACATATCCCTAGATTAGTTGCCTCATTAAAACCTTGCCTGGAAAAACCCAGTGGGAAAAAACCGAAGCGAAGGAAAAAGAGTACAACCTTACTTGAGACATTAGAGTAATGTGAAGTGCGCACATGTTGCCTCGTTAAAACCTTGCTAGGAAAAACCCAGTGGGAAAAACCCTAGTCGAAGGAAAAAGAGTACAACGCGCTTATGTCCTGTGTTAGAGGACTCTTGAATGCTCCCCCTGATTTTGCATGCTCCAACTTGATTGCTTGCAGAGTTGTCGTAATCCGATGCCATGTACTAGCTTCTGGAATGTGCACTTGGGTAAAGACTTGGTGAAGAGATCTGCCAAGTTATCGCTTGAACGGATTTGTCTGACTTTGATTTCTTGATTCTTCTGAAGCTCATGTGTGTAGAAAAACTTTGGTGATATGTGCTTGGTCCGGTCACCCTTGATGTACCCTCCTGTGATCTGAGCAATACAAGCTGCATTGTCTTCGTTTAGGATGGTTGGAGTGTCCGTTGTTGAGGGCAAAGCACAGGTGCTTCGAATGTAATGAATCATTGACCTTAACCAAACGCATTCACGACTGGCTTCATGGAGGGCAAGTATTTCTGAGTGATTGGAAGATGTGGCTACCAACGTTTGCTTTGTTGAGCGCCATGAGATTGCAGTTCCTCCACATGTAAACACATACCCAGTTTGTGAGCGTCCTTGATGTGGATCAGAGAGATATCCTGCATCAGCATATCCAACAATACTCGGGGCATTGGTCAACTCACTGGAATAGAATAAGCCCATGTCTGTTGTTCCACGAAGATATCGTAGAATATGTTTAACACCGGTCCAATGTCGGCCTGTTGGAGCAGAGCTGTATCTTGCTAACAAATTTACTGAAAATGCGATGTCAGGTCTGGTACATTGTGCTAAATACATTAAAGCACCTATTGCACTAAGATATGGTACTTCTGGACCAAGGACCATTTCATCATCCCCTTTCGGACGATATGGATCTTTCTTAGTGTCGAGCGACCGAACGACCATTGGTGTGCTAAGTGGATGGGCTTTATCCATGCCAAACCGCTTTAATACCTTTTCAGTATAATTTGATTGATGCACCAAAATTCCATCAGCACTGTGCTCAATCTGTAGGCTAAGACAATATTTTGTCTTTCCAAGATCTTTCATCTCAAATTCGCGTTTGAGATAATCAGCAGTCTTTTGGAGCTCGTCAGGAGTTCCAATTAGATTCATGTCATCAACATAGACTGCCACTATTGCAAATCCAGACTCTGATTTCTTAATAAACACACATGGGCAGACAGGATCATTTGTGTATCCTTCTTTCAGTAAATACTTGCTGAGACGATTATACCACATTCGCCCAGATTGTTTCAACCCATATAATGATCTTCTCAATTTGATTGAGAACATAGCCCGTGGTTTATTACTGGCTGCATCGGGCAGCTTAAGTCCTTCTGGGACTTTCATGTATATGTCGGTATCCAACTCTCCATACAGATATGCGGTAATGACATCCATAAGTCTCATGTCAAGTTTTTCTGAAACCGCTAGGCTTATCAAGTAACGGAACGTAATTGCGTCCATTACTGGAGAGTATGTTTCCACATAATCAATTCCAGGCCTTTGTGAAAAACCTTGCGCAACAAGTCGTGCTTTATACCTTGCAATCTCATTTTCCTCATTGCGCTTTCTTGTAAATACCCACTTGTAACCTACAGGGTTCACATTGAGTGGGGTTGGAACAATAGGTCCAAAAACACTCCTTTTTTCCAAAGAGTCTAATTCTGCCTGGATTGCATCTTTCCACTTAGGCCAATCCTGTCTCTGTGTGCATTCATCAATGGAGCAAGGCTCAACATCATCAACTTTTATGATCTCAGTAGCCACTAAGAATGCAAATATATTATCGATGATTATCTCATTTCTGTTCCACAATTCATTAGTGGATGCATAATTTATGGAGATTTCTTGGCTTTCGGGTACAGCTACCACTTCAGGAGCACGTGTCTCATCAAGGACATTTTCCTTCACAGGAAGTACCCGTCCCTCTTGAGGAAGATTTAAATCATGAATTATGGGCTCTCCATTTATTTCATTTGCATTCATTTTGGCCATCAACTTCCTCTTTCGAGGAACTGAGTCCTTTGAGCCTAGTGGTCTGCCACGCTTCAGGCGTGCAACAGATGAGCCGTTTGCTGGCGCATTGCCTTTTTCATTATGAACATCAATCCTTGCAGGTGCATTTGCAGCTGGGATATATGATTTCATCACCTTCGATGCATCATTAAAAGCATCTGGCATCTGATGTGCAATGCTTTGGAGGTGAACGATCCTTCTCACTTCGTTTTCGCATTGAGCGGTACGAGGATCGAGATGAAACAAAGTGGGTACATCCCATGATAATTCACGCCGTTCTTCAGGAACGGGTTTGCCTTGTTCTTTAGGAACAGATTTTTCTCCCCCTAATAGTGGGAAAATTGTCTCATCAAAATGACAATCCGCGAATCGTGCTCTAAAGATATCACCAGTCAGGGGCTCCAGATATCTGATGATAGATGGTGAATCAAAGCCAACATAAATTCCCAATCTGCGTTGAGGGCCCATCTTAGTACGTTGCGGTGGTGCAATAGGCACATAAACCGCACAACCAAAAACTCTTAAATGTGAAACATTTGGTTGAATGCCCAACACAAGCTGAATTGGAGAATATTGATTGTTGGCAACGGGCCTCAATCGTACCAGAGATGCTGCATGTAAAATGGCATATCCCCAAGCAGAAACTGACAACTTTGTTCTCATTAGCAATGTGCGTGCTATCAATTGAAGACGCTTAATCAAAGCTTCTGCCAAGCCATTTTGAGTATGAACATGGGGAACAGGATGTTCAATGTCAATGCCTAACGACATGCAGTAATCATCAAAAGTCTGAGATGTAAATTCACCAGCATTATCGAGTCTGATTGACTTAATGGGATAATCTGGGAATTTGGCTCGTAATTTAATTATCTGAGCCAAGAGCCTAGCAAATGCCATATTCCGAGTGGACAAAAGGCAAACATGTGACCATCGGGTAGATGCATCCACCAAGACCATAAAGTACCGAAATGGTCCACAGGGAGGATGAATAGGCCCACAAATATCCCCTTGAATTCTCTGTAAAAATGATGGGGATTCAACATCAACCTTTTGTTGTGATGGTCTGATTACCAACTTCCCTTGTGAACAAGCTTGACAAAAACTGTCATTTGATACCATAATATGTTTTGTCAATAAGGGATGTCCTTTAGAGTTGGTAATGATCCTACGCATCATAGTGGATCCAGGATGACCCAATCGGTCATGCCAAAGCTTGAAAGTATTTGAGTCAATGGACTTCTGGTCCATGATACTATGTGCCTCAATTGTCCGTATGGTTGTATAGTACAACCCTGATGAGAGCGCACAAAGCTTTTCCAATATACGCTTCTGGGTATCATTGGAAATAATACAAAGATATTCCATGTTTTTCTCATTCTTCGTTTCAACATGGTAACCATTCAAACGAATATCTTTGAAACTCAACAGATTTCTTCTGGAGTTAGATGAATACAAGGCATCTTGAATGGACAGTATTGTCCCATTTGGTAACATAACTTGGGCTATGCCTGAGCCTTCAATCAGGTCTGTAGGTCCTGATATGGTTGTTACCTTTACTTTTGTAAGCATCAATTTTGAGAAATACTTTCGATCTCGAAGGATTGTATGAGTAGTTGCACTGTCTGCAAGACAAATATCTTTGCTAGAGCTCTTGTTTTGGGGGCATCCATAATTTACATCCATGCCTTCAAATAAAATAAGTTGAATCAACAATCATTCAAAACATTGCCACTTTTATTGAATTGAAGTGAAGGCAGAAAGGAAAAATAAACAGTGCTTCAGATAATACAAATGGTACATGAAGGAATTTAATCCAGTTCGGACCCATAAATTTCATTCCCCCTTTCAGTAACAAAATCAGAAACATCTAGATGCGTCTTGTTTAAACGACGCGATATTTCCGATGAGCCGTCTATGGCTGGCGGATCAGGTGCAACATAATTTGTCTCCACTTTTCTGTTTTTAAGTGAAGTTTGATAAAGATCCGCCAAGTGCCTCGGCGTACGACATGTACGCATCCAATGTCCCTTTGCACCACATCTGTAACAAGCTCTTTCATTATTTCTAGGCACATAGCTTGCTTGTGTTTTTCCCTTATTTCTGGGTGCATTTTTGCCATTCATGGATGAATTGTTTCTTGGCCCCAAGCCGTATGGATGAGTACCACGATCTTTTCTACTCCCTTGCCATCGGCTACGTTTGCCTTCTCGCCCACGTTTGTGGATACTGCCACGAGATGAGGTGGCATTTACTTCCCGAGATGCAGCATTTATTTCGGGAAGTGGTGCTGAGCCAGTTGGGCGAGATTGGTGATTTTTCAACAAAAGCTCGTTGTTCTGCTCAGCTAGCAAGAGGCAAGATACAAGTTCTGAGTACTTCGTGAAACCACTATGCCTATATTGCTGTTGCAGAAGCACATTTGAGGCATGAAATGTACTCAGAGTTTTTTCGAGCATATCTTCCTCAGAGATATTCTCACCACATAATTTCATAAGGGAGGTGATCCTGTGCATAGCTGAGTTGTATTCAGACACTGTCTTGAAGTCTTGAAACCTCAAGTGTGTCCATTCATATCTAGCTTTTGGGAGAGTCACCGTCTTCTGATGATTGTATCTCTCACACAAGGCTTTCCATATGACCAATGGTTCATCAATCACCACATATTCGCTCTTCAGCGCTTCATGAATGTGGCGGCGAAGGAAAATCATGGCCTTCGCATTTTCCTCAGGTGATGCATCACTTCCATCTTCAATGGCTTTGCCAAGGCCATTAGCACGCAGATGGATCTTGGCATCCAGGACCCATGATAGGTAATTGTCCCCAGAAAGATCTAGGGCAGCGAATTCCAATTTTGCCAGATTTGCCATCTTCAAAAGAAGAATGAGATGCATTAGAATTCGCAATAATCTTCAGGCTTAATATATTTTTGAACTTCAGGCCAAAAATATTTTACACAAAATTTCAGATTCGGGATCTGGGACATTAAGCCATTTATTAATAGGAACTTCAGGCCCTATAATTGTTTGAGAAACTCCAGGCCCTCATTTCAGTTGGTTATAAATATAAAGTGCTATAAATTTACTGGTATGGACGATAAACCCGCACCATACTTTAATTGTGCGATAAAGTAAATTCATAAAGTAAATTGCTTGCTGTATGGACGTTAATCCCGCACCATACTTTAAATAAAAGTAAATGTGCGGTAAAGTAAATTCATAAAGTAAATTGCTTGCTGTATGGACGTTAATCCCGCACCATACTTTAAATAAAAGTAAATGTGCGGTAAAGTAAACGTGCTTGTATGGGCACTAATCCTGCTCCATACTTTTAAATAAAAGTAAAGGCAGTTGTGTGGACGATAAACCCGCGCCACACTTTTAAATAAATACTGTTGTATGGGTAATAAACCTACACCATACGGTAAATACATTGTATGGGTAATAAATCTACACCATACAGTAAATAAAGTAACTGAGGGATTAAAAACCACCACTTAAAAATATATGAGGTGAAACCGTTCATAAGGTTATTGGTGGGTTCTTATTAACACCACAATCAAATGATATAATATAATAGTATATTATCATAGCCCAGTAAAGTTTACGTGGGCCTTATATGAAATAATATGTATGCATTAAAACAATCATACTATAATAATATTATATGATGATTTGTGTTACAACGCGATGGGTAATGAAAATTACACCACCATAAAACAACAGAATGGGGTATAAAACCATGCCATTCCAAATTATATTACAAAGAAATAAATTAAGCAAACATGGATGAAACAGCACAAAAATTGTGAGAACACAAAAAAGAAAGTTTGCATGTCGTCGTAGTAGTAAAGTGAGAGGAGACATATGACGGAGAGGAGAAAGAGAAATAACCACATAGTGTTGAGCTGAGAAAAGTGGAGAGACTATCGTGCTGATAACGTGTTATAAAATAAAATAATTAGAGTATGGAATTACCACTGAAAAATGATAGTGGAATTATATCTTTTCTTGTGGCGTTTGCACAGATTGAATTTCCTCTCAAATAGGAACTCACTCAATAGTATTCAAATCTCACTCTCCTTTTCTTTCTTCTCTTCTGATGGTGTGTATTACAAATGAATGAACAAGCCTATTTATAGGCGCTTCTGAAATTTTCTCGTGAGTGTACAGTGCATTGTACAGTGCACTTCTGCCTCAATCCGTGAGTGTACAGTGCACTTTTGCCCCATATTTTCAACCCTATCATAATCAGGGTGGGCTCCACTATTTACAACATTTAGAATATTAAGGGATATTTAGTTTCATGTTATAAACACTATTTTCCAACATTTCAGCGTCTTGCATACGTGTAACTCGACCTTGTTGTGATCTAAAGTCCTAATTAATAATTTAAAGATATTTATGATGCCTAATTGAAAATTTTGAAGTCTTTTCAACCATATTAGAGTTAATGGGTAACATTATTTGTATCATCTCAACTGTTTTTCGAAGAGTTTATATTTTAATATTTTTTTTTACTCTAATTAATTAGAAAAATGAAGATTTAAATTTGGAGCACTTTTCAATACTAGAAAGAAAATTATCTTAATATTCCTTAAAGATTTATCCAAAAGAAAAACAAAAAAGTCCCTCCTCTTTATATCTTACCCATTTCATAATAGGTGGTGTTTGACAACAAATAAATATATTTTTAAAAGTTAAAATAATATAATTAAAAAAAGGTGTTGTGTAAATTTGGGTTTGAACACAATAATAAAAAAAAAGTTGGTATGTCTATTTTCCCTTCCCCCATCTGCCACGTCACACAATCGGGTCAAAAACTTGGTAAATATCTAAGGGAGTGTGACATTTTGTGGGACAATTGGACGCGGCGTCTATGTTAATTAACCAGACAAGAGCTATGCACTGCCAAAAGGGATTTTGTGACCCATGGGATTCTATTGGGCCAAAGAGGCAAATTCTACCCACAATAATTCTCATATGTGATTTTGTTGGACCACGTATATATTTATATTCTGTCCTGTTTTGTGTATGTGACTGCTAATGGTTCTAAATTGCCCACACACCACACCAGGGTTCCTTATCTCCCTCTTCTTGTCCTTCTATATATGCTCCCTTGAAGAACAAATTTAGCTGTTTCAACTACCGTTGATTCTTCTTGATGATTCACTGAGGAGTACCGGTATATGTCTTCGAAGTTGTGTGCTTTACGTGTTGTGTTTGGTATTTTGTTGATACGGTTGATGTATTGAAGTTAGAGGATATCGTCATTTGTTAAAAGCGATTTTAAACTAGAATGATGTGGAAGATTTCTCTCAAAATGTAGCATTAAATGAATTATGATGATACGAGAGGCGAGCGCCAATCAAGAGGGGTGATTAATTCAAGATGAACAATTTATACGTATATATCTTGAAATAGAAATGAACTATATATATTTCTATTAGGCTACTCAAAATTCTGAGTATGATTTAGACTTCATTCATTTCAATCACTTTATCCCCAATCTTATCCTAAAAACTTGTTGAAGATGTTGCCAGGCACTACAGATTGTCTCCACAATCAATATGATATGATCGAAACAAGACATATTTGATGTCCTTTTACATAAATGGTCAACCCAGGCAATAATCATGGTGGCATACAAGTTTTAGAAAATAACATGTGTAAGATCTCCGTTCTTTGTTAAATGATGAATTTTGTGTGTTTGTGTTGTTAATAATGTATCGGCACGTTTTGTTAGTGGCAGATTATCGACATTATCCTTACAGATAAAATACAATAACTCTACTCAATTGATTTGGTTAATTGACAAACCAAGAAGGAACTGCATAAATCTGGCTTCTTGGAGATACTTGTAGGTAAACAATGTTGCCATATTAATTCTATATACGTATCCTATTGAGAATCTCATGTAACAATAAAGAGGAATGCTAGTGTGCTAGCTACATACAAAAAGAAATATCAGATCTAATAAAATCATGTTCACCCTTCCAAATTCCAATAATGCCCTGCTGCCCAGATAGATGAGGTAGACTTTCATCATCTTAGTTCTTCTTCTAGAGAATCCATAAGTAGCCTCTCAGAAAAGCAACTTTGAAATAACATCATAAGCAAAAGGGGTAAAAGTCCTAGAGAAAAGAAAGAGAAAAACACTTGCAATTGGACGATGACTCATGAGAGAAACTAAGAAATAGGGTCTTCAAATTAACTTTGTTTTCAGCAGCTGAGTTTGCCTTAAATGAAGAGTGGCTTTTTATTTATTATATATCATAGGCTTAATATCACAAAACGTCCCTAACGTTTACGAAACTATCATATTGCATCCTTAATGTTTTTTTTTTGTCATTCGTGATCCTCAAGATTAATATGTGTGATCACAAATGGTCCTTGCCGTTAGGTTCCGTCAAAAACTCCGTTAGTTTGTTGACGTGACATATATATATATATCACAAAACATCCCTGAGGTTCATGCACTTATCACAAATGGTCTCTGTGAAATTTTTTAATTTAAAATTCATAAAATTTTGGTTTTCTTTTTAAAAATATACTAAATGGCAGGACCATTTGTGATCACAAATACTAACCTTGAGGACCACGAACGACACAAAAAAACATTAAGGATGCAATTTGATAGTTTCATAAACCTTAGGGACGTTTTGTAATATTAAGCCTATATTATATGTAAATGGAATAAGAGCTTGCAACTTCTGATTTTGCCAAATTAACTTCAACTTCTTATTGCAGGTTATCATGATGACTAAGAATTTCAAGGTTTCTCTTATTAATGCTCTCTGTTTCACTCCCAAAATAACAAATGGCTAGGCAAGTTTTCAAATCTGAAAATTGCTTGGAATTGAGAAGTAAATTGTGTCAATTTTCTCCAGAAAGTAACGGTAGGTATGAAAGTGATAGGAAAATCAATTTTGTGTATACGACTAAAACGATTTTTTTTTTCTTCATATAATAGAAGTTGAAACTCGATAAACTTGGGATAGTAAAGTGAAATTTTCCTAAAATAATAATAATTATTATCATGTGAAAAAAAAACACAGAAGCGCATAAGTGGCCAACCCAATTATGAGGCTGTCTCCTCCAAGATACTATTCTTTTTAGTCTATCTGGGCATTGACCGTCCTGCCACAAAGTGCTCATTAGATGGACGTTGCTCCACCCCCACGCTGGAAATAATCTAAAGCTTCCTCAGAGTTTTCTGTCACTCTATATTTATATTATATAGTATCTATAAAATCAGAGATATTGGGATGCATCATGCATGTGTCTGTCTCTGATTTTCATCATCTTTAAGTTAAGAATCTAAATCAAGTTCAAATCATATATTATAAGGAAAATAATATCTTTTTTTTAATAAAAATCCCTAAGTTCTAAAGGGAAAGATGTCACGCTTGCATCGTGTTTCTAAGATTTCCTTGTCACGCTTGCTTATTTTTATGATGAAGAACTCGTATTTCCCGATTTCATAGACAATTTATATAAAACCGGCACGGGCTAAAAGGTGAAAAATTAAAGAAGAAAATGAAAACATTGTTTAACGTTGAAAAGCCAACAAGCAGTGCATGTGTATATGATGAACTGGACCCTGCGGTAGGATCCAATAATATTGGTTTGAACTGTTCTAACAAACTAGCCGTTAAATATAGGCTTGACCAACTGGACCTCATCATCTGCTTACCATACCAAACCGTTATTATAAGATGAATGAAAGTATCAAATGTCGAATTTGTCCTTTCCAGTGCATTTTTAATGTGCCGTTACGGAAAGGGAGAAATGATGAGAAGACTCGGTTTAGAAGATGCCAATCAAAAGCAGTGCAAACCAAGCAAGCATATAATCCTGTATGATTATGAATGGCAACAGACTGTGATCCTTATTTATTACTATCATTGTTCCTTGTTGTTGGTTCATATGTTTTTATTTTTTATTTTTTTTATAAGCGATCTATTTTAATTTCTTTTTATATCACCAACTGGATTTATGTAATTTTTTTTCTTCCTCTTTTTTCTTAATCAATTGAGCTTATAGGCTGTCAAGTGTATGTATTCCTAACATTAGGGGAAAAAGAATTACGTGGGAAGGTAGAATATATTCTATTGTAAGAATCAAGCTTTTTGTAAAGGTGATTCTTGAATGATAACTTAAAAAATGAATAGTTCGGTCAGATTATGAGATTATATTGTGCAATAAGTTCAAACGAATAATTAGCGACTTGAAAACTCACTAACAGGTTAGCGCTTGAGCGTACTTCAGCCTCCATAACCAAAAAAAAATGAAACCAAATCTACAATATTAGCTTGAGAATCGAACCCAATCCGCCATGATATATATTTCCATGACGTCTTCGTTGGTGTCATAAGAAATTGAACAAAAATTTATTAAAAACTACTCCATAAACAGTGTATCGGTTGACATTTTCCTACTAGAATTATTATAATAATGATACTGTCTTGCTGTAAACTAGTTTTTTTAAAACTGGAATATTCGGCCACTAAGCTTAGGGTGCTTTACAAATTATTAAGTTCCAGAAATACCCTCCCTTGAGACCTCAAATTCCATTGATCACTCTGGCCAGCAGGGCCAGCACCAGCTGCAACCACCAACAACACCTTTCTTTTTGAAGAAACCAAAGCTCTGCCTCTAAACCCCCCTCCATTTCTATATATACCACCAGCTCACACTTCTCCCTCTCAGCATACCAATTGCATAAAATACGACAACGTTTTAGAGAGAGAGAGAGAGAGGGAGAGAGAGGTAGAGTTTGTGCATATTGTGATGGAAAATAAGTCGGAAAATAACTCAAAGAAAGAGAAGGCGGCGTGGTCGTTAAAGAAGGTGATCAGCAAAGAGCTGTGGCCGAGGAAATTCTCCGTGTTCAAATGGAAGCGTCTGGATTTTCAGACGACCATCCTAGACGACGTCGTCTTCAAGGTTCTCTCTGCTGTGGAGGTTGTCGTTCTGGTCTCCACGCTCTGCTTCTTCTACCTATGCTGTGGTTGCCACATCTGACTGACGTCATCCATTCATTCTAATTAGTAATTAGTTTCTTAATTTCATCTTTTAATTTGTATAATTGGGTATTAATTTCATGGGTTTTTGCTTTAATTGCCAAAAGTTGGGCATAAAGAAAGAGCATGTAAACTAGATAGTTCTTTTCTTTTGGTTCTTGAGAATTCATTTGTGTAGCGGTCCATTTTCATTTGGAAAATAAGATGAAGTGATGAACTCTGTTATGATTCATGGTGTGTGTGTGTGTGCATTTATTTTATTTTTTCAAGCTTACTCTCTTTACTTCAATTTTTCCAGTTTCTACAAAGTTATCCCATTATTAAAAAAAAAGTTAAAAGAAAATTAGAGTTGGGTGATATCAATATGAACTTTGTTTTAAAAAAAATAAAAAATTCTGTTTTGCTCAAAGTAATTACATAAAACCTAGATACCAATTAGACTATCAACACCAATTTGCCAATTTGCAAATGGGAATGAAATATTGCAAATAATTATCGGTGCATTATGCATTTGCTTTTTTTCAATACCCAAAAAAATTGCTTTATATATTTGTTTTTGACAATGAAGATATGCTGAACTACTCTAATGTATATGGAGGAAATAACTCGGGTGCAAGGGGCGGACACACTGCCTTAACCAACTAACTTGATCAACAACAAAAAAAAACGAAAAGAAGTTAAGGGCTTGTTTGATAATCATCTTAATTTTAGTTTTAGTTTTCATTTTTTGGGTAGAAAATAGAGGAAAATAAGAGTGAGAATGGGAATGATAATGAAATTGAGAGAGATGATGAGAGAAGAGAATGGAAGGGAGGAGTAATAAAGTGAAAACAATTTCAAATAAATTTTTATTTTAGTTTTAGTTTTCACTTTTGATACTTCTTTCTCTCATCCTTACCTCTCATCTTCCGTCTCAATTCCATCTTCACTCTCATTCTCACTCTATTCTCCATCTTTTATATCTATACTTTAGCATAAAAAATGAAAAATGAAATACTTATCAACGGGCCATGAGTTAAAGCTTGGGCTAAGCAGGTTTAAGGAAAAAATAAAAAAGACTTGGGCTGAGCTAGATTTGGGCTAAGGATCTTAACCCAACAGCCAACTGAAGCAATAAAAAAGAAAAGAAAAAATAAAAAAAGGGAAAGCCAAGCCAACAGCCAACGGAGGCAAATACAGTTGCTGCAAAGCAAAGGGGGCCGCGTGTAGTAAAATAGCAACAGTCTACACAAGGAGAGAGACTCCAGAGAGTCGATAATGGCTTCTCCGTCTCCAGTCTCCTCAAGCGCTTCCCCACTGCAACGCCTCTCCACCTTCAAAACCTCCACCCCAACGTCCACCGCAACCCCAACCACCGCCACCGCATCCCCCCTTGACACATTGGCCTCCGATCCCATCTTCTCCGTCTTCCTCTCCTCCTCCTTCTCCTCCACCGACTTCTCCTCCGCCGCCCTCACCTCCGGCTCCCCCGCCTCCACCGCTGAGAAGCTCCAGAACGCCATCCGCCTCCTCGAGTCCCAGCTCCGCTCCGAGGTCCTCTCCCGCCACGACCACCTACTCTCCCAGCTCTCCTCCCTCCACCACGCCGACCACGCCCTCTCCACTGTCCGATCCTCCGTCCTCTCCCTCCAGTCCTCCCTCCGCCGCACCCGATCCGAGCTCTCAGACCCCCTTACCTGCATCCGCACCCTCACCGTCCAGCTCCAGAACCTCCACACCTCCTCCGACCTTCTCCACCACTCCATCAGAGCGCTTCGTCTCTCCAGTAAGCTCCGCTCTCTGGCGTCGGACGACCCCGAACGCCTGGATCTCGCCAAGGCCGCTCAGCTACATTGCGAGATCTTGGCACTCTACAACGAATATGACCTCGCTGGCATTGACGTAGTCGATGCCGAGCTCGAATGGGTCAGAGAGACCGGAGACAAGTTGCGCAATGAGGCGATGCGGGTTTTGGAGAGGGGAATGGAGGGTTTGAACCAGGCCGAGGTGGGGACTGGGTTGCAGGTGTTTTACAATTTGGGGGAGCTGAGACAGGCTATTGATCAGTTGATTAACAAGTACAAGGGTATGGGGGTAAAGAGTGTGAGTGTGGCATTGGATATGAAGGCCATTTCCGGGTCGGGGGGAGGCGGGTTTGGGCCGGGTGGGATCAGAGGGGGCGGTGGGACGCCGCAGATTGGGGGCGGGGCCAAGGCGAGGGAGGCGATTTGGCAGAAGATTGGGAGTTGTATGGATCAACTGCATTCAATCATGGTAGCAGTGTGGCACTTGCAGAGAGTGCTGTCTAAGAAGCGTGACCCGTTTACTCATGTGTTGCTGCTCGATGAGGTTATTCAGGTGAGAGGGTTTGTTCACTTGGATTTGCTTTTCAATTGTTCTAATTATTTGATGTGTATGAATGGTACAGAGCATGAATGTTACTTATGTTCTCAGGTCTCTGCTACTAGCCTGATTTCTCTATTAGTTGATGGATATATGAAAACCATTTTACTGTATTTGTTGAAGTATTAGTTGGTAACCTGGACTTGGTTCAAACGAAACCCTTTAACGGGCTGTTCCTAAGAAGATGATATATCTTATGCTGACCGTGCTGAAGTCTGACCAGTCATTAAATGTCTTTTGTTCTAAGTTGGTTCTTCTTCCTTTTTGGATATCTCTAACAATTCCTGTCAATGTGCACCATGTACCCGTGATCTGCTGCAGTTTGTGTCTATTTACTTTGAATTTTGGTTTACAAAGAGATCATTAATTTTCCTGTGTATGATGAATAATTTGCACTATCTACCGATTAGCCGCCTAGAAAAATTGCATAAACTTTTTAAATCTTTCTAGTGGTTGACTTGCAGTTCCATTCTGGCTTGCATTACTTCATTCCAACAATTTTCCTGCTTCTTGTCTAAAATCAATAACTTTTGCTCACTTTATATGTTAATTAGGAAGGTGAGCCCATAATAACAGATAGAGTGTGGGAGGCCCTTGTAAAGGCTTTTGCCAACCAAATGAAGTCTGCTTTCACTGCATCAAGTTTTGTTAAAGAGGTATTCACTATGGGGTATCCAAAGCTTTTCTCAATGATAGATAATCTTCTTGAAAGGATTGCACGTGACACAGACGTCAAAGGGGTTTTACCGGCTATTACTTCAGAGGGAAAAGAACAACTGGTGTCAGCTGTTGAAATATTCCAGACATCATTCTTAGCACACTGCTTGGGTCGTCTGTCAGACCTTGTGAATACTGTATTTCCAGTGTCCAGCCGGGGAAGTGTGCCCTCTAAAGAACATATCTCAAGAATCATAACACGGATTCAAGAAGAAATAGAAGCTGTTCAGTTGGATGGGCGATTGACTCTTCTTGTATTGCGTGAAATTGGCAAGGTTCTTCTCCTGCTTGCTGAACGGGCTGAATACCAGGTAATCTTTTAGTTATCTTGCATAGTCAAATATTACCAATGCAGGCAAATGATCCCAGTCTTGTTTTGGCCAATGTGTAAGACGTCCAAAGTTAGATGTAATGAACTCATTGTAGTTGCTGCATAACCACGGCAAGTTAAGGTTCACATTCTGTTTATTTTGTGGTCCAAACTGTTTCACTTGCTCTTTTGGTAATTGAATGAGACTGATTGAAATTTGGAATCACGTACTATCTTATGGAGGATTATTCATGTGCACACAGAGAAGAATGTTGCTGCTGACTATTTGGTTAAGTTAGGCCTTAACTCTGTTTTGGGTTTTCATGAGTGCCTAGAGCCCCCTGATGGGTTGCTGGCTAATCTTGGTGATGTTTGGGCTGGTATTTCCAGACCCAGGTTGATTGCTGTATAGTTTTTCTTTTCTGTTTTTGGGTTTTGGCCCCATGTAACCCAAACAAAAAAAGAAAAAGTTAAGGATATCAAGTTCTTTTCAATGGGTATACCCTCACCTGTACTTTAATTGAGCTATCAGACTGCATGTGAAAGATGTATGTATATTATAGAAACTTATGCTGAGCCTTTTATTTCGACAAGTGATTTTTAGCCCATGTTTGAAGTTTTCTCATTTTGTAAATACATCCCAAATGGCAGATATCAGCTGGTCCTGAAGCACGTCAAGTCAGTGGTCCTGCAACTCCAGCACAACTCAAGAACTTCATTTTATGTCAGCATCTCCAAGAAATTCACACACGCGTATCATCTATAATTATAGGACTGCCCGCTATTGCTTCAGATGTATTGTCTCCCTCATTAGGTGCCATATATGGGGTTGCCTGTGACTCAGTGACGACCTTATTTCAAGCGATGCTTGACCGTCTTGAGTCTTGCATCTTGCAAATTCATGAGCAGAAATTTGGTGTGCTAGGCATGGATGCTGCTATGGACAACAATGCGTCACCTTACATGGAGGAGTTGCAGAAGTGCATTCTTCACTTCCGGAGCGAGTTCCTGTCTAGGCTGTTGCCTTCAAAAACTGCAACTGCCGGAGCAGAGACCATATGCACTAGGCTTGTTAGGAGCATGGCTGCGCGGGTTTTAATATTCTTTATCAGGCATGCTTCTCTTGTCAGACCCCTTTCAGAATCAGGGAAGCTAAGGATGGCTAGGGACATGGCTGAGCTTGAATTAGCTGTAGGTCAAAATTTGTTCCCAGTGGAGCAACTTGGTGCACCATACAGAGCCCTTCGCGCATTTCGACCTCTTATTTTCTTGGAGACATCCCAACTTGGAGGATCTCCTCTTCTTCAAGATCTACCACCAAGCGTCATACTTCACCATCTTTACTCCCGAGGTCCCGATGAATTGCAGTCTCCACTGCAAAGGAACAAACTAACACCTCTGCAGTACTCATTGTGGCTAGATTCTCAAGGAGAGGATCAGGTCTGGAAGGGTATCAAAGCAACACTAGATGACTACGCCACACATGTGAGGGCCCGAGGAGACAAAGAGTTCAGCCCTGTCTATCCTCTAATGATTCGACTAGGATCATCTTTGACCGAAAATGCTCCTGTAACCCAACAGCCTTGATGTCCAGTGTACCTCATGTAAGGTACAAAGATTTTTGCTTTTTCTTTTGACTTTTTCCCCTAGAGTTACACATTTTAGCTGAACTTTTTGTTATTCTTCAGGATTTAGGTCTATACTCAACATTTTTGATAGGTTAATGTGGGGTTAGCAGCTGATCAACTCTGCAGGACAGCAGCAGCACTCCAGTTTATTATAATTTGGTTTTGTATCCATTCTTTCTCCTTCTCACCCTTCTATTTGTGGTGATATTGTTCTCCTTTCATGTAAATTAAATAGATACACATAGTAAATTGTACCGTGACATTTTGCTCTCACATCGTATGAACCTTTTGTTTCTTCAATACATTTTTACACAATTTTTGGTGGTGATTTCACGTACTGTTAATCTACATATGTAAGTGACCCATTCCGGCTATTACAAATTTACAATATTTAATTTCCTGAAGCTCATCCTTTCTTTGCACTTACCCTTGGAACTCTGGTATTTAGGGGATCTCAAGTAAATACATCAGGAACATAGCCTCTTTATCATTTAAAGGAGGCCTAAAGATTGAAAGATAAAAGGATGAAACTCGAACTTCCGTCACGGGTGTAGAGATAAGTGCTCTATCATTGCAGTTATAAGTTCCCATAGTGAGGAGATAAGTGCTCTATCATTGCAGTTATAAGTTCCCATAGTGAGGGATGACTTTTGTTTACGTTCTTGACACTACTCGGTTGGAACCTAATACAAACATTAGGTGGTTTGGCAAGGTCAGGTGATGACTTCTCATCCACGTTTTGGTGGTGAGACATTTCACTATGCCAAGAAATGTATTATAGCTAAAAACTATTTTTTATTGGTTAGATTAATTAGAATCATTTACACAGCTTCAAACAAAAGCATTTATTCAAACTTGGCGAATTTCTTTTGATCAGGGTTAAGAAAATATTAGACGTGGTTAGTAAGAAGAACAGAAAGATGCTCAAGTCCATCAGCAGCAGTCAAGATGAGGAGAGGCTTCAAAACTAATTAATTAATTAATTAATTAAACATGATTAGTTTGTTAACAACTTCACTTATCTGCAGTGCCAATGTGGCACACAGTGATTTGCAACAGGCTGGAGCCAAATATGTAGACAGCCAGCGCCAAAATTCAAGATTTTTGATATGACGTGGGATGTGGACATGGAGGCTACACCATTCACACCATCCCTACATTGATGTGATGATGTCTTTCAATTTCCACTTCAACCTTATAAAAGAAACATAAAATTTAGGTCAAAATCACATTTTCTTTTTGTCCTCGTAGCTTCGCTTGTTTTTCACTTTTGTCTCCGTGATTTCAATTTTGATAATTGTGTTCAGTAATGTTGTTTAGTTAGCAATTAAGTCCTACAAGTCTAACAATGTTAAGAAAAAATAATAAAATTTTCATGTTTTGAATAGTGTCGTAACATGTGGTTGTTCCATATCGTCATATCGAATTTCATTTATAAATATGATGAAATTTATGATTTGTACTTGATTGCAAACCAAACCAAACTATAAAACTAAACTTGTGAAAATCAAAATAATAAGAACCAAAATGAAAAATGAATCAAACTACGGGGACTAAAAAAATATAATTTGGCCTAAAATTTCTACATCCCCTGTTTCTTCTGAAACACAATTCACTAATTTTTTTTAATATAATTATATTGAATAGTTAGCTGCGTGCCATGAATGCTCTTCTACCCCATTATGGCATACAGTGTTATATATTATCTTAATACTTATCTTAATACCAAAAAATCATCCTCTTGAATTGACCAATGTCTACATCGTCCCAGGTAAATACAAACCCTAGCATTTTCCTTGATGGGTCATACTGTGACAGAGAGAGAGAGAGAGAGAGAGAGAGAGAGAGAGTATGTGTGATTTTGGGTTGTTGTATAATGTATATGGAAGGATTCCTATTATGAAGCTTTCAATTTTGCATTTTAAAAATAGAAGAAAGAAGAAAAAGAAACAATATCATTTTCAGCATCTTTATGTCTCTGTGTCCTTTTCTGTTTCCACCACCTTCAAAACTCAGCTCCTTCAATAACCTTAATATTTATAGCTCTTTGAATCCTCCGCATTAGCATCATAACAGCTGGGAGGTGATTCCTAGGGCGGCAAAATTGTATCAAAACTATGGGGAAGAAAGTAAGCCAAACATCACTGAAAATATCTAAGAAAGAGAAGAAAGAGTTTAACAGTTTGATAAGACTCTTGAGGCCTAAAGTCTACATCACTGACAGCTCAAGCTTCAAGAGGCTTGTGCAAGACCTCACTGGCAATGGAGCCTCAAATCCAAACACTTCTTCCTCCTCACTGCACCCTCAGAAAAAAGACAACTTGGTTGATGAGGAGCAAATCCCGGTTGTACATATTATTGATGATCAGGATCGGGAGGATCAAGGAGACACTGAAGACAGTTTGGATGCGTCTATCGACACGTCCACGCTTGATGATTCTTACGAATTGTGCAACCAAGTGTTTATGAGTGATCAAGAATTCAACCAGTTATGTTATCAGATATATTCAGATGATACAACAACAACAACAACAAAAAATTATGAAGGTTCAACAGCAGACCAGTTATTGGTGGATGACATGTTACCTTTTCAAGATCTTGAGTCATGGCTTTTGGACACTGATCAGCCTTATGATCCTTTTTTCAACAATGGTTTTGCTCAAATTGATCAGCAAGTCAGCATATACGACTACGAGCTATCGGGGCTACTATCATCGAATTAATTGTTTGTTGTGTGACCATCTGCTTTGCAATATTCTTCCTCTTGATGCTGTAAGTACATATGTTCTTATATAGCAAAAGATGTGTGTATTCAATGTGTATTCTTTGTATAGAGAGCCCATTTTCCGCTTTTACAAGTTACTGTTTGTAATTTGTTCAATCTATACTTTGTATCCATCCATGCTCTAGGCTCCTTCAGATTACATGTATATATATATATATATATTAAACTTACCTGAACTGGTGTATCATGAGATTAATTGTTTCAATCAATCAGCATGCCCGAAATTTTGCGTGCTCGACATATAGATTGCTTACACATTTTTTTCATAATGACAAAAGAACCCATCTGCCAAGCATGATTGTTCTCATTTTTTGATGTTTCTATCTTAAGGCAGTTATTAAATACTGTGATCTTAAAGCAGGGGGTCCTTTTGACTTTTAAAAATTGTGAAGCATCATCAACAAAGTCCTGAATTTAGAATGTGATTGGATCAATAAATGCACTGTGAGATTGCTTAGATTTTATGGCCTAAGCAAGTTCAAGAAAAAAAGATTTTATAAAGAAACAAGCTGTTTTTAAAGTCCATTTTGTAGTGATGAGATTGGAGCAAAAGAGTTGAACATAGGAACTGGAAGCTGGAAATGTGAGAGAAAAACAAATGGGAACCTGAAGCAGGAATATTTTCCATAAACAGATATTATATGTTTCAGAACATAGCAATTCTAGAAGCTTGGGGAAAGATAAAGAGAAAATTTTGTCTAATTGATGCAATTCTTTTGTTGGGAAAGAACAAAAGAAATTTTTATCTAATTGATGCAGAGCTAAACAGGAAGACTTGTGAATATAAGAGAGTGTGCACTCATTATAACATATTGCAAACAATAATTAGATAAATGGAACTAGATATAATTGCTGTTTCTTATTCCCTAAGAACAGGAGAATCAACAAGCTCTGCCCAGTGATGCTCTGGCGCGGTTAAAAGATAAATTTCCATCAAGTCCTTGATGTTTCCTGAGTCTCGGTAGACAGCAACCTAAACAGCAATAAAGGCTTCTATATGTATTTGCATTCCATTTTTTCCCTCAATTGTAAAAGTATGAAAAGTTTCCACAATGTATCTCCACTCAAAAATGGAGTTTCTCTTTGATGACGGGTAAGGCCATCTCCAGGTGGGGAGGGCTATATTTAGAGTAATGCTACACTTACCACATTTTTATCTCACATTTCTATACCACATTATGTGTCATGTACATATAATATCCCACATCAATTAAATCAATTAAGTGTATTTTAATAAAGAAAGTTAGAAAAACAAAAACTGGAATAGATAACAATAAAAATAAAACCCTAGCAACCAACCCCACACAACCACCAGCCGCCACAGCCATCACCATTGGCCAGTCCGGTTGTTCTCCTCCTCTCTCTCTCTCTCTCTCTCTCTCTCTCTCTCTCTCTCTCTCCCCATATATTTTCAATTACTAAACGAACCCACATCATCCCCAACCTAACATTTTCCATCAAACCCACAAACAAACACAAATCAAACTTCAAAATTATAAAAAGATGGTATCTATTGGCCCAAACATGACCTCCTCCGAAGTGCTAGAGAGTAGAGTGTTGGACAGAGAGGGAAGGGAAAGGGAGAGAGAGTTGGAGGGGGGTTTGATGTGATAAAATAACGAGAAGAAGGAGAAGAAGCAGCAGCAATAGTCAATGAGGAAGGCCACAGTGGGGTTTTGGGCTATATTTGAGGATAGGAATATTTGTAGAAATGTCACCTGAACTTATGCATTAGTTTCAATTTGTCACCTTTAAAAAAAATTTAAGAGAAATGTCATCTGAATTTTTCAAAATCCATGATTTGTCACCTAACTTTAACATCATCCAATTTCCATCTATTTTTAAGGGTATTTTAGTCTTTTCATTTTCAAAGGTATTTTAAAGATGGAAAAAATTATTATTAAAAAAAGCTTAAATGTAAAAATGGATGGGGGTTAAATGTAAAAAGCCTTGTTTTCCATTTTTAACATATTGGCAAATTTTATAAACTGATCAGACAAAAATAAAAATAAAATAAAACATTAGAGAAAGGAAAAAAACTTGAAAAAAAGGATGGTGGTTGTCGGGGGAAGGAAGGACCTAGCAACGGAGAGGTGGGAAGGATGGGCATGGCCAAAGGGGAGAGATGGAGACAGAGAAGTGGGGTGACCCCCGAATGGGCAGAGATTGGGGTGGAGATGGGTTGGAAAATCTAGGTGAGCAACTAGGGATGGTGGGGCAGGGTTTGTTCTTGTGAGAGGACGAGAGAGATATACATATTAAGGGGTGAGATGGATCGGAGTTGGGTGGTGGGTTGTTGTTGGGGAGAAAGAGAAGAGAGAACAATGACAGCTGGCGGTTGGGATTGGAGGATTGGAGGTGGTGTCTTTCATTTTTTTTGACTTTTTAGTTTTATGTTTTTTTTTCAATTATTTATTTATTAAGTTAACTCTTATTGATTTATTTATTTTAAATTGTATTCAAATAAAGTGGTGATGGTGGGTGTCGAAGATAAAGAGGGGGGAAGAGAGAAGTTTTTTTTCATAACTTTTCTTTTCATTTTTAATTATTTAAAAGATATATAATTTTTTTTATAATGAATTCCATTTTTAAAATACCCTTGAAAATGAAAAGACTAAAATACCCTTAAAAATAGATGGAAAATTGGATTATGTTAAAGTCAGGTGACAAATTATGGATTTTGAAAAATTCAGGTGACATTTCTCTTAATTTTTTTTTAAAGGTGACAAATTGAAACTAAGGTAAAAGTTCATGTGACATTTCTACAAATATCCCTTGAGGATATAGCCCTCAGGAGGAGAAACACTTACCTGCACCGGGGATAGGACTGGGGTTAGGACTGTAGTCCTATCCCCCTCCAATCGCAGCCCGCCACTTGTCCATTTTCTGACAAAGTTGGACACGTGGCGGGCTGCGATTGGAGGGGGATAGGACTGTAGTCCTATCCCGGGTGCAGGCAAGTTTTTTTCCCTCAGGAGATGGCCTAAGGTTCCTAGGGTTTTGATTGCAATTGGGAGTCCACCACATCTCCTTAGGCTTGGGCCGGGTTTTATGGGCTTTTATAATTTTTTAGACTGGGCCGAGATTTCAAAGGGTTTGGCCCAGGCCAGCCCATCGGGCCGGGTTTAGACGGGCCTCCATAGGCCTAAATGGGGCGGGCTTTTTTATACAAATTTTTTTTTATTTAAGTTTAAAAAAAAAAATTTGTTACCCATTTTGTTGTTGTCAAAAGTGATGGATAAAGAGCAATCTCTTAAACCAGTGGTGGACACAAGATTGTGACCTCAGAGGGTCATAATGTAAAAAATCTCAAAAAATTTTTAAGAAGAAAATAACACTAAAAAACAGAAAGATAGTACTTCCATTCATAATTTATGGCAAAACTAACAATACAAGTTACAATTTTTAACGGCGAGTTTTCACCTTTTGAAAACGTTGCATTATAGCTTCATTATCAATACAAGCAAAAACTCTCTTGATATAAACAATCAAGCTATAATTCAACCATTGATTTCCCATTTTGCGACGAAGTGGATTTTTGATAATATTCATGGCGGAAAATGCCATCTCTACTGAAACAGTTGCAACCGGTAAAACTAAAGCCAATATAATAAGCAAATACACATAATGAAATATTTCATGCCTGAAGATTAGCCAATATCTCATCTAATTCAATAGGTCTTGCTCTTGCACTTGAACTACCCGGATTAGGCGAACTATTCATAAGTAATTTTCTCTTAAAGTATCGTTCCATAATTTTACACATTAATTAATTCAATCAATCAATTATAAAGTCTAATACAAATAATAATATCAATCAATATAAACTCGAATCATCCAAATAAAAAGAATCAATCAATATCAAAATCATATCAGTAAATTCTAATTCATAAAAAAACAGTACATATAACAATCAATATAAATTATAATTCAAATAACAAAATCAATCAATATCAATATCATACCAATAAATTCTAATTCATTAAAGATAGATCAACTTCATTAAAATAATCCTAATTCTAAAATCCTATATGTAAAGGATTATCCTCCTACTCACTTTAATTTATGAGAGGCGGCAACGTCAAGGGGTGGTTGGCGCCGGCATGGGGACTAGTTAGGGTTTGAGAGAGGAGAGGCAAATGTTAAAGTTAATTGAGTTTTGGAGGATGCTGGAGTCGGGTGAGGCTGCTGGTATTTTTTTTAAAAATTATTTTATTTTTATAACATGGTTCAAAACGAAGCTATTTTAAAACCGTGTCTTTAAAAAAAAATTAATGCGCCTGGACCAAAACAATGTCGTTTTGGTTCGGTGCAATTTTTTTATTTATAAAAAAAGAGCCTCACGTGCACTCAGTGGAAGGCAGGAACATCGCAAGGTTTCTCTCGCGCATTTCATCGAACAGGTGGTGTGCACCTTAGGGTCACCGGAGACCTCCACAACCATTTTTTCCGGCTGGGGGTTGCATGACCCCTTTTGTCCAGATGTGCGTCTGTCACTGCCTCAAACGATAATATAGATAACTACACTAAGTAATATTATACCTAAAAATAAATCTTACGAAAATGTGTTACTTCTATCCCAAACTATGATTGACATCATAAAAACTAAAGCAATTTGTGCCATTAGAACTAATAAAACCGAAATGTGCTTTCAAATTATTTATTGAACCATTAAATTTGAACTTGATAATAAAAAAAGGGGCAATAAAAGATATAGTGTATATATTGCCTGTTTGTTATAAAATTTTAAATAACATTTAGAAAATTAACTTGATTTATAACATGTGTAAACAAAATAAGAAGTTTATTAGTTTATCATACATATTACATTAGTTTGATTAAGTATAAAATGAGGTTATGGAGTGCATCAATTAACTCTTAGAAAAGAGGGCATAGATCGGAGGGCTTTGGGCGGGCCTAGACCGAGGGTTTAAAATCCTAAATCCAAGCCCTACCCCATCTTAGAGTGAACCAGGCCGAGCATGCCTAATCATCTAATTAGGACAGGCTTTGGCCTATCAAGCCTCCGACTACTCATTTCGGCCCGCTAGCGAAATTATACTTGAAAGCCTTGCAAAGAAAGCCTCGAACTCAAGAGGGGAAACTAACCACGTAATGTTATTAATCAAAGTGTTATAATATGGTTACAAGAAATAACTTAAATAACTTAAGGATATAGAAAATACTTAAATGTGACCGTCAAATCGAAAAATTTCTTTTATTTATGAAGAAATTGAGGAAGAATCCATTCCATATATAGTACCCTCACTATAGAATTTTGCAAATATATATATACACAAAGAGCTTCCATTGAGGATCCCTCAAATAAACTTATTTTGAGCCAAATAATCAGGTAAAACTAATTTTATAATGAAATTGGGTGTTTGACAGATTTTCTTGAGGAGCCCAGAACAGAGTGTTGGCGACTAAGAGAGTGATTAGAATTTGAATTACGCATAAACAAGGACATCAATCAGATTTGAAAGCTCTGCACTTTTACTTAAACAGGACATCAATCAAAATTTTAATATATTCTTAGTCTGCTACCCAACCAAAAGGGATATGATTTCCTCACTCCCCTTTTCTCTACTTACACTCCATTTTGTTTTTTAATACTTTTTAATCAATTTTGTTCTTTCTCTTTCCTATTCTACCCTTATCCTATATTAATTTCTTTTTACTTCACTTTTATATTAGTTCTTTTTCTTTATACTTAATTTTCCAACTTGCACTCAATTTTTAGTATTTCTTTTCCTTTAATCGTGTAAGAAATTAAGTTTTTTTTCCCCTTTAATACTGAAAATGGAATGTAAGTTGGAAAATTAAGTATAAAGAGAAAGAACTAATATAAAACTAAAGTAAAAAGAAATTAATATAGGGTAAGGGTAGAATAAGAAAGAGAAAGAACAAAATTGATTAAAAAGTATTAAAAAGCAAAAGAGAGTGTAAGTGGATAAAATGAGAGTGAGGAAATAAGCTCCCTTTCTTAATTCTGTTTAGAAACAATTTTTGTGGCATAGCTGGGTTTTTTTATTTCCTGAGACCATGGCATAGCATATGAAATAAATAAGAAAGATGGACCCAACGAAATAAGTTAACAAAAAAAAAATTCCATGTGCTAATTGAAAGGCTCAAGCTTCAAGCTCTGTTAGTAAAAATTTAAGGCTTCAAATGTTCTCTGTTCCTCACTTTCATTTTTCTTGAATGCTTTATTTTTTATAATCAAGTTTGTTAGTTGTTGTGCAGCCCATTTGGACATTTCAGAAGCTTTTTTAAAAAAACTCTGATATTTTTCTGAATTTTGCAGAGAAGATAGGTAGGAGAAGAATGGTGAGAGAGAGGGAGAGAGGAGAGAGACGGTAGAGCAACGTAGGGAAAGAAGGAGAGAGAAAAGCAAGTGATGTATTGAAGAGAGATGAACCTCGTACATGGTGTGCATTAATGTTTTCAAATGGTAAATAGTATTTAAAAATAAAATAATAACAAATGCATTTCTAACCTTTCGATTACTCATTATCCAATAACTAAGAAAGTGTGTCAAAATGTGTGGTTTTATGTGTGTCCCTTGAGATTGGGAGCCACACACAAAAAACCACAAGGATATATGGGCCAACTGAAATTGTTTGTGGAGCTGGGAAGGCATTGTTTCCTTCACATCACAAATAGCTTTGCTGCCACTTGACCATTTGTTGGACGCACATTCTCTTAGTCAGCATTGTTTCCTTCTGTTCCATCATGCTCAGTATAAGAATATAATAAAGCTTATTATATTTCTACTTTTGTTTACATAACGAGAATGAAAAGCATATCAAGGAGAAAACACAAAAATAGGAATAAAGTTCAACAAAGGGAATCTTTTTGTTTTTTTGTTTTAATGACAACAAATGGAATATGACTATGATAGAGATAGTTCTTTCTTACCTTTTCCACTTTACACTTGTTAATTATAAAGATAAAGGTGCATTTGTTTAAAACAAACATATAATGCGTACTTGGTATACGTCGGTTAGACTAATTGAAAAAGGTAGTGAGCTCGCTTCCTTTACTAAGTTCAAATCATCTTCTTCATAGATTAGATGGATTTAATGTAGATTATCGTTTGTATAAAACAAAAAACATTTTTGATCAGCCTCCTGATCTAAGTCATTCACCCATACCTTCATTTTCTTCTTCAATATACCTTAGATTTAGTAAGTTATCAAATCCAATCCAATACTAGTCACCAAATATGGTCTTAAAGCATGTTCAAGAGTGTACTGGATATAATATAACACAAGGCTCAAGCTTTTCCATGAAGTCAATACTCAATCTACTGATAATTAATCATTTGAAGGTAATATTTTCCATGCATACATCCATATCACGTTGGCATAACTTGAGTCTTCACCTTATAATAAAAAGCATAAAGATGTTAAGCATCACTTCATTTTGTTTATCAATAATTATCAGATTTTGAAAGAGTATCCATGTTCACATTCCCCAATACAAACCAAATTATTCAATAAAGGACAATCCCCCAGAGCATACTTGGATCGGAGGTTTCAGAACTTCAAATCTCGCCGACAATTAGATTCTGATACCGTATTAATCAAAAAGCTTCAATTTGTAATAGAATCAAGCTACGTGACATGTTACAAAATAAGGTCCCGCAAGCACAATTGGATTGCTTTAATTGTGATGCCAAACTATTGTACTTTAAGACGACTGAAGAATATAATAAATAAAGCTTGAGAAGGACCCCACGTGCGGTATGAATTGCCAAACAATTATAAAATAATATGATAATATGATCACGTGATATATTTTGTACATCTATATATATAAAGCAAAAGGCAGAAAATGGTGAAACATTCAAAATACCAGAAAATGTCATTGGTTAATGCAAACATTTAGAATTGAAATTATTAATTAAATGAGGATAATATGGTAAATTCACACTTTTTCATATTTTAACAAATTAAAATTAAAAGAAAAATCAGATAATGGCCTATTTTTATGGAACACAACTACCCATTATCTATTTTAATTCTAAAATAAATTTTAATTTTTTTAAAAAAAGCCTCTTGCAGGCACGGAAGTGCGTGCGGAGAGGCTAGTGTGTTATAATATGAGTGGACAACATGATTTATTTTCCCATATTTTAGGGAATATTATCAATAAATGTATATCCACTTATATTATAATACGTGTACAAGATGTACAACATGATTGTACTACCGTACTCTTCTATAATCATTTCTACATTGCATACATGACGAGAATGAAAACCATATATAAAATGATAAGCACCACTTTAACTTGATGAGCTATATCAAAGAGAGAATATTTTGAAAATGGGTCATGCTAAGAGAGACCACATATATAAATCATCTTATGCATAAGTCAAAGAAGGATAGATTGATGAGCAAGAAACGCACAAGTCACAAGAAGCTAAAGTTAATATTGAATGGTTTAAGCAAATGAGGTATAGTCCAATGGGAAATGGCATTGATATGTAGACCAGATGTCTCAGGTTCGAAACTTCATGACATCTTGGTTGTGTGTGTGTGAGAAACTCCCTCCCTATAGTTTAGACTATCGCTTGTACAAAAGAAAAAAAATAATGGTTTAAAGCGTCGTCGGCAAAATCTTGAAATTATAATGTGCACTGGATCAACCAATAAAGCAGCCCCCGATTTCTAATCGAAAAGTCTCAAACTCAAATTTTGTCGTCTCAAATACAATTTTATTAGGTTTTTACCAATAAACTCATTTTAGCATGACATATTATACAAAAACCCATATAAAGCCTATTTGTAGAGAAAAACTCAAAACTAGCGACTTTTCATTTTCTAATTAGTTCTTAGAAAATTTTAACATACTAAGAACCAAAGTCTAAAATATCGATGGTTTTGGAAATATCAGTAGTCCAAAAACATGGAAATTTCAATGGAAATATCGGGAAATTATTGATATCGATAAAAATTAAATAAAAATCACAGAAATTGTAAGAAAAACTTGGAAATTTTTCTTGAAACTTTGGAGAATGTTTATTTAGTTAATTATCTATTACTTTATCACAAAAAATTAGAAGGAAATGCATTACATGATGGTTTTAACTGATTTAAGTTGATTATATAACGAGCTGACAAATGTTGCGAGTGTAGAAAATATATAGTAATTAAGGAAAGAAGATTAAACACACCATAATCATTTATTTCTTACTACATAGAGTTCCTATAAAGTTCAAATTTGAGTTATTTACACTAACACCCCTTGAGTTTTTCAGCTTTTTCACAAAACTCCTTGAGGTTTTAGAAATTACAAGAACACCCCATGAGGTTTTAAATTGTTTTCACAAAATTCCATTTCATTGATTTTTCATCCAAAGATTGATGATTTTATACAAAAAAATTCTCCACATGACAAAGTTGGCCTTTGAGATTAGATTGCATATACTTCATTGAGGTTAATTATGTCATTTGCATAAGTTTTTTTTATAAATGAAATCATCAATTTTGGACAAACAATCAACGAAAAGGGGTTTTGTGAAAACAAACTGAAACCTCAGAGAATGTCCGTGTAAGTTTTGAGACCTGAGGTGGTTTTGTGAAAACACATAAAACAATGTCATTAATGCATTACACAAACTAATTTTTATTTTCCAAGTTTATCCCTTTTTATTTTTGAGAATTTTTTTTTATCCCTATTAAATGCATTGTTTGTGTATATTGCTTTATTTTTATTTTCAAAATCCTTTGTCTTTTTTTATAGCAAGTTTTGTCCTTTTTTTGTTTGTTAAATTACTGTTAAAAAAATAATAAATGTTATTTAAATTAATAAAAAAGATCTAATCATTTAAACACAAAATTTCAATTTATTTTATTTTATATACAGATCCATTTTAAGAAATTGAAATTAAAACATTAATCCAAAAAAAAAAACAAGCGAAGGAAATTTGCGTGAGGAAGATGTTACGTGGGTGGCAGGGATCGACGCAGTGAGGTGGGAGATCGGCGTGGGTGGGGGTCGTTGGACATTGATGTCGTGGTGGAGATCGACACGATGTGGTGGAGGAGAGGAGGGATCGAGACGAGGTGGTGACATCTTGTTACTCAACGAAGGAAATTAACGCCGGAGGGAGGGCTGTTGGCTAGAGAGAGAGAGATGGAGAGAGAGGGGGAGGGAGATGGAGGGATAGAGGGAGTGTAGTGTCTGTGGATGGCTGGGTTGGATTGGTGAGGGAAGGGGAGAGAGAATACTATGGTGGGCTATGTTGGTTGGGGTTGTGACTTTAGGTGGTGGTGACGACTTGAGAGATGGAGTGGGCGTATGGTGGGTCAAAATTTTTATTTATTTATTGATGTTTAGTTTTATTTTTCTTTTTGTAATAGGGATAAATTTGGAAAACAAAAATTAGTTTGTGTGTGCATTAATAACATTATTTTAAGAGTAAGCAAAGTGACATGTGTCATGAAGAGAAGGAAGAAAGTCCAAAAGAGAATGTTAGAAAGAAGGTTGCTAGCATTCCCCTTTAAAAAAAAAAAAGGTTAACGTCAAAAGACTCCTTGAAGGTTTGGGATCATTCTCAATATGGGCCCTCAAGTTTCAATTTCATCAATTTACACCCAATTGGTTTTCAAATCTGACCAATTTAAACCTTCTGTTAAATTGACCATTTGGACAGATGTTAACTGATGACATGTCCACTGTAGGACTCACCAATTCCTTAATTTTTTTTAAATTATATAATATAATAAAATAACATTAAAAAAATCTTTTAAAAAAAATAATTTCTCCATCTCTTCGTCCCCCTTCTCCTCCCAACTCTCCCACCCCATCCCCATCTCCTTCTGACGATTCCAGCCACCCGTACCTGCTCTCCGAAGTGCAGCTCCACCACATACTACTCCTTTGAGCTCGTCCAACTCGGGGGCCGAGGACGACGGTGTATCCTGCTATTCGAAGAAGAGCTTATTCAATGGTGGCTGCAGAGAGGAAGACGACGCGGCAGACCTCTGGCCCTGGAAGAATCGCCATCGTTGGCGTCGGCGAAGAGGAGATCCCGGTTGAAAATCAAAGGCAGATCCTTCTTGACTGCTAGCAACCAACAAAAGAAGCAAAAAAAGAATTAATAGCCCATGTCAAAAGAAAAACATAAAAAAATCAGAGAAAAAACAAAGAAAAGAACTAATCAAATTGGAAAAGTAAAAGAAACCCAAGTGGAAATTAGTCTTGAAATTGGAAAATTTGAAATAAAGTTTGGAAATTGATGCGATATGAATGCATAGCTTCGTTGTTTCTCTAACCTCCATGGATTTCTCAAGCACCTCACAGGTTTCATGACCATCCATGAACATCAAAGTCTAAAGAGTTCCATTAAATCCTTCCATTCGCTCCACCGAATCAAACAAAGAAAGCCCAGTAAGCAAAATACCAAAAAACCCACCAAGAAGCACTTTGAATCCAGTAAAAAGCAAGAAGAGGTAGACCCAAAGATTTATATGAGAGAAAATTGGAAACATATACAAGATTCTCTTCAACATGTGATTATGCTCAGGACCAATTCCAGAGGCTGCCCATTAAATTGCAAAGAAATTCAATTTTGTATTTTTTTTCCACTTCTTCATCGCACATCGTCGGCGTCTTCTTTGGCGCTGCTCTCTCCTATGATGTTCGAGACTCCGCCGTCGGCGGGTCCATGACTGTTCGGAAGAGGCCGGAGCAGGAGTTCGACGGGAAGGGGTCGAAATCGCAGTCGAAGATGATGGAAGGCAACGATCTTCTCTGCAACTCTTAGGTTTTTTTTAAGCTTTAAAAAAAAAAAAAAAAGTGTTATTTTATTATTTTTATATAATTTTTTTTGTTGGGGATTTTTTAGTGGGTGGGTCTTATAATAGACACGTTATCAGTTAACGTTTGACCAAACAGTTAACTTAACGGAAGGCTTAAATTGGTCAAAATTGAAAACCATAAGGTGTTAATTGATGAAAGTAAAACTCGAGAGTCCATATTGAGCATGACCCTAAACCTTTAGGGAGTCTTTTGACGTCAGCCCCCAAAAAAAAAACCTTCACTTCATGAAAAAAGCATAAAGCAGTTAAGCACCACTTTAATTTATTGATTATCATTCATATTCACATTCCCAAGGACCACGACAATTCGGTAACCACAACACAAAACCAATTATTATTCAATAAAGAACTAGTCCTCAGAGCACACACGAGGATTGGAGATTTCCAACTTGAAATCTCTGGAAATGACAACTCGATCCGATGCTATATTACCACGACACTAATTGTCGTTAGAGAATTATTCTTTACTATTAAACAAGAACCGAACAAACGAATACAATTAATGTATTTGAAGCCAACTGAATGTGTGTTTCTTGGTACCCCTGCAAAAAAACTTACCTATAATTGGGATATCACTGTTTTGCTATCCCTAGCCAATAACACAATGATATGTGGAACAATTATCCTACATGTCATTGCATTAGTGGTCAGGGATAGCAAAAAGTGTTATTCTCGTTGCATGAGAGTTTCTCTCCCCGACAAGGCACAGTTCGATTGCTTTTATTGTGATGCCAAATCATTGCACCTTGACTAAGCCCTGCTACATTTATCTGCAGCTGTATAAAGAGGGGGAGTAGTAAAACTTTTGTTTGCTTAAATTTCACAATAAAAATAAAATCCGCATATAAATTTAATTATTTAAGAAACGGAGTGGGGCTGGAAAACTCCTCTGTTCTTGCATATTGCAGAGGGATTGATGTGTGCATACAATGACAATAGGGCAAGCAGTTAATTATAACATGCTGCAGACATGAACTATATACAGAGGATTTGATTAATTGACTAACTTTATCGTGGCGTTAACTTACTTGCGTAATTTCTGACCTTGAGCTTTGCTCCAAAATATGTTTTTCTCATATTTGTCCTTTTCAATCTCATGGCATTCGACTTTCTCCAAGTACAACAGATGAGGAAACTGATCCTCCACCTCTCTAAGTTCTATTTTCATATTACTCAAGTACTTGAGACGCAAGATTTCCACCGTCCACTTACACTCGGTGACAGTCTCCTCCCCTGCATGGTCCAAGCTACAAAGTTCCCCGCCTCTTATATAGAGCTTCTTTAAATTTGTCAGTTGCCTCGGGTCCAGCCATGATGGTACTTCTTTCAGAGGGATGCCTTGAAGATCCAATTTTTCTAAATCCGGTGGGAACGAGAAATCCAGGGACTGGCGGTCAATTTCTTTTTTTAACTTTGGAGAAACCACTGCCCACGATATTTTGAGGCGGCGAAGAGATGAAATTTCCTTCAAATTTTCAAACTCCTTGTCCTGCATTACAGCCTCAATCCCTATGTATATACTTAGCCGCCTTAGTTTCTTCAGCTTGGCAAGATCACCGAGTCTTGAGGGAGTATTTTTCAAATTGGCTATGAGAAAACCTTTAAGTACTTGGAGGGACGAGAGTTTGCCAATCCCTTTCGGCATGCCTTCTAGGAAGTAACACTCTGATATATCCAAATGAGTGAGCTTCCTCAACGATGAGATATCTGAAGGCAATGTCTCTAAATTGTGGCATGCTCTCAGATCCAGAATTTCAAGGCTGATGATGTTAAAGATACAAGAAGGGATCCGTGTTATTCCTGATATTCCTCGGAGACTCAGATACTTGAAGCTCAAGTAGTGCTGAGCCCCAATACCTTTCAAAAATAATCCTTCATCATCCACTTCAATGTGATGAATGGGTGAGCTCTGCCACCGCCCCAGCTGAAGAACAACAACGTTCTTCAACTTGCTAAGCCATTCACGTTTGAAACTAAGATAGTTTCTGTTCACATTGAACACTGTCAACGGATCTTCCTCCCCCGGAGAAGTCGGGTTCTGATCAAAAACTAAGCACGGGCGCCTGCAAACTGACGCTTGACCTGATGGCATCCACGGCCATGACGAATCAAAGTGGAAGAGCAGAGCGTCCCTGGCCAAGCCTATCAGCATATAACGAATCCAAGGGTGCAGCGTGCAACTAGTGGAACTACTGGATGCATTAAAACCATTTCCATGTGGTTGAATCAAGCCCTGTTTCATGAGTTTGCGAAAGATTTCTTCCCCTACCTCTTCCGCTGTCTTGTCTTGGGTGCCCGTGATGAAGCCCTCCCCAATCCACCAGTAAATTAGAGGCCTTTTTTTTATCACAGACTCCGCAGGAAAGATTGAGAAAGAGAGGAAGCAGAGCCTCAACTCGGTGCCCTCAAGATGCTCGTAACTCCTCCTCATATTAGCCATGGCACGACTTTCGTAAATTCCTTTCTCCACGCCCATTTGTGACAACTCTTGTGATAGCTTCTTAGCTGCTGTTAGACCCAACTCCGGCTGAGACCAATGCGTAAACTCTAAACTGCGCTCAGGGTAACTCGGCATTAAGTTCACTACAGGCATTGAGGCTTTTATTTGGTTGACATTGTCAACCATGCGAGTCAGGAAGCTGGTGATTGCCTCCAGGCCGATGAAAGTTTTGCTCTCATCATCTCCCAAGAAAAACTTGTCCACTCGACGTTCTAAGTCAGTGAATTGGTTGAACAGATTGTGCTCCCAGAGCGTAACTCTAGGTAGCAATTTTAAGTCTTCCATTTGTTGAAGCCCATCTTCAATCTTTTTGAAGCGACTCAGAACCACTTCCTGATCATCACCTGGATTTTTGTTGGTAATGACCTTGGCTTTGGCTTTTCCCAGACGATCCAATAACTTGGGCAGGAACTTCTCTACATTTCTTGAGGTTGAGGCTGAGGTTGAGGTGACATTTCTCATTTCAGATGCAATTACTGAAAAGGAGGTAGCCTGGTGCAGATAGATTGAGGGTAGCTGTGGAACTCAAGAGATTGATGCAATCAAACCTATCATGTCTATTTGTTGCAGATTAGTGAGTCCTCTAGAACTAACCCACCATTAATTTTTCTTTTAAAAAAACAAATAAGATAATAGAATTAACATAAAGTAGTAGAGGATGAAATTAACATGAATGTGAAAACCGGTTAAAACATTTAAAACAATCACCGTAAAATCATATTTTTTTAAAGAAATACAATAATGACTCAGCGCTAAAAATCAGAGCTCATAAAAGTAACACTAAAAGACAAAAGAAAAAGAGAAAGGCAAAAAAGCTCATTATACTCCTTAGTAGTCCTAGAAGCAAAGAACAATGGCAAAAGAAAATATATATTATTACACACTTAATCTTTTAAACAATTATCTGATGTTGGTCAATCTTAACCTGCTAATTGAGCATAAAGAAGATGGGTGGTGCAAGATGTAATAACCTGATCTTAAATTAATATTTAATTATTAATTTATTCAAGTAAAAGACAATTTTACCTTGGGAATATTTTAATGGTTTAAAAGTTGACTTTTTGTTTGGGAAGGAATCTGGGGATTTTAGTTGTATCGTTGCGTAGAGCACGTCGAGATGAGTCCGTAGACACGTAGTGGGCTCAAATCGGAGTTATAACGAAGAAGCTATGATCTACGGAAGCTTAGTGGCATAACTGTAAATATTTCGAAGTCAGTTTTTAAAACCCAGCAGATTTCTTCTTTCTCTCCCTCTCCACGAACGACAGTTTTCAAACGGACATTTCTCCTCCGTCCGGCCACCAATTCTGATGCCACAACTTGCAAACTCTTCATCTCTCTCTCCTCTTCACATCACGCCAATTTCCAGACCCCAAATCCAAGGAATTAAACCCAAAATTAGAGCCAAACCAAACCCTGTTTTTGAAGCCCGACTGCCGGCTGTTCATTCTCAAATATGTTGATCTCAATATCTCTAGGATTGTATAGGAATTCGCAGATCATGAATCGGAGTCCCAGATACCTCGATTCAATGAATCAAATATTAGGTTAAACGCCGACCGTCCGATCGTGAAAGATCCGACCGTTCTATTTGGACCAAACTTGCAGAACAGGTATAGTAAACCTTGTTGAACCCGTAAGAACTTTCGAATCGGAAACCAGAGGTCGTGGGCCTAGCGGGCCCGATTGACCATGTTTGGACAGTTTAACCCTCAGTTGACCGTGAGTCTTCCGAGGTAGTTTCACCCTTCGAGCAGTGCTAGAACGACCGTGTAAACGAGGCTTGACTGTTTGTGAACTACTTTGATTATGTTTGGATTAAGAGTTTATGTTATAGTGTTTTATGATATTCTTGGGTGTTATTATGATATTTGAAGATTATCTTGTTATTTATTTATTTATTATTATTATGAGTATTATTAAAGTATATGACTGGGTGATATTGGATTATTCAAATGTTTATGAGTTGTTAGGTAATCGCTTTTACTTTCTAAGGGTATTATACTATGTTTGATTGTGTAAAGTTGGGAATGGCTTATTAACTGGATTTTGGTGTGGACGAGAAATTAATTAAATGTCTTATTATATGTTTAAATTTAATATATATACTGAGTGACTTGAAAATGATGAATCATGGACGCTAGTTCTTAACAGAATGTGGTTGATATTTTAAATGTTGTTAAGAACTGATTTTTGGAAAGTTGATATAAGAGTTGGAAATGGATTTGTGGAATAAGGGAAAGTTTATGATAAGTTTCGGAATATGGTTTTCAAACCCACCACGGGAGCACCCTCCCCCAGTTGCCTTTGAAACAGTTTGTCCTTTATGAAAATGCCCTATGAGTTTCGAGGACGCTTGAACCATGTGGAGCGATGATGTGTGTTCTCGGGCTGACTACATGTCCCTAGAGTTCTGTGAGGATGTGCGTTCTCGGGCTGACTATATGTCCCATGAGTTCTGCGAGGAATGTGGCTCAGGTTGACTTTGTGTTACCGAGGCCTGCGAGGATGTGTCACATTATGTGAGACAAGGAATTGACGGTATTATGTGGGAAATAAATAGAAAATCATGGAATTGACGGTACATTATTGGAATTGACGGATCACAAATGGGGGTACGCCTAGGTAGAGAGTATTTTGGTTTTAAGAGGTTTAAACTAAAACTGATGATTTCATCTTGATATTTTTGAGTAGAAGTTTTGATACCTATTTTCTGATTTTATGAGACAAGAATTAAAGGTTTCCAAGTTTGACAGATTTTCTACAAATCATATCTATTCTCTTAAGTGATGAATGTGTTTTTAAATATGAAAGAGGGAAGCATATTTTATTTTAAATTGTGGGTATTGACATTAAGGTTTCACATGGTCACTACTATTTTATTAACTTTATCGTTTTCCTACTAATAAGTAATATGTTAATTATATATGTGTGTGTATATATATATATATATTTATTTATTTATTATGTAATATCAATAGCCCTTGATTGAGTTTCAACGGATGGATTCGAATTACTTATAAGTTTTGCTGAAAGAACTATGTACGACTTGATCCCTTATAAGGGTACGTAGGCAACCTAGAGTTACTAGGTGCAGCCACAAGATCAAGTGCCGAAAATTTGTTCAGTTGGGTTTTATTGGAAATTGATTAAGTATTCACATTATTCTAAGGGTTGAGAAAGATTGTTCTAATATCAATAGCCCTTGATTGAGTTTCAACGGATGGATTCGAATTACTTATAAGTTTTGCTGAAAGAACTATGTACGACTTGATCCCTTATAAGGGTACGTAGGCAACCTAGAGTTACTAGGTGCAGCCACAAGATCAAGTGCCGAAAATTTGTTCAGTTGGGTTTTATTGGAAATTGATTAAGTATTCACATTATTCTAAGGGTTGAGTTCAGATTCAAAGGGTGGAATGTTTTATTTGATTTATGGAGGCCTGAGGCCATTCAAAGTTATTCGTCTGATGCATGCTGAACGATTGAGAATTGTTTTTCAATGTTAATGATATATTTACAGGTGGAAAGTTATTGGGAAACGAGCAATTTTATAGGGGAGACTATGCCAAATTTCAGGCAGAAGTCAAACTTGAAAAATAATTTTGAGACTTAGTTAGAAGGGCAATTTGGTCAAGTGTGCCCGGCAACTGCCAGGTGTCGAACACGCACAGAGTTTGGCTTAGATTTCAAAGCAGAATTTGGGTCGGGTCCTGTCACAAGAGTAGGGTAACATGTCAAAAGATATGTTTTATTTAAGAATTGTAATTTTTCAGTTCGTTCGATTCAACTGCGGGTAGGAGAAGTAGTTTGGTTTATAGCTAAAATGTCAAACAAAAAAGAAAAACAGAGGAGGAGCTCCTTCTCACAACAAATGGGATTTTGACACTTGTCATTTAAATAAATAATGCTTCCCTCATTGCCTGTAAGGAGGTACTCCTCCTTACCTACTAATGTGGCTCAACCACAAATTAACACTTGTCTTTTTCTTTTTCTTTTTTAATTCTCGAAGGTGCATTTATTTTTCACTTTAATTATTCTTAATAAAAGAAACACGTGTTAGATTGTGGCTGAGCCACACCAGTAGCCAAGGAGGAGTTCCTACTTATGGGCAAGGAGGGAAGCAGTATCCAAAAAAAAATTGAAGGAATTTGACAAGGGTCAAAACCCCATTTGTTTGGAGGAGGAACTCCTCCTCAATATTAAGGAGGCACATCAGTAGGCAAGGAGGGAAGCATTATCCAACAAAATAGAAGGAATTTGACAGGGGTCAAAACCCCATTTATTTGGAGGAGGAACTCCTCCTCAATTTTGAGGCAAACTTTTTCCAACACAGTGTTGATTGGTGAAACGACATGATAAACCCAAACCTTCAAATTTTGGTAAACGATCGTGTAGCTTCAGAAATTGCTACCTCTATTGGAATCGCCAAAATTAATTAATAAAAAGAAACAAATTTTTTTACTATTACTCTTGGAGATGCTCTTAGCTGACAATCACAATTCAAAAGGCAAATAAAAGAAATAAAAAAAGAAAAGGAGAAAAGAAAAAGCTCATTATACTCCTTGGTAGTCCTGGAAGCAAAGAACAATGGCAAAAGAAATATATATAATTCCCCGCTCTTTTCAAACAATTATTCAATGTCAATTAATCTTAATCTCAATGAGCATAAAGAAGATGGTGTGCGAAGGACCAGCAAGGTAACTTGTCGAAAGGTTTTTCCTATTACTCTTGGAGATGCTTTTAGCTAACAATCACAACTCGAAAACAACACCTAAAGAAAAGACAAAGGAAAAGGAGAAAAGAAAAAGCTCATTACATATACTGCTTGGTAGTCCTGGAAGCAAAGAACATAAGATGGTGTTTGAACGACAAAATATGTGTTTCATATTTAAACAACAAAATATTCGATAAGTATGGTTAAACTCCTCGGTTAGGTTTTGTAGCTGAAACTCAAAAAAAATAAAAGAAAAACTAGTCCAAATGGCACAGTGAGGATTCTGAATCAAAACTAGAGACACAAACTTTTTGTTACCAACTAATAATGTGACAGTTTCTTATTCACTGATTCAAGTCCGATAATACATAAGCTTCGTCACCTTCGTATAATTATACTCATGCAAGCAAAAACCGAACACTTAAAAAGGGAAAAAGAAAAGAAAAAGCTCATTATACTCATGCAAGCAAAGAACTTTTTAAACAGTTATTTGATGCTGAGCATGAATAACGTGGGTGGGAGAATCAGTTCAATTTTATAGCTAAAAATATGGAAATGATCGAACTAGAGACATAACCTTTTGTTCCAACTAACAGATCAAAGCGCTGAACAAAGGCCAAGGTGTGGTTAAGTACTCTTCATATTACTCCCCCCAGTTTCTGATTAAAATTGCAGTAGATATAAAAATATAGTGTTGAAGGGGAAGAATGGCGGGGGATGTTGCTCAATTTCTTCAGAAAAAGTTCCTGGCATCTCATAGGGACACAGAGTCTGAATTATCAGGTGCTGTTCTCATTTCTTACTTGCGAGCAATCAAAGATATTGTCATAGCTATAGATACGCGAAGACTTACGGAAGATTACTGCCGTCGCTTTATCTATGTGCTCCTGGACCTCACCGACGCATTCACCAAGTGCCAGGTCTTCTCACATGAGTGGAAGAAGCATAGTCATCACAAGACTCACTTAATCTTCAACCATTTGAGTTTGACGAAGATTTGTTTCGTGCGGAAGATGAAGAAGCGGCTGGCTGCAATAAAACGCATCTTCGAGGATGAGTTTATGAAAAAGGAAGAAAGAATTTATAACTTGAGGGAATCATCAAGTCGTCCTGATCCTGAAGAGAATTTAGAGAGCGAACTACCTGTATTAATAGATCGCGGTCGAAAATTTGAGGCCGAAGGTGTGGGATTTGATGAGCAATTACGGAAGATTGGGAACTTTCTTTTAAAATCATCGCCGTCGTCAGGTGCTGGATTTGCGGCAGTTGGGATACTGGGCATGGCAGGCGCAGGTAAGACCACTCTGGTGCGCGAGTTTTTGAGTTGGTGGATGGTGCTAGGTGAATTTTCTCCTATAATTTGGTTATGCTTGTCGAATATAATCAAAGAAAATAAACAAGTAGAAGAAGAAATTGAGGTCAGCATTGTGAAATGTATGCTTAGTAAGTTGGACCACGATGCCGTTGCCAATGGAGATGGCATCATCCAGGAGGAGGAGAAGACAATAAGTAGTAATAATTCTGGTCATCTCCTTGCTGCGCTCTTAGAAAGGCTCAACCAACATTTATCAGGTAAAAGTTATTTGATTGTGTTGGATGATGTGTGGCACATGAACGATTTCTACTCGGATTTAGGACAACTACTTGAGGTTCAGGAAGGTGATAAGAAAGTTGGGGATCGCTTATCGCACGGATTGCCTAAGGGTAGTGGTGGGGCGGTCATCGTCACTAGTAGGATACCGGAAGTGGTTGAAGCTATGGTGGTACCGGCAGAGGGGTCAGATCAACATTATAACAGCTTGATTATTCCTCTTGACCTTGAGCCTTTGGACAGAGAAAGGTGCTGGGATATATTTAAGGACACTGCTTTTGGTTATCTTCCTAATTTTGAATATCAACAACATTTCAAAACGGTTGAGAGTGAAATTAAGGATCTATGTTATGGTCTACCATTGGCCGCTAGGACACTCGCAGAAATCGTGTCCCAAAACTCCCAAAATTTTGAGTATTATTCTCAACTTAATTATACATACAGTAGTTTACTTACTTCCCTTATTTTGGTATCGTCTCTCAAATTGTTTACGTACGAATATGAATATCCCATGCAGGAGGACTTCTCCGCCCTACCGCAAATCTGAGTTGCTTAAATTACCTGATTTGGATGTTGAACCTGATTCCTTCCATATGAAAAAATCCCCAATGTTGGTGTTTATTGATATGCGCGGCTATAGAGGAGAAGGAGAAGAACTCATTGGGAAATTTTGCGACCTCCTTACTACAAAGCAGGTATTTTTCTCCTTGAACAACACATACATTCGATCATATATTATGTGAAATGAAATTTTAACGTAGTTTATGTATAATTAAAGCTCTCATTAACATGCATGGATTTGATTAAAGTTTGTTGTCAATATAATAGGCTAAAATTCACTTTTGGTCCCTATAGTTTGGCACTTCAACCACCTTTGACCCTGGAGTTTCAATTTCGACAATTTTGACCCTGTAGTTTCGTATGTGTAGCAATTCAAGGACAAGTTAGTATTCCTGTCAATTTCTTTGACGGTGCAAGGGGCAATTTCGTCAACCCAAAATTCTTGAGCATAAAAGCTCGTCTGAAACTCCCCTAATTTCATATTAGGGCTTGAACTTGGTCAATTGGGTTTAGGGTTTTTCAAAAATTGGGATTAGTGATTGAATTTCGAGCCATAATATGAAATGGGGAGAATTTCAGACAAGCTTTTACGCTCAAGGGTTTTGGGTTGACGAAATTGCCCCTTGCATCATTAAAGAAATTGACAAAAATACTAACATGTCCTTGAATTGCTGCAAATACGAAACTACAATGGCAAAATTAACGAAATTGAAACTACAGGGTCAAAAGTGATTGAAGTGCCAAACTACAAGGACCAAAAGTGACTTTTGGCCAATATAATATTGTATTGTTTCCCTTTATTTTCTAGGTTTTTGGTGTACTACTGGAAGAAGCAGATACATATAATAATCCTGAGACAGTGCTAAAGGATGTATATGGTACTATAGAAAAGCTTAAGCTCAAAGATTATGGTTTTGCTTCTGAAATTCAAAAGAAGATGAGAATTATAGTGAGTAACATGTTAAATTAATACGTATTGCTAAAGTGCAGTCTACACTTTTCTACATAACTTTTTAAATATTTTTTTTAATTTGACATTATATATATTTCTTCTATCTCAGGTTGTTGGCAGGGATGATGTTGTTAACTGGATTTTGGGAGTTATCTATGATCTTAAATTGCCAGAGTCACCCTCCATTGCTCCGGTACCACTACAACTACCGTACTGCTACGATGGAATCGGTGCTTCGTTTGGATGGGTGGGGTTAGCATTTATATTTAATTCTTTTTAATTGGCAACTATTTAATATTGAAACGTCTTTTTAATAACAATATTAAACAATGATAATATATACGTGCAAAAATAATTGACCTACATATCTAATACAAGATAGGTAAATAGATAGATACATACTTCAGTTTAAAAAATAGGTACAATAATTTACCTACATATTAGATAGATAATTCGAAGAATTTATAAATTTGTAATAGGTACATTATCATATTATTTCATAATAGGTACAATTTTTATAGAAAAAAAGAAGGATGATAATTAGATGATAAATAAATAATTTGTGTAAGACACATTGGAATATTTGTGTGTGGCACTGGTGTGCATTACTTACCCAAAATATATATATTTGAGTGTGCATTAATATATAGGCACCGTCTTTGTCCTTCTCACCGGCTCCAATTCCCCCCCCCCCCCCCGTTCTCTCTCTTCCATTCCTTGTTCTTCCTCAAAACACTCCTCCTCCATCATCATCACCCACCCATCCCTTCCTCTTCAATAACTCATCATTCATCACCCACACACTAGATATTGATTTCTCTCCTTTTTATTTTTAATTTTATTTGAGTTATTTATTGTGGAGTTCTGAAAATTTTGGAAATGGTGGACTTTGAGTTGGCTTCGGGTCTGTGGAAGAACAGGGTACGGTTTGGGGGAGAACAAATTTATCTGGTGTCTCCTCCAGATCTGAGTTGCTGAGAGATGGGAGAGACTGAGAGAGAGAAGGTGGGAATTGAAGAAAGAGAAGAAGAGTGGTTTGAGTTTTGAGTTGGGAAAAAAATATATATATTAAGTGTGTAAGTGGTATCCAGCTGTCAGGAAGTAATTGGCTAGGGACACTGAGGTGGAAAGCTTAACTTGGCATCCCCGTGCTAGGCAAGTTTTTCTCATGTGCCAAACATTTTGAAATTTAAAACAATGTGTGGTTAGTCAAATTTGTAATAAATTTCAAATTTAGGAGGAAAGAAATCAACAAAATAAATTAAGGAACTAACATTTAATACAACCATATAATAGGGTAAATTCTAATTAGGGGTACTTTTGGAATATAAAAAGTACAATAAATCAAATTTTAAGCTTAATTAGGTAACTTGCTGAGTTAGATCCTAGTTATCGAGTTTTACTTATAATAAATTGGGTTTTCTTCATAGAAAAATAAGACAGTTAGTTGTAAATAAGAAAACATTAGTTTGAAGGGAAAAATCCACATTTACTACTTCTTTTTTCTTCTATTTTCATGACATATATGTGCCATCCCCTGTACGTCTTTGTTCTTCATGGAAAGATGAGCATGAGTATATGCTTTTAAATTTCCATTTTAATTACAACATGTACATGTATGATTCTGCTGTTACTTAGGCCATCCCCAATGGTTGGGGCTCTAAAAAGGGTTTATAGAGCCCTATTTAGAGCTCCGATGGAATCTTTGGGGCTCTAAAGGAATCTCTCCCACAATGGGAGGCCCTATATTCATGGCGGACTCTATATTTTTTTATGATGTAATTTGATTTACGTGGTGTTTTGTTTTTTGGTTAACTATTTTACTTTAATGTTTGTTCATGTTATGTTTTTTTTTTGTTGTGAACATTTCAACAAAAAAAAAATCAAAATTTGGACAAGATTTGGAAATCAACATTTTATTTCATAGATACGATACAACATGGTTAAATTAAAACAAGATGCACAACATTAATTTTAAATTTAAATTGTGTGTTTAGAATTCAATAACTAAATTACAATGTTCTTAAATTCAATCATTTCATTAAGATAAACAAACTAGAATATTTTTAAAATAATAAAATAAAGTACAATGGAATTTAAATAATAAAACAAAGTACAATGGAATTTAAATAATAAAACATTTTAAAAATAACTAAATTGCATGCATGGAAATATGGCAGTTGCCTTTGAAAAAGTGGTATGACAATATGGCTGTTTACACAGCTTTTGAATAATTGATTTAGCATGTTGGGTCAGCTGCTGTTGACAAAATAAAAAAATGGCAAGTAGGCTTTGAACAATCGCAAGGCAAGTGAGAGACTTGCAAAAATGGAGCTGCAGCTTTTTTCCTTGCGGGACCCATTCGGTTTCAAGGGTTTCAACCAAGCACATACATTTAGCTACTACTCCGGTTGGGCTTTAAGTTTTAGAGCCTCAAATTTGCACCATTGGGGATGCCTTTTTAAAGAGAGTTTGTGTATATGGGAGCCTTGTGGTGGTTGAGCCCCAAATAGAGCCCCCATTGGGGATGGCCTTATTAGGTTGGCAGGCAATTGATGCATCTCTCTATTTAATTTTGCATTTTGCCAACTTGACTGCTTCCAGGAGGACATTTCGAATAAATCACCGCTGCAATCGTTACTTCTTGACGTAGTACTGGCAAAACCGTGGAGAATTGACAGGTATTCAATCGAGATGTCGTTTGACTAACTTTTTAATTATTTATATGTATTTTTTTTTAAATACAAGCGATAGTCTAAATTACCAAAAAAAAAAAAAAAAAAAAGGTATTTCTCACACACACATTACTAATTATGTGCTATGAGAGTTTGAACGTAAAACCATCGGTATGCAAGTCAATGTCATTTTTCCTCTAAGGCTATACCTCATTGACAATTATATATATATGTACTTAATTATATATGTTCATATTATTTCTTTTTACTTTACATTGAAGTTAACTTTAATAGTAAGATAACAAGAATTAATATATGTTGCATTAATTTATTGGATTTGAGCTTATTTGTTCTTGCGGGGGTAGTGATAATCTTATTTATTCTTTCGTTGGATTTTCAGCTGGCATTGTATCATTAGGATGAAACCAGGTTATTCTTTAACGAACCGATTACCACATTGTTTTCATGAGGAGGGAACAGCGGTAAGAATTACTCCTTTTTTTTTTTTTGTTCTTTCATAATCTCCAATCTCCATTCTCAATGAAAACTTTGAGTACTGAATATATGGATGATCATGATCTCCCTTTTCTTGCAATTAGTAGTGTCTTCATTCATTCTTATCTCTCCTTCCTTCTTACCACTTCTTATCTTAAGATAATATTAATTCCTCAATTCTTATACATTTCTTAGGACAATCCAACATTCTCCGGACGATTTTGGCACTACTTCATCTTGGACGGTAAAGAATTTCATCTTTGTTTAAACTTTATTAATTTTTTTTTTTTATGAACTTTAAACTTTAATTTCTTTTCTTCATTATGTGCCCAAATTCATTTGAATTTTTTTTAATACTCCTATAATCATTTCATTTTCATATTTGTCATGTATTAATTAATGGGTCGGGAGGGTACAATTTTTAACACTTTTCGACACACACTATAGAACGTTGGATTTTAGCATTTTGCATGGCTCAAATTGCATCTCACTTACATTTAGTTTTATAAACATGACTCAAAGTTTCATTCCAAGTTTCCATAATTTTCTAACAATTTCTATTTTTTTTTATTCATATTTTCGTCGGAATTTCTACATTTGGGGACCACTCATATTTTCGAAATGGCCGATATTTAAGTCTACGGATATATTTCAAGGTATTTATTGGCAGAGCTTCATGCTTTCATCCAAGCTAAATTATTCATCATGTCGTTATAAATAACCCTATATGCATATGAAATTACTAATTATTGGTATCCAATCCTGGTAATTTGATATTAAATAGACTTATTTTCACAAACAGTCTTTGAGGTTCACCAAGTTATTATCTTTGGTCTTTTATGTTTCTTTGTGACATGATTAGTCCTTAAGGTTACCCCACATACATCAAATTGATTCATACTGTGAGAATTCGTTAAGTATTCTGTTAAACTGATGATGTGGAACCCAAATGTCCAATAAAAACGTGCGAATTAAATAAATATATAAATAAATAAATAAATAAATAAATATATATATATATATATATATATATATATATATAATTGAAAGGATTAGGAAAAAAGATGAAAAAGTAAGAAAAAATATAAAAATGATGGGTATTTGGGTGCAGGGCCTAGGCGGTGGGTCTAGGGTGGGGTGTGGCTAAGTTGGGGAAGATGATGGCCAGGGTGGTTGCTTTTGGTTCCGTGGGGGTTGGGTCGTGCGGAGTATGTCGAGGGTTGGGGGGATGAATCGGGGTGGGGGAGAAAGTGAGGGAGAGAGGGAAAAAGAGAGAGAGAATTTGCAATGTGAAGATTTTGATTGTACATATTTGTTACCATTACAATGAATTAATTATTGATACGAAAAATTGCAGATATGAGCTTAGCCAAGTTGGCTATAGTGGATGTGCTCCCCACTATACACTCGAGTTCGAGTCTCCCTCCATGTACTTTAGATTATATTAAAGTAGAATATCATATTTATATATATAAAAAATCCTTGATACAAAAGATTTGATGAAAAATCTTAGAGAGAGAGAGGAGTGGGCGGCAGGGGAAGGGGGAGGAGGGAGGCAGATTGCAGAATGGAAGGCTGGGGAGGGGGAGTCAGCATATGGTTTTTTTTTTTTTTTTTACAAGTTTTAAATTTAAGTCTTCTATGTTTTATTGAATTTTTATTTTTTAAACATTTTCAAAACAATTTTTTTATTTAGATCCACGTGGCATGCTATTATTAGACACCTAGGCTCCACATACATGCCATATAATCAATTTAACATAATTTTTTACGGAATCTCACAGTAGGGACCAATTTTATATAGATGGGATAATTTCGTGAAGTATCAAATGTGATAATTTCCTAAACCTCATAAAACATTTGTGAAAATAAGCCAATTACATATTCTTCTTTTAGTACTTTATACTTTTGTTTTCCCTAACAGAGACGACCTAACCTCAGTTGCAACAGTGAAGGTGTTGAATCATCTTTGTCAGTGGGAAACAGGGATGAATCCAGCTATTGGGCTGTATGGGCTATAGCCCATGCCTTTTTTAAAGTTTTTAATATCCATGTAGTCACTCTCTCTAGCCCATGCATTTAAAAAAAAAAAAAAATCAATACCTATGTTCTCTCTTGTTCTTATTTTCTTCATTTCTGTCTTGCTTTCTTCTTTTCCACCTTTCTCTTTTCTTCCTATTTCTTTTTGTTTTCCCACCTTTCTCTCTCTTTTTTTCCTTTGTTTCTCCATTTTTTTTTTATGGTTTGGATCTACTACGAATTGAGCTTTTTCCACAGTTTCTTCTTCCTATATTTGTTTTTTGCTTTTCTCTTGTTTTTTTTTTCCCTTTGTTTCTCCTTTTTTATTCAGCGTATCTCTTTTTTCTCTCACACGGTTGTAAAGTCCAACTTGGTGCACTATGGCCCTCACTGTTGAAATTTCCTGCGTACGTAAGGTAAATTTAGCCCACGGAATTTTGAAATCCTAGAATTGTCCCTGGTGGGAAATGTTTCAAAGAGAGACACATAGAGTAGAAAGAGAGGGAGAGGGAGCGAGAGCATAAAGAGGAAAGAGGGAGAGATAAAGAGAGGAATCAGAGAGAGAGAGAGAGTGGGTGTCAGGGGAAGGGGGAGGTGGGAGGCGGAATGCAGAATGGGATGCACGGGGAGGGGGAGTCAGCAGTTTTTTTTCTTTTCAAGTTTTAAATTTAAGTTTTCTATGTTTTATTGAATTTTTATTTTTTAAACATTTTCAAAATAATTTTTTTATTCAAATCCACATGGCATGCTATTTTTGGACACATAGGTTCCACATACATGCTATATCATCAATTTAACAGAATTTTTTACGGAATCTCACAATAGGGACCAATTTTATATAGATTGGATAATTTCGTGAAGTATCAAATGTGATAATTTCGCAAAACTCATAAAACATTTGTGAAAATAAGCCAACTACATATTCTTCTTTTAGTGCTTTATACTTCTGTTTTCCCTAACAGCGATTGCCTAAACTCAGTTGCAAATGTAAAGGTGTTGAATCATCTTGGACAGTGGGAAATGCTTCACATTCCTGGAAGGTACATAATGATCGTGGAATTTACACTCAACTTCTTTTTTTGCTCCCTCATAGATGATATCATTTTTCTGTTGTGTGATTTTATTTCTGTAAAATGTTTGATGAAAACCTTGCTTGCACTCTCTCTCTCATCTCACTATTTGTTGTATGATTAAATGGAAAGAACAAAAAAAGGAAAATGGCACTTTCATTTTGGCACATCTTTATGTAATTCTCTCTCTCTCTCTCTCTCTCTCTCTCTCTCTCTCTCTCTAACCCTAGTTTGATAACTAATTTTTCATAAAAACTTGTTTATGTCAATGTCAAATGCACCAAAAGGGCAATCCTCTCTGTACATCGGGAATTTCTGTTGTTATCAAAATTTGAACCTAAGACCTCCACTACTAGTATGGACGTTAAACTTTTTTTTGTTTCCTTTGTACAAGTGACATTGATGTTTTTCATATTTCTAGCAAAAAAAAAGAAGAAGAGATAATGATCATCAATTTTGATTTTAGGTTTTGTTTACTTTTTTTTAGTACAAGTTATTAGGGAGGGGATTTATAAGTATTCATTGGGTGCCTGAGAGTTTTGAACATATACCCTTCACTGGCTATGTTTTGATTACTTTATATATATATATATTTATCATTCACACACACATGCACACGCGCAAACTTAAGCGTACTCTAATTTTATGTGTCTTTGGTATACATGTACAGCATCAATTCAATTTGTTGTCTTAACTTGCCTATCTTTATGGGAAGAAGAGATCATCGTTGGGTGACAAAAAATACGATGGAAGATGGAAAAGTGAGGTTCCTTTTTCTTCCTTTACACGTGTTTTTGTTTTCGTGAGATATGGATGCATGGGTTAATGTTTCTATGATTGGCATTTGCAATCGGGTTTAATGTTATTTATACCATATTTATTAACTAGATCATCTCTGGACCTTTTATATTGATTTTTTCTGTTAGGATTGCTTTAATTTTCCTTTTGCAAATATTCTTTCAAATCAGTGGATGTGGATCCCTGTAACAGAGGTGACCCCACCAGTGCATGTGGGATCTATCATATTAAGGAAATATTTTTGCTCACCACTTTAACTCAAGGTGTACCTTCACCACCCTGCTCAACACTTGACACGTGTTCCTTGACATAACCACAGTTAATTCTTTACCTTGTATATATGTAACTATGATTATGTCAATAGACACATGTCAAATGTTGAGAAAGGTGGTGAGGGTACACATTGGGTTAAAGTGATGAGCAAAAATGCTCCCATAATATAAAAGAGGTTGTCAGCAATGTGATTAGTAAATATGATCAAAATAACAACACCCTTCATTTGTACGATCATATTGCTGATCATCTCTCTAAAAGAGGATCCACCACTATATATGGGATCCATCCATATTGGAGAGGTGGTGAGTAATAATGTTGTCCAAATAGCAACACCCATACATATATACCCATTAATTACTAAAACATTTCCGTGTTAAAATTGAGTTAATTACAGACACCCAAGAACGAGAAATTTTTATATGTTCCGGGTACACCACGTGTCTGGTGTACCATCCAATAGACGGAGGACATGTGAAATTATTTTCCAACTTACTGCATTTCTTTTTATGACATGTGGCTGGATGTATTGGAAATATTCCATGTGTTTTCCGTCTATTGGATGGTACACCAGCCACGTGGTGTACCCGGAACACCCAAAAATTACTCCCCAAGAACCCATCTTTCGTTCCATCTTTCATAGACGATGGGCGCCTCGAAGTTATCGGTTGCGAGGACGGGCGCAGAGACTGGGCTCTCCTTGATCAGGTCATACATCATCTTGAATTGATATGTACTAAACTTATATGTTCAGATTGCAGCATCCATTTCAAAGAGAGGATTACTAATTATTTTTACTTACCGCTATTTTTAATTAAGGTACGAGGAATTCGCTTCGAGTTTATAGAGGGTGCAACAAGGTCTGTGAGCATAAATTTTGATGGAGCACCATGTACTCTGGAAGGCCCAACTAATAACTTGGTTGAGATTGAAATCTCTTACCACGGTCAAGTCAACATTCTTGCCGGTCCAAATTGCGCAGCAAAAAGTATCCATCACTCCGCACAATCCAGTGCTTCCCAAGCAAACGCTAAGGATTAGTCTGAAAGACGTAAGAAATTTAATGCAACAGCAGCAAGTCTAGGCTTCAGTTTGCTTGATTGATTGATGCTCGCTGCTTAACTCATCAGTTTGAGATTATTCAGTTTTCAGCAAACACTTTCAAAATCCCCTGTGATGGTAAATATTACACTGAAGCAAGCACTCCCAATCATACAACTAGCTCCTATATATCTTTCTTTATATTTTAGTTTCTCCAACTCTCCTTTAAGTTGTGGATATGTGAAGAAACAGAAGTATTTACATTATTAAGATGCAATTGTGCCCGAACATTATTAAGATGAACACAGCATGAGCAGCACTTTGTCATATCCTGCCAAGCAGAGCACAACATGATTTATTTTACACCCCTATTCATGCTTATTTCACATTGAGGTACTGTGGAAGGAAAAATCGGAAAGCTTTTTCAGATATCTTCGGAAATTTAGAGCACTTGAACAAATGAAAATGACAATAAACACAGGTGACAAACAACGACGAGCAAAGGCAATAGCCATTATGAACTGATGGACAAAGTATAAAAACATGACAGTATGGAAGGCCCAAGTCGAAAACGAGTTAATTAAGCTGCCTGCTAATGAGCTTACTGTGAAAACAAGAGGGCCTTTGTTATCTAGCAAGTGTTTGTTGTGGAGCTGGAAGGCTATACAAGGATTTCAGCTGCCTGCTAATGAGCTTACTGTTATGCATAGCCAGTTGAAGTTCCAAATCATCAGACCACCATTGCTCTAAACCGTGAGCCTCCGAAAACTTCTGGTTTCCCTTTGACATCACAAACAGCTTTGCTGCTACTTGACCATTTGTTGGACACACATTCTCCTTGTCAGCATTGTTTACTTCTGCTCCATCATGCTCAGTATAAGAACAGCAGATGTAGTCACTGTTATTTACGTACAAATGAGGAACCCATTTTCCCAAACCCATACCAGGATTCTTCAAACCCGAAAAATTTGGCATCCAATTCTTCAGTCCAAAACCAGAAGTCCTATCTCCCTCTTCACTGCTGATCTGAGCTCCACTTCTCAAAGGGAGCATTGACTTCAATCTCTTCCAAGCAAATCCTGCTTTCTCTCCAATATTTCTGAAGCTCATTGCTAGCGAAACGGAAGGCGGATTGAACAAATGAGTTTCCACATACATCCAGCCCCCAATGAGTGCCCCGCAATACATACATTACTGCTTCCAAACCTTTCAGCAACTGATTTCAGAGCCTCCATAGCTGCTTTGAACCTAACAGAACCCTTTAAGCTCTCCCAAGCAAGAAAACGAAGGTCGTCTTCAATATCCCTTCGCATAGTTGGGCCTTTGAGCAATGTTCCTCTAAGTGCTAAAACCGCCTTTGGTGCACCACTTGGTCTGATAAGTACAAAGTCAGCAAGTGCTGCAGACCGATCCCATTCCAAAATTGCCCCAAATATGGATCCATCTCTTTCATCGATTAAGGTTTGCGATTGTTTATACTTAAAAAAAACTCTGTTCTCTGTTTCAAAGGTAGTTTCCTTTTATAGTCATGCTGTGAAAGACTAGATTTTTTGTCATTGCAATTGCAGACATATTGTCACTCACAATATATGTTGTCTTGGAGACTTGATCTCCTGCTGCAAATCTGCAAGAATTCTTCTGAGCCAAACACCTTCACAAACTACTGAGAGATTATATTGATTTGGGTGAAGCCAAGACATATAAGAAAAGCTTAAGCTCAAAGGTTATGGTTTTGCTTCTGAAATTCAAAAGAAGATGAGTAACATTTTTAATATCTTTTTTTAATTTGACATTATTTATATTTGTTCTATCGGGCCCATTCAATCCCTGTAAATGATAAAAGGGCTTTTAATTTTGCAATCGGGCCACATCTTAGTTTAAATACTAAGCCCATTTCTTGTTTATCTATTTCGGCTCGAGCCCACACCAAAGCCAGGAACTCAATAGTCTTTTTTAAATAATACACATGGATTGGTGAAAAGGTTGAAATGAAACAATTAGGACCAAATGGCAACTTCGGCGACTGGAAAACTTCCAAACATGCTATCACCCAAACAAAAGCGCGAAGACTCAAACAAAGGACCAGATGGCAACTTCGGCAACTGGAAAATTTCAGATGATCTAGCAACCGCATTAAGTGTGATTTGGACCGCAGGAGCCGCCCAATAGCCACCATCAAGCAGTCCCCGAGTAACCCAAGGATCGAAGCACTCGAGGCCCTATTTTTCTTCCCTTGCAATTCATTAACCAGCAGGTCCTTATCAAAACTCATTTGATCCCGTGCCGGTTAGAAGACCCAAGAAGCCTATAAATAGAGGGAGAAATCATCAGCTCCAGGACTCTCTCTCCAAATTCAAACGCAACATCTTTAAAATACTTGAATGACCTTCAAGATTTTAAAAAGCCTTCTCGCCTCCAAGATAACCATTTGACATTAACGGCTAAATTGAGAAATCTTTAGCCATTTTGTTTAAATATTCGTATCATATCTAGATTAGATAGGGAAAACTCTAGTCTTGAGAATTTTATTTTAATGTCATTTACATTTCAATAATCTACTTTATTTGCCATTTATTTTACAAGTATTATAAATGTTTATTGCTGGACAGGCTCGAATAGGGTTTTTAGGTCCAATCCAAGGCATTTTGGCCCCAAAAACAAGGCGTCTACGTGGGCCCATTTGGGTTCCCACATGCCCGAATTATAATCTTAGGCCTGATTTCATTAAATATTAACCCCAATCTAGGGTTATCTTGGGCCCAATTTTGGTTTTTGAGCCCAATCAAGGAAGCACTAAACATAACATTGGTTTTTCTATTTTGGCTAGGTACCATTCGTATCTTCCAAGCCACAAATGCAAGATTGAAAGAATAGTAAAGTCCTCTTAATTGAGGCATATAAAAGAACCTATCTGAGCCAGTGCACCCCTCGAAGCTCAATTGCTTGATAAGGAGTCAAGAGCAGTGCAAAGCCATACCACAAGGTATTCTACACCACATACATCAGTTCAATTGGGCTGGTCTCAATTCCAATAATGGCACACCTACACAAACAACCGGTTGGGCTAAGAAATCTCACGGGAGTCAATCCCCTTTCATTTGTCAACCAGGCACAACTCAACTTTCAATTGAACCCATAGTTGAACAGTTCCCTCATAGCCAGAGATCGAGCAGTGCCATCATCACAAACATCCTTGGCATTGGTGTTGAACAGTTTTCGCTTTCCTCCCTGTGCCACAACCAATAAAAATGTAAAGTTCTAACAAAATAAAGTCCCGCAAGACACATTTGGATTGCTCTTGACAAGGTCACATCCCTTCAAATAATTGCAGCTTGACAGGACCAAAGATCATGATAAAGCTTGAGAAAGAACCCGACGTACTTGTCATCTTTCAACTTTTGTAATCATGAAAAGCATAAAAAGCATATACAATTATATCATTAGATTTTGAGGAGATAATATTAAAAATTAGAGCTCTCCCATTCCTGCAAGATGAACAATTATTGTGCTTCTCATGGTCCCAATATGACCAATATGACGAATAAAGCTTGGAAAACACCAAAGTAGAAACAAAAGTTCTTCTCTTTTTGGTCATAAAAAAGAAAGAGAAGAAAGGGCAACTGAGGCAATTTTAGTTTTAGATCCTGCAATGAATTATCTTGAGACATTATGGTAATAAAAATATGGTTAAAATGTTAAAAAGACAAAAGGACGGTGCAGCGAGAAGTAGAAGATTCGTTTTCTTTTTATATTAATTAGCACATGGGTTTGTTTGTACTTTGGATGGATGGAGCTAAAACCTATAATAAATTAATAATTAATAATTAAAATCCATGAATTCCAGCAAGGAATCCGACTATGAATAAATAAAAAACTGTAGAAAAATATATTATCTTCAAGAACCGAGCACTAAGGAGATAGTATCGTAGCGGGAATTGTGGACTTGAAAATCAGTATGCATAATTAAGGCTAAAGCTTTTCCATGCCTATCAAGTGACAGTTTAGAGAATTCAAACTCACGATCTCCGGAACCAGGCCACTAGTCGTTTTATACAGAAATGAGATTCACTTTGTTCATGTAGATATAGTATTATATATTCTTGTAGATATATTATTCCATTGCCTATTACATAGGTATATATGTGTTTTTTCATATTTTTGACAATATGTAATAATATTTTATGTACCATTTTTTATATAGGTAACATACAATTTTATTTGTCTATTTTTGTATCTGACTAATAGGTAGTCTTCTAATTAATGTTCATAACTTATAAGTAACACAATTTATTACTAAGTTTTTGTTGTTGCTAATCATAACACTATTTACATGTATGTCAGTTACATAAATTCATGTGGGTGCATGTCTAATCGATTGGTATAATATGTGAGTCTTTACTTATCATTGATTAAATTAGGTAAATATTATCAAGGAAAGAATTCAAAATTTAATTTCAGAAATTAAATTACAAGGAAATAATGCAGTTACTTCAAAGGGTAAAATCGACACAACAAAAAAGAAATAAATGTCAAAGGAACTACTTCTAAAAACCAAAAACGTGTGGACTAAACCCAATAACAACTAATCGTTTTGGATCTAGATCTAAGAAGCCCAATTGTTTATTATTTATATTTTGTGAGAGGTCCCCTCACACATGATTCATGAAATCCTAGCTCCGCGATGTTGAGATAAAAAAAAATATCATCAAAGTAAATTATATCATTTTTCAAAAAAAAAAAAAAAAAAAAAGATAAATGCAAGCCAACATGTGTTCCCCAAATTTTGGGATATGTGTTGTGTTTCAAAATGGTGGATATAAAAGATAAGAGGCCTAAAAATGAGGCTGAATCCTATCAGCACTTATTTGAAATTCAAAAGTGTTGAAGGGAGGCTTATCCAGTTGGCTTATCTAATTTCAAAATGAGGCTAAATCATTTGGATCCAAATCCATGGGTGAGTAACTTCGAAATTATTTGAAAGTAAAAATTCATATGGATGAGAAATCCAGAATCTCTGCAGATGGAAAAAAAAAAAAAATTGGCGTGTCTTGGAAAAATGGGTTGAACCTAAAATAATAAAACCACATTGTTGGTGAAATTATGTTGGGAGGTTCACATTTTTTCTTCAACACGCCACTGCAGCACAACAATGCCAAATTGACCCTTAAACTTATTAGGATTATAAAATGAACAAACACAATACTATGTTAGGTAAGATAATCACTAATCTTAAAAAATTTAAGCTTATTAGTATCATAAAATTAACCAACAAGGTATCTGATGCTAATGACAGGAGTTCCTCACATAATGCGGTCCATCAAGGCAGTGGATTGCTTTCATTTTGATGCAAAGATCACTACCTTTCATGTTTCGATTGCTTGCAGCTTGACACAAGCAGAGATTAAAGAAACATGATAAAGCTTGAGAAAAGACCGGATAAAAAGTAAAATAGGCATGACCTTTAAAACTTGGGAGTTTCACTAAAACACCCAAAATGGGGGCTGAAATTATAAAAAAATCCAACACTCAAAACACTTTATAAACACACTCAAAACTCATCATTATACACACTCAAAACCCATTTATAAACACACCCAAAAAATATACAATTATTAATTACGGGGTTAATTTTAGATGTGTTTCTATATTTAAATAGTATTTGAATTTTTTTATAAATACATGTCTAGAATTGAGTTTATTTATAAATATCTATTAAAACTTCTGTATACTTGCCACAAGAAAAAGCATAAATTGAAGCACCACTTTAACTTTATTTATCAGACTCCACTTTCAAGATCAAGTGGGGTATAACGATAGACAAGAAAATCAATAGTGGACGACAGGACATGAGAGGAAGAAAGTAGACAAATTGCAAGAAGAATCAAGAAATGGGCCCAACCTGCAACATCTATCTATCAGTATTCCAACATCCACTGAAAAAAGCTGCGAATAATTGCTCCACCAGTCCTGCTCGGCCTGCATGATCATCAACAATGTGTTTCTCGAAGTCTCAACTCAAGTGGTTGCAGGGGATCAGAAAAATGGAACAATTATCGAGGCAAATGACTCATCATGCTTTTTTGCACGTCAAATACAGCAAGGGGAATATTATTTCGGTTCTTTCTGTAATTTTCGGCTTTGCACTTTTCAATTATAAAGAAAAATGTGAATCTATCTATTTTTATTATTATTGTTATTTTTTTTAATATAAGCTATAGTCTAAATTATAAACTATAAGAGAGAAGGTTTAGACTATATTGATATCAATTCTTATTATTTAAGAGAACCCTAATTCTCACCCACACAAAATTATGATGCCATGGGGTTCGAATATGAGACTTTTTATCTGCAAATTAAACCCATTTTCCACGGAGTTAGACTCTATTGACATCTATTCTTATTATTTAAGAGACCCTAATTGTCAACTAGAGAAGATAAAACGTCCTTCATGTCCCTTTTAAAGCAAAATAACTCAAAATATTATATTTAAAATGAAAGGATAATATGGTTACTAACTTTTAATTTCTTTTACTAAAGTTTTTCTCTCCCACAAGCACAACCTATTTTTTCTCTCTTTCTTTTCTCTGAGCAACTTCCCTTACTTATGCATGTGCGGAGGTTTCTAGTTTGTATGAAAATAATGTATAATACGCACTTTTTTCAAAAATTAATTTGGAGTTCCCCCTTAAAATTATATTTTTCTTATATACAATCCATCACTTTATTTTTTTATGAGTAAAATTCAACGATTAGGATCTAATTGAGCAACTTACCCAATTAAACTTAAAATATTATTTATTATAGATTTAGATTTCATAAGTACCCCTAATCAATGCTTTAGAAGTGGTAAAGGCTCAATTGATTTTCTTTCAACTTTCCTTATGTTGTGGATTTTTTATTTTTTATTTGAGAAAAAGTAAATTATTATTTTTTGCTGAAGAGAAAAAGGATTCTTTTTTGTTGATGAAATAAGAAAAAGGATTTTATTCAACAAGACAAGAGCACCACCTTTACTAAAGGTCTTCACGTGTTGGATGAGCACCGAGGTTCCTGCACCCATGAAGTCATATTAGCTTAAGATATAGCTAGGCTAGCCAACCTATGTTGTCGGTTTTCAAACCTAAATTGAAGAGATAATGTACCTATTATTTTTAATAGATAATGTTCCTATCTTTCTAATAAATAATGTTCCTTTTTTTCATATATAAATGATGTACCTAATTTTTTTAAATATAAATAATGTACCTACTTCGAATCTAATTAGACTATTGTGAATATAATTTACCTATGTCCCATATAAAAAGGGATAGGTAAATTATTTTCATTTGAGATGAAAATATTCGTAGAAATACTACAGAAATTTGTATAGATGAGAAGTATCGGGAGAATTTTTGTTCACAATTTTTAACCTAAGATGTATGCTCATTACCCTTCTCAATACTTGATACGTGTCCATAAATATAACCATGATTACATAAATCAAAGTAAAAAGTTAACCATAATTATGCCTATGTACGTATCAAGTATTAAGAAAAGTAGTAAACATACACCTTGAGTTAAAGTGACGAGCAAAAATATTTTCAAAAGTACCACCCCGTGTATATTTCCCTATAAATGCATTAATGTATATGAAATGAGATTGTAGATGTGGTAATGAAAGAGTTATTTACACTAACACTCCTTGAGGTTTTTTGTGTTTTCACAAAACTCCCTCATGTCTCAAAAATTACATGAACACCCCTAGAGGTTTCAGTTTGTTTTCACAAAACCCATTTTCATTGATTGTTCTTCCAAATTCGGATTATTTCATTGAAAGAAAACTTATGCAAATGACAAAATTAACCTCAATGAATGTATATGCAATCTAATCTTGTCATTTGTAGAATTTTTTTTATATAAAATCATCAATCTTTGGACAAAAAATCAATGAACAGGGGTTTTGTGAAAATAATTTAAAACCTCATAGAGTATTCGTGTAATTTCAAAAACTTTAGGGGTTTTTGTGAAAAAATCAAAAACTTTAGGAGGTACTAGTGTAAATAACTCAACTGAAATTTTAGACACAGTTAACTCAAATACACGGTTTGACAAATTTTGAATGCTAAAGGAAATCTGAGGAATATTCCAACAAAAGAAAAAAACTGAAACCATATTAAATGTCCAGAAAACATGATCTGATGGCATGGTTTGTAAATTAATGATAATAGATGAATAACAGTAAATTACTTTACTTAAAAGTTGAAAAGTAGGTGGGTTATTTATTGTATAGAATTTCAATTATATGGAGAGAAACTGGTCGATCCAAATTATGGTTTTCTCTTGTCTGCACTGATTGAGAAAGCTCAAAGGAACCTGAAAAGAAAGGGCCGAACCGAAGAGGGTAAACTAATACCACACTCGCAAGACCAGCATAACAGAAAGTGAACTCTTTGGTGTGACAGTCAACACGTAATGTTATTAATCAAAGTGTTATAATTCGATGAAATTTACATGACTGATATAACTTAAGGATACAGAAAATACTTTTGATGGTCACATCGAAGAATTTCTTTTACATGTGATGGAAATAAAATCTTTAGGCCAAAAGAAAATCGTGAAATGGATGGTTATCACTAGAACAATCCGCATAACTAATAATTCGACTTAACGAAGCAGCACCACTTTAATCTATGAATGATCAGATTCTGAAAGAGCATCCATGTTCACTTCCCAAGCCTAAGACAATTCGGGGGAGCTTGACACTACTAAAGAAAATGATAAGCCCTGCAACATTTATCAACAGCTGTAAAAAGAGGAGGATTAGTAAAACTTTTGTTTGCTTAAATTTCAAAATATAAATTTAATTATTTAAGAAAAGGAGGGGGGTTGGAGAATTCCTCCGTTCTTGCATTTTGCAGAGGGATTGATGTATGCATACAATAACATTAGGGCATGCAGTTAATTATAACATGCTGCAGACATGAACTATATACAGAGGATTAACTTTATCGTGGCGTTAACTTACTTGCTTAATTTCTGACCATGAGATTTGCTCCAAAATATGTCTTTCTCATGACATTTGACTTTCTCCATGTACAACAGATGAGGAAACTGATCCTCCACCTTTGGAAGTTCTATTTTCATATTACTCATGTACTTGAGACGCAAGATTTCCACCCTCCACTTACACTCAGTGACAGTCTCCCCCCCTGCATGGTCCAAGCTACAAAGTTCCCCGCCTCTTATGTAGAGCTTCTTTATATTTGTCAGTTGCCTCGGATTCAGCCATGGAGGTACTTCTTTTAGAGGGATGCCTTGCAGATCCAATTTTTCTAAATCCGGTGGGAACGAGAAATCCAGGGACTGGTGGGCAATTTTTTCTTTCAACTTTGGAGATACAACTGCCCATGATATTTTGAGGCAGCGAAGAGATGAAATTTCCTTCAGAGTTTCAAACTCCTTGTCATGCATTACAGCCTCAGTCCCTATGTATATACTTAGCCGCCTTAGTTTCTTCAACTTGGCAAGATCACCGAGTCTTGAGGGAGTATTTTTCAAATTGGCTATGAGAAAACCTTTAAGTACTTGGAGGGAAGAGAGTTTGCCGATCCCTTTCGGCATGCCTTCTAGCAAGTAACACTCTGATATATCCAAATGAGTGAGCTTCCTCAACGATGAGATATCTGAAGGCAATGTCTCTAAATTGTGGCATGCTCTCAGATCCAGAATTTCAAGGCTGATGATGTTAAAGATACAAGAAGGAATCCGTGTTATTCCTGATATTCCTCGGAGACTAAGATACTTGAAGCTCAAGTAGTGCTGAGCCCCAATACCTTTAAAAAATAATCCTTCATCATCCACTTCAATGTGATGCGTGGGTGAGCTCTGCCACCGTCCCAGCTGAAGAACAACAACGTTCTTCAACTTGCTAAGCCATTCACGTTTGAAACTAAGATAGTTTCTGTTCACATTGAATACTGTCAACGGATCTTCCTCCCCCGGAGAAGTCGGGTTCTGATCAAAAACTAAGCACGGGCGCCTGCAAATTGACGCTTGACATGATGGCATCCACGGCCATGATGAATCAAAGTGGAAGAGCAGAGCGTCCCTGGCCAAGCCTATCAGCATATAACGAATCCAAGGGTGCAGCGTGCAACTAGTGGAACTACTGGATGCATTAAAACCATTTCCATGTGGTTGAATCAAGCCCTGTTTCATGAGTTTGCCAAAGATTTCTTCCCCTACCTCTTCGGCTGTCTTGTCTTGGGTGCCCGTGATGAAGCCCTCCCCAATCCACCAGTAAATTAGAGGCCTTTTTTTTATCACAGACTCCGCAGGGAAGATTGAGAAAGAGAGGAAGCAGAGCCTCAACTCGGTGCCCTCAAGATGCTCGTAACTCCTCCTCATATTAGCCATGGCACGACTTTCGTGAATTCCTTTCTCCACGCCCATTTGTGACAATTCTTGTGATAGCTTCTTAGCTGCTGTTAGACCCAACTCCGGCTGAGACCAATGCGTAAACTCTAAACTGCGCTCAGGGTAACTCGGCATTAAGTTCACTACAGGGATTGAGGCTTTTATTTGGTTGACATTGTCAATCATGCGAGCCAGGAAGCTGGTGATTGCATCCAGGCCGATGAAAGCATTGCTCTCATCGTCTCCCAAGAAAAACTTGTCAACTCGACGTTCTAAGTCAGTGAATTGGTTGAACAGATTGTGCTCCCAGAGCGTAACTCTAGGAAGCAATTTTAAGCCTTCCATTTGTTGAAGCCCATCTTCAATCTTTTTGAAGCGACTCAGAACCACTTCCTGATCATCACCTGGATTTATGTTGGCAATGACCTTGGCTTTGGCTTTTCCCAAACGATCCAATAACTTGGGCAGGAACTTCTCTGCATTTCTAGAGGTTGAGGTGACATTTCTCATTTCAGATGCAATTACTGAAAAGGAGGTAGCCTGGTGCAGATAGATTGAGGGTGGCTGCGGAACTCAAGAGATTGATGCAATAACATGAATGTAGAAAGAAATTCACATGAATTAGTTCGGTTTATAGCTAAAGTGTCCAACAAAGAAGAAAAACTGAGGAGGAGCTCCTTTTCACAACAAATTGGACTTTGACACTTGTCAAATTTAAAAATTGAAGGAATTTGACAAGGTAAAAACCTCATTTGTTTGGAGGAGGAACTCCTCGTCAGCTTTTTTCCAACATAGTGTTGATTGGTGAAACGACATGGTAAACCCAAACCTGCAAATTTTGGTAAACGATATGTAGCTTCAGAAATTGCTACCTCTATTGGAATCGCCAAAATTAATTAATAAAAAGAAACAAATTTTTTTACTATTACTCTTGGAGATGCTCTTTGCTGACAATCACAATTCAAAAGGCAAATAAAAGAAATAAAAAAAGAAAAGGAGAAAAGAAAAAGCTCACTATATCCCCCGCGCGATTGCGGGACTAACCCTCTAGGTACTGTTGGGCGCAAAGCGGGGACCTCTCCCAACAAAGTCTGCTTTATTCGCAAGCGCTTGGGATCGAATCCAGGACCTCTTGTTTAAAGGATCCTAGCCCCTTCCACTTGGACCAACTCCTGTTGGTATTCTCCATTCTTTTCGATCAGTCTTAATCTCAATCAACATAAGATGGTGTGTGAGGGACAAAATATGTGTTTTATTTAAACAATAAAATATTCGGTAAGTATAGTTAAACTCCTCGGTTTGGTTTTATAGTCCAAATGGCACAGTGGGGATTCTGAATCAAAACTAGAGACACAAACTTTTTGTTACCAACTAATAATGTGGCAGTTTCTTATTCACCGATACAAGTCCGATAATTCGATAATACATAAGCTTCGTCACCTTCGTATAATTATACTCATGCAAGCAAAAACCGAACACTTAAAAAGGGAAAAAGAAAAGAAAAAGCTCATTATACTCATGCAAGCAAAGAACTTTTTAAACGGTTATCTTATTTGATGTTGAGTATGAATAACGTGGGTGGGAGAATCAGTTCAATTTTATAGCTAAAAATATGAAAATGATCGAACTATTGTAAAATTAACTAAAAATATTGAGCTGCACATAAAGTAAATGAGACACAACATTTAATGAGGTTCGGCCATGCCTACGTCCTCGGAGAGCAGCAGCAGTAACTTTTCCACTATGTAAAATAATAGGGCTACAATTTTAGTGTTTACAATATATGTGGCTCACTGATTTTTCTCTCTGCTCTCTTTTTCTCTCCACTCACTCACACTCTTTCTTCATTCTCTTCTTTCTTTCCTCTCTGCCTGGGCTCTCATTTTTTCTCAGATGGTGTATCACGCAAAGGGAAGGATGAAGCCTTTTTATAGGCAAAGTTGATAGCCTCCAGTGGATGTGTGGTTGGCTCTCAAGGGATGATGGCCGACAAGCTTCATCATTTTTCTTCAATCAATTAGGTAGTGGGCTCTACCATTTTGGGTTCCATATATCCTTGACTTCACAACAATCCCTCTTGGAGACCACAAATGATATGTCGGTTGCCACATTAAAATCTTGCTTGAAGAAAACCCAGTGAGGTAGAAAACTAATGGAAGGAAGAAGAGTACAACAGTCAGTATAGCCTACTTCTGGATGCTCCCCCTAATGAATGTCTCCCCCTAATGTCTTCATGACTATCTTTCTAGAGGGAATATCTTTACGACTGAGTGAGGGATGTAGCCATCAACAATTCATGTAGTTGAGTAAGTAAATATATTTCTAGTGAGCTATCTTTATGTAAATCATAGAAATTTCCAGAGGCCGCGTATCCAACCAAATCTAGGCTATTTGTAAGTTCACTTGAAAAAAATATGCCCGTATATGGTGTTATGTGGAGATAGCATCAAATATGTCTCACATCATCCCAAAGTGGTGGTGATGGAGTTCAGCTTTATTTGGAAAATACAATGTCTAGTCCAGTATACTTTTGGAAAATCATTTAAGTGCCCAATGGATAATCCACATAGATATGCTTCAATACTTTCTTAGTATAAGTAAGAATCTTGTTGGCATAATGCTCGATCTTTAGGTCGAGACAAATATTTCTTAAACTTTTCAGGAGTTTTGATTAATTATCAACTCTTCAGAAGTTGTAATGTGTTGCAACCATATCATAATTAATGTACTCACTGAGGCAATTTATACATATTAGTATTGAGTACAAGATTTGTGCTTCAAGCACATGTCCACGGACTTGCTTCATGCAATTTCGATCCTTCAAGGATTTTATTTAAGGGATTACACTTTATGACACATTATATAGCTTTATATCCAGCTATTTGTTATATTTGTACATCTTTAGGGAATCACTTCTGGCGATATGCTCTGTTCATTTAATAACCCTTAAAGTGGGTACCACAAACATTATGTCATACAAAGTGGGTATATTCCATTTTATTCCATACACCCAAGTATAACTTTCAGTATTAACATCTTTTGGGGTTCGTATTATGGGTTTGTTCTTTCACGTTTATTCTCATATGTAATGGAATTGCCTATTTCCATTTTAGCCAATGATATTGTCGACTTTGAATAATAAAACGTGGTTCCAATCAACACAGCCCATTGATGATTTGAGTAGCTACTCCAAAACCAAAAATTGTCATTCATCAATTCATGATCCCACCATTCTCATGTGCATGCGCACACATCAATTACAAGCATTTCTTTGCTTTTGGGTACCTAGCCACTTCATGGGGCTTTTATTGTTTCTTTCCAGACAGACATCTTATAAGATGAATTATGCGAGAATGTGGATCATAACCTCCAATGGAGTGTTATTTTACAGTAGGGTGCGAATAATCTCCATTTAGGGAGTTGGAATATTTAGAACCCATATATTTGTTACGCTATAGGCATGCCACAGATTAATACATACATGTCAATTAATTATCCTTCTGGGACTTTAAACCATATAATTTGCTATGCATTAGGCGTGCACCGTATTAATATTAACATGTTAATGGATTGTCCTTTCGGGACTTCAATCTAGATCATTCGCTACGCAACAAGCGTGCATCATATTGATCACTGCTATACCCATGTTCTGTTCTTATGGGACTTTAATCTATGCAATGTATTATTAATGTATCCAACTTGCAATCTGTGAAATTTGAATTAATAATTCATGAATACATATTAGAGTGATACAAGCCATTCTTCTGGAATGGTCATAATACAAGTCGTTCTTCTATAACGATCTATAATACAAGTCATTCTTTTGTAATGGTCCTTTGCATGACGTTCTTCTGGAACAGCCTTATCTCCCCATTTGGTTACCTTTAAGAATGTAGTACAAAATATCAAAATAAGAGTAAAAACATGAAATAACACAAGTATTGCTTACATCCTTAGGTGGGAGAAACTTTGCTCAAATATCATTCAAGCTCGTATCGGCTTAGCAAATATAATGTAACGCTTGATGATCTAGTTATATCATGCAAGAGCAGAAATCACAATTCTTCTATCTCTATATAAAAAAAATAACCCTCAGTGTTAGGATCACTACATAGATTTTTTCTTCAGATGTTCGTTCTAAATAAATAAAATCCCTTATGAACAGAGAGTTATAAAAAGAAAGAAAAGATACAAAGAATTGTGATATTGATTGCAATGTAAGGTAAGCAATCAAGGAAGGAAGCCGGTGAGAACATAGAACAAACTCTCATTTCTCCTAACCTAGAAGAATTTCATGAGATCAGAGCATGTGGTCATCCTTACAGTTCCCTAATCTAGCAGAAACGTGATCAGGGATAGCCTCGCTTCCTGAATGGATGATCAGAGATAGTCTCACTTCTCAAGCACATCGAACGCTCACTGATAGGAGAAACAAGAGGATGTTGCATCATTAGATCTGGAGAAAATTGGAGAAAACTGGGTAAATTCTGTAAAGAAATTTTGTTAGTAACATTTTTATACATAAATGAGAGGAATAGTTAGGTCCGGTGAATCTCAAATTGACCACAGAAATTCGTGAGGTTCTCGGGGTGTTTTTGAAAAAATAGCTCTGTGAAATCCGCAAAGCAAGATCGGCGTTGACGAAAATAATCCTTGAAAACGCCAAAAGTGCCAAAAAACATTGATGGAGGCCGCATGAAGTTTTGGAATTTGAGAAAGGAAAAGAGAATATGGGGATCCGAGAAGATATTGGGATCTTGGAAACGTTGCCACATTTCTGTCTATAGATATTGCCTTTGCAAGAACTGACTGGAGTAACTGCATTTCAACTCAACTTCATTTCATTTTCTAAAAATTCTGCTTTTCTAAGACTTTTCTCGAAACCTTCTTAAAATGGCTTCCTCTTCTTCTCGCCCAAATCATTTCGATTTAAAATGTTGCTCCCAAAACAACCCGTGATGCCAAAGTCTGGCGTCCATCCTTTGTATCCCGAAATGGTCATCTCACGATTAATGATTACGTGATGATAAATAATGCGACTGCTGTCATAGTAGCTAGGAATTTCCTTACTCCAATAGATGAAATACTGTTAATAGGAAGGTCTGAGGAAGAGCTTATTGATGACTCAATGACTTTTAGCATTTAGAGTGTTGCTTCTGTTTTTAACATGGCTAATCGTTTGCGTGCCAGAGCAAACGAGATTTAGGAGCTGAACACTGAAAATTCGTCTCTTCATAGAATGCTTCATCAGTCTCAATAGGAGGTTGAGAAACTTAAAGAGGAAAATAATTCCTTGTTGAAACTGGTGAGTTCATACTCTATTGATACGCAGACAAGTCTTGACATGCTACAGATTTCCAAGAAAAGATTCTAGGAGACCACGAGAGGCTCATGGCTAAGCTTAAGAGGCGTCGTCTTCTTTCTTCAGAGGTTTCTAGAACATAATGGAATTTTATAGATTTTACAAAGCCTGCTTCTTCCTTGCAGGAGAAAAGAATCTATCTGTTGTATGCTCCTTTCTTGTTATAATAACTTGGTAAATTCTTAAACTTGCACTTGTGGTTTTCACGTCTTTTCAAAATGACCGTTTGGAACCTTGTGCCTTATAGGTTTAAATAACCACATTAAATATCTCAAATTACATATTTCAGTGCATGTGAGTCCGGAACTTCTGGCCTGGGCTAAACACAACCTCAGAATTTATTTGTCCTTTTCAAATGGGCATGAAATATAAATTGAGTAAAAGCCACGATAATATTGCAATATAGTAGTGAAGAACATTAACTACTATATACCCAAAACTTCAGGTTCGGGATCTCTCATATATTTGGATCCATGGACTTCTGGCCCAGATCATATAATATAACAAAATATGTGAGGAGCCTCAATTCACCATTTGAGGTCTATCCTGATATTATCCATCTCACTGTGTATTCTTAACAACTGGAATTCACAAAATATATTTATTCCTTGAGGTGTCGATTGTAACATAAGCTAACTTTATTAAATTCATCATTTTCTTATGCCAAAGAAATAGGTGGTGTACCACAATTTGCAATAATACCTCAAGGGTTGTCCATTTAACTGTTGAAACTTCAGGTTCTCAATATTGTCAGATTTTGAACTTCATGCCAAAATCGCATATTTTCATCGTATGGACAGTCAATACTCTTAAATTTTGAACTTCGGGCTAAAATCACATATTCTCACGGTATGGACATTTTTATAAATTCCTGTACATATTTCGGGACTTCAGGCCCTTACATAATTGTCCGTGTTTTGAGGAACTTCTGGCATCTCATTTAATTGCTCATCCATGAGTTTAAGGAACTGTAGTCTGCAAGTTCCCTTTTGTATATAGTGACGGTTGTTGAGGTCCAAAAATCCAAGGGCTAGATCCAAGCTTATTCTTGGCCCGGCACAGATAATTAATCACAAAAGAAACCCAATCGGGGCATAACAGGAAATTGTAGGATACACCTACACGAGCCGTGGGTCACATGTCACGCCAAGCAAGCATGCCAAAAAATGCAACGACTTTATAAGTTCACGCTCGCCAACCTATCCGATGCTATTCGGTCCAATCACAGCTTATTATGGCGTAATAAAACTCAAGCACAAGCACGATAAATAAACATGCAATGCTGGCAAGCCATGCTACGAGCTCAAGTGGGCCCAAGCCACGTAATTACCCATGGCTTGCTGAGAAGGTTGTGGCATGGATGGGTACGAGCACTCACAGGGCCCATTGAGGGACCAAGGAATGAAAGTTTTAGGCCACTTGGGGGCACTAAAATTCAAGCCCATTCCCCGAGCCCAAATTCATGGGTTAGCATGAGAGAGGGAGAAAATTAATCCAATGCCTTAGGAGAGCATCCCATAGGTTGCTGTAGCACTTAGGCAAACCCACGATAGTTAGAACGCCCAAAAAAACAAATGAGCCACTTCCAGCAGCTTGACGAAAACATGCGCGCCGTTGGAAAAGAAAACACCAATAACCCAATGCTATACACAAAGCCCAGCCCAGCGTTTTATAAAAATCCAGCATCGAGCTCCACACTTATCAGAACCCCAAGGTGGTCAACAAGGGACCATAGCAAGGACCAAAGGAAATCCATGTACGTAGAAAGAATACCCACTGGATAAAGGATTTCATCCATTCTCTCCTTTCCTCTGCGAGCTTCAGTTTGAAAACCAAGGGAAAAAGCAAGTGGCGCCTCACCCCCATGGAGATACCTGGCTGTACAGAAAACCTTGGAACTCAAAGGGGTCTGCGCTCTGGGGGAAGAAATTTCACCAAAAATAGTGAATGGAGAGAAGTGAAGGAAAGTTGAGAATGGAAGATCGACCAAACTAGAGCCCTGAGCGCCTATAAAAGAGAGCTCCCTCTACCCAGCAAAAACACCAGAGCACGACTAAGCTTTGTCAAGCAAACTGGAATTTACCCCATCTTTTGTTTCCATCGTTTCTCTCTCTTTCTGAGATAGAAACCCTTCTAATTTTCCCATCTTCCACTCTAAACCTTCTTCTCTGAAAGAAATTCATGCTTAGATCCCTCTCTCTAATTGCTAAACTTGTAAAAGCTTAGCTCCCATGCCACAAGCCTCTCAAGCTAAGCCATTAACGACTTTGATACGTTCTTTTGGTTGTTAATGAAAAGAACCCAAATGTATTTTTCTAAGGCTTCAGCAAGTCTTTTAAAAATCTTTTTGGGAGTCTGGTTCTCGAACTCAAGCAGCCGGGGATTTTTGCCCTTTTTCTTCTTACAGCAGCCCAAGCCCATTCGTCAGGCTGCTGGAATAAAAGGACCCTTACAATGGTTTACCCAAAATGGTTAATATTTATGTATACATCACTATTCATGTATACAATACTATTCATCAAGTCATGAATACTTGTCTATTCATGCGTATAGTACATTTGCGAGTATAGTTACTATTCATGTGTACGACACTATTAACCAATACGGTATTGTTACATCATTAAGGAACTCCAAGTCCTTATTTACATGTCAAGGATCAAGGATCTTCAGGTCCAATCACTTGTTTACAAATATAGTACCGGAGAGACTGCCATCTCTCATATCATTATCATCATCAGGGATCTTCAAGTACTGATGTAGTTGTATGATGAGGATTAAGGAACTTCTGGCCCTGATCTCTATATGATGTAAAAACTCATCATACCACACAATTAATTCATAAAATAAATTGCTGGTATGGACGATAAACCCGCACCATACTTTTAAATAAAGGTAAATATGCAATAAAGTAAATTGCTTGCTGTATGGGGATTAATTCCGCACCATACTTTAAATAATAAAATAAATATGCGATAAAGTAAATGTGCTTGCATGGGCACTAATTCTACTCCATACTTTAAAAAAAGTAAAGAAAATTGTGTGGAAGATAAATGCGCCACACTTTTAAATAAATATTGCTATATGGATAACAAACCTACATCATACAGTAAATAAATTGTATGGGTAATAAACTTACATTATACAGTAAATAAAGTAAATACGGGAATAAGACAACCACTAAAAACAAATAGGATGTGAAACCATCCATTAAAGTACTTTAATGAACCATAAAATTATATAATATATAAGGTAACCATATATAAAAGTAAATATATTTATTCCTGTGCATATGCATGCTCCCAATTTCATGTTCTTTTATTTTTTGCCATTATAATATAATAAACCAAAAACAGCTTTCCAACATATCTTATCATATTAAATTGGTTTTTGTGCAGGTTTGAATTCAAGCCTCTGCTTTTCCACTATCACCAATACAGGAGCATTTTTGCTCACCACCTTAGAGCATTTCCAGCAACAAACCCTTGCCATGGCAAGGGGGAGGGGGGGCGCTAGGGCTGACACTATTCATGTGAATAGTGGCTGCCCTTGCCTTTTTTAGCTATGTGTGTTTCCAGCAATCAAACCCTTGCCATGGCAACTACTATTCATTTTTTTGTTTTTTTCACAACTTTTTTTACTTAAACAATTATTTTGGATAATATTTTCGGGTAAGATTTTTGGGTTCCTACGTGTCAATACTATTTATATCAAATAAGATTTTCGGTATTTTTTTTAAAGTGAAGAGTATTTGTTGGTATTTATAGAAAATAAATTCAGTATTTTTTTGGAATTTTTAAAATATTTTTTCGATTTTTTTTCAATTTTTTATTGCACAAAAAATCGTCGCCGTTGGATTGCTGGAAAAAATCGAATCGGAGAGCCCAGCAGCAGCCACGTGGCAGAGAGTACTGTAGCGGTACTGTAGCGCTAACGTCATCGATGACGTCAACTTGCCCGAGTTTTGGACCTGGGGCTAGACTTGCCTTCGGGCCAGCCCAGTTTGCTGGGTCCCACAGCTTGCCCGGGCTGGGTTTTGTTGCTGGAAACAGGTTTTTGGGCTTGCCCCCCCTAGCCCTTGCTGTTGGAGTTGCTCTTAACTAGAGGTGTATGCTCACCACTACTTTTAAAGCTTGACACATGTTCCATAGTTAACCTTAGTTAACTTTTATATGAAAATTAAAAATTAAAAATAAAAAGAGCCCACGGGCCAGCACACATCCCGATTCTCTCCCCCTTTTTTCTCCTTTCCCTTTTTTATATATAATTTCTTTCCTCCTCCTGCCCCGACTCCTCTCCTCTCCTCTCCTCTCCTCTCTTTTCTCTCTCCTCTTCCCCCCACTCTCTCCCTCCCTCATAGTCTCACTCTTCGCCTGAACATTTCCATTCAGATTTCCAGAATCCGCATTTAATTTTTTCTTCTACATCATCAACTGTATTTCTCTCATTAAAACTCCTTTAAACTTACTATCATTTGAAAAGCACAACCCAGCAGCCGGCCAATTCAAACATAAAAGCATATGTATGGAAACAGAGAGAGAGAGAGAGAGAGAGCTCAGGTCCACCAAGCTCATGGACTCGAATGGCTTTGAGAGAGAGAGAGCTCTCCCAACTCAACATGTGCTAAAATAACTAGGCATATTTTAATTGGCAAAGTACATATATATATATATAACTTTCAGTTGTCTTTTGTTTTATGTGCGGATTCTGGAAATCCGAATGGAAATGTTCAGGCGAAGAGTGAGACTGTGAGGGAGGGAGAGAGTGGGGGGAAGATGAGAGAGAAAAGAGAGGAGAGGAGTCGGGGCAAGAGGAGGAAAGAAATTATATATAAAAAAGGGAAAGAGAATCGGGATGTGTGCTGGCCTGTGGGCTCTTTTTATTTTTCATATAAAAATTAACTAAGGTTAACTATGGAACAGGTGTGAAGCTTTAAAAGTAGTGGTGAGCATACACCTCTAGTTAAGGTCGTGAGCAAAAATGCTCCCTCACCAATACACCTGCACTAATCTTGGTATGTATTAAATATTGTAAAGAAATAATAAAATAATAGAAAAGGTAAGAGGCAGGGAGCTTATCCTTCCGGTGGGTTTGCTCGTATATCTCTGTAGCAGACCACAGCTCCTCCACTACTTTTCTTTCTTCCACCAACACAATGGTTAGTAGTATAAATAAAAATGTAGCACAAAATATTGTAACTGAGACCTTTTCGTGCTGATAAGATGTTGTAAAATTAACTAAAAATATTGAGTTGAACGTAAAGTAGATGAGACACAACATTTAACGAGGTTCGGCCATACCTACATCCTCGGAGAATAGCAGCAATAACTTTTTCACTATGTAAAATAATAGGGCTACAATTTTAGTGTTTACAATATATGTAGCTCACTGATTTTTCTTTCTCAGAGAATTTCTCTCTGCTCTCATTTTCTCTCCACTCACTCACCCTCTTTTTTCCTTCTCTTCTTTCTTTCCTCTCTGCTTGAGCTCTCATTTCTTCTCAGATGGTGTATCACGCAAAGGGAAGGATGAAGCCTTTTTATAGGCAAACTTGATAGCCTCCCGTGGATGTGTGGTTCGCTGGCAGACAAGCTTCATCATTTTTCTTCAATCAATTAGATAGTGGGCTCTACCATTTTGGGCTCCACTTTACAACACGAACTAGAGACATAACCTTTTGTTCCAACTAACAGATCAAAACGCTGAACAAAGGCCAAGGCGTGGTTAAGTGCTCTTCATATTAATACCCCCAGATTGCAGTAGATATATAAATATAGTGTTGAGGGGAAGAATGGCAGGGGATGTTGCTCAATTTCTCCAGAAAAAGTTCCTGGCATCTCTTAGGGAGACAGAGTCTGAATTATCAGGTGCTGTTCTCATTTCTTACTTGCGAGCAATCAAAGATATTGTAATAGATGTAGATACGCGGAGACTTACGGAAGATTACTGCCGTCGCTTTATCTCTGTGCTGCTGGACCTCACCGACGCATTGACCAAGTGCCAGGTCTTCTCACATGAGTTGAAGAATCATAGTCATCACAAGACTCATTTAATCTTCAACCATTTGAGTTTGACGAAGATTTGTTTCATGCGGAAGATGAAGAAGCGGCTGGCTGCAATAAAACGCATCTTCGAGGCAGAGTTTATGAAAAAGGAAGAAAAAATTTATAACTTGAGGGAATCATCAAGTCGTCATGATCCTGAAGAGAATTTAGAGAGCGAACTACCTGTATTAATACATCACGGTCGAAAATTTGAGGCTGGAGTTGTGGGATTTGATGAGCAATTACGGAAGATTGGGAACTTTCTTTTAAAATCATCGCCGTCGTCAGGTGCTGGATTTGCGGCAGTTGGGATAGTGGGTATGGCAGGCGCGGGTAAGACCACTCTGGTGCACGAGTTTTTGAGTTGGTGGATAGTGCAAGGTGAATTTTCTCCTATAATTTGGTTATGCTTGTCGAATATAATCAAAGAAAATAAACAAGTAGAAGAAGAAATTGAGGTCACCATTGTGAAATGTATGCTTAGTAAGTTGGACCATGATGCTGTTGTCGATGGAGATAGCATCATCCAGGAGGAGGAGAAGACAGTAAGTAGTAATAATAAGTCTGGTCATCTCCTTACTGCGCTCTTGGAAAGGCTCAACCAACATTTATCAGATAAAAGGTATTTGATTGTGTTGGATGATGTGTGGCACATGAACGATTTCTACTCGGATTTAGGACATAGGCAACAACTACTTGAGGTTCAGGAAGGTGATAAGAAAGTTGGGGATCGCTTGTCGCACGGATTGCCTAAGGGTAGTGGTGGTGCGGTCATCGTCACTAGTAGGATACCGGAAGTGGTTGAAGCTATGGTGGTACCAGAGGAGGGGTCAGATCAACATTATAACAGCTTGATTATTCCTCTTGAGCCTTTGGACAGACAAAGCTGCTGGGGTATATTTAAGGACACTGTATTTGGTTATTTTCCTGATTTTGAAGATCAACAGCATTTGGAAAAGGTTGAGATTGAAATTAAGGATCTATGTGATGGTCTACCATTGGCCGCTAGGACACTCGCAGAAATCATGTCCCAAAATTTGGGGTATTATTCTCAACTTAATTATACATACAGTACTTTACTTACTCCCTTATATTGGTATCGTCTTTCAAATTGTTTACCTATGAATATGAATATCCCATGCAGGGATTCTCCGCCCTACCGTAAATTACCTGATTTGGTTAAATCTGATTCCTTCGGTATCCCAATGTTGGTGTTTATTGAGATGTGCTATAGAGAAGAAGCAGAAGAATTCAGTGGGAAATTTTGCGACCTCCTTACTAAAAAGCAGGTATTTTTCTCATTGAACAACACATGCACTTTGATATATTTGTGAAATGAAATTTTAACCTAGTTTATGTATAATTAAAGCTCTAATTAACATGCATGGATATGATTAAAGCTTGTTGTATATATAATATTGTATTGTTTTCCTTTATTTTCTAGGTTTTTGGTGTACTACTAAATGAAGCAAAGAGATATAAAAATCCTGAGACGGTGCTAAAGGATGTTTATGGTCATCTAGAAAAGCTTAAGCAAAAAGGTTATTATGGTTTTGCTTCCGAAATCCAAAAGAAGATGAGAATTATAGTGAGTAACATGTTAAACTAATACGTATTGCTAAAGCGTAGTCTACACTTTTCTAAATAACATTTTTAATATCTTTTTTTAATTTGACATTATATATATATATATATTTCTTCTATCTCAGGTTGTTGGCAGTGAAGAGGTTGTAACTTGGATTTTGGGAATTATCTGTGATCTTAAATTGCCAGAGTCACCCTCCATTGCTCTGGTACCACGATCGACTTTTCGAGGTTATGGAATCGCTGATTGGTTTGGATGGGTGGGGCGTTTTGCACTTACATTTAATTCTTTTTAATTGGCAACTATTTAATATTGAAACGTTTCGCTAAAAATAAATCAATGAATACATAAATAACAATGCAACACAACAAACCATACACGAATAACAATATTAAACAATGATAATATGTACCAAAAACAAATTAATCTATTTTTTTGTCTAAAGAATATTGATTAGGCAAATGTATATTGGAAAATTATGGTGATACATGCAAAAAATAATTTACCTACGTATCTAATACAAGATAGGTAAATAGATACTTCTGTTTAAAAAATAGGTACATATTAGATAGATAATTCGAAGAATTTATAAATTTGTATTAGTTAAATTATCCTATTATTTCATAATAGGTACATTATTATTACATTATCTTATTAGATAGACAATTCGAAGAATTTATAAATTTGTATTAGGTACATTATTCTATTATTTCATATTAAGTATAATTTTTATAGAAAAAAGGACGATAATTAGATGATAAATAAATAATTTGTGTAAGGCACATTGGAATATTTGTGTGTGGTGTGCATCACTTACCCAAAAATATATATTTGAGGGTGCATTAATGTATAGGTACTAACATTTAATACTCATGGGATTGTATGTGCCAAACATTTTGAAATTTAAAACAATTAATGTGTGGTTAGTCAAATTTGTAATAAATTCCAAATTTAGGAGGAAAGAAATCAACACAATAAATTGAGGAAACCAACATTTAATACAGCTATATAATAGGGTAAATTCTAATTAGGGGTACTTTTGGAATATAAAAAGTACAATAAATCAGATTTTAAGCTTAATTAGGTAACTTACTGAGTTGGATCATAGTTATCAGGTTTTACTTATAATAAATTGGGTTTTCTTCATAGAAAAATCAGACGATGAGTTGTAAATAAGAAAAGATTAGTTTAAAGGGGAAAATTCACATTTACTATGTTATTTTCTTCCGTTTTCATGACATATATATGTACCATCCCCCGTACGTCTTTGTTTTTCATGGAAAGATGAGTATGAGTATATGCTTTTATTTTAATTACAAAACGTACATGTATGATTCTGCTGCTACTTACTAGGTTGGCAGGCAATTGATGCATCTCTCTATTATTTATTCATGTTGCCTGCTTGACTACTTCCAGAAGGACATTTCAAATATATCATTGCTGCAGTCGTTCCTTGTTGACGTAGCACTGGCAAAATCGTTGAGAACTGACAGGTATTCGATCAAGATGTCGTATGGCGAACTCTTTAATTATATATATGTATTATTATTTTTAAATATAAGTGATAGTCTAAATATCCAAAAACTTAAAATTAAAAAAAAAAAAAAAAAGGTTTCTCACACACATTATTAATTAGGCGTCATGAGATTTTGAACCTAAGTACCCATTCGATATTGCTTATTTGGGGTGTTAAGTGATTTTTAAAATTTTTTGGAAAGCCCAGCCCGTTTAGTAAACTATGAGAAAATTATTTATTGCTAAAAATTGATGTGAGAGAAAGCAATAAGGGAAAACAGCTAATTAGGTGCATTCATTTTCTGATGATGCGGAAATCAATTTCGAAGAGGCGTGGGGTTTATTTAAATTTTTTTGTTGTTCCTGTTTTTGTTTCTTTGTTTCTTTGACAGGATATTTATTTTTAATGGATTATATTGGATTTAACTTGAAACATTAGTTTGGAGCATTTGGATACAATTATTTAATTTTCAACATTATACTTTATTTATTTTATTATTAAAATAATTTTTAAGGTGTGATGGAAACATATTTAATACAAAAAAAAATATAAGTGAAAGTGAAAGTGCTTTTCTTTTTATCACACTTTAACAAAAAAGTCATTTCAACATAATGTCCTTTTTAGTCATTATACAAAGCTCACAGCACTTTCACAAAAACATTTACCAAACGCTTAGAAACTGGTTATTGTACCAACAACACTTTAACAAAAATTTACCAAATGCCAAACTGGCCCTAAGACTATTGATATGCAAGTCAATGTCATTTTTCCACTAGGGCTAGACCTCATTGACAATTATATATGTGTATTTTTTTTAAAAATCAAATAGAAACTTCATTAGATAAACTTCAACGGTACAATCAAAGACATCAACAAGACATCTAAAATATTAATCTTAAGAGGGCAACAAACTAACATGCTAAAAGCAAAACTAACGCGGATAAAAGCCGCACTAAAACTACTAGCCAACATCACCACAATTAGCCATAAGCCCAAACAAAGCCCACAAACTCAACATAACCAAAACCCTAAAACAACTCATGAGCCTAAATGAACCCTACCACCACCACCTGAAGAATTGTTGTCGCGACCACACTCATCACCATATCCATAATAGATCTGGGGAAAATATGATTTCCAGCAATCTACCTATGCATAAGAGCGAACAAATAAACAGAAACAACAACTTTGCCAATAAACAATTGGGTGATTTGCAGCAACCTCTGTCAAAGATGATGCAGCATCAAATTTAGAGAACATAAGTGGTGTTAGGGAGTGGGTTTTGGGAGTAAGATTTGATTGAGAACATAAACTAAAAGGGGTGATGGGGAACTTCAAACTAATCACGACTTAGGGCCAGTTTGGCATTGCTGTGCTGTGAAAATAATCGCTGTTAGATTTGCTGTGAGAGAAAACAGTTTGGCGTTTGGTAAAATTTTTGTTAAGAGTGTTGTTGATATTGATTTCAACAAAATCAGAAAATAATTGTTGCATAATCATTAAACCCAACGCCTCTTCGAAACTGATTTATGCATAATCAGAAAATGACAGCACCTCATTAGCTGCTTTCCCTTATAGCTTTCTCTCACAGCAATTTTTAACAATAAGTGATTTTCTCACAGTTTACCAAACGGGTTGGGCTTCCCAAATTTTTTTTAAAATCACTTATCACCCCAAATAAGCAATGTTAAACGGGCACTTAAAAGAAACCACCACAAGGGCCTTTTTATTCAAAACGCCCCGTGGACTTATTCACTAACCTAAAAGGAAAAGATGAGAAGAGACGAGGGGGAGGGCTAGTGACGCTTCTTCCTCCTCCCCCCTCTATGAAATTTTCTTTTAACACTCACAGAGGGAGAGAGCGGCTAGGATTTAAAAATCCTTAATTATATATATATATACTTAATTATATATGTTCATATTATTTCTTTTAAGTTTACATTGAAGTTAACTTTTAATAGTAAGACAATAAGAATTAATATATGTTGCATTAATTTATTGGATTTGAGCTTATTTGTTCTTGCGGGGGTAGTTACTAGGTAGTGGTAATCTTATTTATTCTTTTGTTGGATTTTCAGCTGGCATTGTCTCATTAGGATGAAACCAGGTTATTCTTTAACGAACCGATTACCATATCATTTGCATGAGGTGGGAACAGCGGTAAGAATTGCTCCTTTTTTTTTTTTTTTTTTGGTTCTTTCATAATCTCCAATCTCCATTCTCAATGGACCAATCACTTCACTTTTATCTTCAGTACTGAATATTTGGATGATCTCCAATCTCCAATCTTGCAATTATAGTGTCTTCATTCATTCTTATCTCTCCTTCCTTATTACCACTCCTTATCTTAAGATAATATTAATTCCTCAATTATGATACATTTCTTAGGATAATCCAACATTATACGGACGATTTTGGAACTACTTCATCTTGAGTGGTAAAGAATTTCATCCTTGTTTAAACTTTAATTTCTTTTCTTCGTTACGTGCCCAAATTCATTTGATATTTTTTTTTTTGTACTCCTGTTATCATTTCATTTCCATATTTTTCATGTATTAATTAATGGGTCAAGATCGGAGGGATACATTCTTTAACACTTTTCGACACACACTATAGAACGTTGGATTTTAGCACTTTGTATGGCTCAAATTGCATCTCACTTACATTTAGTTTTATAAACATGACTCAAAGTTTCATTCAAAGTTTCCATAATTTTCTAACAATATTGTTTTTATTCATATTTTCATCGGAATTTCTACAATTGGGGACTACTATTATTTCTGAAATCACCGATATTTAAGTCCGCCATTCTACTTCAAGGTATTCATTGGCAGAGCTTCATGCTTTCCTCCAAGCTAAATTATTCATCATGTTGTTATAAATAACCCAACATGCATATGAAATTACTAATTATTGGCATCCAATCTTGGTAATTTGATATTAAATTATATAAGCTTATTTTCACAAACAGTCTTTGAGGTTCACGAAATTATCATCTTTGGTGTTTTATGTTTTTTGTCACATGGTTAGTCCTTTCCCCGCATACATCAAATTGATCCATACCGTGAGATTTCGTCAAGTATTCTGTTGAATTGATGATGTGGAACCCAAATGTCCAATAGTAACGTGTGAATTAAAAAAAAAAATATATGTTTTAAAATTGAAAGGATTAGGAAAAAAGATGAAAAACTAAGAAAATAAAAATAAAAATTATGGGTATTTGGGTGCAGGGCGTAGGCAGTAGGTCTAGGGTGGGGTGGGGCCGGGGGATGGTGTGAGTTATGGGGTGTGGCTCAGCTAGGGAAGATGGTGGCCAGGGTAGTTGCTTTTGGTTCTGTTGAGGTTGGGTCGTGCGGGGTCTGTAGGTTGGGGCGATGAATTCGGATGGGGGAGAAAGCGAGGGAGAGAGGGAAAAAGAGAGAGAATTTGCAATATGGAGAGATTTTGATTGTACATACATATTTGTTACCATTACAGTGAATTAATCCTTGATACAAAAGATTGAAATATGGGCTTGACCAAGTTGGTTAGAGTGGATGTGCTCTTCACTATGCACTCGAGTTCAAGTCCCCTCCCCGCAATTTAGATTAAATTAAAGTAGAATATCGTTTTTATAAATAAATAAAAATCCTCGATACAAAAGACTTGATGAAAAATATCAGAGAGAGAGAGAGAGTAGAGTAGGTGGCAAGGGAAGGGGGAGGCGGAATACATAAGGGGAGGCACGAGGAGGGGGAGTCTGTAGTTTTTTGTCTTTTTTTTTACAAGTTTTAAATTTAAGGGGTCATTTGGTACAGCGGACTGTCATGGACTGAACTAAATTTTGGGACTGTCTTGGATTGGCTTGGCCCATCATAAGTTGGATAACACTTGTACTGCGTTTGGTGTATGTTTGATTGGAAAAAAAAAATTATAAATATTTTTTTTTACTTTTCTTCTCTCTCTCTCTCTCTTTCCTCTTCTTCCTCGTCTTCTGATTCTCTTTCATCTTCTTCTTCTCTACATCTATTTCATGATTTTATCTTCTCTCTTCTCTTCTCTTCTTTCCTCTTCCTCTTCTATTTTGTCTATTCCTTCTTGGGCTGGTGGTCGTGGCTGGTAGTTGTGTCTGGTGGTTGTGGCTAGTGGTCGTTGCTGGTGGTTGTGGCTGCCACTTGGGGGGTCGGTGCAATTGTATATTTATTTATTTATTTATAGTTAAAATATTAGACTGTATGTATATTTAATTTGTTTTTTTTCAAAACCGTCCCTAGGCTACAGCCAAGGGTAGCCCTTGCCTTGGTTCCGCCCATGGGTCGGTGGTTGTGGGGAGCTTGGGTGGGGTTGGTTGCTCATCGCTTGGGTCGGGACTGGTCCCTCCTCTCCAGATGGGTTTCACTAAGAACTACTAAGTTGTATTTTGTGGGGCCCATATTAATTAATCCCACTTAAAATTAGAATTGGGTGAAACAAATGTGGGATAAAATCTTAGCCAAGCCAGTCCATGCCAGAATGGTGTAACAAACAAGCCCTAAGTTTTCTATGTTTTATTGAATTTTTATTGTTTAAACATGTTCAAAATAATTTTCTTATTTAGATCCATGTCGCATGCTATTATTGGACACATGGGTTCCACATACAAGCTATATCATCAATGTAACATAATTTTTTACGGAATCTCATGGTAGGGACCAATTTTATATTGGCGGATAATTTCGTGAAGTATCAAATGTGATAATTTCATAAACCTCAGAGAACATTTGTGAAAATAAGCGAATTATATATTCTTGTTTTAGGACTTTATACTTTTGTTTTCCCTAACAGCGGCAGCCGAATCTCAGTTGCAAAAGTAAAGGTTTTGAATCATCTTGGTCAATGGGAAATGTTTCACATTCCTAGAAGGTACGTAATTTACTCTCAACTTCTTTTATTGCTCCCTCATAGATGATATCATTTTTCTGTTGTGTGCTTTTATTTCTAAATGTTTAATGAAAACCTTTGCTTGCACTCTCTCTCTCATCTCACTATTTGTTGTATGATTAAATGGAGAGATTTTAAATATATAAAAAAAGGAAAATGGCACTTTCATTTTGGCACATCTTTCTGTAATTTTTTTTTCTCTCTTTAACCCTAGTTTGATAACTAATTTTTCATAAAAACTTGATTCTGTCAGTGTCAAATGCACCAAAAGGGCAATCCTCTCTGTACATAGGAAATTTATGTTGTTATCAAGTCATCATTTCTTGTTTTTGTGTTTTTGTTTTTTTATATAAGCAAAGCGACAATGTGAAGGTGCTATAAAAATTTGAACCTAAGACGTCTACTAGTATGCAAGTTTAACTTTTTTTTGTGTTTCCTTAGTACAAGTGACATTGATGTTTTTCATATTTCTAGCAGAAAAGAAGAAGAAGAGATAATGATCATCAATTTTGATTTTAGGTTTTGATTATTTTTTTTGAGTAAAAGCTATTGGGAAGGGGATTTACAAGTATTCGTTGGGTGCCTGAGAGTTTTAAACCTCAACCCATATGGGTAGAAATGAAAGAGCAAAACCACCTGAGTTATAACATTTACTAGCTATGTTTTGATTACTTTACATTTAAATATATACCATTCACACATACATGCACACGTGCAGACTTACGCATCTCTAATTTTATGTCTCTTTGGTATACATGTGCAGCACCAATCTACTTTCATGTCATAACTTGCCTATCCCCGATCTTTCGGTGACAGAAAATACGATGGAAGATGGAAAAGTGAGGTTCCTTTTTCTTCCTTTACATGTGTTTTTGTTTTCGTGAGATAAGCATGCATTGGTTAATGTTTTCGTGATTGGCATTGCAATCGGGTTTAATATTATTTGTATCATATTCATTTACCAAATCAACTCTTTTATTTAGTAGGGATTCGGATCATCTATATGAATTTTCTCTATTAGGATCAACTTTGATTTTTCTTTACAAATGTTTTTTCAAATCAGTGGATGAGGATCCCTGTAATAGAGGTGACCCCATTAGTGTATGTGGGACCTATCGTATTAGAGAGATTGTCAGCAATATGATCAATAAATGTGGTCCAAATAACAACACCCTTCATTTGTACGACCACATTCCTGATCATCTCTCTAAAAGAGGATCCACACATTCCTGATCATCTCTCTAAAAGAGGATCCACCACTGTATATGGGATCCATCTATATTAAAGATGTGGTGAGTAATAATAATGTTGTCCAAATAGCAACACCCATACATATATACCCATTAATTACTAAAACATTTCCATGTTAAAATTGAGCTAATTACAGACACCCAAGAACCCATCTTTCATCCCATCTTTCATAGACGATGGACGCCTCGAAGTTATCAGTTGCAAATATGATGTTTTGGACTTCCGCCGAGACTGGGCTCTCCTTGATCAGGTCATACATCATCTTGAATTGATATTTGTTCAGATTGCAGCATCCATTTCAAAGAGAGGATTACTAAACTTATATGTAATTTTTTTTAACTTACCGCTATTTTTAATTAAGGTACGAGGAATTCGCTTCGAGTTTATAGAGGGTGCAGGAGAGAATGTGAACATAAATATTGATGCAGCATCATGGCAATGGGAAATTGATGAATTGGTTGAGATTGAAATCTCTTACCACGGTCAAGTCAACATTCTTGCCGGTCCAAATTGCGCAGCAAAAAGTATCCATCAATCCTCGCAATCCAGTGTTTCCCAAGCTAACGCTAAGGATTAGTCTGAAAGACGTAAGAAATTTAATGCAACAGCTGCAAGTCTGGGCTTCAGTTTTTAGCAAACACTTTCAAAATCCCCTTTGATGGTAAATATTACACTGAAGCAAGCACTCCCAATCATTCAACTAGCTCCTGTATATCTTTCTTTATATTTTAGTTTCTCCAACTCTCCTTGAAGTTGTGGATGTGAAGAAACAGACTAGTGAAGTATTTACATTGTGTTGTGACTTTGGCATATATGATATATCCTGCCTAAGCTTAGCCAAGCAGAGCACAACATGAATATATTTTATTTATTTATTTTACACCTCATTCATGCTCACGTCACATATATGATATATCCTGCCAGTATCTGATACAAGACGACACTGGCTCAAGATGATGCAATTGTGCCCCAACACTATTAATATGATGCAATAGGACTTTGCCATATCCTGCCAAGCAGAGCACAAGATGATTTATTTACACCTATTCATGCTTATTTCACATTGAGGTACTGTAGAAGGAAAAATTGTGAAGCTTTTTCAGATATCTTCGGAAAATTTAGAGCACTTGAACAAATGAAAATGACAATAAACACAGGTGACAAACAACCATGAGCAAAGGCAATAGCCATTATGAACTGATGGACAAAGTATAAAAACATGCCCAAGTCGAAAACGAGTTATTTAACAAACAAAGAAAACAAGAGGGCCTTTGTTATCTAGCAAGTGTTTGTTGTGGAGCTGGAAGGCTATACAAGGATTTCAGCTGCCTGCTAATGAGCTTACTGTTATGCATAGCCAGTTGAAGTTCCAAATCATCAGACCACCATTGCTCTAATCCGTGAGCCTCCGAAAACTTCTGGTTTCCCTTTGACATCACAAACAGCTTTGCTGCTACTTGACCATTTGTCGGACGCACATTCTCCTTGTCAGCATTGTTTACTTCTGCTCCATCATGCTCAGTATAAGAACAGCAGATGTAGTCACTGTTATTTACGTACAAATGAGGAACCCATTTTCCCAAACCCATACCAGGATTCTTCAAACCCGAAAAATTTGGCATCCAATTCTTCAATCCAGAACCAGAAGTCCTATCTCCCTCTTCAATGCTGATCTGAGCTCCACTTCTCAAAGGGAGCATTGACTTCAATCTCTTCCAAGCAAATCCTGCTTTCTCTCCAATATTTCTGAAGCTCATTGCTAGCGAAACAGAAGGCGGATTGAACAAATGAGTTTCTACATACATCCCTTCTTTCGCTAATGCTTTTCCCACTTGGAGAGCAAATCCAGCCCCCAATGAGTGTCCCGCAATACATACATTACTGCTTCCATACCTTTCAGCAACTGATTTCAGAGCCTCCATAGCTGCTTTGAACCTAACAGAACCCCTTAAGCTCTCCCAAGCAAGAAAACGAAGGTCGTCTTCAATATCCCTTCGCATAGTTGGGCCTTTGAGCAATGTTCCTCTAAGTGCTAAAACCGCCTTTGGTGCACCACTTGGTCTGATTAGTACAAAGTCAGCAAGTGCTGCAGACCGATCCCATTCCAAAATTGCCCCAAATATGGATCCATCTCTTTCATCGATTAAGGTTTGCGATAGCTTATACTTAAAAGGTATCCACCACTTAGGAGCTAGAGCATTTGTTTCATCTCTATTCTCTTGTCTATCGAGTTCAAGCAAATATATTGCTTGTATGAAGCATGCAATCACAGTACGTTTATAATTCCCGTCCTTCCTGCATGAAAAGAAAGAATTTACCAATATTAGTGGGATATGTTTTTTCATCCCCTATGCTACATGGAAGTTGTGCCACTGTCATATGGGGGAGACAAACAAGCATAAGAAGTTTAACCCAGAACCAGTTCTGCCTAAATTTGAAACAAAGCTAGCATTTGATTCAATGATTCTAAATCCAGATCACTAAATTAACAACGTCAAAAGCATTCTTTGTACATTTGTGTCTTTTTAATTTATGCTCAATTAATTTAAGAGAGAATGGTATGCCAAAACAACCAAGCAAACACAATAAGATACAAATTAGACTTATATGACCCAAAAAAAAAAATTAGAGACTTAACTATAATTCGAATTTGAGCTTACTAAAATGGAACTAACTTTCCATAAGTATTCCATATCATCATAGAATAATACCTTCCATATCAAAGACTAGTAGAATGGAATGAGATCACCCCCCAAAATTCATAAATCTGGGAGCGCATAATTTAAGGAAAGTCCCACAAAAATGCAGCGAAATTTGATACCAGGTTTCTCGGCTGATCCTAGTTGAAATGATCTGAGATCTAAGATGCATTTCCCTAATTTATTAACTCTTTAATAAAAGCTCAAAACATAGACTGACAAAAACTAGACCCAAAAAAAAAACTCTGTTATCTTCTCTGTTTCAAAGGTAGTTTCCTTTTATATTCTACACCAACCAACCAATAAAACTCAAAAAATATCCTTTATATCCAAAAAAAATCCAAGCATGGCTTTCCAAATTTTCAAATTTGTAATGAAACCCATTCTGATAATGTTTTTTAAGCAACAATTCAACACATTTCACAGAATTTCTTAAAGACAGAGAAACCTCCTCTGCCAAAAATGTGAAACTCTCTTAAGAGCTGAGCTTTGTAACATATTGGCCATTCACTGTAATCCAAGAATGAAGACAATGAAATCTTACAAAAATCATAAAGGAAATGAAATGGGTACTGACCAACTAGAGTTTATAAGGTCCCTCCAATTCGGAGCAGCCAAATTTCGAGGTCCAGATACATGAAAAGCGTACGGATGAGGGGCCTCCTCTGCTGCCACAATCTCCTTGGCTATCTCCTCTGCACCACCTTCGGCCATTAATAATGCACCGACACCACCAGCACCGCCACCGCCTCTTTCTTCAGCTTCTTCCTCCCTTTGTTTTGGGGTTCTTTCCATGAGAGAGGGAGAGAGAGAAGGTTGAGTGGGGTTATGGAAAAGGAAAGGTTTTGGGTTTTCAACTTGTGAAGTCTACTGCTAGGTATCTGATTCGCTGAAATCCTTGGGATATATCTCCTTTCCCTTTTAATTTAATTTAATTTAATGCTTCGAAACGCCTGGTTTTTTGTAGGGCTCCAACGGTCATATTACTGGCCATGTCGACGGGCTCGGTATGAAATGACCATAACGCCCCTGCTCCAATTATTGTTTGCTAACATTTGTTTTCAATTTCAAAGAAAATGTTCAAATTATTGCTGATGACATTTCTCAAATGGAGAACAAAACAAACATACATCATGGCCATAATTTTAATTTTAAAAACTTTATATAATTTAGATATACGTTGAACACAAAATTAATTATTGGCGTGACTCTAAAAAAGCATTTCTTAGAGGGCAATGAATCGTGAGGTTATTTTGGTAATTTAGTGGGATTTAGCATCAGATTGCAAGTTGGATTTATGTTATGTTGGTGGGGACCGTGGGATTAACGAAAGTCAGAGGTTATACAGTAGGATATCCTTAGGATCCTTCCTTAACGGTGATCCTTTGTTAGATTATGGGGCCCATGCACTGTTTGTGGGGGCCACGAAGATATTAGTGGTTTGCTTAATCTGGAGGTTCAAACTTCAAATATTTAGGATGTAACAACAAACATTGACTTGACCAAAAAAAAACAATAAACATTGACCTGAGTTTGGTTTAATTGGAAATTCAAATAATTTAGTAGGTCCAAAATTATGTGATTCAATTAAATTTATAGAAATTCATTTAATTCAATCTCCCTTTAAATAAGTTAGGGGTGGGAAAAAAAATTGAAAAAGCGATTCAAACCGGTTATTTAATTCGGTAGTCACAATTTATGATTAAAATTAGTTTGGTTTTTTACACTAAAAGAAGTATAATCTTAGACTGAATTAATGAAATTGCAATTCACAGTCCTCCAATAATTGGTTTAGTCTCTTTGTTTAAACTAAGAGCGTCTTTAGTTGAGTTGCTATACCCAGCTCCTTACCCATTTTGGCGACAAGAAAGGAAAACTGCAACTCCAGCAAGTTCGCTGCAACTTGGCTCTCCATTGAAAAAACACAATTTTGGAAAATAGAGAACATTGTAGGAGGAAACACTTTTTAAATAGTTTGTTGTAATAGTTTTTTTTGCCATTTTAGTTAAAATTTGACTAAATTTTAGAGACTCCTGAAAATGCTCTTAACTATTATTATTTATTTTTTTTACTCATAATTGTTTTCTTAGTGGTCATCGTTTGTTTGTTTTTTTGTTTTGTTTTTTTTTTTATCAAAGGTGGTCACCGTTTGTTATTATATATCATCCTACACCAATAACATCCCTTTCATACAACAAAATAAAATTCATTACTCATTCTAATTTAAGGATGCAGTCTTTCTCAACTTTTCTAGCATTAAGTTCTCCAAACTATTTTGTTATTTGCGTCATATAAATCCCTTTGATAGCCATTTTATTTTTCAATATGCAAAAGCATGTTTTTTTCCCCCTTTTAGGAGAAAAAGAAAAAGCAAAAAAAAAGAGGCATGTGTTAAGTGCAATATATGTGGAGGAGCTTTTTCCCGCATTTCTTTTAGCCCACATAAGTTGAGGTCGGCGTAATGCAACAGAAATTCGAAGGCCAACTGAATTATAGCCTCAAAGAAAGGCCATGGAAAAGGAACCATCTAAACTCACAAATTTCATAAAAATATGGCCCTGAATGTAACTGCTGCTTCTCTCTACCCGAACCCTTCTCCACTTCCTTCTTCTTCTTCTTCTTCAATTCCTCCTCCTTCTCCCTTTCTAAACCCAAAACGCAAACCCCACTTCAGGTCCAATACTACTTTTAGAACACCTGCTCAGTCAGACAGAATTGAGAGTTGGGTTAAAGACGAAGATCCTCCTGCTTCTCTCTCCGGTCAGTATACTATGAATGTTCTTTTACCCTTTTGTTATAATCAGTAGACCTGATTGAGTGTCCAATTTAATCAGTTTAGTTAGCTTAAAGGGATAATATTAACTACCTCTGAGGCCCTTCTAAACAATCTAATCTAAGCTTTTTCACTGTCTGCTATATAACGATGCGATTCGACATTAGCAAGCAATTAGAGGAAAAGCAAGGACTTTAGAGTGACACTAAGACTCTTTGCAGTGCTTCTTATGTCACGGTCTTAACCATCTTTCGTAGTTCTGGCTTCCAAGACCTTTTGTTCTGTTCCCTTTTGAAAAGCAGTAGATTCTACTTTGGATTTGGTTACTTGAAATTCAGTGATGCAAGAAGCTCAGCTTAAATATAAGAGTATATTGGCTTCACTTTAAACACTTCTCATATGCATTTTTCTTTACAGGATCTTCGTCATCTGTTCGCACACAGCTGAATCTTTTGGAGCAACTTACCTCTACACGCTCATCAGTTGATGGTGGTATGTGATTTCTGTCCACATTTTGAAACAGACATATCGTATGTTGCACACTGAAAATGAAGAAGAGAATGCTAAGAATTACATGTTTGATTGCCAGGTTATGAGAGTGATGGTAGCTCCCGGAAACTTACAATCCGTGACCAGCTAGTGCAGTTGATTGGGGACAGAGATGGCGATTTCAGCATTCCACTTGGTAAAAACTTTAAGAAGGTGATTGCCAAGGAATTAACCATCTCGCAGAAGAGAAATATCAAAAGACAGGCTTACTTAAACGAAGTATCTAAGAGGAATGATTCAGTTTTCTTTGCCACCATTGGAGCATTTGTACTTGTTCCACCTCTTGTAATATTAGGAATTGCTATATTAACAGGTTATGTACAGCTTTTCCCTTGACATTATACTACTGAAATAGAATACAGACATTAAGTTATATGAATTTGGAGATGCAGTGCTTCAAATACTTCATTTTTTCTTTTTGTTTCTTTTTCATAAATTTTGTGAAGATCAAGTATTTTCTGCATCAGTCTGCCAATTGCATGCTTTTTACTTGATGTTAAGGTGTCTTGACCCCTTGATATAATTGGAAATATCCGTAATGCATCCTATTTTTTATACAAGCTATATTGGGGGAAGGGAAATCGAACCTAGGATCTCAGGTGTAGGGGTAAATGTTCTTAACCACTTGAGCTACAAGCCCCTTGTTGTAATGCATCCCTTTTAAGTGCTCAGAATGTTATCTCCTATAGTCATTGCATCTACAGATTGTACTTCAGCAACTGCCCATGAAAACGAAACCCCTTTTAACATTCAAACAGGCTTGAGGCAGACTTTATACTTGGGTTGGGTGTGAAAGCCAATTAGAGATTTCTTAATTAAGACTTAAGTTTCTTAATGAATAGGTCAACAATTGTCCTGCAGTTCAATAAATGACACCAACCTCTTGAAATTGCATTCTTCACTCACTCTGTAAACATTTACACTCTGCTTAATTGTTACTCATAGAAGCCTCAAAATCTCAGACGGAGTCCAACTTACAAACTTCAAATGACAGTTTGTGTTTCAAAATAACTTAGAAGTATATTAGCAAAAAACATCACTATTTTATTAGAAGAAATCCACATCCCAACATCCAATGCTTCACCAGCTATAAACACCAACCGTTCCTAGTGAAAAAGTTTAAGAAGAAAAAGCTTAAAACCAAAGCTTTTGTTGATTTTCCATATAGCAAGAAAAGAAAAAAAAAAAAAGAGGAATTCCATGTCAGTTAAAACTTAAAACCAGCCATTTGGTGATTTGCCTTCTTAACAAGACTCTGTCACTAATTCCTTTTGCTTTTCTGGTGGCAAAACCACTTGATCTATAGTGGGCCTTACTGGGTCACTACCCAAAATCACTCCTTGCTTTCGTATATACACCCATTTGTCTTGGAACAGGTAGAAGAAGGCAATGAAACAGAACTCAGCAGTGAAAATTATGGTCCAAAGCCTTATGCCTTTTGATGTCTTCTCATGGTAGGCTTGTAAACCTGTATATATGTTGAGGATCCCAAGCAGGGAAACTGCAGTTCCAAGTATCCAATGCACAGAAAACCATATGCTTCTTCCCTTGGATCCCCTGCAGAGCATAAAAAAAGATGTAGTCTACTCATAATTGAAATCATTTTCACCTTTTCTTCTCCCCCCTAAACCCTCTACCCTACAAAAGTTCAATAAAAAGAAACATATTGAAAGAGAAAACAATACAAGTATTGAACCATTCTATATAATATCTTAACTTAGGCTTCATTTACAGTAAAATATTCTGTACTTTTGCTCTTTTAAACAACCACAAGTTCATACTGAAAAAAAAAAAACAAACAAACAAACAAATTGATTTGGTGAAGACTTTTGGTAGTTTACCTCTGTGGCCTCACAAACCCAATCAGGGCTTGCAACCATATTAGACCATACAGGCCTACCCCAACCCTTTGGTGTTTATTGTTGAAGGAATTGTTGAAGTTTCTGAAGGACATTACCGCTCCTGCTGTTGCAAGAAGTACAGAGAGCAGCTGTTGAACATAATAAACTAATCAGAGATGAAACTCATGTGGTAATTAATTGAATCAAAAGCCAGTACAGATATTTAGTTGTGTTGTGTGTATGATGTGATTTGAGATTAGGTAAATGCAGCACCTAACACTATAATTATGTTCTACACACACACATGTGCCAAGTCTCAAATAAAATAATCAGAAAGCTATATATCTTATGATCATACTCTTCTCTTGCCCTCTAAGCATTCATGATAATCTTCTTTAAAAGAAAAGGAAAATTTTGATTGGTTATCAGGAAACTGTGTGCTACTTAAACAATTTGCCAATCAGAAATCATTTTGCTTTAATTTCCCTTCACCATTTTTGGAAGTAATAGTGGGGCATCTGATCCTGATAAACAAACTTTATAGCATAAACTATGTTTTTTTTTTTTTTAATAAACACTTTAGTTAATCTTTTTCAAGTGATGGAAATTCAAAACCATGAAGAAGAAAAAAAAGACATCTCTCTTTGTTAATCTAGATTATGGAAGAGCATGATGATATAACAGAACATAGAAGAACTTGCCTCTGATAAGCCATGAACATAGAAGAGAATTCTGAGCCTTCTTCCACACTCCACTCTGTGTGACATTCTAATGGCAAGTATTCCTAGAGGCATCAAGAACCCCATTGAAGCCCAAAGAAGAAACCCATGGAGTGTGATTTCAAACAATAGTTTGTGGCTCATCTGCTGTAAAATCATGCACCAAAATCTAGTTAGCACTTAGCATCATCAATATAATACAGAAAGTTTTGAATGAAATACCTTATGAATATTGTTGTCCTCGTGAATGCTTGCACCTTTTGTGTGTTCTTGAGATGAGCTGACGAGTGGTGAAACAAGAAGAAGAACACTTGCATGAATGCAGAAGAAACCCAATTTCTGAAGAAGCTGCATCTTGCTTTATCTATGAAAATGAAGCACAAACCAACTTAATGAGATGTTGAAAAGCTTTGTATGCTGGTGAAGCCTCAGTTGCAGACAATAAGGTTTAGTGCATCACAGCACTTGATTGCCTTGCCACTCTCTCCCCCCCACACACACTACAGAATTGGCAGCTTATGCTCTCTCTCTCTCTCTGCCACAGACAAATTACCCCACTTCAACAAAAAAACACTGATATGTCACAATGGAAGTGAGCAAGTTGAAGAAAGAAGCTTAAAAGCTGTAAGATTAATTCCTCCCTTCTGTTCCTTTCGGTTTAAAGAAGGCGAAGTGGGATTCTTTAATGTAATAAGGATGGGAATTGCATGGATGTTGATGGTCTCAGTGAGAAAACATGAGTAAGAAAAGAAAGTGGAGGATAATTGGCATGAAGTGATATTTCAACCTTGTGGGGTTCACTTTGACAGACTTTTTGGTTGATGGAAAGAAGAATGTGGAATTTCAGAGCAAAAAGAATGTCAGGTTTTCAATGTTCAAAGAAAATAGCATTGTGGTTCACTAGTTAAACATTATCTTCCGCTTCCCACTAACCATTGTGCAGTATTGTATGCTTGAACAGAAAATATTGCACCAACCCATTGAAGAAAAACCCACAACCTTACTCATAAAACATTAAAAAGTTTGAATTTCTCTTGTTTTAGGATTAATATAACCTTGATTTACAATAGAAATCTCAAGGAAGAGAGAGAAAGTCTTGGAACAAGAGAGAATTTTATTTTGACCATCTTCTTTGTGGGGTTTTTTTTATGTCTATAATATCACCACTGCAGACCAATCCAAGCTGTTAAAATTATACATGGCACAATGGATCATATCTCATCTCAGTATAGCTGGTGGACCAAAGACAGAGTAGCTCATGCAACCTTTTTGTTGTTGTGGGAAATCTAATCTTGATTGCATAAAAAAAGCTAAATGTGGTCCTCTCCTTTTCAAATACTGCACTTGATTGATTCCTTGAATTTCATCATGAACATTTGTAACTTATACTTGTTGTTACATGTTTGACAAAGAGAGCTTATCTTTTCTTCTTTTTTTTTCTTTTTTTTTACTATTAATTTTTGGTGCAAAAAGAGAAAGAACCTTAATCTGTTCTGCTTGTGATCCACACACCTAATCAGAATCAATCTAAACCAGAAAAGAGTTTCTGCTTTATATTTCTGTGGGGTGGAAACTACAGTATAATATAATGCATATTATTATTTATCTTTTTAGAACTCCTATACAGTTCTGGATGAAGCTGATGATAGCATGACAATTGTAGAAACTTGTCTTATGATATTAGGCTCTCCTAGTTGTCAAATATGCTAGTAATAGCAAATAAGACTAGCTGTAATTATAAGAAACTTTGGGCTTAGTCAAGCCAAGAGCTTTGTTTATGAATGACTTTTGGATAAAAGAATTTCTAGTTGGATGATTCATCATATGATTATTATGTACACCCCCAATGAGTAAATCAATGAAGAGACTAGAAGAGGTTAAGTTATATATTATAAAATTATCTCATGTGATGGCTAGTTGTAAGAAGTGAAGTAGCGACCGTCCTTTAAGAAATTTGTGGATTTAAGATATGGAGACTAAATATGATATTACCCGTTGTCGAATTTAGTGTGATAATAATATTAACAATAGCGCTACAGGCACCAACTACAATTCATAAACTCTGGATTAAGGTTGTTATGCGATAGACTTCCTAATGAGTTGAACTCTGTCATATTACCATCTATAAATGACAGGTCCCATTGAAAGACCTTGAGTAAAGTCGTCTAGAGTAGAACATCTAACCTCGTGACTGTACAGGATAGTAATTTTGTTTATATATGTATAGCATCTTGAGTGTGTGTATGTTTTTCCGCGGTTCAGTTTAGACGACACACTCTAGAATTTGTTGCATATCCGGATCATTTATTGCTAGGATGTCAAAATCCTTAAACAGGCTATCGGTAAGAAGCACCATGATGAGAAATATGCTGTTCTATTATTACCCACACACTGAAAGAAGTCTGTGTCTTCTGGATTCATCACAATATCACATGAACCACTCATAAAAGTACCTTATGTTGTTGACATGTCACATTTGATTTTAACAGCCTTGTCATCTTACAATCATTTCATGACCTTGAATGAAAGAATGCTAATTAATGCTCTAAGCAATAATTAATAGCTTATTTAGTTAAAAAGTAGCATCAAAGATGAGACCCCCTTTGAATCTATATGAGGAATGTGCCAAAGATCATTAATTAAATGGATATACCAATCCATTCTCAGCTAAGCATTGTGTTTGAAGCATAATCAAGTAGTCTCTTAGGAAGCTACCCAAATACTAATAATAATAATAAAGTACTCGCTTAGGAAGATTCCTTGATTGGAGCTCTTAACAACCTCCAACTTCTAGTCAATTTTTAACGTGATCGGAGTGCTGTTACATGGTATTACTAATCTATATGATATAATATGGACCGATGACATATTATTTTAATATTAAATTGATAAAAGATATGTTATAGTATAAGTAGATTTCTAACATCGTGATAGTCTTACGATAATACTGAAATACCACCAATTTTTGTTTTTTTTTTTGTTTTTGGTGAATACAAGTTTAGGAGAAAATTGGCTACTCTCACCACCAGCGCTAGGGCAAATCTATAACCTCGAGCAAGAAGGATTTACCCGTGGCACTCAACTGCCAGTTGCCATCAGTATGAATTTATGTAGGAAATTATAAATCTCGCACCAACGAGGACTGCTGGCAGCAGAACTCGAACACTCAGTGTAGGGACCTTACCAACTAAACCAACCCTTGTTAGCACCAATTTTCGGTTTTTGAATCATGAATTCATCTGTAGTGTTTTTTGGGCCGTAGAGATACGGCCCATTAGCGTAACTAACTTGTTCCATCCCAAATTCATTGGGCTTTTCAGTGTTTTTTTAGGTCGAATTTTTTTAATTTATCATTTTTCGCTCAATTTCCAGTCCCGCTTGTCAATTTCACAGATTGAGCTCGGAAACTCATCTCAGACGAGAATCTAGTGATTATGCTCATAAGTTAGCAAGGATTGTAACTTTTGATTAATCAGAAATGGCCAACGTCTCGGTTGCCGCGGAGTGGCAGCTCCTCTACAACCGGTACTATCGCAAGCCCGAAATCTACCGAATGAGCTGGAAGCACGTGGAGCTCAACCGCAACAAGGTCGCCTGCGCTCCCTTCGGCGGCCCCATCGCCGTCATCCGAGACGATTCAAAGATCGTCCAACTCGGGGGTGAATCTGCGCAACGCAAGCTCCGAATCTTCAGTTCCTCGGGCCATCTCCTCGGCGAGACCATATGGAAACACCCGGGCGGCCGATTAATCGGCATGGCCTGGACCGACGACCAAACCTTAGTCTGCCTCGTTCAGGACGGCACCGTTTTCCGCTACACCATCCACGCCGAGCTCCTCGAATCGAGCATCTCCATGGGCCAAGAGTGCTTCGAGCGAAACGTCGTGGACTGCGTCTTCTGGGGAAACGGCCTCGTTTGCATCACCGAAACGAATCAGCTGTTTTGCATTTCCGATTTCAAGAACCCGAACCCGGTTAAATTGGCCGACCCGGAGATCGAGGACCCGCCGCTTTGTATGGCAGTGATCGAGCCTCAGTACACGATGTCCGGGAATGTGGAGGTTCTTCTTGGGATTGGAGACGCTTGCGTCCTGGCTGTGGAGGAAGATGGCGTTCAGCAGCTAGGGCTTGAGGTGTTGCGTGGACCAATTCAGAAGATGGCGGTTTCGAGAGATGGACAGTGGCTTGCTTCGTTCACGCACGATGGTCGATTGTTGGTCATGACTTCGAATTTGAACGATATCCTAATTGAGCAGGAATGTGAGGTCAGATTCTTCAGTTTTCAATGTGTAATTTTAATTGGTTCTATGTCTATTATTCAATTTGAATTTCACGGCATGAATTTGATGTCTGTCATTAAGAATGAACAACTCGCATTTTGAAGCAACATTACAGTTTTTGTTATGTTTCTCAGTAAAAATTGCTCAGTTGTTTTCATGTCCATTATGGCACTATAGCAGATTGTAATGTGCATATTTGTATTTTGTGTGTCACAGTCAGCGCTTCCTCCTGAACAGCTAGCGTGGTGTGGAATGGACACAGTGTTGCTCTATTGGGATGATATGCTTTTGATGATGGGTCCTAGAGGAGATCCGGTGCGCTACTTTTATGATGAACCGATAATTCTTATTCCTGAGTGCGACGGAGTAAGGATATTATCTAACTCAAGCATGGAGTTTCTGCAACGGGTGCCCGATTCCACTGAATCCATCTTCAAGATTGGAAGTACGTCACCTGCGGCATTGTTGTATGATGCTTTGGATCATTTTGACAGACAAAGTGCCAAGGTAGGTTACTCTTTTTTTGGTTTCTTAATCAAACAGGAATAGATAACCTCCACTGGATTATCAAAACGAAGTGCAAACTTGAATTACCTATGGGCATCTGTAGGTAATCCCTGCAACATAACAAAAGAAAGTCAAGAAGAAATTATTGAAACACCCCAGCTTTTTATACCTGTGAAACTCATGAGTTAAACGACAAAGTTAAATTGTTCTTAATATTCTAATTTCATTTTTCACCAGGCAGATGAGAATTTGCGACTAATACGCCCATCCTTGCCGGAGGCTGTTGAAGCATGTATTGATGCTGCTGGCCATGAATTTGATGTTCTACGTCAACGGACGCTCCTAAGAGCTGCAAGCTATGGCCAAGCCTTTTGCAGGTTTGTCTGGCTTGATATTGCTGTAGAATTTGAACTCGCCAGTGTTAAGTTGTTAGCATTTTGCGTTATCAATTATTTAACCTCTTTACCTTTCCTTTATGTGCTCCTGCCGTGAATGGTTTGGGGAAAGTAGGATTTCCAAGTTTGAGTCAGGTGACAGTGCTAATATTTTAGTTACCATGCCTGAATAATGTTGACCTCTTGCTGATAATTTCTTTGCTGTGGATATTGTGCTTCCTTGTTATCTGGTTGTATTAAAACCTGAAACCTAGTTACAATAACTGAAAGGGACTTTGCTACCATTTTGTATCTTGGTGCATAAAAAATGCATACAATTTGGGAGATCCAACTTTTCTGTGAATTTGAGTGGAGAAACGTATATAAGTTATTCCTACAGTTTCCCTTTTGTATCCAGAGTATTCCAAGTAATTTGGATTTACGGCTTTGTTGAGTTTGTGTTTGTTAAATATGAAGTCCATTTGGCACAAGAAGATTTCTATAATCTTCTTTTCCCCATACTTCAATCTCATTTGATGTCCCCAGAGGATAGGGTTGTTAACCATTTCGAACATTTCATCGACTGTATATATTTGTTGCAGTATCTTTAATTCCTATTAATTGTCCATATTCTCGTTCAGTGCATACTAACTACAAAGTTCTTAGTTTCCATGGTCTTGAAAGAACATTCTTTCTGATTTCTGCTCTCGGTAATGATATCCAGTTGGCTTTGGCAGCAATTTTCAACGGGATCATATTCAAGAGATGTGTAAAACTTTGCGAGTTTTAAATGCTGTGCGGCATCCTGACGTTGGAATGCCTCTTAGTATTCAACAATACAAGGTTTTTGAAGATGACTTTTCTCATTTTCCAACTTGCTGAATATGCATGCTATTTTGGTTACATAATACTGAATAAGGTTGTTGCTTTCAGTTGCTTACGCCATCTGTTCTGATCGGTCGTTTGATCAATTCCTACAAGCACTTTCTTGCACTACGGGTATCAGAGTACCTTGGAATGAATCAAGTAAGTCTATTCATTGATAGTGTTTACATTGGGAAATGGAAGATTCCTTTCCCATGTTTGGTAATGCTGGGAAAGTAACCAGGAGATATTACTTTATTTCCTTTCCCATGTTTGTTTTGAGTAGGAATGGAAAACAAAGTTTGTATAATTTTCCAATTATACCCATATTAAATCAAATAAAAAAAGAATGCATTGAATGATAAATATTGTAATTCTAAATTGTTAATGGGGACAAAATAGTCATGAAAAATGTGCATTTAATGTTGGTTCATTTTCCCAAACTTTCCCATGAGGAGGGAAAACAAAACCCAAGGGGGAAGGAGGGCTTCACTTTCCCCCCTACTTTCTCATGTGCTAGGCAACCATTTCCCATACTTGGACTTACCAAACATGGGATAGCAATTGATTTCCCATCCCCAAGCCTCCTTTCCCATGAACCAAACGGGGCCTAACTGAATTTGATAGGAGGATGCTGTTGAGGCGGGGAAAATGATTTTTTTTTATTTTTAAGTGATACTATTTGCGCTATGCATGCTTGTTCTTACACTAAATACTAGCTTACTTCAGAAGATCTATATAGTTTCTGCTTTCCATTTTGAATGTAGAATTAATCCACTTATATCTGAACTTATCTCCTCTTGTTGGCTTTGTGTAGGAGATGGTGATTATGCACTGGGCATGTTCGAAGATTACAGCTTCCTTAGCAATTTCTGATGCCACTCTTCTTGAGATCTTACTTGATAAGGTTGATTTGTTATCTTCATTTGTTACTGTGTTGTGTTTTCTCATTCTATTTCGTGCAACCAACCCATCTTTTAGGATTTTTTTTGTTTATATATATTTTCAGTTGAAACTATGCAAAGGAATATCCTATGCAGCAGTTGCTGCACATGCAGATAAGAATGGCCGCCGGAAGTTAGCTGCTATGCTTGTTGAACATGAACCACGCTCCTCCAAACAGGTTCTTTTTTATAAAATTATGAAGTTGTAAAATAAAGAAGAATGCAAAGATATTATTACTTTTGTTCCCTGATATTTTAGCCACACACAAAAAAAATGTTGTCACATTATGAAAAAGCGAAAGAAGTCCTTTATATTTCGTTGTGATTCTTTGACTTCAGGTTCCTCTCTTGTTAAGCATAGGAGAAGAAGATACAGCTTTAATGAAGGCAATTGAAAGTGGTGATACAGACCTTGTTTATCTTGTTCTCTTTCATATCTGGCAAAAGGTAATACATCTAGAAAACTCAACATGTATTCCAGTATGTCTCTTACAAGTTTCCACATAGCTACAATATTCATCTTTAACAATAAAAAATCTCCATTTGATGCAGAGACAACCATTGGAGTTCTTTGGAATGATACAAGCTAGAGCACTGGCACGTGATTTGTTTATAATTTATGCACGGTAGGCATAGACACACTAGTCTGAAATATTCTCATCTTTCCATTTCATGAGGCATCCTAAGGAAAGTAAGCCACAGGAAAGTGATCTATATATTGCATGCATAACAAGCTGTTTGGTGTCTGTTTCAGGTGCTATAAGCATGAATTCTTGAAGGACTTTTTCCTATCAACTGGACAACTTCAAGTAGGTTTCAGTTGGCTTTTGTTTGTACATGTATACATACTTATGCATGCATATAGACAATAGACATGCATTTTTCTAGAGAGAGACAAAAGACATACATAATGCATGTTAGATACATACTTTGAAACTTACATAGTGTGCTTTATAAAGAAGGAAACCATAAGTTGGTGACATACGTTCCATTATCTAGACGTTGAAAATTTTAGTCTTCATAAGTAAAGGTTTAAGTATCAGATTTGCACCAGTCATCCCATGATAAAATTTTAAAATATGGAGAGGGTGTAACGTAAAGTCAAGTCTTCTTGTCCTTGGAGCAACCATTCCCTTGTGCTTCCTCTCTTCTGTCATGACTTTTGTTTCGCACTAGTGTTGAGCTAATAGAAATGCCTGCTCTTTTAAATCTTCAAGAAATTTGGAGGGATAAGTAATTTGGTATTCATATTCTTTTACTATCAAGCCGTAATCCCATGTTCGAGTTGCTACCCTTTGAACAAAATGTGTTGTAACTAATTGTCCGATGTCTGGTGTAACACTTCATGAATATTAACATCTCTTATGGAGCATTCACTATAAATATAAAATTTGTATTTTGTAGGAGGTGGCTTTCCTTTTGTGGAAAGAATCTTGGGAGCTTGGAAAAAATCCAATGGCAAGCAGAGGATCTCCCCTCCATGGTCCACGCATAAAAATAATTGAGAAGGCCCAGAATCTTTTCTTAGAAACGAAGGAATATACCTTTGAGGCGAAGGCCGCTGAAGAGCATGCAAAGTTGTTGAGGTTAGATTTGAGTTTATCTGCGCTATTAGTTGGGGGAACTATTGAATTTCTAGTGCATGCCATTCATTGCATTAACTAGGCTGCAAGGGGTAGCATGTTGTGTGTATAAGATGTCAAATCTCGTAACTTTATTTTTGATTTGTTTTGTTTTTTACTGTTTTTCTCATTACATTGTATTTCTACAGAATGCAGCATGACTTAGAAGTGTCAACAAAGCAGGCCATTTTTGTTGATTCCAGTATCAGTGATACAATTCGAACATGTATTGTTCTGGGAAATCATCGAGCTGCAATGAAAGTGAAAACAGAATTCAAGGTTTGTGAGACTGAAGCTTGCACCTCCTTCCAAGTCTTTTTCCTCGAACCTCATTCCTTTTCTGTTTTTTAACGAAGTAAAAACTTTGAGTTTATTCTCATGTTTGATGCAAAATAAAACAGTTGGCATGTTCTCGTCCAAAAAAAAAAAACAGTTGGCATGTTCTTTGATTGTTTACAAGCTCTTATTTGGTTTTTCGCATTGACTGCAATATAGACCTTGACTGCTTTATTGTGAAATCGTCTCAGGTTTCTGAGAAGAGATGGTATTGGCTAAAAGTTTTTGCTTTGGCTACAATCAGAGATTGGGATGCCTTGGAGAAGTTCTCAAAGGAAAAAAGACCACCAATTGGTAAGGCGTTCATTTAATTAAAGCAATCACATTTTTGTTGCTGAGAGAAGGGAGAAGGAATAAGCAACATTCAAAATCTACTTTTGCCTTATTTTCCTCCCTTTTTGGGGACATTCCATAGAAGGCTGCCCGCCATGCTAAGTTGATACCCTTTTATCTTTCGTATGATAGGTTACAGACCATTTGTGGAGGCATGTGTCGAAGCAGATGAAAAAGGAGAAGCTTTGAAATATATCCCAAAACTCACAGATCCTCGAGAAAGAGCGGAGGTAATGTAAACCTTAGCCCTGCAATTTAGCATTCGCTCAAATCTTCTACATCTCTTTGATTATGCCCATCTTTAATATTTGTACAGTCCTATGCTCGGATTGGCATGGCCAAGGAAGCTGCTGATGCTGCCTCCCAGGCAAAGGATGGTGAATTGCTTGGTCGACTAAAATTGACTTTTTCACAAAATGCTGCGGCTTCATCAATTTTTGATACTCTTAGGGACCGGTTATCTTTTCAAGGCGTGTCATAGTTTTCCTGCCTCCATCCTACCCCTTTTTTTGTTTAATCTTTTTTTTTCAACTGTGTATCGTGTGCATTTTTCTTTACATTGTACATGGCAGGATGAATGTAAAGGCAGATGAGTTTTGTTTTCATACTTGATGTATTGTGAGCATTGTTGAAGTTCATGTATGTATGAGCATAGTTTAGTTTGCTGCTGGGTAAATCATTCTGCAAAACGAAGGTATCTTGGTGGTTGCCGCGTAAATTATTCTGAAAAATAAGAATAATGCTTGTGATTTTGTACTTGTTTGGGCAATAGCATCATGCCACTGCTCATCTGAACTTTTTATTTTTTATTTTTTATAAGGGTGTGTGTGTGGGTCTTTTCGGTCGTTTCTGCTGATATTTCACCCTCTATTTCCGGTCTCTCAGGACACACATAATTTGTGACCAAATTGAATGAAATTCAACCAGTTAGCTAACCATTGTGAGTAATTTCAATTAGCAAATAGTTAAGCTTTTGTACGTTTAGGCTTCACTTAGATGGAAGAACGTGAAAGAAAGGTTTAGATGGGACAATTAAGCTAAATTTGGTACAAAACTAGAAAACATTAGGCGGTACTTGAAAACAGTAACCCACTAGTTTATTACACCATCATGTTTTCACATTGACACATGAACATGATCTTAAAAAAAGGCAGTACTTGAAGCAAATAATTGCATACAATGATAACCGAAACTCTGATTTAAGTTACAAGCTTATTCATCGAACCGAATAACTAACGAAAATCGGCTTGGAGAGATATACAACATAGGAGAACAATACTTTACTTCAAGGAACAAACTCACAGCTGATCAGAAATGCACCTTGTTTAGTCAGTCACCTTCAAAGATGCATAAGGTGAATTCTCATATTTTCCATCCCACCTGCAATTTTGATTGAATAAAAAGCATGTTCATGATTCTATCCTGAGCCAAAACATTGCCCAGATTATAAATTATGAAGCTACCCTTACCTGTGTTCTTCCTTTTCAGGAATCTGGAGCTCCAAATCTTCTTCAAACGGCTGAAACACTTGGTCTATCTTCTCATCACCCACATTGTCAAGAGATGGTGGGTTCCACTACAACCAAATACAACAGGAGTTCCTTAGATTTGCTTGTCTTGAGAGATGATTATGTAATCTTTAGAGATATGTACTGAAACTAATTTGATCGTAAATCGTAAGACGTAGAATTGGAAACATTTTAACAGAAAGAGGAGATTAGTACCTTAGGGGCATTATCCTTGTCAATAGTGAGAGCTCTAATACCCTTTATATCAAAATAGAAGATTAGTACATTTCAAAAGCAGGGAGAAAGAGGGTGTTTCCAACATGGGATTGTTTATTCTTATATGTTCTCGTTAGTAATATTGGTATACAACAATTACCTCATATACATCCTCAGATATTATGGCTCTTAGTATATTGATTGTGAGTCTAAATTCCTTCTTCAGACTTTCAGGCAATGTTTGCTTCCTGCCTTCACGAATCTGGAGAAGAAAAGGTCAGAGGCAGCTTAAGCATCAAAAGGGCAGAAGGAATTATCTACGGGTTGCATTTCCATAGATGTTAAAATCAGAGAGAGACAGACCAAAACAGATGATGGCATCTTTACTAACAAGCAATACCATGGCTACTGCCTTTTGAAAAGGTATTCACTAGGACTTAAAACCTAATGTGCAACTGATCAAACTGCGAGAAACCATACCGATCTTAGTGTTATTCTCAATCCTGTAGGGGATGATCTTTTTAAGCCCTTAAGAACTGGACTTATCCATCCATTTCCTTCTTTGGTTGCCTCTGCTTCCTGAAAAACAAACACACATTTGTAGAATTTACGCCTGAGCAAATACCTGAATCTCCATTTTTACGAAGAAAGTGTTCATTATTCTGTTATATCAGATATGAGCAAACTTACAAATGATTTTATAATCTCAGCCACTGTATCTTTGGAGAAGCACTCATCAATTATTGACTGCCTGAAAGGTAAGGAAAGGTTATTGAGATCGAGACATGGAGCTTTGCATGTTAATGTTAAGGATTGAAGTGGAATTAACAATTAAACACCAGCAACTAAGATTTATTACTTGTTTAAAACACTTTCTTCATCAGGCTGGACTTCCACCGCAAATTCTTCAATCGCAGCTTTGACTGCATTCTCATGTCCAGAGTTTAAGCTTATCAAACGCTTCTCTAGATCAGATAATTTCTGATGAACAAAAACAGTTCAATAGCAAATTTTAGTTTGACATAGTCACATAGTAACTATGAAGAAGAATTATATCAAAGAATCTAATAATGATGGCATAATGCAGTCTTTTAGCTTTTCAGATCACTTGAGGGGCAAATCTTGTGAGCTAATACTTCCGAGACTTGGTTTCAGAGGAAGAAAATTATAGTGAAGGAATGAGAAAATCACCTCAAGAGGGACAAAATGGGTTGCCAATCCAGCAGCAACCAATTCCTTACCATTCAGTCTTGCTCCTGTTAAGGCAAAGAACTCCCCTGCGTTCCCCACACGATACCAAACAATTTCAGTAAAATCCAGGAAAAACTATTTTCCCCTATATTTGCATGCTTACCGAGATGCCCAGGAAGATGGGATAGTATATATGAGAAACCACAATCAGTATGAAAGCCAATACTAGCTTCCGGAGTGGCAAATACCTGTTATGAAATATGCCACAGAAAATTTTGATGTCACTATGCAGACATAGATATCAAGCCAGTAAACACTAAAGATAGAGGTGTTTCTATAAACATCTCACTAGGATCATATTCATACTCACAGTTTTTTCTGTGACTACCGAGAACTTCATTGGGACCATTAAAGATGCGCCTCCACCCATTGAAATTCCATGGACCAGAGCCACCTATTGATAACATGAATTCTTCAGTGATACCCTTAAATAGTGGCATAAACTTGGAATCATGCAGTCTACAGGGAACCCATTTTCAAATGGAAACGCAGGCAATAGGATTACTTTATTTCAAGCATTACCTGGGTTTTCTTATAAGTATGAATGTGATAGCCAAGCCAATACATTCTGTAAGCCACTTCAAGGCAGGAATCCTCTGCCAAAGAAGGTTCAAGAGCAACTTCACTTTCTGTATATATTAAGAACTTAAATATTTTCACAAGAGAAAGAATTTACTTGAGTTCCTGCCATCATAGAACATCTTCAAGTCCCCACCGGCTGAAAAAGCTCGACCCGATCCCTATACAAGAACACCAAAGCATATCAAGTGGCTAATATCTAAATGGAATTGAAAACTTCATCAAAGTTGTGCATTGATCTATTAAACCACGACCACCAATGCTAGTTCAAGATATTTCAGGAAAAATTGGAAGTAACCTTGATAATTACAAGCTCAGCTTTATCATCTTTTTCCCACTTTTCCAAGTATTCTGCTAGCAAAGAAACCTGATTGCAGTGGAAAAAAAGTGAATTAAGAACCAAAGAAAAAAGAAACCAAGAACTTAAACAAAACTAGTCGACTTTGTGAGCATACCACTTTTGATGAGATGACATTCAAATGACGAGGCCTGTTCAAGGTGATCAACCTCACATGGTCTATTTCTTCTCCAAGAACAACCTAAAAGATTACATAAACACCCATATGGTAATTACTAATTAGCAGACAGTTATCATGTTCACTATTTGCAAGAAGAAAACTAAAAGTAGAAACATCAAAAGAAAGGTTGGTGCAATTATAAATGCACAAGGAGATTACCTCATCTGAATTTACAACTTCTTGTGCCATTTAAATGATCAATTAACTAGTGGATTAGAAGCCAACAAGCTGCACAAACAAATTAACAACAAGGGGCAATGAGGAAAACATGAATTTTTTTAGCAATGAACTAATCCCAGATAATTATTTCCAGAATTGGGGGGCAACCGCCAAGAAACTTGCCCATTTCATTCCAATCTTTCAAAGTAGAATTAGAAGCATTGCAGTTCAAGTTTTTTGAGCTGACCAAATCGATCAAAGAAGCATTGAGAACTTACATGAACCGTGGAGCTTGTACAAAAAATGCAGCGAGCAAAGTGGGTTTGTGAAGAGGGTGATGATGGTGCAGTATTTAACGTTGGCTATTGACTGTTTGACTGTTTGCTAGCTACTCGTTTGTTAGAGAGAGAGAGAGAGAGAGAGAGAGAGAGAGAGAGAGAGCATCCATGTCCGACCGAGTCTTTATTTTTATGTCCAGCTAGTCTTGCTGTGTACGTTTAATCTACCAACCACCTCCAACTACACCATGGTTTTGATCCATTGTAGTTGCCAATTTGCCACCAACACCACCCATCATTTCCTCCTCTCTTTTTTCATTTTTCATTTTCGGACTTATGGGAAAGTTAGATGAGGAAGTTTTATCAAAACCAGATTTTTCCTTCTGGTTTCTTACTACTTTTCTCTTTTAAATGTAGTTTCTTAGATTATTGAGAGTAACCGAAGTTATGGAAGCTTCCAGTCATAAAACCCACAAGGAACAAAAGCCTCGGTTTTTCTTTTTAACATAGGACAAAGAAAAGTTACCACTTAACTCGCTAATATACAAAATTTGTGATTTTCAAAACCTTTAGAAAGTCACTTCCTTAATTCCTCCACTTAAAGCATCCGCAATGATGGTTAAATAGTTCAATGCATGTTTTTGGAATTCAAGTGCAATTTTATTTGCAATGATACAGTCCAATAGTTTCAAATCAATAGTTATATTTTCTTACATGTTTTTTTACATACTCAAATAAAATAAAATGGATAAACTTAATAACACTAAAAATTGTACCATTGAAATATTATCAAAGATCTTTAAAAATATACCAATTTATCTGAAGAAAAATAATAATAATTTCGTGCCAAACTTGTATATTTGGATTTTCTTCAAAAATTTAGGCAAAGAAAGGTTCAAGTACGCATACTACACATGCATTAATTGGTATTATACATTAATTGCTGTATTTTATATATTTTTTATTGACATGTGGGTCCCATGATTAGCCTATTGCAATCCAATAAAAGGTTCATCACATAGCACTCTCTATTGCAATGAACTAAATTACACCATTGCAAGTGAGATTTTACTGTTTTAACTCAAAGGTTAATCGTTTTATTAGTCCCTGAACTTAAACTTGATTTGCATTTTAATCCCTCAATTTCCAAAATCGTTCCCGTGGTCCTTCAACTTCAGTTTCATTAGGACAAATGGCCCTGCCATCAATTTTGTTAACTTTTCAGTTAAATGCAAGGGCAAAATGGTATTTTTGTAAAATCCACCATGCATGAAAGAGAACCTTAAATCTAAAATGTAAAATATACCCCACAAGCTGCTTCGACCTACAAGTGCCAATCTTTCAGGTACAGAAAACCTCAAGCATTTATCATAAGAATATAAGTAAACATTATTACAAAGTGGGTAAACATTCAATTTAGCTCTTGGTTAAGCATGAACAATCAAACTAGACCTTATTTTAATTATTCTGAAAGATAAGAATAATGCTTGTGATTTTCTATTTGTCTGAGCAATAGCACCATGCCACTGCTCATCTGAATTTTATCTTTTGTGTGGGTCTTTTTGGTCGTTTTACTGACATTTCCCCCTCTATTTCTGGTGGTCTCTCAAGACACGGATAATTTGTGACCAAATTGAGATAAATTCGACCAATTAGCTAGCCACTGTGAGTAATTTCAATTAGCAAATCGTTAAGGTTGTTTACGTTTAGGCTCCATTTAGATGGAAGAACGTGAAAGAAAGGATTTAGATGTGACAAAACTAGAAAACATTAGGCAGTACATGAAAACAATAATACACTAGTTTATTACACCATTATGTTTTCGCATTGACACATGAACATGATCTTAAAAAAAGGCAGTACTTGAAGCAAATAATTGCATATAATGAGAACCGAAACTCTGATTTAAGTTACAAGCTTATTCATCGAACCGAATAACTAACGAAAATCGGCTTGGAGAGATATACAACATAGGAGAACAATTCTTTACTTCAAGGAACAAACTCACAGCTGATCAGAAATGCACCTTGTTTAGTCAGTCACCTTCAAAGATGCATAAGGTGAATTCTCATATTTGCCATCCCACCTGCAATTTTGATTGAATAAAAAGCATGTTCATGATTCTATCCTGAGCCAAAACATTGCCCAGATTATAAATTATGAAGCTACCCTTACCTGTGTTCTTCCTTTTCAGGAATCTGGAGCTCCAAATCTTCTTCAAACGGCTGAAACACTTGGTCTATCTTCTCATCACCCACATTGTCAAGAGATGGTGGGTTCCACTACAACCAAATACAACAGGAGTTCCTTAGATTTGCTTGTCTTGAGAGATGATTATGTAATCTTTAGAGATATGTACTCAAACTAATTTGATCGTAAACCATAACACATAGAATTGGAAACATTTTAATAGAAAGAGAAGATAGTACCTTAGGGGCATTATCCTTGTCAATAGTGAGAGCTCTAATACCCTTTATATCAAAATAGAAGATTAGTACACTTCAGAAGCAGGGAGCAAGAGGGTGTTTTCAACAGGGGATTGTTTATTCTTATATGTTCTCGTTAGTAATTCTGTTATACAACATTTACCTCATATACATCCTCAGATATTATGGCTCTTAGTATATTGATTGTGAGTCTAAATTCCTTCTTCAGACTTTCAGGCAATGTTTGCTTCCTGCCTTCACGAATCTGGAGAAGAAAAGGTCAGAGGCAGCTTAAACATGAAAAGGGCAGAAGGAATTATCTACGGGTCGGATTTCCATAGATGTTCAAATCAGAGAGACACAGACCACAACAGATGATGGCATCGTTACTAACAAGCAATACCATGGCCACTAGCCTTTTGAAAAGTTATTCACTAGGACTTAAAACCTAATGTGCAACTGATCAAACTGCGAGAAACCATACCGATCTTAGTGTCATTCTCAATCCTGTAGGGGATGATCTTTTTAAGCCCTTAAGAACTGGACCTATCCATCCATTTCCTTCTTTGGTTGACTCTGCTTCCTGAAAAACAAACACACATTTGTAGAATTTACACCTGAGCAAATACTTGAATCTGCATTTTTACCAAGAAATTGTTCTTTAATCTGTTACATCAGAAATGAGCAAAAGGTAACTTACAAACGATTTTATAATCTCAGCCACTGTATCTTTGGAGAAGCACTCATCAATTATTGACTGCCTGAAAGGTAAGGAAAGGAAATCGAAATCAAGATATGGAGCTATGCATGTTGATGCTAAGGATTGAAGTGGACTTAACAATTAAACATCAGCAACTAAGATTTATTACTTGTTTAAAACACTTTCTTTATCAGGCTGGACTTCCACCGCAAATTCTTCAATCACAGCTTTGACTGCATTCTCATCTCCAGAGTTTAAGCTTATCAAACGCTTCTCTAGATCAGATAATTTCTGATGAACAAAAACAGTTCAATAGCAAATTTTAGTTTGACATAGTAACTATGAAGAAGAATTATATCGAAGAATATAATAATGATGGATGTGAATAATGCAGCCTTTTAGCTTTTCAGATCACTTGAGGGGCAAATCTTGTGAGCTAATACTTCCGAGACTTGGTTTCAGAGGAAGAAAATTATAGTGAAGGAATGAGAAAATCACCTCAAGAGGGACAAAATGGGTTGCCAATCCAGCTGCAACCAATTCCTTACCATTCAGTCTTGCTCCTGTTAAGGCAAAGAATTCCCCTGCGTTCCCCACACGATACCAATCAATTTCAGTAAAATCCAGGAAAAACTATTTTCCTCTATATTTGCATGCTTACCGAGATGCCCAGGAAGATAGGATAGTATATATGAGAAACCACAATCAGTATGAAAGCCAATACTAGCTTCCGGAGTGGCAAATACCTATCATGAAATACGACACAGAAAATTTTGATGTCACTATGCAGACATTGATATCAACCCAGCAAACACTAAAGATAGAGATTTTTCTATTAACATCCCACTAGGATCATATTCATACTCACAGTTTTTTCGGTGACTACCGAGAACTTCATTGGGACCATTAAAGATGCGCCTCCACCCATTGAAATTCCATGGACCAGAGCCACCTATTGATAACATGAATTCTTCAGTGATACCCATAAATAGTGGCATAAACTTGGAATCATGCAGTCTACAGGGAACCCATTTTCAAATGGAAACGCAGGCAATAGGATTACTTTATTTCAAGCATTACCTGGGTTTTCTTATAAGTATGAATGTGATAGCCAAGCCAATACATTCTGTAAGCCACTTCAAGGCAGGAATCCTCTGCCAAAGAAGGTTCATGAGCAACTTCACTTCTGTATATATTAGGAACTTAAATAGTTTCACAAGAGAAAGCATTTACTTGAGGTCCTGCCATCATAGAACATCTTCAAGTCCCCACCGGCTGAAAAAGCTCGACCCGATCCCTATACAAGAACACCAAAGCATATCAAGTGGCTAATATCTAAATGGAATTAAAACTTCATCAAAGTTGTGCATTGATCTATTAAACCACGACCACCAATGCTAGTTCAAGATTTCAGGAAAAATTGGAAGTAACCTTGATAATTACAAGCTCAGCTTTATCATCTTTTTCCCACTTTTCCAAGTATTCTGCTAGCAAAGAAACCTGATTGCAGTGAAAAAAAAGTGAATTATGAACAAACAGAAAAAGAAACCAAGAACTTAAACAAAACTAGTTGACTTCGTGAGCATACCACTTTTGATGAGATGACATTCAAATGACGAGGCCTGTTCAAGGTGATCAACCTCACATGGTCTATTTCTTCTCCAAGAACAACCTAAAAGATTACATAAACACCCATATGATAATACTAAGTAGCAGACAGTTATCATGTTCACTATTTGCAAGAAGAAAACTAAAATTAGAAACATCAAAAGAAAGGTTGGTGCAATTATAAATGCACAAGGAGATTACCTCATCTGAATTTACAACTTCTTGTGCCATTTAAATGACCAATTAACTAGTGGATTAGAAGCCAACAAGCTGCACAAACAAATTAACAACAAGGGGCAATGAGGAAAACATGAATTTTTTTAGCAGTGAACTAATCCCAGGTAATTAGTTCCAGAATTGTGGGGCAACCGCCAAGAAACTTGCCCATTTCATTCCAATCTTTCAAAGTAGAATTAGAAGCATTGCAGTTTAAGTTTTTTGAGCTAACTCGACAGCAAATCGATCAAAGAAGCAATGAGAACTTACATGAACCGTGGAGCTCTTGTACAAAAAATGCAGCGACCAAAGTGGGTTTGTGAAGAGGGTGATGATGGTGCAGTATTTAACGTTGGTTGACTTTTTGACTGTTTGCTAGCTACTTAAGTAGCTCGTTTGTTAGAGAGAGAGAGCATCGATGTCCAAGTCTGTTTGACTGTTTGACTGTTTTCTCTGCTTAAAGTATCCGTTATCATGCCGCAATTATGGTTGAATAGTTCAATGTATGTTTTGGCATCTATGGAATTGAAATGCAATTTTAGTTACAATGTTACAGTTTAGTTTCAAATCAATAGTCATATCTTCAAATCAATAATTAATAGTTTACTCAAATAAATTAAAATGTATAAATGTAATAACACTAAAAATTGTACCATTGAAATATTATCAAAGAGATCTTCAAAAATATACCAATTTTGAATATATCTAAAGAGAAAAAAAAATTAATTTCGTGCCAAACTTGTTTATTTGGATTTTCTTCAAAAATATAGGCAAAGAAAGATTCAAGTATCCATGCTACACATGCATTAATTGGAGAATTTATAGAATAATACGGTATCATCACATCAGCTGGTAATACTTCCATTAAAAAGGGGAATGCTAGCAACCTTCTATCTAACTTTCTCTTTTGGACATTCTCCTTTTTTAGCATGCAATGTGTCACTTACTCACCCTTAAAACAATGTCATTAATGCACCAAACAATTTAGTTTTTTATTTCCAAATTTACCCTTACTAAATGTTTTAATAATATATTTAATTACACATAATACATTAAGGGGATGTATTGAATTGAGATTTTAAAAGAATATTTATGGATAAATAAGTCCAATGGATTTTAAAATACTATTTAGGAATGTAATGACTTATAAGATTTTTTTAAAAGATTTTTTACGTTTGGATTTTAAAAGATTTATATCATAAGAATTTATAAGATTTGAAAGGACCACATGGATTTTTAACTTCCCCGTCAAGTCTCTCCCACTTTAATCAGCAACCGCCCTCTTCCCACCCCACCCCACCCCACCCCACTGCACCCCACACCCAACTAACCCCACCACCAAACCCAATGCTTATGCTCTGCTCCTACTTGTCTTAGCCCTCTTTTCTTCTCCAACCTGTCTTATCCCAAACCCACCCCATCCTCGATGTCCCCATTTTGATTCTCTATTACTACTGAAATCAATTCCAAGAATTATCGAAGGAATGTATCAGCAAATATTTTTACAATTGAAACCCAATTTTACTCTTCCAAATAACCTTTGGAATTTGGATGAAAAAAATAGTCCTTTTGCCGCGCCACACTCACCCAGTAACAGTTGATTTACTTGGTGCAATTTGTTTTTATGATATGAAATTTAGGATTTGGATTTGTTCTTTTCTTCATTATATGGCAGCCTTGGGCGCATGAGATGGGTGTCTTTGGTTTTTTTTTTCCTACAACGGTTTTGGGGTGGTGGGGTGGGGGTTTGACGTGGAAGAGGAAGACGAAGGGAGAAGGACTTAGTTTTTTTTAAATAATTTTAATTAATTGTTTTTTAATTATGAAAAAAGGCATGGCATTACCCTTTTCTTATTTAATTTTTTGGGTTATTCGTAGCAATGGTCCCTCAACTATACTCATAGTTACACTTTGGTCACTCAATTCAATTATTAGTTGCAGAAGTCACTCAAGTAAGTATTGTGTTGCACCATTAGTTCTTCCGTCAAACTCTGTTAAATTTTCTGTCAAAAGTGAGGGTAAGTTTGGAAATTCATCCACAGGGTAAGTTTGGAAATTCATCCACAACCCTCCCTTTCTCTCTCTCTTTCTCTCTCTGAGCGAACTCGAATAGCCACTATAGCAGCATTTTCATCATGCCTAAACGGTACCGGTAAGGTCCTAAAGAACTGTTGAACCATCCATTCAAGCACGCCCCAAAATCCGCCCCGACTTGCCCGATCCTGTTACCGATATTGAGAATCGCGGAAACCCCATTAATCCTGGAGTTCTCGGCCACCAACCCAACAAAGTCTCTCTTGCCCAAACTCTAGTTCGAGAACTCGAGATTGAAGAGCTTCAACGTGTTAGGGTTAGGCCAAGCGAACGACAACGTACTGATGTGGGACTGAATCAAACCCGTGAAGCCTTGCGCGAGGCGGTCCACTAAGTCCTAGCCATGGCGCTAAACCTCCTCCCAAGTTTCGAAGGACCTCTCTACAGACATTTCAGCAAAAGTTGAAAGATTTTTGTGTTGTTCCTCTGAAACAGTCACAACTTCTTCATGGCCCAGAAACAATGAGATTAGGATTTTGATTTGAGCTTCTAATAATGGAAAACCATAGCTTTTTTGAGTTTTAATAACAATTTCAAGCTTGAAATTTGAGCTTTCGAGCTTATATTTTTCAGTCTTAAATCATAAAATAAAAATCCCAACATGTTTCAGATTTGTAATGGAAAAAACAAAAGAAACCCAGAGAGAACCCTTCACTGCTCTCTCTCTCTCTCTCTCTCTCTCTCTCTCTCTCTTCTGAAACCCATTTCCTCTTATATATGTGATACCCAACCAGTAGGCAACTCCTATAGCCTGTTGCTCCCCCATTTTTGTGAAAATCTCTTACCCCTTATATAGTACACACCCAATTCCCAAACCCATCTCCATATCCCTCACTAATACTAATAGTTGTAATATAGGAAGGAAGAGATGAGCACTCTCTCTCTCTCTCTCTCTCTCTCTCTCTCTCTCTCTCTCTCTCTCTCTCTCTACATTTATGGATGTTTATGGTTGATGGTTTACAGTGAGTGCTGGGTTGGGGTGGGAGGAAGGATTGGGTGGCGAGTTTGGTACAAGGGAGGAGAAGCAATCGAGTTGTCTTTCTCTTTTCCTTTTTCTGCCCAGATTTTGATATAAGGGAGGAGAAGTAAGGATTGGGTTGCGACAATGGAGGGTTGCGGATGAAGGAGAGGGTTGTGGATGAATTTTCGAATTTACGCTCACTTTTGACAGAAAATTTAACAGAGTTTAACGGAAGGACTAATGGTGTAACACAACACCTACTTGAGTGACCTCTGCAACTAATAATTGAATTGAGTGACCAAATTATAACTACGGGTATAGTTGAGGGACCATTGTTGCGAATAACCCTAATTTTTTTAACAACGCGATAAGAAAGCTGTAAAAAAAATTTGGATTAATTGAAAGAAAATGGAAGCCAAATAAGGAAAAAAATTATATTTAATAAGGGTAAACTTGGAAAACAAAATCTATGCATTCATGACATTGTTTTAAGTGTAAGGAATATAACATGTGTCATGTGAAAAAGGAAGAATGTCCAAAAGAGAAGGTTGGAGAAAAGATTTGAAACTCCAATTTTACCCTTTAAATTAAAAAAATTAAATGAAATAGAAGAGAAAATGTTCCAGCAACAATCGCTAGCCCTCAATCTCATTGTCGTGCGCTTTGCCTCCCATGGCTGCCGCCCCCATCCTCTTATTTCATTCCTCTGTTTCTGTATTTTTGCAGTCAAATCACATCCCATCATTGCCCTTCTCCCCAATTATGCCAAGCAAACTCCTTTCTTCAACAAACAATACCGTGAAGAAGACCCAAATCCCATTTCAATTTGTTAATTAGGTGCATAGCAATTTGCCCAGTCCTGCAAGCATCAAACCCATAGTAGCAAGTCTTTCAATCACGTTGTATGTGTTAGACATGAAGATATTATTACGAATTTGGTCACTCCGCCGGCCCTTCGTCTCTCTCCCTGAAACAGCAACTGCTCTTTAACCCATGGAAGCACCTGCAAGATCTCTAATCATTGCAAATGGGTCCATATTCAAACAAAATACTAATTTATTCATTATCAAATTGAAATACCAATTTATTAATATACTGAGACATTTGAATGAACATCGAGTAATGGAAAGACATAGGGGGAGGGCCGTCGGATGATGGTGTCAGTGCGATGGTAGGGGTTGTTTTCATTTTCTCTGTTTTTCTAACAAGTTTTTTAATTTTGTTGTAAATTGTAAAATTGGAGTTGCAAATCCATCTGGAACAATAGTTTAATTTCTTATAAAAAAATAATACACAAGGCAAATTTTGAATGGAAGTATTACCAGCTGACGTGGTATGTACTATTCTATAATTTCTCCATTAATTGGTATTATACATTAATAGCATAATGCATGAATTGCTAGTTTTTTTATTAGCATGTGAGTCCCATGATTAGCCTATTGTGATTCAATAGGTTCATCACATAGCACCCTCTATTGCAATTGCATCTATTGAATTTGCAATAAACTAAATCACACCATTGCAAGTGAGATTTTACTCTTTTAGTTCAATCATATGCTCTTACCACCTCTCTTTTTATTGTAATTCTGGGGTTTTGATGCACCCACTTGGATTGGTGATCTCTCGTTTCTTAGATTATTGCGTGTAACCGAAGCCAAGGGAGCTTCCACATTGATTTTTTTTTTTTGGCCGAAAGCTTCCACATTGATACTTAAAAGAAAACCCATAAAGAAGCCTCGGTTATAGTACATGTTTTTCCCATTTGATCAAAGTCTTATTTATCATTTTGTGATGGGGCATAAAAAAAGTTGCCACTTCTCTCACCAGATAAAAAATATGGATTTTTATAACCTGTAGAAAGTCACTTCATTAATTTAATTCCGCCACCGTTGCCTGAAAGCCCTGCAGTAGTTCGCTGTTAAAACTTGACTCCCACAGATGGAATGGAGTACACAATCTTCATAATCAAAAGGTTTAGGAAAAGCATAAAACAAAGTACCAAGCTCATTATAGACTTGTAAAGCCACAATCTTCAAAACTGAAACACTCTGGATAACAGAAAAAGAATGTTCATACTCGAAAGAAACCAAAATTCAGTAAAACTTTCATCACCATTCCTAGGTTCAACTAGTTTAGCTAATTAAAGTGCAAAGCTTTCAGATGAAAGGAAACCGCGAGGCAACAAAATTACACAAAGATGTTGGGCCTGGTTGCCTTGTATGTCGTCTTGAGCTTCCTGGTTGGGGGCCTAACCTTCTTGAACACCAATGGGAATTTGATCTTGGAGTTATGGAACTGCTTGGTGCTCTCCCTCTTGCAAAGTTTTGCAGGGATAGTTGCTGTCTTAATGATTTGGATGCATGGAGACCTCACCCTGTGACGAGATGCCATCTCAGTGTACATGTCTTCTACAGCACCGTTGAGAGTAGTGTCCCGGTATTCCTTGTACATGTTGTGATAACCAGTTCGGCTCTGATATCGCAGCCAAATTCCATAGTTCTTGATCGTTGTTGGACTTTTCTCAAATATCTGCAATAAGAAAATATCATATTCTTCTTCTCAACCCAAATACTGTGAATACTATAGTCAGTAAAAAACACTAGCAAAAAACTCTAGCAAAAACTCTTGTCAGTAAGACTGGAAAGAGAAAAAGAAAAAAGTTCTTGCCAGTGACGATGTGTTCACCTGGTACTGTATACACTACAATAGAAAATTCACATCATCTAATCTATACATAAAAATCTCAAATCATGCATGAAAGAGAACCTTAAATCTAAAATGTAAAATCTACCCCAGAAGCTGCTTCCACAAGTGCCAATCTTTGAGGTACAGAAAACCTCAAGCATTTATCATAAGAATATAAGTAAACATTATTAAAAGGTGGGTTAACATTCTCTTGGTTAAGAAGCCAATCCACAATTGGTAAAAGAACACATTAGCAGCTCATGTTGGCTCATAGAGGAAGGGAGATGTTAACAGAAGAGTAAGATGCCTACCTCATTAATGGCCAAAACTTGTCCATTGCTTTTCTTCACTTTCTTCAACTTCCTCAAAAAGTACCTAATTTAAAATAATAATAAAAAGAAGTTCAAATGAATGGAGGAAAACATCTGAACTAGAACCCGAAAACATAACAAATGAATGGACAAAAACATCTGAACGAGAACCCGAAAACATAACAACAGAAATTGAAGAATTTGTGACCAATGAAAACCATGAAAGGTCCATAAAAATCATACAAAAAGTTAATTTCTTTCTTTCATGGAACCTAAACTCTATACTTGTTTAACTTTTTTTGGCACCATCCGGAAATCAAAGAAGATTCTAACCATATGAATTTGTTGCATTGGTACGCACAGTCAAGTGTGGGCTTATTTTATCTGAGGTCCTAACTCCTAAATGACCAAGAAACTAAGATTAAAAATTCATTCTTTTCGTATCCCCTACATTTTTCAGGAACCAAATAAAAGAAATATAGCAAATAGAACATGGAAAAGTGCTCACCAGAACTTGGATTTGGCACGGACCTCATTGGTGGCCCAGAGCTTCATACGGTAGATCTTGGGATGCTCATCTTTTTCAGATGGGAGGGCTCTTCCCACCACCTGGTACTGATGAAACTGTTTACACAAAGCAAAACCCATCATTCTATGCTCCCTAAATCCATGTTCGCAGAAAACATGAAGCGAAACACTAATTGAAAACAAAGTAAAATCACAAAACATGAATAGAGAAACGAAATGAAAGCATACAAAAGTTTCCAATGGAAACAAAGACTAACAACCGATAATGGGTTGTGGTAGCTAGATCAAGAGAATAACATAGAGACTCACCCTGAAGGTAACCATTTGGGATGTGGGAGAGAGGCCGCTGCTGACTGCTGGCTGCTCTGTCTCCAAAAACAGGTTCTCTTCCAATGCTCTAACAAGTGAAGGTTAAAAAACCCTACTTCTTCTACTTTCTGTATGGGCCCTCAAAAGTCCAACTAAAGCCCAAAATTTTATGGGCCAAAATAATACAGCCCAAAAACAAATTTGGATCTTTTAATTTTTAGATTTCTTAATTTTTTAATTTTGAAGTTTTAAAGAAGTCCAAAATAAAAAAACGAAATAAGGGCGATAGATACAAATTCTGGAAGCTGCTGATATTATATCATGGATTTGATTTCTTTTTCAATTTTCAGAAGGTGGTCTGGGCTTGATTTTGTTGAACTTATATGTCATTCAAGCAGCCCAATAAAACTCAAAATTTCAACAGAGCATAGTGTTTGGCCCATGAATAAATTTTTAAGGCTTTAAGCTGGTGGGCACGGTCCAATTTGATTCGGTTTAGAGCTAAACCGCACTGTGCAATGTTACAGAGAGGCTACAGTGAGAGGTTATAATGAGAGGGTCCTTAATAGCTATTCGACCCCCACATTGTAACCCCTCAATATAGCCCCTTATGTAAACATCATAATTTGAATTTGTTTGGTTTAGGCTTCAAATGTGTAACGCAAACGGAGTCTAGTCCAGTTAAAGAGGGCATTGACTTGCGGACTTCGAACCCTCATAGCATATTGGTAATGTGTGTGAGAGAAATTTCCTTTCCTTGTAGTTTAAACTATTATTTAAAATAAAAATAAATAAAAAACCATTTCATTTTGTGACAAGTTGCCCTTCATAAGTTATCTTCCTAGTTCCCTTTCTCGACTTCTCATCGGATGGGAAAAAAAGGTTCCTACAAGAAACCCAACTTGACCACGTGGGTCGTGACAATAAGCACACAAGCAGGTCTAACTTGTGATTTTGTGCACACAAAAACCTTGACTGCAGGTCAACACATTGAAATAGTTGGAAGAAATTAGAATGGTGAGGATAAAAAATTGTATTTCCATTCCGGTAGTCTTCCACTGAACCACGGTTCCTCTCGGACGCAGATAGGTATTTGTCAAGCTTGGCAAATTGCAATTAATAGTGAGAAAATTCAAAGTCCTACCTATTACGAGAGAGAGACATGCGCACCTCATATCATGTAATCAACTTTAATCAGATTCATTGGAAAGACTTGAGATTGAGATACATCTAAATAAGCTCATTTACTGGAGTTTATTGCTAGACATTGAAGTTTGTTCATCCGTATTTATCATCCATACACTAGACTTGTCGAACTCTATGACTGGTTAAGTTCGAGATAATGTCGGTGAAACGTACGGGAGACACTTACCTAAAACCAGGACTTGCAAGTTGTGCATTAAATCGGTTGGATGAATGAACGAGAATAATTGACTTGGGAACAGATGAGTCTTGGTTTCAGATATTCTGCAATAAGCCACATTGCAAGGCAATATGTTGGAAATTTATTTCTACAAAGCTGGCTCTTATGGTGAGAGCTAGCAATGGCCCCTCTAGATGTGGAATCTGGTCATTTCTTCCATCATGTAGAAGAAATTTCAAAGCATTAAAACTATGGTTGTCTCAAGATTTTATGCGGTTCATTTACGTCAGAAATACTATTCATGACCACACAACAAAACATATCCACTTTAAGTACTTGTCCCAAACTCCAAATTAACCATATACATATATACATGCATTGTGTATAAATGTTTACATTACACAGACACGAAATTACTCAAACCTATCCAAATTAACTATAAACTTATATATGCAGCTTGTGAAGCAGAGTTGAGATATGAGATAGCTTGCAAAGCATCAGAATGACTATAATATTACTAGAACAAAAGTAAAGGCTAATGGCCAACGGGGTCTAAACGAGTGGAAAAGGGCATTGACTTGCAGACCAAATATCTCAGGTTCGAATCCTCATGGCATTTTAGTTGTGTGTGTGTGAGAAACCACCCTCGTTTGTACTTAAAAAAAATATAAAAATTAAAGGAAAATGATTTTAACAAATTTGTTTTGTTACACCCAGAGCAAGCATATTCTTAGGAGGCTAATCTGGGGCCACCTTTGAATTGAGTAACCTTATCATCAACTGTATATATAGAGATTGAAATAAAAAGTAGCTGTGGCAGCCCAAAGGGTTGACTTGTTCTTTGTTTGTATACACACACTATATGTTTAAGTTTCTTGCACCTAAAAATTGACCAGTCTTTTTGTTTTATAATCTATATTCAATATCAGGAACCAACGACCTGCATACAAAATAATATTTATAGTCTAAAGAGTGATAAGGAATTAGGATAAACAAAAACAAATGGAGAAAAAAGGGCAACAAAGATTTAGAAATTCATGTGCAAACTCACACACAGTTGCGCCTTCCAAAATGAAAGAATCTGTGAGCAATAAACAAAGGTCTCAAGACTCTCAAACCAGCCGTTTGAGTAAACTTTCTAGTCTTAAACAATGAAATTAGATTAGGTCATAGAATATCAGCCTCCCTCCAAACCCCCTATTTGCATAAAGACACTTATAAAGTGATCATGAATGAATGATTCACTCAATTAAACTAAGAGATAAGAAGGCAACAAGAACACCAGAAAATATTAAATTTGAAAAAATGCATTGAGAAGATTGCTTGTTTGATCAGTACATCATGACCCTGTCTAGCTATCAATATGTAATCACTTGAACTTCAGAAAAATATAAAATGAAAAAACAATGAATCTAATTTCTGTGCGTTACCTCAGATCCTTGTCGGGAGGAAAAACTAAAAAAAAAAGAGAGAAAAAAAAAATTGTTTACAGTTTTTCACCTCCTCCTGATCTTCCAACAAAATATTGTTAAACATCAGCACATTTCATTGGTACATATCCTAGCCTAGACTTCTTTGTGTCATAGAGGATGTGAAAATTCTGCTGCTGATAGTTACCAATGATTGAAAGACCAGATTTTGGAGTTCCCAGCACTGCCAAGCAAACAACCTCTTGCGGATCGATCTGGATGAAGTAATTCTCAACTGGGAAATCCCAAACTGCTCCATCAGCAAACAGAATTGCAAATTCTGGAAGCTCTATCTTCTCAACACCAGACACATTGTAACAAGGATCTAAAAATGGGAAGTCATTTACAACTGGATAGCCTTTAACCTTCTTCGAAAATGCCTCCTTGATAATCTGGTATGCAGGATCTGCAAAATAACTCAGTGTGGTGCCAGAATCAATGATTGTACCTCCAGCACCTTCTGGTGTCAAATTCCATGTCTCCTCTGGTATGTCAACCACTTCCCCTCCAACCATGATGGATTTTATCTGGACATAGTAAAATGTATCAGCAGGGTTTTCTTTGCCTCCAACCAATGAGGTGTACCTCAACTTCGGGTGGCTCAAGAGCTCCTTGTCCTCCCCAAAAATCAACTTGCTGCTAACATTGGTGTCACTATTTCTATCTACCAGACAGTACGAGAATGAATGGCCATAAAGTGATTGAAGTTGAGAGGCAAAGGAGAGAGGCCCTCTCCCAAGTCCTAACAATCCTGCAGCCCCATGAAACAGGCCTCTATTCCAATGGCCACATCCAAACATCACTTTCTCCACTCTCTTAAAGTCTGCCTTCCCAGTATGTGATGTGAGATTAACAGTAAAGGTTTCAAGGGAAAAATCCCCAGTTGTATTGGAACTGTCCCCATACCAGTAGAAATAGGGACATGTTTGGTTCTCAGCCTTGCAAGGCTGAGGAGGATCCGGGGACGAAACCAATCGACACCGCTGATCCTGGCAGCTTATGTCTCTAAAAGAGGTGGAATCTTTAGGATCATAATGTGGTCCATCTTGCTCAAAACAAGCATAGCAAGGTGAACATTGGACCCAATTAAGATCACTACCAGTATCAAGTATCAAAGAGAAGTGTTTAGGAGGTGTACCAATAAAAACATCCATGAAGTACTCTCCAGAACCCAGACTGACCCCGGACTTCAAAGTTGCCTGAAGCTGACCGGAAAGCTCGCTTGTATAAGACTCCGGCGAGGCTGCCGGAGCAATAACTGGCTTGAATTCGAGGACCTTCTTGTCTTTCTGTAGCCTTGAAATGGTATTTTGATTCTTTTTCTCAACAATCCTTGTGTGGAGGGTCTGAATTCTGACCAAGTCTCTGACTGTGGACTCAATCACAGAACTCTTACGCTCGGATTCTCTGTTCTGTGACCTGTGCCTCAGGTGGAGCTTCACAGATTGTTTATGGGGTTTCATTTTTGTCATAGAATCATCAGCTACTTCATCCTCGTCGTCTTCAGATTCTTCATTATCGGACACTGCTTTTTCCATGGTTGAATCTGATTGCTTGGTTTTCTTTGAGCTGCTGAGGCTACATCCAGTGTGGGATGAGGAGGAGACAGCATTGAAGCTCATATGCTCTGGCAATTCTATGCCAGCGAGAGTGGAGCCATTAGGAGTTTGATTGTTGTGGTTGTGAATTCCAGCAATCGCAACTAGAGTGCAGGAGAAGATTACAAGGAGAACCAGTATGAGAGAAGCCTTAGCAACCATTCTGATCGTCTCTTCTTGTTTGAAAATCCTACATGAAGAAAACTTTAGAAGAAGAAAAAACTGGAAACAAACCCAGAAAGCTTGAAACTTTACTGAAATTTCAAGGATTTATGTGAAAAAATCAGAACTCAAAATTCTCAAGTGGTTGTGAGAAGAAAAACCCAGAAACAGAACAATTATAAAGGACTTGAATTCCAACGAAACAAGGAAAACAAATGAAAACGAAGCAGGGGGGGTTTATAAGCACAGGAGACAAAAACCCAGAAACGGAAACTTCAATTAAAGCTTTAAAAAAACAGAGACAGCTTTTAGGATACGGAAATAAATTGAAAGAAGACAGAGTTATGCAGGTGAAAATGTGTATATTGGGGAGATGGGAACATATTTATTGAAGAGAGAAGACTCAGTTAAAGCAAAGAAAGGAAGAGGCAAGTGTTGGGTTGTGAGGAGAGTCTGTGTGTCTTTCTCAGCTTTTAGAATCAATGTCAAAGAGTTTGAATCTGTTTTTGGCTTTCAAAAGGGCTGGAGTTGAAAACGCGGTTTGGAAATAAAAGAATGAATAGTGAGGCTGTGAATTGCGTTTTAATATAAAATTATATTAATGTTGTGTATGTGGTCTGTTCTGTAAGTGCTTACCTGGTCTTCATCTTGTTCTGCTTCTTCCTCTCTCTTTCCTGCTTCATTGGCTTACGGCACTGTGACTGCCATATATACCGTTATACTTTTACACCAAGCAGCTACACGAACATCAGCCTGCCTCTCTCTCTCTCTCTCAAATAGTTTTGAGTTTACTTGGTAAAACTATTTGGTCTTGGTTTGGACTTTGGTTTACTTTTCATATAGTTTAGGAAATAACGGGTTTACAATATTGTTTTATATTACCAAATCATCATTTTAGTAAAAGCCATATAAATTATGGAAAGTTTGAAAAAGTAAATACCGAATACGAAGTATTTTATTTGTTAACTTTAAAGAAATAATGGCATGTTTTTTTTGTTTTGCGAGAAAAATAACGGCATGTTTACTTGCAAGGAATGTGGGAATTAATGAATCGGAAAACTTAAGAAGAAGGAAAAGTAAACTCATGGGAAGTAAGGAATTGAAATAATTTCAATACCCCTGTGTTAGTAAGAGACAGAGGAGAATAAGGAATTGGAATAATTTTTTATACCTATCACATTAATATAGATTTTTTTAAATTTTCAAACATTAACTTAGGCTAATTTTATACAAGCAATATTTAGGAACGAGGAATGCAACACAATACATCGAGTAAAGGTTTTCCGGATGATTTTCGTGAGAGAAGTAGAGAAATATGTTTAAGGTTTAATGTCTGTAAGAGAAGTAGAGAAAAAGTACCAATTCTCATTCATTTCAAGATAGAGTGTAACAAACTTAAGTTCTTTTTTTATACAAGTGTAACGATCTATGTTAGGTGACCTTTATATATATTTTTGTTATAGTTTCTTATTTCATGAGGAACAAAAGACAAAGAGAATCATTTAATTATGCGTGAAGTTCTTGAAAGTCAAGGCACACTTTAGATGGCGGAAAACTTTTCCTATGGTCATTTTAAATTCACTCATAATTGTCAGATTTATAGTCAAAACTTGTTTTCTTTTTCTTCTCCATGGCTTACCCTAAAATATTGTTCAGAAGGCACGTATGCGTAGCAGGCATCACCATTTCAATCAGATATGGTCATTCAATCATGCAATGCTCAAGACCCTTTTTCAAGCAGCCTAATTAATCAATTAATACTATTATTCTAACTAAGCATGCTTAACTTTGATCTGACTCACTAAAGGTATATGAATATTTAATTTTTTTTTCTTTTGTCATTTGGATTTTGGACGGGTGACCACAACAAAGACATGATAAAAGCCGTTGAAGAATGTAATATCCTATGTCGGATACTTGACTAAATATATTACAACATATAGGTGGTTAAATTGAGGACAATCTCGGTGTTGGTGGAGTGAACTTTTTCTCTGTTTGACCTTTTTATTTAGTTTATTTTGTCAAATTTGAACATTTTCTTGATTGAACTTGTATATTTTTCTTTTTAATTTGGTCATATGCTGACGAGTTGCCTTGGGTCTTTTAGAAATGAGGTCACCAAGCAGGAGGGGGCATAAAGGGGGGAATGAATCAAGTAGATTATGACGTAGGGATCTAAACAAAATATATTAGACAGGAAATGAAAGCCTAGACTTATTACCTAACCAGCTCTTAGCCAAATAGTTAATGTCAAAGAGTAAAAGCAGGAATCTAGGATAACACCATATACGTGGTTGGAGGCTTGTGGTTTATGTTATGGTCTTTCCAATTTGCACAAGGCAAATTAATTTAACGACAACTTAATCTGAAAGTGATTTGAGATTAATTGGTTGTAGTATGTGACGATACCGTTGAATATTATTTTCTCATGAAAGTTGCTTCAAATTATTCCAACTACTATTGCTCGGATAGAAAATACATATGTATAGAGTGTGACATTTTTATGGAGATATATATATTTTTTTAAATACAAAGGAGGAAAAGAGATAAGGTATGTATTCAAACAATATTTGTCAAAAATGGATGCATATAATTTTTTGTTTGTTTAATAATCTGGCATGAATATTCATACTATCCATGCTCACTATCACTCGAGTTACAAATTCCCGCTTTGATATTTACTTACCAAGAATCGGGGAAGCCATGAATCGGAGAATTTAGATAAGAGAATCAAGGTATTGGAATCAGATCAACTACTCCCCCCTAGTTGATTCCATTCCTATTTTTGAGGGTATTCGATTAAGGATTTTAAAGTGAAATTTGCATAATTTTTTATTTTTTATGTGTTAGTAAATACAGGGAAGTATTCTAAAAAATGCGGGGAAGTCATGAATTGGAATCATTCCAATACCCATGTGTTAACACAGAAGAAGCAAAAATTGGAATAATTCCAATACTCTAATTCTTTTCCATATATGATTCCCATTTTTTAATAGTTCTCGTTTCTTTTGTTTACAAAAAAGAAATAAAAATATTGACATAACTTTGAAGCTTGGTTAATGATAAAAGAGAATTAAGTAGCTAAGCTAGCTTAATTTCCTCACCATGTCTACCAATAAATAAGAGAGAATGTCTGCCATTAATTTCTACATGGAATGTTCAACAAGACACCCCCCCACCATGACCGCCTTGAAATGTGAACACAGAAACACAAAACAGAGAGAAACGAAGGTAGCTGGTAGAATTTGAAGCAGACATACATGCCGTATTGCCGCCATATATATTAAATATATTTTGATATTATCAACAATAGAATTATAAAAATTAAAATTAAAAAAAAAGCATTTGGACCCATTGGATTTTGAAGTATTATTGTTGACTCCAAAAAATAACATTATTAAATTCAGGGGCTTTAAAAGTGGAAAAATTGGTATGCAATATCGTGTTCTTGTATAATTTGTCTGTGCTCCCATGTGGTGCTGACTTTGAAATATGAAATTTATATGTAAAACATAACTAGAGCACATTTTAATTCCTTATATTTATATGTAAAACACCTATAATGGAAACCAGAAAGATGAAATTTAATTAAGTATTGAATTCACATATATATATTTTCAAGTAAGTAGTCATGACCCATGCACTAATCGCTTTCCACAAAGTGGGAGAGAGTCTTTATCAGAAAATTATGGCGTTATATTCTTCTTCTTGTCTCGTGGAAACAAGATTTTCTAAGTCTGCTATATATATGGAATTAGTTAGGTGAAGTGAAGGCAGGTCAAACTCAAGCTTGCAATATTAATGGAGGAATGTTTTAGTTTCAACAATCAACAATCACTGCCATACTCGAATCAAAGCTCATCGTCTAAAATGTATTCAACACATGAAAAACGTTTACTGATTGGACAATATAGTTGTGCATGTATACCGCAGAGCCATGCTCATGATGCCATGTTACTAATTAAATATGTAGTCCCATTTTCCATGCGTTCATCTTCATGACAGTACAACAATACAAAAGTACAAACCGTGCGATTATTGAAAATTGGCAACACCATGTCTAAATGTGAAGATGATCAACTTGAATGTTATTGGGATAAAACTGTTTTGCTATCTGCAATCAATTATATTAGTGAATCAGTTATTATATGTGACCGAAGGAACGTGATTGGTTGAATGGAGATACCAAAACAACTAAGTGATATACAAATTTGTTTTTTGCAAAATGTAAAATTTAGTTAAATCCCGCGACAACCTAACATATCAGTCTCCCTAAATTTTCATTCCCCTAGAAATAGTGGTCATGAGTGGAATGTGGAGAGGAGTTTTGGTTTGACACACAAAAGTAGGTGGTGTTGCAGCAGTCCCAACACGCAATCACGCTTTAGGTTTTCCTCAAGATCGTGAGAGTTTATCAACAAAAAATAACCAAAGTTGAGAAGGCAAGCCAGTAACAAGTGCTTGTTTCTTGGAGGAAGCAAAAGATCTTGAAGGTTGGGAAATTTAATGAGAATTTCCACTACAAAATCTGTCCTCTAGCATTTGGATGTGAATTAAAAAAAAAAAATTGCCACCAAATTCTTTTTATAATTCTATTATTAAATTCACCGCATGTGAAACTCTACTCTATGCATGGACTTTCGAATTTGGCTTACTTGGACTTTTTTAATTGCTTTTTTACCTCCTCTTTTCCTTGGAGATTTTTCTTAGACTCATTCTTATTTTGAACTATTTTATCTCTATCTGAAAATGTAAGTTACGTAATTGAGCAAGTCTTTTGATCCCGCAAGAATCCGTCCTCATTAGGGTCCAAGTCGAAAACTTTGAAGTGACTTGCATGTCACTAATTAAACCCTATCTTCAACTATAGTCTTCTAACTTAATTCGCATTAGAATGCTACGTTTACCTGAAAGCATCCCGCAGTTTATATGATCAGCTATCTCCTTTCTTTTTTTTTAAAGAAAAAAAATAAATAGACTAGGTCAAAGTGATCATTTTGATGATATAAGACCATTGGGGGATTAGTTTGACTGGCTGAGGATTCAAGCTACCCGTGTGTCTGAGTTTCCCTCCTCTCCTTTTCTAACTTCAGCGAAAAAGAGAAGTGATCATTTTGATAAAATATTTGGAGGGATGGAAATGGGCTGTGTGATCAAAGCCCAAATTAGGCCCAAATTAGAGATAATAGAAGGAGTTATATTTCTCTAATTCTCAGAGATCAAATGTTCCGTTTCTGTTGAGCCAAAAAATGTTACGTTTCTAAGAAAGAACATGGCAAGGAAATCTATAAAGCCAGAACTTATACAAGAATTTTACACAAGCGTGGACAATGCAGAAGATGGTGCACGATGCTTTCAATCTGGAAAATAGTGAATAGGAGGTTTTATGTAGTCATTCTAATACATTAGCCACAGCCAGCCCGCTCTTTCAGTCATCCAGAGATTTTTATTTATTTATTTACTGTACAACAAAAGAGCTAATACAAGTCATCTCTTGAAATGAAGAGAAGAGAGACGTCATAGGATAGGATATAGAGCTGCTTTCTTGGCATTATCAGTATACTTTCAAGGTCTTAGTACAGTCAAATCGTAGCCAATTGATTCATGTGGTTAAGCCGGCTCCCTTTTGATGTTTTCGTCTGAAATGCAAATCGTGGCAGCAACTATATCTAGTTTGACACAGACTCAACAGGCCTTTCAGACAAATCTTGCAATCCACAAACCATATTCGCAGGGACAGCTATGTCAATCATTTTCGGATATGAGAGTTTTAGATCTGTCAAGAAACATAATTTTTCTTAACTCAAATCTAAAATGGTTGAATATATCATATAATAAATGAAATGACAGTTAAAACTGGACACGGTTACTTATAAAAAATTGGATGCTAGATAGTTTTACTTACTTTCCATGATATTTTTAAATGCTTCCTGTAAAAAAGAGTTCAAAATCAAAATAGTTAGATACATATCTGGAAGAAGTGTTAAAATGCCCATCTGATAAATGAAAAATAAAAGTGCATCTATGCAGCACATAAGGTCGACTCTTTACAGTGACTGCTAATTTATTTTAGCTAGTATCTCACATAAAAGAAAAATCCATTTCTCACTACTTTCCCTTAAAATTCAGCATTCTTTTACAACATCTGTGCAACACCAGTATTATTAACTATTCTTGGTAAATTTGGTGATTGCTTTTAGGCAGAGGCTCCCTCACATTAATATCGCCCCAGGTCAAAATCATGCTAAGACATCTTAGTCAAACATTTGCTGATCCAAGATATGTAGATATACAAAATCTTGACAAGAAAAGGAAAATCATCATCCACTCGTCAACCAGATACTATCAGTGTCATCTTTCTGAAGAACATTAAATTTAGCAACAACAAGGGTTAACACTTTTGGAACAACGAAATATATACCTCATCTTTTGTGAGTCGAGGATTATAAAGCATCTCCTCCCCAACGGTGCTAACCTGCATCTCAAGAAAATATGTGGCATAAGAAGCTGCCTAGGTATACAGGGTACAGAAGAAATAGACAATAGTGAGTTCCATACACTGAATCCCTTGTAATCATGAGCAGGATAGATCAACGTATTCTTTGGCAACGTGAAAATCTGGATTTGTAAGCACAGAAGAATAAGTGGCCTTTTAACATAAAGTCATGTTCGAACTCATTTCTTTCCTATGGCATCAAAGGTATGCTAGCTCAGCATGTTCTTACCTGTGAATGAACTGACTTGTACAGTTGATGTGAACTGCCACCCTGCAAACAGATTAGATAAATCAAACACAGGAGCTTGATAAATCCCCTTAACAGTCATGTTTAAGAACAAGCCAACTCTTCTAGTGGCAAACTGTTGCTAGTTTTTCAATTTTTGCTTTACTTGTCTTTTGATCGAAGCAGCAGAATTTGTCACAAAAAGGTAAATTATAAAGAGTTTCAAAAGTTGAAGGTACTGTACCTGAAAATCAGTTCTCCCACAACCCCGTATGAGTAAAGCATCTCCAGTGAAAGCCATCCTTGGTTGGGGCTGATTAGGCCCATCTCCTGTAACATAGGTAACACAACCTAATGTATGCCCAGGAGTAGCTCGAACCTGCAACACAAATGCACACATGAGATACATATATACAAAGGCACATACATGCACATACATACACACACACCTGACACAGAGAACCACAGCTCTAACTAGTCCAAAACCAGTAAGATACATACATAACTTCTTTCAGTAGGTTGTTTCTTTAGGCCAATTTGTCACAACATATACACATAAGATACATGTATAAAACGTACATGAACACATACAAACACACATGAAAACATACACACACGCACAAGCACACCCCTTTGTGTACACACATAAAACTACCTAGTTGAACATCAGTAAGGACGAGACTAAATTTGTTACAGTAAATTATTTCTTTTGGTCACTTTTATATATTTCACAGGAAGAGGAACTCGGTAGACCACAGCCTATACCAGTTAAGTTTTGTATTCATTCTACTTTATCGCCACAAAAGCAATTAATTCAATAAAAGCCGACTCTTTAGTATTTAAAACCACATTGAGAGCTTTAACACTACTGGCAGATTTGGGCTAAACACTCCAGTTTAATCAACCCAGTAAGTTTTATACCTTCACCTAGGAGTAAAAACTACCACAGAGTCTGGTATATGAAATATCTGTGATGATCACTGGGAAGCACATAACACATTTCCAAGGCTGGCCTAACAAGCATTACAATGATTCTCCCACTTACACCTCAAATCATACTCGATTTCTTCAATAATTTTAAAAGAGGGAATATAAAGGTAAGCTTGTGTACACATTTACTCCACTAGAAGCCATTAAAACCTTCCAATTTCCATGTAACACAGTGCAGCAAACTTAAACATATAAAACAAAAACCCCTGTGCTAACCAAACCTCCAAATACAGATCGCCGAAATGAATTTTTTCACCGGCTTCAATCAGACGGTCTGCTTTTGAGTTGCTCGCCTTCGAAATGATAGATTTGACACCAGGAAGCTTAGTCTGCCACAAAAGAAAAAAAAAAGTATACTCATCAAATAACTCAGTTGTTGTTACAAAGCACACAACTTTTTTCCCAAATAGCAAGAATGCAGAGGCATTGATCACTCATGAATAATCCAAATGCACCAACATTAACAAAAGAAGTCAAAAAAAGATGAGAGGAAGAGGGTGGAAAGCCCAAACCTTGATGAGGCCAGTGCCAGTGACATGATCAGCATGAACATGAGTGTTCATGGCATAAATTAGCTTCAAACCCAACTCTTTGACAAGGGAGATATCCCTATCCACCATCTTGTCCACCGGGTCAATCAACTGCAAATTAAAATTCATCAAAATCAAAATCCTAATTATAATTATAAAGTTTTAATTTTTATTCAAAATATTTAAAGGCTAGCTAACCAGAGCGGGTTTGTCGGGGTGACAGACGTCGGCGAGCAAGTAAGTGTACGTGGAGGACTCCTTCTCGAAGAGCTGGCGGAAGAGGAGCTTCGCAGAGGAGGCGGAGTCAGACGACGTCGTGTAAGCAGAGGTGGCCATGATTTGGGAATGGGAATGGGGAGAAATGGGATTGAAGAAAAGGGAAGAAGAAGAAGAAGAAGAGGAGCGAGAAGGAAGAGAGAGAAATCTGAGGAGACCGATTCGAAGCATTTGTCCTGTAATGTTGTTGGTGGACACAGCGATGAAATCGATCAGCCGAGTCTGTATTATTTTTATTACTTTCCATTTTTTAAGGTGGTGGTGGTGGTGTTGTCCATTATTATTGTTGTTGTGCTTTTCGAGTTGTGTTGTGTAGTGTGAGATCGGCAACAACAAGGACTGCGATTGGTTTGCGCGCGCCAAATCCGATGAGGGAATGAAGAGAGCGACAGCCAACGAGTCTCGGCCGAGTTATGTTGTGTCCTAATCGGATTAAGAATAAAGGGCCATATTATTTGAGAATCACACTCATTCAATTCAATGACACAGAATATGATGATAACATTCACCACTAATCAAGGATGGTGAGTAGCCTTGTTCTCATTCTTATTCAATTTAGCTATTGAGTTTATAGTAGTAATCAGCTTTAATCCGGTGCAAGGGAGTGCTTGTTGAGTTATGTTGTTATTTAGTTAAGAGTTTTTATATTTAAACACCGCACTTTTCTTTGTTCATCTCATATTCTAAGTTTACTCCAATTTCTAATTCAAATTATACACGTGTGCAAGTCACTACACCAATGACTGAAACCGTTAACCGCACCAAGTTTAGAATGAACTGTTTGTAGTAAAATATCTTCAGTTAATTGTGTCAAAAGATTGCAACTTCCTCACCAAAACAAAAGAAACAAAAAATTTGTAACTTTGTGCTCTTTGCCTCTACAAATGGAAAAAATAAATAAATTGTGTAATGGGGAGAGCAATGTTTTTTTTATCCTCAACTAATAACACAATGATATGTGGAAAAATTAGCTTACATATCATAGCGTATTGGCCGAAAAAAAAGAAAAAAAAAGCAGTATTGTAAAAGTGTGTTTCTCCTACAAATGGCGTCTTTGCGTCTACAAATTGTGTCATCCTCACAAACCTTCCTTTTGGCGCCAAACAGGCCCTCCAAACAACTCGAAGCCCAAAACTCGCGCTTAGGAAAAGGTTTTAGTCCCGGCCCAGTTTGCCACCAAAAACCCCAAGCCCGATTGCCCGAGTCTCTGGAGCTGCTGCAAGCAAGCAACCAAAATGGTGTCTGCTGCTTCCCTTCCGCCTCTTTGAATGAAGAAGAAAGCTTGGGGCTTGTCCAAAACCATCGGCAGCTTCTTCACCAAGCAGCACAAACTCATGGAAGATTTCCCAGAGCGTTACTCTTACAACCCAACTCAGCGTTGGAACGCTGAGCTCGAAAGCTACTTCTCCAATGCCTATGGACCCCAAAATTTCTCTCGCATCTCCAAAGCCCTGACGTACTTCTCTCTCTCTCTACCTATTAACCCATTCAGTGGTGCATTTCATTTTTTTCTCATGAGCTTTGTTTGATTATTTTTTTCTGTTTTGTTTTTGGGTTGCTTAGGCGCCCGTCTTGCTACTCCTGTATACGCGTGAACACACTCAAGACCACCCCCGATGCCGTCATTGACAAGTTGACGGCGGTTCTGAAAGAAAACAGAGCTGACATTTCCAAGTGTGACGTCGCAGGGCTGGACAACGTTGTGTTTGTGAGGGGTTCAGGCCCTCACGCCATTAATTATGGTTATGCTGCAGATGGGAAGCCTCCAAAGGAGGTTCTTGTGAGCCGGAAATGTGGAGAGGCAGTTCTTCGAGGTGCCCAGGTAAGCCTTTTTTGTGTTCTTTTGATTTGCCTCTGCTTTGCTTTGCTCACTCAGTGGTAGCTGGGATGAATTTGCTTTTGTCTTTTGACATGTAGGTGTACGTTCCTGGTGTATTGGCTTGCAGTGCTCATGTTGAGAAAGGGGAATTGGTTGCGGTTTCAGTCTCGGTTGAGCAGCCTGGTGTTGATGGTGGATGGGGCGTTGGGATCACTCGAGGGACTGTGCTACAAGGTTCACAGACAGGTAACACTAGTGTATTTAATCATGTACCACTATCGGAGAGTTAACTTATCACTAATGAAGGAGGGTGGTAGGATTTAAGAATGGCAAATGGATGGTAATGTGGGATAAAAGAATATGGTAAGGAGCACATCATGTAAATTTTATGGATGCTTGAAATGTTATTATTTGATTTGTACTTTTGTAATGTGATGATTATATTAATCTTAAGCACATTTATTTATTTTTCTCATATTCTTTTTTGTGTTGTAAATACAAAGATTGTGACTTTGCTTTAGTGACCATGGGTTTTATACATGTTCCTTCAAATGATGTTTTAGATCCTTATCATCTTGAACGAAGTGGGCTGTATATCGGCCAAGGAAGAGCAATGATGTCAAGGTCCGGGATGTTCCGTGTTACAGAAGGGCTTGCTGTGGACATGAGTGACAGAGTATTTCATCTGCCTTCCTTTCGTGGTATGATTCATTACTTGTCCAAAAATTATAGTGAAGACTTTATTGGAAATAGTTAGTACAAAAGCACATACTCCTATTTCTCTTTTAATGAATTTCATGTCGTCTGAAGATGTTGCTTGGCTCCTCCTCTAGCTTATCAAGTGTTTTACATGGTTTTTAGTTCATTCTTTGTTGCATATAAATATTACATGGATTGTTTAATGCAGATTTTTATTCCATACTGTGAAAGATAATCTCTTAGTAACTGACATGGGTCTTAAATTAGGGAACTTTGATTTTCTTTATTTATGGTATATCTTTTGTTTGTTGCTAATTGATGAGTAGGTGCTTGCACTTTCATGGTTTGCTTTCTCTTTTTGATCGTTGCGTTTTTTTTTCTGGGATGGTGTGTGTGTATGGTTTTGCATTATGTAAAAAGTTTCTATAACTCCAATGTTCTTTTGTCTTGGCTTCCAGACGTGCTTGAGGGGCAAATATTTCTTCAAAATCTGCCAAGCATTGTCGCTGCTCGTGCACTAGGTAACTATTACAGTGTTATGGTTAACTAAAGGAATTTACATGTGTTGTTGTTTCCTAATAATCATTGACTCTGAATGCTTCTGTTTCAAAAAAACATCATTTTATAGGTGTTCTGCAAAGTAGTGATCTGTATCATGGTTTTTCTTTAATGGTGTCATTAATATTTCTATGATCGATCATAGTTGTGAAGGATGGTTCCTTCCATAGGAATTAGCTAGCTGTTGCTTACTTCGCTCATCTTAGAATATTTGATGATAATTTTTTTTTTTTGATTTAGTTATTGTTATTGTTTTTCTTTTTATCTCTTAGATCCTCAAAAAGGTGAGCGCATACTAGACATGTGTGCTGCACCGGGAGGGAAAGCAACTGCAATAGCAATTCTTATGAAGGATGAAGGAGAAATCATTGCTGTTGATAGATCTCACAATAAGGTAAACTTCCTAACTAGAGCCGTGATTTAAAAAAAGTCTCCTTTATGATTCCGGAATCCTATTTAAGTCATATTGTGCATTACAGTTCCTTATGTAAGGTGTCTCCATCTGGTCTCCTGCAGTTCTTATAGGTGGTTAGGGTCTATGTTCCTTATTTACATCATATCGTGGCAAGATAAAATTAAGTCCATTGATCTAGGATTTTCAATGTCCCGTGATGAACATTCCCCCTTCTTGGTTTGTTTGCAGGCTTCGGGTTTCATGTGTTATTTATGCCCCACTATATTTTGCAGGTGCAAGGTATTCACAAATTGGCTGCTGAAATGGGCCTGAGTTGTATAATCCCATATAAACTTGATGCTCTAAAAGCTGTTTGTGTAAGGAACGAATCTGAAGATTTGTCTGATCCATCTTGTGCTAAGGATAATCATGGTGGACACATTCAAGATTCCAACTTCATGAAGTCAGAAGTAGAGAAAATTGAATCAATTACTTTTGAAAGGTTGAATGCTGAGAAGGATTTTAAGAAAGCTGGTAGGTAAATTCTCCTCATATGGGTACATGAGACCAATTTTCATAGTTGTGCACTGTATTCTGGTTCTGATAGTTGGGAACTGGAACTTGTTGGAATCAGTGTAGCAGTTTATAATGATAGTAATTTGTGAACAAGGTCATTAAATGAACTCTCAGTATTTTGTGACTTTATGCATTCTAAAAACTTAACGTGGTGTTTTCGATGATCAAATATATTAAAAGTTGAAATATATTCTATATCCCTGAACCCTTACTTGAGGTTGAGTTATAGTTTTCGTTTTATCGGAATACAGGAGGTTAATTGGCCTCTAACTTTGTGGATTGAAATGATTCAATCCTGCATAGCCTCCTCCCCCACCTTTCATTGGGTTTAAGGGTATCCTTAGTTTTTAATTCTTCAGGAGTTTCACTGTAGCTGATAACCTCCTTAAACTAGTGGAATGGTATAAAAATCTTTATTAGAATATGTCTTCCATATGTAATTTTCTTTTCCCTATCAATGCTACAGTAGTCACCCTTTCGGTTTTGTTATATGCATGACAAATGCTTCTTTCTGAAATTAGAAATTCAGTTCTAATAAACTCAATGTTTTAGTTAGCAATGAAAAAGCGAATGAGAGTTCTTACGTTAGCAAAGCTGACATCAGGAAGGAAATGAGAAGAAAAAGGAATGGGCCAGGAAGAAATCAGTGCTTGGGTGGTAAGGTTGAGAAGTCAAAAGGCTTTGCTCCCAGCAGCTTTGATCGAGTTCTTCTTGATGCACCTTGTTCTGCCCTTGGTTTAAGACCTCGACTATTTACTGGAGAGGTACTATAACCCAATCAATACGTATTTACAGTAGTTTTTTTTTGTTTGTTCTTTTCTTTGGTTGTTCTTTTTTACTTTTAATCCCTCGTTGTCTTGTTAATATCTTATGTTGGTATGCATATACAAGGTATTTTAGTTACAAGTACAAGTAAGAGTAGTTAACATTCTGTAAGTGTTTGATAAAGTTAGTTGCTTATTCCAGGAAACAATCGAATCCTTGAGAAAGCATGCGATATATCAAAGGAGAATGTTTGATCAGGCTGTTCAGTTAGTTCGCCCGGGTGGAGTGATTGTGTACTCAACGTTAGTAGATATGCCTAACATGGAAGTTATTGAACTTTATTCTTGTATGTGTATTTTCTACTATTGAACTGAACTTTCTGTATCTTTTTTGTCTCTAGATGTACAATAAATCCTGGAGAGAATGAAGCTGTAGTTCGATATGCTTTGGATACATATAAATTCCTCTCCTTGGCACCACAGGTTCGATTAGTTTAGGGGAGGTCTATATAATTTAGTTTCTTGAATTTGTCAATTTTTTTTCCTAACAATGAGGAAGTATCAGTATCTCGTTTCTTGATTTTGCATTTGCTATTGACTTTGATTTTCAGTACCCAAGAATCGGAGGACCTGGTCTTGTTGGGCGCTTTGAATTTCCTGATGGATATGCTGAGTAAGTTCATTCATTTCCATGTCATATGCAGTTGTTTACGTTCCTTCTTAGTACCCTTCCCTTTATTGTAGATTGAAGTTGGGAAACACGCAATTAGAAGAATTTTCTTACGTTTGAAAGAAAAAGTCATTATTGAATTAATAATTGTTCGTCACTTTAAATCATCATCTGCTCTTCATTATGATTGATGACTTCACAGTCCAATAGCAAGTCTTTATTGTTGACCAAAGAAAAGAAAAATCAAATCAAATAACCAGTTTACATGCTTGACGTCACAGGGAGTGGCTAAGACCTGGTGAGGAAGAACTTGTTCAGAGGTTTGATCCGTCGTCCCCGCTTGATACAATCGGGTTTTTCATAGCCAAGTTTGTGGTTGGATCAAATGAGGCTGACTTACAAAACTCTTCATCTTGACAAGATCAGAACTTCTCCCCATGAATACGACAGTCTAACGCAAATTCAGAACTTCTCCATCTGGAATATAATTCAAGGTGGTCTTTCCTTTTAGGTTCAATATTTCATACACTAGAGAATACCAATGGATTAAGAATACATCTTCTATAAGTTTCTGTATTAAAGAAAAGTTCTTGACAAGTTTAAATGACAGTTTCCTACAATTATTGAATTCTTGATTCAGTGACCACTACATAACTTTTATGAATGAATGAGTTGTATCGAATACTACAAGGAAGCTGCGTGCGTTAGTTCTCTTTTAAATTGAAGTCGGTGTGCGTTATCTACTTTGCTGATATGATGAATAATATTTTGAAGTGGGGTTTCTAGCGCCGTATGGTGCAAGGCACCGCCTTTGTAAATTGGCTTAATGCGCACCTTAGCTATCATGAGAGTAATGTTACCCACAATATCGGAGAAATTCCAAGGTCTAATCATGACATCCGTGATGTGGTGATACCAATTCATATGTTATGACATGGTGGACGATATAATTGATATGTCACGGTGCATGAAACTGTCCTTGTACCTTGGCTTAATGCGCACCTTAGCTATCATCAGAGTAATGTTACCCGCAAGATTGGATAAGGTCTAATCATGACATCGTTATGCAGTGATACCAATTGTAATGTTATAACATGGTTGGACGACATGATTGATATGTCATGAACTTAGGGTATAATTTTGACTATCACACAAATACTGAAGTGAAATTGTGTCATTACTTATGTAATTAAGATGACAGTAAATTAAATATTCTAGTAACTGGTGACATGCATATATTATATTACATGCGCAGGTAAAGGTGGTCCATGGATCATTCTTCTTTTACATTTCTAATTATTCTTCCCTACACATCCATAAGCACACACTTTTCCTTATAATCAACTATCTCCCCACAAGCAATTGTAAGTTATTTCATTGCAGGAGACTCCAATGTGAAGACCATTATGCAACTGTGGAAAATCTCCAACGCCACAACCAAAATCCACCATTCCCACCATGTCATCTGCAAACCAAGCTTCCATTTCATATGATGATGGGTTTGTCTCCGCCCTGTCTGCATCTCCCCACTTTAAGTCAGGGGTGCAAATCTCATCATGCTGCTCCACTGAAACCTGCCCATCTGTCATGCTATTAGCATCATCAACATCCCCTATTTTCTCATCCTTCTTCTCCTCCTCCTCATTCTCCAACTCTTCAAGCAAGTCCCAGAGAAGGGCTCCATCAACTTCTGTGACCTCAAAGTCTTCAAACTCATCTTTACCAAGAACAAGCTGCATGCTTTCTGATACATCATCAGAGGCCATGTATGACAGAAAATAAATCTGTTAAAAAAAGTGCACAAAATGAAGAAACAATTTTCAAAGGAAAAGAAGAAGAGTTTTTTAAGAGAACTTGGGTAAAAACCTTAGAATACAATATTGATTTATATAGTGATAAGGTAGGGCCCAAATAGGCATATCGATTGGCATGTCAAGGGCACAGATTACTGGCATCATGGGTCATCTTGAAAATGACATTTACCTAATATTGCTAGAATTGGGTTGAACACATATGGGGGACCAAGAAAGATTGAAAAAAGCCAAATAATGAACAAGGATTTGGAAAACTCTACCATATAGGACATCACATATGGCTCCTAACAAGACACATATATTGCACAAAAACCATATCTTTGATGAAAACCCAATCTTCTAAGCCTAAAAGGAAAAAGACTACAATTTTATTGGTAATTTGGTGTGTACCTTTCATGCACTTTTACCAAATTCAGATGAACCATTGAGTGTGCTTTTTTGGTCTCATTCAATTCTTTTGCTCATTGGCAGATGGAAAAAAAGGGCATTAGGAGAAGGGGATGAGCAGCATGTGCAATGGTTGCTGGTCATTGTCATTGTGTTTAGTGCATGTGAATTCTACCCATGTTTTCATCTTGTTTTTAGGTCTCTTTTTGGTGTCATTTTAGGCTTTTAGCTATCACGAGAGTACATGTACTTGTTGATCCTGCACTTTATCAAGTTTCATTTCAATTCTTTTTCTTTTTCTTTGGTTTGGTTTTAACTGGCTAGCACAATAATTGTGAGTGGAATTCAATACTTATTCTAAAATGTTTATTTCGATTTGATTATTAAATGAATTTTTGTGCCAATATTGGAAAGATTAATCAATATTCAAGAACTAGTCATGGCACTTTGATAGTGTGTATAAGAAATTCACATATCTTTTGTAGTTTAGACTATTGCTTGTATTATTTATATACATAGAGCTTCAGTTGAGGGATCCCTCATACTTGAGGGACACTCTTGTAGGTCCCACCACACATTGTATTTCAATGATCCGAGCAGTCTAGTTTTTACATATTACATCAAAGATCATCTCTGCAAAAAATCACTTGAATCCGAAATCATTTGACCACTCAATTAAATAGTTGTTATTAGTCTTTTCTTGAACTGTGTTCGTTTATTTTATTGGTCCCAACTATATGTCTTAATGATTTTCAATTTGCTTCATTTTTTTCAAGGATGATGTATGAATGAAGACTTGAAAAGTAGACGGTTTGAACTGTTGAAAAAAAAATTTATAGGGGAACCTAAAAAGTGTCCTTGAAATAAAATTATTTGAAGGATCGCTCAATAGAAGAGGACTATATATATTCAAGAACTAATGGTTGGTAAACAACCCGCTAAGCCAAAAAAAAAAAAAACAACGGCTCGATTTAGTTCAGACTTTGACCAAAAATAAAATTAAAAGTTCAAAACCGAAGTATGAACATAAGAACAAGGCCAAGAGGAAGCAATAACAAAAGAAATATGATCTAATAAACTTTTACATTTTCCCAACAAATGCTAAAAGAAATTATTTTCTACAACGACGTAGTTTTTTAGTCATGGTATTCTGTCTAATGAATGTTTTAATACACACACATCTTTATTTATATAAATAATACTATCCAAAAAAAGAAGAATGGATTTTTGTTATGGCAAATAATTGACAAAAAACATGCCTCGTTCAGTATTCTGCCAGAAATATAGGTATGACATTTGATTGGTTGCCAAACTAATGAGATCTGGAGCCAACCTGTAGAATGTGAAACACATTTTATTTCCTTTTATAGAAATATCACATTTTATGAAACATTGGGGCAGAGGATACCAGAATTTCCTTTTATAGAAAGATCACATTTTATAAAAGATTGGGGCAGAGGATATATCAGATAGTGATATTGTTGTGACACGGTCTTCTATATATAGATTTGTCACTGTCCATCCTCCTTGCTAAAACATTTTATAAATCTAGAAATCAGGGCGGAATACGTTTTGCTATTGACATGATATGGATACCTTTGGGGGGGGTAAATTTACCTTACGTACAAACCTACTAAATTTTGATAATTTCGGATTGGTGGTCCAAAAACTAGGAAATACAAAAAAATTATTGATATAGGTACAAATTTGATAAAGAAAAAGATGGAAATTGTTAGTGAAACTTTAGAAAATGTTACATATTACTTTAACACAGAAGAATTGAAAGAAATTTTTATTTAAAAAAAAAAAAGGAATTGAAAGAAATCTGTTGCATAGTGAGTTTGAGTGATTTAAGTGAGTATATTGCGAGTTGACAAAGACTGTAATTTATATAATGTTAATGTGTATTAATTAATGACAGAGTATTAAAACGATATATAGAAGCAATAGATGTGAGAGTGTTAAATATTTAAACAAAAGTTGTAGTAGTCTGTTGATTGAGTCTAGTGGGGATTTCCAGGATCGACACATGTTGGTTACAAAAGTTACTTTGTGGGCTGGTGAAAAGAAAGCAACCTGGGCTGTAGCCTAGGTTAGTCCAAGGGCAAGTCCGTCCCTGAATGCCTAATCAATATCATATCGACAATCTGTACTTAAATAAAGAACAGACGTTGAGAGGAACTGTAGCGCTTATTGTAGGGCATTACCCAATTTGAGGCTTTCAGTTTTAGCTCAAGTGCTAGTACTAATCCTGTGCTGGACCATTTCAACGATTTGAAATTTGAATATCAATAAACCAATGCTCCTTATTGTATTGTACCAAACAATTTGTATGGCATGTTTCTGGCCAAATTTGAACTGATTTTGATTAGCGGGATAAAGCCAGACCTCTAGTTATTTTTATTTTCAGAGATTTCGAAGTCATGATTTTTATTTTTATTTTTCTGAGGAGATTTATATTTATTTATTTTTGAAGAAATATACTTCTTTAAACCAAGTCATGCTGCATGCATGCAGATCTAGATGAGCTCATTTCATAGATCATAGATTACAAAACTGTGAAAATTCAAACGTTGTCGTTTGGAGGAAGTTGATCTTTCTTTCGCGGAGTACTGCAACTATTCTTTTCCACGTCAGTCAATCCAAGGGAACTGTTATTAGCACTCTAAAAAAAAAAGTAATTTTGCACTATTGAAGTGCAATTTCTTCAGCTTTCTTTTCACAAATGTTAATTAAATGTCCGTGAAATTCTCAACAATAAAAGGAGCCATGAGAGAAATTCTACAAGATGGAGTTAGAATAGTGATCATTAATTACACAGGAATGTTCATTTTACTTACATATATTTGTTTTGATTTCCATAATATGCTCTTCATCATACCTTCAAAAAGATGAACATCGTGTTTAATCTTAAGCAAGCCTTGTTGTTGAAACCCAAATTCATGGGCTGACCTTCTGAGAAGTGCAACAATTCTTGGATGGCTGAGGAGCTTGATGGGTATCCATAGCTTCTCCATGTCTCCCATTTCTTTCCCCACCAGAATTGGGACATAACCTTTTCTAACCCTCTCTCTCTCCACTGTCTCACTGCAGCTGAAGCTCACATAGGCTGATGAGCAGCAGCAGCTTCCCATTTTAATTAATTTCCAACCCTTCTTTGAGTCTTGAGCTGTTTGTGTTGCACTTAATACATGGTTTTTATAGCATGAAAAATATTAAAATAAAAGCAGAATAATAATCCGAATTTCGACAAATTTTGATTGGTCAAATTTTTATAATGCATGATTCTTTGAAAAATTTAGTTTCAATTATATATATATATATATTTAGTTATTTGGTCAGTCCAACTAAATTTTTATAAAAATTTCATATTGTGAAGGCATGGATAGTCCTTTCTTTGATGGGGATGTTTGGATTAATCTTTTGCGGTTTCCTGTTGATGTTTCATGCTTGCCTGGAAATTCAACCAACTGTACTAATTAATTGATGATTAGTTGAAGTATTTAGAGCACAGCTCACGCAAGAAATATATTTGCGAATATTTTTCCAAATTAAACCTAGTTGTTTATTACTAAACAAAGGAAGTTCTACAAAAGGATTACTTGCTTATCAAAATGTAGTGACTCATGAAATGGATGTATTTGTTTTATGTTGACCCCTCCCATCAATTCACAACTAGCCATGAATTTAAGTTCACACATTTGAGGGCCAGAGAGCTGTAAATGGCCTGGGTTCGGTCCGAATCTTTACGGGCCAGGCTCGGTTCAACTCAAGCCCAAGTTTCTTTTCGAGATGTCATATTACACTTGAGAGTCTACCTCACATGAAAAGTGAACTTTCATTGTCGACGGATATATACAACTATATATCTATCGCTCTCATAACGAGAGATGAGACTAGTCGAATGATGAGTGCACACTCATTGGTACTAGTGTGTGCTAAGTGTGGCGATACAAATATTTTTTTTATGGTCCCCCCCAAAAATGTCTTCTGTCAGAACGTTTCTTGTCATCCCTTGGTCATTTTAAAACACTGTTGGGCCCATGCTCTATACAATATGGTAGATCAAGGAGCTGGTGTTCGATGGAAGGGCATGAAGCTTGAAGCTTCTCTGTCATTTATCAAGTTTCTGCAATTTCGTGACACTCATAAATAATTTGATGAGCAACAAAGATAGCTATATGGTTCCTTAATCATTTCCATTTTTGTTGTTGGAATTTTTAGCTACAAACACAGATCATCAACTTCAGCATCATCTCTGATGAAAGAAAGGTGAAAGTGCTGCAACAATGTTGAATCTAACCACCGCATGTGACTCATATAAATCATAATTTTGAGGCCCCAGCTATTAAACCTAATCTTTCGGGGCATTAGAGCAACTGTGTCCTTCAAGGGGAAAGATCAGCATTCCTCATAAATAAGCACCAACCAGAGCAGTTTCTCTGCTAGGAAGCTTTTAATGTGTCTTTAATACCTCTTAATTATGGGTCACATCCAGTGCTCAATCTTCATTCTCCCAATGATATGCAAGATAAACTTCTCAAAGAAACAATATGCAAGATAAAAGTTTTGTTGATAGACCTCTTTGCTTTGCAGACATAGGATAGGCCAATTGGCCAGAGCAGTGAGCTCGCCCTCCTTGCACTTAACTTCGAATTCCCCTTTCCGTAGATTAGATTAATTGTATTCAAAAGATAGAGCACTGTTTCTTCTCAAATCTATAACTATGTTTCCCAGATCAGAAGTTGTAATCCATAACTATGTCTTCTCAAACATCATTTGTGTCCCTAAATTTTGGAAGTTTTGAGTTTTCATTACGTTTGACAGAAAAGGTTGTAAGTGTTTGTACCTTACTTGGTGCACTGCTAGATCATGTTGTCCTCACTTTATCAGGCTTGCAGGATTATATTTTTTTTCACCTTTGGACTTTTTGGTAACAAGGACTGCAGGAAGACTTTTCTCAGGAAATGGAATGGAGAATTGAATGCAAATTTCAGTATTGCAGATAATCTGACAAACTCCATCTACTACATTTATGGCATTATCGAAACTAACAATCACACAAGCAACTCAACTGATTGACAAACTTTTCAACCATTTTTGGTGCCAATAAAGACTTGAATTTTTAATGGTTTTGATTCACTATTTACTTATTCCTTTTCATCAAAGTTCTATGATTGCAGAAACCCAGGAACTCACTGAATTTACTGCAGCTCTGTGTTTAACCCCATTTTGGTTTAAGCTTCTACCCCATAATGCTGGTACATGCTAAGCTTCTTACTGCCATTAAAAGCAGAACCCCCCACCAAACTTTCTCAATTATATATCCACATTTTCCATTATTCCATTAAATGAATCTGAAACTAATATTTAGATTCCTTCTCCCACCAATCTATCATTTCCATTCAGTTGTGAGCTTGCTAAAAAACCCTATACCAGACGCAAAACAATATGGCAAACTTGTACATTCCTTGGATTTTCTTAGTTCAAACACTAACACTATTTGCCAAATGCAGAGGTAAAGTTCCAGCAGTCATAGTGTTTGGAGATTCTTCTGTTGACTCAGGTAACAACAACTTCATTCCAACAATTGCCAGGAGCAACTTTCAGCCTTATGGTCGAGATTTTCCGGGAGGCCAACCCACGGGGCGGTTCTGCAACGGCCGAATTCCTTCTGACCTCATCTCTGATGGTCTAGGCCTTAAGCCAACCATACCTGCCTACTTGGATCCAATGTATAACATATCAGATTTTGCTACTGGTGTTTGCTTTGCTTCTGCAGGAACCGGCTATGATAATAAAACTTCTGATGTTGCTGTAAGTAACCAATCAACTTGTATTTTCTAAAGTCTACATCAATTAAACATGTAAGCTATATATCTCATCAAATTCTTTATGGTAACCACATGCTACAAAAATGTTTACAATTATATCCTTATTTCAGCGTGTGATTCCACTGTGGAAGGAAGTAGAATACTACAAGGAATACCAGAAGAAATTAAAAGCCTACCTTGGAAATAAGAAGGCAAAAAACTTACTAAGTGAGGCTTTATATTTGATTAGCATAGGAACAAATGACTTCCTTGAAAACTACTATACATTACCGGACCGACAATCCCAGTTCACCGTAAAGCAGTACGAGAACTTCCTGATCAATCTTGCAGCAGATTTTGTGAAGAAACTATATGCTCTTGGGGCTCGGAGGGTGTCCCTAGCAGGGCTTCCTCCAATGGGCTGTTTGCCATTGGAAAGGACCACAAATATCATGGGACTGCATGCATGTGTGGAGGAACGCAACAATGTGGCGTTGGAGTTTAATCGGAAGTTGAAGGGGATGGTGGCAAAGCTGAACAAGCAGCTTCCAGGGCTTGAAGCGGTATATGTAGATGTTTATTACATTTTCTTGCAAATCATAACAAGGCCTTCTGCTTTTGGTAAGTTTTTACTTGCATTTGATGATTGGTTGGTTCTATGACTTTAAAGTTCTAATTCTGAGCTCCCCTCAAAGAGAAGAAAGTTAAATTTCAAAACGTCAAAATTTTTAGTTTTTGTCTTTCAGTACAAGCGATATTGTAAACTACATGGGAGGGGGGGTTTCACACGCACACACAACTAAGATGTCACAAGGGGGGTTTCACACGCAAACACAACTAAGATGTCACAGGGGTTCAAACCTAAGGGCTAGACCCTGTTGGCAGAATTTTTTTAGTTATAGGTTGCTTTAACTGATTTGAATTTGATTTCTCTATGTTTTTCCTTGTTCTTTAAGCTTGTCCAATTAACATTTTGGGTTCAAAAATGGTTCTCTTTTCGATGACAGGATTGGAGGAGGCAAGAGTGGGATGCTGTGGCACGGGGAGATTTGAGATGAGTTTCCTATGTAATCCACATAATCCCTTTACATGCCAAGACGCAAATAAGTACGTATTTTGGGATGCCTTCCATCCTTCAGAGAAAACCAATCAAATCATCTCAGATAATGCGCTTAAAACTTATTTAGCAAAGTTTCTCTGATGTTGTTGTAAAGTGTAATGTGTAACATTGAAGCAAATTCAATGGGATCTCCCTTGCTAGTGGAATGAAATTTCAAAGACGACCAAACATCAAAGTTCGAAGGTTCCCCCTTCATCTCTCTATTTATTAGTCTTTGACTCGTGGAATTAAATTTCCACGAGTCAAAGACTCTAATCGGTTAAAGTTGCCCCGTTGCAGCTTCATTACAGCAGCGAAAGCTGTACCTGGAAATTTGAGGCTCATATTTACATCTGAGATATAGAAGGTTCAGAATCTTCCTTACCCCTGACTTCTTGTCTTCTCCTCTGTGAATGCTGATGCTCCGACCATTCAACCCCTCCCCCGCCTGATACTTCACATATGATCCAAACCACTCATACATCCGAAGCTACCTCCTGCCGGTTTCACCATAACTTAAAACTTCCACAATGCATTTCGTCACTAAAAACAAACTGCAATCCTCCATTAGTTAACAAGGAAGGATCAACAGTAGCTACCAGCATCTATCTGGATTTAGCTAATTCCTTTTTGCAATTATTTGGATCCAAACTTACCAAGCTTTTACAAGATCCAACAAACAAAGAATATCAAGAACAAAAGACGCTAATATTTCGATCTCTATTCCTCGTTGAATTTGCTTATTACAAACATGTCCAGAGTGCAACAGGTTGATGATGGATTACACTTGACATATATAATTAGAACTAACATTGAAGTCATTGTGCAAAGATCAAAAACACCAACAGTGACAACCATACAGCCAGTTATACATAATAAGACACCTGCTTACCAGCGCTAAAATGAGTACAAGGAACGAACTCGGCTTCAGCAACTACCTTATTTCACAGTATCATGAACAAAGGCGAATCAAGCAGCTGCTGGCTCTGCAATTTGTCTGGCTTCGAGCGTCTTTTCGTATTCCTCGATGGATTTGAAGAGCTCGGAGAAGTTACCTTTCCCAAACCCACCACATCCACCCTTCTGGTGAACCTTCCCTTCCTCATCCTTAAGCATGCACCCTACTCTCTGAATGATCTCTACGAATATGGTTGGCCTGCTCATTTTAATACAAGAACCAATTAACCCAATGTCATAAGATCAAGCAGGGAATTCTTTTAAGCATAAAGCTATCATTTTTCAAAATCCCCAATTGCCTCATAATTAAAGACCATATCTTTGACACAAAATTAACAACTTTAACGAAGAAATAGCAGAGCGACCGTGATCAATTACCTATCTCCAACAGGCTTTGTGAAAATCTGAAGCAGAGTGCCCTGGTCGTCCCTGTCCACCAAAATCCCCAACTCCTCACACTCCTTGATCTGATCATCCGTCAACACGTCCCCAGCCCTCTTCTTCAAGTTCCTGTAATACGTCGGCGGCGGCGACGGCATGAATTGGAACCCTCCGATGCCGCTCCGGCTCCTCATCTCCCTCAGCGTCTTGAATATGTCTTCGCTGACCAGAGCCAGGTGCTGAACTCCAGCGCCTTCGTTGTGCTCCAAGTAGGTCTGAATCTGACTCTTCCTCTTCGTCCCGTATACCGGCTCGTTCATCGGAAACAGAACCATCTCTTCGTTGTTCGCCAAAACGACGGAGTTTAGTCCGCTCTCACTCGTCCCGACGTCCTCCGCCGTGAACTCGGCGAACTCGTGAAACCCGGTGAAGCCTTTCAAGTACGACACCGCCGATTTGAGATCCTCGACGTTGCCGACGGCGTGGTCCAGACGGCGGAGCCCGAAGTCGAGAGGAAACGACGACGTTACGGCTTCGAACCCGGGGAGGAACCAGAGGTCCGGGTTCGAGTCCGACACGTGGCTAGAGTTCGAGTAGCTCACGTAGCGCAGAACAACATCGCCGTAGAGCTGGACCTCGGCGATGGTGACGCGGTTGTCGAGGAGGATCGGCGGGGCGGAGGGTTTGGCGCCGTGGGCGACGCTGGTGGTGAAGGCAGAAACGGCGTCATCGACTTGGATAGCGACGGCGCGGACGCCGAGGCCATGGCGGGAGGAAAAGTCCCGGGAGGCGGAGTGATCGAAGGTGGGGATGGAGGCGGTGGAGTTGTTGGGCCGGGTCGGGTCATCGGTCCGGGTCAGGGTGGGGGAGTACGGGGCGGTGAAGAGGAAGTTGAGGTCGCCGGAGCGGAGGAGGTAGGAGGCGTGGGTTTGATTGCCGGTGGAGAGGTCTGATTTGGCTACTATGGGCATGCCGAGGCCCCACGAGAATCGGAGGGCGGAGTTGGTGGCGTCGGTGCACCAGAACTCGATGTGGTGGAACCGGTGGACCTTGAACCGGTCGGACCGGGGATTGGACCGGACGAACTTGGAGAAGCCCACGAGGTTCAATTGGCTGTCGTTTTCCTGGCCCATGATGCTGCTTGCTGTCGTAGTAACGGTAGCGCTGGTGGTGGGGGGCGGGGGAGGGGGTGAAGATAGGGGTCATATAGCAGTGACTAACAGTGGACTTGGAGGGAAGGTGAGCTGACACGCGGCATGGATGGAGTTATCTGATTGTCTTGACACGTGGGTGGATATGGGTGGTTGCATGGGGTGATGGTGGAACAGACGTGTGAGACTGGCCTTCATCCAGACAGTGATCGGTTCTGAGTCCCTGTCACTGACAGGAAGGTTGTTGAGTGACGCAACTTGGGACCTGGAAGTTCGTAGACGCGAGTTGGGGCGGAGAAAACTCTCAAAAAGTTTAACCGTCAGAATATCCCCTCTTGCAAAACCTGTAATAACGGTAAGCTCTGGCTGGCAGACTTGACACCTAATTAAAGTGTAAGGCCACGGGATATAACTCATCTATGTGGTCGTGTACTATAACTCGTCTATGTGGCTATGTGACGCATACCATGTAGGAATATTTCAGTATTATACAATAATTTCTGAGCTTAAAAAACCCGCCTTTCGCTGGAGTCTTGAGTTTTTTTTTCTTCTTCCTGGAGAAAGTTACATGTTCAGTAGGAGGATAAAAGCATATTGGGTAAATAAATCTATACACAGCTGTGGCCTATACGGAACATAAATCATTTGAAATGGCTTGTTTTACATGTTCAATATACAACAACTATTCATTTCCTTCAAAATATGTTGGTGAGAGGATCTTCCTCATCTTGCGGATTCTCAAGAGCCAGAATGTGTTTCTTAAATGAAGCTGCAGCGTCTTCTCTGTCCTCTAGTCTTCCCAGTTTGTCAAAGACCATCGCCGTTAAATAGAACGCTTCCGCTGCCAATTCATGATACTGCACACCAGAAGGATTTTCAATCCGTAAACAATGAGATATCAAAGCATTTCCAAGACGCACAAAGCAGATACAAGTACACTTTAGTATTTTATACAGTCCTTGTACCAGGGTTGAAGCTCAGAAGTAGATTTACCTCCAGCAATTGAAGCTCATCTGAAGCTTGTCTCAGAGGATCCAGCACAACATCAGAATCTTCAAAAACTGGCGAGTCAAATTCACGACATCAATGCGAAAAATAATTAGGACTTCAAATGAAATAAAGCCAAATATAATTAGATGATAGCAACACAGAAAAAGATTAATCGACAATGAAACATGTTAAGAGGGAATGGATATATGCATGACAGCTAAAGAAGATGGGGCAAAAATTTTGAGTCCGTTGACAAAATTGCTTATGGTTGACTTACCGGAAAAGCTTGGATCAGATAGATAGCATTTTGCTTCTACAATGAAGGCCCGAGCACGGAGCTCCAAACCTCCTTGACCAAGAATCATAGGAAAGGCCCCATGCACAAGGCTCAAGGCCCTTTTTGCATGATTTGATCCAAGCGATAGCCACAACTCGGCTAGTGTGAGTGTGGCCGATGCTTTAAGAAGATCCAAGTTAAATGACTGGCAAAATGAGAGGCTTGCCAATGCGTACGGAAGACCTAAAACAGCATTGCCTGATTTCTGACAAAAAGAAATAAAACAACTTTTACCTTTGCAGAATTTATAGAAGGTTAAATATACAAATAGAGAAACAGACATATGTAGCAAAGAAGACAGGGTGCCAAGAAACTTCAAATTCAAACAACTGAGATAAAGTGGAAAGTATGTCATTTCTTCATCATTGGAGATCCCCTCATACAGATATACAATCTAGAAGATACTAAAATATAAGAAACAACTTATACCAGCACATCAGATTTCCTGGACATATTAATATGGACCATGGTTGCCTCCCCCCAACCCTTCTCTCTTCTTTTTTCTTTTTCTTTTTGGTATGTGCACGGGGGGGCTAGTACGTTCAGCCATAAATAAGAACTTTCTTCCACAATTTATAAAAAGCTGACCATTGGGAAATGAATTTCTAGTATGTCTGAACCTCCAACACATTGTGCATAAAATGTAAATTGTACCTTGTGGATTTCAGCTAGCAATAGAAGAACACTGGCATTTTCAACTTGCATATTGAATTTGTAACACATGCAAAAGAGTGAGTGTGCTACAGCTGCTGCCTGCAACGAAATATGTCAAAATAGCCAAGGAAAAATCAGGCCACACAATTGGAAGATGGAGTCTAGTCCCAGGGTAGGAAGTTCAATGTATTGAAAATATCAAACCTCACTGAACTGATTTGCCGCAAGCAAAGTACGAGCATTTCGAAGGCTTGCTTCCGTCTTCAATTCCATATCCACACCAGTGACAGATGATGCCAGGACTCCAAGCTCATCACATACTTGTTGGGCAAGCTTCAAATGTCCTCTAAATAATATTTGGCAATGTCATGACATAAAATGTACTGTATATGAATCAAGATATTCACAAAATATTGTACCTGGTAAACTTACCTATGTAGAGCATGCTCATGGAGGAGCTGAAGTTTTAGTAACAAGATTCGTGATTTGGAGACAGATAAAAACTTCTCTGCAGCTATTTTAAGAGCAGCAAATGCCTCTAAACAAAGAGAGAAAAAAGACAAGTCATCAAGGATGAACAGAATTCGTGCATGTGTTTATGTGTGTGTGTGTGTGTGTGAGAGAGAGAGAGAGAGAGTACTCATACCATAAAATAAAATGGCAGCATCTAGAAAAATATCGTTCTTTTTGTTTACAAGAGTTCTTTAAATAGTAAACTCAATATAGTGTTTATACCAAAGAAAAAGTAAAGGGAATACAGGTCTTACATATAAATGACACATTTATTAACAATATGACATACAGAAAAAGACTTTGAAGTCCAATAACAAGGACCACAAATTATAAAATGGTTCCTTTTCTCCGCACAAACTAAACACCCCTATCTAAACAGATTGATTCAAAATGTTAACAAGAATACCAAAGAGTTTTATGTGCAGGAGCAAAATGGCTGCTTGGAGAATCAAGAACACCAAGCATTTTCCAGGGTGTTAATCTTTTGCCACATTTGGTCTAAAAGTATAACCCCAACTATGTAAAATACATTTTTCCAGGAGCCAAAAGATTTTATTAAGGAGAAATAAGATGGATAAGAGGTCCATCAGTGGATGCCCTTTTTTTTTTTTGGCATTATATTTTATATAGTTCCCCAAATGCTTTCGTGTGCAAGCGTGAAACTCAATGTGATGTTATAGATGCATCACTCTTTTTATGATAGTTGAACTTATCTTGATATGGGGCACTATTTGACATATAAATAACACATAAAGCAGGTCAGTCATGTGGACCAGGACTATGAAATATATATAACATACAATTTTAAGTAAAGAACAAGTGATTAGCTGAACACTATCACAATCACTAAATTTTAAACAAAGACTACTGGAAAGGTACTCAAGTATTTCATCTAACCTTTGTATCCTTTAAAAACTGCTAGATGTTGGATAAGCTTCAAATATGCTAATGCTGTGTCAGATGAACTGAAGACATCCAAGAAGTAGTCAGGTTCAAGTTATATAACATTTAAATGGAAATATTATAGGAAAGGAATAGAAACATGATACGCAAATCTTGAGATACTTTCAGCTAGAAATTACCTTGAAACATCAGGAAAACAAGTTGCATGAACAAGTGCATTAAATCTAGCGAGAGAGGAACTGATGACATGCAAAAAGAAAAGGCATTAAAACAAGCAAGGCATCATATTCCTAGAAAGTAGTATGAAAAAGTAAATAAAACTAGTCTTTAGAATGAAATCAAGAATTCTAGAATACTGAAAAGATAAATCTATTCATGTCAAAGCTACTTTTTTCTCAGCAGGGAATCCATACAACACTTATTATTTATGTTAAATGTTGGTGGTTACCACTATTCCCTGAAAGCTTAAGCTACTAGGATGTTGAATAAAAATTATCTTATTCTCTAAGACTCTCCCTCACTTGTGGACCCCCACCCCAAAAGCACAAGAGAGCCCAACATATGAAATTCCATATAAATTGTGAGGCTGTAGATGCAAGGATTTGAATTCAGGGTCTCTTTGGTATCATGTTAAATTTTGTTTGTTTACGACTATTCCTAAAACCCTAAGTTGTTAGGAAGTTTCATAACTGTTACTTAAAACTCTTAACAAATTTGCAATTTTCATTTTGATTAGAAAAGAAATAAAAATAAAAGAATGAAAGGAGCATCACACTCAATCAAGTTCACAATCTCAGATAGCAAGGTAACTCGAAATGTAGTCACTATAAGACTTGAAGTACACTATTCCAATAGGATATAGTGATACGGTCAACTGTAGAAGTTAAATCAGCATTAGAAAATAAAAGAAACAAAAGTAAACTAATACAGGTCTTTACTAAAGATCACCTGCCATATATTTCCCATGCAGTGGCACGAAGTAAGTATGAAGAGCCTACTAATTGCAACACAGATGCAGGGACAGAACTTGGTTGTGCACAGAACTGGAAAGCATTATTGCTTCCTGATCCACTTTCTTGTGACAAGACTTGTGAATCCATTGGCTTCTGTAAATTCTTAAGCCAGGCAGTACTAAAAGCACCATCAGTTGTCATTGATGAAGTTTCGGACCCAAACTCACTAATCAATTGAGAACTCAATCTAAGTTCCTGCAAGAATTATATGTAATAGAGGGGGAGAGGGAGCAATGTTAGGAAATTGAACAATTTAACATGTAAGATAATCAAAGACCATTGGAATATCTTCAGAGTCCACATTACCTTGCAAACATTAATTGGACTTGTTCTAAGCTTCATTGAAGCCTTGGGACCAAATGAAACTAGAGGCCTTTGCACATGCTGCAAATGATGATACAAAATTACAATTTGCTTCTTTTTTTTTTAATGAAAAGATGAAATTTTATTTCCCAAAAGAAACTGTACCGCAACAAGGATAGCAATCCACCATGAATATATAAGAGAAAACAATAATTCATGCTACATCTAGTTTAGCAAACCAAAACATATTCATGACACTACAGGTTTCCATACATTGCAATGCCGTGCTCACCGTTAAATCAAATTTAGCCATTGCAAGATGATTGGACGCCACTAAACGCTTTAACTTCAAATTTTCTGCCCTCTTCAGAGACCCCCTTAAGAGAACAAATAGTTGTTGCTGGACAGACAATGAAATGCCTATTCTGGTCAAAGGTGAATATGACGAGCCCAATATTCCAGTTGTACTAGATATACCAGTTTCCGACAACAAATTGCAGATAGCCGCTAAGGTGTAAGCAAGACATGTGTCATTACTTTGCTGCACAAGTTGAAAATCATGAGGCCCCAGTAGACAACATATCCATGAAGGAAGAATAATATCATGATGCTTTTTTAACTGAGATGCATGTATATCATCCAAAAGGCTATAGAAACCCCAAAGTCAGACACAATATAACTACTGACATGATGGCATACGAAGATAAGAATGACTACATAAACTAAGAAAATTACCAGTTGAGAAAAATGTACTGCTTCAGTCAAAACCTGAAGATTGTAACAAGCAGAAAATTATTAAACACAGGGAAATATAATGACAGAATGCTTCATAACTAAAGGAGAGTGGGAAAATGAGTTATTTAGCCCCCCTCCTTGTGCTCACCTCCAAAGCTTGTTTTGGGTGCCCAAAATGGAAATGCATCATTCCCAAACAAAGCAAGGCAATTTCATATCTTCCAAAGGTATTGCAACCAGATGCAGGAGGAACAAAATCAAATCCTTCAATCCCTGCACTTTTGTGCCAATGTTTATTGGATTAGTTCATTTGTTTTTAATACATTTAAAAGAGACCAAATGGTGGACATAAATGGTGACCAACTAACATAAAGTTGCAGCTTGAAAGCCATCATTTAAAGGCTTAACCTAAGCCAACGAATAATGTCAAACTTAACTTTCATTGAGACAACCAAGACTAGGAGCATGCCATTGGACATGCATGAAAAGCCATGAAGATAAGTTATAGATCCAGCCATAACAATTATCTCCTTTAATAGGAGCATCACCAAGAACAGCAATGGCTCACCATTTCCAATTTACATTCAATGTATTAGGTTACCAAATGAAAGAAACATCTGCAACAGCACTTGATCAAGTAATTATCAAACTAGATACAGAGCTAAGTTCTGACATACCTGTAATCAAAATAGCGGTGAACATTCTCCAAAGCAGCAATACAATCATCATGATACAAACCATTCAAGTAACGCAAGAAGTGAACCTGCATCACAATTCAGCAAAAATGACAAAAGAAACATACTCTTTAAGTGCAAAGTACAACACAAATTACCAAACAGGAAAAAAAATTCATGCGAGTTACTAACGCGATGTAGCTCAGGTGCCAGTTTTTGAAGCTGCCTTAGCATAAGTTCAAAATCATTTAAAGAGAAAGAGCTCCCCTGTCTTCCAAACGAATATTAATTAAGATTCAGTACAACCTAATGAACATAAAACAAATAGGAAAACCAAAATTTTCACAGATATATGCATCACTTACTTTTCAAGTGCATCAGCTTGCTCCTGTAGAAATCCTTGTATCTGCCAGTTAGTTCGTAGGAATATGCCACCACTGGGATCAGGATCTCTTAATGTATTGCTTGTGGGATGTGCATAATGACAAGCTTCTCTAAGTTTGCCGCCATGTTTGAATTCTGGGTCACCAGGGACCTCAATATCTGCATGTTTTGTTTAGTTTATATTATGCATGATTATGATTGGCATCACATTGAAATTTGAACACACAATATTTTGGAGCAAACCCATCAATTAAGGAATACAAAAATAGTGAGCATAACAAATGAAATTCTTTGTCTTTATCCCTCGCATGCCAGGTTTTGTTTCAAAACCACGGATATTTGGACGTTTGAATCAGATAGAGTAAAAGAAATAATTGATATAAATATAATGATCATGATGTTGCTTGAATTTAAAGTGCTCCAGATGGCTTTCGAACTTATTTGTTGACTCCAGAATACCAGTAACAATGAAATCAAGATTGTGTTAGATTTTAGTATGGAATGTTGACTGATCTAGAGTTTAAGTAATACTATTGACAAACGTCACAAGTTTCAATGAAGATATCAAGTGGCTTCAACTATTCATAACTCTATCCCATATCAGGAGTGTCCTATTTGATTCAGAAATAACTTTATGCAGTAGGTTTTGAAGACCATTGTTGTCAAGCACAAAGACCTCTATAATGTCATAGCATCTCTAGATGCTTCACGAGAATGATGCTTTGTATACCTTCAACCAATCCAACAAGTGCTTGGGGTGCATGAAGATGAAAAGAAACTCTTCCACCAGCTCTTTCCCTTGCTTCAATTTCTTCAGTGACTTTCTCGAAAACAAGATTCTCCAGTTCCATGTTTTCATATTCCGGAGGTGTTTCTAAATCATTACTAGAATCATCTAAGTGAGGTGCCTCATACGGAGGACAACTTGAGATAGCTTCTTTACAGTACATCCCTATACTTGTCAAAAGATGGCATGCACCCTGCATTAATATTAAAATTATATGAAACACTAGTTCCCTGTAAAAGCTTTCATTACCATAAAAACTAACAAGAACAAACACAACACAACACTCATTTCCCCATGGAATATAGATGGAACTGAAAAACAAATGGAATGGATTTTTAGAAAGAAAAAAAAAATTAACAATACCTCAAAGGATAAAAGATTAAACGCAAGTATGCAACGACGAAGAAACATCCCCAGGTGGCTATTTGGATCCAAAATGACTTGGTCATCTTCCAGAACACCTGCTTCGGGGCCGCCAAGGATTCCTAAAGAGAAATATCGAAACGAAATGAGTATCAGCAAGCAAGTACAACACCACATCAGCAAAAAAAAAGAGGGTAATTTAAGATGAACTGACCTCGCATATCACTAAAGAAGTTAAACAAATCATCCGGCGAAGACAGAGCCAACAGCTTACTGGTTAAATGGTCGGTTAACCAATAGTTCAATAAGCCCCCAATCCCCCTCAATTGATGTATAAGCTCATCCAATTTGGGCTCAAAAATATCATCATAAGACTGCCAAAAGGAAATAGCAACTAAATTACATGGGTTGTCCAAAGATTGAAGCTTTAATTAGGGAGAAGAGGGCAAACTTGAAAGTACCTTAGTGAGAGACAACAGGAAGAGGCCGAGGCGGTTGTGCTGATTGACGGTGGAGAAAGGGAAGGGGACTGAGATTTGAGCGGGCGGCGCGTAGACCTGAAGCAGTATGCAGACTGAGACTTTGTGTGGCGTCACTGCGAAAGCCCCAGGCGGTTTCACAATCCCGGCCATTAGAAATGACGCGCCTCTCGCAGTTTCACTCTCACTCTGTCTTCTACTCTTCTGGTTGTGGATTGAGGATCGTAGCCAGAGCTCTTAGCTCAGAGTGGAAGTGAGTGTTTCTAGGGATTGAGGTTTTGCAGGGGGTTTTGGAGACGAAAATTGGTATTTTAAAAAGGGTGCATTTTTGCTCACCACTTTAACCATAGGTGTACCCTCACCACCATCCTCATTGCTTGACACGTGTCCATAGATATAACCATAGTTAACTTTTGCTTTGTATTTATGGAATCATGATTACACCTATGGACACGTGTCAAGCATTGAGGATGGTGGTGAGGGTACACCTATGGTTAAAGTGGTGAGCAAAAATGCTCCCTTTTAAAAAAGAACCGGGAAGTTTTGATTTTCTTTTTCTGCTCTCTTCTCTTGGAGGAAGGGAACCGTTTTTATCTGTTTATTGATTTGTGTGATTTGATCAAATTTTTATATATTTATTTATGTGGCAAAATGGAAAGAAGTTAAAGGAAAATTGGAGCATTTTTTCTCACCATTTTAAAGCAAGGTATATCATAATCATAATTTCATAATACAAAGTAAAAAGTTAACTATGGACCTATGGTTATGTCTATGAACACGTGTTAAATGTTGAGAAAGGTGGTGAGATATATTGGGTTAAAGTGGTGAGCAAACATATTTCCAATAAAAAATACTTCATCCTCCCCTATAAGTAGGAACTCCTACATTCCATAACATGTGAGTATAAATTTTTTCTTCTTATTTTTTTAATAAATTATTTTTGCACATATGTCAAACTCAAACTATGATTTTGCACATGTGTTCATAAAAGGTCAAAATAATATAAATATATTTTTATTTGATCAAGGGACGAACTATCAACTTGACAATCCTGATCTCTTGGACCACAGGAGTCCAAGATATTTGTGGTCACTCACTGTTGGATGTAAATTCAACGGTTCACTCACTCTTGCATTCCTTTTAAGAAACTTTTTTGAACCATTGAATTAATATCCAACAGTGAGTGACCACAATCTCTTGGACTCCTATGGTCCAAGAGATCAGGACTAATCAACTTGAATCCCTTCCAATATTGAGAAAAAATATGTCACTAAATTAAATGCTAGTTGGTTTTTTGTTGTTGTGATAATGTGATCACATTACGTACTTCAAAACTCGCTTATCTCTTTTCATTTTAGGCCTTTTATCACAAATAGTCTTAGAGATTTGCGAAATGATCACATTTCGTCTCTAATGTTTTTTTGTTACACTAATGGTCCTTAAGGTTACTCTTCACATATCAAAATGGTCCATGTCGTTAGTTTTTATCAAATTTTTTGTTAAATTGCTAATGTTGCACATATGTGGAGCCCACACGTCAAATGGTATAGAGCCATGTGGTTTTAAATATAATATAATATAATATAAATATTTTTATAACTTAAAATTCATAAATAAAAAAATAAATTAAAAGCAACTTAAATCTTTTTATATATTTTTTATAAAACATTTAAAAGCAATTAAAACACAAATATTTACGGGTGCCTATGAATTTCAAATCTATGACCAAAAGAACTCAACCATCTATATTCCATCACCTATATAAGGTTTTTATTTATTTATTTTTGGTAATGAAAAGACAAATCTAAAAACGCACCAAGCTTAGCGGGACCCATCTACGCTTGTAAGCCAGAACAGTATTTATTTCTAAGCCAAAAAAACTCAGGAAACATGTAGCTAGCTCACAGGAAAAGAGTCAATAAAAGGGAAAAATTCTCACTTTTTTATCCTTTTTTATTTTTTGTTTAATGCGTGTTAGAAGCTTAGAAAGCAACATGATCTTCACCTGCTAGTCCATGAAATGAAACAAACCTAACAGCCTTCTTCAACCTCACCGATAACCAAAAGGGCCTCTAATTTACCAGAAGTTTCAGGCTTTCGATCCTCTCGATCTACCAATACTATGGCCACCAATGGTGAGCAGAGAGCTGCGAACGCAGAGAATAGCTTGGAGAAGATCAAGCGTCATCTGGCTTCGGGTTCTGGCCGTAACTTGTTGCAGGGCCCACTTCTCAAGCGATCCGAGACGGTACGATCCCATAGCCTCCCATTTGTCTTTCTTTTTTCTTTTTTTGTGGTTTCAAAGTATTTTTTAGGATTAGATTTTGGTTCTTGCGAAAGTTCAGTTCTTTTTTTTGTTGGGTCAATTCCGAATTCAGATTCTGTTGGCTTTTCATTGGACCGCTTATAATGCGAATTAGAAAAATGATAAGTAACATTTAATAAGCTCCCGTTGATATTATTGAAGTTCAGTCATTTCAAAACTGAAGTCTATATAAATCATGCTTGAAAAAGTTCTAAATGTAAATTCGACACTGGGATGGTTTGGCGAGCTTTTCTTTGTAGTGCTCTTTGTTCTGGAAATTATTGAACTGCTGTTTTCTTTCAACAGCTGAGAAAATGGAACGAGCGGTGGGTGATCTTAGACCCGACAACAGGGAGAATGGAATACAAGTTAGTTGTGCAAGACATTCTTACTTCAATTTATGCCTTATAGATGCATTGACCAACACCATACTTTTTTATGATTTAGGATTAGGAGAAATGAGCCGACTGTCAAGGGAACCATTCTCTTTGATGCAAATAGCACAATCACCCTTTCTCCAGTGAACTTCCAGTAAGATTCATTTTTGCATAATATCCGTTTTATATAACAGTCATCTGTGCAGGTTGTAATTTCAATGATGGGTTACATGATTTCTTTTTCTGTCTTGTATTTTCAGTGGGATGCAAAAGTATGATGGCTGCTGTTTCTGTATCCTCATTTATTTTCTCTAGTATTTTTGTAATGTAGAAAACAAAATGAGGCATATCTTTTAACTTCTATAGAAAACATTCTTGTAAATCTGGATTGGAATTTCTGAACTTGCATGCTTCTTAACTTCATTCTTTAGATATTGGGACCCCACAGAAAAAAGACTACTTCCTTTGTGCAGAGACTCCTGGTGCAGCTAGAGCATGGGTATCAACACTACAGTAAGTCCTTTCCATTTACAGTATGCCGTAGTGATTACATAGATGTTATTATATATCGTACAGTTTCATCTTTATGTGCATGTTATAAATATTTTATAACCTCTAGGGCAGAGTTATATGCTGCTGATTCAAATGAGAAATTAATTAACATATGTAATGGAGATTATCACTGTGGGTTGAGGAAAAAACAGGGGTTTTAGAATTTGTTTTCCTATTCTTAATATTTAATTTGAACTTTCCCAATTTAGTTTGAGTTCTCTTTTAGACCGCCCATTGCGAAGTTCTCTTGTAGTTTTCCTATTCAGCATTAACGTCCATTATATAGTTGGGCATTGTGAAGTTCTCTTGTAGTTTACAGGCTCAAATGTAATGGCTTATCCAAAAATTTCCTCATCTTCAAGTAATATATTAGCAAGTTACTTCTCTTAAAATGTGACTTATCAGGGGAAAAAGGACTCTTAGTTTGTTATGTTACTTCAGTCAAAGATATTATTCATGCATCATATGGTTGATGTAAATTTTTTGTATGATGTCAATAGAAGCCTGTGGTCCATTGGGGATGAATTGGAATAGGGTGCATTTTCAAGACTAAAAGACTTAATTTTCTGTTGTCATAGTGAAAGGGGCAATGCTTATCTGACAAAAATTTCACCTTTCCTTTATTTCCCTTGTGGTATTTGACGAATCATTTCCATAAAGACCAGATTAGTAGTTTCCATTACTACATGTTTCATCTAATCTTGTCTTTTGCTCTTTTTTCGTTTTTTTGTCCTCTGACAATCAGAGCAACACAATTGGTTTTAAAGGCCCATAAAGAAGCTGTGAATTCCTTGAGTGGCAATGGTTCTGCGAAACTGGGAACGGTTGCAGCAGTAGTTGCTGCTGCCAATTCGACTGCTTTGGAGAGTTCTAAGGATATTGAAGCAGCAATGCATATTTCTTTGAGAAATGCTTTGGGAGTGATAACGAATAAGCCAACTGATGGTCCAATGGATGATTTTGCAATTATGAAGGTACTGCCTATGATCTAGTTATTTACACTGCCCTACATTCATTTTGAAATGGCTTTTACAGTATAGTTTGTTAATGAAAGGGCCCTGGTTTCAATTGTACTTTATCAGTTCTGTGTCATGAGAAACAGTTTTAGAAGTTAATTGACACCCTGTAGTGTTTAAAACATTCATTTGTGCACAACAGAGATAGAAACATGCTACATCGTTGAGTTTCTTCCAAACTTGTGAGAAGCAAACATGAGGAATGTTGACTCCTCTGCAGTCCTTCAAATCCAATTGCTCTTTGTGATCATTTAGTTCACTTAGACTTTGTTTTCTGATTGTGTATCTCTGTTCTGTAGGAGACATTACGGGTCAAAGATGACGAACTACAAAATTTGGCTAGGGACCTTCGTGCACGCGATTCAACAATTAAAGAAATAGCAGAAAAATTAACTGAGACTGCTGAAGCTGCTGAGGCTGCAGCCTCTGCAGCTCATACGATTGATGAACAAAGGAGAATTGTTTGTGCAGAAATTGAGCGCTTAAAAAAAGATTCAGAGAAGCAGCTGGAATCTTCCATGTTAAAGGTATTGATAAGCTCTTCTATTTTAATTTTGTAGTGTCTTTGGATAAGTGATCTCCTTCCCCCCTCCACTACTATAAATTATTAATTTGGAAAAAGAAAAAAAAAACTGATTTTTTTGTTCTGAGAGCACTTTAGATTGTTCAAATTTTTTGGTGGCTTTTGTTTATATTTGTAGCTAAAAGATTCTGAAGAAAAGGCTATGGCCTTAAGCAAAGAAAGAGACCAATTGATCAGGCAGAGAGATTCTGCTCTTCAGGAGGCACACATGTGGCGTTCTGAGCTTGCAAAAGCTAGAGAGCGTGTTGTGATATTAGAAGCAGCTGTCGTGAGAGCAGAGGAGAAGGTTAGGGTTGCAGAGGCAGATGCTGAAGCTAGAATAAAGGAGGCTGTGCAGAAAGAATCAGCTGCGCTGAAGGACAAGCAAGAGCTCCTGGTCTATGTGAATAAGTTGCAAGCACAGCTTCAAAGGTTTAGTACCTTCTGCCTTTTACCCAATATATAAGTGGCTTGGGGATTACTATGCATCGAATCCTTTAGTCCCTTATTAAGTTATCATCAATATTTGATTAATCAACCATTTCATGTTGACAGACATCACATTGATACGAAGCAAGTGTTCGAGGAGAAATCCGAGTCTGGCAATACACCCCTGACTAAACATGTAGACTTGTCTGAAGAAAATGTTGATAAAGCATGCCTCAGTGTTTCTAGAACAGTCCCAGTACCAGGGGAGAGTGTAGTTCACATGGCTGGGGATCAGGTCAACCACCGGCCAGTTGGAGATGGTGAATGGAGTGACATTCAAGCTCAAGATGCAAGGATAGCTGATGTAAGAGAAATTGCACCCGAGTCAGAAGCAAGTAGCTTGGATATTCCAGTTGTTAGCCAACCAGTTGGTAACCAACATGAACAAGGAGGGAACTCTTTTCATCAGCCTTGAAAATGAAGTGATACATTTGTAGAGCAGAAAACTTGAAATTGTAGGGCGTGTGGCGGACTATATAGAAGTCAGTTATAGGAGAAATGTGAACTTGGTGTACTTTTTATACCCTTTCATTTAACAAATTGAGGTCTTGGCAGCCTGATTCTGCATGGATCAGATATTGGCAGACTAGGCGTCTGTATGCGACGGGTGCATTGTGTCGAATATTCACAGATAAAGAAAACATGTGCTAGGCCCATCTTTGTATAATGCGTTCCATGTGATCCAGCTGGGCACATACGAAAATTTATCGTGATTGTGTTCATATTGTGCTATTAACAGAGGGTTTATACTTATGTGGAAGAAGTATCTTTGGAGCTTCTCCCTAAACGCATGTTTTTGAAAAGAACCTGAGTGGAATTTTCTGTGCAACAATCCGAACGTTTTGTTTTTCCTAACTTGTTCGTTTTATTAATCTATTTATTTACATTTCTTTGAGTTTTTTCTCCTTTATGCGAGCAGTATGAGATGTTCTATGATATTGAATATGGATGGTGGTTTTTGCTTTTTGGGTATGGTGTGGTCATCTACAACCATAAAACCAAACCCCACAAGAACTGTTCCTCATAAGAAAAAGAATATCCAAAATTTTGGAATCTAACTTATATGGTTAAACCTCATTAAGTGGAGAGAATCCGCATTGTAATTGGGTGTATGGACCCATATCTCTATGGTTCCATATTTTGGGCTCACCACTGTTAAGCCCAAAATGTTATAAGAAGTCCAAGAATGTTTAAAGCCCAATATAACATATAATATTGGTCATGTGTTAATTCAAACTGTATTTTGGGAATTTATCCAATAAATATAGGCCAAAAGTTATTTTTCGTCCCTGTAGTTTGGCACTTCAACCACTTTAGACCCTATAGTTTCAATTCCGTCAATTTTGTCAATTTCTTTAATGATGCAATGGGCAATTTCGTCAACCCAAAACCCTTGAGCGTAAAAGCTTGTCTGAAATTCTCCCCATTTCATATTAGGGCTCGAAATTCAACCACTAATCCCAATTTTTTGAAGAACCCTAAACCCAAATGACCAATTTCAAGCCCTAATATGAAATGAGGGGAGTTTCAGACGAGCTTTTATGCTCAAGGATTTTGGGTTGACAAAATTGCCCCTTGCATCGTCAAAGAAATTGATAGGAATACTAACTTGTCATTGAATTGCTACAAATGCAAAATTGCCCCTTGCACCGTCAAAGAACAATTGCCAGTCTTGCTTTAGCGACTACTACCCAACCCCCAACTGCCCTGCACTAAGCCTCAGTCATACTTACTGTGTCACCAACTTGAGCCGCTCATTCATCACTCGCTTGAGCTTCAGTGGCTATAAAAGGAAGCACCCAAAAGGGAAGAAGGGGAACGAACAAAGAACGGCAGCAATAGAGCAAGCTATAATCTCACTGCTGGAAACACTCAAGCCTAACCTCAAAAGCCATCTTCTTCTTCTTCTTTTTTTTTTTTTTTTTTTTTTCAAAAACCATCATCTTCTTCCCCCAGTAACCATCCTCTCATTTTTCCAAAAGCCATCCTCTACCTTTATTCTAGAAACTAGAAGCCATTCCAAGCTCTAAAATAGCCTTTATCCAAAACATTGTTTCAAGTCAGGTAGACGCCCTTGCTAAACTCATGGAGACTTAGCTCCCATGCCACAAGCCACTCAAGCCAAGCCAAAATTTCAGTTCACAACAATCATTATTAGCTTGGTGAGAAGAAACCAGAGTATTCCCTAAGAATCAACATTCTTTCGGGGTATTATGGGGCCTAGTTCTTGAACCCAGGCAAAAGGGCAACGTCACTCTCTTTTTATAGCGGCACAAGTCCACGTAGAGTTGCTGGAACAAAAGAGATCCCCACAACCACTTTAACCCAATGTTTACTCTCACCATCATTCTCAACACTTGACATGCCTAACCATAGTTAGCTTTTTTACTTTATATTTATGAGACCATGGTTATGCTCATGGACACATGTCAAATGTTGAGAAGGATTGTGAGGGTACACCTTAGGTTAATGTGGTGAGTAAAAATGCTCTCATATCTCCATAGCACTCATCACATGACATGTATGTATACACAAAGTAATTATAGTGTTGTAGTACAGTAGTATGGTCACGTGGTATAATTTGTCCACATGTTATAATATAAGTGGATATTTATTGATACTATTCTATAAAAGAAGGAAATATCAACCATGTCTCCCACTCATATTATAACGCGTGTACATTCTATACCATGTAATCCTATTACCATACTATTATATAATTTCTCGTATGCACCCATGTCTATTCTATAAAAGGAGGAAATATCAACTATGTCGTCCACCCATATTATAACACGTGTACATGCTATACCATGTAATCCTACTACCATACTATTATATAATTTCTCGTATGCACCCATTGTAACGACCCAGTCCTAAATTAATAGTTAAATATTAAATTATTCAAGATAAAGACAATTTTACCCCTGGGATTTAATTACATGATTGAAGAGTTGACTTTTTATTGGGGGAAGATTAAATAATTAAAATAAGAGGAAAGAAGTGGAAATAAATAATCAAATAAAATGATTCGAATTAATTAAAGTTTTTGAAAATTAAAGTATTATTTAATATTCAAGGAGCAAAAAGGTCATTTTAAGTTCGAGAGGGAATTTGGAAATTCCGATTGGACCGTGGCATAGAACACATCGAGACGAGTCCGTAGACATATAGTGGGATCGAATCGGAGTTGTAACGAAGAAATGGCGAGCAAGAATAGGCCAGTGGCAGAACCGTAAATATTTCGAAGTTCAGCTTATTAAAAACCCAGATTTTTCCTCACTTAGGCAGCTCGACCAGCCGACTTTAAGAGGTGATTTCTCTCAACTCCGACCACGAATTCAGGCAAGACCGGTCCCGATGGAACTACCACACTTCCCTCTTCCAGCCCCAGCCCTTCGCCGCCTCGATCCGCCGCTGTAATCGCCAGAAACAGCCAAGAAACAGGCGGTTGTGGATAGCTTTTTCTTAAACTGTCGGCGGCTCTTTCTCCCTCCTCCGGCCACCGTTTCATGCGAGTGAGGTATGCTTTTCTCACCTGTTTTTCATAATCTAGCTAATGGCTGGGTAGGAATCTATCAATTTTGAGCCTAGGAAGTTCGATTTTCGAAGTGGGTTTCAGCCGGTTTTGGGATCCCGATTATGGCCACTTCCCGTTACTTTTTGGGGTTGGTCCAAGAACAAAAGTGACTCCAAATGAGGTGTTTGACCTAGGGTAGGAGTTTGGGCCAGAGGTTTGGTGAAAATCCGGCCTCTGAAAATTGCTATGTACACCCACGCGCTCGCAGCGCGTGGGAGGCGATTGGGTCATGTGTCGGGGACCACTCTTGGTACTAAAATGATCCTCGTGTCCTCAAGAGCGCGTAGGAACTCGCGGAACTCAATTTGGATAACGTTTGAACCCCGAACGGAACTCGCCTATTATGCGATTTCCGGGTTCGGTACGTTTGAACCATTGGATCATTTCATGTACTTATGTGATTAGGGAAGGAATATACATAATATTTATAATTTCGGAAAATTGATATTTATATAATCATGTGTTTTAGATCTCTAATAGTATGTATTTTCATTAGTTCGACTTCGAGGTTATATTATAATGTTTAACGGTGCTTCTAAATGTTATATCTGAGATTTGAAAACTATGCATTAAAGGAAAGGATGAGATCTCTAAGGGCAGTGGATAATGAATTATATATTTAGTTATTTATTTATTCAATTATTTACTCATTTAGTTATCCACTACTTTTAAAGATTATTATTTTAATTTCGGAATGATTCGTTAATGAGATTTTGCCATAATTAATAAATTAGCTAAATATCTAAGTAGTTTGTGAAATAAGAAGGAATTTCAAGATAAGTTTCAGATATAATGTTGTTTTCAAACCCACCACAGGAGTACCCCCAGTTGCCTTGAACCAGTTGTCATTTATAAACAACGCCTCACGAGTTCGGGGACGCCTGGACCGTGTGGTGCGAGGAACGCAGCTCAGGCTGACTTATGGTCCCCTGAGACCTGCGAGGAGCGCAGCTCGGATTGACTTGGTGTCTCCGAGGCCTATGAGGAACGCGGCTTAGGCTGACTTATGCTCCCCTGAGACCTGCGAGGAGCGCAGCTTGGATTGACTTGGTGTCTCCGAGGCCTATGAGGAACGCGGCTCAGGATGACTTATGGTCCCCGGAGACCTGCGAGGAGCGCAGCTCGGATTGACTTGGTGTCTCCGAGACCTGCGAGGAACGCGGCTCGGTCAATTTGGTGTTTCCGAAGTTTGCGAGGATGGAATTGACGGAATAATTGGAATTGACGGATCAGGAATGGGGGTACGCCTAGGTGGAGAGAATTTAAGCTTTGAAACGCTTTTAAAGTAAAAGTGAGGAACCTTGTACAGTTACTATCATTTTCTTAATCTATATATTTATCTCACAAGAGAAAGATGGATATATATATATATATATATATACGTAATTAATTATTTATAAACCTTACATGAGTTCGATACCAGGGTATTCGAAGTTTGTTTATTTTATTATATTTTATTTAAGTTGTTTGCCTTGATCTTTTTATTATTGGATAAGCTATTAAATAGCTCAAGTAGTTCTAGCATACTCTGCACCCCGAGTTTTAGAGATATCCGAACCAGGAGAGCGAGGATTGCGGATCAGGTTGACCAGGTGTCTCCTGAGTCCAGCAAGGATTACAGGGCAGGACGTGTCACCAATGGTGTCACGAGGAATTAATAGTTATGACTTTCCAAGAATGATTACTTGAATCTAAATGCTTTTATTCCTTCATTTGAATATAGTTATTGCCATGTGAGTAATGCCAGTAAGTTTGGAATAGAAAGCTAAAACGAAATAGAAGAGCTACGTGTGGCTTGATCCCTCAGTAAGGGTACGTAGGCAGCCTTTTGTACAAGGTGCAGCCACGAGTTGGAGTCTTTGAGATTGTTAATGTATTATTGATATTCTGAGAGCTGAAATGAATTTTATTAGCTGAATGAATTAGTTGATTTATTGAGGACTGAGACCAGAATAATATGATGCTTGAGTTTTGATATAATTTGATACATACTGGCAGTTGGGTTATATTCGTATGTGCTTGTTTTACAGGTGGTAATTTTTGGGAAATATTCAATTTACAGGGGAGATTCTGCAGAATTTTCGACAGAAGTCGCACTTGATTTTCATTGAATTTTAGTTAGAAGGGCAATTTGGTCAACTGTGCCCGGCAACTGCCAAGTGTCGGACACGCACAGGGTTCGACTCGGATTCCAAAGTGGAATTTGGTTCGGGTCCTGTCACCCATGTCTTTATAGCACCCCTCACGTGACATATACTTTAATACTTATATTTCTAGCTACAACACTTATCACATGATATACCGATGTATTTATTGCGTTCATGTGTACTTATACAGCTCATACTTAATCCAACTCCTCTATTCAATTCATCCTCATCTCATTACATATTAAAAAAACATGTTTACAACAATCTAGCATTTGACTTTGGCACACTATATACTATATGTATATATTGATATTTTAAAATTATAGTTAAATTAGTAGGTAAATCAAGGTTTGTCACTACACTCTTATTTATATATATGACAGTCGCTACAATTTTATTACATTATTTACCTACCATGAGACAGAAAAAAAAGGCCCACAGAAAAGGAAAACAAAAACAAAAACAAAAACAAAGCTTTGAGGTCCACACGACCCTCCAAATATGCCTAAACCAATCTATACAGTCATAAACTCGGGAAAGATGGATCAACAGCCAGCTGCACCACTGGTCTCAGTTCATCCCAGTTTCCATTTATAAAGAAATCGTTGTCGCTTGGAATATCCCTCAAGCTTGAATAAGATGTTGCATAGTGAGTCTCCCCTACAAATTTAAACCACTGATTTGTTTCATCAACTTGTTCATCCACACGAACTGGTTTTGATGATGATCTTTCAATGCGTTGCATGACAACCGAGTCTTGAGGGCTCAAGTGTGGCTTGCCGCAGTAATTCTCAGATTCGAAGCTGCATGTTTTAGAACTTGAATCGGTAGGGTTTTGTTTGGTGTTGTCTTCTTTCCAATTATCTGGTGTGTACTTTTTGTAAGATGGGATTCGTTTGAAAATTCTGCAGAGTGTCCAAACTTCCTGCAAACCCAATCACGTGGATTCAAAATTGCGATTAGCTTTCTGATTTGCAAATAATTAGACAATTAACTTAATGAGGAGATATAATCCAGCACTAAGATAACTAACTCCACGCATGCGTATGGGGTTTGTGATGTTCTCTTGCAACAATTAACCTAATTAATATTTTAGATTCAGGTAAATATAAGTATCTTAATTATGTTGCGCAATATTATCTACAGTATAATATTTCCGTCAATCTGATAAATATAAGCATCTCATGTTGCATCAATTGTTTTCTTGTACCGATCGAGTTTTTTGACACATCCTACTTGTCTATGAGATCTACATATATATTTAAACAAAATTTCACTTTGAGCATACAAATTCACAATCTGACAACACAACTTTATCAAGGAAGTTTACACATATAAATTGTGGTCTTATCATACTTCACTTGGGGCATACATATATATATATATATACAAAATTTGAGTCACCTCACTAAGACTATAAGGACATCTCCAATGTTAAGGCCCCAAATTCTAGATCTGGGTCCAAAACCTATGTCAGGACTTCTCCAATGCCCTAGAAACCCAAAATCTAAATTTACTTTCACTCATGTGCATCAATTAGAGCAAAAAAGAATTACAAAGCCTTTAGGCACCACCATTTTTAGACTCATATGAGAATTTTCGTATGAAAATTTGGGTATTACATTAGAGATGCCCTAAGAATTAGGGGAGAGACTTACAGCTTCTTGTGTAATGTCCTTAGCATTGAGGAAGTTGGTAGTTTTGCCATGGCCATGAGGTGGAAGGCGAAACTCATTCATCATCCAATCAGTTTTGGTGCCTTTGCCAGCACTCCCACGGTAGTAGACTAATGATTTCTTGAGGCCAATGCACTCGAGGGGCTCTTTCACTGAATATATGGGCTTGTCAATGCCAGTGGCTTTCCAAAATCCAGAACCCGTCACTCTGTTAGGCCTTATGCTGTTCCTGTATTTTCTCCCTCTTCTGCAAAAGAAGTAACACTCTTTCTCCCCCACAGTGCTTACTTCTTCATTGTTACCCGAAAACAAGCAACTCGTGAGAGCAAATTATAAATTATAATATATATAGGTTAGAATGACACATGCATGCAATGAGGTTGGTCAGTTATCTACGATGAACTCTTCGTGTTTTGTATGGCTCAATGTGTTTTGCTTAACTTAATAGGAGATAAAGACTCACATATGCAAATAGTTTTTGTTACAACAACTTTAGGACCCCTAATCAGCGGAAAAAGTTACAGAGTGATGGGACAATTGTGTCTACAACACTCATCTCAGTTGTCCCATCACTCCACCGCATGTAAGTTTTTTTCCTCTTAACCATTCCATATTGTCTTAGCTATCTAGCTAGCTAATTTTGCTCGACTTTTTCTTTGGAAGAAATTATTTAGTAGCGGACTTAAAATTCAAATTAAAGTGATGATTACACAACTAACTAGAACCCTAATTTTCCTTCGGATGGAGATTTTAATTTCATTTTCCTAGCACACCGTAAAAATGACTACATATGCTTTTGCTATACGACATGCAAAACGCGCAGCCTCCTCGTATAATTCTCTCTTTCTGCCATACCAGTTGTACTGTATAGATCTATCAACTTTATATCTGAGATATTAATCCAACATATTTTCAAGATTTTTGCATACATATTTATTCACAGATACACATATATAATCAACTGAAAAACAAAAATTATGAAGGGTCTTACTTGGAAGATCCCAAGGATCATATTTGTAGATATCAATCTGTTTGATGAGCTCCATGCTAATGGGTTTCTTCTCCACCTTCTTCTTTAAATAAAACCCAACAAGCTCCTCATCAGTTGGATGAAATCTAAACCCTGGAAGTATCATTTCCTCATCATCATCATCCTTAACCTTCTGACCTGATGAATTTCTCATCACCTTTGCCACCTCCATATCTCTCTCTCTCTCTCTCTCTCTCTCTCTCTAGAGTCTACTATTCTTCTCAGCGCTATAGTATCAAAATCTGGAGAATCTTCTTATATATATATAGAGGGAAAATATCTTAGTTAAGTTTCTTCCCCACGAGAATTTTAATTAATTAATTAATTAAAATATTATATATATCGATGTTTCAAGCAGTGGTGGTTGCCTTAGTCAAGTCATGGCATAATCGAAAAGGTCTTGGAAGAAGTCTATATCTCATATGCGGGTCCCTCTGACTCTGTCCACATGAAGGAGAGTTCGAGTTCCAGCCTTTGACCCATTTTGCCCGTTTTTGGCAATCTCCCATTTTTGTGCAGTGAATTTTTAAATCTAATATATGGATAATATATATTAGGTAATGTGGAGCATGTGTGTCTCGTTGGGTTTTCACACGTGGGCAAACCTGCTTTCATATTACAAAGGAAATTGAGGTTCACCCGAAACCCAATTGGCAATGAAAAAATAACACAACTCCTTATAAGCTCTTGCAAGATTTTTAACTTTTCAATATCACATTCATGTTCTCACATTTTCTCTACCTTTTCTTCTATTTTTTCTTTTTAATTTAATTAGTCTTTCATGTACTGATTATGTGTGACTAATTGTGATTTGTGGAACAATCCTGGGTAGGCTTAGAAAAGGTAAATTATTAATCATGGAAGGTAAAGAACATGTGACATGCGACCTTTTGAAATTTGGGGATATGGATCTTGTAAAATAGTTTAAAAGTCTACCTGAGTGGGCATCCCCCTTGACTAATATATTGGCCACGTACCTTACTCTTTTATTGGGACAATTAATTTTCAACGAGAAGCTTAGTAAACAATATTAATTATTGCTGAGGGAAGATATATTTGACCCATTTTAATGCATCAAATAGAATTATACTTGCCCCCCTATATAGACCAGGCCATTGTCCACTTCGGAAGGGGGATAATTCTTTTTCTCTTATGATGATATAGTTTTTTTTTCTCCAACGGGATCTAGTTCAGTGAGAAAAACCCTTGTATTAAAAAACGTATAATTTTATGTTATATTTTGATACCGTACATGAGGCCCATAACGTTCTATTTGCATTAACCAAACTAACTCTTTTAACTAGTGATATGTTTCTTCTTATATTAAAAGAAATTCGAAAAAAAATAATAAAAATTTATCAATAAACTAGGTAAAAATATTATATGTGTGTGATATTTTTTTCCTTATCATTATGTTCTCTTATATTTATCAATGTTGAGAACGTATAAAGATTTTGTGTGTTATTTTTTCAATAGAATAATATATTTTTAAAATATACATATAACTACTGTATAATTATATTTACTGATCGCATTGTTGATATTTCTTCGGTTATACCTTTCTTCCTTGCATATACGACTTTCAACAAGCATAGGAATTGTCATCTCGCGAGCATCAAAATTTGACAGGTGAGTTTCGTACAAAATTAAATGCCGTCCGCACAGCAGAAAGGAAGAAGAATTTGTATGTATATATATATATATATATATGCATTGAATTTGATAGAGACACAGATAGAGAAACGGTTGAAGTGGAAGCCGATAGGTTTTTAATGGCCAGACTGAGTTTAAATTTTCAAGTCAACCATGCATACAACGTCAACAATTTTATTGATACTTAACACCAAATTATTGAAAAGCTAAAGTCCAAGTCCTATATATATTTGAGATTGTATGGCAGAGATATAGTCAGGTCTTGAAGAAGCTTCTTCTTCGAGACAAGCCCCAAGTTGCAACTTACACTCCTTAGAATAGTCTTACCTCTGACGTATGCTTTCCTCTCATCAATACTACGCCGTTTTTGCTTTAATCTGTATCTCCGTACATCTAAAAACAATGTTTGCTAAGAATAATAATGTATGAAAATGGGGGCTCCAAATTAAGCATGATTCCAAACAAAGCTCACGAAACCAACATAACTGAAACCCTAAAATAAAGCCAAGAGTCTAAATAAACACTACCACCGTCATCTGAAAAAAATGTCGTTTACAAGAAACGCAAGGAGGTTTTCTAATTCGAGTAATAAAATTCAAATTTACTGCTATATATATATATATATATATATATATATATATATATATATATATATATATATTCATGTTGAAATGGAAATTTTGACAACCACTTATTAGAGGTGGAGGGGTCATAAACTGAATTATATCAATTTTTTCTTATATCTATAAATATGAAAATGAATGGAAAAAATGGGTGGCCAAGACTACTTATGACTCTTCGCCCTTGAGTGGATAAATCACAATTTGACACATACTCACATAAAATACAAAATGAAAATGTTGACATGTGTCCACATAGAATACACTAAGCTTCTAGTATTTGTGTTAAATAGTTGTGACAATTTCTTTGCAAGGAGAAATGATTGGGCATTTTCTTTGACAAATAAACGTACAATTCTAGAACATTTAGAAAATACTCATGAAGGTACGTACGTACGTAGGTAACTTACAAACTACTAGAAATTTTTGTATGTTGTGGTAGGCAATTTTTAAGTATTTAAACATTAAGCAAAGATACGTAATATGTGGTGAAAAATCTGACCAAAAGGAAGGAAAAAAAATGAATAAGTATGACCAAGACTGGTAGAAAATCGCATTGTCAAATTTCAAAGGTTTTTGTGACCTAAACTAAATTTTCTTTTGATTATGGTTTGACTGGAAATTAAATGTACTATTGGGTGTATATTTGTGACTTCCTGTAGAAAATGATGGTGTTCTTTTTTTCTTTTTACAAGAACAAAGAACATTATAAGAATTCATTGAATATAATTTTAATTAATGGAGAATAGCCAAACTATGGAAAGTTTCCTCTTCTCCAAGTCTAGCCAACCAAGAAATGACAAAGCAATTGGCAAGTCAAGCCTCAAGTGGCCCCTCAATTCTCTCTCTCTCTCTCTCTCTCTCTCTCTCTCTCTCTCTTGCGCTGAAAAACTAAAACGTTCAATAATGTGGAGCTAATGAAATCGCTTAATTTCTTGCCAAAAAAAACAAAAAAACATCTACGTTATACATTGACTTTTAGCAATAGCATGTTTGCTGGTTTCAAAATCTACCCTTCACTTTCTTGCTTTCTTCAATCCAATGGCTCAACTTGTCTCATTTTGGGGATAGATAACATGCATATGCATGCAAATTAAACGTGTCACGTTTTGTGATAAACAGGCCAAATGGAAATAATATTTAATCCAATGGATTTTCTCATCTCTATCTTTGAGGGTTGAGTGTAGGGTTGGGAGATAAATAATGTTCTCTATTATTTATAATTATATCTGCAATATTTTATCAAATATCCAGAACTTTCCCAGGGCTCCATTATTTGTGTGAAAACTGATGTTTCTTGTTTCCTCTGTGGGGCCAAAACGACAGAAGAATTGTACTGATCCAGCACCCACATCATAAGTGATTTCATATGTGCGGACGCTGACCCTATAAACTGCAAACAAAGCCTTGCAGTTTTCAAACGTGCACTTGTAAATGGCAGTCCATTAACTGTCGGATTACAACTCACAAAGTCGTAACCAAAGTCATGTATATAATGCTTCATTATAAGTAGTTTCATTTTAACCATATGAAGTACATCGGCTCTTGCGAAGCCCAACAGGTGTGTTGTTTTATCACAAAAGGTCTCAGTGCTTTTAATAATGGAGAACTACTCATTATTTATGTTTCATGTTATTTTGTCAAGTTCCCTACGTTGGACTTTACATTCATCAACGTCATAAACAACATTTTGTTTGTAGTAGAGAAGGGAAAATTCATATACATATGACATCATAATCATTTAGGCAATTCAAACACCCCAAGCTGGAGGACTTTGTTCCAAGATGGCCTGTTGCTGATATCATCCCACCAAGCAGAGACATGTTTTCTGTCCCTGATCATATGCTCCTTCCCCAAATCAGCCACCAAGTGCTGGCTAAACGGAAGGTGGCTAAGATCAGCAAGGCTGAAGAAATCACCAGCCAAGTACTTGCTCTTTGAAAGCCTCTCCTCATAAATGTCCAACACCTTCCCCAGCTTTGCTTCACTCTCTTGAATGATCTTGGGATCTGAAGGAAAACCCAATGCTGAGGCAAGCAGCATGTGAACGACTAACTTGTAGACTGGAGGGTGGAATCTTTGCGCTTCAACCTCTAGCCATTGTTCCACAAGCCCTCTTTCCTCAATTGTCTTTCCCAGCAACTCAGTCCCCTGGGACTTGAATTTTTCTGCGTAGTATCTCATGATTGCACGCGATTCTGCACGTCAGATTAGAAACCAGTGAACAAGTTTGTGTATGTCAAACAAAACTCTGTTTTTCTTGCTTCCCAAGCATTCCAATCAAATAATGTTAGGAGATAAATAATGTAACAAAATGCATGTAATGTTAATTACTTTGGTCCCAAATTAAAGACCAGAAAGCAGAAAAGGCAGAGCATACCATATAGAGTATAGTCCCCATCTTGAATGACAGGAACTTGTCCAAAGGGCTACACATTTAAAGATAAAGCAATGCAAAGATCAATACATTTATAGTTTCGAAAGAGATTATTATGAGTAGACCAATCACAATTAACAAGTGACTGAATAATACTAGCTAAAGCTAACCTGTAATTTGAGGAACTCAGGGTCCTTGTGCTCCCCCTTGAAGAGATCAATGGGGATGATCTCAAAGTCAATCTCTTTCTCTACAAGGCAAGCTAGCACACGCTGTGGGGAAGCGTCGACGGAGCCATACACCTTCACCACCATTGCGAATTAGAAGAGCCTGCAGTCTGCACATTCCAGCTTTTGGTTCTAAGTGGTGTTTGGTTGGGGCAATGAAATTGAATGGTAATGTTAATAGGAAAGATAATGACAATGTAATTTTGGGATAGAAATCCTTATTTCTATATTTGTCCGTAGTTGATGCATATACTTTGTAGATTACAGATTACACAAATTTGGTTTTTTTAATTCACATCACACCCCAAATGAAATGCAATTACTCATTACTGTTTTTCTTTTTCTTTTCAGTTTTCCCAAAATTAAGATTACAATTTACAAACTTTCTTTCACACATCAACTATCCCGAAACTGTTCCTTCATCATGATTCATGACCGTATGAATGATATAAATAGATGACAGAGAAAGGTCAATGAAGGATTGGAGATGATATAGCTTAGAAATGTCAGGTCACTCTTCGAAATGATGGATTGTTCCCTAGCTTATACGTGACAAAATATGGATTTCATAGAGGTTGAAATTTAGATTTCCTTTTGGGAGTGTGAAAATTCTGATGGGGAAAAGTACAGGAGAGAGAGACAGAGAGAGAGAGCAACCACAATTGTAATTCTGGGTAGATTATGGTTCACGTTTTAGAAGTAAGATGGGTAAGAAGCACAAAGGTGTTCGGATCGGAATGCATGTGCCCTCATAGGAATCGATTGTAAATTTGCTCAATTTGTTGGAGAAAAAAAGGGGTCATAAATCGGTTGCAAAGTAGTATGATCTTTTTGGAGTTCAATTCTCCTGTGTCCAACTTATCTGTGCCCTCCCTGTCTCCTTCTTCATTTTCTACCACCTGTCCTCACACATAATTGATAGAAAAGAGAGTTGACGGGCTTATCTATTAGTTATGTTGAGTACAGCAGCAGAAATAGAAAATGGAGACAGGGAGGGCCATATAAATTGGACACAAGAGAACTGAACTCTATTGGTGCAAAGACGGAAACCAATTTCATTCCACCAATCTTTCTAAAGTCGTGTTATTGGTGGAATGAAATTGAATGCTAATGTTAATGGGAAAGGTAATGAGAATGGAATGTTGGAATGGAAATCCTTATTTCTATTTCTCCATGGCTGATGCAGACACTATGCAATAGATGTGAGTATGGAAGCAAAGCCAACTAAGAGTTAATAATGCTCCGATCATCTAACATTCACGAAAGTCATACAAAAACAATTAAAGCTAGGAAAAAGCTATAAAAGCAATTAAAGCTAGGAAAGCTACAAAAACAAAACCAGCCCAAAAAGTCCAAAACCCCAGAACAAAATGTGAATTGCTTTCCTAGCTTTGTTTTCAACTAAAGTTCATCTTTAGAAACTCCAAAAAGCACCCCTCCAAACCGAGAAAGACTTTCATGAAATAGGGATAATACTATTTTGTCATTCCCGATCAATAACGCTATGTCACGTGAAAACTCGTCATAACACTTTCACACGGCACAACATTATTGGTCGGGGAGCAAAACAGTGGTATCCCCATTGCAACTAAGTTTTTCTCCTCTAAACCATTCATGATGCGACAAATTTCACATCCCAAAATGGGTTTGCCCACTTCCCCTTTCTCATTTGCTCTGATCTGCTTTTCTTTTTTGCTTCTTTTCCCTTTGCTACACTCATTGAAGATTACACAAATTTGGTTTTTCTAATTCACATCACGCTCCAAATGAAATGCAATTACCCAAATTTCTATTACCAACGAAACTCCAAGCCCTACAGAAAAAATGTGACATTTAGGGCCTGTTTGATAACCATTTCAACTTTAGTTTTTAGTTTTCACTTTTTGTGCTAGAGTATAGAGGAAAAAGAGGGAGAACATAAGGGAGAATGAGAGTGGAGATGAGATTGAGAGGCAAGATGAGAGGGGAGGATGTGAGGGAGGAGTAACAAAAGTGAAAACAAAAACAAAAAATTGAAATCTATTTGAAATTGTTTTCCCTTTCAAGTTTTTGTTTTCACTTTTGTTACTCCTCCCTCCCATCCTCCCTTCTCATCCTCTTCCCAATCTCATCCTCACTCTCATTTTCCTCTATACTGTATCACAAAAAATGAAAACTAAAGTGGAATGTAATTGGTCTTTCCCAACAAATCAATCGTATTTCAGAATAAAAAGCCATTCTTACACATTAATAAAACATAATCCAAGCAAAACCTCAAAGTCCAGAACCATTCATTCAAGCATCGGTTTAATATCAAAACTTGCATCACAGAATCCAATTAAGGAAAAAAAAATTGAAGAAGCAGACCAAGAAATAGCTCAAGTACCTCGTTCTTTCCTTCAATGGTGAAGGCTTAACCCAAGACTTGGCAATGGGTCGTGCCGTCAGCGAGAGTGAGAAGATGGAGTGAGAAGAGAGATAAAAGAGAGCGAGAAAGACAAAGCTTTCAACATCGAACTTCGGTTTTTGGGTGAAGTTAAATCAGAACAAAAGCTAGGACAAACTAGCCCACGGGTTGCTTCTAGCTAAGCCACCAAACTCTACTAAAATCCAGCCCAAACCCAAAAATGGACTGGCTTTAAAACCCCCTCCCAAATCCAGCTTGAGCATTCATGATTCAAAAATGAGGGACTTATTCAACCAAGCAGCTAACCATAAAAAGTTGTCAAGACAAAGCAAAAAAGAGAAGGTAAAGAAGTCCATTGATGTTCCTTATGCAGCAATAATACGTTACCATGTGCCCAGAGAAAGAGCAAATGATGATGGACATATCACATCATTATTCTTACAAGTTAGTTTGATTATTTATTTTTCCCAAGCCCAAGGTACAGAAATTCGTACATATGACAAGTGAATATAACGCTCTTCTCACAATAACTTCTCTCGGAACGTTCACTTGACATGACTATGCGAAAAACATTGTACGCACCCGCTGTATGCAAAAATACATCTGCCTTAAAATGGGGCACCAAACTCGAGGACCTTCTTCCAAGATGGTCTGTTGCTAATATCATTCCACCAAGCAGAGACATGCTTTCTGTCCTTTATCATGTACTCCTTCCCCAAAAGAGTCACCAGATACTGAGTAAATGGAAGGTGGCTAAGATCAGCAAGGCTGAAGAAATCACCAGCCAAGTACTTGCTCTTTGACAGCCGCTCCTCATAAATGTCCAACACCTTCCCTAGCTTTTCTTCACTCTCTTGAATGACCTTGGGATCTGAAGGAAAACCCAATGCTGAGGCAAACAAAATGTGAAGGACTAAGTTGTTGAGTGGTGGGTGGAAGTTGTGTGCTTCAACCTCTAGCCATTGCTCAACAAGCCCTCTTTCCTCAATTGTCTTCCCTAGCAAAGCAGTCCCTTGAGACTTGTATTTTTCGGCATAGTACCTTATGATTGCGCGTGATTCTGCAGATCAAAGACAGTTTTATCAAAGAACTTGTTAGATCATTATGTTGATGATGCTGATAAGAAACCACTGAACACTATTGTCAAAGAAAAAAATTTCAAAACTTTCTTACTTCCCAAACAGTACAATCCCATTTTGGTGCTCTACACAGATTCAAATGATGAATTGAAGCAAACCCACAAAATGGAATGCTAAAAGATCAAGAAAAATGAAATGTAATGCTAACTTTGATCCGAAAATTAAAGATTTAGCATACCATATAAAGTATAATCCCCATCTTGAATGAGAGGAACTGTTCCAAAGGGCTACATTTAAAGACAAAAGCAATACAAATTAAGATCAACCGTCATATATACAGATGATAAATATGATTTCCAAAGAGATGATGAGCAGAAACAATCACAAAAGATTGAATTAATAGCAAAAGCTCACCTGCAATTTGAGAAATTCAGGGTGTTTGTGCTCTCCCTTGAAGAGATCAACGGGGATGGTCTCAAAGTCGACCTCTTTCTCAACGAGGCACACTAGCACACGCTTTGGGGAAGCATAGGCAGGGCCATACACCTTTACCACCATTCTTACTATTTCAGTGAGAAACCAAGAATTTAGATCTCAGTCTGCAGGGTACTCTAGATTATGGTTTCTTAGTTCTTATAGCACTTAAGGTGTGATATGCTCATACCTAGTGGTCCAATAATTGGCCTCTGCACTCCCAAAAAGATAAGCTCATAAGATTTTTTGTGCAGAAAGATAAAATTGCGGTGTCATTAAGTTGTTTGTCTTTTTCTTCTTTGAAGGCCGCTGAGTAGCCAGTGGGTAGTAGGTAGGTGGTCACATGAAGTTAATTCTTTAATAATTACATGAAGTTAATAATAATCACATTAAGTTGTTTGTCTTTTTCTTCTTTGAAGGCTGCTGAGTAGCTAGTGGGTAGGTGGATATTGCTTGTCTACTGTAAGCAGCAAGATATAAAATATCGAGAGTATCGGAAATATCGGTGGTCCAAAAACACAGATATATTGATAGAAATATCAATATCGATATCGATAAAAATTGAATTTTAGAGGATGTTTACTTAGTCAATTGTCTATTATTTTATCACAAAAAATTGGAAGGAAATGCATGGCATGATGGGTTTGAGTGATTTAAGTTGATTATGTAGCGACTTGACAAACACAGTGACTTTAGAAAATATGTAGTTATTAGTGAAAGAAAATTAAACACACCATAATTTTTTAATTATAATAATTTACTACAATATATTACACTTGATACATATCGCCGATAATATCGATATTTAATACCTTGATGTTGTCTTTGGGTTTTTACCCACCTATTTCATTATTTAGGAAAAAAAAAAAAAAAAAAAAAAGTGGCAATGTTGTCTAACCAATAGGATTGAATTGAACCCAATTGACTTTACTATTTGCGCATTTTAGCGAATAATTGCTTGTTCAACTAAAATATGCCATGCAATGACTTCACATTTCTTAACCTCTTCCTTTCCTTTGTTTTGAAGTTGCAGAAAAACAAACATATACGCACGCGCCCATCACCTCTCTCTCTTAACAAACCATTTCCGCTCCAACCTTCTCAGTCTAACAGTTTCTCTCTCTCGCTCTCGCTCTCTGTAAGCCTCGACGCTATTAAATCTGTTTGGTGGCTGAGAAACCCAAGGAAAAGAGAAGAAAATGAAGTATTAGGGCTCGATTTTCATTTTATCTTCTTGTCTTTCTCTCGGAATCCAATTGAAGTTCTAGATTCGTTGTCTGTTCATTCTAATTTAGTAAACTAATCACAATCTCTCTTTTACAGGTTCTTGTAAGATCTTCATCAACTCATGTTTGCTTGCCTCAAGTTTATTCAAGGTATGCGGTTTCATATCGTGATATTATTGATATTATCAATAATATCGCTATATATTTCCCAAATATTACATGAACGTAAAGGAAATTATCGTCCCCAATATTATCGCGATAATATCGACAAAAAAATCGATATATTGACGATAATTAAGTGGATATGTGCTAAAATATCTCCACCTCAAAAAAATGATATTATCGGTGAAATATTGCCGATAATATCGATATTTAATACCTTGGTAAGGAGATATTCCTTCTTGCGAATCACAGTTTCACACATGCAAAAATAATTCATAAAAAACACAAAAAGAAAAAAATTATGCATACATATCATATTGGTATTGGCAAGAATGTAAAAACTCTATTTATATGATAAGGATGGAAGTATTTTCCATTATAATAGCCTTTGACATCATGGTTCTATTTACGCTGCTGTGGATTGCGTGAGCAATTAAAAAGTGCCAAAAGGGTTCAGAGTGCATGTGCCACCATTCATGCACTCAAGTGAGGTTCAGAAATAGCATGAGAACAATGCGTTTTGTATGCTCCAAATCAAATGTAGCATGAAAACAATGTGTTTTGTATTCACCAACCCAAATAGCATGAAAACAATGTGTTTTGTATTCACCAACCCAAATAGCATGAAAACAATGTGCTGCTGAACCAAATATTTTTGGATTCTCATTGAATATCTTGTATGGGTACCTTGGGGACATTCACTAATATGAGATGCCAGAGTTCAAATGAGTGATATGTATTGGCCTCTCAACCGTCTTTAATAGTCTAAATTATGATAAATGACAATCCAACTCACAAAGGGTGGAAGTTCTACTTTGATAAAATTGGCCTCACTCACATCTATAATTTACTATTAATTTTTTTAAAGTAATTATGAGGGAATAACTCATAGAAACCCATTGTAAATTTGTTCAATTTGTTTGGAGAAAAAAAAAGGGATTATCGCTAATTTTCGAAAAAAAAATGTTGATAATTCAGATGCAAAGATCTATGATCTTTTTGTAGGTTATTCAAAGACAGAAACTGACTTAGGCCCGACCTGGCAGAGGTTTCCTTCTCAGTTCTCTTCTCAGTAGTAAGCCACCAACCTTTCTAAAGTCTAGGCTCAACCCAAAAATATGAATTATACCAAGCCATTAATCATGCACTCAAATTACTCACCACACCCATACCTTAATCTAAGAGGGTGTATTTAATTGAGATTTTAAAAGACTATTTATGGATAAATAAGCCCAGTGGATTTTTAAAGACTATTTAGGAATGTAATGACTCATAAAAAAATTTTAAAAGATTTTTATAATTAGGATTTTTTACGTTTGGAATTTAAAGATTTTTATCATAAGAATTTATAAGATTTGAAAGGATCACATGAATTTTTTTTTACTTTTATGATGCTAACTAACCAACTTTTAGTCGGATGATAAGCAATGTCGGTCTAGTTCAATGATGCACGAATTCTCCAGGAACAGCCTCTACAAATTCCCAAGCTTTCCAAATGATGGTGAAAATTTTCCTTCCAAAAGGTTTCTTATTATTTTAATTATTTATTTAGGACATTTCCTATTAAGAGAGGCAATAGCATACTAAACTCGCACACACTACACGGATGCTATGACTCAAATCGAGGACCTTTCCTAGAGGGAGTATTTGCTCCAAACCACTACACTAGTGAGTGTTTTGCAACCCCTGCTACAAATTAAGTTAGACACTAATTGTAATTTCCATGATGCAATTAAGTGGTTAGGCATTGACCTGACTTAAGTAATTGAATAAATTTGGAGTTTTCAATTAGTTTGGATCACACTATATTGATTGACTTGATAGACAAAAACAAGTTCCACACTGAAGAGTATACAAATTAGATAATCACTTTTCTTTTTTCTTTCTTCTTATTTTAATAATTTCTAATTTTATATTAGAGAAATTTTTTGAGGGTGCACTAAGTGGAACTAAATTTATTTATTTATTTATTTTTTTTGGTGCATTGGAGCAAATTCTGGCAAGACATTAGTACCTACTCAAATTCTGGCCAAATGTTTCCTAATTTTCTTCCCACGCAACTGTTAACCTAGACTATACTTGAGAATTGATATGGTGATTTGCCTTCCAACGCACACCAGACTCTTTATCACTATTGTTTTGCAGTTGTTGACTCGACTTGACTTGACTTGAGATGGTTGGTAACGGTGCCTTTCCGTCTCCACTCAACCTTTTAAATTTGCCCCCCATCCAAGGCGGGCCACAAGCTATAATTATCTTCTTGCAAATATGGACCTTGACTTAATTGAAACATATGTCTACCAACCCAATATTATTATTGTACGTATATATTTATTGATACTTATATAGTAAAACATAAATCTTCCACCAATGACATATTAAAAATAAGATAAATTAATATCACATGCGGTGTTACGATTACTCTTAAAAATTTAACGGCAAACCCACGAATGGCCATAGAGCTATCATATATAAACATGGAAAAGTTAACAGTAAACCCACAAAGGGCCATAGAGCTATCATATATAAACATGGAAAAGGTACCAACAAACCCATGAAGGGCCATAGACACAAACCATATACAAACATGGCATATAGCAAATAGATAGACAATAAACGCAAGAAGACACAACATGAGAAGGATTCAATACCTTGTTCATGAAGGGTTGTTTATCTTCTCTAGCACCCAAAAAAAAATGTAATGTGAAAAGTCTGATGGGTTAGGGTGAGATTTGAGATAGGGTTTGGTATTTATACCTCCCACTAAAAAGTCACACAAATTTCACATTTAAAAAAAATCCTTCGAAATTATCAAGTTTTTGAATACCAAAAGACTTTTTGTTACTTGTTTAAAGTCTTGATTGAATACCACTAGATTTGGACACACTCTTTAAAAAATTCTAATAGTCCTGATTGAATACCACAAGAATTGTTTAGATAATTTAAAAATCTTAATTGAATACCACAAGACTTATTTATCCCAAAATAGTCTTTTAAAATCCTAATTGAATACACCCCCTTAAAAATTGGTTCTGAAACCTCCCGTTGAGTGTTAACCTTCTAATATTTATAGGTTATATATAAATGAATCACTGGGTTTTAATCAATTTTAAAATCCCTCAATCATCATGTTCGAATTATACAAATACAAAACGAGAAATAAGTACTGCTTTTAACAAAACCTTTCCAACTATATCATATTAATCCACTTATACACCCTGAATGGATTATAACAGATCCAGCAAGAATGCTTTTTTTAAGTCCTAAGTGAGAAAGCAAATTACAAGGGGCAGAGCACATCATTCCCACAAAGTACTATTAATTATTTAGTTTGCCCAAAACCCCAAGATACAAAAAATCTTGTATACAACAACCAGGTCGTTCACGTGACGAGTTATTACAAGACACATTGTATGCACTCGTTGCATGCAAAAATTTCTTCCAATACCTTAAAATGGGGCACCAAACTGCTGGAGGACCTTCTTCCAAGAAGGTCTGTTGCTAATATCATCCCACCAAGCAGAGACATGCTTTCTGTCCTTTATCATATACTCCTTCCCCATACTATTTGCCAAGTAGTAGGTGAATGGAAGGTGGCTAAGATCAGCAAGGCTGAAAAAATCACCAGCCAAATACTTGCTCTTCGACAGCCTCTCCTCGTAAATGTCCAACACCTTGCCAAGCTTTTCTTCACTCTCCTGAATGATCTTCAGGTCTGAAGGAAGACCCAATTCTGGGGCAAACAAAATCTGAATAACTAAGTTGTCGAGTGGTGGGTGATAGTTGCTTGCTTCAACCTCTAGCCATTGTTCCACAAGACCTCTTTCCTCAATTGTCTTTCCCAGCAAATCAGTCCCTTGGGACTTGTATTTTTCTGCATAGTACCTTATGATTGCGCGCGATTCTGCGTATCAAATTTTGACAATTTTATCAAAGAACTTGTTAGATCATTACATTGATGCAGACAAAAAAAATTCCAGATAACAAGTTTGTCATGAAACAATTTGCATAAATTTCTCTCTCCCTAAACATTCCAATGTTTGCTGGATGTTGCACACAATTCTAAATAAAGAACTGAAGTAAAGCCCCAAAATGTGATGCCATATGTAGTTATACTCTAGCCCTTGGTATTATATAGTCAAATCTTACCCATAAAAAACATGTCCGAATATTGTATATCCTGCTGTAATGACTGAAAAGCTTTGCAGATTTAGGAAATTCATCCCAAAAGTTTAAAGCAAAGTAAATACATACTACATAATTACCAGGGTGTATACTACATACCCCGGCAACTTAGTTATCAGGCTTCTAATCTGAAACACATTCAACTTCAAATGAAAATCTGCATGATCGATGTGGTTTTCATCAACATTGTTATAAGTTAAGAACATAACATGTTAGACTGTTTAGAAATAGAAAATTTCAACTATACTAACCCTTGTCAGAATTTTCAACATATATCTAACAAAGAAAACACAAGAACATTATTATTGAACGACTTAATATGTGTCATGAGAACAAGCAAAAAGGGATTAACGTCAGTGAATGTTAATATAAAATTAAAAAATCAGCATACCATATAAAGTGTAATCCCCATCTTGGATGACAGGAACTTGTCCAAAGGGCTACATGTAAAGACAAAACAATGAAAAGATCATATATATAGATAATTTCCAAAGAGATAAGTATGAGTGGAGCAATCACAATTAACAATTGAACATTAATAGCTAAAACTAACCTGCAATTTGAGGAATTCAGGGTCTTTGTGCTCTCCCTTGAAGAGATCAATGGGGCTGGTCTCAAATTCAATCTCCTTCTCAACAAGGCACACTAGCACACGCTTAGGTGAAGCATAGAAAGGGCCATACACCTTTACTACCATTCTGATTCTTTTGAAAATTGAAAAAACAAAGAACTTACGAAGTGTCTGTGCAGAACAACTTTTGGTCCCCAGTTCTTATATAGACTCTCTAGCTCTTCCTCTATCTCTCAGAAGAATGCATTTCTTTAATGAAAAAGAGGTATCCAATTTGCCTTTGATCACTAGTTCTTTTGCTTTGATAAGCTCTTAGCTCATCATCACAAGGGGCAGTAGAATTTTAATTATCCTTGACTGGGGCAAGCCAATCATGGTGGCCTATCTGCAGTCATCTCTGGTTTATAGGGACCCCAAGGACCAAGGTGTCTAAAGTCTCCAGAATACACGCATTCAACTAGGATTACATCATCAAAACCATTGAAAGTTTAAAGTGATCATCACCTTCTAATTTTTTTTTTTCTACCTCAACTCTGTATAAATTATATTAAATGACAATGTCAAAAAATTGGTCTTTGAAATTTAAAGCCATTCTAAACCCAATCTGACTAAAATCCAGGCCAGACACAAAATTGGTCTTTGAAATTTAAAGCCATTCTAAACCCAGCTTGCATAGAAAACCAACCCTTACATCACAGGCACTGTCTTATATGAAAATTCAAAATAAATTGTAAAAATTTAATGGTTATTGAAGAAAATAAAAACCAACAAGAACATAAATCATGGAACAAAAAATACGAAAATTAATTAATCAAACCTAAGGGAAAAAACTATTCAAAGCGAAGTGGAGCCTTCAGACATCATCATAAGGCCCCGAGGGTTCGAGGTGGGCAGAGTGGGGAGAGAAAGAGAGACAGAGGAGATGTCATACGAGCAGCAAAGTAACCAAACGCATTCAGATTGAAAACTATAAAATTGTATGGGAAATCACGGTCCCCTCAGTTATTTTCGTGTCTACATGGTGTTTGATTAAATGCCGCTTCGAGCAAAGCATTCCTCTGAACTCCATTTCTCACACACCAGCAGCCGCTCCACCCGCGCCCTTCTACAAAACGCCGACCGGAAGCTTCCATTTATGTTTCAGTTTTATTTTTTCTCTTCTGGGTTTTAGGGCTGCAGTGTTATGTATTTTGGGCCTATTTAGTGGACCTAGGTTGTATGAGCCCAACCCAATTCATATTTTCTGGGTTTCGATGGGTCCTGAGTTGGGTGACAATCACATCATATTTTTTGAGTGATGCTATTTCCACCCACCTGTCCTCTTTCCCCACTCACCTTATCTTCCCACCCACTATGTAAATTTGAAAAAACACAATCCTATCTTTCCACCCACCATTATTCCTAAAATACCCTTAAATTATTAATTCAAGTAAATTCTCTTTTTAGTTAAAGAGGTCTGTTAATGGGAGATAGATAGGATGGTAGAGAAGGTGCAATAATGGGAGATAGGAAATTTGAAGAATCACCCATAGTTACAAGGTTTGATATTTGTGATTCGGATTTTTTTGACTTTTTTTAATTTTAAGGTTGAGGCAATTGTTTTGGTTTTTAATTCTTTTCTCAGTCCTTAGAAGTCTTTTCATAAATGGGTAAATTTATCTTTAAAATTTTAAAGATAAGGTGGGTGGAAATAGCAGCACTCTATTTTTTTTGTCTTCAGAACACCCACATTCCGAGAAATGATTATATGATATCCAAATACGACCACGTGATGCAAGAAGCTTGTAGTTCAAGTGTTTAAAAAGATTTACTCCAATCACGTATTATAATATGAGTGAATGACAAAGTATCATATCAATACTCCTACATAAACAAGTTACACCACTTATATTATAACACGTAAACAAATTATATCACATAACCATGCTCCGAACTACACTATAGTTACTCACAAAATGCAATGTTTTCAAATGAACAGAGAATGACAGCAATAGAGATTGAAGAATAAATAAATAGTCCAAGACACTGAGATATGATTTCCGATAATTCTGTACATTCTAAGCAGCTTAGGATGCTGCCAGCATGACTATATTGACACAGTAATAAAATTTCCCGAATCCGCTTTAATCGTTCAGTAGCTTGCTTGATGCAAGCCAATCAACAAGTTGCCCAAAATACCCCCAAGAGGCAAACTTCAAATTTAAGTTTTAATGAGCTTGACTTCCTCAACAACAAAACTCATGTAACACAAGCAACAAAATGGGATAAAACCACCATCTTTTCATCAGAATGAAACCACTGATTTTGGCTGGGATGAAGATTGCAACTGAGAAAGGGCAGTATCACTCTCCTCAGTCTCATCGAATACAATTGGCTTTCCCTCAATGTGTTTTCTGCATACAAAAACAAATGCTGTTAAGGCAAATCAATGCTTCTTTAGACAAAAATCACACCCTTGCCAGAACAGAGAGCAATTCAATACCTTTGAGAGATGAAACTTTCTTCAGACAATGCCTTCTCTAGCCTCTCCTCAAATGGTGTTGCATGCCAACTCACCTTCTGATCCTGAAAGTTAAAATGTCACTTCAGAGTTCAGAACACTGCTTTAAAGATTCAAGGCTGCAAAAAGAAATAGAAAGCACTTTGGCATACCTCCTTGTATTTATTAGTTGAGTTTGGGATCCCGTTGCCGTCCCACCACTTCGGCGAGATACGAGTAGGCTCATCTTCATTCCAGTGAGTAGCAACAAGCCCAATGATAGGCCTGTCCCCAGGAGTTCTTCCAAAATGGCGAGTTCGGCCAGGAACATAACCAAAGTTTTGGTTGTTGTCATCTCGATTTACTGGTTTCAGCCAGGAGGACAAACTTGATTCCACATTGAACTCTTGTCCAGATGTAGTTTCTTTTGCCCCCACTTCTGATATAGGGGTTGCGTTTCCGGATTGGTTAAGAGATTCTCTTAGCTCACCCGAAAGTCCCTGTGAGTTCGAATCTTCGTCTTTCATTAACTTCCACTGAGAGATGCCCTCTACAGGGTTTTGCACGGCATAGACATACTGGGACCTGATTCGAGCCTTTCCATTCGGAAAATTTCCCAGGTTTGCGGGGAAAACAGTTCCTGGTGTCTGCATCTCATCAGACAGAGTTAGTGGGGTTGGATAAACTGAGGGCTTTGATATACTCTGTTTTCCTGGAGTTTCAGATACCTTCGCACTCCGGCTATAATTTTCGGATGAAGAACCTCTGGACGAATTTGTATCGATATCGCATTCAAAACGAACAGCCTTGCTCCTGCACTGGAGATCTGGAGTTGAAATACTCTCAGTCTTGACTGTCGAATCAGTAACTATTCCACTGCCTTCAGTAGAGCTGATAGAGATTCCTCCAGTATTCTGTTGGTTCGACATACTACCATTTCAAACAAAATAAATTGGACAAGTGTCAGAAGCTATGCTATTCCAAGGAAATAAAATCTAAAATATAAGGACGAAAGTCCCACGAATCAAGTATGTTTACTAAATCTAAAAGGTTCCTGAAAGTCCAGATCATTACACCAGAAAAAGAAAAAAAAACTCAATTATTTTATGCAGACCATTTCAAGTTGGCACCGATTTTTCCCTATGGAAACCGAAAAAAATTTCAATGCTAAACGATGTCAGATTGAAATTATGGTTTAGCAAACGATCTCCCAAGTCATCTATAAATAGCAAATCTATTAATTTTCAAGCATTCAATACAGTTGTAGAACCTGCTAGGTGTATGCTCTGAAGGACGTGATCCCTTTCCCCACTCTTCACCAAGTTTAATAGGCGTAAGGGGCTGATCTGGTTGATCCTCCTGCTGAAGTTGTTTAATGGATGTGTTGGGAAGCCATGAGTTGAACTTTGGAGGCTCTGAACCTCTATCATGATGGGGTGAGCCATTTAACTTTGAAGATGCCTTCCGAATTTCAACTGGGGTCTCTACTAACGTACCACAAGCTTTAAGAAACTTGGCCTGCAGAATAAGGTGCGGTTCATAAGTAAAACAAATATTTTTCAACAGTTAAAGAAATTCAAACAAAAATGTGACCAGCAAATTGTAACAATGAGATTAAATCTACTACAAAAATGGAATTAAAGCTCCATTGAATGTCACACTGTCTAACTTATAAAGCAACATGAATTGGTATTGTTTCTTCACTTAAACACCATGATACTGGAAAAGAACGTCTTTGTTGCAGTATATCACATTACAATAAGGGTGCAACATGAATTGATGTTGTTTCTTCACTAAAACACCCAAAAAATTAATTGGAAAAAATCTCCCTATCAGATTCGAATTATGTTATTCTTTAGCATTACCATCTAAATAATCTATATCTTAAGTGCTATATTCATTTTCAAGTTCACTGTGAGCAGGACAAAAGGTCTTTAAATTTGTCAATGTTCTAGCTTATAAGGGAAAAGCCATGGTAAAAAGCCGGAATGCACAAGACTATGGTTCCAATACTTCCAAACTCATACCTCATTCCTCAGCTCCTTGTCAATTTGTGGAGACCCATAACATGGACTTTCCCTATCTTTGCTTGGAGAACCTTCTCTCTCTTTCAGAGTTATATGCAAACCAAACAATAAGTAAATTCAGCAATAAAATTTATGACTCAGATTGAAGAAAAAGGTTGATATGCGAGAAAAAAATTAAAATAATATACCTTCGGCTGAAAATAGAGACGACAAACGGTTTTGAGATATCACAACTTCCTGATTAACATAAAGGAAATGGAAAACAAGAAAGCAGTGTTATATTATATAGAACTCATTCATCCACTGTTTGCAAGCTAACTAAAAGAAACACTAATCGACTGTTGGTAGCTAATAAAACGAAATAGAACAAAACAATAGTAAATTGAAATGCTTTTGGTTCCAATTTCTATGATATCCTCAGCAACCAAATTAAAAATTGAAAATTTATATGATCTAAATTTTTTTTCTTAGGCTAATTCAAGATCAAGCGCAAAATTAGTACTCAATTGACTCTGATTTCCTCAAAATTTCACAAAATTTCGAATAATTCACAGAACAGTAAAAATAGACACTGAGAAGACAAAACATTATCTCGGGAACCAAACGGAAACCTTACCGTCTGATTGTTACGCGAGGATTGGGAGACGAGGTGAGGCCGAGAGCGGAGATGGCGATCGTCCTTGACCCTAAAGCAACCAAAGAAGCAACCCATAGCTCCTGAAACCGACCTGTCAAGAAACCTCAACACCGATCTGCAGAGAAGCCCTAATTCACGGTCCAACAGCGAGCATAACATCGATTGTGAAAATTAAAAGAAAAAGAAAAAGAAAACCCTAGCTTCTTCTTGGTTTTCTTTTTTAGGTGATTTGTGCAATGAGAGAAAGAGAGAGAGAGAGAGAGAGAGAGAGAGAGAGAGAGAGAGAGGATGAATGGAGTTGTTGGGTCGTTTTTGAATTTTGAACAAACAAAACGAGGGAAACAAATACGCCTCGCCAAATAGGAGAGGCCTGGGGTCTTGTGTACTTGATCGAGTGCATTGAATTCAATACTCGCTCTGTGGGTGGTGCAACGTGGTGCGAGAGGGGCTGATATAGCAATTAGGTAGAAATATTGGGGCCCAAATAGAAAACAAATATATGAGAAACCGCGAGTATTGTGCTGCATATGGAAGGGAAGGGCGTATGGATGCTCAAGTAAAGAATGTTTGTAATTGCAGGTTTAATTGTTTGGACACATTAGGGTATTCGTCATAACGTCCATCTGTGTACAAATTGTCGTCGTCTCTTTTAATAAATAAAATATATTCAGATTATAAAACAAATAAAATGGATTCAAATTACCCATGCCATTGTTGATTTGTTTCAAAAAATATATAAAAAGGCAAAGCAAATATTTCCTTAGAATAATTTAGGGTGCTGATTTTCTCACTATTTTTTTTATTCATTTACATTCCCTTTTGTTTTTTTAATACGTTTTATTTTATAACACAATTTCCAATAAAAGAGTGTAAGTGGACAAAAGATGGGTGAGAACATACAATTTCCAACGAATATAAGTAGACAAAAGAAGAGTGGGAAAATTAACTCTCGTAAATTATTGTATGGTATATGGTTGGACGAGATGTTGATATTTTCTATTTTTTAGATATAGTTATTGTACAAGCCCCCTCTTTTCCAAAAAAACGTTTTTCACTTTGAGGGAGGAGGAAGCCACTGTTCTTCCTCCCATCTCCCCCATCTCCCTTCCTCCCTTCTCCTATCTTCCCCTATTTTCAGAGACGAAAGGTTTCTCCTATTTATCTTTGTTTTGTTATGATTTTCCTCTACTCATCACAGACAGATGTGTCTCGGCGTCAGATCTCCACATGCGTTTCAATGTTGGATCTCTACCACCATCCTTTTTGCAATTTCTTCATGTTTGGAATAAGTCACGACTCTTTGGGTTTTTTTTTTTGGTAGTTTTCACCTCTAATTTTGTGAGAGCTTTTCACATCTCCTTTGTGAGAGTTTTCCACCCCTCTTATGCGAGAATTTTCTTTGTATTGTTAAGGCTTGGTTTTTTCAAGTTTTATCTCTTTTTAGTTGTTTTGAGTTTGCACTCTTAGTTGGGATGCTTATGCCAAAGTTTATTTGATCCTGCGTGATCGTTAGTGGAGGAGCCTCATATTGTCTTAATGTTAGATCGCTCTGTTATTGTAATGGGCCTTTGTGGGTACTTTGTATTGGCCTTTTGTGGTTAGTTACTTTTTTTCGCTAAATTATGAATGCAATCCCAAAATTTCTCTAATAAAAAGAAGGTATGGTTATTTTATAACATGTGAAGTACAAGCTATGACGTGTGACTATACTTTAGTACCACATTGTCATTTCTTTTATTTTTTTTGTTGGAAGTACCACAATGTAATTACTCATCCCATAAGACCATAATATCTCTAACTACTACCTTCTTTTTTCTTTATAGTTGCTTACTTTAATAAGAGAATGTGAATATACTAACCGTTCATGCATTATAAGACGCATATATTCTTCAACAATACTTTCTTTTTTCATTGACATTTAATGCTATAATTCTCAAAATCAGATTAAGAAGTCAAATGGTCGCCCTCTTATTATGTTTTTCTTTTCTTTTTTTGTGGGGGTTAAAATTTTGTTTTTTTGTGTTGGAGAACGAATTGAGTGTTCCAAAAATAAAAAATAACAAAGAGGTTAGATTTCAAATTTGAAACACATACAAGACTAATGTGAAAATCTTTTTTGATTAATGATATTATATATATATATATATATATATATATATATATATATATATATATATATATATATAAACCCATTTATGATGTGTATGGAGTGTGAAATTTGCTGTGTGGGGTGGCATGTCATGTCATGGAAACAAGGACATGAAAAGCAAATGTCACCGAAAACATAAAAGTAATCTTCATGGAAGTCATTGGAAAACTGATCCCGAAGTAGTGAGACGTAATTATCAGAAGTTCAAAAAGCACCATGAGATGTGGAGCCAATGGCTTTAGCTTAGTGAGGATAAGTCTCAGGGCATGTGGGAAATGACCCAAAATTTAAATCGTAGGCTAGCCCAAGCCCATTGAAAGATTAGCATGACCCAAATATCTTATTATGAGCGTTGGGCCTAGCGAAGTCTTGTCTTTGTCCTCTACGTACTTCACTTTCCAACTCAAAAAGAGGTCGCAAATTCGAATTTTCCTTCTGCCGCTCCTAATTTGCCATGTTCTAATTGTCAAATCTACTCAGCTACGGAAAACCTAGTTATTGTTGCTACAATGGATGGAGTGAATCTCATCACTCCTTATTTTTTTCAGCAACATATACCTCTTTTCAAGAGAAATTCTAAAGTGATACAGATGTAGATGCAATTACGTAATTGGTTTGACAATATTTGGCAACAGATAATTCCAAAAAGAATAAACCTAAAATGTAGAAATTGTACATGAAAATTTGAAAACTACATGTATGGGCTTGGCAAGATCAAAATTCATTTTCCATAAGATAATCTTAGCCAAAGGCAAAACAATGAGTGACCAGGGAGTGTACATGACAGAAGGCAAAACAAAATGACGTTTGTGTCCAACTCACACCCAAGTGATAGATGGATAGCAACACCCCTCGATTCACAACCACCAAATTTTGTCTCTCACACACACACAAACTTTGGTTCTTTCTAGTACAAAATACAATAAAAGTTTGCCAAGCCAAGTGGGTCGTTGTCTTTTACCAAAAGCACCATAAATTGGCTCCCCATCACTTCGCATACATATGGTGGCCGTGGTGTGTGGTGAACTTAATTGCAGTGGTCCTGTGGCATTCTTCATGGCAGCAGAAAAGAACTCAAAAAGTGTATGAAAAGATTGGGGTCGGGAGATTCATGGCCACAACAACAATCCACAATCGACAACCTATGAGTCATTTTATCACTATCATTTTTCTTGTCCACACTTTTTCATCAATGTTATTATGGTCCTTATCTATTACTAGCATGTGTAATTCGCGTGCTAATAAATCAACGTATGATTTAATTCAGTTGTGTGTTAAGGAATTTTTCGTTACGGGGACAAGAGATGTGCCCACGCACCACTTGGCTCAGTTACCCTCGACGGCTTCCTACCCTAGCTCGGCCTCTTTGAGGCATTTTGCCGAACACCTTACCTTTTCAAAATAACATTACGAATATGCGACAATAATGCGAAGTGAGGACAATTGAATTCATTGGTACTTATGTGGGTCGGCTAGTAATTAATGTGTTATATGGGATACAGAATGCATGATGTGTAGAGTATTAATTATATTATTTTCCACGTTGGTGGTATATTTACGATATGATCTACTCTATATATGGGAAAGGCCAAACCATCTCCATTTCCTTTGCATGTGAGAACAAGAAATCAAAATGTCATCTTCGAATTTCTGCACCACCACCGCATGTCAAGATACCCCCCCGGCTACCCAAAACGATGAAGCAAAGGTGACGGTGGCCGGGGGCCCTCAAAAAAGCACATGGAATCGTGGAAGGATCTTCCTCTCAGCTCCTCCAACGTATACCTACCTACAAGCAGCCAATCAACTTCATTACTTTGCGCTACCATTCACATAATGTTCAATGATATATATCAAATTATTTTACAATATTAATATTTTAGTAGAAATAATTAATATTTTATATACATTATTACGTCAGTTTGGTCGATTAATACGATTCTTCTAGCATTTTATTTTTGGGTATGTTCGGGTTGAACGGGGGTGCCATGGGGTTCGACTAGAGGTACCATATGTGGTGGGAACCCATTGGCTATTAGCATTATTCTTTTACCGTCTCTAGGCCATCTCCAATTCATGAGGCCAAACCCAAATAATCCCAAACCTAAATAAAATCCAACCCTAAAACTCACTCCGAGCTCTATGAATACCAGCCTATTTTTCAAATAAAATTATATTTGTGGAATTTCAATTTTTTAAGGTCAAATTGTTAAAAAAAATTAAATTATGAAGTTATTTAAAAAGATTAAATGAAGAAAATTTATCCATAAAAAAAAAGACTTAAACCATTCTTAAACAATTTAATATAGTTGTGGACTTAAAATTTGAGTATGAAGGATTGGGGGAAAAAACAATTTGACTTCAGTCAAAACCCAAATAATTAATTTTTGAAAGGAGGAAATTTGGATTGAGGACCAAATTGGTTGGAGAATGCCTAACTCTTGCTTTAGTGGCGAAAGTTATTTGAAGACCAAATCAGATTGAAGTCAATTGGATAATAAGATCGAATTCCTTTCGACCCAAAAAAAGTGAAGAAGATTAAATTTGCTTTAATGGTCAAGGACTGAAGTTAGCTAGACCATCACATCATTTCTTCCTTCATAGGGTTAGTTCGCTCATATCACACTGAAAGGGGACTAAAATCTAACCAACTCTAGACTATATGGGCATCCAAAACTTAGGTTTCTTCTTCTTCTTTTTTGGTGAAAACCAAAACTTAGGTTTCAATCACCAGGACCAAATGCTTAAATTAGTAGAGAGCTGCGGGGAATGGGGAGTAATCGACAAGACAAGGTAAATACACACATATAATTATACATCACTTCACTCACATGCATTTCGTTCATGAATCATTAAGTGCTATACGAAAACTGTTAAGGATCCTCACCCCAGCTAGTAAAAATACTTCCCTACCCGATATCGGTGTTGCATGAGGAGAGCGATAAGAAGAGGGGGCAGTAACACCAGGGTAGGGAAGATGTAAAACAATTTCATCCACACCACACCCACTTTTTTTCTCTTGTAAAATTGCAATAACCTTGTTGGTACCTGTCACATTCCAAAGACAAAGACTTGAATATAAAATGCAATCTCAGCTTCATTCAGAATCCCACATGCCTTTCTTGACTGGTTCCTACTTCCTGCAATCTCAGCCTCAAGAGAGCAACAAAATTTGTGTAATCCCGAGAAACACTTAAAAATTAAAATTGTCTCTCAATTTTATAATAAGTGAAAAAGAATATTCATGAGTCGAGTACAAAAACAAAAATAAAAAACGGTGTTAGCATTAGTCTCTCATGCGGTTATTCTGAATCGTTGATTGATGTATGATTCATACTCATCGATGACTCATGTTCGTCCAAGCCGGTGAGTGGGACTAACCCTATTCAGAAGAGGAAAAAAAATAAAAATTACACAAGTCTTTTAAACGCTGTCCACATATTTTCATGTATCACCAGCTATGCAATAGCAAAGCATATTCCTTGAATTTGGCTTCTCTCTCGGTAACATGCACACATCGTTATTAGCCTTTGGAAGCAATATAAAGAGGGGAGCTTTTTTATATTGCAATAGACTCAAAAAACTACTGGACAACCATTTGCCAACCACTCTTTCAAAACCTTGCCTTACCCTCCAATCTCTCCATAAGAGCGCCTCAACCTCACAGCTTACAGCCTTACATTAAAAAAGCTGAACCCAAAAAGCAAGATAACAGCAAGAGATCAATTGGGTTTTCTCAGTCTTGCTTTTCTTCTGAGATGTCAGGTGTTCTTCTTTGGGTGGTTAGTCCCAAAGAGAATGCCAACTCTCTGCTGAGTCTCATGCCCAGAATTGGTAGCCCAAGGAGGTCAAAACTGTGCTCTAGGCTGACTTTTTCAACTGGGGTTTTAGCTTACTCAGGTGCAGTTGCGCACCCAGCAAGATCATCAGAAGAAATGGTCTATGAAGTGGTGCTCAAGCAGGCTGCTTTGGTTAGAGAACAGAGCAGGGTCAAGGAGAGAGCTTTGGACTTGGATGAACGGATTGAAACTGATGGTCTGACCAATTGGGATTTGTTGAATCAGGCTTATGATCGATGTGGTGAGGTCTGTGCTGAATATGCCAAGACGTTTTACTTGGGTAAGAGATGTTTCAGGCTTTCAGCTCATCTCTCTCTCTCTCTCTCTCTTTGTGGTTCTGTTTTAGTCTTTGTTTATCTGCTCTTTTTCTTATTTCTTTAATCGGGTCCACTCATTTTCTTGGATATACTGGTGGACTCAGCACTTGATTTTGTTTCCTTTTTTTATTTGCCAAGCACTAGTGAACATTTGGTATCTTTTTGTTTTGTTCTAAAACGTTCACACGCATTTGGGATCCAAAAAGTACTTTACATTATCATTGACTAGAGGAAATTTATTTGGTTGCCATGAAAATGGAGAAATGAGAAGAAATTTTGGAAATTTGACAGCAGTTGAACTTGATTCCCAAATAGTCATTGAATACAAACTATTCTTTACCTTCTTTTGGATAGGATCTTAATGGTTATTAGTCCCTTATATAGAAATAACTATTATGGTAGTGTAATGAAGATTTAGATTCTAAACTATCAACACTTTAAAGATATGATGTGCTTCTTCACATTCCATATTATATTGCAGGCAGGAAAATTTATGCAATTTACATCTTGACGTTGATACTTATTAATTGGCAAGGCAATGTCCTTATCAGTTTCTTTCTGTGATTTTCAGGCACATTACTCATGACACCACAGCGGCGACGAGCTGTTTGGGCAATTTATGGTTCGTATAATGATTCTTATTCAAAACCCATTCTATTTCTCTTGTAATTTTTGTGTTTCATTACACAATTTGTGCTTAGTATTGCTGTATAGTCAATTTAAATCTGACTTATACATGGTGTTTAAGTATCTTTGCTCTTTTACAACCGAGGGAACAATTGAGACCTCCATGGCCCTTTTGAAGAAAGCATCCTTTTTCTGCACATTAACATCAATATGCTTGACTTCTTCTTTTTAAAGCTTGCAAACGAGGAAACAATTTTGTGCACAGTTTTTAAATGAAGAATTGCTTTCTTTTTCTGCAGTGTGGTGCAGAAGAACAGATGAGCTGGTGGATGGACCAAATGCTTCATACATCACACCCAAAGCTCTTGACAGATGGGAGAAAAGATTAAAGGATCTTTTCGAAGGTCGTCCGTATGATATGTATGATGCTGCTCTATCTGATACAGTCTCCAAGTACCCTGTTGATATACAGGTACTAACTACCACAAGTCCAAAATCAGAGCTAAACAGTTCTTTTATCTATTAGAATTACTCAGTGATTTACCATACCGATTTTCTCTTTGGACAGCCCTTCAAAGACATGGTAGAAGGAATGAGATTAGACTTGAGAAAATCAAGATACCAGAACTTCGATGAACTTTACCTCTACTGCTACTATGTTGCTGGGACTGTAGGCCTAATGAGTGTTCCGGTAATGGGGATAAGCACAGAATCAAAGGCTTCAACAGAGACTGTTTACAATGCTGCATTGGCCCTTGGAATAGCTAACCAGCTCACTAATATACTCAGAGATGTTGGAGAAGAGTAAGCTTCTTCTTTATGTGTCATCATTTTGTCACATACAAAATAATTTGGTCATTCTTTTATGAGCTTGTAAATCTTATTCTTTGAATTGATTGATCATTGTAGTGCCAGGAGAGGAAGAGTGTATCTCCCACAAGATGAGCTTGCCCAAGCCGGCCTATCAGACGATGACATCTTTCGCGGAAAGGTGACTGACAAGTGGAAAATGTTCATGAAGGGCCAAATAAAGAGAGCTAGGATGTTTTTTGATGAGGCTGAGAAAGGTGTTTCAGAACTCAACTCAGCTAGTAGATGGCCAGTGTGGGCATCTTTGCTGCTCTACAGGCAGATTCTGGATGCTATTGAAGCAAATGGTTATGACAATTTTACAAAAAGGGCTTATGTCGGGAAAGCAAAGAAGTTAGTATCATTGCCTGTGGCTTATGGCAGAGCGGTTATAGGACCCTCTAAATTAACTCAGCAGTTGGTGTCAAGATGAATTAGATATATACTTAGATAATATTTTGAGGTCTCAATTTCTAGACTTTTAGCCTACCATATTAGACAAAGCCAAATTTAAGTTGGGTCTCAAGTTGAAATATGTAAATTTTGAAATCAGTTTTTATTTTGTTAATCTTTCATTACCATGATTTCATCAAAACAATGGATCTTAACCTGACATTGCTCTTTGCTCACCCTTGTTTCTTTGCTCACCCTTGTTTGATGCTATTCTATAAAATTCCCAAGAGAAGTGTGATATTTTAAAGTAGAGTAGGTTGCTGCAAGTGGTTTGTAGCTCAAGTGGTTAAGAGTATTTACCCTCTGAATATGAGGTCCTAAGTTCGATTTTCCCCTTCCCCATTATCGCTTGTATCAAAAAAAAGAAAAATAAAGTGGGTTGCTGTGGGCTTTATACATACTAGGGATTTTTTGTGTTGTCTAGTCAGCCCTTGTGTAGTTTCATTCAGCGAAGTTCAATATAATACTTTTGAGCTATCACTTGTAAAGTCATGTTCCATAAAAAAATATTCTCTGAGAAATCTGTTTATTAAATAAAAGTTTGTGATTATTTTTTTCTTTTTTTGGCATAGGGGATTGTCTCTCTTGTGTTTATATTTCAGCTAGTACATATATGAATGTCTGTACACAGATGTATGTGCATACATACAAATATGCGTATGTGATGCAGCATACACATCGCTTATAATTTTCTGTTTCAATTTGACAGACATAAGATGCTTAATTAATGTTCTAGAAATCTATTTTAGGCAAATATTTTTGTTTTCCTATTTCAATTAAAAGTTGGAGTTTGGTTTAGGAAGTAAGTTTGTTTTCCTATTTTAGCTAGGGTTTGGAGTTCGGTTTGTTTTCCCTAAGTACAAAAGCTATCTCATGGCTAATTGTAAGAGAGGTTTTGACGTTGAATATTAAACTTAGAGAATTCTTTCTATTTTCCTATCAACTTGGTATTCCTCGAGAATCAACAAGGCATAGAACCCTTTTGTTCTTAGTTATTCTCATCTAGATAATCAACAAGGATTAAAGGTTTATTGTTTTCTTTTGTAATCTTCATCATTCTTGCCATCACGCGCTGCTTCAAGATAAGACTTTGACAAATCAATCTAAAAACATTTTAACTAATGAAAGATGTGAATTAATTAAGGGCTTATTTAGGAGTGATTCTAGATAAGCCCTAATTACTCCAAGAAAGAAGAAATATTAGGGGAATAAGCAAGATGAAATTATGGAAACCCAGATGAATACAAGTTTCGCCTACATTCCAAAAGACAACTATGTAGACTATTATCCAAGCCCTCCACATGATGGTTATTAGTTTATCTTTATTTGTAATTGTCGTTTATCTTAATACGATAAGTGTTTTTTAAATTCAAGGATAAACCACATTTTTAAGTGAAATTATAAAATGTTTTGGATTTTGGATTTTTTAGGTTAAAATATTCAGAAGATTAAATCACGAATGTTGAAACAAAAATAATGTCAAGAAAAATTAACGACAAAAAAGAAAATAGAAGTTAACCATTCTTTACCAATTTAATAAATCTGGGGACTCAAATTTTGAGTTTGCATGGTTGAAGGAAAAAACATTTTGAGTTCGGTCAATACATAAATAGTTGTATTTTAGAGGGTAAAAATTTAAGTTTAACCCCAACATGATTGGAGATGGCCTAATAAACGAAAAATGATTCCTACTTTTGAAAAGTATGCCCCAAAAACCTAATAGGCCCAAGGCGCAAGGCCCAATGATATTACCAAAGATCTTCTATACATCAAATTATTTTTTATGTTCAACCATACCCAAAAGTCAAGCAAAATTCTCTGCATTGCAGTCGATGTTAATGGGAAGAATTACAAGGAAGAAGTTGAAGAATGGCAATTAAATGATTTGAAAAGAGGACCAAATTGTAGTGTGAAATAGAAACTAGCTAGGTAGACAGGAGAGGACAATAACTTTTGAAGATTCCATTTGACTGACAAAAAAAGAAGCAGAGCTGGATATGAAAAGCTTTAGCTAAGATAAAACCTAGTAGTGATGTCTGCATCATCATCGTCATTTAGAATAATACTGAAGATTATCTTCGTCGCTTCCAGAAATGAATTCAAAATCCAAAATCAACTGATAGGACCTCATTGGGATTCGAATCATGGCCTCATAATTTACTATGGATATATGTGAACGCAGTGGAATGACTTTAGCCTCAATCAACTACCATGCATGCAAACTTTCAACAAATTGTATTCTAGGGTTTAATTCTTCCATGTATATTTCTTTCACATTGAATTCGTAGGGTTTGTAGTGTGGAACACGGCAGCACGAAGATGCAGTACGTATGGGTCCAAAAGTAGGCACCGTCTTTTATTGACATGATATGTATATAAATTATTGATTAGAGAAAGAAGAGATGGCCTTCGCTTTAAATTCACACCTTGACTTACTTGCCTTTGCTTTGCCATCTTGTGGCTCGTCGTCCAAAAATCATGAACTTTAACAACTGTATGCATGTCCTAGGTTTTTCGCACATGGGTTTGGAGGAGTAAGGTATTTCAATTATATGAGAAAAGTTTGTGTCCTTATCATTGTGCTCAAATATGAATGACTCGTTTTATAAAAAGAGAATTGTTCTTCAATATTCCTTTAGGAAGTTAACAACTCCTAGAAACTTTGGCACGTAAGTTTAGTCCTTGAGGTGCAAAATATTGTTTCTAAAGGAACAATGATGATTGGTAATCATTCACGCTCGTATAAACAACTGTTCTTAACATTATCAGCAAAATTACTTCGATTGATGAAATTTCACTAGAGAAAATAAAAATTAATTTCGCACTTTGATGATATCGAGTGAAGCTTGAAGCTTTACACCTAGCTACCTAAATAATTGTACTATTACATCACTGGTTTTGACTTTCTAGCCGTTTCAATGAGTTCCCTAGATCTGCAGCGCTCTCCAAAGGCATTTGATTTCCATCTTTGACTTGTTTCGTAAACAATTCCATTTTGGCATGATCATCTATTTCACTCAAACATTCATTTTCATATATTAATGAATTTAATTTGCTTAATTTTACAAAGAACAGGTCGAAGGCACTATACCATTCCCCAACAGTTTCTAAAAGTGGAGCCTTGTTTTACATATATATAAATTTGCAAGTTAGTAGAATATTTTAATCAGACAAAAACATTCTATCTGATAAAAATAAAAAAATGTGACCAAGACAATATATGATGGTAGATGAAAAGTATGTACATATTCTCATCAAAAGTCTATGGTCTTAGACTGATCAACGTCATATGGTTGCGGCTGCATTCATACTCTCATTCAAGGTATTTATGTATATATAAACATATATACCATCATTCATCATCTTGCTTGTGAAGAGCTCCTCAATTATCTTTCCCATATGAACGAAGAAATGAAAAGTTATCAGAAAATTGGAGTGAGGCAGTACCAGAAATCTGATCTCCCACGCCTGCGGTGGACACCTCAACTCCATGAACTCTTTGTTGAAGCTGTTGAAAGTCTTGGTGGAAAACACAGTAAGTCTAATAATTGGTTGCTGCAGTTAGCATATATATATATATATATATATGTATGAGAATTAGGTCACCATAATTGGTTGCTGAAGCTGTGTCTTGAAATCATAGTAGTAAAGAAATAGATGTGTTGATTTTTGCAGAAGCAACACCCAAGCGCATTTTGCAGACGATGAGTGTGAAGGGACTGAAAATTTCTCATGTCAAAAGCCATCTGCAGGTATTATATTTCAATATATGTTCTTCATATATAAAATCGAAGGCGTACAAAACACTAATTAAGCATCCTTGTTAACTAAACAGATCCAAAAAAACCAACAGAGAAATGGTTAGGATCGATGCCGAATTACGAAACAGAATCAGATAGAGTACTTTTGAGTTTTGACCTAATTTAGTGTAAGTTAGGGTGTGCATTATTAGCATATATATTCAATTTCATCCCTTAATCTTTTGTTTTTCATTCTTTAATCATAGCCTTTGATTTCCTTTCTGGTTTTCTTTTTGTTTATACTTTAGAACTTTGTCTTGTTCCCACGAAACAGATAGACATCAATATGATCTAAGAGAGATGAGATATGATCAGATCAAATTGGCTTATAAGGCCGTTGCCATTATTGAAAAGTAACATGCGTACATAATTTTAAAAGAGTAGCTGGTGCTAATTCATTCTAATTATGCATCAGCTGGTGCTAATTAATAAAAGCCGCAAAAACGGCTTTATGGGACTTTTGGGATAGTTCCACTTTTGTTATAGTAAATTGTTTCCTAAACTGGTGGCTTTGCCCCTAACCTGATCCTCATCAATTTTACCTAATCTTAATTAAGCACGGCGGACAACGCAGCCTATCACCTTGCTAACCTAATCCTCTCTTAATTATTAACCTAATAACAAAGCTGGCTGCCCTTTAAGTTTACACATATATACATTATTTAGGGTTTTGAAGACTAATAGTCCAAGTTATACTCATGATCAAACTGATCAGACATACCAAAAACATGATGTTTTTAATACGTAGTCAGTCGGTCCTTCTGTGGTTTGAGTACTGAAGTAGATTTCTGGATTGAATGTTAGATGTACAGGGGCGTGAATGATAATGCACATTCTGAAGATCATAGCAGTAATGTCTTCTCCATTTTCTCACCTCAAACTCAAACTCAAAGGTATATATTATGAATTTAAATTTAATTTCCACCCGAATTTATTATGAATTATATTATGTAAATTTTATTAGAGAGGGTCATGAATCTATACAGCTTTCTCCAGTTGCATTTATACCAGTATTTTCTCTATTTGATGCTTAACTAGTTACTTTTCTCAACGACAGCTGCACCATGAAGTGAAGAGTTGCTATATATATTTCATCAAACGAAAAAAAAAAAAAGAGTTGTTGTATATGATCTCTCCTCTTTATTTATTTATTTGGTCTTTAATATGATCTCTCTTTTCGCAAGAAAGAAATCAAAAGATTAGAAGCATAACAAAGCACCATGCATTCTCTAGCTTTAATTTTTCAAGGTTAATCAATGAAAACGTTTCTGTTTTGTTTTTCCTCTCTCTCTCTCTCTCGACCTCTGCAGGCCATCAGAAAATTATTTAAGATATGAGGCGCATGCAATGTTTTCTGAAACTGATGAGGAAACAAAAAGACGTATATTAACACAAGAGGAAGCTGCAGGCAAGCAACAAAATCAGGTACTTCAAGCACAGAAGTATCATTTGCACCAAACCAGTTTTGAGAAGGTGATCTGTCGTGGTCTGCAACTGATATGTCCTAATAATTAAACTTTTTCTTTTTGGGGGGTACAAGGTTGTGTTACAAAATTCACCTGTTGCATTCACAAGTTTAAGTTCCCCCGTTATACTTGTATTGCTTACAGATCAAGTAATTAATAACTCACATTTTCTTTACAGAATGCTCATACCCCAGAACTCAGCAGATTGCCTATGGATGAAGAAACTTGTCAACTATATGGATTTTGTGAGCTTTCATTATCGTTTAATCCGACTGTTACTACCAGGGCGCAGTTCCGAAAAGAAAGCGAGTTGTGGCCTTCTGCTGATGAACACAACACTTCTCAGTCCAGCTCAACTGGAAATTTCAGTAACATTCAGGATTTCCAAGAGGTTGGAAGCAATGATATAAACTTGGACTTAACCATTTGAACATTGTTTCTTCCACTGTATAATTTTGTTTTCATTATTAAAAATTGGTCCACTGTACAAAAACTTAATTAATATCAATCAATACGAACATTATAGATGTTCAATTTTGGTCTCAATCTTGCCCATTATGATAAAATGACTTTGACTAAGTGGTTCAAGGACAAATTTATATCATGTTTCGTAAACTTCATTGTTCCGTTGCTATTGGTTTTTATTTATTTATTTAAAGGGATACACAATTGTTATACAATATTTAGTGGGAGCAAGTGTTTCCCTACTTATAAAACTATACATAATTTTCTATGCTGAAACAGGAACTATATACATATATGGCTCCAGAAATAACACCGCCACTTCTTTACCAGCACATTTCATGAAGGCTCCGCTGTACATAACTGGTAAGGCGGTGGGAAGAACACAAGTGCTTGCCGCTTCCCGGCTCAAAACGCTGAGATAAAAAAAAATAAAAAAAGAGAGAATAATTTCAGTTCCATCCCAAGCACAGTAGTAAGATCAACAAAGAAATTGATTTGACTCAGGATCAAGAACCCAGTCAATATCACTATTGCTCAGCTGTGTTCTAAAATCACAAGAAAGGGTTCCTGAACATCTACTATATCTTTAGATTCGCACTGCATCAGAAACCATGTCGTGTGCTCAGCATATTGATCTATTCTGTATACCATTTACATGCTAAGAGGGGGCGGGGGTGTACAAGAACAAGAGAGGACATATCGTACATCCAGATAACCACAGATAGGTGTAGATCTTCAGTCACTTCTTAAGCCAATGTCACCCATCAATAGAATCTTTCACTGACTCTTTGCTAATGTCTTCTTCAATCCCTTGAAAATCTTGCCAAACCACATCACATTCATGACCGCTAGGATTGGTGGCACTCCGAAAGCTAAAAATTTCCCAATGATGTGCATTTGCTTAACCTGTTAAGCAAGCACATGTAGGCTTAATATACTTGTTTCTTGCTGTGTCTCACAAGCTAATAAAATAATCAATTTGAAAATTAAGACATAGATATTATAGGTCAGGCTGGTCAGCAGACCAGCTCTACAGCACCTCAGAATTTAATCAAATGAAGTTCTTGCAGGTGTGGAAGTTACCTGTTGATAGTGCAAGTACAGATGGTAGAACAGATACATGAACAGGAGTATTCTGGCAACCTGCACAGAATAATAAAAAGCATGTATAATATCAATGGTAGAAGAAAGATTTTGTCAAAAGACTCTTCCTACTAACGCAGAAAATAAAATTAGAGAAAAGGAAGAGATTTAAATTTGTGCAAAAATTGGAAATAGATTTGACTCACCAACCAAGCAATGAAAATTACAACCCCATTAATCAAATATGTTCTAGACCCCTTCATTCCAGTCGTGTCAAGATACCTTCACAAGACCACTATTCATCAACAATAATGAACAGAATCATAGATTTTAGAAAGGCATTTTAGTAAGAGATGAATACCATCTCAAGTTGATACCAGGGGTGGTTGTTTCAGAGATAAGAACCATGTAGGTATAAAGCTGTCCCTCCCCAGTCATCATAGCATATGCTACTGATGCTAAAGAAAGAAGATGATGAACCACCTAAAAGATTAACATGATCACAGTTAATTTGACGAATATCAAGGTTATTCACTTCATATACTACAACTTCCACCCAGGCTTGTGCAACACGGATAACAAAATTCAGCCAATAACAAACAATTCAAAACAGAATGCACTTACATACTCCAGTCCACCAAGAGCAGGGTAAAACCAAAAGATCATCCCAAGGTCAGTTAGAAAGTACCCAACTGAGACCTGCCAAAATGACACCAGAAAAGGTATCGTATCATCCGTTAGCATTATGCATCACTCCTATTATTGGCTTCTCTAATGTCTACATTACTACTCATATGATTGGCTTCAATTTATTCTATGACTTGAAGAAGAGAATGCATTTACTTACTGATTTACTAGTCATATCTATTTAGTTGAATATTACTTGGAAATTTACACATGCAAGAAGATCCCATATTTAAAGCATAATCAGGCTTAAACATGAAATATAGAAACCTAGTATCATATCCAAGCTTCAACATGCAAATGTCCAGAATTCAATAACACCTTAAAACAGAGCAGATACAAGAATTTCAAATGAGTCTGAAACAAAGGGAATGGGAAACATCATTACCCCTAAGGCAAATGTAGACAGCGGGGAGCTCTGCAACGTAACAAAACCGTTGAACTGTTGGTCAGAATAAAGATCTGACCAAAACACCAAGTACAATGACATAGCTGTGATAAAAAGGGCATGGACAGTTGAGATTGCCCTGTATAAACAGGTTAACAGAACACAAAACATATGGGTTTGAGTGAATGAACAAAACGGAACAAGAAAGAACAAGTAATTAAGAAGAGGCTGAAAAATCACCGATTATTCCACTCAATGCGTTGCATCTTTGAAAGGTTGGAATAGCTCTTAAAGTAAGCAGCACTTAGCAAGTGGTTGAGATCATAAACCTGAAAAAACAAAAAAACAAAAAAAGAAATTGAAGAGAAATTGAAGAGAAAGATACTATCTTTATACAATATATGCTTCAATGGCAAATATTAGTAAAAGGGTAAGAAAGAGAGAGAGAGCCACGCCATACCAATTTGCAGGCGAACATACCCACAAGCATGGATATGTATGGGACAAAAGGGTGCGGGAGTAGGAATTGCTTGAGCAACATGTCGTAGGATTCGTAGGATTGGATTGCCATTCAGAAACACCAAAATCACAGCAACCCAAAAGCTCTAACGCTCTGAAATTGATATGGAGGACGAATTCCGAGCATCAATCAGCAAAAACGTCACCTTTACTATAAAAAGTTGATGAAATTTGATAATTTCTGAGAGAGAATTGAAAAGGGTCGACGAGTTTTGGAGAGAAAGGTGTGTGTGCCAGAAAGTTGAAGGTGAAAACGGAGAGAGATGGAGGGTGGTTTTAGGCGTTTTGGTTTGTTCGAGGCTTTGGAGCAGAGCCAGAAAGAAGGGTGACAGAAAATGCGAGAAACCAGTGGCAAGTAAAAGACGAGACGACCCAATTAGGCTTCGGGCCCAAGCAAGCTGATGAATCGTTGCGCAAGGCAACGCAACTTACCATGTGAAACTTCCGGAACCCAAAGAAAAGAACAATGAACAATAAATATTCGACGTTTTTCTTTTCGTTTCTTTAATGAAAAGTTTTTCTTTTCATCCAACCAAAAAGCAAAAAACAAAAGAAAAGTTTTTATTTTTTATATAAGAAAGAAATTATTTGGGGGAAATTGATGGGCCCTTCATTGCAGTTGATGAGTCTATTCTAAAATGGTCTACCACACTTTGCTCACGTGGATCCATCCTTATTATTTGTCCACGTGCACAATATAATGCTGTAAGTTTGCTTCCATCATTGGTTTACATTAATGAATAATTGTCAGCTATTGATTAATGTGAGATCAATTGTTAGAGATACATTTATTCTTTGTAAGCCTATTAAGGTCAATGGTTAACGCACGAATGAGCAATTTCTAACTATAGATGTGCGTAAGATGGTTCAATAAGAAGCTACTTTCAGATATTTGCCCGCATGAGCGTAGACGAATAGGCTTAGCATTCTCCTTATTCTCGTGGCCTAGTTTGTTGATGTGACCTATCCTAATTAATCGATGAGATTTATTTCTTTGTCTCTAAGCCCTCAAATCATATCATCATATTCACACAAACCCTAAATCAAAACCCTCAAATCCAAATTCCTCAAATCAAATCCTCTTATCAAACTCCCTGAACACGTACCTTTATCTTATTCTCACATCATTCCGTTGCAATGGGTGATGTCTCAGTTCCACACACTGACGGCTTTTCCACATCCACTCCTCAAATCGTTACTATTTAGAGTGACAACTCCTCGTTCCCTGCCGACATCACCCTCACTAAAACCAATTATGCCTTATGCTCTTAAGTTATTTAGATGCGCATTGTTGCTCTTGAAAAATTGGGTTACCTAACCGGTGACACTCTAAAGCCTCCTGAGCTCTCGTCCACCTACAACAAATGGTGTATCGAGAACTTTTAGGTCAAGGAGTGGTTAATCGACTCCATGTCCTCCTCCTTAATGAGTCGTTTCATCTAGTTAAGTACTGCCAAAGAAATCTGGGATGTCGTTAAGAAGACCTATTATGATGGTGGCGATGAAACTTATCTTTTTGATCTCAACAAACGGGCGTTCACTATCAAGCAAAATGGAGCACCCGTTCATAAATACTACAGCTAGCTACATAGCATTTTTCAAGAAATTGACCATTGGAGTCTCATCCGCATACACTGCACAGCCAACATGACTGAGCGCTAAACCTAACTGGATCGTCTTCGTGTTCACTTGTTTCTTGCCGGCCTTGACCTTGAGTTTGATCAAGTCTGGGGGGAAATCCTACGCAAAGATCCTAAATTAGACCTTGATCAAACCTTGGACTATGTTCGTCTCAAAGCTCAACATAGACAAACCATGACTAGGGCTCAGGAAGCTTCTGTCATGGTCACTCAATGTCCAAGGGGGCCCCAGACTTCTACTGGTGGCTCTACTCAGAATAAGGCCTCATGATCTCTTTCGGAGAAGAAGTGCACCCACTGTGACAGAGACAAACATACCTGTGCTGGATGTTACGAACCAATTGGGTACCCTAATTGGTGGTTCGGCTACATCGACTCCAGCATCTACCTCTATAGCCACAACAAGTACCAAATGTCATTGTTTAAATACTTCATCCAAGAAACACTCATGGATCATTGACTTAAGAGCCACTGACTATATGACATTTGATCTTGGACAAATTACCTCTTATACACCGTCTCCTCAATCAGTGGTGTCTAAAGCTAATGGTACACCCTCCCCTATGATTGGGGAGGGTTCTCTCTCTCTCTCTCTCTCTCTCTCTCTCTCTCTCTCCCTCTCTCTCTCTCTCCATGACTCCCTCAATTTGGATTATGTGTTGATTATTCCACCCTTGCACCATAATCTATTGTATGTTGCCTAAATTACTAAGGCTTTAGCTTGCACTGTAACCTTTTGACCAACTCATTGTGTTTTTCAGGACATTCTCAACAACAAGATGATTGGTTGTGGTACTAGGAGGGGCAACTTTACTCCCTGTACTTGGCACTTGACAGTGAAGCCAGAGTCGGTCAAGCTTTCAAGATTGGGGGAGCTAGTATTGAGAAACAAATTGACGAAGTATGGTTATGGCATAGGCGTCTTGGACATGCTTCGTTTGAATATTTACAAAAGTTATTTCCATCCTTATTCACTAGTTTAGATATTTCAAGTTTTAAGTGTGATATTCGTGAACTGGCTAAGAGCCATCGTGTTCATTTTTCCCAAGTTTAAATAAAAATTTGATTATGTTTTCTCTTTTTCATTATGATATTTAAGGACCTACTAAAATTGTCACTCTGATGGGAGCTCGATGATTTGTCACATTTATAAATGATTGCACACGTATGACTTGGATTTCCTTTCTCAAAACTAAAGGGGAAGTCACTTCAAAGTTTCAACAGTTCCATAAAATAGTGGAAACACAATTTCAAGCCCGAATCCAAGTTCTCCGTTTTGACAATGGAGTATTCAAACCATATTCATATTTTAGCATAGTCATAGCTAGGGAAGGAGAAACAGTTTTGTTACTGCTCACGCAAAATTCATAGAATGTTGAACAAGGAAAAACCTTTGAGTTTTAATAGATTGATATGATGGATCCGATGAAGAAGCATATACTTATGTTGGCAATTTGGGCAGTAAACAAAATTTGCTACATCATTGTAGACATTTGAATGGATTGCACCACAGTCCACACTGAACCCAGCGAACTATAATTATGAAAGAAAGAAATTTAGAATTACAGTGTCTCTGTTATTTGGTGAAAAGGCTAGCACAATCACACCAACGGAGACACAGGGAAATCCAACGAGTACAGATTTCATTCTCTCTAAAACTGTAAGCTCTTTTATCAAATATACAAGCCAAATACCTTAAGTTATATATTACAGACTCAATGTACTACCTTAATCTTTGATAAAGTGAATGCCACAAAATAGGCTCCTAAGAATATATGGAAGGAGAAAATACAACTACAAATTCATCAAAATCTCACAGCTTCCTGCAAAATATAATTAGCCTCACCGTTTCCTATTCTTGTGAGTTACCCCCTCCTTTGGAGACGATGAGGATGATGATGAGGATGACAAAACTGATCGCTTATTTTCAGCCATGTCCTTGCAGAATGCCTTCTGTACATCATCTTTAAGTTCCAAGAATCGCGTCTTCTTCTTTCTTTGCTCTTCTGGAGTGCCCTTTTCGAGGATGAAATCAGCCATATCCATCTCATCGTCCAAAAACTTATCAAGCACTTCTGAGCAATGGGGGAAGAAGCGCCGGCCCATTTCCACTGCCATCACCATATGATATAACTTACTGATTGCTAAGAGAATAATGAGGATAAAAGTTATGCTCTTTCCTAAACTAGTTCAAGTTGTATATGGTAGTCCAGCTTTAGACTTAATAGGGTTTTACAAAGACTCTTGAGTCTCTGGGACTAACTTCATCCTGGGACTAGGGAAGTTACATGACATCCCATATTGAAAGCATTCTGTAACTTTCTCCTGTACAGTTAACCATGGTAATTTGCTGCATGTTTCAACCTGGTTCTATCACCAGATAATTTTTTCAGGTTGATTAAAAGGTTGTGGTAAGCATGGCAGGCAAGTTACAGGTTCCACAATGAAGGATTTAAGAAGAGTATGGTCAAAGAGGATAGGCATGGAAAATTGCACGTTAACACGGGTCAAGGAAATATGCAAGTCACAGAGGATTTAAACATGTCACAGATAAGACGGCCATACCTGTTTTACGAAGGGCTTGCATTCTTGCTTGGAGTCTTTTGGTCCGTCCAGAGGGTGTTTCATTCAAATCAACCTCTCGTAAGTTCCCACTTGACCCTCTTGATGCTGAAAGGCCACTGTGCATTGATGTTAAATCAGCAGCCATTTCCATAGCAAGCTTGGCTTCAGCCGGAAACAACAACCGTGCAAATGCCACTGCAAAATAAAGGAATCTGTACACTCATTTCAAGGATAAGAATACAAAGCTCAAAGTAAATGTCTTGATTAATATTGAGGTAGGCTAAGGTGCTGGTAATTTTGACTTCATACATTAACTAATAGGTCGAATTTCTATAAGCAGGGGCACCAGGGACTTCAAGACCCGGATATGTATTTATCCTTCATATCCATGCAATGCCTACTCATCCTAAGCATATCTTCTTAAATTTCTTGGGGTTCTACCAACCCAAACACTAAAAAGATCGAAGTGCTGACATAAAATAACATAAACAAAAAAACAATTTCGTGAACTTAAGACATTGTAATTTGTACTTAATAAAATTTTCACATACAAACAGATTATAAATATCTTGGAAAAAAAACTAAATCCTTCAATAGCAGGAAAAATGACTAATCTGCATTATCCTGAACTCAAATCATTATCAATAAATTTATAAATGTAATCTAAGTGAATTATTTAATATAATTAAGAATCATCACCTCTATTTTCAAGATAGTCCAGCCTCACGTTCAAATCATCAGCCATCACCTCTGATATGATTGATGAGTTCCCAGACGTTGAGTTTCTTCGCATCTCTCTCTCTAGAAGATCGATGCACATCCGGTCTTTGTTGGATTCCTGTCCCTGCTTCGTGTTCTCATTAAAATCCTTTGGTCTAGTCAACCTCCGGCAAATTGCAACAGCAGTTTGACCATCTACTGTAATTTCTGAGGCAGAGGCTCCCCTGTTCAGAAGAGGAACCATAACTGCTGGGTTCTTACGTCTGGCTGCCACATGAAGTACAGTATGTCCTCGGGCATTGCAAAGGTTGATACCAGCCAAGCCTAGACCAAGAACCTCCTTAACAACTTTGGGATCACAGTATGCAACTGCGTAGTGGAGAGCGTAAGCATCATCTAACGTAATATCAGATTCCTTCAGGAGAAGCTCAACCAGTTCAACATCATCAGAGTCTAATGCCTTGTGGATTCTCCTGATTCTCTTATCCTCTACTGGTTCCATTTCCATCATATTTGATTCATCCCTTTCCTGTGATTTGAGACGGAGTGATTTGATATCATTTGCAACTTCATGAGGAAGCTCTTTCTCTATAGCCACACTGTCAAGATCTGACCTTGCTACCCTCTGGATGCAGTGTGAGAGTAGTTGACTCAGTTGGCAGTGGAAGGCAACTACAAGAATTGGGATTACGTCTTCAATAAAAGCTTTCTCGACAAAGTTTGAAAGATGGCGCTGCATAAATTGGTGGAAATTGTCAGCATACAAACACCTAAAAGCTGGCCGGAGTTGACAAACATAAAATAAACAAGACAATCTTGCTGTTTAGTAGGATAAATATACCAATCAACAGGTAACAATGAACAGATAGGCTACTGGATTCCCCACAAAATACGTGATTGAAATGTAAATTATGCTAGGATATATATTATACTAGCATGGGTCGAAATCTAAAAATTGCCGAGGTCTAGTAAGTTATACCAAAACAGAAGGATTGCGAATGCGTTCAAATCTAAGACTTCAAAATCAACTCAAAGAGAACAAGCAAAAACTAGCAAAGAACCAGGATCATTTTGTAAATTATTTATATATCATCATCCTACCAAAACTACATAAGGCAACCAAATAAACCTTGCAAGAAAAATTGCAATTGGTCCAGTTGTAAAAGATATAACACTCAACAAAGCAAGAGAGAAAAAAAAAACCCTTTCATACTAGAAATTTTGAGACTAAAGGAAAGTGGTACAATTGTGGAAAACCAGATCAAATAGTAATTCTTATGCTTCATAGCTTCTGAGAACAAAAAATAGAGTTTTGATAAAGAAATTGTAGGCCACAGGCTGTAGTGTAAAAACAGTTGGTGCACACACTTAGTAATTGCAATGCTTCAGAGCTTTTGCTAACAATTAAAAAAGCAGTGGTTAAGAAATTATAGGCCACACAGGCTATTGCTTACTAAAACAGCCTGCGACTGTCAAGCCAGAGCAGGAAATTGGACATTTTTCAGAAAGAAAGTTGCATCAAAGGTTTCAACTTTGATCTGAAATTAATCTGGCATACTCTGGACAGAGTATAATTCTGTAAAACATGGAGAGGGTAATCTTAAAACATATATGTCACTATTTCATCATCATATTAGTGATTTCATCAATTTGAAGGAGCAAAAGGTGAATTCAGAAAATTGAATTTGCAAGTTTTCAGACTGTAAGTATCAAAAGTGTGCAACAAATTGCAAAGGTAAAGTAGATAAAGAGAGAACACATTATCAAAAGATCACACGCATCTCGACTTCCAGAGATAAAACCAATGTCATCTCTTTGGTGATTTCAATCAAAACTCTTTATATATATATATATATATATATATATATATATATATGTATATGTTTGATATAAAGCAATACTGATTGCTGCATGAATTATCATCAGACTAGTCTAATTAAGCTATTCAACTTAACAAGCTAAGAACACAAATTATTGAGCGACACATTCATTTGCAGAAGAAAAACTTTTAAGACAAATAAAAGCGTAACAACCTGAACAAGCTGAACAAGCTCCTTCATCTGGAAAGTGGCAGAAGCATACATCAACTCTACAGCATAATTAATAGCAGGGCCACATGCATCATGGGCACAATGATCGTCAACACATGTGGATACTTCTCGAGGTGATCGCTGAAGCTTTCCGGTGTACAAATAGTTCAAGATAACCTTGAAGGCTTCATAGCCAACCCGGCCATCAGGAACCAAGTCAGACATGAGATACTTTGGTTTACCTTCCTTAATCGAATCATCATTTCCATGCTTAAAAAGATACTGAAAAAACTGACTACGTGCAGCCAATATGCACCGGTTAACACCTACTGTGTTGCCCTCAACAATAATCTCTGCGTCAGTATAGTCATATTCAGGTTCAAGTAAAAGTCTCTCAAGACTGCCACTGAGTTTGTTTAGACTCAAATAAATTTCAATACTTGGCACAGGTTGAGAACTGGCTGAGGCAGATACATGGTTACTACTGGACCCATTTGATAGATAAGAGGAGGAGGCAAAGCTCAAGGATGAAGACAGTTCATTCACATTATCCATGACTTGAAATCTATAAATGAATCAAGAAGCAGAAATCACCCAATTAAGAAAACCAGGCTAATTCTCCTGCACAAACTGCATCATTCTATGGATAAAGCATATCTAAGCTGACCCAATTTCTCCAAATTCACTGTAAATTGGTCAAAACAAGCAAAATAGTGAAATAATCAGACAACCCAAAAGTCAAAACTTAATTCCAGGCAAATCCCACTTGTTGAAACATTGAGCAAAATCCCAAAAACCAGACACAAAAGACAGAATTTTTGCTATAAAAAGCTAGGCACCTAAAGTGAGGTAGTAAATCCTTCATATCCTGGTATAGATACGTCTTGAATCTTCATAAGCAACCATCAGCCCCATCAAATCTAAAGCTCGGAGAAGTCAATAGTGAACAAAATATGAACTAAAACCCTCAAAAAATTGAGAAAAGCTCAAAGAGAAAAGGATCAAGATTGCATACAAAGACACCCTTTTGAAGTAGCTTGAGTATAAATGAAGCAACAGCTGCAGATGGTGAAGCTTAAACAAGAAGAGAAACTCAAAGAACTGACAGTTGACCAGGAAAAACTCCAGGCTTTGATTTGCTCTTGAAAATCAACAAGATTTTGAACAAGACAGGACTTTGAAGCTTCGAAGAAGATTGAGTTGAGGGTCTTGAAAGGAATATGGGAAGGAAAAAGCCGCACTTCTCAAAGGTTAGATGAAGTGGCTTGTCTTGTAAATCTTACTGGTCGGCACAATTGGTTGACTGTTCAAGTAACAGGACAAAGTGCAAACTCAACATGTTATTGTTAATGACAAAAAATATATGTTAGCACCGGTTATGAGATGATTAAGATTAATTTATCTTATGAAAAACATTTAAGAATATTTTAATAAATTTATGTTGTAGGGAAAGAAAGACAGTTGGACAAGGATTGCCTCCCCCCCTCCAATTGGTTCTCTCCTCCATTGGCCCTTGGGGGTACAGGTCAGTTGACTTGACTTCTCGTTACATTAAAACCTATCTATTATCAAGCTTTGGTTCCCGCTCGGCGGCTACTCTGTTGTGTAGGAAAAACAAAATTATATGACGTTGGTTTGAAATCAATTAAAGGAAAAGTCTTTTCTAACTAATCATAAAATGTTTATTTGTAAATCATTTTATATTATTCGGAATGTTACATCAATTACTGAATTATTCGCAAGAGAAATGTTACTAACTTATTACTTTTTACCTCTTTCGTCCATTTCAAAATGATGTTAGGAAAAAACGCAAAATGATGTTAACCCAAGAAAAGTCACAATGATGTCTCTGTTAACTGAGAAAGAAAGACTTTTTTGTTAGTTAAAATTCAATATGTACTATTTTGATTTTTGAATATTAATAACAAGCTTACTAAAATTTAATTCAACAAATTATTTCTTCAATGTTGATGGCAGAATTTAGGCAATAGGTTTTTGGATCTTACACGCATCTTTCTAAACAAGAACATCAGTGAAGTACACCTACCCTCTTTTCTTAAAATAAATTTGTGGACATTACTCAAAAAATAAAATAAAATTGTAGATAATGTAGTTATTAATGGTCCAATTATTTAGACATCTAAAAATGATTATTTCTTTTTTCTAAGTTAAACTGAATTTATTTTGTAGTCGAATCTCTCTTTTCATGAATTAAAAAGAGTTTAGAATATTATTTTTTCTAAGCATGGTAACGGGTGACATTAGATTAGACAAAAGGAAAATTACTGTACATATTTGGAGATGCAAATTGTTTTTTTTATTTTAATCCATAATATTTAGTCCTTGGTGGACAGATGTCATTTGCCGATCCCTGTGGCTGTGAATTTCGATAAACTCGACCACACTGGAGACAAGCTCCTCGACTTCAAGAGCTGCCGTAGTATCCACCACCATCTTGGGTACATCGCCCACATCGTACTCCGTGCACCCACCGTACCCGTCCAATAGCTTCTCCATATCCCGCCACGTGGACGGCTTGTGCCAGCCCGGCCCTCCACCAGCCTCAGCGCGGCGCTCGAGCCTTCGGCGCCACTCCGCCTCGTCCTTGGGCCTACACTCCACAATCAAGAGGCGGGCCCCACTGGAAGACGACAACTGGGCCAGGTACTCGAAGTGGGCCCTACGGGAGAGGGGCGAGTCCACGATGACGCTGAGGCCCAGGCGTAGTTGCGTGGCCGCGATCTGCCAGATGACGCGGTACGACGCGTCGTTTAGTACGGAAGACCCGGAGGAGGAGGAGGCTTGGAGACTCTGGAGTTTGTCGCGCACGTCGTCTTTGTCTAGGAGAGGGAGTTTGAGAGTTGAGGCTAAGGAATTGGCTAAGGTGGTTTTGCCTGTGCCTGGATGGCCCTTCATTGCTATCAACATTGGAACTCTACCTTTATCTTCTTCTTCTTCTCTTGCCATCTCTTTCAGTCTCTGAGAAAGGAATGTAAATTTGAGTACTTGGGGGGTTGTTTTTATTTTGATATGGTGGGGCCTACCTGATGGGACAAGGCTTTGTAATTAAGGTTATCCTGTTTTTGGCCTTCCCTTATCTTTTTCACATGCTTTAGTGATAAGGTTAATAATGCAGTTCCAGTTTCAGTTTGTTGTTTTGTTTTTCACATGCTTTAGTGATAAGGTTAATAATGCAGTTGCAGTTTCAGTTTGTTGTTTTGTTGCAGTGGATATGATTGTGTTTTGATGATTTTGATCAATGACAAGTGGCTTAATCTAATAGGAAAGTTGAAGGAGGAAGATAAGAACAACCAAAATTTGACCATGTCAATTTCAAAACACAGCTTTCAGATACCCAAAGCGCTGCTTGTGTTCAGTCCTTGTACATTGGTGACGTCCATCATGCATGGGGGCCGAAAGATTATGCAAAAGTTCCATCTTGTATCTTGTCACAATAGTTTCATCAAACATTAAAAGAACAACGGTAGCGATTACTAATGAATAAACACATCTGATCTGATACTGATATGAGCTTACATGAATTGTTTCTGAAAGCTTTGCTTGGTCTTGTGACAGCAAAATCAAAAGCTAGGATGAATTTCAGATGCAATCCTCTTGTGTCTTGTTCATTCATGCGACTTCGCTGGCATTCATAGGAGGATTACAGTCTGGGAAATTGAAAAGATCACTGTGTTGAAGACATATATATATTCCTTCATCCTAGAAAACTTGACACGACCAGCTTTACCCCAATCTAACAGCCTACAACATACAGTTAGATCCCATTCAAAGATGATTGTTCTCTACCCCTATTCCTACGCTTCTTCCTCTGCAGTGGCGACTCTCCCCTTGGACCATCTGATGCATCAGTGCTTGCACCGTTACCAACTAAATTTGGCCCTTGTGATGGAGCGGTGATGGGAGCAGAATCAAGCGGTGGTTGAACACTGTGACTTGATGGGTCACGCAACTTTGCTGCCCCATTTCCTATCACATAAAACCTTACTTTTCCATTAGCAGCAAGTATATCCGTGCTCAGTGGCTTATAGTGTGCTGCTGCATTGACGGCAGGAGCACATGATCTGAGGAAGTAACAGTGCATTTCATTTGTGTCATTGCTCCCATGTGCATCATCCCTTAATATATCGCGCATAATCGATTTGTGTAAGTAGCAATCTTGAAGGGGCACAACAGAGTCGTCAGTCAAAGTTTCATTTTCCACCGAAGTTGGAGACTCCTCGGATTCCTTTGGAATTGAGATCCCAGATAGACCATCATACGATAGAGCACAGGCTATAGCATAAACTGAGGCCCCAAGACCAGGAGGCAAAACTTTCCTTGGATGTGTAACCTACAAAATGGTAAAACATAAACTCAGATAAAATGGTAATCTACAGGGTTTCAGGAAATAAATGAACTATTGCGTTGTACTGCAAATTTCAATGCATAAACAACTGTAAAAGTACGAACAAAGAAAGTACTTTGAATAAGATTGCTGCAGATAAACGTTCTCTCAAGCAGTAGATCTGAGCAACGTCCAGAGCTTTTGACCCAAATTGAAGCCACCGATCCACTATAACTGTGACTGAATTATCAGGAGATGACATAATTTTATCCTTGTGTTGTCCACCCGACTTGCCATCTATCTCCATTGCATCTTCATCACTTTCATCCTCATTGTCATCCACATCACTCCCCTCATCAACGTAACCATCATCATCGTCATTGTTAGATGGAGCAACAGAAATTTCTGTCGAAAGAAATAATAACGGAAGTGGCCCGATAACAGTACAGTTCCGTATGTTCATCACACCCGCATCCCCACGGGTTATCTCATCAAACATAATCAATGGACGATCATCACTGTTAACCTTAGCTAACTTATAATTCATAGAGTGATTGTTTAAACAAACTTTAACCCCATTAGGAGTTTCTACAACAGATCGTTTCATCTTCTTGCGAGCAGGAACCAATCTCCCCACCATTGGATACAAACCGGCCACGAGAACAGCACGGAGTATACCTGGGTTACGTGCATTCAAGCTACATCTTGATACATCGTCAGGAATAAAACCATGCCGATGTAGCTCTGCCTGGAGCTGCTTGCGCATAAGAGATAGCATATGCATCGTACTTGAAGACACAAAGTATTGAGAACAGAACAGTTCCTCTTGATCTCGTTTTTTAGCAGTCTTCCATATGTCAAATGCTGCTACGACTGCTAGCTGATCACTATGCCCACCATACAATGAAGCAAGTTCATATTTAGCAGCAGCGGCTCTCTTCTTATCATCAGGTAACATAGGCAGGGAAAATGGATCCTTGAAATCAGTAGCACATGCCAGAGTCAAAGCTGGGTCAAGACAGTTCATCAGTATAGAAAAGAAAAGCATCTTGCTCGTCAATGGATGAACAGGTAGAGAACCTAGCTTCTCCCCAAGTACTGTAAGTTTCTCATCAAGTGACAAAGCCCCAATATCTTGAAGAACAGCAACTGCATTGTGTATGGTCTCGGAACGTGGAGGATCCAATGTCTTAATCAAGAAATCTTCTATATTGCAATCTGGATCGAGTAACTTCACCTGTCAATCAGAAATAAAATCTTGAAAAGCTTTAATAGATCACAAAAACTCATTATACTCCAAAAACACACTAGTAGATCACAAAGTATCCAAAAACACGCTAGTAGATGACAAAGTATCCAAAAACACTCATTAGATCACAAAAACTCATCTAACAGAAACAACACCTCTTCTCTTATTGCTTCGAATATTAGTACCAGGTATAATGCAGTTCATTTTGGAATAAGAATACACGTCCCTATAGGCAACTTAGGCGTGTGCATATTTCCAACAACATGATGAACGCAGGATGAAAACAAAACAAAATGACAGTAGCCATAACTAAACAATTGCAAGACGTCCCACCGACCTGTGACACGTCAACATGCCAATGTTATCTTTTATCATTGCTTATTTATGATCACACAACAACGCGTCATTTCGCTAGTTTCTTTAGTTCCCAGAAAATAGTATATTCCCAAATAATGTTACATTTTTTCTGTGGAAGGTGGGTTATTTTCGGGGAAGGGAGAGGAGGAGGAGGAGGAGGAGGAGGAGAAAGGGAGTCACGACTATTGGAAACTTTAACAGATTAACAGGGCAACAATGCAATAATTTGTTTCTTGGGGCAAATTCTTTGTCTCAAACAAAGTTTCCACTGAGACAGTAACAGATAGATGAACATAAGACCCCAGTAACTGAGATTGGATAAACAATGCGATAGATATACAGCAATGCAATCTCTGTCATGATTCAAAGAGATTTAAGAAATGAGGAGAAAGGTATACCTGCAGGCAAAGCCCTTCAATTGGCATTCTCCTAATCTCAGGCACCTGAAAATCTGGCAATGAAGCTGCTCGAACTTTAGAATAAAGATGATAACAGATTCCAGGCTGACAACGACCAGCACGGCCCCGTCGTTGCTTGGCACTCGCTTTTGACACCCAGGAAGATTGAAGACTTGATACATTATTGTAAGGATCATAATTTTTTTCTTTCATCCGGCCACTATCAATAACATAAACGACATCATCAATGGTGATGGCAGTTTCAGCCATATTTGTTGAGAGAATAATTTTTCGGCAACCAGGACGGGGGCGTTTGAAGACCTTCTTTTGGTTAGCAGATGGAACCATCGAATGTAGAGATATTATCAAAACCTTAGAACCATTTCTGAAATACGGGTTCATGAGTAATCTCTCATGGGTTTTTTTTATATCATCCCACCCTGGAAGGAACACAAGAATGGCTCCATCGTTTGAATCACTACAAATTTTCCTTAGTAATTGCTCAATAAGAACAAAATCAACATGTTCAGGATTAAAATATTGGAGATATCTATCAACTAACAGTTGTTCTTTCATGGTGTTAGAAAGAGCATTTTCAATATGCTCTTTCAATATCTCAGCAGTTTCTCGCTGCTCTTCCCGTTCAGCCAACTCCAACGCAGTTGCTCCATCATTGGCCCGTAATTGGCAGTCCGCACCAAAAGATAGCAGCATGCAAACATCTGTGGTTCTACCCTTTCCAGCAAACACCATTAACGGCGTAAGTCCGGTTAAAGAATGCTGGTAATTAAAGACTTTGCGAGTTCTTTCAGAAGAAGCCAATTCTAGAAGGGGATCAAACTCATCATTTGACCAAGCCAGATTAATAGCTTCATCTAGAACAAGCTTAAATTCCTGTGTTAAGTCAGGATCTTCATTCTGTAAACCTACTGCAGTATTAAGGTGATTATTTTCTACGGATTTCAGGATAGAAAGTACATCCTCCAAATAGAAAGTTTTGACCTGATAAAGGATAATACCACGGCATTAAAATGAAAGCAGCATAATATAAACAACTGACAAATCACCATCTTTCTTTAGACAAATTGACAAGTCACTATCTGAGGAAGAGTTTTTACAGGATAAGTGAACCCAGGGACACGGATAATTGGGCATCCACCAAAATAATGTGAAAACCGTTCAGCATCAACAGTTGCACTCATCAGTATCTGTTACAATAAGTATCATAAACAGAAGCAGATCATCAATTAATATAAGCTCCAGAAAATAGGGTAATGAACTAATATCCTAAGAATGACAGAAATAGAAGACATGTTTGAACTAACCAGATGTAGATGAGGGTGTGAAGAAAGCATGTCTCTGCACATTAATCACACAAAAACAAAATTCCGAGAAACAAACCAAAATCAGACTCGAAAATTCATGATTGATAAACATGCATTTTGACATTTCATTTGCATCACCAATAAACTATAATACACAGCAACAATTCTGCTCAAACTATTATCCACATCAATACACAGTAACATTTCACTCAAACTAGTATTGATTACTCTTCATACTTGGCATTCCCCAAATTTAAGTTACTCTAATTTAAGCTCCTAATCAAACCAAAATTATATACACATCTAAGTTTATTAACACAAGCAAACAACTTAATGACGATAAATCAATGTGTAGTATATACCTTATAATTGCCAGCATAAGATCTGAGTGGTGATCCCTTTCATGAATTTCATCCTACAGAGGGAAAAACATTCATTGCAATTGCAATCCATGATAACAGAAACAAGGAAGCATAAACGAGAGCATATGTTTAAACTGGTCTCAAGAAAAAAAAACTCCAAAACATATGCCTACAAGATAAGGACTTCCACGAATGAATGCACATATAAACCCTCCAGCCCTATAATCTAATCCTAATACAGATTCCAGAAAGAAATTGAAGAATCCCAATGAAGAAAGTACAAGTACCACAATAATGTGAGTTATGTCATTGACATCTTGCTTGGTTTCTTTGTTTGAGTCACCTGCTTTTGATCTACCAGTGCCTCTGGACACTAACAACCTCAACAGAATCCCATTTGTGCAGAGCACAATTGATGAGTGCCTGCCACCTCGACTTTCCAACCGTATCTAGCATCGCCAAAAGAATATATAAGTTAGTTTCTCACAAGTTACAATAATATTGACAAGATATATAGGACTTAGAATCCTATAGAGACTACGCACGCCTTCTGTAAATGTATAATCACAAGCAAATTAACTTTAATGGTTTGATCTAGCAAACCCTGAGAATATACTTACGGTATAACTGAAAATGATGTAACCAACTTAGCTGTTACCAATATACCATATTTCATATTGAAAATTAGACCAACTAAAGCATCCAACAAAAATGACCACAACAATTCCTGCACATGAGTTGTAAAATGAACAATATTCTGTCTTTTTTCCGGTTACAGTTCAAATTTCCCAGACTACTAATTATTGAATTGCAAAACAGGAGCTTCTTCGCCCCTAATGACAGTCATGTCTGGTACATAGACCTAAATTAAATACAAAGATGCTAACTATGATGCTACTTCTAACAACAGTGTATGACAGAATGGTCATTGATATGATAAAATACAAACTATACATCAAGACAACTCATGAGCAACATTACCTTGTATCCAATATCCTCTCCAACATTTTCTCCTCTTTCCTTAGAGATTCTCTCAGCAACTGGACACAAAAACACCAAGGATTTAATAATTTGAAGTTTACAATGAGTAAACAAAAAATCAAATAAAAAAAGGGGGCCTAAAAGTTTTGTATGCAGAAAGAAGAGTGTCAACCTGATGCAGCTGAGATACGTCGAGGTTGCGTGCACACTATTTTACATGCCTCCCCCTTACCCCACATATGGTCCAAAATAAACTGTGGGACCTGAATCATATTTTTCAAAAAGAGAACATTATCAAACATAGTTACAGAAAGTAATAATATTAAGCTTAGTTTTAAAAGAATAATGCTATGCTATATTAAGCAGGAAAAACTAGTCCACAGTGCAAAGAAAACATCAAGAAATGTTAAAAGCATGTCATATGCATCCTGAAATGAATGATGAACACAAGCTGACTAATGAAGCTTATCATAAAAAACAAATAATCTCATGAGTATCAAAAACTGATCAAGATTCATAGCTCCCAATTATAACAATGATAATTGCACTCTTGAACATGCATGTCCACAAATATGCAAGATCAGTTCAAGTCTTGATACTCCATGCTCTCCCTTCTTTTGTCATTTTTAAAAATCCAAGAAGTGACATGCACCGGGCTCCGTATAGAAGTTTGCAAGTGAAGGTACCAAATTTCCTATGCGGGCAGGTTTTAAAAGGTAAAATGAACCAGAATATGTTAACAGTATAGACAATGATATCCATGCAACTTACGTCACTTTCAAGACCAAGGAAAGGAAAAAAAGATGTTGCAATATAAAGAACAAAATAAATTAAATGGACTTCTTTTGAAACAGAACCAGACAACTTATTATAAAGATACCATAAAGAAGACAAAGCAAAGAAATCATAACCTGTGTGGTCTTTCCGCACCCAGTCTCACCAGATATAAGAATTACCTGCTTTCAAATAGGAGATTAACAATAAGTCCCTGAAGTTGAGTAGGAATCCATTCAATTCAAACAACGGTTCAATGAAATAGCAAAACAGAGTTTCTAGTAACAAGTAACAGACCCCACCATTTTGAGATAAGGACACATCGCATATCTAACTGATACTAGGAAATTACAAAAATAATATCACCCATAATGTGATCTGCCGCATGAACAACTAGCTAATAATTTTAAGAATCAATTATGTGAATGTTCAAATTAACCTGATGAGATTCAACTGCTGATGTAATGACATCCCTGTAGGATGTAATTGGAAGCTTAGACTTATCTTTGGTGATCTGCATGCATAAATTCACAGAAACCTGTCATGCTGAGACTATTATTATGCAAAAACTATGACTTAAAATAATGTAGATGATAATAGAGGTGCATCATCTGTTAAATCAGAAGAACCTGTCTCAATCTATCGGAATTCTTTATTCTAGAAGCAAGTGATTCCACTTTCTTTGCAATTTCTGCCTTGGTCATCGAAGGCTTGCAAAACATAATGTCTTTCTTCCGCTTGGCTTTCACATTCTCATTACTATTTGTCCCATACATTTCTCTGCCCTCCACTTCATCACCGGGTGGATAATGCATGAACAAGTCCCTCAATACTTCTTTTGTGCCTTCGGAAAATGTCAGATGAGTGAGCTTTGGAATGACAGCACTGGCTGCGGCCTTCTTTTTAGGTTTATAAACAGACACAACACGTTTTTTCCCACTCCTACACAGAGTTCAGGTTTATCATCAGTTGAAAAAAAAAAAACTGTGCAGATAAGAAAGCTGAAATTTTCCTCATTTGTTTTGGTTCCCAAAAATATGGAAGCATGTAAGCTTCTCTTAAATTAAAATATACAACATTTTAGTCACTATCAACAAGACATAACTACCAGCACTCACCCTTTACTCTTGGATTTCATACCCATTTTCCTGCATTGTTGATGCACTTCAGCACGCTCAAGGTTCGTGAGACCGGCCTCAAATGTGTAAACTGCAGGCAGATTCCGATATTGTTAAAAAAACCATTCATACAATTTGAAAAATTAAACAAAATCAAATACTTGGTCCTTTTAAATTCGCATCAAATACCAAGCAAGTCCCTGAAACCCTCCTCCCGACAAAATAAAAAGGAAGCAAACATGGATTCAGATCGCATTAAAGTATGAAAATTTCATTAGCACCTAGTTTTAAGCCATGGCTTTATTCAAACACTTCACCTTCGTCATCGGTGGATTTGAAGCGGGTGAGTAATTGAGCTATTCGGTTCCTCATGCTTTCTGTAACTTTACTGTTTTGTTGTTCGCCGCCTCTGTTCTTCTTCGCCATGTCTATTGCTTCTTCCTTTGGCTCTGGTCCTCTTCCCTTTTGTCTGTTCGTTAAATTCCAAATCTGAGGCAGCTGTTGGCGCCCAGAGGAATGTAAAGCTTTGAAGAAGAAGAAGAAGACGATATTCAGTGGAGTTGTCGAAGATTTGGGTCTGGCTCTCCTCTGCCCCGAATAGTTGGCGTCTGCTATGAAAATGGAGTTTTCAGTTCTGCTATGTGTTTCGTAAATTACCCTTTGCCCTTTGCCCTTCCTCCGCATACGCCTTTTTATGCTTTGCATATGGAGAGCGGTGCCCGCGCCCCTAAGTTAACCCTCCATCCCTTGACCAAAAAAAAAAAAAAAAGTTAACCCTCCATCATGTTTACACTTTATAATTTGTTATTTTCTTTAATTTTTTGTTCCTTTAGTTTTTTTTTTTTTAATAAATAATAATTAACGAGCATGATTTGAATTTGGCCATATTTTAACAAAATTAAGAGAAATACAATTTCTCAATAAATAAAGTCTACAATATTCTCAGAATAAAAACAAGTAAAACACTATCTCATCAGTTGATGTCTATAGTATTTCAAATGACATTTCATCGGAGATAAAACTCCTTATTAAGTATGTTCCACTTCTATTAAAAATGTGATCTCAATGGAATTCACAAATCTATTCAGACTCAATTAAAAGAAAACAATTAAAAATATATATATGATGAAAATCCTAGTTTATATATTATATATCTAGATGCTAACGGGTCTAATTTAGTGAAAAAATGTATTGACTTAAAGATCAGTAGTCTTATGTTCGAACTTCTATGACAACTTGGCAGTTGTAAAACCCTACCCCTCGCTCCAAAATCAGAACCAAAAAAAAAAAAAAAAAAAACCCTCTCCCACCACTATCGCTTATATAAATAAATAAAAGTTATATATCTACATGGGTTAGATATTTGCTCATGAAGAAAATGAAAAATAGGTGTAGATATTAAACTAAGCCCAGCCCAACTTACAGGAAGTGAGCCAACATTGGCCCAAATATGAACAGCCAACCAAACCAGCAAATGTTGTGGTAGGCAAAAGCCTGTGAAGCCCCAGCCCCTAGCCAGTACAAGTAGAGAGAGAACTTACAAGACTCATCTCTCTGACCCTCTCTCTCAATCTCTCTCTCCTCTATATAACCCCATTGAGTTGGTTTCCTCCACGCAAAAGAGAAACTTCAGTGTGTTATACGACAAAGGTACCTGATACTTTATTCATTCCTAGAAAATACATAGCCTCTACCCAATATACAATAAACCATTGGGCATTGATTGTAATTTGCAATCTGCTATTTCTTTTTTTTTTCTTTCTCTTTTTTGGATTTCACGAAATTTTCTCATATTATCTATCACCTTAATCTGCTGCTTGCTCACCTATATTACTTTTAATGTGCCGACAAATGAGAAAAAAGCAAGTCCTTGTTTTGGATACTTTGGTCTCTATTCTTCCTCATACCCATCATTGATTGTTGAATTCTCAACCTGTTCCTGTGTTGGGTTCATTTCCTTTTGATCGGAATCGGTTCCCAAAGCGAAATCGGTTTCTGGGTACCCTGGATTTTGCTTGTTTATTACCTCTAAATTTGGGCAAATCTTGTGACGGCTTCTATCCTCTTGGTTGGTTCTCATTTCTTGCTGAACGTTCTTGTTTGGGTATTTGTTTTGGTGTTCAATATGGTTTTTATCTGTTCGCATGTTTTCTCATTGTTATTTTTCGAGGTCAGATTTCATGTTTTGGTTTGTTTTGATTGCTTACTGTAGTGGGATTCTTCTACTTTTGATTGTTCCTGATTTGGGTTTTGATCTATTATCACCAGGGATTTGTTTTTAGGTATTGAAATCGTTGTCTTCCCCTCTTGGTAAATGTTAGCATTTCTTGAGCATCTTATGGACTGAAATAAGACTAATTCTGTTTGCTTAAATGGTATATCATCAGTTTAGTGTGTTTCTTTTAAGCCCTTCATTATTCATGGTATAAATAATTTGGTGATGGATGTACATTGTGGATCAGTCAATTATTAACTCCTTTGCCATTTATCTTTAACACTTTTGTTTAATGATGGAGTTTCTCAACCTTGAAGTCATTGAATGGACTTGCAGAAATTGCAATTTTTCGGTCACAAAAAAAAATTATTATACCGCTTCTGGTTGCAATCAATTTTGTAAAGAGATTTTTAATGCTATATGTAGAAGGCATTTTCATCTTATTAACTTCATCTTGTATGAAGTTTCATTCAGGGCCTATGCTCGAGCAATTTGAAAGATTGGTTCCTTTTGTGAAAATGTTTTGGATAATCATAATCCATTGTCTAAACTGGAATTATTGCTGATCCTCCTCCTCCAATCTTGATTCAGTTGGGAAATGCTGAAAGTGTAACCTTAAATTACTTTTAGAATTCAGATTCAGTTTAATTATAATCTTACTTTCCCACCGCATCTTCGTTTCACTAGAATATCTTGGTAGGTTTTGTATGATTGGGTTCTTACTTTTGTGTACTCTATTTAGAGATTTTGATGATGTGATTGATGGAGTCAAGCTTTAAGACATTCATTACCTTTTTTATTGTATTATGCAGGTGTTTGTTTCTTGTGACTAACTGGAGGCTCTTAGAACTTTGAAAATATCTGCTTCTTGTTTTTCTACCGCTGTAATAATATATGGGCTGAGGTGCACATTTCATGGGAGGTGTGGGAGATGAAGAACCAGCCACAAAACGCATGAAATTATCCCCTGGACAATTGAGAGGTCTATCCAACGGTTCATCTATTACAGAGCCTGTAGCTGGCTCTTCAAGAGACTTGATGGCTCGGCCCCTAACATCTGAAGGGGACGAAGAGGTTGTTGGTTCAAAAGGAGTTATTAAGAGGGTGGAATTTGTCCGACTAATAGCAAAGGCACTATATTCTCTTGGCTATAAGAAAAGTGGTGCTCATTTGGAAGAAGAGTCTGGGATACCGTTGCACTCTTCTGTGGTAACTCTTTTTATGCAGCAAATTCTGGACGGAAATTGGGATGGAAGTGTCGACACATTGAAAAAAATTGGTCTGTCAGATGAAAACATTACTAAATCAGCCTCCTTTATGATATTGGAGCAGAAGTTCTTTGAACTTCTAGATGACGAAAAAGACATGGATGCACTGAAGACATTGAGGACTGAGATTGTACCTCTCTGCATCAATGGTAGTAGAGTTCGTGAGCTTTCTTCCTGCATAGTTTCGCCTTCATTTGGTGGGACTCCTGGTAAAAACATTGCGAGGGCCAAGTCTCGGCCAAAGTTACTGGAAGACTTGCAGAAACTGCTTCCTCCAACAGTTATGATACTTGAAAGACGGTTGGAACATTTGGTTGAACAGGCCCTAGTCTTACAACGTGATGCTTGCATTTTTCACAACTCCTTGAATGAGGAAATGTCTTTGTACACTGATCATCGATGTGGGAGAGATCAGATTCCTTCCCGAACATTACAGGTTGGAAAAAAAAAATTCTGATTAATGGTTGTAAGCTCTAATTAGAGCTCTGTATACTTATTTGGTCATATTTCACATGATGTATGAAAATCATGTTCATTATTTGTTGTCATATGAGGTATCGCATCTTAAACTGTGAAGTCGAGTAATAACAGTGAATGTGTCACTTTAGGGTAAGCTAAGATTATAGTACTCAATCTTGGTTATCAGGGGTTTTATGGACCCCGTGAAAAGAGACTGGCCTTTCTGTTAGGTAAGTTAAGATGGTTTTTCCCAGTCTTGTTCTTTTAGTCCTTCTAATTAGTTTGACCTGAAAAACAAACCAAGGAGTTTATCAGAAATTAATTAAAGTAAGCAAGTGATTCAAGAAGGCTGCTGTTCATAACTCTCCACATGTCTGTGGAGAGTTTCAAATTCAAAAAATAATACTAGGGTAAGTAGTTGTTCATCTAAGTGTAGGATTTGTATGGGGGAGGCAAAGCAGTGCAATTAATTGACCAGATTGGACATGTGGAACTTGATAGCATTCTTTGGAAAAACTAGTGTTAGATAATATGTTCTCATCAGGCAAAGAGTAACCAGTGTGGCTCAGCTTACAATTCATAAGCCTCTAAAATTTGATAGAACATGAAATTCAAGTCTTTGTGGCATTGTATTGTCGTTTCGTTACTGATAACACTTTAAATATCAAGGGTCCTGGTTTCTTTGCTACTTCCTGTCTTTAAATATTTGCTGTTATTATCAGCATTGAGAATGGTATATTGCCATTTCCAAGCATCCTTGGTCAGTGTGCACTTGTCTGAATTAATGTGTGAAGGGAGATACTGACCAAGGTCTAGCGGAGCTTAATCTATGTCTGATTCCATCATTGTTGACTTCACTTTCTTTTTTGCTGTCTACGTTAGTGCCATCTCTCGTAATTTGAATCCACTCGTTATCTTTTCTGTGTTTTGTTAATTTGTTATGTCAATGACGATTGTCTAATCTGTCTCTCTGGTTACTCTTTTATTATGTGTTTGTTGTATGTATGTTATTTACCTTGTCTAGATTACCCATTCTTACATTTATAAAGGGCACTTTGAATCTGGTTTTACATACATATTAGTCAGATCTTGGTTCTAAACCTTTCTTATCACTTTCAATTTTGCAGATATTACAAGCACACAGTGACGAAGTCTGGTTTCTGCAATTTTCACACAATGGGAAGTACTTAGCTTCATCATCAAGTGATCGATCAGCAATCATATGGGAGGTAACATCAATACTATGTGGAACTGTCTCTTAATCTTGCGTATGCTGCCCTCTTCTCCACTTTATATTTTGTCATTGTTGATGCAATGGGTCAAATTTGATTTCTACCTAAGTATCTGAGTGCATCTACAAATGGGCATCTTCAGTATAAATCTATCAATTATTGCTGCCTCCTCTTCTTCACATCTAATGTTTGTATTGCAGTTCCCATGTTGGCCTTCCATCTCTGTTGGCACTTTTGCTTTCTCTGTTGCTAGTTTTTCACGAGATATCAAATATATGTTCTCATTATATACTGCCCTAATGCAAATTATTTTGAAAATGCATGGAATATTTCAGCGCTATAACTGGTTTTCATCTTCCCCATTCTTTTCCAGTCTTCTGGACTTTGTTATTGTTTGTGTGTGTATCTGCAGCCTTAGATGACACTTTTGGGACTAATGGAGGTGAAATAATGATTTGTATACTCATTTATAGATATGTTGTGCAAAAGAAGAAGAAAATTACTAGGAATTCATATCAAATATGATCAGTTTCATCATACTTTTGGCTTAACTTGGCTGAGCTTGACACTCAAATCTAGGCTCAATACCATGTCTGAGCACAGCACAGCCCAGCTCAAGCCACTGGTTCTGAGCCAGCTTGGAATACAATCCCATGTGCATGCATGGTTGACAGGTGGACCAATAGTTACCTGTTCTATTGTTGCAACTTGCAATACAAATTTTTTAAAAGAAAATAGCAGTTGGGTTGGAATTAGATTGGAGAGCTCTGCGTGTAGTTCTTATTTAATGATATGCAACGCTTTTTGTTTTCTTTAATTTTGATCCTATTATCCTAGATTTTTATACCCTGATCATTTTCTTGTTGGGTATAGGTTGATGTGAATGGTTGTGTTTCTTTAAAGCATAGACTATCTGGTCACCAGAAACCTGTTTCCATAGTTTCATGGAGTCCTGATGACCATCAGCTCCTCACCTGTGGAGTGGAGGAGGTGGTCAGGCGTTGGGATGTTTCTTCTGGTGAATGCCTTCATGTTTATGAAAAACCTGGTCTTGGTCTGGTCTCCTGTGGATGGTTTCCAGATGGAAAATGGATATTCTCTGGTGTCAGTGACAAGAGTATCTGCATGTGGGAGTTAGATGGGAAGGAGCTGGAGTGCTGGAAAGGCCAACGAACTTTACGAATCTCTGATTTGGAGATAACCAGTGATGGGAAGCAAATTATAAGTACTTGTAGAGATAATGCTATATTACTACTTGACAGGGAAGCCAAAGTTGAGATATTGATTGAAGAGGATCAAACTATAACTTCTTTTTCATTATCAAGAGATAATAGGTTCTTGTTGGTTAATCTTCTGAACCAAGAAATCCATCTCTGGAGCATAGAAGGTGAAATCAAGCTTGTTGCTAAGTACAAAGGTCATAAACGCACCCGATTTGTTATCAGGTCTTGTTTTGGTGGACTTGAACAAGCTTTCATCGCTAGTGGTAGTGAGGATTCACAGGTAAAGAATTTGGTTTCTTCCTTCTGAGGCCTCTTCTGTTTGCTTGTGTTTCTTGTGATTAAGCATAAGGCTTATGTCTGGACAAATCATTTAGGAGGCAGATATTCATTTCATATTTAAATCTGTTATTAGTTCTTGTATGTTTTCTGCTGTGCTTTTTTCTGTGTGAAGGGGATGGGGTTGTGGGATATAGCTCCAATATATTCCCATTTTGATTCAACGTTGGATAACTGGAATGTAGTTGATGCAGTTTCATTAATGACAGATGAAACTGGCTTCTTGTTTATTTTTTACTTTGTTACGCATTGTTTTAATTTTAGGGTTGAACTCCTTTAGTTGCTTGGTGCCAGGGTGTGGAGGTTAACCAAAATGGCAGACATAGAACTTTTTAGTTTAATACATTGTCTTGACATTGTTGTGTATCATCCTGGGCTTTCGCTGTACAGTGAGGTCAATGTGATCGATGGGATTAAGAGGACAGCACACAGAAGAATTGGACTCCATACATTTATGCTATTTTGCTATTAGTTGTAAAATGAGAATTCGGTTGTCATTTCCCTTTCGCTGTGCTAATTGATGGTTTTCATTGTGCAGGTTTACGTATGGCATAGAGGCTCAGGGGAGCTCATAAAGGCATTGCCGGGTCATTCTGGAGCTGTTAATTGTGTCAGCTGGAATCCAACAAACACACACATGTTAGCCTCAGCCAGTGATGACCGTACAATTCGGATATGGGGCCTAAACGAGCTAAGAGTGAAACACAAGGATGCACGCAGCAATGGCGTCCATTATTGCAATGGGGGAACTTGAAAAAGACTTGAAAAGCAAATTGCTGGTTATAATTTCTCTGACCATTGCTTTTATGTAAATACCTTATCATCGTCAAAATCAGACATTCATGTCAAACAAGCATGTGGATTGTGCAGCAAGTATCTATAATAAATCTACTATTTCATTTATAGTATGTTCATTCCTTTTCTTTGAATCAAATTTTGAACTTTTGTGCATGAGAAAGTTGACTTGTACTTGATAAGCTGGTTAGGACTTGGCATTTTTTCAGTCAAGTACTTAAATACAAGGGAAAATGCTATAGAGCCCACCCAAATTGAATGGGATAATCTAGTGATGCAAGTTTCCTCACCAATACAGCTACGTTTGATTTATTTCATTGCGTTCATGTTTAAATAAGCCTGTAAACCATGAAGCTTTGGTCATTAGGGGCATCCCATATCGATTTGAGCAATAGTTGACTGGTTTATCCAAAGCTGTTCCGAAGCTCTTTAGATTCTTTTTTCATTGTAAAGAATTCTTAAGTTTTTAGTCGGCTTCTGAATATCGCAGTAAAACCGTTCTGCTGGCTTCCCAACTTGTCAATTCTTCCGATCCTTTTGTTTGGTGTTTGCTTTTCCTGTATGATAACAGTGCTTGAAAAACCTCAATGCTTAGATTGTATGGATTTTAAAGATGCACAAAGACAATGTTGAGGAGCAATAATACAAGCATAGCTTAAAGTCTGAAATTGTGCAAATATTATTGTTGGACAAAACATCTAGGATGGTTGAAACTTTAACCATTCATTTGTTCTCTTTGTTGTCTTAGAATTGGGAAACAGTACCAGAAAATTGGACCTCCTATTCAACTTTGTTGGATACAATGCCCAAAGTCGCGAGAGAGAGAGAGAGAGAGAGAGAGAGAGGGATAAGAGACTCATTTAAAGAGGGTTCTGAATACCATGAAATGTTTCAATATGCTCAAGAGTCGAAGGATACTTCAACCAGTTCCTTCAATTATAACCAACTCTGAAACACTTGGAGATAAAAAAGAAAGAAGAGAAAATGAAAAAAAATGAAAAAAAATGAAAAAAAAAAAAACTAGAGAGGTCAAGACAATTCACAATCTTAAGATGATTTACATATACAAACCCTCAATAAATTCTTAGGCAACACTGAAAGAAGATGCAGTGCTCTCCACAAACTTCCTTGCTCCCTTGAACCACCTCTTGTCTCCAGCTTGAGCCTTTAAGATGTAAAGCTTGCCATCTTTCACTGTGGCTGTGATGAGCTGGTGCTTGCCACCTTCATCTCCATCGGCTGTCCTTGTCAACACAGACAGGTAGTAATAGGGTTTCCCATCAACCACTTGACTTGAAGATTCCAATATGTTGGCCGTGGCCACAGCGCCAGAGTCAAAACCACCCTATACCAATTAAATACCATCAGAATTCACAGAGTTGCCACCACTATGGATGTTATATATATGCAAGGTCAGGCAGTCAGCATTTGCTAAAGTAACCATGCTTTTTATGGCTGCAGGCAAAAGCTATCTTCTCTATTGAGTATTATTAGGGTCACCAAATTTTATCCGTCGAATGGTGTTCAGTATTTCATTTATTCAAACCACTTGGTGCTCTGTATTATATAGCAAATTATACCTCAGAATCAGTCTTGCCAAAGTAGGCTTGTTTGCCTAGCAAATAGTCCACCTACAAAAAGCAACATATATCAAAACTAAATCGTTAGTAATTGGCAGAAGGAAATGAAAGCATATATATATATATATATATATATTTTATTGTCAATGGAAAGAAGGAGAGGCTATCACACCTTGGTGAGGAATTCCTCAGGGGAGCCATAGTCAGTGATAGATTTCTTATCGGTCGGGGTGATTGTGACAGCCACGTTGGTGGTGGTGTCAAAGTTGTCCTCATATCTCAGAACTTGACCAGGGTATTCAACCTCTTTGCTTGGGTTCCATTTTGCAGGAATCGAAAGCTTGAATCCTGGTCCAGTGTATGGCAAGAAGTCTGTGTTTGTCTTTGGCTTTCCAAAAACGTTGGCTGCATATGCATTTAATCATAATTTAAGTTCAATTTGATCGAGGAAAAGAATAAACATATTATACATGGATCGTCTCATGTTGTTTATGTTGTTTAACTGTCAATTTTGTTGTTGTGAGACTGTCAATACTAAATAATTATTCATGTTGAGACTGTTTGGCAAGAGAACATTTCTTACCGGATTCACCATAAGCTGCATCAGCAGGGGAAACCTTGGAGCCAAGGGCTGCAGCTCCAATGAGGACTGTGAGAGCCAATCGCCGGGAGACGTTAACGGCGCCATCTTCTTCCTGGGCAGCCTGCTTCTGAGCCCTGCAGATCACAATCTGGTTCTGTTTGACATTCACCACTTGGCGCTGTGATGAGGAGGACCTGGCAGAAGCTGTAGTGAGTGCATGGTGGTGCAAAAAGCATGCAGTCGAGGCCATTTCCTTTCACTCACTCTCTTTGTGACTCTTGTCTGTGTATAGATTGAAGTGGGATTGGTTTTGTGGAAGTTGAGTTGTGGTGCTGAGGAAAATTGGCTTTGGATATGTGTTGTTTGTTTGTGTGATATGCGAAGGCAAATGGTTGGTTAATTTTTTGGATATTGGATCAGGGAAATGGATGATGGGAAGATTAGATTTTGATGTGGGATAAGGCTGTAGGGGCTCTCATTGGTGCCACGTGGCATTGTTCACATGCTGCTTTTTGTACATGTTTTATTTCAAAGTCATATGTATTTGGCCGCTGGACCCTTTGTTTGGTCATATTTATAGGCCCATTTGAGAACTGGGCGTACACAGTTATGGGCTTCCTTTGAAGTACTTGAATACTTGAATTGCAGAAAAATATATGGACATTAATTTATGACCTTTGAACTTTTGTCCTCAAACTTTATGTGGGTAGGTTATATTTAACATTTGTTTCATGATACTCACGTGATTCGCATTGTCGTGTAGTATGTTTTTAGGATAATGATATATAACCGAGCGCGTACAATAATTTTCTCAATAAATATTTTTTTTAAGAACATTTCATATTGACAGAAATGCTAGTATACTAAACTCACACACACTATATGAATGCTAAAATTCGAACTCAACTTTTCTTGGAGGAGGGAGCAATTGCTCCAAACTAGGGATGGCAATTTTCCCCGCGGGTAAGGGTCTTCGCGGGGATTCGACCCTAATGGGTCGGGTATGAAGGATAAAAATCGGGTATGGGGATGGGTATAGGGAAGTTTTTGGGTATGGTGTTCGGGGAGGGGCGGGGATGACATTTTAATCCCCACCCCGAACCCTCCCCATTGAGAATATATATTAATTTTTTGATGAGGTATATATATATATATTGCCATATATAAATATGCTATTAAAGTGATTGTACCGACTAAGTTTTATATTTTATATTATTATATTATTATATTATATACTTATATAATTTATACAATTCTTAAGCCACACTACTTATTTATTTAGTTAACTTCCAATACATATATAAATATTCTTATATTGTCTTATAAGTATATATTATATATATTTATTATCTTCAATTAGGAATTTTTTTTTCAACAAAGTAGTTATATATTGGTTTTTTCTTCCATAATGGGGAGGGTCGGGGAACCCATTTCCCAACGAAGGTGGGGATGGGGAATCCCCTATATGAATATTGCGGGTATGAAGGCGGGGATGGGGGAGAAAAGCTTAACGGGGATGGGGATGGGAATGCCATACCCACCCCCGATTCGACCCATTGCCATCCATACTCCAAACCACTACACTAGTGGATCCTTTGCAATATTTAATATATATATATATATATATATATATAACAGAATGTTAAAAACACATGTGAAAAATGCATTGATATTTTATTTTGTTTTAATTTGTTAGTTGCATGCTACCTACCCACAAGATAATTGCATTAAATTTGTTTATTTGCATGAAAATGTTGAAGGTCTTGATTTTTAAGCTCCATCATTGCTTAATTGGTCAGGTCAAAAAACTTCTTTATTTTTCCTTGACCAGGTCATAGCAATAGGAAGTCTATTTCCATTTTGTATGCTTAGCAAGTAAGTATTGATAATTTTATCCGAAAAAGGCAAAAAAACAGAACCAACCGGTAGAAATTAGAATGATTAGAAAATATAGTTGCCAACCGCAAGTCTAGACAAGTAATGGGAATTTAAAAAGAAAACAAAGATTCCAGTCCTGCACGCCTTTTCCATTTCTATCAACTTGTACTGGAACTTCCATGCTTTCCCCGCACTGCCATCATAATTCATAAGCTCCTACAAGGAAAACCCATCACCTTCTGCTTCTTCGTTTTGCTCCAATCTCCTCTGATCAGGTAACCCATCTTTCATTTGGCTCTGGTTTCTGCTCCTCTGCATCTTATTACTCTTGCTCCAATCTCCTCTGATCAGGTAACCCATCTTTCATTTGGCTCTGGTTTCTGCTCCTCTGCATCTTATTACTCTTTCTCCATCTTCTTTTTATGTTGGGCTTAAATTATGTAACTTGCTGTATTTTTTTTTCTTCATGGAATTTGATGTCATGAATTGTACAAATAGAGTTGAAAAGATTGTTTTTTCATAGTTTCTTTATTCTCTCTTTTCCTCAAGTGACTTTGTTAGAGGGCAGTTGATTTTAGTTCATATGTGAAATAAAATTTCTGGGTCATTGAAATTTGGGTAGAGTTCTGGTGTGTTTGAGTAGTGTGAATTGGAACTCTTTCTATGCTTGCCTTGATTTTGAATTTCCCAAAATTTATATCTTGGTGTTGTTGGATGGTAGGGTTGAGGCTTTGGTTGAGATACTAAAGTATCTTTACAGGATAGATAGAGCTGCTTTAATCTTCAGATTGGGATACTTAAAGGGCAAAAGTTTTGATCTGAAAAGTGTTTTTGTAGGATATACAGTATAATTTTTTAAATTTCTGTATATTCTTTTCCTAGTTAGCTTGGAGTATCTTTTAGAAAATCTTCTGCGTCTTGCCTTTTCTTGGTATAAAGTGTGGGTCACAGGGCCAATGAGAAATCGGTTATTTTAGCACTCTGATGTGTTCTAAGTGACAAGGACTGCCTTGTGCCTCCATGGTAATTAATATAAGTTGGAGACATGGAGGTTAACAACCACAAATTTTTATCTTCTATTGAGGCAGCAGTTATGTTAGAGCTAGTGGGTATGAAAGCTGTTATTCCTGTTTGTTCTTAGTTGTTTCTGTTGAGGCAGCCATCATGTTTTGTTGTGTCGATGTGATTTGCAATATAATGTGTTTTATTTCATCTTGTATTATCTTTAACTCTTAATTTGAGGGGCTTTTTGTACTCCTCCATTCTCTTTTATACTTTCACTTGGGGGTTTCAAGATTTAACCGATAATTCAAAGAGAAGAAATTTTCTGGAAGAAAAATGCTGATCTTTACGATGCTACTTGTGGTTGTGTGACCTTTCAAATTTGCTTTTGCAAGAATTTTTCTTGTTTTGAATCATCTTCATTCTTGTGGTCTACAGTTTTGGGGAATGAGTCTAGATGGCTGAGAGAACCTGGTTAGATTAGAGCAATTACTAGGAAGTCTGTTCATATGAAGTACTCATTCTCTGCTTCTATTATGGGTTTATAAAGGTTGAATAATGCACATGCACAGATCTTTTTGCGTTAATCATGTATAACCCAAATTGATCATATGGATAAGCAATTTCCTTGTATCCGAGGCTTCAAAGTACAATGTTTTACAATAAGTGGCTTGCAGGGAAAAAAGAATTGCTATGTCCTTGCTTCCAATTAATTAATCTCATTTAGTGTTATTATGTTCCCTACTAAATCTTTTGCATCTCCCATGTGTGTATGTTTCCTGTAAAACATTTCCTGTATTGAAAGCAAGCTTTCAGTGTATTATAGTTTCTGCCATGACCAGAGTTTTGTTCTTGAAGTATAGGAACAATGCCTGAGAAAATAACTCCTGAGGATCTTTTGAACAACATTGTGGAAACATTTGTGGAAAGTAGTTCAAAACAGAAATCTGTGCCACTTTTTGGGGAAGAGACATCAAACTCAGTCACTTCTAAGTTAAACCGGCTATTTGGACGCCAGAAACCCGTCCACCACCTTTTGGGTGGAGGCAAATGTAGGATTATTATGTTCCAATACATGCTTGAGCATTTTTTTTATTCAATTAGAAGTTGTTGCTTCCGCTAATTCTCCTTGCATTGTTTCTCTTTTTATGCCTGAACTATGTAGCTGCTGATGTCTTGTTGTGGAGGAACAAAAAGATATCAGCTAGTGTTTTAACTGGTGCAACTTTTATCTGGGTGCTCTTTGAATGGCTCAATTATCATCTCTTGACTCTTGTGGGCTTTGCTTTGGTTCTTGTTATGCTTGCTCAGTTCCTTTGGTCAAATTTTTCCGGCATAATTAGCAGGTGATGTCAACATGTTCAGTTTTGAGCGTCTATTTTGCTTGGTTGGGTGATGTTGTGTACAGTAGAGCTGAATGTTGTGATCTGACTATTGTGTTCTCCATGGTGGCAGGTCCCCGTCTGAAGTACCTCGCCTTGTTCTGCCTGATAAATTATTTGTCAATATTGCCATCTCGATTGGTCATGAAATTAATCGAGCCTTGGAATTTATTCAAGATGTTGCACTTGGAGGAAATTTGAAGCAATTTCTTATCGTATGTTTGGATGATTATATTCTTTTCATACATATGATTGTATATATCATATACGGAGGTGATCTGATTAAAATCGATGTCGAGGAACTGGAAGACTTGTGCGTCGGCTGTTAGATTAGATATGAATGACCGGAATACAACTAATCCACCCTCACTCACTATGCATCTCAACCATCTAAATTTTACCTAAAGACTGATATGCAAGTCCTCAATTTAATTTCTAGAACATCACCATATCTATGTTATGAAAAGCACTTTCTTGGCTTGGCTTTCACTGGTTTCTTGATATTAGCAGTAAATGCATTTTAGGCCTCAAAACCCCATGCTATCATGCTTTTACTTAACGTCTTTGACGATTGTAATAAACTGTTGAGATATTATCTCAGGTTGTAGCAAGCTTGTGGGTTGCAGCAGTGATAGGAAGCTGGTGTAATTTTCTGACCGTTTTGTACATTGGTGAGAGATCCAACCACTAATAATATCAAGTCTCGTATAAACTTATGATCTGATGACCATGTGTTCTGTTGATGGTGTGGTTAAAGTTTGGGATAACCATGAAGATTATTGGAGAGAATTTGATTGTTGTCAGAAGTTTGAATATTGTTACTTCAGCATTTGCATGATAAAATATGAGTTGTCTTTCAGTATTTTGCACTTGATGCATCACTTGCTCTACATGGAATTGAAACATAAGTTACTGTTAGTAGTAAGTTAGTGGTGGAAAATTAAGCTCTCTCTGTCTGTCTGTCTCCCTGTCTTTCATGTGATGTGGCTTCTGAGGTAAACTCATGCTTCTAGTCTCATTTGAGTTTAAAGATGGTATTTGATGAAGTATGTAATTCCTTCCTTTTGGATTTTATCACTGGAATTTGTTTATTACTAGTGAAGTGTATGTGTATACTGTAATATTCATGAATGCTGTATCTCAAAAAAGAAAAGAAAAAGAAAATATGATTACCTTGTTGAATTTGGAAGCGGTTTAGAACTGCCATCAACTTAGGATCATGGTGCCTTTCTTGCTGAGGGTAACTATAGAGTTCTTTTATTATTCATGATTTGTCTATCTGATTGAGCTAGACATGCTTATAAGAGTTATCTGAAGCTTACTGATAATCTGTCTTTGATTTTATGGTACATATTATGGTTTTTATTAATAATATTGTTATCCTGGTATATATGGAAGAGAATTGATATAGGTCGTTGTTTATTAGGTTTTGTTGCTGCTCACACATTGCCAGTTCTGTACGAGAGATACGAAGATCAGGTTGACAACTTTGCATACCAGGTCCTCGGGCAGCTTCAACATAATTATCGGAAGCTCGATACCACTGTCCTCAGCAGGATCCCAAAAGGAAAGGTCAATTGGAAGAAGCATGATTAGGTTCGTTTAGCAACATAAATAATGTTTAGCCATCTCTGCAGTTGATTGGAAAATAGCATGTTCCAGCAGAGGGAAAACAAGGGGTGAAAAAACAATTGAGTATTACTGTTTATAAGGTCAGAAACTGGACAGTTGTGATTATTCCATGTTAGTAAAACCGTTCTGTTATTGTGAAGGTTCAAATTCATCTGCCATTTGATCAATTCTCGCTTTGAGAAGTAACCATTGGCGAAATAGCATTAGCTTAAACCAAAACCAAGGGGTTAAAACCACATGCAAGGATCAGTTGGGTTGAAACCATATCAACTGGTTTCAACTTTCATTTTTCATGGAAAGCATTTTACCATTACCCTGATGAGGAAATCTTGGGTACTTTGTAAGTGAGTCGCATAATACATCACGGCTGAGAGTCACCCACACATGTTAGCATATCTGTCTTTCCCTGCAAACATCATAACATCCATTACTCTAGTACTAGTGCAGTCTGAGTGACGCCTACCGCAGACACAGGCACTTTTAATCCTTCACCCCTATTGTTACTTTTGTTTTGCCAACGTCTAACAGTTGTGTAAAAACAGGTTTTAAGTTAGAATTTTTGAGATTTCAATTACTTGTGGCTAGTAATATGTAGCTATGAGTAAAGTTGAAAATTTAAAGAACAAAAGATGATGAATTAATTGGTTGCTTATCCTGATTCTTGATCGATGAAACAACTTGACAATTTGTTGGTTGTGGACCTATTGGTACAATGAAAGAAAACAAGAAAAAGCTAGCTAGACGGCATGTAGAGAGGTATAGCTCTAGAGTGTAAAGCTGTAAAGATATCATTAAGGTCTTATGGGAGAATTTTCCACGTTTTATGGCCTACCTTCAGATCAGTAAGAGATCTCAGACATGCACATATGGCTAGTAATGTTTTTGTTTTTTGTTATAAATAGTGGAAGTGGAGCCCACAATCAATTAGGAAGTTTGAAAATGAGGCAAAAGTTTCACTGTACACTCACGGATTGAGGCAGAAGTGCACTGTACAATGCACTGTACACTCACGAGAAAATTTCAGAAGCGCCTATAAATAGGCTTGTTCATTCATTTGTAATACACACCATCAGAAGAGAAGAAAGAAAAGGAGAGTGAGATTTGAATACTATTGAGTGAGTTCCTATTTGACAGGAAATTCAATCTGTGCAAACGCCACAAGAAAAGATATAATTCCACTATCATTTTTCAGTGGTAATTCCATACTCTAATTATTTTATTTTATAACACGTTATTAGCACGATAGTCTCTCCACTTTTCTCAGCTCAACACTATGTGGTTATTTCTCTTTCTCCTCTCCGTCATATGTCTCCTCTCACTTTACTACTACGACGACATGCAAACTTTCTTTTTTGTGTTCTCACAATTTTTGTGCTGTTTCATCCATGTTTGCTTAATTTATTTCTTTGTAATATAATTTGGAATGGCATGGTTTTATACCCCATTCTGTTGTTTTATGGTGGTGTAATTTTCATTACCCATCGCGTTGTAACACAAATCATCATATAATATTATTATAGTATGATTTTTTAATGCATACATATTATTTCATATAAGGCCCACGTAAACTTTACTGGGCTATGATAATATACTATTATATTATATCATTTGATTGTGGTGTTAATAAGAACCCACCAATAACCTTATGAACGGTTTCACCTCATATATTTTTAAGTGGTGGTTTTTAATCCCTCAGTTACTTTATTTACTGTATGGTGTAGATTTATTACCCATACAATGTATTTACTGTATGGTGTAGGTTTATTACCCATACAACAGTATTTATTTAAAAGTGTGGCGCGGGTTTATCGTCCACACAACTGCCTTTACTTTTATTTAAAAGTATGGAGCAGGATTAGTGCCTATACAAGCACGTTTACTTTACCGCACATTTACTTTTATTTAAAGTATGGTGCGGGATTAACGTCCATACAGCAAGCAATTTACTTTATGAATTTACTTTATCGCACAATTAAAGTATGGTGCGGGTTTATCGTCCATACCAGTAAATTTATAGCACTTTATATTTATAACCAACTGAAATGAGGGCCTGGAGTTTCTCAAACAATTATAGGGCCTGAAGTTCCTATTAATAAATGGCTTAATGTCCCAGATCCCGAATCTGAAATTTTGTGTAAAATATTTTTGGCCTGAAGTTCAAAAATATATTAAGCCTGAAGATTATTGCGAATTCTAATGCATCTCATTCTTCTTTTGAAGATGGCAAATCTGGCAAAATTGGAATTCGCTGCCCTAGATCTTTCTGGGGACAATTACCTATCATGGGTCCTGGATGCCAAGATCCATCTGCGTGCTAATGGCCTTGGCAAAGCCATTGAAGATGGAAGTGATGCATCACCTGAGGAAAATGCGAAGGCCATGATTTTCCTTCGCCGCCACATTCATGAAGCGCTGAAGAGCGAATATGTGGTGATTGATGAACCATTGGTCCTGTGGAAAGCTTTATGTGAGAGATACAATCATCAGAAGACGGTGACTCTCCCAAAAGCTAGATATGAATGGACACACTTGAGGTTTCAAGATTTCAAGACAGTGTCTGAATACAACTCAGCTATGCACAGGATCACCTCCCTTATGAAATTATGTGGTGAGAATATCTCTGAGGAAGATATGCTCGAAAAAACTCTGAGTACATTTCATGCCTCAAATGTGCTCCTGCAACAGCAATATAGGCATAGTGGTTTCACGAAGTACTCAGAACTTGTATCTTGCCTCTTGCTAGCTGAGCAGAACAACGAGCTTTTGTTGAAAAATCACCAATCTCGCCCAACTGGCTCAGCACCACTTCCCGAAATAAATGCTGCATCTCGGGAAGTAAATGCCACCTCATCTCGTGGCAGTATCCACAAACGTGGGCGAGAAGGCAAACGTAGCCGATGGCAAGGGAGTAGAAAAGATCGTGGTGCTCATCCATACGGCTTGGGGCCAAGAAACAATCCATCCATGAATGGCAAAAATGCACCCAGAAATAAGGGAAAAACACAAGCAAGCTATGTGCCTAGAAATAATGAAAGAGCTTGTTACAGATGTGGTGCAAAGGGACATTGGATGCGTACATGTCGTACGCCGAGGCACTTGGCGGATCTTTATCAAACTTCACTTAAAAACAGAAAAGTGGAGACAAATTATGTTGCACCTGATCCGCCAGCCATAGACGGCTCATCGGAAATATCGCGTCGTTTAGACAAGACGCATCTAGATGTTTCCGATTTTGTTTCTGAAAGGGGGAATGAAATTTATGGGTCCGAACTGGATTAAATTCCTTCATGTACCATTTGTATTATCTGAAGCACTGTTTATTTTTCTTTTCTGCCTTCACTTCAATAAAAGTGGCAATGTTTTGAATGATTGTTGATTCAACTTATTTTATTTGAAGGCATGGATGTAAATTATGGATGCCCCCAAAACAAGAGCTCTAGCAAAGATATTTGTCTTGCAGACAGTGCAACTACTCATACAATCCTTCGAGATCGAAAGTATTTCTCAAAATTGATGCTTACAAAAGTAAAGGTAACAACCATATCAGGACCTACAGACCTGATTGAAGGCTCAGGCATAGCCCAAGTTATGTTACCAAATGGGACAATACTGTCCATTCAAGATGCCTTGTATTCATCTAACTCCAGAAGAAATCTGTTGAGTTTCAAAGATATTCGTTTGAATGGTTACCATGTTGAAACAAAGAATGAGAAAAACATGGAATATCTTTGTATTATTTCCGATGATACCCAGAAGCGTATATTGGAAAAGCTTTGTGCGCTCTCATCAGGGTTGTACTATACAACCATACGGACAATTGAGGCACATAGTATCATGGACCAGAAGTCCATTGACTCAAATACTTTCAAGCTTTGGCATGACCGATTGGGTCATCCTGGATCCACTATGATGCGTAGGATCATTACCAACTCTAAAGGACATCCCTTATTGACAAAACATATTATGGTATCAAATGACAGTTTTTGTCAAGCTTGTTCACAAGGGAAGTTGGTAATCAGACCATCACAACAAAGGGTTGATGTTGAAACCCCATCATTTTTACAGAGAATTCAAGGGGATATTTGTGGGCCTATTCATCCTCCCTGTGGACCATTTCGGTACTTTATGGTCTTGGTGGATGCATCTACCCGATGGTCACATGTTTGCCTTTTGTCCACTCGGAATTTGGCATTTGCTAGGCTCTTGGCTCAGATAATTAAATTACGAGCCCAATTCCCAGATTATCCCATTAAGTCAATCAGACTCGATAATGCTGGTGAATTTACATCTCAGACTTTTGATGATTACTGCATGTCGTTAGGCATTGACATTGAACATCCTGTTCCCCATGTTCATACTCAAAATGGCTTGGCAGAAGCTTTGATTAAGCGTCTTCAATTGATAGCACGCACATTGCTAATGAGAACAAAGTTGTCAGTTTCTGCTTGGGGATATGCCATTTTACATGCAGCATCTCTGGTACGATTGAGGCCCGTCGCCAACAATCAATATTCTCCAATTCAGCTTGTGTTGGGCATTCAACCAAATGTTTCACATTTAAGAGTTTTTGGTTGTGCGGTTTATGTGCCTATTGCACCACCGCAACGTACTAAGATGGGCCCTCAACGCAGATTGGGAATTTATGTTGGCTTTGATTCACCATCTATCATAAGATATCTGGAGCCTCTGACTGGTGATATCTTTAGGGCACGATTCGCGGATTGTCATTTTGATGAGACAATTTTCCCACTATTAGGGGGAGAAAAATATGTTCCTAAAGAACAAGGCAAACCCGTTCCTGAAGAACGGCGTGAATTATCATGGGATGTACCCACTTTGTTTCATCTCGATCCTCATACCGCTCAATGCGAAAACGAAGTGAGAAGGATCGTTCACCTCCAAAGCATTGCACATCAGATGCCAGATGCTTTTAATGATGCATCGAAGGTGATGAAATCATATATCCCAGCTGCAAATGCACCTGCAAGGATTGATGTTCATAATGAAAAAGGCAATGCGCCAGCAAACGGCTCATCTGTTGCACGCCTGAAGCGTGGCAGACCACTAGACTCAAAGGACTCAGTTCCTCGAAAGAGGAAGTTGATGGCCAAAATGAATGCAAATGAAATAAATGGAGAGCCCATAAATCTCCCTCAAGAGGGACGGGTACTTCCTGTGAAGGAAAATGTCCTTGATGAGACACGTGCTCCTGAAGTGGTAGCTGTACCCGAAAGCCAAGAAATCTCCATAAATTATGCATCCACTAATGAATTGTGGAACAGAAATGAGATAATCATCGATAATATATTTGCATTCTTAGTGGCTACTGAGATCATAAAAGTTGATGATGTTGAGCCTTGCTCCATTGATGAATGCACACAGAGACAGGATTGGCCTAAGTGGAAAGATGCAATCCAGGCAGAATTAGACTCTTTGGAAAAAAGGAGTGTTTTTGGACCTATTGTTCCAACCCCACTCAATGTGAACCCTGTAGGTTACAAGTGGGTATTTACAAGAAAGCGCAATGAGCAAAATGAGATTGCAAGGTATAAAGCACGACTTGTTGCGCAAGGTTTTTCACAAAGGCCTGGAATTGATTATGTGGAAACATACTCTCCAGTAATGGACGCAATTACGTTCCGTTACTTGATAAGCCTAGCGGTTTCAGAAAAACTTGACATGAGACTTATGGATGTCATTACCGCATATCTGTATGGAGAGTTGGATACCGACATATACATGAAAGTCCCAGAAGGACTTAAGCTGCCCGATGCAGCTAGTAATAAACCACGGGCCATGTTCTCAATCAAATTGAGAAGATCATTATATGGGTTGAAACAATCTGGGCGAATGTGGTATAATCGTCTCAGCAAGTATTTACTGAAGGAAGGATACACAAATGATCCTGTCTGCCCATGTGTGTTTATTAAGAAATTAGAATCTGGATTTGCGATAGTGGCAGTCTATGTTGATGATATGAATCTGATTGGAACTCCTGAAGAACTCCAAAAGACTGCTGATTATCTCAAACGCGAGTTTGAGATGAAAGATCTTGGAAAGACAAAATATTGTCTTAGCCTACAGATTGAGCACAGTGCTGATGGAATTTTGGTGCATCAATCAAATTATACTGAAAAGGTATTAAAGCGGTTTGGCATGGATAAAGCCCATCCACTTAGCACACCAATGGTCGTTCGGTCGCTCGACACTAAGAAAGATCCATATCGTCCGAAAGGGGATGATGAAATGGTCCTTGGTCCAGAAGTACCATATCTTAGTGCAATAGGTGCTTTAATGTATTTAGCACAATGCACCAGACCTGACATATCTTTTTCAGTAAATTTGTTAGCAAGATACAGCTCTGCTCCAACAAGCCGACATTGGACCGGTGTTAAACATATTCTACGATATCTTCGTGGAACGACAGACATAAGCTTATTCTATTCCAGTGCATTGACCGATGCCCCGAGTATTGTTGGGTATGCTGATGCAGGATATCTCTCTGATCCACATCAAGGACGCTCACAAACTGGGTATGTGTTTACATGTGGAGGAACTGCAATCTCATGGCGCTCAACAAAGCAAACGTTGGTAGCCACATCTTTCAATCACTCAGAAATACTTGCCCTCCATGAAGCCAGTCGTGAATGCGTTTGGTTAAGGGCAATGATTCATCACATTCGAAGCACCTGTGCCTTGCCCTCAACAACGGACACTCCAACCATCCTAAACGAGGACAATGCAGCTTGTATTGCTCAAATCACAGGAGGGTATATCAAGGGTGACCGGACCAAGCACATATCACCAAAGTTTTTCTACACACATGAGCTTCAGAAGAATCAAGAAATCAAAGTCAGACAAATCCGTTCAAGCGATAACTTGGCAGATCTCTTCACCAAGTCTTTACCCAAGTGCACATTCCAGAAGCTAGTACATGGCATCGGATTACGACAACTCTGCAAGCAATCAAGTTGGAGTATGCAAAATCAGGGGGAGCATTCAAGAGTCCTCTAACACAGGACATAAGCGCGTTGTACTCTTTTTCCTTCGACTAGGGTTTTTCCCACTGGGTTTTTCCTAGCAAGGTTTTAACGAGGCAACATGTGCGCACTTCACATTACTCTAATGTCCCAAGTAAGGTTGTACTCTTTTTCCTTCGCTTCGGTTTTTTTTCCCACTGGGTTTTTCCAGGCAAGGTTTTAATGAGGCAACTAATCTAGGGATATGTGGTCTCCAAGGGGGAGTGTTATAAATAGTGGAAGTGGAGCCCACAATCAATTAGGAAGTTTGAAAATGAGGCAAAAGTTTCACTGTACACTCACGGATTGAGGCAGAAGTGCACTGTACAATGCACTGTACACTCACGAGAAAATTTCAGAAGCGCCTATAAATAGGCTTGTTCATTCATTTGTAATACACACCATCAGAAGAGAAGAAAGAAAAGGAGAGTGAGATTTGAATACTATTGAGTGAGTTCCTATTTGAGAGGAAATTCAATCTGTGCAAACGCCACAAGAAAAGATATAATTCCACTATCATTTTTCAGTGGTAATTCCATACTCTAATTATTTTATTTTATAACATTTTTAATATTCTGCCGGAATTTTTTATTTTATAGTAAAAACGATTAAGGGAAAATGAATTTACACAAATATTCATTGGATGCACGTGGGTTTCGAACATTTGTTCATATGGATGGAGATGAAAGAGCTCAACCAACTAAGCTATAACCCACGAACAACTTTGCTGGATATTTAAATATGTGAGATTTGAGAACCTTAGGTGCCAGAGTCAGTCGAATATTTGAGCAATTTAAAGAACATTTTTGAGGTAACCATGTGGTCAACTGGTCATCACTTTTTTGTTTCTTTCTCGATTGTTTGAGCAATTTAAAGAACATTTCTGAGGTAACCATGTGGTCAACTGGTCATCACTTTTTTGTTTCTTTCTCTGACATGTGCGATTTGGTCAAAGATATGTTAGATGGCAAACACAAACCAGATCTTATAATTTTGTATTGGAACATCGACAAAATAATTAACAAGCTACAGCCTACAGCAGACTATATATCATGTGGGATTCTCAGTAAGGCTCGGATCCAAATCTAACACAGTACTTTCACATGATGTTCATGTACATATTGTTTGCTGCTGCTGATTAAATAGTTGAGTTGAAGTCGGCAATTAGCAAGTGGTATTTTGTATTTCTCTAACCATTAATCTATAGACCAAAATGAAAAAACAATTATACTGTATTTTTAAACTCTTTGTATAAATTATAACTGGGGCGAATCTATATCGACATCAATATCGAACTATCCATAACATTATAAATAATTGATATAGCGTGTCGATATCAATCCCACCTCAGCTAAATCATGAGTGCAGAACATATGCATTTATTATTAGTTAGAGCTAGACTTTTTAAATCATGCATGAACTTGTTTAATTAACAGTGATTGGCCTGCAGGTTTCACAAAACATCTGTGGCTATAGAATGAAGTATGTGCATTTCCAAGGCGATATTGATTGCATGGATGGTTGTGAATAAAGGAGGACCAAAAATATCAAGATATACATACACCTGCATATATATAGAAATGTGTATATATAATATATAGAGCCAACTGTGTGTGTGGAGTGGACATGAGGAGAGAGCTCGAGAGAGTGTGCATGGACCGCTGATTCCATGCTTGGAATGTGCAATGCAGCAACCTTCCATGAGTTTAGCTCACGTCGTGGACCCTCATCTGCCTTTTAGGAAAAATGTGTGGAGTTAGCTTATTATATATACCACTCCCTTTCTCTCCTTTTCACTCATTATACATACAAGATTCTCTCTGAATAATCTCTGCCTTCTCATAATCCTCAAGAGGCATGCAATGTGTATATAATACACACACATATCTTCTTTGAATGTTTATTTTCCAAAAGGAAAAGAACAAATTTTGGAATTACAAGTTCAGAACTGTCATTATATGATATGTATCTTAATTACTCAGAGGTTAATTAGAAGTTTAGAACCTACCTATAGAGGGCAGGGAAACGTTTGAAAGATTGATGTATATACGGCTGTATACTCGTGTCTGCAAACTCATGTAACTCTGAAAGACGTATATTCGTGTCTGCAGACGCATGTATATATACCTACATATCAGCTACTACCTCTCCTGTGCATGTACAGCACCACAGACATGTATTGGACATCAATTAAAAGCTAATCTCTTTTAGAATCGAACATGGCTTGGACACACACCTTCACATATATATACATCTGTTTCTGTTTATTTTTCCATACATAGGAATTATGATTCAAACACACAAAATATTATGTTGTGAAATATTGAAATCCACATTTTTAAAGGGTTTCCAAACCAGAAGAAAACTTAGCAATTGCCTTTTTCTTTCTGATGCATGTATATATGTATATTATTGGTATTAACCCTTAAAACTAGAGATTGTTCGGTTCACATCTTTTATGCGATGATGATACCAAAACTTGGATTTGGTGTATTATAAAGTAGTGATTTTTAACAAATACATTAAACTTATGCATACATACACACACACATATATGTATATATATCTATATATACGTACACAGATGCATATATGTAGTAGTCGATACATTTTTGTAGATATCTACAATATCAATCCGCATATCCACAATATTATTTTTAGTTAAAGACATGATATCTTATGTATGTGAAACTAAGAATCTCTCATGCGCAGGGGAGGAGCTAGAATTGAAAGATTAAGGGGGCCGAGATAGAAAACACAAGTATTGAATACATATATATAAGTATTCAAAACACATGTTAGAACTGAATTTTTCAAAATTAGTCATGTCTAATCATTTTTAAAGGGGCCATTAATTAAAATTACAAGTTGTCTATTAGTAAGTTGTAAGAGATCAAAAAAATGGGGGACTTGGGGCCACTCCTGGCCTAGGAGTGGCTCCGCCACTGCTCCTGCGTCTTATCTTTATGAGTCTATAAATAGGGGAAGGACTTGAGTTTCATGAATTAAAAACCACTAGTTGATTTCTCAAATATACAGGTATATCGATCTTCCGCTCATTTCTATTCCCAAATGGTGATTGTTACCAGCAAGAAACCTGGCTTTTCCAACTTGGTTATGAATGAGGACCAAGTCCCAACTCTCTCCCTTTATACAGAAAATGATGGGGACGATGATGATGACGATGATGATGGAGGAGATGTTGCTCCAGCAGCATAGTTATCATAGATTCAGAGTGTTTATGAATAAGAGTGGCTTAAGCTTTGATACTTTCATCAACTTGAGCTGAACGAACTTTGGTAAAATATATATATATATATATATATAGTAAAGAATCAGCTACATATTATGAATTTATATTCATAGGGCAACTATTTTGTAGCATACAATAATATTAAGCAAAAGATACCTCCGGTGTGCTTATATAGTCATACGCACCAGAGGCATCTGAGAAAAAAGAAGCAGAAGAAGAAGAAGAAGAATTCAGGTGTCTATGTTTTACAGCTTCTTTTTATTTTGCAAAGGGCCGGAAAGAGAAAAATATTACTTGTATATGATTACTGAGATCATTTGTATGGCAGCTGCTGCAATATTAAACTTTAATAATAATTAGTGATATCTACTTATTCGGAGTACGTAATATCAATCTCTCTCTCCCTCTCTCCCTCTCCATTAATTATGTCTGTCTCCCCGTAAGTCCATCCATTAATATATCATGGCAATTGAAGAACATGGAAACATATCTTTTAAAGGATTTCTTTTTAGAGTTAATTATCTTCTTGATCATTTCAATTTCCCCCTTTCTGTTTGTATTATGCTCAAGCATGGCTTTATGTTAATTCATATTCCATTACTATAGCTGAGCATAAAATCTGTGAACTGAGTTTAGAAAATGTAAGTACTGTGTTTTTTCCTTCTTAATTATATTTGGTTGTCTTGACTGCTAGGGTTTTTCTGATTTCTTGGGTTTATTTTTCTTGAAATAGTTTGAAATATGTGAGGTTTGGTGCTTGATAGATTCAGGTTCACTTGTTTTGCAGCCAACATCATTCGCTACCTTTCGTTACATTAAGTTCATTTTGAAATTTGAGATAAATAAGGTATTGATTTTTTTTTTGGTGGAGAATTGCTGAAATTTTAATTTGAGGGTTGTGAATCTGTGATCATAACTTTAGCTTCGAGAACAATGGCTAGAGGAGCTTGAGTACGTTTATTTCTTTATACAAAGTGTTTCTCTACACTTTGCCATATAGACTAGCTGGGAATATGGAAAACAAGTGCTTGCCTTGCTTTGCTTTTGTCTGCATCAGAAGGGTAATGAAATTTTCTTCCTTTTATGACTGCATAGCTGCATATAGTTGCATAGCCTTGTCCTTTTTTATTTATTCTGAAATTCGTTGAATGTATGCATATTTTGTGTTTGGTCGCACACTTGTACTAATAATATGCTAAGGTGCAGCCTGTTATGCTTGTTCTTTTCAACTATTCTGTGAGCCCGATAAATAATAGTTCATTATTTGTTGCTTCATTATGCCAATATTGCTTGAGGTGAGTTACCTCAAGCAAGAGCATGATCTTGGACTACAAATTTTCGTGGTTATTGAAAATGGATTTTAATTAATGCAAATTTTTAAGGAACCTTCGTTTTGGAAAAGTTTTGTGCTGGCAGGTTTTATAAAGTTAAGTTTGTAGGTCATTTTAGAACATTAAATAGACATAACAAGATCTAAATTGCTGTTATGTGTGAAGATTTATCTCTCTAAATTTCTGTTATGTGAAGATTCATGCGATAGGATATTAGTGAGCTGCCAAGAAATACCATTGTCATTCAGGTATTTGGGTTGGATTGCTCCTCGTTTTTGTTGTCTTTTGCACTTTACAGTAATCTGAGTACATTTTTATCTTCTATCCAGGCTCAGAAACCAGAGAGGGATGCTACATTTATAAACTTAGAGTTTGGTAAAAAGGTATGACATGAATTGAAGTTTTAATTGTGGTTGATGTGAGTTCAAAGTTGATGAAATAGTATATTGGTCTATTATCTCTCGTCTTTTGCAGTGGGAGAAGGGAAATAGCACATACACCCAACAACAACTTGATGAACTGAGAAATGAATGGGTAGAATTTGCGAGTCATCGCATGTACTAGCTATATATGTAGTTACCTAGTCAATATTTTGTGAATTTTGGCTATGAATAGTTAGCCCTAGTCACTATTTTGTGAATTTTGGCTATGGAAAGTTAGCCTACCTATATGTAGTCATCAGGAGTAACGGTACATGTTGTATAAATGTGGTAGGGTTTTGAACTATGACAGAATTGTTAAAGTAAGATGTATCTTAAGCTTTTATGAAAAATGCAGGTTTTTGAGTATGAATAGTCCATTTGGACCTTAATATCCAGGTTGTCTGTAAACATGGGAGTGGGTTTCACTTATTGTTAAAAATTGCTGTGAGAGAAAGTTATAAGAGAAAACAGCTAATGAGGTGTTTTCATTTTGTGATTATGCAGGAATTAGTTTCGAGGAGGCACTGGGTTTAATGATTATGCGGCAATTATTTTTTGATTATGTAGAAATCAATACCAACAACACTTTTAACAAAAAGTTTACCAAATGCCAAACTGCTTTCTCTCACAGCTGATTTCTCCACAGCAAATCTGACAACAATTATTTTCACAGCACAACAATGCCAAACTGGCCCGTAGTAAGTCTAGAACTACATCCATTTTTATTATCAAATTGACGTTGTGAGATTCATACTACATCTATTGTTTCAAAGAAATCGAAATCGTAAAACACATACCACGTCCAATTTCTTAAAGCCATAGACATGGTACGACACATACCATGTCGCTTCTCAAGTAATACTCGACGTAGTTGTTATTCAAAAATGTCTATTTTATTTTTTTAAACGACGGGGGATAATACTTCCTACAACGCTTTTTAAGATATAGGGACATAGAATGTTGTTTCAAACATCGATTTTTCTTCCAATGGAACTCGAACGACGTTGCTTTTGGACAAAAAGTGATGTGGATTAATATATTCCACGGCAGTGATATCACCATCGTGGTTAAGGTTTTTAAGGCATGTCGGTAGAGTAGAAGCTTTTTCACCTTGAACAACAACGGTTTTTCACCGTCGTTGTTTTCAATTTTTGGAAAAGTGTATATTGCCTCGATTGTCATCGTATGGATTAGTAACACCAAAAATACATCAAGAACTTGTAGGAGAATATTAAACTAGCTATATTTCAGAGTCAGAAGATAATCTAATCTTCATACAGTACATTGCTTTTGTTATTATATGCCTTTTCTTTTACATATGACAACTAGCTAAGGCAATATCTAATATTTATGACACTTGCTATCATCCTATTATCATGCTCTAACAGAATATAATCATAATACAGTACATTGCTTTTGTTATCATATGCCCTTTTCTTTTACATATAACAACTAGCTGAGGTAATATTTAATATTTATGACACTTGCTATCATCCTATCATCATGCTCTAACAGAATCTAAGTTTTTTTTTTTTTTTTTTCACATGAAACTTACAATAGCTTGAGATCTCTAAACACACCATTCCACCTCATCCATCTCATACAATTTGAACAAAAGTATTTGTGGGTTGATTAACCATATATAGTCATAATAAGAATATATGTATGCATAAAATAGAAGTGTCAATAAGAATGTCAAATATTTTTTGATGATTAGCTAGGATTGTATTGGATTGAATAAGTTATAAATCTAAGATATGTTGTTAAAGGAGGAAATGAAGGTCCGTGAATGATTTTCCATTTTGGGGCCGATTAGGAGGGATAATTTATAAAATGTTGCTATCCTACCATTTTGTGGGGATTATGAGATAAGTTTTCTTCATTTTTTTAAATTTTTTTTTAGGACCTTTCCTATTGAGAGGGGCGATAATTAACATACTAAACTCACACACACTACCTGGATGCTAGGGCTTGAACCCAAGACCTTTTCTGTGGGGAGCATTTGCTCCAAACCACTACTAGTGGGTCCTTTGCAGATAAGTTTTCTTCATGAGTAATCTATTTTTTACCTTCAACATGATCATGGGTTTTTCATTTCTTCCTTTAAGAGCATCTACAATGATAAGGTGTATATGGAGGTGTATGTCAAATATACACATTTGGTTGCCGGAATGTCCTACAATGGAGAGGTATATTCAGTTGTAAATGTACATCACAACCGTGAGATGAGAAAAAAATAAATGCAAATGTACATCTAATTTTACACCCAGCCAAGTGTGTCTCGTAGCAGAAAAGCCAAGAGAGAGGAGAGAGGAAAGCTACCTAAAAGATGGGGAAGTTATTAAAATGGTAGACCCAGGGTGTGGTTGAGATTTATTAAAATGGGAAGTTATTAAAATGATACAAATGTACAAAGTTCTTCTCCAACAACTCTATAATAAATGGCCATATTTCATTCAAATTGAAATATGAAACTAATAATTACACTGATCAATGGTGAAGAATAAATTCATATCAAAGCCGACGGTTCAAATTAATTTTATTTACATCATATTAAATGAAATTATATCTTATCGGAATTTTAAAATTTTTACGTCGATTTTTGTAGAAAAACTAATTAAACCTAACACACAAAAAATTAACACAAAAAAAAATTAACGCAAAAAAAAATATAACACAAAAAATGAATTAATTCAAGAAAATCAAATTTACATATTTGAATTTGCATCCAACTCATTGGAGCAAAAATGATATTTGCATCTCTTGGAGGTGTAAGAGCACTTCCAGCAGCCCCCTAGGGCAAGGGCTTGGGGGGGGTAAAACTCCAAAACCCATTTCCAGCAACAAAGTCCAGCCCGGGCAACTCTGGGGTCCACCTGCCTGGGCAGGCCCGAAGGCAGAATCAGCCCGAGTGCTGGCCCGAAGGCGCGCTGACGTCATCGCTTACGCCAGCGTGACGTCAGCAAGCGCAATTCAATTTTTTTTTAACGTTGGCGCGTGCAACGCTGCGCGCGCGTCAGCTTTTCCCCAACGGTCATACGCCACGTGGCAGCTTCTGGTCCTTCCGATTGCTTTTGTCATCCAATCCAACGCCCATGAATTTTTCAAGGCCAATAATTATGAAAAAAATTCGGAAAAAATTTAAAAAAATTCCCAAAAATTATTGAATTTTTTTCTATAAATACCAATCAATCCTCTTCATTTTTAACAACAAATCCTCATACATTTTCTCCTCCTCCAACTATTATTCACTTTCTACTCCATATTTTTTTCATTTTCTACTCCATATTTTTTTCACTTTCAAGTTTAATTTTTCTCTATCGTATTATGGCTTTTTCTCAAGAAACTGGAGGGGCATGGAGCATCATGGAAGATGTCTTGTTGTGTGAGTGTTGGATCCAAATTAGTCATGATCCCATATCGGGTAATGAGATGAAATTCAGTCAAATGTGGAAAAAAATTCATTGCGAATTTGTTGAAAGATCGGGTTCCACCCGTACAGAAATGGCATTGTCTAGTCGGTGGAAAATTCTCAACAAAGAGTTGGGGAAATGGAGAGATGCCCTCACTAAAGCGATGAATAACCAAAGAAGCGGGGAAAATCTAAGCGATGAGGTAAATTATTTGTAATTTTCATTATATTAATTTTAATGTCCTATTAATTTTAATTTAAATGTTTCATGCAATTTGTATATTTTGTTAATATTTCTTGTATTTCCATATTTATTTAAATGTTTCTTGCAATTTTTATATTTTGTTAATATTTCTTGTACTTCCATATTTATTTAAATGTTTCTTGCAATTTTTATATTTTGTTAATATTTCTTGTATTTCTAATATTTATTTAAATGGTTGTTGCATTCTCTATATTTTGTTAATATTTCTTGGATTTTCATTCATATGTTTATCTTTTTTGCATTACCAATATTTTGTTTAAGTTCTTTTCATATTCAATTTTTTTTATATAGATTGTGCAAGCTCAAATGTGGTTTGGTGCTACTGGACAAGGGAAAAAAACTTTCAATCATACCCAATGTTGGGAGGTGGTGAAGCATTGTAAGAGATTTAGCATTATTCCAACGGCTCAAACAGTGGTGTTAAATGAGACGCCACTCCATGATTCACAAGCTTCGGATACGCCTATAGAATCCCCTATGAGTGAAGACTCACCCATTGAAAAGGAGCCGAGACCTATTGGGAGGAAGGCGGCGAAGGCAAGGAGAGGAAAGAATTCTACCAGTAATGCCTCTAAAATTTTGGAGGAAATTGCAAGGCAAAACGCCATGAGACTTGAATTAGACGGGAAAGCCCAAGAAAATGAAAGGGCAATGCGAATAGAATATGCTAAAGAAAGGGAGTATGTACGCAAAGAAAGGGAGTATCAACGCAAAGAAAACGAAGACAAGAAGGATCGGGAAACCATGGCCATGGATACAAGTCATATGTCTCCTGAAACAAAACAATTTTGGAAGCTTGAACGAAAGGCTATTATGAGACGAAGACTTTTTCGTGATGATGGACCTAGCAATACGGATGATGGACCTAGCAATACGGATTGGTTAAATGATGAAAACCCTTAAGTTAGTTTGCTTGCCTTTTTATTTCATTGTATTTTAATGTTTTGTTTTAATTAGTTTGCTTGTAATTCATGTATTTTATTTTATTAGTAGTATTGGTTTTCTTTGAGTTACCAAAGAAACTATTAAATAAAATTCCTTTTTATTCAAAACATTTCATACTTAAAAAACTAACCACAACCAAAGCATTAAAAATATAAAAACAAACAAACCAAAGCATTATATGAAATTTAAATTTTGAAATTTATCCGAAATTTGAAACAAAAATTTATCCGAAATTTGAAATTGAAAATCTTATCTGAAAATCTTCTCCGAATGTTTTATCCGAAAATATTATCCAAATTAATTGTTTAAGTAAACAAATTTGTGAAAAAAACAAAAAATTGAATAGTACTTGCCCTTTGCCCGGGCAACTGCTGGAAGTGCAACTTACTTTTTGCAAGGGCAGACACTATTCACGTGAATAGTGTCAGCCTTAGCCCCCCCCTTGCCATGGCAAGGGTTTGACTGCTGGAAGTGCCCTAAAGGAGATGTAAAGTGGCTTTACACTTCCGAATTTACACATCCCCACTGTGGATGCTCTAATCTGCTTGAAATATAGGGAGTTATCATATCCAACCCATACTAGACATCAAACGAGCCCAAAATTTCACCCAAAAAGAAATTGGTATACATATATATAGTGATTTCCAAAGAAAAATTTGAATAAGTTGGGTTCAATCTCCAAAATACAAACCACAATGAATATTTTAGAAAAAAGGATACGTAATATCCAGCGTGGCAGACGAGCTGGAGGTGACACTGGAGCCTGGGAGCGTGCATGGACTGTTGATCCCACATACCGAATGTGCAGTGCAGACACTTGCCATGAGCTTAGCATACGTAGACAGACCTGCATCCCACTAGGAAAAAGGTATGGAGGACAGCCCTGCCATGTCATCGCTCCCTCCTGTTCGCGCCAAATTTCGTTGCCTTTTTCATGTCAACGTGTCCAATATCAAGATCTCATACAAATTACAGAGATCGCAGAAGAAAGCAACATGTCTGTTGGGAACGATATGGAATAACAATTTGCATATGCCAATATGATGATGTTATTCCTTTCCCTATTATAAATATGCAGACATGTACTGGTGCAGTCTGCAACTAGCTTCCGCATACACTGCATGCTTATTTAATTTCTTTGGTCAATTTCTTAGGTAAGCAGGTCCTTTTTTTTTCTATCTGAACCCTATTTTATATATGTCAGTTGCAATGGTGAGTGTCAATAGCAAACAGTTACTTGCTGCTTCCAAGTTGGTTTTTAAGGAGGAGGAGGAGCTGTCCAAGACACAGTTTCATGTTCACCGGAAGACTGATTGGGATGATGACGATGACGACGACGATGATGCAGGCAGTGTTGCGCCAGCCGCATAGCTACAGATATGGTTATTGGCATTGAGAGAATTTGAGGCACTTCCTAGCCTCCTAGGAGTGAGCTTTGGCACTAGTTGAACAATGTTGAGCTTTTGGCACTAGTTGTCTAAGTTAAAGATTGTTTTTTGTTTTTAAGGTTTCAAATCGAGTACTATCAGAACAAAAGAGAAAAACAAGTTTCTCGACTCTCTCTGCTTGTCTTGTTTTTAATAGTACGTTGACTGAATGTTAATCTACGCTTAAGTTCATTACAAAATCCGAAGTTATCTGCTTGTCTCGTTTTTCAAGTTTCTCGACTCTCTCTGCTTGTCTTGTTTTTTAAGTTTTTAATGCATAGGGCCAACAATATAATAAGCCACTTCATTTTGAAAGGCCGAATAACCATGCATATTCTCAGTCTGATGAGGCAAGAAAGCTCAGTAAGATTAAGATATTTTATCAAAGAACCTCAGCATAGATACGAGATAGTGATTGATATAATAATCAATATCAATTAATAAACCTTATCACCTACCAATGTTGTTTCGAAAGATACATGTGTGTATGTGTGCGCGAGCCTGCTGTGGTGGGTACACCAGTCCACATTGCAATGAGTTTGTCTTTCAAATGGTAGCTTGTTCAATTCAGACATAAAGCATGAAAGATCATTCATTAATAGGTCTTTTATAATACCAAGCTATGGGCACAATTATATTTTTCATGTGCTCTCTAACCACAACCTTTATGTCTAATTCCAATATGACCAATTAGATTATCACTGACAGAAACAAAAATGACAATGCCTTGCCTACTCAACTAATTGGGGTCTAAATTTCAGAAAGATTCTTGGGCCAGGTTAGAATTTTCTAATATGTTTCCATTCTAAAAGAAAATGAAGCTTTAATAACGAGAGGCTATGTTGACGGGTTACAATAAAGAAGTTCAATCCAATAGTTCAATAAGAACTCTACACTAGATCAGACGAACGGCTATTAAGGACCCCACCCCCTCATTATAACCCTCTAGCCTTCCTGCATACGAGCAGCAAGAAATGGGCTTCGCATTATACACATGATCCAGTTTTTCTCCACCTTCTTTTAAAGTTGGCCCATTGATTCTAGTGAGACCTGGGTTTCTGTTACATTACACAAGGTATGGAAGGGCCCAATTGACATTTCGAGCAACTGAATCTGACCGTTAATCTCGGGGATCGAACAGTCATCCTGTAACTAAATCCTGCAGCTTACCTTAGAAAATCCAGACCTAATTTGTCCTTTTTAGGTCGGCTCGGCAGGCAAAAGTGTCGTCAAATGAGACAATATGATCTCTGTTTCATCACTTGACGCTGATGGTTCATGCAAATCCAGCCGTCCTCGTCCTCAGTTTCTGGGACCTGGAAAGAGCAGCTGACGTGTACCATCTGAGAACCATGTTTCTTCTCAATCTTTTTAGCCCACCAAATGGTTTGGTCTCTACTGTTCAATTCAATCTTCCATGCTGCTTCAACCAATACCAACTATCCCTTTCCTCATTTAAGCCACTTCTCTTTGACAAGTTCATTAATTTCACAAGTCTGTCTCTGCATTTCCAAAATTCTTGGGGGGCTTCTGCCAGAATTCTGGCAATTTAGTTCTGTTTTGGGCTGAAACTTCTTCAATATCAGCAACCCATTTCTTGTTTTAGATTGTTTTCTTTTTTCTTGAACTCAGCAGCTCCTGGGAAAGGAATCATGGCTATGCATGTTAGCAGTGCATGCTTTTCTGTTTTTAGTCACAGGAGAGTTCATAAGATTAGAGCTGTTGCTTCTGAAAATGTGACCACAGAGGTTGATAAGGTGAAACTGGGGGGTTCTGATTTGAAGGTGACAAGGCTTGGGATTGGAGCTTGGTCATGGGGGGACACCAGTTATTGGAATAACTTCGAATGGGATGGTAAGTTGCAGAAATGATTGAAAAACTGAGAATCCCTTTTCAAATTGATGCTTTATTTTGGTTATAATTGTAGGTATATTTGTTTCAGATGAGTTTTTTTAGAGTTTTTGAGCCTTTGTCTTTCTATATTCACTTTTATCACTTGGGGAAGTGTTTTTAAATTTGCTTAACTTTCTGCACCTGTAATTACTAATTACAATGTAAACCCATCATCAGCTTCAAATTGTACATGAGAGGAAGAAAGCTATATTTGTGTGATTCAACTTTATGCAATGGAAATTCTTTTTGGTTGTTTGATGGGTTTTTTAGGTGGGGCAATAAATCTTAAAATTCAATATCTTTCTGAATTGGTTGTATTGGCAGCTTTGTTGTTAAAATTATGAAATGCCGAGGTATGTTGGAAAGTGGAAATTATTCAATTGTGTTCATTATGGCAAATGTAATGTGTAAATTGCAGATAGGAAAATGAAGGCTGCTAAGTCTGCTTTTGATGTCAGTGTTGATGCTGGTATAACCTTCTTTGATACTGCTGAAGTTTATGGCTCCAGGGTAGGAAAAGCGCCTTATATTTCCCTTGTTCCTCTCAAACAGATGCCATAAAGTTTTATCGGTGTAAACAAAAATTTTGCTTTTCACTCTTGCAGGCTTCTTTTGGTGCTATAAATTCTGAAACTCTTCTAGGAAGGTACGTACTGGGATTTTTTTTTTTTTTTTTATAGTGGCTCATTCTACTTTCTAGTCAACAAAGAGTAAGGCTAATCATGGTTAATTTCTGTATTTTGAGAACATTAGTTATATAACTTCCACTGAATTTTATACAGATTTGTCAAGGAAAGGAAAGAAAAGTATCCAGGAGTGGAGGTTGCTATTGCAACCAAATTCGCAGCTCTGCCATGGAGGCTGGGTCGTCAGAGTGTCATTACTGCCCTTAAGGATTCCCTCGGTCGCCTTGGAGTTTCTTCAGTAGAACTGTATCAACTCCATTGGTATGTCCTTTACGTCAGAGTGTCATTCTGCTAATGTAACTACAATAACTAATCAACTGTTTTGTGTTGATTTTCAGGCCTGGAATATGGGGAAATGAAGGTTGTTTATATATAACACCATTTTTTCATGGAATAATTCTCTGTCTGGCTAATGTAAATAGATGGCTATATATAATAATCACCTTTTGTTTCTAAAGAGGCGTCTCTGGAAAAATCATATTTCAGGGTATCTTGATGGTCTTGGAGATGCTGTTGAACAAGGCCTTGTGAAGGCTGTTGGTGTTTCAAACTATAGCGGTACAAATCTATCCTTTTATCTAATTATGGTCAGCTGTTCGAAACATGTCCTTTATCTTTCTTTGCTTTTTCTTCTTTGTTTTAAGTAAGTATAGAATATATTGGCATGTCGAGAAAGTAATTTACAAAAATGGATCCCATCCTCAACTAATATGAACATGATGCACAAAGATCTTTATTGCAGAAAGGCGATTGCGTGAGGCACACAAGAAACTTCAAAAGAGAGGTATCCCACTAGCATCAAACCAAGTGAATTACAGCCTCATATACAGGGCACCAGAGGAGAAAGGAGTAAAGTCTACCTGTGATGAACTTGGGATCACTTTGATTGCCTATTCGCCTATTGCTCAAGGTGAAGTTGGAACCTTGTATTTTTCTTAATCTATTTTCATTTTCACTCAATATCTTAGCTTAAGAATTAATAAAATCATCTTTAGAAGGTATAATTTTTTTTCAATTTACAGTATTCAAGACCTCTCTGAGCAATCTTCAGAAATTGGGGCTTAAGTTCATCCTATTGTTATCTTTTGTTTTAACTTAAGAAGGGTATAAACAATGGAAACAAAAATCATTGCTGAGTTAGGAGAAAGCAGGCTTGCTCACTTTTGTCACTGATCCCCTGATTGTGAATTTTGAGTATTCCTTTTCAAGCAGTTCTTAACTTCAACATTATGAGCTTATTATTTCTTCTATATTGTGTGATAGACTAGTTCTGGCTCCTGAAAGAAACAGTGAAGAAGTAAAATTCTCTCTTTCTCGTGCATTTTTTAACACCTTACTGTGTTTGTCTATCTGCTTTTCTACATTTAAACTCATATTTCACCAAACCAATACCTTACAACAAGAGAAAAACAGCTGGGTTATCCGCCCATTGCACAGTTGTCTTTTTATTTATTTATTTATTTTATTATTTAGAATGCACAGTTTTTTATTAGGTAAGAAATTGGACAGTTTTTAGTAATAGAAAGGGCGTGCAGTTAGTCTGAAAGAAAAAAATGCGAATTCTTGATAAAAGATGTCTGTTGAGATCTTATATTATTACTTGTAATCTCTGCACAACTCTGGTTACAATGATTACAGCCTTTAATCTCAGATCTTAGTAGGTTGGTTTCCACAGAAGCCAAGTTTTTCTGTCTGATCCAGGTGTGAAAGAGATTGAGAATATTGAAATTTCTACTATTTATACATATGCAGGTGCTCTTACAGGAAAGTACACACCTGAAAATCCTCCCACCGGCCCTCGAAGACAGATTTATACTCCTGAATTTCTTACAAGGGTAAAGCATGGTCAATACTTTGAAAGCCAGTTACACAGTAAGTTCCAATTTTATTGCTGAAATATCATTTTGATATGCAGCTCCAACCTGTGCTGAACCGGATCAAGGAAATAGGAGAAAAGTACAGTAAAACAAACACACAGGTTTGTTAATGCTCTTTAACTATTGTATCTTTTTCAATTAGAAGTCCTCAATTTTGTCATTTCCGTTCAAGCATGGCTGAACAGCAACCAGCAATACCTATATTTTAGTAGTTAAGTCATGTGAGACGTGGATACAATTATCAAACTCTTGATAGATACCAAATTGCATGAAAGACAGAGCTCTTTGTTTCACTGTTTTTAGTATATGTAGACCAACTCTCTGTAGTTTCATGCTCTCCATCATATAAGATCATAAACCCACATTGATATCTTGGACAAGATTTCTTGAATGCAGAAATTCATATTGGGGCATTCTAATTTCTAACTCGCTGGGATTTAATGTGAGTTGGGTTCCTCTGCACAGGTTGTCCTAAACTGGTTGATAGCCCAGGATAATGTTGTGCCAATCCCAGGAGCCAAAAATGCAGAACAGGCTGCAGAATTTGCTGGTGCACTTGGATGGAAGCTCGACAATGAAGAAGTCGCTGAATTGCGCTCTTTGGCTACAGAGATAAGACCCGTTACTGGTTTCCCTGTTGAAAACTTATAGATTTTAATACAAGCATCTGAGTTGTAAATTCCTCTATACAAGAATGTATACACTTCTTCATATCAAATACAAATATCATGTTTTCTATAAGAATGAATGCAGGTTGACCATTAATGTAACTAAATCCTGTCGACATTTTTAGCCACTTTAGATCTGTTTGGTGACACTATCATTTTGGTCTTAGCACAAATTTTTAAGTGCTTGATCAGATGGAAAAACTAAACTGTTTTCTTATTCAGGTATTACTAGCTTACAACTTTACAATCTGTTAAAAAGACTATATTAATAGAATACTTGGATAAAGACACTTTCTACCTCAAAAGTTGAAATTGTTTTTCCCAGACCAAAACAAGAGCATCAAGAATTAAGTGAATGGATCGGATTTTGATCCGAATCCAACGTATCTAGTAGGAGATGGATTGGACTTCTAAATCCGATAATCCGATTATAAATGGATCCGGATATGAACTATAGTTGATTCGATCCGACTTAGTATGAAGTATAATTTAGTTTTTTTATGCTTTATATTAATATTTTATCTATGTAAATGAGTCATTTTAGTTTTATATGCACTTAGTAAGAATACACTTAAAACTAAATTTTATGATAAAATATCAAAATTTGATGTAAAAAGTAGATAAATACAATACAAGAACAAGGCTACTAATGAAATTTTGATTTCTTGTACATCTCAAAATAAATCCGATAATAATTCAATCTGATCCAAATCCGATTCGTAACGGGTATGGTTGATAGTTGCAATCCGATAATCCGATTATAAATGGATTCAGATTGGATTTGGATTAAGGTATATCCGATCCGTTAGCAGGTTAGTTCGTCCTTTTTCTTTTTCTTTTTCCAATTTCTAACTTCTTTCTTTGTCTGTGCACGGAAAATAAGCCCATAATTCCAAACATATTAATTGGATTGGAAAATGAATAAATGCATTTTGGTACCTTGCTGACCGTGTAATTGCCTTCTCCAGCTATAGACAGAACAATGGACCCAATTTGATATTAAGACAGTAGTTATTTGGTAGGCCTTGCCACCCCTGTACTGAAAACGACAATAAATCAAAGGCAAAGGTTCATACTAGATAGCAGCCCTATCTATTGCTGGCTAAGAGGCTATTCTCTATAAAACCAAAATGACATGAATTTAAAGTTCATAAACACAAGCTTTAGCTCCTCAAGCTCAACCCATGAAGCCCAACCCTCTTATACATTGCACAAGATCCTAGTCTCTCCAGCCAACAAACTACCACCTCCAAATTAATGCCAAGACTTGCTCAAACAATTCAACAGCTTCTCATTTAGACTAGGGCTTTCAATTTAGCTAAGTTTTTAAAGGTCGAGATAGACCCACTTTAGTTCTCTCTCTCTCTCTCTCTCTCTCTCTCTCTCTCTCTCTCTCTCGTTTTTTGGGGTGAAACAGTCAGATTCATTGATAAACGGGGCAAAAACAGGATACATACAGGAAGAACACAACCCCAAAGGACAAAGGAGGGTTCTCGCAATACAGAAAATCTAGAATACATAATCAATCCGGCATAAACATTGCCAGACAGCGAGTAAAAAAAATTCACATCTTGAAACCCAGCTCACTCGGAATTAAAGATGAGGAGTGCCCATAAAAACTGCAGCAGCCAGTGGTTCAAGAAGACCATGACAGAGAACAATCTCTCAATCAACTTGGGACAGAAAACACCTTCAAGTGGAGGACTTTACCCACTTTAGTTCTTATCATGATTAACAGGAAGTATAAAACAGGACCTGCTAGCAAATTCTGTAGGCCACCATCCTGCAGTAAATTCTAGCTTGGATAAATAAGTCTGCTACCACCAATGCATAAGGCAAGTGTTGGCTTGCAGTTGGGGAAGATTCCTTCCAAGTGAACAAATGGAGTAAACCTGGTCCATGCTTTTTTTTTATGTGCTTTTACTTTGTATCTGTCCAAATCCATGCCAAGTCCAATTCCTATCATCACTGCTGCATCCCAATTGGGACAAGCTTTGAAGATACCATCTTTTCTATATATTTCTTCTCAGTTGTATATTTTCCAAGCACAATCATACAAGTTTTGACAACTTTTTTCTTCATATTTACCTAAAACACAATAGGGAGAAGATTAATCCTTCTTTCAATTAGACCTATTTATGTTTTGAGTAATTGTTGTTTTTCCAACTTTTAGACATCTGAAATTGAAGAAAGTGACTTTATAACTTTCATAGAGATAAGAACAAGATAAGTGCAAATTTGCATTGTATCATCCAAAAATCTAAGCATGACATAAAAAATTCCCAACTTGGCCAAGCTGTCAAAAACTTCGCCTCTGACAATCTTGTCCCTCATCATTGTCCAATAAAATGTGCAGTGCCGATGCAAACGTGGCACCACCCTCAACATTATCAGATAGCACAGATTGAATGTGCTGCAAGTTCTAGATTTGGTTGCCTTAAAATAACCAATCCCCCAGTCATCCAATTCTAACCATCTGCGTTCTACAGCACTCAAAGCTGACCCAGCCACAAGTTTACAGCATGGTACAATTGGGCAACTGCCACGTGGAATGCTTTCATGGGTTTCTGTAGAAATTTGAAGCTCTGTGTTACTAGCCAATCTCTGCTCTGATCTCTGTGACAAGTCCCTGTCCTTCTAACTGTTGTTAAAAGAGTCTTTGGTCCATTCCCTTCCCAGTTTCTAGTTGCTCTTCTAGCTCAGCTCACACACAAACAGAGTGAGAGAGAGAGAGAGAGACTTGTGGTGCTTTCCAAAACAGCAATTTATACACTGTAGGCCTTCAGTTTCCACTTCAAGAGAAGTCAGAGCTTGGCTTTTGATCAGGGGTGCTTTTCTATTCCATTTTCTGCTTCTGGGTGCAATTTTAGTACTCATTGTCCTTCTGGGTTTTTAACTTTCTCTTCGTTTGAATATTTTTTCTTTTGGGTTTCTTTTTGTAGAAAAAACCAGAAATTTTTCATGTCATATCATTCATTGTCTTTCCTCTTTTTTTTTTATATCACTTCTTATTAGTATTTTCCCTTAAGTGGTCAATGATGTCTCTATTTTCAACTGCAGCTTTTGAGTTGATTTTTCTCCAGTATTTGCCTATTTCCATGGTGGGATTATTTTATTCTGGGTTCCATGTGGCTCTCAATTTTTTTAATAATGAAGAGTCTAATTTGGGTGGGCTCTTAATTTTTTAATCTGTAAAGAGCATGTGGTGTAGAAAACAATATATTGGGGGCTTCATTTCATTGCTTCTCTTATTCCATTTCTTAGTACAGTTCCATATTTGGTAAGCTGCAACATCTTTTGTTGGTTATTGTTTGATTATTAAATTAGTTAGTCAGTTGACCAACTAATCAATTAGTATTTTAAGTTGGTTTCTTCCAGATGAGGTATCAGTGCTTCTAAATATGGTTATCAATCATTTACAATAATCTAAAGTTGTCTTCTTGCTTTGTTTTACAGAAATCCTGTCTGCTGAGACATGAATTCTTGCATTCCTGATTGGAACTTTGAGGCTGATCTCCCTTTGACCAACCAAAAGAAACCCATGGGGTCTGTACTCTCTCTTATATATTCTCAAAGTTATTACCAGATTACTTGCCTGAATAAAATATTATGCATTTTGAACTTGTTGAACTATCTTGATTGGGTGGCAAATTATTCAGGCCAGACCATGAACTAGTAGAGCTCTTGTGGAGAAATGGACAGGTAGTTTTGCACAGCCAAACGCATCGAAAACCAAGTCTTAATCCTCCTAATGAGTCCAGACAAGTTCAAAAACAAGATCAGCAAACCATAAGGGTTGGTGGATTATATGGGAACTCAAGTAATTTGATTCAAGATGAAGACACAAGTTCCTTGATCCACTACCCTCTTGAAGATTCCTTTGACAAAGAGTTCTGTTCCCATTTTTTTTCTGAATTGCCTTCCTGTGATCCAATTGAGATTGACAAGCCAACCAAACAATTTGGAGAAGAAAAGTTTGCTAAGTTTGGTGCTTCTGATACGCCCCATCTTGTTTCCACTGCCCCCCAACCTAATGTTAAGTCCCCTGCTGGTATGGTATATCCTGCAAACCCAATGCCTCCTCCAAGATATCAATACAATAACTCAACTGAGCAAAACCAAAATCTAGGAGGCTTGGGGAAAGTAGTTAATTTTGCAACATTTGCTACCCCAGGCAAGGGTGATAGAGGATCTTCGAGAGGAAAAATAGGAGGGAAAGAGTCTGGCAATTTAACTCAGGGGGAGGTTAAAGAGTGTTCGGTAATGACCGTTGGTTCGAGTTACGTTGGTAGCAACCAAGTTCTAAATGACCTTGATGCGAGCAGGGCTTCAAGCAATTGTGATGGGACGACTGGTTTATCTGTTGGACCCTTCTATGACAATGTTCAAAAGATGATGCCTCAGAGTGAGACAGGGAAAACAGATACACTAGACCCAACTCTTACTTCGTCTTCTGGTGGTTCTGGTAGTAGTTTTGGCAGAGGAGGAAAGCAGTCTAATGTTGTCAATAGCAACAAAAGAAAGGGTAGAGATGCTGAGGACTCAGAGTGCCAAAGTGAGGTAAAAACCCTCTCTCCAACACATTGACTGCTTGTAGCATCACTTTCTTTTCACCATGACCAATAATCTGTGTATGTTTTAGGCTGCTGAACTTGAGTCAGCTGCAGGAAACAAGTCAGCACAACGGTCTGGATCATCCAGGAGGAGCCGTGCTGCTGAAGTCCATAATCTCTCAGAAAGGGTAGGAGTTTCCTATCATTTCAAAGTTTTGGAATTTGTGATTTTGTTGCTATAACTTGTTTTTTAGTTACACTATAACTTTTTCGTTGATGCAGAGACGGAGAGATCGGATCAATGAGAAAATGAGAGCATTGCAAGAGCTCATACCTCATTCTAACAAGGTTTACTTTCTTAAAGGCCATTCAGTTTTTTCTGTCTGTAAAAAAATATATACCGCAGGCACTCACCATATCTTTCTTTATTCATACTACCTATTAACTTGTTTTCTTTTCTCTTGTAGTCTTTCAATTTTTTTGTAATCATATATTGTTCTGACTGAATTGGTCCTTATTTTTCAGACAGATAAAGCATCAATGTTAGATGAGGCAATTGAATACTTGAAGTCTCTTCAGATGCAACTTCAGGTACAATGGCACCTCATAAAACTCAAACTGGTCCTATATTGTTTGTAGCTCAAGCTACTAATAACAACTTTCCTTGGTGCTTCAGGTAATGTGGATGGGAAGCGGGATGGCACCAATGATGTTTCCAGCCATGCAGCACTATATGTCCCGAATGGGAATGGGAATGGGAGTGGGAATGGGAATGGGACCACCAGCCTTGCCTTCAATGCACAATACGATGCATTTACCTAGAGTCCCTCTAGTTGATCAGTGCATGAATGTGGCTCCAGCAACAAACCAGGCTGTAATGTGCCAAGCACCGGTGTTGAATCCAGTTGATTATCATAACCAGATGCAAAATCCCGCTTTTCAGGAGCAGTATGCGCGTCTTATGGGCTTCCATCATATGCAGACTATGTCTCAGGTTTGTGTTCTTTGTCTTGAATTAAATGTTTAGTAATATAGTGGTTTTGTACACAAGTAAATTATTCGCCATTCGTGTCTTGTTAGACATGCTTTTTTCTTTCTTTCTTTTTTTCTAACTGAATTTTTTTCATTTTATCATATCTAAATTTTCTTGCAGCCTATGAATATGTTCAGATTTGGCTCCCAGCCTATGCAACAGAATCAGATGACAGCACCAACTGGCATCAACAGTGGACCTTTAGGTGGAGGAGGTACAGCTAATGATACTTTAAGTGGCAAGATGTGTAAGTCACTTCATCAACCACTTATCTTAGGTCACTTTATTGATTTCTAAGACTCAGATTTGCAAACAAAGTATGTGGAAAGTTGTATTGATAGGCCAGTAACTGACCGCTCCTCCATCTTTGAGATAATCATTGTTTACAAGAAGCATGCTTAACTTTTCAAACTCATAAAGGAGTAACTTTTGTTAAAGAAACCGTGTGAACGTAGTTTGTGGATTCTTATGTTTGATGGCTGTCAAAATCGGGGTCTATGTAGCAAATTGGGTTGAAATTATGAATATTTCCTATCTTATCTTCGTTGCAATCTCCCAATAAAGTGAATGGTCGCAAACTTCTTCCCTGCTATGAGGCGTTTGGCCACAAATAATCTTGTTGTGCACAATTGTGGCTCATATTATCTGCTAAATATAGGCCATTATGTCTTTTTTAGTCGCTTACACTGAATTCTCCTTTTAGCTGTCAACAGTCCTGACGCTGATGCTCTGTAGCTATAATTGTCATTTTGACATGTAAAAAACTGTTTTGTTTTTGTTAAATACTTGATGCCATAAGTGTCCCTGTCATACTAATTTTAATAGACACGCTGCTTTTTTCTGATGTTAACAGGTTAATCAGTGAGTATGCATGCTTATCTCCTCTCGATGGTCCCCTGGCTTATTCAACAAGATTATTTCAAGGTGGCAAAAGTTGTTGTGTCGAATATATTTCTAGCTCGCACTGTTCACATGCCTCCCCAACCAATGAGCGACGTACGATCTTACCGCATAGTTGAGGTGATCGAAGAGTCACTTCTCCTACGTACATGCCAATGAACAACTACTGCAAGAGTTCAAGACATCCCAAGCCTAGTTGTGCAGCTTCCTGAATTGAGTTTTTGACTCTGGTAAAAAGTAAGATAGTATTTCAGTTCATGTCCAACAACATGTGTAAAATACAGGCATATTTCTGCTCATTGATGTTCTCTTATAAAAATATGCCTCAATTTTTTAATGGATATTGATGTTTCCTGAAGTGTTTCTTTGTTTGCACCTTTATGCTTATGCTTTTGCCTGTGATGGTTATATCTGTCACTGTAAGTATATGGAGAAACTGGAAATGAATAAAGGAAAAAGTTGAATCACTGAGGCTTTTCTTTACCTTTTTGCTTAAATTTTACAGTTCATGTTCTGAAATATTTGTCTATTTATGACCTGTTGTTTTCAAGGTTTGAAGATCAAAAGGAATTTGCTTCTACCACTCTTTCTCAAGCTTTATCTTGTTCTTTACAAGTCAAGCTGCAATTAATTGAAAGGTAGTGGTGGTCTTGGAATCAAAATAAAAGCAAAGCCAACTACTACCAGCTCGGCTGATATTGGGGAGAAAAACTCGTATATCACAGGGATAACACTATTTTGTTATCCCCAACCAATCATGTTTCGCCACGCATGATAAGAATTCCACATGACTGAATGTGATTGGATGGGGATAGCAAAACAATGCTATCCCCGTGACATGCAAGTCCTCGATATTGGGGTACCCTTTTTTTATCTCTAACTCCATATTACACAAGTCATAAAACTCCAAGATCAAGCACATGGCTTGCAGGGCTGATCCTTTATTGCATAATTTGACTTGGAGCTCTCCTTCGTTTTCTTTAATGGTGGGAACTATGAACATGGAAACTTTCCCAAATCTGATTAAAATGGTGTGCCTTGTGCTTCTCGCAGAGTCAAGTATACAACTTGTGCTTCTGTATTTCTAGCATTTTGATCTTCAAGTCAACAACTGCCACAAAGATTATGTCTCCTCCTCCCTACCCTTTTTCTGTAGATGCTTTTCTTTTTCTGGTTTCCAATTGTTTCACCAACTTCAATAATTGGTCTTGAAGCAAAAATGTCTAATTATGTTTTTTTTAGATTAAACATTTTGGAACCAACGTGCCTTTTAGCTTAAGTACCGAGATTAGTTAGTGAGGGGATAATTAGGAGGTACGATCAAATATAATAATGACTTACAAGTGCACGTGCATGACTCACATAGGCCTCCCACTATCATTATAAAAATAAATTTGATCAAAATGTCATTACCTTTCCAGCGAGAAGGATTTCTGCTTTCTCCGACAAGTATAAGATCATCATTATATTCTATCAAGTAGGGTGGGGTTCATATTCATCTTTCCCAAATTCCAACTCACTTTTGAGAACCATTTGATCAATCACATAGTAAAGTTATCACATTGACTGGTGACATCTAGCATAAAGACGAAACACAAGCGACACTCACTAATATGAGCCGGAAAGTTATAATTAACACTGTGATCAGTAACTATCGTACATATAACACTACGGTTAATTATACGTATACTATTTGGGTATTTTATGAAAATTGATATGTTTTCACCTTCCCCAAGTTGTATCTCTTTTATTTATTTATTTTGTCTTTTGGGATGAGGGTTGGGGGTGGTCCTTTTTATAATGGGCAGATTCCCCTTGTATTTCAAATGCAAATAGTTAGGCATCATCATCATGAATTCAAGACTATTGCTTCGCCCAACATGGTTTGGTTGAGTTGATTATGATCGTTTTCTTTGCTATCAAAGCTTAGATTCAAATCCCGCTGCCGACAATTCCATTTAGCGAGTAATCTCAAAAAGGCCTTGGTATACCCTGACTCCGAGATGGGATAGCCTCCTCTTCCCCTAAACTTTTTGTTACAAGAAAAAAACAAGACTATTGCTTCCCAATTATCATGGCCCCCACAAGAAGATCTAACCATATAAGCAGATAACAGAAGATAAAAGATGTCAAGAGCCATTTGAAGCTAGTGGCAAAAGCCAGCTCTCTTATCTTTTGTTTTTTTTGTTTTTTGTTTTTTTAATTAATGATTATTATTACTAATATCTCCTCAGTCCCCACTATATATCTTTTTCTTGACGTTGGAAGGTGGATGAAGATTGATGTTGCCGGGCGCAGCAGATTGGTCCCATTCTTGCAAAACTTGCCCACAGCCAACGTTATTCATGAACATCTTTTTTCTTAGCTTCTGTCTTGTCCGCAAGTTGGAGGGACTTGAGATAGTAATTTACAGTCATGTTCATTGCATTAATCATCACGATCATTTATGCCCCACTTCCAAGATTTTCACTTCATTCTGAAAATCAATTGTTTTTTCCTCTCAATCATTATTAGCCTTCTTTTTTTTATCACCTAATAAATCATTGGTTGATTTTTTGTTTATTGCCAACACCAAATCATTGGTTTAGTTTTTTTAGGTCAGAAAATCATTGGTTGATTACTAAATCAATTTGAATAATTTTATATACACATATATTTTTTTTTAAGTCACAAGAAATTACATCAAAATGAACTTTCAAAGCTACCGATCAAGCAAGCCTAATCAAGTCATAAGTGCCCTATAGTGGCCTTGTGGTTAGGGTTCGAGGCTTGAGACTTGGATTTAGGATTGGGAGGCTCAAATCCATTTTTGTAATGCTAAAATCATTTTCTAATAATTGAAACTATTTTTAAAGTATAGCAAATATGACTCGATTATATTTAAGGTTTGCGGTTGTACTGTCAAAGTATATTTAAGGGAGATTCACTAATATACCCAATATAGGAGCCTAAATTATAAAAATACCCCATATGAAATGGACTTTAGAAACACACCCAAAACTCATTTATAACATAACAAAAAGGCTTTTAACTTCTTTTAAATTACAAAATTGCCATTGATTTCTCAAAAGAAGCCCAACCCCAAAACATATAAACAAGCCCAAAATACTCAATAGGACATCAAAGTAATTTAATAATCAAAATTAAATTCAATAGGGCCAATTGTCATTTTTTGGGTTTTTTTTTGGTTTGTTTATAGAAATTAAATGGTTTGGGGTTTATTTATAGTTTTAGTGCTAAGAATGGGTATTTGACTAAATATCTCTATATTTAAAGGGTGTAGCCCGCGGCTATACTATTTCAATAATATTTTGACAGTACAGCCATGCGGCTATACTGTTAAAATATTAATATATTTTTAAAGGATCGCCGCACGGCTATACCTTTAAAATATTCGAATATATTTTACAGGGGCTATACTATTTAAATATTAATATATTTTGAAAGTACAGCCGGGCGGCTATATGTTTAAAATATTCGAATATATTTAACGAGTCTAGCCGCGCGGCTATACCGTTAAATTATTTGAATATATATTTTACAGGGGCTATACTATTTAAATATTAATATATTTTGAAAGTGCAGCCGCGCGGCTATACTGTCTATAAACAATTTTATGTCATGAAATTCAGCACTCCATACAAAAAGTCAGTAATTAACATTTTTACAATTTGAATTTTCCATTTTTAACAACAAAGAAACAAAAAATAAAAGTAGATGCGTCTATATTCTATAATTTCTCCAATTCATGAGCATTTGTTATATACATTTGTTAAAGAATATATTTCATTCCTTCTTCTACCTTGGTAAAACCAATTAAACATTTCACAGGTTTCTGGAAATCAAAAACATGAAATGGTGTTGCGTTTTGAAAATAAAGACGATCAAAAAGGCTGGAGACTTTTGTAAGTGGGCCTTGCCTTAAGAGGCCCTCTTCAGCTTTCATAGACCCAAGCATGGGCCTGAATGAGAATGTGTTCAGCTGGCCCTCGTTAGCTAACAGGATGCTTATAATAGAGGTGGCCCTCCTCAACAACCCCACCCCATTTGTATTTGCTCCTCATACGGCATATGCAACAAGTGTAACATGTGGGGGGATTTTTGTCAAACAAATAGGGTAAATATTCAGTTATGCTAAGATACGCTCATATTTTTATTCTTCTCCAATATGGAGGTATTTATATAAATACAACCCTAAATAAAATAGGAAATAAATCTAAATTACAATAGGAAATAAATCTTAATTATAATTGGACTAGACAAATAGGTAAGTAACTAAAATCCTAACATAGTAAGAAACCAAAATCCTAACTAAGTAAGGACTCGCCAACACTCCCCCTCAAGTTGGGCAAAGATATTTCGTATGCCCAACTTGACAAGCGAGTTATAGAACACCATACTTGAGAAGCACCAATTGTAGAGAAGGTCTTTTCGTCAACCACGAGTGAAACAAGTGACAAACTAAAGCAAAGTTCGCAGCGGAAACACAAGAGCAAACCCTAAAAAATAAGGCACATAGCAGAATACAGAAGCCCTGTGAGCATGGCAACAGATAAGGCAGAACACATAAGCCCTGTGAACACGACAAAAGCAAAGGCAACCAAACCCTAAAAATAGGGTAAGGCAAGGTAAGGCAAATAAAGGCTAAGCAAAGGCAAGGCAAAGAAAGCCCAGATAGGGCAATAAATCCCTAAAAATAGGGTAAGGCACGACAAAGGTAAAGCCTTACCCTAAAAATAGGGTAAGGTAAGGCATAGCAAGACAAAGCCAAACCCTAACAAATAGGGTAAGGCAAGGCAAATAAATTCAAGAGCAAAGACAAGGTCAACGGGCATAACCACAACGGAAACACACCAGCAAAGGCATGAGCAACAATACTGACACCATAACAGGTAGGAGCAACAATACTGGCACCAATAAGAGCAATAAGGCAGAGACATAACAGGCATCATCAACAGCGATACAAGGCATTGGCACCAACAACAGCAAAGACAAGGTCAACGGGCATGACCACAGCGGAAACACACCATCAAAGGCATGAGCAACAATAATGGCACCATAAAAGGCAGGAGCAACAATACTGGCACTAACAAGAGCAACAAGGCAGAGACATAACATGCATCATCAACAGCGATACAAGGAATTGGCACCAACAACAGCAGAGACAACTTCTCTTCACTCCCCTTCTCCCTATGAAGAGAAGGGGTTGATGGAGCCATATGATCAATGGTACTTGAGAAACATGCACTGACTAACACTGAGATGTAGCAGAATCAGCCATGGCAGATAGGTGGTTAAATTGCAGCGGAATAGATGAGCAGCGGTGACAATAGCAAGGTAGGCAGCGATGGCGGTAGCAAGGTAGACGACGGCGGCGGCAGACTAGGATTATAAGCTAGATGTATAGTGCAACGGAAATAGGTAGTCTCTAGGGTTAGGGTAGAGACAAATCAAAACACAGTAACATCATCGGCAATGACCATAACAACGACAACATCAACGGCAACAATAGCGGCAACGGTAATATCAACGGCAGTAGTAGAGGTAACGGCAACGACAATAGCAACAACAACAGTTCTTCCATATCAATTTTAGCTAATTCACACAGACAACTTCTCTTCACTCATCCTCTCCCCCTGAAGAGAAGAGGTTGTCAGAGTCAAGAAATAAGCAACATCTTCATGGGAATATGTCAAGCAAATGGGTATACGTCAATAAATAAACATATCCTTTTCAATCTCCCTCCCCCCCCCCCCCCCCCCCCCCCCCCCCCTTGAAGATGAGGGGAGGAGAGCACTTAAATTGCAAGGAGAACACAAACACATGTCACAAGAAAACTTGGCTTTGATACCATGTCAAACAAAGTAGGGTAAATATTCAGTTATGCTAAGATACACTCATATTTTTATTCTTCTCCAATATGGAGGTATTTATAGAAGTACAATCCTAAATAAAATAGGAAATAAATCTAAATTACAATAGAAAATAAATCTAAATTATAATTGGACTAGACAAATAGGTAAGTAACTAAAATCCTAACATAGTAATGAACCAAAATCCTAACTAAGTAAGGACTCGCCAACAATTTTCACCTTTTAATTCCACGTTTTTCATCATCTTGTGAAAATGAAAACTACATTATGCCCTGAGAATTTGGGTTGGCTAGCCCTCAGTGCTACTTTAGATAAGAAGTAAAGATCGAGAAAATTGTTTTAAGGTTATGATAAATATAGAAAGATGGTTGGTTAGTCTTTAGAGTATTTCCACCCATTTGTTAGAGCAGTTCCAGCAACAGCCCTTTGCCAGGACAGGATGGGGCCCAAGTGGGGTTTTGGAGTTCCAGCGGGCCTAAGCTGCCTAGGCAGCAGCTAGGTCCCAGCAAACCAGGCTAGACCAAAGGCAAAAACAAACTAGGCTATTGCTTGGGTTTGCTGACGTCAGCAACGAAAAAAAAATCTATAAAAAATACTATAAATTTTAAATTTTTTAAAAATAAATACTTAGTCATATTTTTCACTTTCCACACTAAAACTCTATACAAATTTCTCTCCTCATATCTCATGTGAATAGTGATTGTCATGGCAATTGGTGGAAACACCACAAGCCTTTTGAAAGAGCTACCACTATTCACATGAATAGTAAAAGCCCTTGCCTATCCCTTGCCCTTGCCCTTGCCCTTTGCCATGACAAATGGGTGGAAGTGTTCTTATGACAAAAGGTAAGAGGGCAAAGGCTGTTACTATTCACATAAATAGTGCTTGCCCTAGCAAATTTTTTTTGTTGGTTTTCCACCCATTGTTATGGCAACCCAAGGATAACCATTATTCGCATGAGATATGAGAAGAGGAATTTGCATAAAGTTTTGGTGTAAGAAGTGAAGAATATGACTAGGTATTTATATATAAAAAAAATTATGAAATTATGAAATTCTTGGTATTTTTTTTTCCTTTTTTCAATTATTTTGTTATTTAAATTGGATGCTGACGTCAATATGAAGTCATCTTGTCCAAGCAAGTCTTACTTTGGGCCTTGCCCAGGCTGATGAAGGCCAGTGCTTGTCCTCACAAGCCTTGGTCATTGGAAACGGAATTAAGGGCCTAAGGGGCCTCTTGATTGAGCTAGTCCCTCCCACTAAAAATGCTCTAATGCTAGTTTAGATAACGAGGAAAGATTGAGAAAATGGTTAGAATTATGATAAATAATGAGATATCTTTTTATATTAATGACCGGATGTGTATCAATCAATGAACAGACTGAGCCCGCACTGACAAAAAAAATTATGAAGGTTACTTTGTGGGTGTATTTTTGCTCACCACTTTAACCATAGGTGTACTCTCACCACCATCCTCAATGCTTGACACGTGTCCATAGACATAACCATAGTTAACTTTTGCTTTGTATTTATGGAATTATGATTACATCTATAGACACGTGTCAAACATTGAGGATGGTGGTGAGGATACAATTATGGTTAAAGTGGTGAACAAAAATACTCCCGTTATTTTGTTGTCACATTGGTACGTGTGTAGATGAACATAAATGCAATTAACAAAGAACGTTGAAGAATAATCTGAACTTTCCTTCTTATTAAATCCATTCCCACGAAAATCCCGGGACTGAAGTGAGCAATTGGTAAAAGAAAAAACAAAAGACGGTCAGAATCTGTCTCTGACTTCTGTGAGCGCTCAAGTCGTGGAGGAAAGAGAAGATATTTGTGTGACCATAAATAAAAGAAGAAATATAATTACTGCATTTTCAACACGTGGTTGGTTAAGTGCCCATCAATCTTCTTCATGTAGGTCTTTTTTCCCACATGACATTTCATTTTTGCACGGAAAAGGTATTGCAGCTTAAATCACTGGTCCACCAAACCTGGTCGGTGGTGGTGACCCATTGAGTAATGAAAGATAAATAATATGTTACACATGGATTAAGGAAATCTATCATATTAATTTTTGTATCTTTCACCAAATCCTTGGGTAAACATCAGTCCTTTTTGAGAAAATGGGATTTCATTAACACATCAAGAAAACACTATAAGATGTGACAACATGTATACAAGCAGCCTCATTAAATTTTTTTTAAGAAAACCCAAAGGGATAAAATCTTAAAATATAAACCTTATTATTGTGTTAGTGTGTACTATGAGCCTTAAGTTCGAACCCCCATAATACTGTAATAGTGTATATATGTGAGAAATCCCCTCCACTTATAATTTACACTATCGCTTATACCAAAAAAACACATTTTATTGATTTGTCATTTGCCCTCTGAATTAATGCTAATTGACAGCAAGGCCTGACTAGTTCACCTACACAAAAATGTGAATTGCGTGAAAGTAGAATACTCCACATTCGGGAGTCCAAGAGCGCCATGGATTTAAAAGTAATTTTATCGTTTTTATTTGTTAATAAATGGAATTAGTGTTTTACATAATAAATTCATGTATGACACCTACACACAATTAGATTGTAAGTCGCTATTAGTTTTAAAAATGATGCATTTAATCACTTAAATAAAAAGGTAATGGACTTTTTGAGTGGTGGATAAGTGGGCTCCTTTTGTTTCTGAAAAGGCACCATGTACTCAGTTGATAGTGATATCGATATGATAGCCTATTGAATATGAACCGACAGATTGTTTAGAAGGATTCATGTGTTTACTTCACATTAAGGAAAAGTAAGTGGGGCTCATACAAAATTAGGAATTAGAGGAATCCAATTCTTGGGTATGAGGTGATATTCTAATTCATAAAGATCTAACCCATTAGGAATTCATATGTTTTACCCATTATATCCTCACAAAATTTTAAAAATTTCAAATTTGTTATCTACTTTAACCCAACAACGAGGACATTAGTAGTTAGCACCACTCCAACCTCAATTCCATATAATTTAGTAAACAATTTTAATAAGAATTTGGAATCTAATTCTCCTCAATTTAATTCATCCTCAATTCAGTTTCTCATAAGCCAACCAATTACGAATTAGTAAATATATCGAAAAGGAAGGCCCAACGTGGAACCATTCTAAGTTTCCAACCTTAACCAGCAAAGATGTATGAAAAACACTGTTGACACTTTGGTTTTTGTTTTATTTGTTTGTTTAAGTTAGGTTTATATTTTCTCCATTAATTGGGGTGGTCCAACTTGGTGGTTATAAGTGGGGCCTGAAAATAATAAAGAGTTGCCATGGTAGAAAAAGGTTAGTTGATTACGACTTCTACATACATTTCTCTTTCAATATCCTTGTAAGTTGTATAACATGTAGACTCACTCAACTGGTAGCTAAAAAAAATTGAGGTCTATTAAGCATTATATCGTTTTCAAGCTACTCCACTAGGATTGTGATGAATTTAAGCTTGAGACGAAATAACCTAGTAGTTATATGAGGTTCCCTTCTCTGGATTCAACAATGAATTGTAAGGAGATGCAGGTTAATTCGGTTGATTAGAGCCCTTGCACACGACTCGCGAGCATAATTCTCTTTCAAGTAATTTAGAGTAATTTAAACTATCATTTGATTTTTAAAGTTTGCTTAATTTCATAATGACTTTTACACTCATTCTCTTCGTTATGTTTTTAACACTTCCAATATATATAGGGAGTTCAGTTGAGGAATCCCTCAAATATTTGAGGGACACCTTTGTAAGGCCCACTCCGTATTGTATTTCACTAATCCAAACTGTCTATTTTGTAGATACTTATTCAAAGATCATCTCTACAAAAAATCACTTGAATCCGATATCATTTGACTATTCAATTGAATTATTGAAATTTTAGTACTTTCTTGAAGAACCGTGTTAAGTGATTTTATAGGACACAAGTGGATATCGAAACAGTTTCCGATTTGTCTAATTTTTTGCAAGGATGATCTATGAACATAAACTTAAAAAATAGATGGTTTGGATCGTTGAAAAAATATTTGTAGCGTACCCTAAAGGGTGTCCCCCAAATAAAATTATTTGGAGGATCCCTCAATAGAAAGGGACTATATATATGACATGTAAGTATCGATTATTACCACGCCATATGATCAATGTGATGTAAAAATATGGTTCCTCTCTTATTATTCATTTTCCCCTTTTTATCATTTTGGTATTGACTTTTAAGCTCCATTTGAAAGGACTATATACAATGTGCCAATGAGTCATATGAAATTCATTTGTTTCCTTTATTTTCTTCTTATTCAAATCTTGACATATGTGAATTGTAGTAATCTTAATCTTACAATTTAACCTAATAAATCTGTTAAGTATGGCAATGGAAGTCCTATGTGTAACACTATAATTATAAATTATTGGCTAGATTATCTTTAGGGAAAAAGAAGGACTACTTTCATTGTAAACGTTATTGTCATGAGATCTAAATGTCCACTTACACCAATTTAAATATTTGTGATTTAGTTGATTAGTGCCCCGCATGATACACAGTTTCACAAGAAATATGTTTGATGCATGACATGACAATGAATTTAAATATATAATAAGGGCTAGCTAAAATGGCAAACGGTGGAGAATGGAGATAGGTGCACTATTTCTATCTGAGTAGCTACACTGACTTTCATCTAATTAATTATATGATTTTTAAGTGCACAAGATTTGCAACCTTTCGTTTCGAGAGATGATGTATGTACTAGTGTTGAAAATATGCGTCTTCAACTTCAGGTATTCATCTCAGTTGGTGTTTTATTAAGACATTTGTCAGGGTCACACACGCAACATGATATCACTTTTTGCTATTCTCGATCAATAACACAATGACATATGGGATAACATTTCTACGTGTCATACTGATATTGACCGAGGATAACAAAACAGTGCTATTCCCATTACAAATAAGTTTTTTTTTTCCTTAGAATTTCCAAAAAAAATCAAACATACCGAAAAAAAAAAACAGATATTTGTAAATTAGCACCAAAAGGTCAAGATGAGAATTGAATGAGATGAATTGACCAGAGAATTGTGTATGTATAATTAATGTATTGCAGATGCCCCATATTGGTTGGAACTTGGGTCATGTGGTGTGTTTGTATATAATATAGATAATTAGGTTCCACGTATAATTTTGGGGTCCTCTTTGTAAATGATCTCTCTACTTACCACACGTTCGGTATATTATAGATAGATGAGATTGAGAGTGAGTTATCTTGAATATATCATGTGGTTTTTCAAATCAAGTGAAAGTGTTATCAATATGAAGAGCAAATTACGCAATGCGATAAGCAACTCTATTTGTGCGGTGTTGAATATGAAATTTGGAAAATAACAAATTGATGAAATTTAACACTTCTCAAACAAGTTTTTTTGGAGTCCGTAGGCGAACAACCTAAACGTGACCTTCTACTCTTTATGTATGTTTATGTGATATATTTTTTCCGTAAGTTAAAACAATATTATATGAATTCAAATTCACAATTTGTAACATAAGAAAACAAAAGTATCAATTAACTTTATATAATGAAGTTTTTCTACCATGTCTTTTTCAATGGATAATATAGCTAAGTCATTCAATCTTTCTTGTGACGTAGTTGACTTAATCAATTTCAAATTTGAAGAGATTCTTTTTGCAGAGGCAAGGCAACCATAACTGGTACAAAATTATGAAAGCAATCCATGCATTTGGGAAACAACCATATAAGTCCTTCAAATAATTCAACACTTGAATTGCCCTTTTTGTATCTTATGGTAAAGTTTCTCTCATGATTCGTAATTTCGGGAAACAAATCATTCCCATTAATAATAGAAATATCATTATGTTTCATCAAACCTTCAAGATTCCTACAATATCTCTTCAAGCTGTCATCATTTGCAGTCTTTTAACTTCTCCAAATTGAATAAAAATTCAAAATTTTATTCGTATGTGTGAAATTGTTCAAATCTACTTTTTAACTTAACAAAATTGCTCCCTGTATGAATGCTTCGAGTCGTAGCATCCGTGTAGTGTGTTTTATACAAATTTGGGGCCCTTCCAATCTAGGCGGCCGCCTTGCCTGCCAGTGCCTAGCTTCCCTGTTCTCAAACAACCCGATATCTAATTCACCGCCCTAATGAATGCTATTGATATGAACGGTATAAGAATGGGTCTGACCAAATTAAGAATTAAATGGAATTAAATGAAAATTTGAAAATGCAGTGCACACGTGTAGTAGATATCAGCCAATGTATATATGGAAAAACTGTCTACAAGGAAATTGTCAAAATTAAGTTTAATATTTGACACGCCAAGATTAAAAAAAATTAAAAACAACCCAAAGTTAGTCAACATTACCCATTTCAGTAAACAGTAATAAACAGCTCATATAACATACTTCTACAACGTATTAGGTCATCAATTTATACTATTTTAGAAAATATACCTGTATTTTAATATAATAAAAGGATCGCGTTTTAGAAATTAATAAATAAGGAAGACTGCTTGCAAATTTCAACTCGGTGACTATCAAGCATGTTTATAGGAAACAATCACTTTCTTTATTCAATTAAAACTGGAAAAATAAAATATTGAGAACTTGGACATCACCAAATCAGCATCCTAGCAAAGCAGTCATCATCAAGTTCGTCTTTGGCATTCTGCATTTTCTATTTTTTTATTTATTTATCAATGACATGACCATGAAAACTTCACGTAATCCAAAACAAATATGTAATGCAAGTGCGTCATATAAAACCACAAATTTACAAGCCCTTATAAAAAGAAAACTGATTCTTGAACCCTTTCACGCTCACGTCACATCGAAGTACTGCAAAAGAAAAAACTGCAAAATCCGATCCAATTAGAAGACTTGGATTTTTGTTTAGCATCATGACGTGTGTTTCTAGGTCATGTTGTATCTTAGTATAAACATATGATTGTATGTATATTCTCGCATTTACCCAACAAGAAAAAAAAACGTGACCAAAAAAAAAAAGAAAAAGAAAATTCTGAATTTGCCACTACCCTAATTAGGTACGAATTTTAATTCCATGCTGCATATGTATAGCAAATTTACTTGAAACGTAAAAAAGGAAAATGAAGAATAGGAAACAAAATTCAAAAAAGAAAATTTCAATAATTTCATATCAATATTAAAGGCTGAAAGACCGTACACGGTACACCAATCAATGCACAAAACCGAAAATGCCCCTACTTCGCAAATCCCAGTGTTTGCGCCAAAATTGGAATCACAGTCCCGGTAAATTTCCAAAATATCCCTTACACGTGGCAAATTATTCGAGCGAGTACACGATAAAGCGCTCCTGGCGAGTACAAAATCGTTTCGTTTCATCTTCTTCGCCATTTGGCTGTCACAGCGTAGCTGTCTATATAAAGGCAGGGCAACCTAGACGGTGGAAATCAAATTTCGACTCTCCTATTTGTATGAAACTCTGTTTCCATTTCCAAACCAAATACTCACCAAATCCCTAAATTCTTGTGCATCCAAATCCCGCGTTTCGATTCCCCGATCTCTCCAGAGCCGCTGCGAATTCCGGCGATTCTGGTGCGTACTTTCACCGGAGGGAATTGAAATCCGATCGCGGCTGTTTGAAAACAAAGAAACGAGAGTGAATTTGGAATCGTCAGGCACAAGAAAGGCGCATGAGCTGGTTGGGAAAGCTGGGTTTCACAAAGAGGAAATTGAATTCCAATTCTAATCACTTCATTACGTGTCTCTTAATCTTCATCCTCCATTATTCCCCTCAATTGCCTCTTACTCTGCTTAAATTCGAGAAGAAAGCCCTCGATCCATTATTATCATTATCCAATCTTAATTTTAATCCAAATTTTAATCGTAATATCAATTCCGCTTTGAATCACTATGGCGTCTGGAGCCAAGAGTAATCCCCAATTGCGCAGAGGTCCATTCACATTTCCCATTCTTTTCTTTTCCAATTTCTTTTTTGGGTTTCAAAGTTTTTTTTAACGGTTTTACTGCTTTGGGTAATTTGTAAAATAATTTTTTTAATTTTGGATTGAATATTTTTATTTCATAATTTGTAAAAATGCAGCTGTGTGCTATTCAAATGGAGACAAGAAGCAGACGTCAGGCGGAACGACGACGTCCCCATCTGTAATAGTGATAGGTGGTGGTATGGCCGGAGTTTCAGCTGCTCGTGCTCTTCACGATGCCTCAATTCAGGTACCCTACCCACATTGAAATTCCAACTCAATGCTTTGTACATTGAAGTGTGCAATTAGGGTTTTTAAATTTTTTTGAATTTTGATGGTCAGGTTATGCTGTTGGAGTCTCGGGACAGACTGGGTGGTCGAGTTTACACCGATTACTCATTTGGTTTCCCTATTGACTTGGGTGCATCATGGTAAGCTGAGAATGTGACTTGCTTCCTGTGTTTGGAATTTAAATTGCTTGTATTTGGAATTTGAGTTGCTTGTATTTGGCAATTGAAGCCTAAATCCTTGATCTTTGTTTATGCTTCAGGTTGCACGGAGTATGCAAAGAGAATCCATTGGCACCATTGATTGGGAGATTGGGGTTACCCTTATACCGTACGAGTGGGGATAACTCTGTCTTATATGACCATGACTTGGAGAGGTACATAATATCTTCCTTCAACTAAGAGTTCCCTTGTTGTAGGAAATGCTGTGAATTTTAAATGTCATTTAAGTTTGGGTTGTCGATATGCATTGTTATGGTTTTAGTGTGGCTTGTTTTTTGTTGGTTGTTTTGAATTGAATGGTTCGTACTCGTATAAGTTGTTTTATTTTTCCAACCTTCTAGTATAGTGCCAAAATTTGCTTTTAACAGTTAAAAGCACAACAGTCTACAATGTAATATATTTTATTTATGGTCAATACATTCAAGAATGTGCTTTGATACAAATGATTTTAAGACATTGCTTCATCTTTCTGTGAAGTTGGCTTTTTGTCCGAGCCTTTATATTGTAGGGTGATAACTGACCTTGGTTGTAAATTCATATTGTCTTTGCAGCTATGCACTTTTTGATATGGATGGGAAGCAAGTTCCTCAAGATTTGGTCACCAAAGTTGGTGAAGTGTTTGAGAACCTTTTGAAAGAGGCAAGTCATCTTATGTTTATTTTTTTTTTAAAGGCTATAGCCTTGTGAGACGAAAGGTTTCACTTCTATCTTAACCCTCAAATAATGGCTTGCCATTGTGGACATTCTATGACATCATTTTTTGTTTTCGTAGTGCAGACAGATAAGGTAAGAGAGGAATTTAGTGAAGACATGTCCATCACTCGTGCCTTTTCAATTGTTTTTGAAAGGAACCCGGAATTAAGGTACCATAATTCCAAGCCACATTTATTTTTATTTTTTAAGCTTTTGACACTCTGTTGGTGTATAAATAGTTTACCAAAATTACTTTCATATGTGTCGTACAGGTTGGAAGGAGTTGCACATAAGGTTCTGCAGTGGTACTTGTGCAGAATGGAAGGTTGGTTTGCAGCAGATGCTGATACGATTTCACTTAAATGCTGGGATCAGGCAAGCTTATCATCCCTCAGATTACTTTTCATTACACATTACACTGTTTGAATTTTCAGTTCAACTATAGACATTGATATCTTTGTGCTCAAGTATGGCATGTAACAAGTTAATAACATCGAATGGCCATTAATTATCAATTTTGTTTCTCTTATATAGGAAGAACTGCTCCCTGGTGGTCATGGCCTTATGGTCAGGGGCTACCTCCCTGTTATAAACACACTTGCCAAAGGTCTTGACATCCGTTTGGCCCACAGGTGTGCATCAGTTTTCTTTTTCATATTCTCCTATATAGTTCTGCAATCTGCTTGTAGCTTAATCAACAAGCATATAACTTTTCTCCTGTTCTCAGGGTCACAAAAATAGCAAGGCAATATAATGGAGTTCATGTAACAATAGAAGATGGGAGTACATTTGTTGCAGATGCTGCTGTTGTAGCTGTTCCTCTCGGTGTGCTTAAGGCAAAGAGCATATCGTTTGAGCCAAAGCTACCCAACTGGAAAGAAGAAGCCATTGCTGACCTCGGAGTGGGAATTGAGAATAAAATAGTGTTGCACTTCGAAAAGGTGTTTTGGCCAAATGTGGAGTTTTTGGGAGTGGTTGCTGAAACATCTTATTGCTGCAGCTACTTTCTAAATCTTCACAAGGCAACTGGTCATTCTGTACTTGTTTATATGCCTGCAGGGCAGCTGGCTAAAGACATAGAGAAAATGTCTGATGAAGAGGCTGCTAACTTTGCTTTTATGCAACTCAAGAAGATCCTTCCAGATGCTTCTTCCCCGGTACTCCTTGTTTCTAACTTCTACAAGACTTTATGTGAAATTTGATGAGTCTTATTTATTTTTGAGCTGTAACTTAACTTAATTGATGCCTTTCTAATTATGCAGATTCAGTATCTTGTTTCTCGTTGGGGCAGTGATGTTAACACGCTTGGGTCCTATAGCTATGACATGGTTGGAAAACCCCATGATTTGTACGAGAAGCTAAGGGTCCCAGTGGATAACCTATTTTTTGCCGGGGAGGCAACAAGCGCGGACTTCCCAGGCTCTGTGCATGGTGCATTCTCTACTGGAGTGATGGCTGCTGAAGACTGCAGGATGCGTGTTCTGGAGCGATATGGGGAGTTGGATTTATTCGAGCCGGTCATGGGCGAGGAGGCCATGTCCATCCCGCTTTTGATCTCCCGCATATAACTTTAAGGCCACACCATCCTTCAGATATATGAATGCGAGTACTGAAGATATGTTCAGGTTGGATTGGGCGACAAACAATATTGCCATTTTGATTCGGCTGTCTGGGAAAGGTCGTGGAAAATCACCGTTTTCCCTTGAATGAAGCAGTCAAGCACTGGTGTATCTGTTTGTAGTCCTCATCTGTTTGGGCTTATCTGTATTTGCGCAATCATTGGACAATCACTAAATGATATGAATCTAGTCTAATAAATAGCTAGTGGAATATTACAATAAATTGTGATATTAGAGGTCAATATATCTAGTATTTAATTGGTGGGCAGGACGTTACAATTTGTCATGTTCAAATGAATTTGGGTTTTCTCTCTCTTCTGCTCTTATCTTATGCATCCTTGTCTGTCCGTTACCCAGAATTAGAAAGGAAACTTTCTGCAACTGATTTATTGCCAGCGTTGGTGGATTCTCCATTGGATCCATAAAAAACTTTAAGGCTATGTTTAAAGAATAATACTAGTCTTATCACAATTTTATACCACGTGATGTGGCAGGGATATTTTTCTTCAATTTTATACCACATGATGTGGCATTTGATGTGTACATACCACATCATGTAAAATACTAGTTTTTGTTTTTCTAATTTTATTTATTGAAATACACTTCATTTAATTGATGTGGCATATGATATGGACATGCTATATCGTGTGGTATAGAAATGTGGGATAAAAATGTGTTAAGTGTAGCCAAGATAATTACAATTCATGTATGCCAAAATGTTTTTTTTTGGTGTTGATACAAACAATATTCTACTTGAATTTAATTTAAACTACGCGGAGGGAAATTCGAATTCGGGTGCAGAGTAGAGAGCAAATCAGCTATAGCCAACTTGACTAAACTCATATATGCCAAGATTTGGACAAGAAAGATAGGAAACAAATGAATTTCAAATGATACCTCGAATGCAATCATTTCAAATTTATTTCACATAGTTATTTCAAATACATTCATGTTGTTCTTGTTTTCGTAGCAAATTTGGCTTTGTTGCCAAATTTTCTTTCAAATTCCAAATGGAGCCTTATATTGAATGTATTTAAATAACTAAATGTAATACATTTAGAATGAATTTAAAATGACTATATCCAATGAGTCATTTGGAATCCATTTGTTTCCTTATTCAAATCTCGACATCCAAATGGACCTATCTTTCTTTAACACTTGAAATTCTGAGCTAGTTTTCAAAATTTAATGTATCATCGAGTCGTGTTCATATTGAGAAAACTGGACACAGGATAATAATCACGTGATATTAGAGCATCTACAATCAAACTCCCTATTTTTGCTGTTGTTAAAGTTTAGCTAAAAAGATACAAAAGTTATTTTAGGAGCTCTTTATAAAATTTGAACTTCAATCATACTCCCTAGTTTAAGGAGTCATAAATACTATAACTATTTTTTAATTCAATATAATTGGTCCATCTTTAAACAAAATAATATTTTAAAAAATAATTAGCATTAAGTAAAAGTTTAAAATATGCATAAAACAAAGCAACATTAAATTATAGGTAGTCACTAGGAATCTTTTCTCTCTCCTCAGATATAGGAGCTCTTAGAAGTCTCCCTATTTTTGGAGGTGGATAGGGAGCATGGTTGAAGTTATATTTTTCCAATTCCTCCCTAAAATTTGTCTAAGAATGTGGTTTAGAGATCTCATTGTGCTTGGTCTTACACTTGAGAGAGAAAATGAGAGAATGGAAAGATATACAACTCTAGAAAATGGATCTTTGATTTTCATTTAGATATAGTTGCTCAGTCAAATCACATAAATTTACACAGCTGAGCAAAAGTTGACATATTTAAGCAAATGAATTGCTAAAACCCTGCCCTCCTAAAAAAGAATAAAAGAAGATTAATCTCTGAATATTTCAAGTTCTCTGCGTTCCACTGAAAATTTGAATAAGCTTCTATTTCCGTCGCTTTCTTATTTTCTCAAAAACATGCTCAAAACGTAATTTTCTTTCAACTGATTCTCGTACCTTCCTTCCGATAGATGAATGAGACCTACAAATTTGAATATAAATATCCAACACAGAAGTTCAGCAGGCTCCAATTTCCAAATCCCTCTTTTAAAGGTTCCTGTTATACGAATTAAATGCTTGTTAGATTGGTTGCCTTGCTTAAAATAAATGATATTTAGAACCAAAAATTACAAAAACGTATACCCTTTAATATAGGGAGACATCAGAGAATGGAGCTGAAGCTTTCAATAGGATCAGATTCTTCCAGCATGGAAGCTGCCTGGAAGCAGTCGATGGCGTCTGCTATTCGACCATCATCTCTGTGAATCATCCCCAAGTAATACCAAGCCTTTCGATTGTTAGGATCGATCCTTAATGCATCCGAGAGTAAGCTCCTTGCCACAGGCAATGCCACTGAGCCCATCTTTGACAGAAGAGCAGCAATCAAAATCTTGCACGGAACATAATAGGGTTCTAGCAGAAGAGCATCAATATAGGCTGCTAGAGCTTCTTGAATTTGTCCACGTCCTTCTAAGATAACACCTAATATGATTGCACAGCAAGTAACTTAACAGTAAACATACCGTATCAAATTGCACTGCTATATAAGAAAAAGGCTTTTATGCCACGATAGGCTCCCTAGTGTTAGAAGAGCTTGAAAGTGCTGTTAGGTCATATAGGCCCTTGTTTAAAACTAGCCCTTGAAAAGTTGAAAGACATTTTGTCTAAAGTCAGCATTTTCGACAGGTCCACCACTTGCATTGTCATGTATATCATTTATCAAGAAGTACAATATAAATGCCTCAGAAATTCATTAATGTAGTAGATGAGTTTAGTACTTGCCTTCCGTGTGCAGCGTTTCTGCAGAGTGCCGCTTCAGTTCGCTGGCTTTACTCAAACATATTTCTGCATCCTTCCAATGTGATAGGCTAGAGTATAAGTCTGACAAACCATGCCAAACTTCGAATTCATCGACTTTATCATCTTCAACCTATCACAAAGAAAAGACCAACATAAACTTAAAGGGAACAACTTGTTAATCAGGAGTTCCTACTAGTATATATTTTCATGTTGAGCAAGAATCTCTAACAAATAATTTCCTAGAAAGCAACTTAACCCAGCATTCACTTACAAACCTCAAGATCTAAAAATTCAACTCCATAAAACAATCAGATACTTCAAATTTCTAAAATCTAAACTACTATCACATTAAATTAAACCATTGTAGAAAGAAATGATTAATGGGCTAAACTTTCTCCCAGGACATTGCAGACTCACAATAATACCACTTTCCCACCACTACCAATAATAGCTTAGGGCTACATTTGGCAGAGATTTGAATAGTGAAGAATGTAAAGCAGAAGTCAGAGTTTTAACCTGATTACTAATTCTGAGAGGCCCAAAAGATTTTCTTTGGGCTTGAACCAAAGCAAGAAGGTAACGATAAGTTTCAATTGCATCCATGGGTAATGATTGAGAGATTTTCAGCTTTGCTTTAAGCCTGAGCAATGGCCCTTGTTCCCATTTTGCGGTCTCATCCAAAGCAGCATCAGTGACCACGTGAGCCTCTGAATATCGCTGTTGAGCAGACAAAACAAGAGCAAGCAATCTCCAACCTTTTATTATGGAGCCCCCTGTTCGATCAATGAACTGTTTTGCATACCGCAAAGCAGCATTTAGATTCCGATGCTCTGCATATTGAACACCCAACTCAAAAATCAAATCTAAATTATTCTGCTCCAAAGCAAAGGCTTCATTTAGTGCTTTCAGTGCTTCAGACTGAAGCCGGGACCTCTCAAAGTCAGAGGAAGAAACTGTTGCTTGTTTCCCCAAACAAAGACCCAACAAGCGAAGACCCACACCCTTTAAATGTTCATCCATCCCCTGAGCACTGCTAATAGCCCTTTGTGCATATCCCACTCCCTCAGCCGCAACATGGGAATCCTCGCTGCAGGTTTTGGCGGCTAATAACAATGCTGTGAGTTCATCTGGTCGTTCATGTTTGTGTAAAGACTTCCTTAATAGATTCAAAGCCTCGTTGTTGTGTCCTGCTCCACTATAACAAAGAGCTAATGAATTCCAACGATCAACACGGTGATATACTCCAGGCATGATCTCTTCCAGCTGCTTTGCTAAAACTGAAGTTTGGTTGCATAAAGATAATGCAAATGTTAGATGTTCCATAAGCGATGGGTCACATTTGGTTTTACCTAGGGATAACTTTCTCAAAAGGATCATCAAAAGCAGAATTGCTTCCTCCAGATTATTTTTAGGCACATATGAACCTTCAACCTGAACGCCTAAACTGGGTGGACCAGCCTCTACTCCACTATACAACAAAAACACAGCAAATCCTTTCTGAATTCTTGCACAGCAGTCGTTGTCAAGGTTCCATTGACTAAGTAGGGCACGCCTGTAAGCAGATATTGCTTCATGATAGTAACCAGATTGCTTCCAAAGCTCAGGAAGGAGCTCTACAGCTTGGCTGACTGTCTCTTGCAATCTACCGTCCACTTGCGCATCATGTATGCCCTGATGGAAAATTTTTTCCACAGCATCAAGCACATTTTTGCATTCACTAGCAGCCTCTGCAGACACATAAGACAAGGTTCCATTTGTACTCTAATTCAAATTTGAAAAAGTTAAAAAGAAAGGAAAACCATCATATTAATTACTGGAACAGTACCCTACCAGTTAATCTCCCAAGCTTTTGAAGAGACTTGGATTTTAAGTATATTGCATCAAGAACGAGACTAGCAGCATGCTGTGAGACTGTATGTTGTGAGTCAGAACGAGATCGGCCCTTCCTTGAAGGTGTTTTCTCAGCAAGAGAAGGTTGCAATCGCTCTATGGCAGCTTGAAGATCGATGCCATCAAACACACGAAGTGCACCTTCTAGGTTACCTCTTTGGTACTCCAGCTTTCCAAGAAGGGCTCTTGCTTCCTGTAGATTATCATAAATCAATGTTTTTTTTATTGGATAAGTGATAACCAATCATCAAGCACTACTCTAACTTGTGCATATAGCCGTACAGACACATATATAATTATGGAAAAGATGGTAAACTCCAGAATAAACCAAGATTTTAAATGACTAATACTTCAAATGATGAAATTATAAATGAATATCCTGGAATTGTTTTTGTTATAATCTGAATCAGATTCCAAATTTCCGATGGACTGGGAAACATTAGGGCCAACACCTCAAGTATACTATAACCCCTGTTCTTAAAGGGGAGGAGGTACTGTTAGGTCCATAGGTCATACAAAATTTTTACACAAAATAAACAGATGAAAAGCAAAGAATAACCTCAAAATTAAGCGATAACCCTTCTCGTAATGAAGATTCTGCCTCCTGAATATTTCCTTCATCAAGCTTGGCCTGAACATCTGTTGCTTTCATGGAATTCCCATTTGCAGAGAATTCAATCACCATGCCTTCTTCATACTCGCCAGATTCCATGGCGTGGCTTCCTACTCTTTCTCACCTTATTCCACAAATTTCACTTTTGTCCTAGTCTTTTATCCATTCAACACTTAGCTGACAAATAAATAAAATGCTGCAGTTCTTAGAAATTGAACATACTTCAAGTATAAAAACTAACTATTTGTGTAACAAAATTCAGCAACACATTTCATCTCAATTATGCTCAAATATATGACTAAAACCTATTCCCTTTCCGAAAATTTCTCAGCAACCAAACAGATGGTTTAGTATAACATTAATGATATCTAGGAAATCTACACATTTACGTAACAGAAAATTCCAGGGGCAAACTACCGATCTTTAGATCCAATGTAATCCAATTAAACTGAAAAAGAAAATTTGAAGTTATAGGTAATGCTGGGTTGCTAAGAAAATGTAAGAATTGGGAAGAAAAGTAATAAAAATTACAAATTTACAGAGCTTTCACAATGCGGGGTCCAAATAGCAACATTTTTAATCAATATTCATTGACGTGACACAAAATTTTCGAAAGAGCGGAAGAACACGAGTTACAAACGCAGCACTCATAATTTTGTTTCAACTCGTTTTCATTACACAGTCTTCCATTTTCTTTCGTTTTTTCTTTAAATTTTCCCATCAAGCAAACAGCTTTGAAATGCCTAATGCGTTGTGATTGTTACCTTGCTGGTTGCATCCGATTCAGATCACGGTTTGCTGAAAATGACGGAAGCTTGAAATTGTGCGGTGGAATGTGACAGGTGGGGAATCAGCTACAACGACATGTTTGATGTGTGAGAAAATTCAGGGCTTTGTGAGGTTGAGAGACCTGAGAAAGAGAGAGAGAGAGAGAGAGAGAGCGATGTGTGATCTGAATGTTAAACTATTCATTTAATGGTTTTTTGGAGCTACAACCATATAATAACGTTCTTCTTCTTCTCCTTCCCCTCCTTCCCTCTTTATTTTATTTCATTTTGGGGGTAAATCTGAAGTTTAAAATGGATTGTCAGCGGAAAAAAGGAAAAAATTATTAAAATGGGTAATTCCCTAAACTTTTAATTTTATTTTAAATTAAAAATATATTATTAAGTACATTCATCTAATACTTATTTAAAAGAATAATCTATATATATAAAGCAAAAGGCAAAGAATGGTAAAACATTCAAAATAACATAAAATGCCCTTAGTTAATGCAAACATTAAGAATTAAAATTAGATAAATTTATAAATAAACCCAATCCTAGACATGTATTTATAAAAAAACCTAAACACTATTTAAATATAGAAACACACCCAAAATCAATAATTGTATATTTTTTGGGTGTGTTTATAAATGGGTTTTGAGTGTGTGTAATGATGGATTTTAGGTGTGTTTATAAAGTGTTTTCGGTGTTGGGTTTTTTTATAATTTCAACCCTTATTTTGGGTGTTTTAGTGAAACTCCCTTAAAATTATTAATTAAATGAGGATAATATGGTAAATTCACACTTTTTCATATTAAAACAAATTAAAACTAGGGGAAAAATCAAATAATGGATCATATTTTTATGGAACACAACTACCTATTATTATTTTTAATTCTAAAATAAATTTTAATTTTTTTTAAAAAGGGCATCTCGCAGGCGCGGAAGCACGTGTTGAGGGGCTAATAAAATACTAAACAACAATTCAATATAAATTAATAAGTTGGTACTGGAATATGATCATGTTGTATAAACTCATCCATCTATATTATAACACTTAAACCAATTAGATTATGTGACCATATTTCAGTATTATACAACAAGTCCAAAGGGCCGAGCATAATGTTTAACTATTTCAAAACTTACTAATTAATTTGAAAGAAATCATAAAATTAAAATAATTAGAGTAAAATTGGCAATGTCTTTGACCTTTTTTAGGCTTTACCAAATTATTTTCAATTTCTTCTTTTGCTTTCTTTTTTCTTTAAATTACCTGATTGATAGAGAGAAGAGGCCACAGATGAAAAGCCCAACGTGCCTCCAAAAGAGCCTGAGCCCAAAGCCAGCACCAGTCGGTCCCGCTCTAAACAAGATAAGATTTTTGTCAAAAATATGCTACAGTCTTCTGCTCCAACAGCTTCCTCAGAAATTCCCTTAAAACTTCATTCATACTTGGCTTTTCTCTGAGCACTTCTGAGAGACGAAACCCAGAAAAGAAATGCCTCAAACCCTTTTCTTAAAACCCTTCATTTCAGCTCCTTTGGATAATTGGAGGTTTGTTTTTCCTTCATCCCCTTTTGCTAAACCCTTGTAAAACCCCTAAAAACCCATACTTTCATTTGAGCATCTGTGTTTTATTTCAGCTTCTGAGTTTGCATTCTTGATGCTCTGTTTGGTTACTTGTATAATTTGGGGGGATAACATTGAATTTTTGAGGTTCAGGGCTGTAGCTTTTTACTTTGAAAGTGAAGTGAGAATTATTTTACTACATTTTTTAGCTAATGTTTTTTCTAGGCAGCCAAACAGGGGGTTGTGGTTAACTAAATTTTCTGTTTTGATTCAAAATTCTGAAAGATATGAGTACATAGTATGATTTTTCTTGATGGGGTTGAAGGTGAAATTGCTGTTTTTGTATGCCTCTGGAGTATGCTATCATTTTTGAAGACGAGCAACTGTAAATTATGAATGCTTGAGTATAATTAGATTAATTTATATCGACCTAGTGGCATTGTTGTGCAATTGAATTTCTCTGCAATGTGGACTTTGGCTTGCTTGCTCCACTGGATCTATAGATATTTGTACTTTCACATTGTCATCAACCTGGGAAAGTCAGGCTTTTGCATAGGAATGACTAGTCTGAGAACTCTCAATCTGATGGTTTAAGTGTTCATTGTGGTATTGAGAAATAACAATGTGAATTTTTGTATCCAGTAAATTGAAAGCGTGCACAGATTCTATTGGTGCCAATGTCAAGGTGCGTGGAAGAGTGGGGGTAGTTTGTATGGGTATGCTGGCACCAAGAAAGTTCTTGCAGAAAAGGAAGAAAGTAGAAGTTTTCAAAGATGCTGCGGATGAAGCTGAGCAGAAGAACTGGAGGAGACTGATGAATGAAATTGAAGAGACAGGTTCTGCTGTTTCTGTGCTCAAAAGTGAAAGGCTCAAGGACAAGACTATTCCTAAGGATCTTGTACTTGGAACTTTGGTCAGATTCAAGCAACTGAAAAAATGGAACCTTGTCAGCCAGGTATGTAGAGATGCACTTTTTTTGTGCGGCAACAGAAAAGATTTGGTTACTTCTTAAAAGTCAGTTAATTCTTTCTGAGGATGACAAGTTGTAGCCAAATACTAAATTAATCTATGCTGACGTCATTCTTAGTTTATGTGGAGGAAAAGGGTATTTCCTGTGTGCAATATAGTATGAATATTTCAATTAGTGGGGGCAGCTTCCCTGTAGGAATGGCTTCTAGGTTGGATCAGATAAATTTCTTGATTAATCATTTAGGGCATCCTGCATATTATAGACAAACCAATCAGATAAATTACACGGATAGGATGTTTTATTTTTCTTGTAAATCATTCATTTTCTGAGCTCATTACTTTTAGTGCTTGATTTGCTTTGATGTTCAAATCTCTTGTTTGCTTATGTCCTTTGTCTTCTAGATTCTTGAATGGCTCCAAACTCAAAATTGGTGGGACTTCAGCAATATGGATTTCCTGATGCTTATAACAGCTTATGGAAAGCAAGGACACTTCAACGGGGCTGAGAAGGTTTTAAGTTTGATGAATGAGAAGGGAATTCCACCAAGTGTAATATCTCATACTGCTCTTATGGAAGCATATGGAAAAGGAGGCCGATATAACAATGCTGAAGCAATATTTAGAAGGATGCAGTCCTCTGGCCCTGAACCGTCTGCTGTGACTTATCAAATAATACTAAAAATATTTGTTGAGGTAATATCATCTTTAATTCCTTAGCCAAACTTGTGGATGTCCCTAAACGTTTATATTAAATCTTAACTATAAATTTTCAATTTAGTGCTACACTATTTTGATGATGCTTTTTTTAGGGCAAGTATAGGAAATTTTCTTTTTATTTTATGGTTTAATGAATGGAAGCTGTATTTCAGTAAGTTCTGTTCTTTTGAAATATATAGGTACCAATTGAATGATCTCGGTTATAACCTCAGTGCGGCCTATGTCTGGCCTTAATTTATATAGTTGTTCAAATTTGCAGCAAGATTACTTTAAAGTTTTTTTAGTAGAAATAAAAAAGTGAACGCGAAGCAAAGTAGATGATATTTGCTTTAAAATTTATTTTTGAATATATGTTTTTTGTTTCTCTTTTGTCTCTTGAATGATTTGCTTTAGACAAATAGGTGCTGCTGTATCTAGAATATGATTTGCTTGCTGTAGTCTTTCTAATAGTTTGTTGAGCAATATGCATGCTTTCATTGGAGAGTCATTCTACCTACCTCACGAGAGTACCTTGAAATACTGCAGGGATGTAAGTTCAAGGAAGCAGAAGAAATTTTTGAGACCCTTTTGGATGAGGGAAAATCACCTTTGAAGCCAGACCAAAAGATGTTCCATATGATGATTTATATGTATAAGAAGGCTGGGAGTTATGATAAAGCTCGTAAGATGTTCGCATTGATGGCTGAGAGAGGGGTTCAGCAATCGACGGTTACTTATAATAGCTTAATGTCATTTGAAACTAATTACAAGGAAGTTTCAAAGATGTATAACCAGGTAAATTTTGTGAAAATATCTTAATAATTATTCATATAGCTCGCAAGAGCATGCTGAACAGTTCCTATTAGAGTATGCTTTAGAGTTGTAAAATAATCTTGCAGCACTAATTGCCTGGTCTGTTCTCTTAAGCATCATTGGTTGAATTATGATCAGGATAGAAGAATGCGCTTCCTTTCTGGTCAAGAATCATACCTTTATCCATTCCTTGCCGCCTTCTTTCTCAAGTCTGCACATTTATCGTGATTTTTTCCAATGGCTTTATTCATGAGGCTTGCTTTGGTAGGGACCTAATCTGTTATCATGTGTACCCGTTAAAGGTTTCCCAGGCCTCAGCAGCAAGAGCTTTGTGGTTTAGCAGTCATGCATGACCTTTTTTTTCGGTAGAATTTTTTAAATATTTATTAATTAAAAAAAAAAAAAAAAGTTTTAAATTAAATTGTTTGTAGAGAATGAAAGGCTTCTAAGTGTGCCCAGTTTATACAACATATCATTCAAAGGGAAAAAACTGGCTTACATATATTATGCATATAAATGAAAAGTGGAAAAGGATGCCTTTTATTATCTGCCAGCTTTAACAAGGATTTTGAATGGTCGACAAGCACACATGAAAGTCATCATTCTGTATCATTCAAAAAGAAATTTGCCAAATATTAATGATCAAGAAGAATTAAAAATATTTTATTTTTCCCCTTCCCCTTCCCCTTGCTTATCTTGTTAATTTGTTTTCCTGAAATTCGTACCAACTATTCACCTGAAGTTCCATAACCTAAATATCAAGGTTTTCAAGTGATCAGCGTTATTGTTAATAATAAAATTCATCAGAAATTAATGGTAACTTCAAATGGCAGATGCAAAGAGCTGGTCTCCGACCTGACGTAGTGAGCTATGCCTTACTCATTAGTGCTTATGGGAAAGCTAGAAGAGAGGAAGAAGCCTTAGCTGTTTTTGAGGAGATGCTTGATGCTGGTGTCAGGTACTTAGGCTGAATGCTACTTATTCTATTGATACAGGGAGCCAAGTATTTGAAAGTTGAATATGTGAGGAACTGATTCATATTCTTAATTCAACTTGTTTATTTAATTCAAGCTTGCAAAACTCAATGAAGCTGACATGGTCACTTGGCTCCTCTGCTTGTGTTCTGCATAAATTATTGTAATGAAATGAATTTGCAAGTTGATATATCATCATCTACAAAGGTTATATTTAAATTGTACTGGTTTTTGCAACAAGGCTGTGGAAAGTAGACACTGGCAGGCCAATTTATGCTACACACAATTTACTTTTGGCCGAATTCTTGATGCCAATTCCTTACCATTGATGAAAACTATAATCTCCGCCATTCTTTCTGTTTTGCAGACCAACCCCGAAAGCTTATAACATTTTGCTTGACGCATTTGCAGTATCAGGAATGGTAGACCAAGCTCGAACTGTTTTTAAGAGCATGAGAAGGGACAGGTATACTTCTCAGTGCTTCATGTTGATTATGCTATATTCAGAGATGAGTTGCACTTTCTAAAAAATTAGTTTCCATATACTCAAAATTCTTGTTTTGGTTCTAGAAAGATTTCTATTGTGCTTATTATTAGTGGCAGTAAATGACAACTGAGTACTTTGTGCACTCTTTTTAGGATAAGACCTTGGAAGGAAAACTGGAAAAGGAAAAGTTTCAACTCTAAAATATTTACATAATATCTTTTTCTTATCTGCTTTATCATGTTCAGAAGATTGCAAATAAGTGGTTAGTGACATTGATTGATTATATTAGGGGTGGACCTGTTAGTTGGGTCCGCATATCATAGAAGTCTTGGATTTGAAAGTTATAGTTAATTGATGTTTCCACTGTAGTAGGGGAACTTGGATGATGTCAGTATATCATACTTGTTGAGATATTTAAAAAGTATCATGTGCAAGCATGCTTTTTATGTGACATTTTTTTTCATTTTTTTATGCCCATGTATTCTTCCACCCATCTGCCTGTTTGCCCGTCCTCTTCACCTAGATTTTCTTTTTTGGTTATTTTTTGTCTGTATATGTGCTGAAGCATGTATATGAACTTACTAAATTTTCAACATGCTGATCACCATTGGATCGGATTGTAAATTCTACAAACCAGTCAACAACTCAATGTTTCGATTGGAATCCATCAGTCCATTTCTCTCACTTCTTCTCTCCCTTCACTGATTGTCTTCACATGTATTTTCCGAATTAAATACCTAGGTCTTGAATGAACCTTATGATTCTACTGTCTGATAGAACCATGGATTTTTAGGTTGTAACGTCATGTATCTAACTCAACAAGAATGTGGTCTGTTGACAGAATCATTAAAGACATGATTTTGTAGGAGTGTAGAAATAGCCATATTTATGACGGTAATACCTATCCCTAAAAATGTACTGTCTACGATCTGGATAGTGAACCCTCTATATTTGTTTGCCTTTCTTCAGGTATAAACCTGATCTTTGCTCTTATACGACTATGTTATCAGCATATGTAAATGCATCTGATATGGAGGGTGCTGAAAAGTTTTTCATAAGAATAAAACAAGATGCACTTCAACCCAATGTCGTCACTTACGGAACCTTAATCAAAGGGTATGCTAAGACAAATAATATAGAGAAGATGATGGAGAAATATGAGGAAATGCAGGCAGCTGGTGTCAAATCAAATCAAACAATCTTAACGACAATCATGGATGCTTATGGCAAGAACAGAGATTTTGGCAGTGCTGTTGTTTGGTACAAGGAAATGGAAACCTGTAGGCTTCCACCTGATCAGAAGGCAAAGAATATCCTTTTATCTTTGGCGAAAACAGCAGAAGAACAGAAGGTAGCTAACGAAGTTGTAGGGAATTTGGATCAGTGTAGCAATGAACAAGGAGGTACAAAGTTTTCGGTGCCTGTTGATGAGAATGATAGCGAGGATGAGGATGAGAATGATAGTGAGGATGAGGATGAGGACGATGATGACAATCATGATGATGAATTAGATGGTCCTTCACAGCTTACTTCATCAAATGATGAACAAAAACATGAACTGATTTATTTAAATGGTGATAATGAGAAAAACCTTGACGGCTTACATAAAGTGGCTGATTTGTAAATATGGGGGTACTCTGTTTTGTGGTATAGTTACATTACTCAGGCCTTATTGTTATTATTATTCATGCAAGAATATCAGTTGAGAGTTATTACGTGGAAACAGAATTCTTCCACACCAGCTTAGTGGCATTTAAGTAACAGTTTACTGCTTTTGGCTTCGGATTGCTTTTGAACTATATAGGCTCAGAATTTAGGCCACCTTTGATCCCGCTTCTATTGGCGGTGAGATGGGCGGAGAACAAAATGGAACCGTTTGAGTTTTGTCAGGCTTATTAATGTGCATTTTTGGAAATCATAGTTTTGTGATTCAAGTGTGGCAGCGTCTTCTCAAGTTATGTCTTTCAGCAAAAGCAAGGTAGTATAGTTCTGAATGTGACATATTCATCAGTGCAGAAACTATTACTGTTCGATTCTGTGAAACAAATAGGATGGTTTTCTTTCCCTTATATCATCAAAATTGGCAACAATCTAATTGGTTGAATACAATACAGGGGAAGAAGATACAAACTTCTAGTCTAAATCTCGTTGACCATGCTATGTGAAAACACGGGAATTCATGCATGAACCGCAGGTAAATAAAGCTTTGAAAACCTCCATGGCCTTATACATCGGTCAGCGAGTCTGGTATTTCTGCAGCTTTCTTCAATCGATCAGCTGCTTTTTCAACCTACAAAAGCATGGTGATTAGTGATAAGTTGATCAAATGCAGTCCATGTTGACTATATACGCCGAGATAAGATAATACTTCAATCAAAATTTAAATTACCTCAGTATTCCAATTTGTTCTGGCGGTGAGAATAATTAGAGTTACTGTTTGTAGAAAAACTCCAATAATCATCCCCCACCAAATACCCTGAAAAAGGTAAAAGGAATGCATCATGTTCTATCACTCACAAAGAAATAGCTTTACTGGCACAAGAGTGAGGAAGAGATTGAACTTACTGCTACTCCCATGCTGGTTTTGAAGCCAAGAACACATCCGATTGGAAGACCGATAATGTAGTAGCAAGTCAGGTTAACATAGGCCACAACAGCCTGCCATCCACTTCCAATTGCCACCCCTGAAATTCCACAGTTAAATTAGAAATATGCCTCACAATGCCTGCAGCCTGGTTTGTTCATCTACTCCTTTTGTCACATATCAGTACCTGAGAGTATAGGTTGAATGCCGTTCAAGAAAACAGAAATGGCCAGCAATGGGGTTAAATCAGATACTGCCGCGATAACTTCGGAATCACTCGTAAAAAGCTTGCTTAATCCAACTTTAAAAATCAATATAATTGCACTGAAGACTATGCTAATCAGTATGCTGGTCCCGTTCACAACAAACACTGAAAATTTGGCCACCTTTGCATTACCAGCACCTAGCTCATTACTGACTCGAACACTGCATAACCAATGTCTCGTTATCAATAAAGAAAATTATAATTCGTGATTAAGAAATAAACATTCTTAAGAGCATTTTACTTGTCACAAACCTGGCTGCTGCACTTAGGCCTAACATAAATTGCATGTCCCAGTTCAAGTAGTTCATGCTGGAATTATATCACATCAGAAAATGTAAAGTTAGACTAACAATGTGAGTTAAACAATTGAGCAAATTGACTGATAAAAGGAAAAGCTTAAATGGAATGCTTTAACACTAGACATACCAAATAGAAATGGAGTCTAGAGCAATTGTAGGATTGGAGAGAAGCCCTGATATCAGCACCAGCCCCTGGTTGTACCATATCTCCAAGCTACATTAATGCATGACCAAACCCAAGAGTTAATTGAAAGGTAAAAACAAGTGTGTTTTGTTTTAGTACAAACAATTGGGGGAGGGGGTTTTACACAAATATTCATTGGGTGTTTGGGGTTTTCGAACTTCTAAACACATGGGTGGAGGTGGAAGAGCTCAACCAACTGAGCTATACCCCACTAGCGAAAGGTAAAAAAAAGTGTTTACAAATGAGATGTGCAGTAAAAAAAAAAGGGGAGAAAAGGGTTAAAATGTGACACTTACCAGAGCATAATAGCAGAGGAAAGAGTTAGCTTAAAATAAGGCCAAATTCCTTTGAAGGCATTCCAAGAGAAGCCAGTCCAAGTTTCCTTGCACTTGGGGCTTAGAATAATGTAAAGTCCATATGTAATGACAAGAAGCCACCAAGAGAGGCTGAGAGTAAGAGCAGCCCCCAGTAGGCCATATTCCACAACATAAACCACCAACCAAGTGAGAAGAATGTGGATGACGAAAACCCCTACAGACATGTAAGCCAAAGGGTTGACAATGTTTTGTGCTTGAAGGAACCTCTGTTGGGGGCAGTTTATTGCAAATGCATAAAGCTGAGGAATTATGCCCCTTGCAAACACTTGACCCTGCAATGCTATGTCTTCTGCCTGGCCTATGGCTATAAGTATTGGACCTGACCACCAATACAGAAATGTAAGGAGGACTGCTGCTCCCAAGTGCAAGATGATTGCTTTTTGGCATATGATGCCCATTTCTGGCAATTTTCTGGCTCCAAATGCTTGCCCACACACAGTTTGCACAGCACTAGCCATTCCCAACTTTTGATTCAAAAGCAAGAAAAGAAAAAAAATTTAACCACAAAATAGAAAAAAGTAAAAAAACATAGAGATACATATAACTTATTTGGTACATTTGTTTGGGACACTTACCATAATCCCATAAGCAAGACCTTGAATTCCCACACTAGCAATAGAGGCTCCAGCCAGCTCCAAGGCACTCAAATGGCCACAAAACATGAGGGTGACAAAGCTGAGCATGTAATTAAATATGGAGACAATGATAGACGAACCAGATAAAATCCAGAGCAGCCTTGACTCCCATGCCACCAGTCTAGGCCACCATCGGACCGCCACAGGCTGGTGCTCCAGAAACTCTTCGATGGCAGCGGACGACAAGCCAGGTATCTGGGAATGTGAGTCAAGTCCGAGCAGCAGCGGCTGGTACTCCCCCGCCGAGCCCATGGGTATGTCAGCCCGCCGTGCCACTACTGCTTGAGGGTTGTGCAGCTGTGTGTGTGTGAGAGTATGCTTGTGTTACTTGGAAGAGGCAGAGTGAGTAAATTTATATGACGTTACATTATGTACAAATATAAGAAGGGAAAGTAGAAAGCTTAGGGTCTTAACTACCTTTCAAATTGTTTGGTACCCACCGGCTCTTTCATGGGTTACATTAGCAAGAGAAATTTAGCTGCAACTACCTATTTTTGTGGTCTACAAATTACACCAAACCAAAACCCATGTATAATTTCTAAGTCAAATGTTGAACTTTGAAGGCTCCAAGCGGTGCTCTGTTAAAAGCAAGCAAGCAAGCATATGTCACTTGTAGCCTGGTAGGTTGGTGGGGCACATTTCAGTTTCTTGTGCTGGTTTGTATTGGAGAAATTATTGTATTGAGTTTGGAGTGGACCCAGATACCTTGGACAAAGAGTTTTTATTCAGTGTGGGTTAGGTCAACACGTGTACCTAATATGGTCAGTAGAAATTTTGTACATAAATTAAAATTTGGGATTTGTTTCTGATTAGCAGTTAATAATTTTGATTTGGTACAAAAAGTTTACTGAGTTATGTAGATGGGCACGTGCACCTTCACAAGTCACATGACAGTGTAGAGAGAATCTCAGAAGCAGAGCTGACCGCACAGGGCCTCCAACACTTTGGGGCCTCCAAATGTTCTGCTTAATTATAACATATATTATCTATATATATATATATGGCAAAAGGCAGATAATGATAAAATATTCAAAATACCAGAAAATGCTATTGGTTAATGTAAATAGTAAGAATTGAAATTATTAATTAAATGAAGATAATATGATAAATTCAAACTTTTTCATATTAAAAAAAATTAAAATTAAAAGAAAAATAAATACCCATTATCTTTTTTAATTCTAAAATAAATTAAAAAATTTAAAAGCGAGTTTGTGTTCCCTGGGTGCTCTCCTCTCCCATCCCAAGCTCCCAACGTTGCTTTTACCAAATCCTTTCTTCTTTTCTTTGACCAAATCGTTTCTTTACTCGTTCTTTCCAACTTCTTCTTTGCCAAGGCCAAAACGTGCTCTGCTCCTCCATCTCTCTCCTATTAAAAATCATGTCTTGTATTTGGAATATGAAGCCATGATTGCAAGAAGAAACCTAAAAGAGAGGAAGAAGCCTTAGCTGTTTTTGAGGAGATGCTTGATGCTGGTGTCAGGTACTTGGACTCAATGCTACTTATTCTATTGATACAGGGAGCCAAAGTATTTGAAAGTTGAATATGTGAAGAACTGATTCATATTCTTAATTCAACTTGTTTATTTAATTCTGTTAAACATTAATGCACATTTGGAGGAAATTTTACAAGCTAGCAGAATTTTCTAGAATAATTTAGAATGCAAAGTTGGTGGTTGTATTCCCTAGACACTAGTCAATTGAAGCTAGAAGAAAGCTTCAGTAGAAACTACAATATGTGGCTGAAGATGACTTTGGATAAGTCGGCTACTGTGCAACCGACTTGTCCAAAGCAAAGTTGCTAACCTAGTATTCCTATAAATAAGCCTACAGCCTCTCAATGTAATCAAGTAAAAAAAACTACAGCTGTCCAACTTTAGTATTAAAGCCTTGTACCTTTCCTACTTCAGTCAATAGAATAAAACTACTTTGTTACTCTTTCAAAAGTTTTCCTTTCCAAGTTAAGCTATTGTCCTAAACACTACCAACCATTCTCTAAACCTCTTCTCCCTTAAACTAACAGTGGTATCAGAGCTCGTTCCGATCAACCTTGAGAATTGGTTCACTCTAGTCCTCCATCATGTCTACCACTAGTCAGAACTCTGACCCTCTTCCCATTTTCACTGGAGAAAACTATGAATTCTGGAGTATTAAAATGAAGACCTATTTTATATCTCAAGATTTATGGGACATAGTTGATAGTGGCTTCAATAATCTAGAAAATCCAACCGTGGAATAGTTGAGGCAACTAAAGAAGGATCAACAAAAAGATGCAAAGGCCTTATATGCCCTGCAACAAGCCTTGCATGATACGATTTTTCCAAGGATCATGGGAGCCACAATTGCAAAGGAATCATGGAATACCTTAAAGGAGGAATTTCAAGGCAATGTCAAGGTATGTGCAGTTAAACTACATACTTTGAGAAGAGAGTTTGAAAACATTAAAATGAAGGATTCTGAGACCACACAAGACTATTATGCTAAAATATAAATAAAAATTAATCAATTGAGAGAATATGAAGAAAATATTAATGATTCAAGAATTGTAGAAAAAATACTTATAAGTCTTCCTGATAAGTACTGTATGATACTTTAGTTACTGTCATTGAACATACAAAAGATTTAACTAGTCTGTCAGTGACAGAACTAATGGGCTCTCTTGAAGCATATGAGAAAAGACTAAGTAGGCGAAATGAAAATTCAGTAGAAAGCGCCTTTCAGTCAAAACTAAATTTAAGGTCTCAGAAAACTAAAGAAGGGGCAAGGAAATTTGAAGAAAGTTCTAGAAGAGAAGATTATAAATCCAATAAGAATTGGGGAAATAGAACAAAAATAGAGGAAAGAAAAAACAATCCTCCCTGCGGGGTGTGTAAAAATACAAACCACCTAGAAAAATATTGTTGGTTTTGTGGCAAGCCCAAATGTTGAAATTGTAAAAAATTTGAGCACATAGAAAAAGACTATCGGACCAAGAACTATCAAGCCAATTACTCAGAAAAAAGTGAGAAGAATGAGCATGTGTTTTATGCTGATCAAGCCACACCATAAGGAACCAACAAGAAATGGTATATTGATAGCAGCTGTAGTAACCACATGACTGGAGATGAAAGCATCTTCTCCAACATAGACAAGTCCGTAAAATTCCAAGTAAAACTTGGAAATGGAACACTGGTGGAGACAAAAGGAAATGTACAATCTCTATCCAAACTAATAAAGGAACTAAATATATTAAAGATGTTCTACTAGTATCTAGCTTGGAGCATAAAAGTGTTGGACAAATGATTAAAAATGGATACTCTAACTCTCTGCACTTTTCTAGAGACTCCTGCACAATATTTGATAAAAGAAATAAAAATCACATAATAACAAAAGTAAGGATAAAAAATAGAAATTTTCCTATCCAATGGCAATTTGTAAAAGCCACAGCCATGAAAGCAGAACTTGATGGGAGACCTTTAATTTGGCCACTTTAATTTTTATGCACTAAAAACTCTTTATCAAAAGAATATAATGAGAGACCTTCCAAACATAAAAGAGATCCATGATGTCTGTGAAGGTTGCCAATTTGGCAAACAACATCGACAAGCATTTCCATCTGGAAAGGCTTGGAGAGCTAAGGCCTTGTTGGAACTTGTGTTGAGGCCCAAAAAATCCACGGTTTGGCCCAAATAAATTCTCGGCCCAATGCAATACCTTACCGAGGAGAAACCCGATTAGGGCACGTGAAAGTTCGTCATACGCGCTTGCAAACATGCCACGCCAAGCAAATAAGCAACACGTCACGCTACAAGCTTAAGTGGGCCCAAGCCACTCAAATGCCCGGGGCTTGCTTGAGTGAGTTGTGGTATGGATGGTAACAAGTTATCATGGGGCCCATCGATGGGCCAAGAAATGGAAGTCTCGGGTCGCTTGGGGGCCTCGAGACTCAAGCCCATTTTCTTAGGCCCAAACGTGGGTAAGCACAAGAAAGTAACCCATTGCCTCAACTAGAATAACCCAACCAAAATAAGCCCATTGCCCCATTGCTCCAACTAAGATAGCCCAACCAAATTAAGCCAATTGCCCCAATTTAAAGTAAGCCAACTAAAAGGCCCAACACTTGATCAAAATATCTCATCCATTGGATGAATCATGTGGTGGACTTAAAAGACTTATGAAATTAGAATAAAAGGGCAGCATCAGACCTAGCACTTAGTTTGAAAGCAAAACCAACGTTGGAAACCTACACCTAGGTGGCTGCTGGGAACTAGTTCCAAGTATAAGAATTCAAGAAATCAAGGGATTTTAGCACGCAAGGGAGGATGCCACCCCTCAAACCAACGGGTATAGCCACTTCATTTCCTTCATCAGACTTAGCCATGGAAAGAGGAAGAAAGGGGAGGAAGAAGATGGGTGAAAAGGGGGAGCTCCCTTCTGAGGCCGCCGCTGGAAGAGGCTTGGAGCACACAAAATCTCTGATTTTGTGGATTTGGCAGGATTGGCTTTGCCAACATAAGGTAAGTCAAGAAGGAAGAGAAAAAAAGAAGAAGAAAACCTAGCTAAGTTAGGAAGAAACCATTAGGGTTTCTTGAAGAAGAGCAAACCCAAACAACTATAAATAAGGCCTCTTCTACCCAACACACAACCCACAATCTTCAGAGAGCAAGCTTTCTCTCTTGAAAACCCTGCAAATTTTCGTGCTTTGCTAGCCCATTTCCTCCATCTTCCATGCTTTGGCCAAATTGCTACAGCTCTGACAGAGTCACTGTCGAGCTGCCGGAAGCTACGAAAACCACCCAAAACTCTCCTCCTTAGAACCTCTCCTCTCTTCCATTAGAACCTCTGACCTCCATAGGAACCCACGACTTTCTCTTTCTTAAAGTGCTAAACCCATGATAACTTTGCTCCCATGCCACATGCCCCTCATGCCAAGCCTAAAAATCTATTTGTGAACGTGAAGAAATTATCTGTAAAACTGCTGTTGCTTTGTTGGAGAAGATAACCAAAATACTTCCTAAGGCTTTGCTGCCCTTTCGAAGCATTTTGGGGCCTAATTTCGAACTCAAACAAAGGGGACAACTCCAGCAGCCCAGCTCACTTGCTGCCGGAAGGAAAAAGCCCCTACAACTTGTTCACACAGATGTTTGTGGACCTATGAGGACTTCATCTCTTGGATAAAAACATGTATTTTATCCAATTCATAGATGACTATACTAGAATGACATAGGTTTATATTCTACGAGAAAGATCAGAAGTATTTAATATCTTCAAAAAATTCAAAACCCATGTCGAAAAACAAAGTGGCCACTATATTAAAACTCTAAGAAATGATAGATGAAAAGAATATACCTCTAAAGAATTCAACACATTTTGTGTAGATGAAGGAGTAGAGCATCAACTAACAATTGGCTATGCTCCTGAACAAAATGGAGTCTCAGAAAGAAAACATAGAACTGTCATGGAGATGGCAAGATCCATGATATTTAAAAAAGGCTTACCAAACATATTCTGGGCAGAAGCTGTATATACAATTGTATACTTGCTAAATAGATGCCCAACAAAAGCTTTACAAAATAAGACTCCTATTGAGGCTTGAAGCAATATAAAGCCATCAGCAAAGCATCTCAAAGTATTTCGATGCATTTGCTATGTGCACATTCCTAAGGAGAAAAGACACAAGCTATAAGAAAAATCTGAAGTTGGTTTATTCATGGGATATAGTTCCCAATCTAAAGGCTATCGAGTCTACAATCCCAGAACTAAGAAGTTCATGATAAGTCAAGATGCTGAGTTCGATGAATTGGCATAATGGAACTGGAAGGAAGAAAAAGTTGAAAGGAAAAGTGTTACAATAACACAATCGTGCAGAGAGGAAACTGTGGAAACTCCAGGTACAACTCCACCACCTACAACTCCTCCATCTATACAACATGAAGGCTTTCTAGAACTAGAACAAAGAACTAGATCACTCCAAGATATATATGAGACTTACAACTTCATAACTATAGAACCAGAAAGTTTTGAAGTTGTAGTAAAAGAAGAAATATGGAGAAAATCTATGAAAGAAGAAATCAAAACAATTGAGAAAAACAAAACATGGGAACTCGTTGATTGCCACAAGACAAAGAGATCATTGGGGTTAAATGGGTCTATAAGACCAAATTTAATCATGATGGGTCAATGCAAACACATAAGGCAAGGCTAGTAGCTAAAGGCTACTTGCAGTAGCCAGGCATAGACTACAACGAGACCTTCACACCAGTTGCAAGACTTGACACTATAAGAGCACTGGTAGCACTAGCAGCTCAAAAGAAATGGAGAATTTATCAGCTAGATGTAAACTCTGCATTTCTAAATAGAGAGCTCGAAGAAGAAATATATGTGGAGCAACCACAAGGATTTATTGAGCAAGGAGGAGAAGATAAAGCACTCAAGCTAAAGAAAGCCTTGTACGGACTCAAGCACGCCCCACAAGCATAGAACAACTGCATAGACAAGTACTTCATCAATGCAGGCTTTAGGAGGAGCAAAAGCGAGCCTACTCTCTACACCAAAACTCAAGGTAATTCCGATATCTTGATCGTCTCTCTGTATGTGGATGATCTCATTTTACATTGAAAACAGTGAAGAAATAATTCAAGAGTTCAAAAAAGATATGATGAAAACATTTGAGATGAGTGACCTTGGGTTGATGCACTACTTTTCGGGCATTGAAATAAACCAAGAAGAAGATGGAATCTTCATATGCCAAAAAAGTACACTAAGAATCTTTTGAAAAAATTCAAAATGTACGGGTGCAATACTGTGGCTACTCCACTTATCAGCAATGAGAAATTAAGAAAGGAAGATGGATCAAGTAAAGCTGATGAATCAGTTTACAGAAGTCTCATTGGGAGCTTACTATACTTAACAACAAGACCCGACATCATGTACGTGACAAGCTTACTATCAAGATTTATGCAAAATCCAAGCCAAATATACTGTGGAGCAGCAAAGAGAATATTAAGATACTTGCAAGGCATAATAACTTTTGCATGTGGTATAAGCCTACCACAGATCCAAGACTATTTGGCTACACAGACAGTGATTGGGTTGGTTAAGTGGATGACATGAAAAGCACATCAGGCTATGCATTTACAATTGGGTCCGGTATATTTTCATGTTCATCAAGAAAACAAGATACCGACAATCATCAGCAGAAGCCGAGTATGTAACAGCAATAAGTTCAGCATATCAAGCTATTTGGCTTAGAAGAATATTTGAAGATATGGGAGAGTGCCAAATAGAAGCTACTGAAATACTTTGTGACAACAAGTCTGTTATAGCAATGGCAAAGAATCCAGTGGTCCATAGTAGGACAAAGCATATCGCCATCAAGAATCACTTCTTATGAGAAGTCTCAACAAACAAAGAAGTAGAGCTCAAGTACTGCAAGATAGAGGAGCAAATCACAGACATCTTCACAAGGCACTTCCAAGACCAAGATTCGAAATGCTACGAAACATGCTTGGAATCACACAAAGTGCATTAAGGAGGAGTGTTAAACATTAATGCACATTTGGAGGAGATTTTTACAAGCTAGCAGAATTTTCTAGAATAATTTAGAATGCAAAGTCTTTGGTTGTATTCCCTAAACACTAGTCAGTTGAAGCTAGTACAAAGCTCTAGTAGAAACTACAATATGTGGCTGAAAACAAGGTCTTAAATATTGATAGTTTCGGAAATATCGGTGGTTCAAAAACACGGAAATATTGATGGAAATATCGGGAAAATATCGATATTGATAAAAATTGAATAAAAACCACGGAAATTATGATACATGGAAATTTTTAATGAAACTTTAGAAGAAGTTTATTTAGTCAATCGTCTATTATTTTGACATGAAAAATTGGAAGGAAATGCATTGCATAGTGGGTTTGAGTGATTTAAGTTAATTATATTGCGAGTTGACAAACTCTGTGACTTAGAAAATCTAGAGTAGTTAATGAAAGAGAATTAAACCCCCCCTAGTAATTTATTTATCATTTTTTTAGTACAATATTTTACACTTTATAAATTGCATGGTAAGATACATGAGTAACCTTATTTCACATTATTCACTGGACATGGTACATGTTCTTATATTTATTATTTATCAAAAATTGAAAAATAATTAAAGATGTAAACCAACTTGATTTTTCATGAAAATTAGGCACTTTACCATGCTTAAAAAATAATAGTGAAGATTGAAAATTAACTAAGAACAGAAATAAATTTATCCAAGGAAGAATTAAATAGTAAATAAAGAAAATAATTATAGAGATTTAAGTAATTAAGCAACAATTTGAAGGGGAATTTAGTAATGTAAGTACTTATAATGAATAATAAAATAATCAATAACATTAAATGGATTAAATAGAAAAGAAATAAATTATATTAAGTAATTAAGTAACCGATCAACAATATAAAACAATAAGTAATTATGTTAATTTATATTTTAAGAAACAACTCGCAAGTATTATAAATACAGATTCCATAACTAATTATCACAAAGTGATGACTAGGGTGGTGGTTGAGTGGCTACAGATCTTAGAATGGGGAAGGGGTTCGAACCCCTGCAGGCGTGAAGTGAGTTTTCTGTAGCCACTCAACCTTTCCTATTGCAATCAATAGAATAAAACTACTTTGTTACTCTTTCAAAAGTTTTCCTTTCCAAGTTAAGCTATTGTCCTAAACACTACCAACCATTCTCTAAACCTCTTCTCCCTTAAACTAACAAATTCAAGCTTGCAAAACTCAATGAAGCTGACATGGTCACTTGGCTCCTCTGCTTGTGTTTTGCATAAATGATTGTAATGAAATGAATTTGCAAGTTGATGTATCATCATCTACAAAGGTTATATTTAAATTGAAGATGATTGCGCTGGCTTCAAATTTTACTGGTTTTTGCACCAAGGCCAAGCTGTGGAAAGTAGACACTGGCAGGCCAATTTATGCTACACACAATTTACATTTGGCTGAATTCTTGATGCCAATTCCTTACCATTGATGAAAACTATAATCTCCGCCATTCTTTCTGTTTTGCAGACCAACCCCGAAAGCCTATAACATTTTGCTTGACGCATTTGCAGTATCAGGAATGGTGTATAAGGGAACCACCGCAGTCAATTCAAACCAATGCCTCATCTCCAGCAATCTTGCCGCTGCCAAATAAGGCTCTTCCAGCAGCTCCATGGTCACAAAGTCAAGAAAGATGCAGTAACACAAATCCTATAAAACTCTAGAAGCTCTCTAGATTCACACTGATATATGGAGCAAACCAAATCCATCAAGAATTTTAAAAAAAGTGTAGATCAACATTACATAAGCTTCTCCTGAAATTCTGCCAAAGAAAACTCGCTTTGCACCATCATCATCTCTCTGGTTTCCTCCATCTTCAGTACATGCAATATTAGCATCCATGAACATATCAGGGTGAGGCAGGAGATCGATAGACAAGGACTCCCACTCAAGTGTCTGGTAAGAAAAGAATTTATCATCATTTAATAAGTAATTTAAACTTGGGAAGCCTAGCACCTCTAGTAAGATAATAATGGAACACACACTTGCAAACACAGCGGCACATACACTTGGAGCAAGACCAAGAGATGCACCAAATATAATTAGAATTTACAGCAGTTCAAGAAAGGAAAGTAGGCACCCCTTAGCCCCTCACCCCAACCCCACAAAGGGAAAATAGAGACAGAAGGAAATAGTGATCTGATCTGATGCACAAAGATTAGCACATTACTTTGAACAAATAAATGAACCTTTTGTCACTGGAGAATTCCCTTGCTTCCTTAAGATTTACAACGTGTTACAGGACATTTGCCCTGTAACTTATCAACTCTTGAGGTGCTTTCTGCATCTTCTAATTATTTGAATGGGAGCATACAAGATTATTTCAGCCAGCTGACAGAATTAACAGATATTCGATTTGCGGGCAATTCTCTGTCTGGTATGATTCCACCCTCCATCTTCAATCTGTCTTCTCTCATAAGATTTTCTCTGCAACTAAATGAAATCCAAGGTACTTTTCCCTCAAACTTAGGTATTTTTTCTCCAAGTCTCCAGTATTTTGATATTGCTTCTAACCAATTTAGTGGAACTATTCCAGTATCAATATCTAATGCCTCAAGTCTAGGTAATCTAGGAATGCAAGGAAACAGCCTACATGGTAAAGTTTCATCTTTGGCAAATTTGCATAAGCTTGAGAGATTTTCTCTAACCTCCAACAATCTAGAAAGTGGGGGGCTTAATGACTTGAGCTTTATCTGTGATTTGACTAAAGCCACCAATTTAAAACAGCTAGGCATTAATATGAACAATTTTGGGCGTGTCTTACCTGAATGCACAGCAAACTTGTCTTCTTCTCTTGCGCGGTTCCACTATTTATGTCAACTATGGAGCTGTTTGAATATAAAGTTAAATATATAATCTAACAAGTTTAGGCCAGCAAAATACCAATATTCAAGTTATTGATTGGTAGCGGGGCTTTAGACGCCGGTCAATGACAGACGACCCGGCCGACTGAAATAGTTAACTTCATGCTTCGCAATCCCACTAGCTGCTTCTTTTCTTCATCACCAAATAAAATATAGCAAGCCAGCTACCTAACCTAACCTAAGCAGCTCACATACATATTAAGAGGATATCTTTATTGCGCGGTCCTACAAAGAGATCCATAAACAGGAACATCATTATTAAATATGACAAAAATCCTCCAAACAATCCAAATCCAAAGCAAAATCATCAAACAGTCCAATCAAAAGCAACAATCAAAGGCTGAGATAATCCTACAATACCTCAGCTCAAATGAATCAAAACAAAAAACACAGAAACTGACTTTTAGCAAGCATACCTCAGTTGTCAGCGCCGGTTTCAAACCCAGTGTTGAAAGCGGGTTTTCTGTGCGTCGGAATCCGCAGAGGCCGGTACGGAATTCGGATTTGGGAACGTGAAGAGTAGGAGAAGGAGGACATGGCGCGTTCTGTGTTGGAACATGAAAAACCGATGAAGGGCGAAAAGGAGAGATCTCGAGGGGAAGGGCAAAAAGGAAACGGAAGAAAAAGTTTAGTGGAAGGCAGTTTCAACAATTCACTGTGTTGAAAGACAACAAAACGAGAAACAACAGTAAAATGAGGGCAATTTGAGCTTTAGCATATATAAATTTTTGGAATTCATAGTTTTATGTCTGGTGTGGGTGACTCATTTTCTTTCAGCAAAAGCAAGGTAGTATAGTTCTGAATGTGACATATTCATCAAAGCAGAAACTATTACTGTTCGATTCTGTGAAACAAAGAGGATGGTATTCTTTCCCTTATATCATCTAAATTGGCAACAATCTGATTGGTTGTATACAATACAGGGGAAGAAGATATAAACTTCTAGTCTAAATCTCGTTGACCATGCTATGTCAAAACACAGGAATTCATACATGAACAGCAGGTGAAATCAAGTTTTCAAAACCTCCATGGCCTTATACATCGGTCAGCGAGTCTCGTATTTCTGCAGCTTTCTTCAACCGATCAGCTGCTTTTTCAACCTACAAAAGCATGGTGATTAGTGATAAGTTGATCAAATGCAGTCCATGTTGACTATATATGCCAAGAAAAGATAATACTTCAATCAAAATTTAAATTACCTCAGTATCCCAATTTGTTCTGGCGGTGAGAATAATTAGAGTTACTGTTTGTAGAAAAACTCCAATAATCATCCCCCACCAAATACCCTGAAAAAGGTAAAAAGAATGCATCATGTTCTATCACTCACAAAGAAATAGCTTTACTGGCACAAGAATGAGGGAGAGATTGAACTTACTGATACTCCCATGTTGGATTTGAAGCCAAGAACACATCCAATCGGAAGACCGATAACGTAGTAGCAAGTCAGGTTAACATAGGCCACAACAGCTTGCCATCCACTTCCAATTGCCACCCCTGAAATTCCAGAGAGTTAAATTAGAAATGATGCCTCACAATGCCTGCAGACCTGGTTTGTTCATCTACTCCTTTTGTCACATATCAGTACCTGAGAGTATAGGTTGAATGCCATTCAAGAAAACAGAGATGGCCAGCAATGGGGTTAAATCAGATACTGCCGCAATAACTACGGAATCACTCGTAAAAAGCTTGCTTAATCCAACTTTAAAAATCAACACAATTGCACTGAAGACTATGCTAATCAGTATGCTGGTCCCGTTCACAACAAACACTGAAAATTTGGCCACCTTTGCATTACCAGCACCTAGCTCATTACTGACTCGAACACTGCATAACCGATGTCTCGTTATCAATAAAGAAAATTCTAATTTGTGATTAAGAAATAAACATTCTTAAGAGCATTTCATTTGTCACAAACCTGGCTCCTGCACTTAGGCCTAACATAAATTGCAAGTCCCAGTTCAAGTAGTTCATGCTGGAATTATATCACATCAGAAAATGTAAAGTTAGACAAAAAATGTGAACTAAACAATTGAGCAAATTGACTGATAAAAGGAAAAGCTTAAATGGAATGCTTTAACACTAGACATACCAAATAGAAATGGAGTCTAGAGCAACTGTAGGATTGGAGAGAAGCCCTGATATCAGCACCAGCCCCTGGCTGTACCATATCTCCAAGCTACATAAATGCATGACCAAACCCAAGAGTTATTTGAAAGGTAAAGACAAGTGTTTTTTTGAGTACAAACGATTGGGGGATGGGGGTTTACACAAGTATTCATTGGGTGTTTGGGGTTTTCGAACTTCTGAACACATGGGTGGAGGTGAAAGAGCCCAACCAATTAAGCTATACCCCACTAGCGAAAGGTAAAAAAAGTGTTTGCAAATGAGATGTGCAGGTAAAAAAAAAGGGGAGAAAAGGGTTAAAATTTGACACTCACCAGAGCATGATAGCAGAGGAAAGAGTTAACTTAAAATAAGGCCAAATTCCTTTGAAGGCATTCCAGGAGAAGCCAGTCCAAGTTTCCTTGCACTTGGGGCTTAGAATAATGTAAAGTCCATATGTAATGACAAGAAGTCACCAAGAGAGGCTGAGAGTAAGAGCAGCCCCCAGTAGGCCATATTCCACAACATAAACCACCAACCAAGTGAGAAGAATGTGGATGAGGAAAACCCCAAAAGACATATAAGCCAAAGGGTTGACAATGTTTTGTGCTTGAAGGAACCTCTGCTGGGGGCAGTTTATTGCAAATGCATAAAGCTGAGGAATTAGGCCCCTTGCAAACACTTGGCCCTGCAATGCTATGTCTTCTGCCTGGCCTATGGCTCTAAGTATTGGACCTGACCACCAATACAGAAATGTAAGGAGGACTGCTGCTCCCAAGTGCAAGATGATTGCTCTTTGGCATATGACGCCCATTTCTGGCAATTTTCTGGCTCCAAATGCTTGCCCACACACAGTTTGCACAGCACTAGCCATTCCCAACTTTTTATTCAAAAGCAAGAAAAAAGTAATAAAGTTACAAAATAGTGAAAAACAAACATAGAGATGAAGTTTTGGTAAATGAATTATTTGGTACATTAGTTTGGGATACTTACCATAATCCCATAAGCAAGACCTTGAATTCCCACATTAGCAATAGAGGCTCCAGCCAGCTCCAAGGCACTCAAATGGCCACAAAACACGAGGGTGACAAAGCTAAGCATGTAATTAAATATGGAGACAATGATAGATGAACCAGATAAAATCCAGAGCAGCCTTGACTCCCATGCCACCAGTCTAGGCCACCATCGGACCGCCACAGGCCGGTGCTCCAGAAACTCTTCGATGGCAGTGGACGACAAGCCAGGTATCTGGGAATGTGAGTCAAGTCCAAGCAGCAGCGGCTGGTACTCCCCCGTCGACCCCATGGTTGTCTCAGCCTGCCGTGCCACTACTGCTTGAGGGTTGTGCAGCTGTGTGTGTGTGTGTGTGTGAGAGTATGCTTGTGTTACTTGGAAGAGGCAGAGTGAATAAATTTATATGATGTTACATTATGTGCAAAATTAAGAAGGGAAAGTAGAAAGCTTAGGGTCTTAACTACCTTTCAAATTGTTTGTTACCCACCGGCTCATTCATGGGTTAAATTAGCAAGAGAAATTTAGCTGCAACTACTTATTTTTCGGTCTACAAATTACGCCAAACCAAAACCTATGTATAATGTCAAATGTGACACTTGAACTTTGAAGGCTCCGAGAGCAGTGCTTTGTTAAATGGAAACCGAATATGTCACTTGTCAGTTCCCTGTGGCATAGCCTTATCGGTTGGTGGGGCTCATTTCAGTTTCTTGTGCTGGTTTGTATTGGAGAAATTATTGTATTGATTTTGGAGTGGACCCAGATACATTTGACAAAGAGTTTCTATTCTTGGTGGGTTAGGTCCACGTGTACCTAATATGGTCGGTACAAATTTTGTATATGAACTAAAATTTGGGATTTGTTTCTGATTAGCAGTTAATAATTTTGATTCGGTAAAAAATGTTTACTGAGTTATGTAGATGGGCACGTGCACCTTCACAAGTCACATGACAGCTTTAGGATTCTAGGTATCTTGTAAAAAAACCCTACTTGAAGGTAGAGAGAATCTCAGAAGCCAGTACTAAATTGAATGGTTTTTACAAAATATAAAGAATTCAGTTTGTCCAATATTTAACAACCATAATTGCTGTACAATTTGATTGACATTGCTACATATGATAAGATGCCATAGAGATTGTAGTTTCTTTAATTGTAACTTTGGAGTAAGAAGCAAATTATAGTACTTTTGTTTGATCGTCAATAATAATCTATCGCTTTACTTTAAAAAAAAAAAAACAAAGCAAATTGTCAAGATCAGATAGTGGACAAAGAAGAAAATAAAGCCTTCAATCAAAAAAAAAAAAAAAAAGACAGAAGGAAAAAGCGCCTAGTCAAAATTAGAGCCTTCATCTATGTCTATGTATAGCTTAATTCGAAAGGATCTCTATGTTCTATTTAAGACTGCTCTGCTAATTATCAATGCAACACATCCAGCTTAATGAGATGGCTAATACAAAATTAGTGAAACATATGCAAGAGAAGCTAATAAGATGTTGTCGAAGTTGCTTTTTAATCAATGAAAGAATTTACTTAATAAAAACAGTTACAAATTAATCAGAGCAATCCACAGAGAAAGTGGGCTACAGAACAATATTTTAGAGTTTAACAAGCCTTAAGACTATCAAACACAGTAATAACTACAGAATTGTTTCATGAGGGAAGCCTCCAATTGCATTGAGGATCTGCTTATCGTGATTCGGATGATAATAGAGGTAGTACATCTGTTGATGTAGATGTAGAAGCAACATCCCAAGGACCAGTCACTTCATTTCCAACATATTCAATCTCTTCATGATTTTGTTCCACATGAGAAGCTTTCACTGCTTTTTGAGTCCCCTCCAACTCCATTGCAACTTCTTTCATCGTAGGCCGTCTCTTTCCATTTAAGTCCAAGCATCTTTTCACAAGGTTAGCAACTGCCACAATTTGGTCTTTACTTCCCTCCTTCATGACTCGAACATCAACGATATCAAACAGACGATTCTCTTCCATTGACAGAATGAAATATGTAGCTAGACTTCTGCCCTGTTCCGACCTTGTAAAAGAAATTGGCTTTTGACTTGTTAAGAGCTCAACGAGGACTACTCCGAAGCTATAGACGTCACTCTTTTCTGTGAATTGGCTTGACTGGAAGTACTCTGGATCCAAGTACCCAAAAGTGCCTTCTACTATCGTGGTTACATGAGTTTGATCAATGGAAATTGATCTTGAAGTTCCAAAGTCAGCTACTTTTGCTCTATACTTATCATCTAAAAGTATGTTTGTGGACTTGATGTCACGATGATAAATTGGCATGGAAGCTGCAGAGTGCAGGTAGAAAAGAGCTCCAGCTACCTCTATGGCGATCCTTACACGCACATCCCATGTAAGTGGAAACTCTTCATTGTCTTCATGGATATACTCAAATAGGGTTCCATTGGGAACAAATTCATAAACCAGTAGAGGCACCTCTGTCTCCAAACAACACCCCAAGAGCTTCACCACATTCCTGTGGTTGAGTTGTGAAAGAATGACAATCTCATTAATGAAAGGCCTAAGTTTCCCTTCATCAACTACCTTGGACTTTTTTACTGCAACAATTCTTCCATCCGTCAACATGCCTTTGTAAACAGTACCTTGGCCTCCTTGTCCAAGTATTCTATTCACATTGAAATGGTCTGTGGCCTTTTCTAGCTCCTTTGGATCAAATAGTTTTATTTTCTCAACATTGACTTCACCTGAACTTAATTGTTCTTGAAGCAACAAGCCACCGTTTTGTTTGAAGAACTTCTCTCGCTGTTTAACATAGTTTCTTTTCTTCACTACCTTGTATAACCACCATGCACCAGCAAGTAGAAGTAATAGCCCCAAGCTTGCTCCAATACCTGCATAACTCAACAAATTTAGAAAGCAGTACTTAAATGCTTTAGCGTCTCTGGAAATTTCAGGGAAAAGTACAACTTTTGCCCATTTGAATACACTGGAAATTGTTCCAGACCAACTGAAGGATAGAAGAAATACCTATAAGCACCGGTTTAACAGCAGATTTCTTCTTCTCTGGAGGACTGTGAAAGTGGCATTCATAACTCCCCTCAGTATTTTTACAGGTAAAATTAAATCCGAGGTTTTCTTGTAAACAAGGGCTATTCTTCGAGTCCGTGCATTCATCAATATCTGATACAAATTAGAAAAGTGCAAAAAGAATGAGTATCGAAATGGTAGAAGAGAACAGTGAAAAATAATGAGCAAAGATCTATTAATTGAGGCCATTGGAACTAGTGGAGATAATAGCCCTGAAATTTGAGGCCATTGTCTCAAACTGGTTTACCACGATGACTTTGGATTCATGAAGATCTCTAATTCAAAATAAAAACAAATTCATCATATAGATTGTGAGAAGTTTACCTTGACATCCTTCAGGAAGATACGGGTTTCCTTCATATCCCCTTTTGCAAGAACACCGAACCACTGAGGTCTGGTTACTAAAGGAAGTGCTGTTGATAAAACCTCCACTTTCACACAGAGTGGAATTGTTAAAGGAAATCGATTTATTCATTACAAGCGAGTCATATTTCCATCTGTCTATCCTCCACTCCAGCACCACAGGAAAGTTATCCCTGTTTTGTATGGCTGAGGCTTTTGCTACTCTTACATTGGATCAAACCACTGTTGGTCTACTAAGAATGCATACTTGCATCCCTCTGAGTTTTCCCTGGCTTCTATGCAGTGGCGGATCCAGGATTCAAAAGTCAGGTAGGCGAAACTTACCTTAAAAACTTAATAGTACAAGTGAATTTCATTTATAAAAATAAAAAGATACACCTAGTCAGGGGGAACGTAATGAGCCTTACCCTCAAATATGCATCTCTATACATAAATAAAAGCTTAACAAAAAAAAACTAATAAATAAATAAATAAATGCAATGCAACACAAAACTAAACTATTTAAATCTAAAACTTTACCCTACAAGGCTTAGAAATCTTAAATTCCTTAATTATCTCTGCATTATCGACACAAGAGGGTGGGCTGGTTATAATTGTTTCCCTTTTATTTTTAAGTTTGAGTGGGCTATAACACATGTGGGTAGTTTTACATGGGCTGGGTAGGCAAAGGTTTACACTATCACATGTGATGGCTAGAAATAACCTTGTTTATATATAGGTTTTTTTTTAAGTGAAAAAATTTGGGGTAGGCAGCTGCCTACCCTGCCCTGGCTGTAGAACCGCCCCTGCTTCTATGCTCTCCATCGTTGTATTGAATGCCTGAAGATCGGAAGGGATTGTTGTCTGGCAACAGTCAATGCCATTGCAAGTAGTACTACGTCCTCCTGTTGAGCCACTGAAGCAGAATGATAAGCACCCACCAATGGTTGAACCATTCAGCAATGTCATTAGAGCTAAGTTGTTGCATCCCACACCAGTGAATCTATTATCAGCTTGGGAGAAAACAAAAGGGCTTCCTTCCATGCTCATCACATTTGCACTGCTTCTATCACCACAAGTTGAATTTACCGGAAAGTTGACACGAACAGTTCCTAATAATGTCGAAACTTCCAGAACTTCAAGTTTAGTGCTATTTAAGAAGGGCTTGGGAGGGTTAAAAGTTTCATTGCAGGAAATGGAAAACCATTCATCAACATAGCAGTTGGCTCCAATTCCAAAAGGGTATGGAATGGTAACATCTCCACATTGTGACTGGCAACCAGACTTAGCTAGAGCTCGTGATTGAGCTAATGCAGTACTTATTTTCCACAATAACAAAACCACCTCAAAAAGTTGGAGCACCATTTTCATCTCTCTCTCTCTCTCTCTCCTTGAGGGTCATGGAGCAAATCCAAATTCTCAGTGCATGCTTTATAGGAGGAATCAGGCTAATAAAAATGTCTCTCTTTGCCCATGTGAGAATTCTGTGCTGAAATTCCTGAATAAGTTGTCAACCAGAATGATCAAAGTCAAAAAAGAAACATTGAAAGTTTGATTATGGTTTTGGATTCGAGCAACCATACTTGACAAAAGAGAAAATGCTAACTACCACTCCGGCCAATGATGCAACCACAAGTTTTTGCATACCAATCCCATGTTTCCAGCAATGTGCCATCTTTTGACTATATTACTATATTAATAGCAAATTTGTGTCTTACGGAATTATTACTAGACTTTTCATTTCCTCTTTTGGCATCTTACTCTTCGTTTACTTTTCTTTGAACTTTCATGGAAAAGGTTTACATTAGCAGATTAATTAGTTGATACAGTTACAGGTTAATTCAAGACTCTTACGGCAGACCGGTCATCTTTGGAGCCTGCTTCCTCTTTAACTTTGAAAATTATTTTCCTAGTGTCCTTTGACAGTTCCATGTTTACAATTAGGAATAATCAATTATGCACTTTAATTAGACATCAAATAAAGTTAACAGTCAAAGTAAAAGATAAAATATGTTGAAGGGCCAAGCATCAACCTTCTTTTAATGAACACATGTTTATTCAACAAAAAGCTGGTGGAAATTAAACAGCAAAAAACACAGAGAATTCGACAAACAAAACAGCAGTTTAGAGTTTAGACAAACCTCAAACTGGCAAACACAGCAAACAAATACCACAAAACAGACCAGAAAAGAAATAAAGAAACAGGGAAATCTCCAATATAGCTAGACGAATGCTAAGAACTTATATGACCCCTGCATTGAGAATTCTTGTTCATCCTGACTCGTCTAATAATATTGATAGTACATCTGTTGATGAAGCAGCGCCACTATCCCAACCTGATCCTGTTGAATCTGTTGATGTAACAGCATCATCCCAATGACCAATTACTACATTTGGGACATTTTCAACCGCTTCGAGATTGAGTTGCACATCAGAAGCTTTCTGAATCCCCTCCAACTCCATTGTGACCTCTTTCATCGTGGGGCGTCTTTTTCCGTTCATATCCAAGCATCTCTTTGCAAGGTTAGCCACTGCCAAAGTCTCTTCCGGTGCACCCTCCTCCTTAACTTGAGCATCAAAAATATCAAGCACATTATTCTCCTCCATGGAATGATTGAAATATGAAACTAGGCCTATGGCTTCTTCTGAGCTCGTTAAAGAAACTGCCTTTTGTCCGGTCAAGAGCTCAACAAGAACCACTCCGAAGCTATACACATCACTCTTATCTGTAAACTTACTTGATTGGAAGTACTCTGGGTCCAAGTAACCAAATGTGCCATGTACTAATGTTGTGAGGTGCGTTTGGTCAACTGAAACTGATCTTGAAGTCCCGAAATCTGCTATTCTGGCTCTGTATTTGCTATCCAAGAGTATATTAGTAGACTTGATGTCACGGTGGTAAATCGGGAAAGAAGCAGCAGAATGCAAGTAGGACAGTGCTCCTGCAATTTCTACAGCAATCCTCAAGCGCATTTCCCACGTAAGAGGAAATTCCTCATTTTGGTCATGAATATATTGATAAAGTGTTCCATTGGGTATGTATTCATAAACCAAAAGAGGAACTTCAGTCTCTAAACAACAACCCAAAAGTTTAACCACATTTCTGTGGTTAATTTGAGAAAGAATGACAATTTCATTGATGAATTATCTGACTTTGCCTCCACTAGCTATATTTTTGGACTTCCTTACAGCAACAATGGTTCCATCTACCAACATTCCTTTGTAGACGGTACCTTGGCCTCCATGGCCAAGAATTCTATCTACATTAAACTGGTCAGTGGCTTTCTCTAGCTCCTCTGACTTGAACAGCTTGGCTTTCTGAACATTAATTTCACCGGAAGATAACTGTTGCTCCAGCAAAATACCACCATTTTGTTTAAAGAAGTTCTCCTTGCGTTTAATGGCTTTTCTTTTCTTGATGACTTTCTGCAACCACCATGCACCAATGACTAGTAATAACAACCCAAGACCAATGCCTATACCTGAATAGGTCAAAAAAAGAAAAAAAGAAAATTGAAAAAGGAAGGGATAATCAAAGTAACCTATAGCTTACAGAGGAAAACCAATAGTGATTTTTAAGTTAGTTAAAGTCGGTTGAGAGTTTAGTAACAGTATGCTTTATTGGTTAACTTACCGAGTGAAATCAAGAGAGGAGATTGGCTGGAGTTGTATTTTATGCAACTTGATCCAGTTTTCTTGCCATCACCTCTGTACCCTTTTGGACATAGACAAGAATAATTTCCCGGTAGATTTAAGCACTCTGCACTGCAGGGATCTGAGACCTCACACTCATCGATATCTGAAATGAACGCGGCAGTAGAATGCATCACAATTGGTCATAAAAAATCTCAATCTTCAGCTTTTAATTATAACAAGTAATTAATAAGTAACATATGGACTTAATAATATATAATATATATATGGGAATGTTTGGCGAAGTTATGTTACTATGCTTTTATGTGTGGTGTTAATAATTTATTTAGTCATCTAATTATGTCCATAGAATGGACGAACATTATATTTCAACATAACAATTTCCAACCTAATTGATTCATCGTAAGGATGACAGTTACACCTACAAAGTGATATGAAACTTCTAGTTCTTATCAAAAGAGATCACTCTTCAGATTACTCGAAAAGAATAAGTAGTTGTAAAGTAAAGCAGTTTTGTGTTTGGTAAACAATATTTTTAAAGTGCTGTTAGTACAAAAAGCCGTGTCAAAATCGTTTGGTAAATTTTAATATTAAACTATTATAACTGTGAATAATGACTAAAATATACATGATGTTGAATGTGTTATGTGCTAATCATGTGGTGGTAATGGTGGTGGAGGTTGTGGTGAAAGAGATGGAGGTGAAAGTGGTGGTGAAAGAGGTGATGGTGGTGATGAAGGTGGAGGTGGTGGTGGTGGTGGTGGTGGTGATGAAGGTGGAGGTGGTGGTTGTGGTAGTGATTGTGGTGGGGATGGTAGTTGTGGAGGTGGTGGAAGTGGAGGAGGAGAAGCATGTGGTGGTGGTGGCGACGGTGGCGTTCGGTGTTTGTGGAGTTGCATGTGGAGGTGGGGGTAGTGTCATTTTTAAAAATTAATGATGATATTTTGGGAATTAAAAAAATTCATTAAAGACTCATTTCTGCTTTTTTTGAAAGCAACTTTGAAAAGGAACCCAGAACTTGCTTTTAAAAGCTGTTGTCAAAATGTCACTACTTTTAAAATAATCAGGATATTTTATTTTTACCAAACACTTTAAACTGCTTAACTTTAAAGTGAAGCAGACTTTCGGTGAAATGAAAAAAAGCAATCTCAAACGGGGCCATGATTACCTTGGCATCCATCTGGGTGGTATGGATTCCCTCCATAACCTGGCAAGCACATGCAAAAGTAACCAGATGAATTGGTCCGGTTGACACATTTGCTATTTGCTTTGCATGAAAAATTCTGGCTCTTCTCAGCTGCAGCACACGGCTGATCTCCGATTTCCCAGTTAATAACCATTGGAAGCTGGGTTGTGATCGCCATTTCTAGAAAACTTGCATTGAAGAATCTGAAATAGTTCTCTTCCACTATTGCGGCGTAGCTGCAGGGAAAGCCTACATTTGAATGATTGCTATAGCTACTCACTGTCACAGTACGATTTTTCAGTCCACTAGGGATGGAAGCTGTGCAGCACCCAATGCCAGAGCAAGACTCGGTAGCGCTGTCAGGCCTACGACATAAGGACAGGCACCCTGATACGTACCTTTCTTCGTCCTGCCGGTAACCTTCAAATATTGCAAAAGTGTCACAACCAATGGAAATCAACTTGTTTCTGGTGTCCGAGATGGTGAAAGGAGAAACCTGGAGCGGGTACGAGTGTGAGAAGGACGAGGAGATGTGTACGATATCCGGGTCGTCATAATAAAAACAAGTACGGGACGCACGCTGCAATATTTGCAATTCACCGTCAAGGGATATATTAGTAACAATGTTATCACTTCCCATCAGATATGCCGTTGGGATTTGAGTGAAGTTACCAGTCGTAGTATTAGTATAAGTATTAGTAGTACAGTTAATAAAAAAGTTTTCTCCCATGTAACAACTTTCAACTGTCCCAAATGGGTATGGAACTTTCAGATCACCACAATAGTCAGGGCATCCAGGCAGGGCTTGAGCGGCTGCTGTGGTGGCTGCTGCAAGTGTCGCTAAAACAAATATCGTTCCGGCCAACCTGAGTGGCCTTATAATCAGCATCCCATGTAAGGCCATGGAGTTCTGGCAATTAGTAAGAGGAAGGGAATTTCATATGTTGTTGTATTGTTTTGTGAGTAAAGGACAATGATATATATATATATATATATATATATAGCCCCGTCTTTTGTAGGCATATGAAAAGTAATATACTTGCCTCTTTCTTTGAAAAGTTCCTGTCAATCATAGATTCATAGTTGTGCTTGTGTAGATTAATTTGAAAAGTTCCTCTTTCTTTGAAAAGTTCCTCTTTCTTTGAAAAGTTCCTTTCTTTGAAAAAGGCAAAGATAAGAAGTAAATTATTATCGTCTCTTCTTTTTGTTCTTTGGCTTTTGGCTGTAAAGCAAGTATGTGCATAGTTGACTGACTAAAAGTAAAGTATGTGTAGTTGATGTCTCCTCTATGGTTCGAACCCGTGCCATGATGGGGGGGTTGCAGCAAGAATGATACGCATCCACCAATGGTGGAACCATTCAGCATTCTCATCAGAGCCAAGTTGTTGCATTTGTAAGAGTGGAGTCTACAGAAACTCAGTCTAAAAAGACTAGTCATCTCACTCCTGACAGAGTCAAGAAGCTCAATATCAAAAGTTAATTGGTTGTGTTAGTTGTGGTGAATCCAGGTCTGTAGTGTATTTAAGCTACAATTAGTGAAGATTATGAGATTCAGTTTAATTTTCTTTGTAACCAAACACCTTTCTTTAATTAGTATTGCACAACAGTGAATATGTATTGATGCAATCCCAAGTCTTTGCATACCATGTTTCGAGCAATGTGTTATTTTTTTAAGAGTAAATTGCTGTACACTCTTCGAATTAGGTCTCCAATCGAACTAAACCGTTAAACTAAAAATTCAGCCAATTTAACACCTGAATTAATTAAAATAACCAATTTAGTCATTGTCGTTAAGTTTTGTGAATTTCATCCAATTTTTCGTTAACTGTAAGGTTAAACTTGTAATTTCAAGTAAAATAAATAATGAATAAATCAAACAAAAATAAAATAGATAATAAAAAATAAGAAAAATAGTATAACATTAATAAAATAAAAAAAATTCCCCATTCAGCACCCATCTCTCTCTCTCTCTCTCTCTCAAAAGAATCAAAGATTCGACGACCATTCTTCTTCTCCCAGGTAGTTTTAATTCCTCCTAATCTAGGGTTTAACAAATTGCTCATCAGTTTTTGTTTTCAATTATTCCCTTTCTTCTTCCATTAGTCCTTTACTTGATTTTCAGGTTAAAAATCTTCTCCTATCCTGATTGATTGCTTTACCTCAATGCTTGGTGGGGGTGGTGGCTGGGAGCGTGTATGGTTGAGCTGGGTAAGGGTTTTTTTTCAGTTTTTATTTTGTAAATTTTTTTTAAGGGAACTGATTTTCCCACTTCTCTTTTTCTCCACTTACACTTCATTTTGCTTTTTAATACTCTTTAATCAATTTTGATCTTTTTAAATCTTTCTCTTTTCTATTTTACCCTTACCCTATAAACTCTCAAGAAAAATCCCTTTGACCTTTGAAAATTATTTCCCTAGCTAGTGCCCTTTGACCTTTTCATTCGAAGTCAAAGTAAAAAGGAAATTTTTTTTTTTGAAGGCCGAGTGAAAAGCTGGTATCAACCTTCTTTAGATAAGTAAACAGACTTATTCAACAAAAGTAGGTGGTGGAAATTAATTACACAGCAAATAGAAACCACAGAGAAGTGGACAAAAGAACACATCAATAGTATTACCCCAGGGACATAAAAACATTGAACAAAATAATAAATAAATAAAAAGAAAATCTACAGATAAATTGTTGTTTCAAAAAATACACGGGGAACCTAAAAGCGAAGATTGATAATGCACTGATTGAATGGAAGATTTTTGTTCCTCGTGATTAGTAAGATAGTAGTGGCAATGAATCTTTTGATGAAGCAGTACCACCATCGAAACCTGATCCTGTTGATTCAGATGCAACATCCCAAGGACAGTCACAAATTACTTCATTTCGGACATATTCAACCTCTTCCTGATTTTGTTGTAGCTTAGAAGCCTTAACTGATTTTTGAATCCACTCCAACTCCATTGCCACTTCTTTCATCGTAGGTCGTCTCCTTCCACTTAAATCCAAGCATCTCTTTGCAAGGGTAGCAACTGCCAAAATGTCTTCCGTTATACCCTCCTCCTTAACTTGAGCATCAAGAATATCAAACAGACGGTTCTTCTCCATTGAAAAATTGAAATATGCAACTAGGCCTCTGACTTCTGGTGACCTTGCAAAAGAAACCGGCTTTTCTCCAGTCAAGAGCTCAACAAGAACAACTCCAAAGCTATACACATCGCTCTTATCTGTAAATTGACTAGATTGGAAGTACTCCGGGTCCAAGTAACCGAATGTTCCATGTACTATTGTGGTAAGGTGTGTTTGATCAATGGAAACGGATCTTGAAGTCCCAAAATCTGCAACTTTTGCTCTGTACTCTTCATCTAAGAGTATGTTTGTAGACTTGATGTCCCTGTGGTAAATTGGAAAACCCGCTGCTGAGTGTAAGTACGAAAGAGCTCCTGCAACTTCTGCCGCAATCCTTAAGCGCATTTTCCATTTAAGTAGAAACTCCTCATTTTGTTGATGGAGATACTGATAGATCGTCCCTTTGGGAATGAATTCATAAACCAAAAGAGGAACTTCGGTCTCCAAGCAGCAACCCATGAGCTTAACCACATTCCTGTGGTTAATTTGTGAAAGAATGACAATTTCATTGATGAACTGTGCAACTTCACCTCCATCAACTACTTTAGACTTCTTTACAGCAACAATTCTTCCATCCGTCAACATTCCTTTGTAAACGGTACCTTGGCCTCCCTGGCCGAGTATTCTATCTACATTAAAATGGTCTGTGGCTGTCTCTAACTCCTTTGAATTGAACAACTTAATCTTCTCAACATTTACTTCACCAGAAGACAATTGTTGCTCCAGCAGTAAACCACCATTTTGTTCAAATAACTTCGCCTTCTGTTTAATGGCTTTTCTTTTCTTTATGACTTTGTACAACCCCCAGGAAGCAATGAGCAGAAACAAGAATCCAAGACCGCTGCCGATACCTGAACAACTCAATAAAATAAGAAAGGATAACTTCAACTTGGTCAAGTAGATATTGTTTGCTATTACATATATAACCAAAACTATTTTCCTTTTTATTTTCTGAAGGAGAACTAGTGGAGGAGATGCTAAGATCTCAATCTCTAGATTATGTTGAGTTTCATTATGCTTCTGGGAATTGTTATATGGTTGCTCTTCTATTAATCCATATCATCTTGGCAATTCTAGATTATGCATTCTTATATCAGACGGTGTAGACTTAGTGGTGCAGGGGCGTACCTATAAAGATGACTTTAACCTGCGAGTTGCTCTTCGGCTGGTAGCATCCGTAGCTCCCATCCGAATTCACACATATGAAAGGTTCGAAACAGCGCCCACCGGGAAGCTCACATTCGTTGATGTCTGGATTAATATGTATTGAAACAAATTTAAATTGATGGTAAAATCAACTGCCATTAGAGATTATTTCTATAAAGCATGTACAATGGTGTTAGAGGTTTACCTAGACATCCGTCAAGAAGATAGGGATTTCCTTTATACCCTCCTGCGCAGAAACATTCAAGCCTCGAGGATTCATTTATGGAAGAGCTGTCATTGTAGCTTAGACAATAAGAACGGCCTGAATCAGTTGTGAAATTTGGTTTAAAAAAGCTTCCAAACACATCGGTTGTGGAGTGAAATAAGCTCCATTGTAGCACCACCGGAACGTAATCCATTTCTCTGATGGCAGAAAAGTTTGTGGAGTTATTGCCAAACCAATCACGGTCTGCCAAGAATGCGTAGTGGCATGAACTCTGTGTCCTATAATTTCCATAATCCTGGAAACTGGTATTGAAGGCAGAGAGAAATGAAGGGAGGGCTGCCTGGCAGGTATCACTCCTATTTGTTGAAATCTTACATTGGGAACTGCATCCACTTGAAATGGTGTAGCCACTTGAGTTTGAAGTGATCATGGCCATAACACCACAACCTACTGCAGTGAATATGTTCTTCTGGGAGTATGCAAAAGGGGTTCCCTCCAAGTTGGCTGTTTGGCGGCTGATTGGCTTGTTGCTGCAATTAGAGAAGGTGATTGGGTTTCTGACCTTTAATGTGCCTTCTTCCACTGAAATTTCTAACACCTCCAGATTGGTACGGTTCAAGAAAGGTTTTGGATTTTCAGTAGAGTTGTCACACATTATTCGAAACCAGTTGTCATTAATGTAACAACCTGTTCCAATTCCAAAAGGATATGGGATTTCAATGCCGCCGCAATTCGATTGACAGTTAGGCTTTGATATGGGTGGTTGTGCTAGTACTGGACTACTCATAGACCGCCACAGCAGAGTAAACAGAGTAATATGGGAAAGCAACTGGACAACCATTCTGCTTTTCCTTCCTCTATTTTTTACTTATATCTGCAGCTTCTAGTAGGAAGCTTGGAGTTAGCTAGCAAAGCCAATGATTTTCAACTCCCAATCTTCCGCAGAAAAACTATAAAGAAGGTGTAGAGATAGCAGTTGGTTCTCTGCACTTTCCTTGTGCTTGGCTCTCTTCATTTCTTACCAGATCAAAGGAAACGGTATTTTACTTGGTCTGACTTGTCTCTTTGAAATCTATTTTATATATGTTGAAAAATTTATTGAAGCACTTAAAATTTATATGGCATTCTAGATGCCAAACCTTTTTTCTTTCTTTCCTGCTTTCATAGATATTTCTTTTATAAACCTGTACTCATCCTTTGATTTGATTTTGATTAACCAGTCAATCTCATTCATTACAATGTCAATGCTGTTTCTTATTTTCTCTACTTCACAATAACTGTTTTGAATATTGTTGTTTCTACTTGCCTTCTAGTAGCCTGGCATACTTGACAAGATTGCGAAAATAACAAGTTCTAGTAATGATATAGTCAAAATTCAAATTACAAAATATCAGTCAAAATGAAGAAAAATTAATCAGTAATTGAGAAAGACTGGAGCAGAGAAAGCTTTAAGCTCTTCAAGACTCGTAATTATTACCAAAAAAAATATCAGAGTGCAGGATTTCTTTCTTAGCATACCAAACAAAGATTATTGCATGAAAGAACTATTGAAATCAGATAGGAAAATAAAATTGATGAAATTTCATTGGGAAAAAGCCAGACATTACAAAAGTATAGGACCATATTTTTGCACAATCTATCTACACTTCACTACTAAAAAACTGGGCTAAAAGCACGATCCAAAGAGCACAAAAAGAGGTTCATGTCCTTTTGAATCACATGTAGTATTTGTGTAATATACAGGAAGGCACAATTGTTTTGTTTCCAATGCCAACAGAAGAAGGAAATAATTGTGCCTACATAGTTTAGGCACAAATTTCGTGAATTATCATATCATCATAGAGTTGTCACTTCACTACGAGAATAGTTAAAGCTTTTTTAACCCTGAAAAATATACTTTTGTTCCCTTTTGCTTACAAATTATATTAATAAACAATTATACCCATAAAATATTATTTGTGCCTTTTTTAGTTGTTGAGAAATTCTAGGATTGCATTCATAATTCAGCCAAAAAAGCCACTAGCCACAAAGGGCCAATACAAACTAATCACAAAGGGCCATTACAATAACGGAGCGGTCTATCATAAAAAATAAGACAGTCTGGTGCGCCTCCACTAACGATCACGCAGGATCGAAGAAACTCTGGCATAGGCATCCCAACTAAGATTGCAAACTCAAAATAATCAAAAAGAGATAAAGATTGAAAAAACCAAGTCATAACAATACAAATAAAACTCTCACAAAGGAGAGATGAAAGGCTCTCACAAAGGAGATATGAAAAGCTTTCACAAAGGAGAGGTGAAAAGCTCTCACAAAAGGAGAGGTGAAAACTACACAGATGTGAGAACCCGAAAAAAAAATATATATATATATATATATATATATATATATATAATAATTATTTATCAATATGATTTTTACTTATTTAAATATTTATTGTGAAGATTTATATGTTATTAAATCTTAAGCCTAGTATGAGATTATCCCTTAAGTTGAAAAATGACACCATTCTTGTTATCCATGTGTAGAGACTTAGAATTTGTTTTAATCAAACCATCATCCTCCCATTCTTTCCCCTTTCCCTCTTTCTTTCTCTTCAAAAAATATGATTTTTATCCCAAATTGGGATGAGTTGTTCATCTATTGGAGGTGAGTCACCTAGTCTAAAGTTGGTGAGTCACCTAGCCTAAGCTTCTTTCCTATTCTCTTCTTCCCATTCATTGTATCAACCCTCTCTTCTAACTTGATGACTCACATTATTCCCTAATCTTTCTATCTTATCTTTTGGTGGTGTGTGTTGTGATTTCATTGGCCAAAGGGGATGAGTCACATTATTCCCTTAATTTTATATCTTATCTTTTGGTGATTTAAAATATTATTTGGGTGCATGCATAGCCTCTCTTATAAATATCATGCTTTCTTACTTCAATCCTTCATTCCAATCCTTTAAGATAGATTTCTACCATGAGAGAGAGAGAGAGAGAGAGAGAGAGAGAGAGAGAGAGAGAAAAGGAAGAAAAAGAAACAAGATGAAGAGCATGTGTTTATCTTGCAATTTCATACTTATCTTGGTGAGTGGGTTATGTAATGTGTTCTAAAATTTCTTATTTTATGATAAATCATGGATTTATTCTATTTACAAATCTCTCTCTATTTTCAAGTCAAGCATGTCTACTTTGTGCAATATTATGTATTATTTGGAGTTTTTTGTGAAGTATGTGTTATTCATGGAACATGAGAACTTCAGTGACAGGGTATCCGAAGGATAAATGTGTACCAGACGGGGACATAGGGCAGTGAGGCCAATAGGGGTCACGTATTGGGTACAATTTGTGAAGAATAACCAAGATTTGAAGGAATGATGTGATATGATTTGGATTGTGTATATTTATATCATATTTTCTAGAGTGTGTAAAATGACATTGCTTGACTGGCATATTACATAATCTAATCACTGAGCGGTGGTTTGCTCATCCCTCACCTATTTTGTTTTTCAGATCAATTAGTGGGCAAGACAAAGACGAGAAATCAGAGAAGTTGGATTTGTTTAGAGTGTTAAACTTTTATTTATATCTTGTACCCTTGTAAGATTATTTTAATTTGTTTTTATAAATATAATGGTAATGTATTTTAATTAATTTTTTAGTCCTTTTATTTATTTCTTTCAATTCACGCACCCTGATTCGGGAGTATTCTTTATTCTCGAATCGGGTCGTGACAACAGAGAACCCAAAGAGTCTCTATGACTTATTCAGAACATAAAGAAACATCAAAAAGGATGGTGGTAGAGATCCGACGCCGAAACGCAGGGGAGATCTGACGCCGAGACGCAACTGTCTGTGATGGTTGAAGGAAAATCATAACAAAACAAAGACAAATAGGGAAAACCTTTTGTCTCTGAAAATGAGGGAAGAAGAGAGGGAGGAAGGACAATGGCTTCCTCCCCCTCCAAGTGAAAACGGCGCTAGGAGGGTTTTTTTGGGAGAGATGGGGCTAGGGTTTGGTATATTATTTGTGTAATGTGCATCCAATAAAAAACAAGAAACTTAAACGCACATTATTTTAAGCATTATGGCATAATATTGGGCTCGTATATTAATTTTTGTGGTTAAATCTGCACACAATTCAAAATATGGTGGCCTATAGAGCACCAATACTTTAAATTATGTCTAGAATAATTGCGTTATCTTCCGGTAGAAGCTTCTCTCCAAATATCTAATTAAAAATGAATATATTAAAGATACTAAAGAAACTATTCAGTCATGCCAACAACATGCACGCCTCTTTCATCGAAAAAAACGCATGCCTCTCTCTTATATTTTCATCTTTCTTTTTTTCCATTCATTTTTCTTTTTTCCATCTCTCTCCCTCTGTTTTTTTATAATTAATTTTATTAAGAAATGAAGTTCATTCATAGAATCAAGATAACGTACATAGAACGACACGAAACAGTGGCATCATTAAAACCTTCATGAGGGACAAACCCTAGGGTAGGAAAGAGTACCACACATGTCATGGACTAACAAGAGAGTATGAAAATAGTCATGTAGGACCAAAGCTAGAACAATTAAGGGAAAAATAGCAAACCAACACATAGATCTCAACGAAAACACTACAACACAACCCAACTGTCAAAAGAGTCCTGCTATGAAATCATAGTCCTTTGCACAGCCATAAGAGAGTGAAAACATTAGATAAATAACATACCCATATGCCAAAAAAAGGAAAGAGCCACTAAGCACTGTTAGAAATATGCCCTTAAATCCAACTAATTATGTAATAGTTAGAGTTAAGGACATCTTTGATAAAAGACATATTATGTTATCAATGGGCAAGAAATGTTGTTTTATGCATTAAATCATCCTATATTATCTTTCAGTATGCAGAACAACCATAGTCCAAGGAATACGCAAGTGGATATGAGAGCTATGTAATGAGATTGCATACATGAAGACTTCTCATCATCCCTAAATCCTGAATATGTTCATGGTCATAGGAATATTGATTGGGCGTCAATATTATGCAAAGACCAGTACACACAGTATCGTCTCTATATGTAGGGAATGGCAAGGTCTCAAGTCATTAAGTGTGGAGACATATCGATATGTGTATAGGTGTTTGTAGAAAAACAAGTACACTGAACGCGATCCAACACATGAGTTGCAGCATGGAAGTCTTTACTTACATGTCAAGTTGGAACTCATAAATTGCAATGATGCAAACTAATACTTAGACCTGAGGCAGCATAAATGTTTTGTGGCTATGTTGGTAATCTTTGAGGGCACTATACGGTCATGCTGAATTAGGCAGAACTTAAAGGTGCTCATCAGGATTCTCAATAGAGTCATGGAAGAAAATGAATGTACAACAAGGAATCTCTACTCTCAGTAAAGGAGAGAGAATACTCCAAGATATGATTGATCAAATCTCTACGCAGAGTAGTGGATAAGACTTGAAAGAAGAAGTCTTCAAATCTTACCAGGATAATCATATAAAAGGAATGATTCACATTAGGATATTGACAATCGGATTCCATGATCTAATAATGTGAATAAGGAGTATTGACCTAAGAGAAGGATTCAATTGCATGATCATTCCAATTTGAATAGGTTCTTTCACAACGTCTTATTTAGCTCGGATAACCCTAACTTGCTATTGGGCGACAACCATGGTTTATGGATGTCCTAAAATGTTTCAATTAACCTCTATTAATAGGAAGAATTAAATTATGGAATTAAATTCGTATATCATCTCTGAGGAGTTGGGTCAACCCACTACCTTGCTAAAGGGAGCTTACGGATCTGCACACTCATAGAATGTGATTAGAGGTACAAATGAGGAGAAATGAAATGAGGAGACACAAGTCAATGGTTGATAATCAAATGTCAAAGTCAATGGTAAAAAGTCAACATATTGACCGGAGCAATTGACCAAAGTCAAATAGTTCGACCGGGTCAATTAAGTAAGACTATAATTATAATTTAATAGTTAAATTATAATTAAAAGATTAATTATGAAATTAATATTGACATATAGAAATATTGTATTGGGCTTTTAAATATGATTTAAAAGGAAATGGATAAAATAGCCCACAAGGGCTATTGGGCCCAAGGAATAAGTGGCATAAGATGACATGACCCATGGACCAGATGGAGCCCAAATACCCACCCAATTGCCTTTTGTGTTGTCCTATATAAGCTAAATGTTGGAGAAAACCTAGCTAGGGTTTTTGGTTTCCTACTTTGGTTGATGAGTGATCATCTTTGTATCTCATCTTCCATAAATCAAAAATTGGTCCAATCAAGAAGTAGACTAGCATCCATACTTCTTGATTGCCTTATCTTCATCTCTAGGAGCATTTGGTGTGGTGAGATAGAGGACTCCAATCTTGGAGCCTTAAGGTGAATGAGTCAAAATCAAGAGAAACAAAAGGCCTTTCCAACAAAGGTGTTCATTCTTGAGAAATCAAGAAAAGGTCATCAAGGGTTAAAGATCTATTCCCCTTTTGCTTTTTCTATTTGTGTTCAAAGAGACTAGGCTAAGATATTTGGTTTAAAATGAAAAAGGTTTAGCTCAACTAGTATAAACAAAATGAATCCGCCATTTAGAATGTTTTTGTTGGAATAGGTTGTGGCTAAAGTTCATTTCCTAAGCATTAGATGCATGTTTCCTTCAAGCACCTCATCTCCAATCACCTCCAAGAGCGATGACGATGAAAGGAGATGTTCACCCGTTTTGATTTGTCTCCTGTGATGGTAGGGTAAAGTTCCCCATTGTCTTGAAAACCATTGATTGGGCAATAAGTCAACTTTCTTTAGTGTGCGAGCGTGCCATTGCTAGTAATGAAAATCCTAGCAGACTTCTTTAAAAAATAAATAACTTGTGCCCCAAGTTACTGATTTTTGAACAAGCGATTGTGAATTTGGGTGAGGAATATCTCCCAAGTAAGTTATTTTCCTGCCTCAAACTGGTGAGGACTTCACAATTTTTCACAGTACAAAATTGGTAGTTCTGGCCAGAATAAATGATAACAAAATGAACCGGTTTCAGGCAGAACTTCCTTTTACAAAGCTTAAAAAGGAAAAACTGACTATAAAAAGACAAAAAGAGGGCTGTGCTTCCATTTCTGTCTGGGTAGATGTTTCTGTTCAGGGCTGGACTGGGTATGTCTAAGCTGGACAGGACTTTCAGCAACTTCAACTACTAGGCTTCAACTGCAAATCGATACCAAAGCTTGAGTTTGGCAGACCTTTAATCTATTTCAAGCCCTGGAAGGCTTTTGGATGGGTAGAACTGGGACTTCTTCAGTCTAGAAAGGGGGCAGAAGTGGCCGGACTTAAGCTGGAACTGTACTGTGGTACCTGTGCTGCTTAGTCAAGGCTCTCCATAAATTTGTTGAGGTTTTCGTATTTGTGAAAACTCAAACTATGCTTGCCTTGGCTTTACTGAACCAAATTTGTAACGAGAGAAATCTCATTTTAAATTGATTTTCTTCTAAGTCTGAAAACTAAAGGGCTTTGACTTGTAGCTGGCTTCTCTTGTGGCTTTAGCTAGCTTTTGGTTGCTTCAATTTGCTTGAAAGTTCTATGAGATCAAGTGATCATTTTGAGTGTTTGTCTTTTGACTGATTTTTTTGTTGTGTTGATTGAGTGTCTGCTCTGTTTATTCTCTCTTGTATTTATAAGAAATGCTTTTGGGAGCTGGAGTTTTGATTCTTTTAATAATGGGAGGCAAACAATCTCAAAAGATCTTTAGTTTTAAAAGAAAAAGAAAGGGAGTTCTATCCATTTTCTGGCAGTTAGGCCCTCAATGATCATTTCCTGAGACAGTCACTTCCCTGAATTTTGATGGGGCGCCATACCTCCTTTTTCCAATCTAACTGCTTTTCAAACCGTGATGGTGAGTGTGATTTTCTATTTTAGCAACTCCTTGTTTCTTGCTTATCTTTCTTTTTAGAGAACACAGTCTGTGTATCCTTTGAGAATAGTGCCTGCCGAATTTTCTATATATATATATATAAAGGATTTTGATCTTTTTCTCTGCCTGTAAAAGTCAGGAGATATTTTCTGCAAGCGTGTATTCACAAATTCTTGTAACTTCTTTTTGTGACTTTAGTTGATATTTTTGACTTTTCAAAGTCAGATAAGTCACGTGAGCATGTTTCTCCTTTGGACTTCTCTCTTCCTTCTTCAATTTAAAATCTGTCAAGCCCTTTTGGTTTCAAGCTAAATTTGGGTCTTCTTCGCGGCTCAGCCTATTTATGCGGTTTTAATAGTTTTGGGCTTCCTTCGTTGGGCTTGAATGCACAGTCTTGGCCTGATTTCGTTGATGGTTGTCAAAATGGTCGTGGGCTTTTTTCTTGACTTTGGACTGGGCGTGCCAAATTTAGGCCCAAACAGGAGAACAAGGCTCAATGAGCAACATAAAGAAGAGACTAATTCCGCAAACAGGCCAGGAAAGAAATAAAATAAAAAGGTCCCCCAAGCACGTTGTATCATCTCAACAGTGACAAAGAAAACTCCTATGAAACCATAGTCCTTGAAACATGCAGAGAATCAATGATCAGCAAAAGGAAGATACGAAGAAGACACCATGCAACAATAAGAAAACTGGCCTCAACCACTTAATCCTGAACACGAGGATTAGGCACAAGAGCACTCGTCGGATGCCAAGTCCATGAGTGCCCAGAGAACACATGAAGGAAGGTGTCCAAGAAACTCCACATGGCCAGTCTACATAGTTTTTTCAGGAGGTACAACAAGGCACAAACGCTTGGAAGCCATGAAATCTACCCCAGAAACAAGGATATCTCTAGCACAACCGGGTGCAACAGTTTTACGCTTAGCATGAGTCTTGATGGAGACACAACAGGAGGCCTCCTCTTTCTTCGGCCTGCTGGGACCCCCTTTTTGGTGAATGGAGGGTAGAGAACTAAATAATGGGCTTAAGATAAAAGGCTTATATGGGAGTGAAGGAGTCGGTGTATGACATGCGGCAGACCTATAGAATTACCCCGCAAGTTGGTACCACCTTCTAGATCAACAAAAGTAGAGGAAAATTGTGCCAACATAGACCAAAGTGAGAGAACCTTGAGAAAGCTCATACTTATCAAGACACATCTGAGAAGGATGACCAATTTTGCCGCACGCAAAACAATATTCATGGAGATATTCATACTTAAAATCCACTATTCGCTCACCTATCTCAAGAAAGGTAACAGGTGTTCGGTGGATAAGAGGCTGAGTGACATCAAACCTCACACGAATCCAAATAAAACGCTCCACACAATCAGTACCATCACGATTATCCACCTAAAGAACTTCTCTGATAATAGCCCCAATTGCTTTAGCAATAATAACGACAGTCATGCAGAAGGCAGGAACATGATGAAGTTGAACCCAAAAGGTACCAAGAGTTAGGGGTAGTGAGTCCATATTCCCATGATTTGGGATATCAGCCAACAATATCAATGAGCGTCGGAAAGCCTAGGGCTCCATATCAAGAACCCGTTTCTTATTGTGATCACAAACAAAATAGACCCAAATCCTGTTGAAACCAATTTTCTTAATAGAGACATCAGTAGAACCTTTCCAAAGTTGCGTAAAGATTTTAATAAAGCTATTACGATTGACGTGTTGATATGTAAGGACCTGAGCCACAAGACCATAGATAAAACTAACAAAAGTGTCTGCAACATTAGAAGAACCAATAACCAAACTAGCTTGTTCACATGACGTGAGTACCAAGAAGCTACCAAAGCATTGCTCAATATCTGCCACAGACGTAGACATACCAAAACAATAGACAAGCCACCAAACAGCAAGAAGGGGAAAGGACGAGAGCAAACGAACCCGTCCCTAAATTAGGGGAATGATTACCAAGATGACAAACTGAGGAAATGGTGCACGATGCTAATGCTGAGAGTGTAGACATGATTGGGCAGGGAGGATGGGGGTGATGAAATGCGCACAACGAGTTCAGGGAGATGGAACGAGAACAACGAAGATGGCGAAAGGTGACTGAGCGACTGAAGATGATGGGCTAGGAGAAGGAAGGCGAGCATGACTGCGCGAGGAGACGACCTCGCGAGACAGAAGAGACAACGTGAACTGAGTGCATCTAGACACAAGATGAAACCCTAGAGAGGATGCACGACTCTCTTCTTCTTCTTCTTCTTCTCTCTCTCTCCCCCCCCCCCCCCCCCCCCCCCTTTCTTTTTCTTCTCTTCTCCTCCTTTTTCCTTCCTTAACCAACCCAGACGAGCCACCTCTCAAGTAACAAAACACCACCATGATTTCTCTAAAGTTCAGGGAGATGGAACGAGAACAACGAAGATGGCGAAAGGTGACTGAGCGACTGAAGATGATGGGCTAGGAGAAGGAAGGCGAGCATGACTGCGCGAGGAGAAGATGAAGATGGGAAGATGAAGATGTGGGGGAATTGGATTTTCTTCACTGAGTCTGATTGTATGCAATTTTGAAATGGGAAGATGAAGATGTGGGGGAATTGGAAGAAGAAAGCATATGGAGATTGGAAGATGCTATTGTCAGTAGGGACTTTGTTGCAAATATTGTGGGTTCTATTGTAAATCTGTAAAATACGTAGATACTCATAGTTGTACAAAGAATGATTCTAACAAAATTTATTTGTTTTTGGTATTTGAATTTTTTTTTTATTATAAAAGTTTGCATTTTTAGCCACAGTTATTTGTGTCCATATTGAATAAAAAATATTATTTTAATATTCTCAAAGAGCTGCTGATAAAGAGGTGGAGTACAGGTGGGGCCTAGCTACCATCTCAGTCATTTGTCAAAATATAGCATTTGTGCTTTAAGTGTTTGACAGTGAATTTGTGCTCTATAATCAGTGGAAACTCCTATGGAAGAGACTGACAACTTCATAGTGGCTGCACCGGGTATTTTTATAGAGCACAATTATTCGTGTTCTTAGACATAAAAAGCACAAATGAAATTCGTGCTTTTACCACAGTTTTCTAGTAGTCCCTGTTAGCTCATCTAAATATACAAAACAAAGCCTACATTAAGGCCCAAGTGTAAAATATTACAGAACCCAAAACAAGGTACGTCCACCGTCTTAAAAATTTGACATTTTCATATCTTCAATATTTTCGAAATCATTATCTTCTTCACCAGAAGATAAATCTTGTAGCTCCAAGAATAAACCACCATTTTGTTTAATCAACTTCTCCTTGAGTTTCATGTTTATGACTTTGTGCAACCACCATGTACCAATGAGTAGAAACAATAGCCCCACACCACTGCCGGTACCTGAATATGTTGCTCAATACAATAAGAAAGGATTTTTATTTTTGTTTTAGATTAATTATTCTATAGACAGAACATTCGTTGAGAAAACCCATTCCTTCATAAAATAAAAACCTCATTTCAACACAACGTTCTTAAGTGTTAATCTATTTGTTAACATGATTGATTGTATATGGTATAGAATCACCACTTAGAGCTTAAACTTTATGGTTGCTTCAATTTTAGGTTCTACGTCTCATATTTGATACTTAAAATATAAAATCGAAGCTTTAAAAGACCATTCTATACCACAAATAATCAAACTTGTTAAAGTTGAATAAAATTGATTATAAGTAAGATTTTCTCTACACGTCCGTTCATTCTTCGTGCAGAGACAATCTCTAATACATATATTATGTAAAAATATAAGTTATTAATAAGTGTCAAAGAAATTTAACAGTGATTGCTCCCCACTTCATATAAATAAATAAATTTAACAGTATGGGTTTCTTTAATAAAATAAAAATAGATTGTACATACTGTAAGGGGAGGCATACCTATAAGGAGCACTTTAACCCAGGACTTGCTATGTGGGTAGTGGCATTCATAATACCCAGCATGATTCTTACATACGGAGTCTGCAGGACAATGGTTCCCAATCTCGCACTCATTTTTGTCTGGAATATTATTTAATGAAGAAAAAAAAATAATAATCATGTGGTAGATCACCTCCTAAGTAATTCAAAATTCAACAAAAAAAAAAGTAAAAAAATTGAAAGACAGTGTTTGTTTATGATTATAAAACAATTTAGAAATAATTCCAAGTAACCAAATGTGTCATGTTGTGCTAAGATTGTTTACCTTGACATCCTTGTAGAAGATATGGATTTCCCTCATAGCCCCAGTTGCAGTAACATTAAAGCCTGCTTGAGGATTTATATACTGAAGAGCTGCCATTGAAACTTCTGCAATAGAAGGAGGATTCAGAATCTATGGATATGGGATTTACTTCTACAACGGCTCCAAATACTTCGATCGTCGAATGGTATAAGCTCCATTCTAGAATCACAGGAACATGTTCCATATGGCTGATGGTAGAAAAATTATTTGTTGAATTGTTGGCAAGCCATTTGAACCAGCCATGGTCTACCAAAAATGCATAATTGCATAAACTATCATTTGTACGGTGGTCATCATGAACCTGGAAACTAGTATTGAAGGCAGAGAGAAACCAAGGGATGGGGGTCTGGCAGAAATGAACACCACTCTTTTTCTCATTTGTCGAAAAGTTGTCACATTCGGGCCTGCAACCGGCTGAAATGGTAGAGCCATTTGAGTCTGAGGTGATCGTGGCCATAATGCCGCAACCCATTGCGGTGAATATGTTCTTTTGGGAGAACACAAAAGGGCTTCCCTCCAAGTTGGCCGCTTGGAGATTTGGCTTGTTAGTATTGCAGTTGGAAGAGAAGGTAATTGGGTTTGCTACATTTAGTGTACCTTTAACAGAAATTTCCAGCACCTCTAGATTGATGATGTTCAAGAAAGGTTTGGTTGAGTTGAAACATGTTATTTGAAACCAGTCATCAATGTAGCAACCTGCTCCAATTCCAAAAGGGTATGGGATCTCCACGTTGCCGCAGCGTGATTGACAATTAGGCTTTGCTAATAAGGGTACTGCTCCGGATGGTGCTGCTAGCATTGCACTATTCATACACCACAACAACAGAGTGAAATGATATAGAAACAGGACAAAATCCATTGATCTGCTTTTTTCTTATAATTTCCTATATTCTGACTAGTAGGAAGCTTAGAGTTATAGCTAGAAAAGCAAATGATTTTCAGTCTCAAGATTTTTTAAGAACAGAACTAAAAGAAAAGTTCTTTTATATATTGTGTTCAGAGAGTTATTTCCACCTTCCTTCTCTACATTAATTTCTAATAATATTCAAGGAACAATTGTCAACCTCAGGATACAAACTACATGGCTTTCTCGAAATTCTTCTTCTTACTTGGAGGCTAAGTCAAAATTTATTTTCTAGATTCTTGAATGGTTCCAAACTCAGAATTGGTGGGACTTCAGCAAATGGATTTCCTGATGCTTATAACAGCTTATGGAAAGCAAGGCACTTCAACGGGGATGAGAAGGTAATATCTCATCCGGCTCTTATGGAAGCATATAGAAAAGGAGGCCGATATGACAATGCTGAAGCATATAGAAAACTAGATCTTATTCTGTAATTATTTGGCCAAACTTGTGCCTGTTCCTGAAAGCTTATATTAAATCTTAGTGCTAAACTATTTTGATGATGCGTTGAACTTTCAAGGAAGATAAGAAAAGGTTTATATGAGCAAGTATACCGGTCATCTTTGGAGATAATTTTTGCGAAGTGTACTTTGAAACTTTGAAAATTATTTGCGAAGTGTACTTTGAAAGTTCCATGTGAATAATTAGGCTGCCGAAGTAGAAGATAATTTTTTTTTAATGGCCACGTGACAAAATTGTTTCGACCAAATAAGTGGTGGAAATTGCACAGAAAATTAAAACCTCAAAATCAAAACACATAAAATTATTACTGGGAAATCATTGTACAAAATCATTTTAAGAAACTAGAAAATCTCAAGATAAATTCTTGTTTCAAAAAATACACCGGAAAATCTCCAATTAACATATGCTAAGAAGCCTAATTGCATGGAGGATTCTTGTTCATCGTGATTACAAAGATAATAGTGACAATGAATCTTTTGATGAAGAAATAACACCCTCCAAACCTGATCCTGTTGATTCAGAAGTAACATCCCAAGGACAGTCACCAGTTACTTCATTTCGGACAAATTCAACCTCTTCCTGCTTGTGTTGCAGCTTAGAAGCCTGAACTGATTTTTGAATCCCCTCCAACTCCATTGCCACTTCTTTCATCCCAGGTCGTCTCTTTCCAGTTAACTCCAAGCATCTCTTTGCAAGGGTAGCAACTGCCAAAATGTCTTCCTTTACACCCTCCTCCTTAACTTGAGCATCAACAATATCAAGCAGACGGTTCTCCTCCATTGCAAAATTGAAATATGTAACTAGGCCTCTGGCTTCTGATGACCTCGCTAAAGAAACTGGCTTTTCTCCAGTCAAGAGCTCAACAAGAACAACTCCAAAGCTATACACATCGCTCTTATCTGTAAATTGACTTGATTGGAAGTACTCTGGGTCCAAGTAACCGAATGTTCCATGTACTATTGTGGTAAGGTGTGTTTGCTCAATGGAAACTGATCTTGAAGTCCCAAAATCTGCAACTTTTGCTCTGTACTTTTCATCTAAGAGTATGTTTGTAGACTTGATGTCCCTGTGGTAAATTGGAAAACCCGCTGCTGAGTGTAAGTACGAAAGAGCTCCTGCAACTTCAGCCGCAATCCTTAAGCGCATTTTCCATGTAAGTAGAAACTCCTCATTTTGTTGATGGGGGTACTGGTAGATAGTCCCTTTGGGAATGAATTCATAAACCAAAAGAGGAACTTCGGTCTCCAAGCAGCAACCCATGAGCTTAACCACATTCCTGTGGTTAATTTGTGAAAGAAGGACAATTTCATTAATGAACTGTGCAACTTCACCTCCATCAACTACTTTAGACTTCTTTACAGCAACAATTCTTCCATCCGTCAACATTCCTTTGTAAACGGTACCTTGGCCTCCCTGGCCAAGAATTCTATCTACATTAAAATGGTCTGTGGCTGTCTCTAACTCCTTTGAATTGAACAACTTAATCTTCTCAACATTTACTTCACCAGACGACAACTGTTGCTCCAGCAGTAAACCACCATTTTGTTTAAATAACTTCGCCTTCTGTTTAATGGCTTTTCTTTTCTTTATGACTTTGTACAACCACCAGGAAGCAATGAGCAGAAACAAGAATCCAAGACCGCTGCCGATACCTGAACAACTCAACAAAATAAGAAAGGATAACTTGGTCAAGTAGATATTGTTTGCTATTACATATATAACCAAAACTATTTTACTTTTTTTTTTTTTTTTTCTGAAGGAGAACTAGTGGAGGAGATGCTAAGATCTCAATCTCTGGATTATGTTGAATTTCATTATGCTTCTGGGAATTGTTATATGGTTGCCCTTCCATTAATCTAATCATCTTGGCAATTCTAGATTATGCATTATTATATCAGAGGGTGTAGACTTTGTAGTGCAGGGGCATACCTATAAAGATGACTTTAACCTGCGAGTTGCTCTTCGGTGGGGGGGAGCATCCATAACCCCCATTAAAATTCGTACCTATGTTGGGTTAAAAACAGTCCCGGTTGGGAAGCTCGCATTCGTTGATGTCTGGATTAATATGTAATAGAAAAAATTAAAATTATGGTAAGATCACCTGCCATTAGAGATTATTTCTGTAAAGCATATGGTGTTAGAGGTTTACCTTGACATCCTTCAAGAAGATAGGGATTTCCTTCATAGCCTCCTCCGCAAGAACATTTAAGCCTTAAGGATTCATTTATGGAATAGCTGTCATTGTAGGTGTCACAAAAAGGCGGGAATGAGTTCATCGTTGCATTTACTTCCAGAAAGGTTCCATACACCAATGTTTTCAAAGGCGAGGCGTATAGGCGAGACGTTTTTAATAGCGCTATGCGAGGCGTAAGCCTTTTGAACATTAATTTATTTTAATAAGAAAAATTTATGAATAATACAATACAATTAAATTGTACAACTAATTTTTATTGAACCATAAAAATATCTTTTAAATATAATTAAATATAAGTACAAACTATCATTCAAAACATAATAATCAATCCCAAAACATAAAATATGTACGTCAAATTTTTACTATATCACATAAACGAATAAGATAACTAATATATTTTTCAAAAAATTGAAAAAAAATTATACGGAACTTCAAATTATAGTTGCAAAGAATTAGAGAGAAAAATAAAATACTTACAAGAATTAGAAAGAAAAATCAAATACTTACTTGCAGTCGAAAGATGAAGAGAATTCTTCAAATTGATGGAGATTATTTGGTAAGGGTAGAAATTAGGGTTTTACTATATATATATAATTTCATGTGTTAATATATTAATTTAGAAAAAAAAAAAAGAAAAAAAAAAGGATAAGTAGAGACTGGCTGGAAATAGAAAAGGCAAGAACATTGATTGTATAAAGGAAAGCAACAAGTGGGGACAAAAAAAAAAAGAAACATGCGTGTGTTTTCTTATCTTTTTCAAAACACTCCAAGTGAAACGACGTCGTTTCACTTTTACTTTTTTTTCAACACTTCAATCAAACGACGTCGTTTTGTTAGAAAAAACTTATGTCGTCTTCCTCGCTGCGTTGGAGCCGCACCCAATTTGCAGAATGGTGAAAATTTCTTCCGTTTCAGAGTGTCAGCTCTCCTGCGCTTCGCTCCGCCTGGGAACCCCTTGCAACGCCTCCTCACGCCTTCCCTGCGCTAAACGCTCAACTTGCGAAATAGCCGACCACCTCGGGCGTTTTCCGGCGGCCTCGCTTCAACGCGCGCTCCGACGCGAGCGAAAGCATGCCTTTGAAAACACTGCCATACACATCGGTTGTGGAGTGAAATAAGCTCCATTCTAGCACCACCCGAACATCGTCCATTTCTCTGATGGCAGAAAAGTTTGTTGAATTGTTGGCGAACCAATCACGGTCAGCCAAGAATGCGTAATTGCATGAACTCCGTGTTTGATTTTCATAAAACTGGAAACTGGTATTGAAGGCAAAGAGAAATGAAGGGAGGGCTGTCTGGCAGCTATTATGTCCGCTACTATTATTTGTCGAAATGCTGCATTCGGACTTGCATCCGCTTGAAATGGTGTCGCCATTTGAGTTTGAGGTGATCATGGCCATAACACCACAACCAACTGCAGTGAATATGTTCTTCTGGGAATATGCAAAAGGCGTTCCCTCTAAGTTGGCTGTTTGGCGGCTGATTGGCTTGTTGCTGCAATTAGAGAAGGTGATTGGGTTTCTGACCTTTAATGTGCCTTCTTCCGCTGAAATTTCTAGCACCTCCAGATTGGTACGGTTCAAGAAAGGTTTCGGATTTCCAGTAGAGTTGTCACACATTATTTGGAACCAGCCGTCGTTAATGTAACAACCTGTTCCAATTCCAAAAGGATATGGGATTTCAACGCCCCCGCAATTCGATTGACAGTTAGGCCTTGATATGGGTGGTTGATCTAGTACTGGACTACTCATAGACCACCAGAACAGAGTAAACAGAGTAATATGGGAAAGCAACATGACAACCATTCTGCTTCTTCTTCTTCCCCTTCCTCTTCTTTTTATCTATCTCAGTTTCTAGTACGAAGCTTGGAGTTAGCTTGGAAACCCAATGAATCTCAACTCCCAACCTTGTGCAGAACAAATATAAAGAAGGTGTAGAGATAGTAGTTAGTTCTCTGCACTTTCCTTGTGCTTGGTTTTCTACATTGCTTGAATACTTTTCCCTTAAGCTTTTCAAAACCTAGACTCATCCTTTGATTTGATTACACCCACCCAGTCCATCAAACTTGGAAAATATAATATCAATGCTGTTTTCCTATGTTCTCTTCACAACAAGAGAAGGACCGTATAAAAGTCATGCTGTTACTTGTTGATGCTTGTCTTCTAAGCAGCCATACTTGACAATGAAATGAAAGAATAAAAAGGGAACTTTGATAGTGAAAGGCTGATTTTTATTCGAGAAGTTCCATTGATAGTCAAAAAAATTATATTTACAAAAATTGCCCCAAAAAAAAATTATTATAAGGTGATCAGCATGCTTTGAATTTATATTCAAGTTTGTATTGGCTGGAAGATGTACCAGTTTGCCTTGATGCTCTGTATCTTGTGATTTTTTAATGAAATATTTCAGTCTTTTAAACCAAAAAAATATGGATACTACTTGTCTCCTTATTAGGGGTGGGCATCAATTCGGCGGAACCGAACCATAATTACCAGTTTGGTTTGATTTTGACCAAGAAAAAGTCAAACGGTTTAAAAACCAAACCGGACCGTATATAGATTGGTTTGGTTTGGTTTTGAGCTTTTGTAAACCGGCTTAAACCAAATCGGACCATTTATGTGTATATTTATTTATTTATATTTTATTTTACATGTGTAATACTCTAATTAATTAATAACTATATATGAATATTTGAATTGAGCTATATTAGTTAGTGAAATATAAAGTTTTATGACATTTTGAGCTTTAGGATGGTTTCGTACTCTAGAAAATGATTTATGTATGAAGCAAGTTGTGATTTTTGTTGTTGTTATAATTGGGCTAACAATGTTGAAAAAATGCAAAAAGAAATAGAATTGGGCTTAGGCCCGAACCGGCAAACCAAACTGAACCAATCCATCTTAAATTGGTTTGGTTTGGTTCGGTTTCCTTTATAACTTTTATTCAAACCAAACCAAACCAAATTGTTATATTATAATTGGTTCGGCCGTAGTTTTGAGGTGAAACCGATCCAATCCGGACCGTGCCCACCCCTACTCCTTATACTCATTCTTCCTGTAAATCATAGTTTGACACAAATACAAAAATAATTCATTAAAAACATAACAAGAAAAACTTATGCACACATGTCACACTCCCATTGGCAGAAATGTAGAAACTATCGTATTTTCCATAAAGTATATACAAAGCAAAGCCTACATTAAAGGCCCATATGAACAAGTGGGCCCAATTGTAAAACATTACCGAGCCCAAAATAAGCAAAGGCTCAAATAAGCACAGTAGAACCCAAAAAAGTACAAACCCGACACAAGGATGGAGGGGGTGAGAGAGAACACCCAAGCTCACACTATGTCCACGGTCTTAATAATTCGGACATTTTCATATCTTCAATATTTTTCGAAATCAATCATTATCTTCATCGCCAGAAGATAAATTTTGTAGCTCCAAGTATGACCCATCATGATGCACCACATCACGCACCACCAATAAGCAGAAATAATAGGCCCACACCATTGCCAGGATGCCATCACCTGAATATATTGCCCAATACAATAAGAAAGGATTTTTAGTTTTGTTATTTTTTGTTGTTTTAGATTAATTATTCTATAGACAGGACATTCGATCTTTAAAAACCGTGTTGAGAAAACCTCATTTCAACACAAAGTTGATCCATTTGTTGACATGATTGATTGTCTATGGTATAAAATCACCATTTAGAGCTTAAATCTTATGATGGCTTCAATTTTAGGTTTTACGTCTCATATGTCTGATACTTCAAATCTAAAATTGAAGTTTTAAAAGGTCATTTTGTACCACAAATAATCAACCTTGTTAAAGTTGAATAAAATTGATTAGGACAAACTACAGTAAACCCCCCAATTTATAGGGTTATTTACAATTGCATCCCAATTTATGGGATATTTACAATTACATACACAACGTCACTGAAACCCTACAAAATGCCCCCTCCGTCAGTCAGACCGTTAGTGAATTTATTAAATGCTGATGTGTCAAAAGTGGGACCTATTTTTTTATGACGTGGACTAAAAAACCAATAAAAAAAATATTTTACTGTTTAAATTATTTTTAAATTATTTTAAAAAAATCTCTCTCTCTGTGAGAACCCAGACCCAGAACACTCTCCCTTTCTCTTCCTCCATAGCCTCTACCACCAAACCCTGAATTCCAATTGCTTCCACGGATGGCAATAAGCAATGATAGCTAACCGATATCACAGACCCAAGCTGCAGGAACACATCAAATCTTTGGGTTTAAACCAAAACGAATTAATTTCCGACCAAAAAATCAAAAGCAGAGAATCTAAAGGGGTTTTAACTCTCTCTCTCATATAATTTATTTTTTGGTGCGCCGTCCATCATCACCCTCTCTCTCATATAATTTTTTTTTCTTCCATAGTTTTCTCATCTCGGCATTTCCACCTCTTCTTCTCTTCTCGCCGACTCATCCACTATCGAGCCGGCGCTTCTCTCCCGATCCCTCTAGCATCTTCTCCGTACCGCCAAACCCAAGTCAATCAAATCCAAATCTGAGGTAATTTCTCCCGCTGTAATATCCGTGCTGAACTGGTTTCGGCTTCTCTGTCATATTTTTGTGAAGCTGACCTATTCTTGCTTTCTTGTTGTGTATGGGTCTGTGCGTTTTGATGTTATTTTCTGAGAAATTTTAATACCTGGGTTTTCAAGGTGCTGTTGATTTGGTTATATTGTTGTGTTTTTCACATTGAATTAAATTGTTTGATATTGATTTTGTTCTTAATCTGTTATTTATTTATTTATTGGTTTCTTCTTTAGTTTTTCAGTTACCTCCCGGATCTTAGGTTTGCTCCTTGCGACTCTCTCTGATGAGGTGATTGATTATGTAATTGGCACAAAGACGGCTCGTGAGGCTTGGTTCGTGGATTGTGGGGTGGCTGGGGTTGCGACGGGGGCGGGGCTAGGTTCTTGAGTTACGACTATGATGGCTGGAGATGGGGGTGAGGTTATGGCAGGGATGGTTCTGGGTTCTGGGTTCTGAGAGAGTTCTGGGTTCGTTACAGGCTGGGATGAGAGAGAGAGAGAGAGAGAGAGAGAGAGAGAAAGAAAGGGGGGGTTCGTCGGGAGGGAGAGATTTTTTTAAAATTTTTTTTCATCTTCCTTTTGATTTTTAAAATTTAATGATTTTAATTTTTTTAAACTTAGTTTTTAAAAGAAAGTATATAATTTTTTATTGGTTTTTAGTCCACGTGGAAGTCTACGTCATAAAAAAATGGATCCCACTTTTTACACGTCAGCATTTAACAAACTCACTAACGGTTTGGCTAACGGAGGGGGCATTTTGTAGGGTTTCCGTGACGTTGTATATGTAATTGTAAACATCCTATAGATTGAGATGTAATCGTAAATGACCCTATATGTTGGGGGATTTACTGTAGTTTGTCCAATTGATTATAAGTAAGATTTTCTCTACACGTCGGTTCATTCTTGTGCAAAGACAATCGCTAATCCATATATTATGTAAAAATATAAGTTATTAGTAAGGGTCAAAGAAATTTAACAGTATAGGTTTCTTTAATAATATAAAAATAGATTGTACATATTGTAAGGGGACAAGGGCATACCTATAAGGAGCATATTAACCCAGGACATGCTATGTGGGGAGTGGCATTCATAATACCCAACATGATTCTTGCATACGGTGTCTGCAGAACAAGAGTTCCCAATCTCGCACTCATTTTCGTCTGGAATATTATTTAATTAAAAGATCAAAATTAATCATGTGAAATATAGATAACCTGCTCACTAATTCAAAATCCAACCCAAAAAAAAAGAAAGAGTACAAAATTGAAAGACAGTGTTTGTTTGTTGATCATTATAAAACAAATTAGAAATAATTCCAAGTAACCAAATGTGCCATTTAGTGCCATAAGATTGTTTACCTTGACATCCCAGTAGAAGATATGGATTTCCCTCATAACCCGCATTGCAGGAACATTCAAGCCTGCTTGAGGATTTATATATTGAAGAGCTGCCACCATAACTTCTGCAATAGAAGGAGGACTCAGAATCCACGACTATGGGATTTACTTCTACAACGGCTCCAAATACATCGATCGTGGGATGGTATAAGCTCCATTCTAGCATTACAGGAACATGTTCCATATGATGGATGGCAGAAAAATTATTTATTGAATTTCTGGCAAACCACTTGAACCAGCCCTGGTCTACCAAAAATGCATAATTGCATGAACTACTTGTCGAATCATGAACCTGGAAACTAGTATTGAAGGCAGAGAGAAACCAAGGGATGGGGGTCTGGCAGAAATCAACACCCTTCTTTTTCTCATTTGTCGAAAAGTTGTCACATTCAGGCTTGCAACCGGCTGAAATGGTAGAGCCATTTGAGTCTGAGGTGATTGTGGCCATAACGCCGCAACCCATTGCAGTGAATATGTTCTTCTGGGAGAACACAAAAGGGCTTCCCTCCAAGTTGGCCGCTTGGAGAATTGGCTTGTTAGTATTGCAGTTAGAAGAGAGGGTAATTGGGTTTGCTACATTTAGTGTACCTTTAACAGAAATTTCTAGCACCTCTAGATTGATGACGTTCAAGAAAGGTTTGGTTGAGTTGACACATTTTATTTGAAACCAGTCGTCAATGTAGCAACCTTCTCCGATTCCAAAAGGGTATGGGATCTCCACGTCACCGCAGCGCGATTGACAATTAGGCTTTGCTAATAAGGGTACTGCTTCTGATGGTGCTGCTAGCATTGCACTACTCATACACCACAAGAACAGAGTGATATGACCTAGAAACAGGACAACATCCATTGTTCTGCTTTACCTTCTTCCTTCTCTCTTTAATTTCCTATATGACTAGTAGGAAGCTAGAAAAGCAAATGATTTTCAAATCTCAACCTTTTTCAGAAAAAAAAATTAAAAGAAAAGTTGTTTTATATATTGTGTTCAGAGTCAGAGATGGTTATTTCCACCTTCCTTCTCTACATTAATTTCTAACAATATTCAAGGAAGAATTGTTCCCCTTAGGAAGAATTGTACACACGGCTTTCTCGACACTCTTCTTAGTACTTGGAGGCTAAGTCAAAATTTATATTCAGATTTCTACATGTATATATATTAACTCTAGCAGCCATACTTGACGATTGGAAATAATATAGGTGACTTGGTTATGAAATGCTGAACTATCCCCACCATTAATTTATAAGGTGAATTTTCTTTTGCTTTTAGAAGTTTTTTCTTATCTTACTGTTGAAAAATGTGAATCTCTCAACATAATTTCACCACCACTAATTAAATATTGGGGTTTTATTATTTTATGTTTGACCCATTCAAGACGTAGGGCTCGTTTGGGAATGTTTCTTTAGGAAGTACTTCTGCTCATAAGCGCTTCTAACAAAAGCGCTTTTATTATAAAAATCTTGAATTTTCATAAAAAATTAAAGTGATTCGTGGAAAAGCACTTGGGAGTGCTTCCTGAAGAAGCACATAGCAGGTGCTTCTTCAGGAAGCGCTTCTATGACCCAGAAGCGCTTCTATGACCCAGAAGCGCTTCTAAACTTTTTTGCCAAACGCTATCAGAAGCGCTTTTAGTTATTAGAAAGCGCTTTTGGCCCTTTCAGAAGCACTCCCAAACAAGCCCGTAGTGTCTCTTAATTACAATCCCTTGCTTCAAGGGAACACTCTTTGAATTATTTTTTTGTGAATTTTTTTGGTTCAACACATGGAAGGAAAAGGTCTGTGATATTCTTTTCCATTGTAAATGCTTAAAAAAGAACAATCAGGGCCTCACTTCTCTCAATCTCATAACCAAATATTAAACTACCGCATATACTTCTTTTTCTTAGCATCCAAAGTAAAAATGACATGAAAACTGTTGCGGTGAGAAGCCAAATTTGGTCTTCCTCTTTTATGAATTCTCAATTTATAGCCAATGAAATATGCTCAAGAAATAATGCTCTTTCCACAGCGAAGATCAAGGGTTTTTGTAAGTCTTTGATCATCCCTTTGAGTCTATAGAGAAAATTGTAGCTTTTGCATTCACAGTGTGTAAAGTCTTGTGCCTATAACTAGAATTGCATCCCAACATGCTCTACATGAAAACGCCGCTGAAATGAAGTTTGAACACTTTCATGGGCTCATACATAGACCACCAAGTCTGAGTGTTCGTCATCTGCAGATCTCTTCAGACGATCAGCCGCATTTACAACCTACGAAAAAACCGCAATCAAAATCATTGGCGACAATGTGACCAAATGCAGTTCATGTTTACTATATCTGATCATATGATACTTTCGTCAAAATTAAATCACCTCGGCATCCCAATTTGTTCTGGCGGTGAGAACAATTAGAGCTACTGTTTGTAAAAAAACTCCAAGAAGCATCCCCCACCAAATTCCCTGAAAAGGCCAAAAATGCATCATGTTCTATCACAAATCCTCAATGACTTTATTAGAAAGAGGGATGAGAGGTTCCTTACTGCCACTCCCATACTGGTTTTAAACCCAAGAACACATCCGATTGGAAGACCGATAATGTAGTAACAAGTCAGGTTAACATATGCCACAACAGCTTGCCATCCACTTCCAATTGCCACACCTGAAATTCCACACAGCTAAATTTAGAAAATGATGCCTAGAGGGCTAACAGTTTGTGCAGACCTGGTTTGTTCATCTACTGCTTTTATCATATATCGCCATACCTGAGAGTATAGGTTGAATGCCATTCAAGAAAACAGAGATGGCTAGCAATGGAGTTAAATCAGACACTGCCTCGACAACCTCGGGATCACTTGTAAATAGCTTGCTCAATCCGACTCGGAATATCAATATAATTGCAGTGAAGATTATACTAATCAGGATGCTTGTTCCTGTCACTACAAACACCGAAAATTTGGCCACTCTTGGATTACCAGCCCCTAGCTCATTACTGACTCGAACACTGCATAAGCCAAATAATCTCGTTATGATTAGAATACTTGTTTTGTCTCCGTCACTATAAAACATTGAACATGTAAAGGATGAATTTAAAATTCTGGGATGTACCTGGCTGCCGCACTTAGGCCTAACATAAATTGCAAACTGAAGTTCCAGTAGTTCATGCTGGAAAGATATATCACATCAGAACATGTAAAGTTAGAAAGAAACCTCGGTTAGTAGAAGGTTAAACAGATTGCATAAACAAATTCCATACTTACGAAATCGAGATTGAGTCTAGTGAGACTGTAGGGTTGGGGAGGAGCCCTGATATGAGGGTTAACCCTTGGTTGTACCATATCTCCAAACTACATTAATACATGATCAGGCGCAAATTATTATTCGAAATTATTCGAAAGGGAAAAGATATGGAGATCACTTTTTTATACGACGTTAGTGGACCACCTTACGTAGTACATGAGATTGAGCCTCACTGGTGGGTGGGCCATGACGTGACTGGGACAAGTCTGGCATAGAGTCCCGCCCTTGGGGAGGGAACTTATTTTCTCTAACGTGTTGAACAGTAGCCCAATTTAATGAGTCCAGTTCCATCATCGTTAAGTTCACTAACCATATGACCCAGGACACGTATCCATTTTAGTTGAATTTGTCATGTCCTGACCCGCCCACCAGACTAGGCTACATCAATCAACATAATAAGATAGTTGACTAAGGAGGTTTGGTAAAACCGTTGCTTTAGCATTAATGTCCACACCTACCACAGCATGATAGCAGAGGCAACAGTCAACTTAAAATAAGGCCACATTCCTCTGAAGGCTTTCCAGGACAAGCCAGTCCAAGTTTCCTTGCAGTTGGGGCTTAGAAGAATATAAAGGCCATATATAACGACAAGAAGCCACCATGAGAGGCTCAGTGTAAGAGCAGCCCCTAGTAGGCCATAGCCCACCACAAAAACTACCAACCAAGTGAGAAGAATGTGTAGTATGAAAACTCCAACAGATATGTAGGCCAGAGGGTTGACTATGTTCTGTGCTTGAAGGAACCTCTGCTGAGGGCAGTTTATGGCAAAGGCATAAAGTTGAGGGATTATGCCCCTTGCAAAGATTTGGCCCTGCTCTGCTATTTCTTCTGATTGGCCTATGGCTATAAGTATTGGACCTGACCACCAATACACAAAGGTAAGGAGAACTGCTGCTCCCAAGTGCAAGATTATTGCTCTTTGGCATATAATTCCCATTGCTGGTAAGTGTTTGGCTCCATATGCTTGCCCACAAACAGTTTGCACAGCACTCGCCATTCCTAACTTTGAATTGAAAGGAAGAGTGTAACATATGTTAGATTATATATAGAAAAAATGCTCTCTTGCTAGATCGTCTAACAACATATGATATTTATGTTGCAGGGAAAATGACCATTGATCAGGTTGGATCTTGCCCGAACATGTGGACTAAATTCACAGTCTGACAATATAAGCATTTGTTTGGCAGCAACTTGGGCAAGAAAGCATTATGCATAAGTTGATTTCTCAGTCCAAAAAAACAAAAACAGTTTTAGTTCAACCACCAAAAAAAAACATGGAGATGAAATTGTTCTAGCTACATGAATTTTGGATGCATACCATAATGCCATAAGCAAGACCTTGAATTCCAACACTAGCAATAGAGGCTCCAGCAAGCTCCAAGGCATTCAATTGCCCACAAAACATAAGGGTGACAAAGCTAAGCATGTAATTGAAGACGGAAACGGTGATAGATGAACCAGATAATGTCCAGAGGAGCCTTGACTCCCAAGCAACTAGCCTAGACCACCATCGAAGTTCAACTGGCCTCCGTTGCTCCAGAAACTCTTCAATGGAAGTGGATGACAAGTCAGCAATCCGAGACTGCTGGTCATCAAGCCTGAGTAGTAGCGGCTGCTGGTACTCCTCCGCCGATCCCATGTAGTTAATTAGTATGTCAGCCTCTGTGCCGCCACTACTCAAGGATTGCAAAACTTTGTGTTTTTCTTGGAGGAAGCAAGGGTGACATATGTTTGTATGAGGTTGAGGTCATATTCTTATATAATAAAGGGAAGTAACTGTACCACCTGACAGTCTTACTACCGGAAATGTTAGGTACCAAACAAGCAAAAAGGGAATGCTTTATTTTATTCATATGCTTACCCAGCAAGAGAATAGCTACAAGTTTCCTATTTTTGCGTGCAAATTCCTCCAAACGTTGCACAATTCAAAGCCAAAAGGGAGACACGGAAATCAATTACTCCGTTATAATTTTGTTACAATGCAAAACTAACGATGTATGCACATGTGCATTTTAGATTGTTCCATTGTCATAACGGACTGCGTTATTCCCTATCAGTGGGGCTCCATTTCAGCGTCTTTTTGGGCTCTGAATCGGAAGCATGCTTCTTTTTTTTGGTCAAAATCTGTTCTGCCTTGGGTTTATCTAAATCTTGGTAGCTTTGTTAGATATAAGCGTGTGTATCTAATGGTCAACAGCATTGTGACCTTTAGGTTTGTTTGGCTCTATTTGTTTTGGCTCTCTTGTTTCTAGTTGAGCAAACTTAATGATATTTCCAAGCGGCCTTAAAAGGGAGCGGCCCTAAAAAAGTTGGGCAAAACCCATTGCGTTGAAAAAGCCAACCGACATACAAAGGACTTCCTAAAAATTCTGCTTTTTTGGCCCTATGTCCCTTTTCCCTTAGTGCTGAAAACTTTTCCTTGTGAAAATTTTAGCATACAATATTGAATATGTGCCAATAATGGTTGCTTCAGTATTAATTTGTTTTATGCACACCACTGCTAAGATGTGTCAGAATCCTTCTGGAAGGCAACTTGAATATGGCTTTACATGACAGAAAGATTATTAGTATGTCAAAAATACTACTTCTATTGATTTTCAAGCACAACTAATAATATAAATTTGAGTGACAGTGCTTTATATGATGAAGTTTAGGAAAAAAAAAAAAGGATGGGATAGAAATTGTTTCTTTGTGCCATCCAAAGGGGAAAAAAAATCATTTGTACCATCTCAATTCGTTATCTTGTGTACAATTTCTGTACTGCCCGTGTGGGATTTATTTATGTGAATTTAATCCAACCTTTAGAGGAGAAAAAGGAATACCAATAACTGTACGTCGAAACTCTCCTAATTAGTCGTTGAAGGGTAAGTGAAAATTTCTCATATGCATGTTTAGTAGCCATACTTGACCAATTGAAAATATTAGGTGACTTGATAACGAAAGGCTGAATATGATATCCACACCATGAATTATATGTCATCAGCCTCCCTATTTAATAGTCAATAAATTTCAAATCAGCTTAGCGGTGCAACTCCGAATCAGCCAAGGTAGGCGAATCAGCTTTGGACTGTGGAGAAATATTTTATGTGGGGGGGGGGACCGGAAGAAAATGGAATGTAAGGAAACAATGATATTAATATATAAAGACAGAATATAATGAAATAAATAAATATAAAATTCCTTCCTTTGTCTTTATGGTTAAAAGAAAACAATGATGAGAGAATGAATCACACTAAATCTCATCATAACCAAAAATATCAGATATAAAATAATGGGATATGCTGTGTTTCAAAATTTGGTGAGGACTGATATGCAGCTTTCTTTGTGTTTACCCTCCTTGCAGAGTCCCAATATAAATGCATTATAAGTCACGATATTAGCATTTACTTGATTCCTTGACATCTCCTCAAAAAGCCTACTGCCCATCTCGCTATTACCTTCTTGGCTGTACCCTTGTATCAAAGTATTGTAAGTTACGGTATCGGAAGCAACATTCACAGCTTTCATCTCACTAAAAATCAACGTTCGGAGAAATTTTTGTAGCGAACAGGTACACCAGCTGGTTGGTGTACCCACCAATAGGAATAAGACACATGTAATTATTTATTTTTAGCCTTCAAATTGTAGTAACTTTTAACTCCGTTAGCCTTTTAACTCTGTTAGTCTTTTAATTTATCAATTTTCAGTTTTTCAAACAAAACCCTAAAGATACAAATTTTCTCGGACATTAACCCTTTTGCCGTCAGATACACCAGCCTGCTGTACGTTTTCAACTACTCTATCCATGGACAAAGAAAAAGGTAATGACCTGCACCCTACTCCCACATGCCTTTACTTTTTTAGTTTTCGGGACTATTTCATGAGAGTTTTGGTTTCATTGGATTATTATATTGTGGTTTGAGTTACTCCTGACTAAGTCAACATGTAGTATACATACATATATATATTTATATTGGCTTTGGTCCAGGTTACTTTTGAGTTACTGTTTCATGAGTGGTGGCCAGTAAAGAAGAAAGGAAAAGACGCCAGCCAAAAGAAAAATGAGTAAAAAAATAACTAAAATAGGGAAAATAGGGCTGGCACCACTTCGTAGCTTGCGGCAGCCTAATTGTTTGTTTTCTCCTTTTGCTTGCGAAAGCTCTGTACCAACTGTGACTTTTTGTGTAGTCTTTTAAAGGCTTAAGAGATATATAGTGACTGCTCTCAATTTGGATTGGTCACAAGTATTCCAGATAAGATAAATATGGGATTGGGTGTGTAAAGTCTGGTTTTACTTGGAAATAAATTCTAGAATTGTTGAATAGCTATCGGGTTGGATTCAATCGGCTGCTAGGTACCAAAGCTTTTCTGATGTGGACTCCTTGCTCATGGGCTAACTTATAACAAATATCAAAGGCCCGAAATAAATGAGTCATTTACTTATGAAAATCTTAAAATCTCCAAATTGTCTCAAAGTGGGCCACACTTACCCATTAATTTCCAATTTTTTGAATTGCGTTGGTTTGATCGTATCAAGGGTACCTAGGTAGTCTACCATCTCAATAGACGCAATCGAAACCAAATTTGAATCCCTAATTTATCCTAACCAAATTCTCCCAAACATTTTTCCAAACTTCCGAATTATGTTGGTTTGATCCAAACAGAATCCCTAGTTTATTCTTAACCAAATTCACCTCAAATACAATTCCATATTGAATCTCTGGTTGATGCAGCTAAATTCACTCAAACACTCCTCAATACAATTCCAATCAAATTTTCATTGCAATGAGTCATTTATTCATTGCAATTCTTTGAATTATGAGTGACTTAATTCCCACAAGGGATATGTAGGCACCCTAAAGTTCGACTTAGGAGCAGCCACAAAACCAAACATACATGTTTTGTTTCTTTATGATGTAATCAAAGGGGGTGTTTTCTTGAAGCAAAGGATTGTAATTAAGAGACACCGCGTCTCGAATGAGTCAAACTTAAAATAATAAAACCCCATTATTTAAATAGTGGTGGTGAAATTATGTTGGGAGGTTCACATTTTTTCTTCGGCATAATTTTTGGCACGCTCGGTGGGATCCATTTTCCTTTTCATGTCCAATCATAAGGTGACTAATGTTTTTATTAATTTGTGTTTGTCATAGGTTAACAAAACCCGATAAACGATGACACCACAAGTTACAATTTTCTTCCACAAGATCAAAACTATCAGGAATGCGTGTACCAAACGAGTAGGCTTCAGAAAAACTTTCGTTGTTGGTGAGATCTTAAAAATAGTTTGGAGTTCAATACCGAACAAGTGTTTAGATCTTTAAATCACTATTTGAAAACTCTTGTTTTAAAAGTTTTTTAGTTTACTTTTTTGAGTAGGATACCAAACAAGACCTTAATGTTTTAAAATTGAAAAGAGATTATAACGTTTGATCTTGATTGTTTATTGATGGGTTTGTATGTGGGTGTTGGAGTTGGGTAATTAGGATGGATGATGGGGATGGTGCCCAATTCGTTGCCCCCCATCCTTTTCCAACATATGATCTGATCCTCTTTGAAAGACCAATTGAGCATGAAGATTGGGCAAGGGAAAGAAAGAAAGAAGGAGAGGGAAGGGAGGAGAGGTTGGCTTGTGGTGAAGAGGTACAGGGTTGCAGCCCGTGTTGTGAGGTTGGTGTTGGATGTGTCATATCTTAAGTCATTAGATTATTGAAACGATTGAGATTTAGTAAAATATTAGTAAATGCGTAATATCCAAATGTAGAGGCTCGAGATCCAAAAAAAGTACATTATTTATATTAAAAAAATAGGCACATGATTTTTTAAAACATAGGTACATTAGTTATTAAAAAGATACTTACATATGTAGGTCCAAAATACAGGTACGTTATTTATTTAAAAATTTTAGATAGATTATTCATAAAAAAATAGCTATACTATTTAGGTACAGTAATTTTTTTTTGTAGTATGTATGTTGTTTATCTATATATATATATAATAAAAAGTTAAGTAGATTCTTTATATAAAAAAAAATAGGTGCATTATTTGTTAAAAAAAAATCATAATTAGGACCCACCTATACTATACGAGGTACGTTATTTATTTATTTTTAAAAATAGGTAGATTATTCATAAAAAAAATAGGTATACTATTTAGGTACAGTTTTTTTTTTTTTTTTGGGTGTAGTATGTATGTTGCTTATATATAATTAAAAAAAAAGTTAGGCAGATTCTTTATAAAAAGTAGGTACATTATTTGTGAAAAAAAAATAATTAGGACCCACCTATACTCCAGAGGCAATTTGCACAAATAGGTTACCCTCAAACACTAAGGACATGTTTATTAATGAGGAATTGAGGGCATGTTTACGTATCAGTAATGGAGAAAGTAAGGAATCAGAGAATTTAGGAATCGGGGAACTACTGAATCAGTATGAAAAGAATCATTCCCATTAAGCTGTTTACTAAACATATGGAATTAGCAAAGGAATGAGGTTGATTTCCATTGTTATTGTTTACTAATTTTCATGAATCAGAATCCAAATTAATTTGATTACTAAAATGCCCTGCACATTTTCACCACAACACATATATAATTCTCAAATTGGCTAAGGAGACCAAACTAATCTGGTAGCAAACTAGTAAGGCTGTGTAAACATGAGGAATCAATATGTTGAACAAGATGAACAACAATAGGCCAGTTCAATGATAATGTTAATAACACCTTTGTCAAGAGTCAATTTCAAACGACTTTCACCTACGTAACTAATAAACAATCAAATAATAATGACCTGCATAATCTTCATACTACCAAAAAAAGAGATATATAATCTCCACAAAAGTCTTTATCTATGACCGTACTATGTTTTGTGATAAATGTGAAGACAGAAGATAGATAGATAGAATGATTTACATAGCACAAGGTGTTGCTGCTGCTTATGAGAGGTTGTGTTTGCAACGATAACGTGAAAAAGAAGTTGGAGCGTCTTGGAACTTATTGCGTGAGTTTTTAATTTTTTTTTGGGTTTGGGGTTTTTTGGAATTATGGTAAAGTAGTAAAGGTATTTTTGGAAGTTATTAAGAGAAAACAAGAATGGGAATCGTATCGACTACCCCTCCCTAGGTGATCTGATACCTAGTTTTGAGGGGATGTGATTACAGATTTTGAGGTGAGGCCCACTTATTTTTTCATTCCTGATTGCAAGTTGTTTGCACTAAAACTAGATGGATAGTAAGTAGACCAACTTAAAGATGAGATGGATGTTGAAGGTGAGGACCCTCAGTATGTGAGAGCATTCGGTAAGTAAATAGGCATGCATATAGAAGACAAATGTACGTGGTTCACCTGAATAATGGGCTACGTCTACGAAGAAGTATGTTCTCATTACGATAATGTGAGTATACATTGCACATAGGTTTAGACTCAAGGAGAAGAGGAAGAATACCGAAGACCGAGAGCCGAAGGTTGAAACCTGAAGGCTGAGTATCTGGTATGATCCGTGGGCTTTTAAGTGGGCTCATGGGTAAGCCCATGAGGCCCCAGTGAGCCATATGGAGCCCTAGTAGCCTGCCCAAATCTCCCCCCTCCTCTTGAAGGGGAGATGTCTCCATTTATAGGGAAGGGAGAGTCCCCTTCTCTTGTGTTTTGTCGATGTGGGACTCCCTTTCCTTTGCTTGGATTGGCTTGGGAATGCTTGGCCAGATATTATACAAACACAAGTAAACGCAGAGGAAGTCATAAATGGAAATCATTCCCTTCCCTCCCATACCCATTACCGATACGTAAACATGCCCTGAAGTAAGTAGGAATCAGGTTAACCAGGAATCGGACTCATGCATTCCAATTAAGTTGTTTACTAACTGTTAGGAATCAGAATGAAAATAAAATTGATTCCCATTAAAACTATTTACTATTGCCAGGAATCAGAATCAAAACCAATTTCATTACCAAAATGCCCTTGTACAAAACAAATTTATTTTGTTCAAATAGTTTTTTTTTTGTTTTGAGGACCTTTCCTATTAAGAGGAGTGATAATATACGAAACTCACACACACAACACGGATGCTGGCCAAATTGATCATCACTGTCAACTTTATATAGAAAAACAGCAACATTGAAATTAAATGGTATACCATGGACATGATAGCGGAAGTCCCAGACGTACATGCTTATTATTTATAGCCACATATTTTTCTTTATATGTTTGAATAAATATAAAAGAAAAGAGGACAGAAGGTGGTTGATCTGATTATTGGTTGTGTTGTGTTCAAAGAAAGTTCCTTTGCACCTTCCAGCTGATTAGTCCAAGAATTGTCTCCAACATGGTATTCCAAAACATTCCGTTCAGGTTTCCACATATGTATGGTCTAGCAGCCATACTTGACAGATTAAACATACAAGGTGACTTGATGATGAAAGGCAGTCAGTCATTCTGTGAATAGCCAAAGTTAAAATCAGCGCATATCAACGAAACATTTCAAAGAAGAAAATTCATCACCCCTTGAAAGCATCTTAGGAAAATTTTCTTTTGGTTTTTAGAACGATCTTATAATTAATCGTTACTTGAAAAATTCATTGCTCCTTGCATGGTGTTGGATTGCGTCACCGAGATCAAAGAGTTCTGTTAGGCTCATCCCCGTCAGTCTGTGTAGAAAGGACTTGGAAAACTAGGAAATCAAATTTCAGTTTTAAATTGTCATATATAAGCAAGAGCTACAAAAGAAAAAATGTGTGTTGTATAAAAACAAATTTTTGTTCAGTGTCCTGGAAAGCAATTTCTATTAGGAAAGGAACTGGACAATTCTTGCTCCTCTCTCTTTAGTCACCGATTTGATCTCTAGTTGGAAGCTTGGGATATTATTTAGCAAATCAAATGTTCATTCTCAAGTCTAAACCTTCTCTATAGCTAGGATAAAACTAAAGAAAAAGGATAATAATTAAGGAAGGTGCAGAGATAGTTCTTGTTCCCTTCCTGATGCAGCGCTGCTAGGCAGGAAGGAGAATTCGTGTCAGTCCGTGATCCATGACTTTTATAAGTCAAGTCCACTCAACTGTACAAAGGACCACCCCAGACCTATAAATCACTCTTCTCAATGAACAAAGGAAAACAGAAGGTGACTTTATTTTAGACCATGATTTAATAATGCAGTACTAGTCGTCCTCATAATTTTCAAATTCAATTGAGGCTTACAAAATATGAGTCAAAGAAACAATATAAGTTGCTAGGTTCTCAACTTTGTTAATATCCATGCTTAAAAAGATTGTTCTATCTTTACATGATGTGGGATTTCATGAGTGCATGGAGAAAACTTTAGCTCACTAAGAAAAACTACATAACAAAATTTGAGTTTTAATTTAGGGTTTAATCATATGTGACCAAGATGTTAATGTTTAATCCCTTGTTGTAACTCTCGGACAAAATGTGCTCGAGCATATTTTCTAGTATAGAAAGAGCTCGAGCTTGTTTTGGTAGAGATTTTGTCTGACGTGTTTTTTCAAAAGCCAAGTTGCTTCTGATATTTTGTAAGGCTAAATATTATTAGCTTTTAATTTAGTAAGGGTTGATGTATGTGAAAAAGGTGTACTACACAACTCGTTTAGATGTATCAAGAGAGGAAAACTCTCTTAATTAAGAAACCTAAGCAATCAAAAATATCAGAAAAATATCTCTGAGAAACAAATCTGAGTTTTAGACCTCTGACTTCAGACCAAAAAAAAAAAAAAAAAGGAGACCTCTGATTCATCTTGTTTCCATTATTCTCTTCTCTCATCTTGCATAAAATCCAACACAACAAACAGAGCTAGAAAATTTCCTTACAGATAAGGTGATAGTCTAAAAGATGATTCCAAGTCCAAAAACCGAGGATATATAATTACAACAAATATTTGTTCACTGTGTATTGAAAAACAATAGTGGTTGTACATCGAATGAAGAACCTGTACCGCCATCCGTACAAGGACCTGTTGATGTAGAAACAACATCCCAAACCTCATTTATTTCCTGAGTTTGGACACATCGAACCTCTGGGAAAACTTGTTGAACATCAGAGTCAGCTCTAACTGACAATTGAATTCCCTCCAACTCCACTGCTACTTCTTTCATAGTAGGACGATTCCTTCCATTCAAATTCAAGCATCTAACGGCAAGGTTAGCAACTGCTGTAATCTTTTCCTTTCTACCATCCTTCATAACTTGAGAATCAAGAATATCAAATAGAAGATTATTCTCCATGGAAAGCAGGAAATAAGTTGCTAGACTTCTGCTTTCTTGTGAACTCATCAAAGAAACTGCTTTTTGTCCAGTCAAGAGCTCAGCAAGGACCACGCCAAAGCTATAAACGTCACTCTTCTCTGTAAATTGGCTTGACCGGAAGTACTCCGGGTCCAGATAACCAAACGTTCCATGTACTAGTGTAGTAAGGTGCGTTTGATCAATGGAAACTGATCTTGAAGTCCCAAAGTCAGCTACTTTTGCTCTGTACTTTTCATCCAAGAGTATATTAGAAGACTTGATGTCTCGGTGGTAAATGGGAAAGGAAGCAGCTGAGTGTAAGTAGGAAAGAGCTCCTGCAACTTCAATGGCAATTCGCAAGCGCATTTCCCATGTAAGACAAAACTCCTCATTTGGGTGATGAATATACTGAGAAAGCGTTCCATTGGGTATGAATTCATAAACCAAAAGGGGGACTTCAGTCTCTAAACAACACCCCAATAGTTTAACCACATTTCTGTGAATAATTTGTGAAAGAATGACAATTTCATTTATAAATTGTCCGACTTCTCCTCCAGTAACTATTTTTGACTTCTTGACAGCAACAATTCTTCCATCTGACAACATTCCTTTATAAACAGTACCTTGACCTCCTTGACCAAGAATTCTATCTATGCTGAATTTGTCTGTGGCTTTGTCTAAATCCTTTGAACTGAACAACTTAATTTTCTCAATATTAACTTCACCAGAAGATAATTGCTTCTCCAACAATAAACCTCCATTTTGTTTAAAAAACTTTTGCTTGCGTTTGATGTCCTTCCTCTTCTTTATAACTTTGTGCGACCACCAAGCTCCAATGAGTAGAAACAACAGTCCAATAACACCGCCAGCAACTGAGTACAAAATATTGATAACGTGATCAAGAAGATTTTTTTTTGTGAAAAATATCTGTAATGTCAAATTTTCCACCAAAGGGCCCAAAGTTTAATTCATTTTAGAGTTTGAAAGTGCATTGGCATACCTAAAACGCCCAGGTGAATCTGTAGTCTTGGTTGTATATCCGGGATCAAGCATAAAAAGTCCCCTGGAAGATTTCTACAAATGCCGCGATCACCACATGTATTGGAGTTTTCACATTCGTCGATATCTGGAATATATAATGGGGGAAAAAAAGAAAAGAAGGGATGGTTTTAATTATAATTGGTACACAACTCCGAAGAATTTCTTCAGGTATCTACAAAATCAATTAAGGAAATCCAAATGAATATCCATAGCTCATACAGTTGCACTCATCGTTTACCTTAGTTGTTGGTTGAAGAATTTAATTAATACTAGATTATGTGAAGATAGAATAGAACAACTACAAACAATAAAAATTAGGGTAACGTACAAATCAGTACTGAAAAAAGGAATTCTCATAATTTGAGCATGACTTTTGATTTGGACATCTACAATGTTAGGCTTGCGTACCTTGACATCCGTGAAGAAGATAGGGGTTTCCTTGATAGCCCTTTTTGCAGGAACATCGCTCAAACACGTACAGCTCATAATCAAAACGTTTGCAGTTCATGTTGTGAAGGGAAATGTTATTTGTTCCATATATATCCTTTGCGTAATATTGAGTCAACAGCCATTCCAGCACTACAGGGACGTTGTCCATGTCCACAATGGCAGAAATATTTATTGACATAAACCAATCTTGGTCTACCAGGAAGGCATACTTGCATTCCTTTTCACCGTCATTACCCTTTAGCATTGCTCCAAAACTAGTATTGAAGACTGTAAGACCTTCCCAAATGGTGGTCTGGCAGCAGCGCAAACCACTACAGCTATTAGTTGGAAAGATAGTACTAATACTGGTAGTAATATTATCACAAATGGAATAGCACCCACCAAGTGGTGTCCGCTCATCTGTTGTCATCAAGGCAATTACCTCACAACCAAATGAAGTGAATCTGTTTCTCTGCTGGGAAAACTTAAAAGGGCTTCCTAACAAGTTGGGTGCCTGGAGGTCGCTTTTCTTGTTATTGCAATTAGAGAAGGTGATTGGGCTTGTGACCTTAAGCGTGCCTTCAAGAGAAATTTCCAGCACCTCTAAGCCAGTCCGGTTCAAGAAAGCCTTTGGAGGGCTGGCTGAGTTGTCGCATATTATTTGGAACCAGTCGTCCAGGTAACAACCTGCTCCAATTCCGAAAGGATATGGGATTTGAGTGATCCTTCCGCATTGCGACGAACAATTTGGTTTTGCCAAGTATGCTTCTGATGCTACTGCAAGTAGTGCATTACTCATAGACCACAAGAACAGAGTGATATGGAATAGCAACTGGCCAACCATTATGTTTCTTCTTCCCTCTCTTTAATTACCTATCTGCCTGCCTAGTAGGAAGCTTGGAATTAGAATTTAGCTAGCAAAGCAAAATGCTCATTCTTGAGCCTAAGCTTTCTCTCGGATAATACTAAAAGAAAATAAGGAAGGTGCAAAGATAGTTCATATTACCTTCTGCTTCTGGCAACTTCTGCAGCTGCTAGGCAGAGATATATTAATGCCATATCATTGACCTATGAGTAGTACTGTTGCAAGTCAAGCCCACTAACTACGACAAATTATTCAACTTTACCATTTCATTTTCAGAAGAAAAAACGAACACACTGGAGCAAGGAGTTTGAGGTGAATTTTCTTTGCAACGTGTTAGGGAACTTTATTACACCTAAAATGGACCCCACAAAATGACAAATCATACTTTTTATAAATCATTTACTAACTCTTGTACGTGAACCCTTAAATATTTCTTTGCTTTGTCTATTGGCCAACTTGTAGAATATCCCACCACATCGAAGGATGGAAAGTTAGCTTAAAAGCTTAAGAGATGTAGGGCCTCTTATTACCAATTAGTTCAGGGTTTAATGCTCATACTCTACGCCCTACATAAAGGATTAGTAGAATTGATCACGGTCAAATCTGGCTGCGTAGGTTTACTTTTTCCACACAGCTCAATCATAACATAAATCCTAGCCGACAATTGATTCCCTTCATGGCCTATCGACAGGGCCTTGTATTAAAAGCTTCTAAAATTGTCCCGAGGTATAAATGATTCTAAGAAATATCAAAAGGTACTAAAGATGCATAAGCTCTTCCAACTGTCCAAATTACAAGGCCCTGTCAATAGGCCATGAAGGGAATCAATTGTTGGCTTTTTTTTCTTTCTTTTTCTTGGTCGAAAGGAATCAATTGTTGGCTAGGATTTATGTTATGCGGAAAAAGTAAACCTAACAGCCAGATTTGACCTTAATCAATTCTACTTTTCTTTTGGTAACGTATGTGAAAATTGTATGTGTAGAGCTGTCATGATTGTCTGTCTGATATGTCTGGTAATAGAGAATTCAAGTATTTCCTACTCTTTTCTCGGTACCACAAAATATAAATTAATGAAAAAAATATGCAGTTGGGTTCATAGTAATGTCCACATATATGCTCAGTTAATTATTGTGGCCGTAAATATTATTATTTACATACATAGTAATAGCTTGCAAGCTCCAAAAACATTATTATTCTTGACAAATGAATTCAATTATATGACATCATGTTGTATAGCTAGCTACAATCACTGCATAAGAATATGAAGTCCCACATCAGAAACTTGACTAAATGAAATATAATATATAATGAATGACACCACTTCTAATAACATCGAGATCTTTTTGGACAAAACCTCACACCTACTAGGCCTTGTAAAGTTGAGAAACCTAGTTGGTCGGTGCATAATTGTATATCATTTTGTACCCCTATAGCTTATGATTTGGTTATGTTGTTGAGTTAAACTTGTGCTTTTAAATTGCCTATATTTTGAATTGCCAAACAGTAACTAGGTATTTGCAAACACAACATGCAATTGCATTCACAGTTTGCGAAAACCAACTTTCTGTTTGTCAATTACGGGAATGCATTTTTAGGTCATTTTTGTAGGTCAACTTCTTGGCTTTGGTTATGTTATTGATTTAAACTTGTGCTTTTAATCCCTTTTATGTTTATCATTCAGTTCATTGAGCCTTAGATAGCAATGGTGGCTTTGGATATGAAAAGATGCAAAATGGTGCAAAAACGAGCAGACTGAGTTAGCAATTTGTTTCGGCCTTAACTTCCTCCTCCCAACTTGTATTGACCCAATTAATATGTGGTTGGAAAGAAGAGATTCTGAACTGCAAGATGGACCACTCAAAAGTATCATTTGATGAAGCCAAGCCCAATCCGTGGGCCCATCAAAATGCACACCATGAGTCAATTCCAGTCTATTTTCGGCAGTAAACTTGCAAGGGCCAAAACGTACACTTGTACTGCTCAGATGGGAATACATTCTTCATAAAAGTTGTTCCAATGGGTGTCTATTATGACATATCCAAATTTGAGCCCCATTGGATATATATTGAAACCTCAGGCCTTCCTACACCAAGCCTGGTTCAGAAGAATTATTTTTTTCCAGCAACTAAAAGAAAACCCACATGGGTTGGCAGCAAAAGGCAGCCTCAATTGAACACCTTTGAAATCCCATGTGAAGAAAGCTTGAGGTGCAGCAAAAAAAGTATGAGATGGAATTGATTCCAACCACACTAACATAGACAAGATGAAGTGGGAGTTGTGGATTGTATTAAAAGAGGAATGGTGGTGTTGGAATTCATCATGATGTTCCTCCCTCTTAGCCCTATAAATAGAGAAGTCTTCAATCTTCATAAATCACCCCCAAAGGGGGGAGCTCTCAAACACTTCTCTAGAGCTCCCCTCCCTTCTCTCCCTCAAATTCTCTTAGTTTCTCTTTCTAGTTTTCAATTGTTGTAATGAAATCTTTGTGCTGAAATTCTCCTTAAGTTTTTCTTAGTTCCACTTTACTTTTCATTGTTATGTAAATTCTTTTCTTTAGTTTTAAGTTTGATTAGTGTCCAAGTTTCAATTATGGTTTTTGTTCTTATTCACTATGCTTATAAGTTAATATGCTAGTTTGAATGATTGATCACCATTTAGGCTTGCATGTTAGCTATCTTGGTTTGAATTAAGAGTAGACACCATGCTTTAATTCGAATTGAACTATGAATAGGAAGAGTATGTATGGACATTCGACAACAGGGATTAGATACATACTTGGTTGTTTAAAATGTTCTTCTATGCTTAATGGATTCCTAATGCTTAGTTTAGGACCAAACACCATGGCTTAATCATACTTTAGCTAGAATCAATCCGTTAATCTAATTGAACTTGGGAACTTATCTGCTTGAGCTATTTTCTTTTCTTTCTTTCTTGTTTTATTTATATTCTTTCTTGTTTTTCTATTTTGTGTAGGAAAACTGAATTGGATTATTCAATCACCAATCCCTATGGAATCGACCTCGCACTTACATATGTTATACTACCGAACGGCTCGTGCACTTGCGAGTATCACAAGTTGAGTAGGCCATAGGGATCTGTTATCCTGTGTGGATACAATTACCAATAAAAAATGCTTGGGCTGGAATCACGTTGCATTGTCATGCATTGCCTCTGTTTCCCCCTCTGTTTCTTCTCTGTTTCTTCCTCTGTTTCTAAGTTGTTGTTTGCTAAGAAGAATCCACCATATACAACTTGCTTTCTTACTCAGAAGGGACTGTGGAGTTTGCAATGCCAATTGGTTATTAACCAACTCAACATATCTAATGAAAAATTGAAGGGTACTTTTCTTTCGGTAACGTGTTTCTCTTGATCCAGCTATAATTTTCAAAATAACACTATCACAACACCCATTGTATGACGGAGAAGTGGAATTCTCATCTTCGATCTCAACTGATCTCACAGTGGCAAGAAGGCCGAATGTGTTTCTTCTTGCAGAGTACACGAAAGGGGTTCCCTCTAAATCTGGGGGTTGGCGAGTTTCCTTTCCCTCACAGCTGAAGAATGTAACAGGGTTACGAACCTCCACTAATTGCTTGCCTCTGTCAAAAGAAATACTCAGCACCTCCAGTTTGAGGCGCTTCAAGAAAGGCCTGCTGCTGGTATAGTTGTTGTCCTGTCTGCACTCTATTTCGAACCAATCGTTTAAGTAACAATTGATATTAGAATCAATCCCGAAAGGGTATGGGATGCTAACATTTCCGCAAACCTCTGTGCAATTAGGCTTTGCTATAGGCGGTGCAGTTGCTGCATCTGTACATGTACTCGTTATATTTTTGCTCATAATAATTAGTTTGGATAAAAATAAAAGAAAAGGAGAAGGTTCAAAGTTATTTGATCTTATTGTTGGTTGTGTTTGTGTTCAAAGAAAGTTTCTTCGCATGCACCTTTCACCATTGTATCTTTTTTCAGTGTCTTGGACAGCAATTCTAGTAGGAACTGGACAAATCTTCCTCTTATCTCTGTAGTTACTTACCTGATCTCTAGCTGGAAGCTTGAAATATTTGGAATTAGCAGAGTAAATGATCATTCTCAAGTCTTTACCTTCTATATTAGCTACGATAAAACTTTTTTTTAAAAAAATTTTAAAATTTTAAAAAATAAAAACAAGAGTGATAATTAAGGAAGGCGTAGATAATGGCGGATCCAAAATTTTTTCTAGGGATGGTTGACGTGTAAAATTTCTCAAACTTTTTTAAACAAAAAAACCAGTGAAAATGGGATGATACTATTATCATATTCATAAATCATGATTCATGGAACAAACAATAATACGACCACGACGGTTTTCATATTCTATGTTAAAAATAAAAAATGAAACATTCATATACTAACCAATTAGAACAAAAATAAATTAAAAATAAAGAACATATTGCCAAGACGCCAGTTAACATAAACACAAACTCATGCCACTTCATCAAAACAGAAAACTCTATTAACTAATTGAGAGACAAAACTCATACCTGTAAAAGATTAACCAAAATGACAATCCATATTTATTAATTAAAGTAATTAGAGAACACTAAAGTTACTATTTGCTTTCATGTTTCAGCCAATAGTACAGAGATTAGAACTTCTTCTTTTTTATCATTTTTCTTGAAAGCTTGTCACAAGGTATGTATATATAGCAGTGGCGAAGGTAGAGTTTAATATTTGGGGGGCACAAGCTTAACATTATGGAATTTTTTGTGCAATCTATATCATAGTCTTTACACAATCAAAGAGGTGAGAAGATGGTGGGGCCCAGGCCATCTTAGGCCCATGAATAGCTCCGCCCATATATGAAATGCACGGATTACAATAAGCATGTGGCTTGTAATATGTCACTCCCAAAAGGAAATGCACGGAATTGCATGAGTCACTCCCAAAAGGGCATGCTCTCACTTAAGTATGTGGCTTGTACGGATTACAATAAGTTGACAGGTCATTGTCCAAAAAGAAATTAAAATTGAGAAGTATTTTTTTTTAATATTTTTTATTTTATATACTTTTGTCGTTTTAAAGTGGAAGAATGCTAGTAACCTTATCTATAACCTTTTCCTTTGGACCTTCTCTATTTTTCTCATGAAATGTGGCATTTTACTTTCTTTCAAAACAATGTCATTAATGCATCACACAAACTGCCTTTTGTTTTCCAAAATTTTACCTTAGAGCATCTACAATCATGCTCTTTATTTTTTAGTAAAAATTTAGCTAAACCATACAAAACCTATTTTAGGAGCTCTCTATAAAATTTGAACTCTAATCTTACTCTCTAGTTTAGGGACTTATAAATACCATAACTCTTTTTAAATTGGTCCATCTTTATAAATAAAAAATGTATATAAATGACGTGTAGAATACCAGATGTTGTGCCCCTAATTCTTCTTAGATGAGAGCTGAGATGACTACTGAGTTGGACATTGCTAGATAGAAAAAATGCTTTTGCATATTATCATGCATTCCTCTCTTTCTTCTTTGTTTTCAAGTTGTTTGCCAAGATGTCCAACTCAACATAGGTAAAAGATTCTCAAACAAATTGAAGGGTACTTTTCTTTTGGTAACGTGTGTGGAAAATTATTTGAGGGATCCCTCAATAGAAGGGGACTGATATATATATACACCATTTGTTACGGAAAATATTTCCCTCCTTAATATGAACTCCTACATTCTCTGTCAAATGGCAGTATGACGTATGTAGACATTTTTCTTTTTGTGTTTTTAATGAATTATTTGAATTGCTTGCAATTGCATTGTTCCTCTCCTATCTCTCTCATCTACCTAACTTGTTTGTTTGCTAATACACACACACACACACACACACACACACACATATATATATATATATATATATATATATATATATATATATATATATATATATATATATATGCACGTAACCTGCACCTTAATTTGTTATTGAAAATATTTCCCTCCTTTCCCTGTAAGCACTGGCGGATCTACAGAGGCGCAAGGAGGTGCAGCTGCACCTCCCCTCGCCGGAAGCTTCCTTGGGGATGACGGAATTTGCCCCTTTGCTAGTGTCCACCAATTGTTCGACTAAATGCCTCAAAGACGTGGTTTTGTTTGCTGCTGAGTGAGACCCTGCATATTTACCTTAGATTGTTGGACTTGATCTCACGAGCATGTAGGAGAAAACGGTTCATCAATCGGAGCTCCACAACCAAAGTTATGAATTTTCAAAGTTTTTCTACAATATATGAAGTTAAGTGGCAGAGCCACAGTTCGAGGAAGAAGAAGACTCTGCGTCAGCACTTCTCATTTTGATTTTTTTAAAATGGTCCAATAGCAAGCTGAAATATGTCTATTTCTAATTGGCCTAACTTAAAAAATTCATTAAAAACTCATATGTGTTCCGAAAAATTCCCCGAAAATTACCCCGAACTTTTAATCAAGTGTACTTTTATCTTGTGACATCCAAATCACACGTGCTTTTGGTTAGATTAATTGACATTGATTTTGGTTAGATTAATTGGTATTGACTTTTGTTAGATTAATATTATGTAATTGTCATGAATTTTGTTCATATTTTATATGAATTTTGGTAAACTAATTGTGTCACTGACAAGGATTTTGTTCATATTAATTGATATTCCATATAGACTATAATCAATTAGTTATAGACGTAAAACTCTTATTGTTTAAATTATGAATGACGTTCATTTTGTTTAAATTCTAAGGGCATTTAGTTGTCTAAATTATTTTTTGAATTTTTAGCCTTTTTTTAAGGCACTACACGGATGTTAGGACTTGAACCTAGGACCTTGCTTGAGTCCTTTGCAAATTTTTAGCCTTTTCAATATTGTACCTCCCCTGAAAAATTCCTAGATCCGCCACTGCCTGTAAGTATGAACTCCTGCATTGTCTGTCAAATGGCAATACGAGGTGTGTAGACGTTTTTTTGGGTGTGTTTTTGATGAATTTTGTTTTGCACATATGTCAAACCGTAATTTACAGAGGAGTATGTCCTTTCAGCTGAGTTGACTGCTGAGGTGGACACTGTCATATAGAAAAAATGCTTTTGCATAATCATATTGCGTATTATCAATGCATTCCTCTCTTTCTTCTCTGTTTCCAAGTTGAACTCAACATATGTAAAAGATTCTGAAACAAATTGAAGGGTACTTTTCTTTTGGTAACGTGTGCCGAAATTTCTTCTCTGTCATGATTTTCTGTCTGATATGTCTGGTAATAGAGAATTGAAGTCTTCTTTAATATTTTTTTTTCTTTTGTCGTTTTCAACTACGTAAATGTGTAATATGTCAAAACATTCAGATTTTTTATTCATCAAACACGATCCTAGCTTCACTTAGTTCCCTATTTTTCGGTCTGCAATTAGTTCCTAATCTTGTTGATTAGAAAAAAAACCGAATTTGAGTTTTCTTTCATGTTTATTTCTATGGGTTTGGAGACTTAATAAAGAACATGTAATTGTCTACAACATCACAGCAAATAATTTGTTCACCAAGTTTTCATATTTAACCGTGGAAGTTCGAGTGTTTACGAAGCCATATCGTCACCATCAGTATCCCATGTTTTCATATTTTAATACAAGAGATAAGGGGATGGGAAGCTCACAAACACACTAGGTGCTATGGAGGTTTGAACCTAAAAGCACTGGTCTATAAATCAAGGCCCTTTTCCACAGAGATATAGACCCCATTGGCAGTTGACCATGTCGTTATTATTGAACAGTAAATACAAAAAGAAAAAAGAATAGACATGAGGTTGATATATCATGCATGAAATATTTGCATAATATTTTGTTACATTATTCTCTTTCAAAGTTACAGTATTTAAATTGAGTTAAAATTTGCAATATGTTGTAATTAATTGAGGGTGGTTGACTCTGCCACTATCAAGGACCTAATACTCTCCAAACCAATTTCTCTTGATCCAACTAAAAATTTCAAACACTTTCAAAACACCCTGTTGCTCTAGTCAAAATGAATTTATATATCCAGTGATTTGTGATTTGTGTTGAATTAACCATCAGGTAGTGTAGCTATAATTAGCCAGACCTCACCTATGACCTTCTGGATTGGAAGTTGAAACTGCACTCACATTCTGACCGGAAAAGTTCAGAAAAGGAGCAACACGTAACATATATGGAACATGCATTACAATATTACAATTAATGTTCACCATGACTTGTAAGGTAATAGCGGAATTTCATGTAATGATGAAGAAGGACCACCATCCAAACCTGGCCGTGATCCCGTTGAACTTGAAGCAACATCCCAAGGCTCAATTGAGTCAGTCCTAACATATTCAACTTCTTCATAGTTTTGTTCACCGTTAGAAGTTTTTTCTGACATTTGAACCCCATCCAGCTCTGCGGTGACCTCTCTCATTGTAGGGCGTTTCCTTCCATTCAAATTCAAACACCTCCATGCAAGGTTAGCAACTACGATGATTTCTGCCTTAGACTCTCCCTTCATAACTTGAGCATCAAGAATTTCAAACAGGCGATCTGACTGCATCGAAATCATGAAGTACGTGGCAAGACTTTTGCCCTCTTCTTGTGACCTGTTAACAGAAATTGGTTTTTGTCCAGTCAAAAGCTCAACAAGGACCACTCCAAAGCTATACACATCACTTTTATCCGTAAATTGGCTTGATTGGAAGTATTCTGGATCCAAGTAACCAAATGTGCCATGTACATGTGTGCTCAGGTGAGTTTGATCAATGGCAACTGATCTTGAAGTTCCAAAATCAGCAACTTTTGCTCTGTATTTTGCATCTAAGAGTATGTTGGTAGACTTGATGTCTCTGTGATAAATTGGAGAGGAAGCTGAACCATGTAAATAAGAAAGAGCTCCTGCAATTTCCCTGGCAATTCGTAAGCGAACTTCCCATGTAAGTGGAAACTCGTCATTCTGCTCATGGATATACTGGGAAAGGTTTCCATTAGGTATAAATTCATAAACCAAAATGGGAACCTCCGTCTCTAAACAGCAACCCAATAGTTGAACCACATTTCTGTGGTTAATTTGTGAAAGAATCACAACCTCATTGATAAAATCTGAAAGTCGGCTTTCGTCCACTATTTTAGATTTTTTCACAGCAACAATTCTTCCATCAGTCAACATGCCTTTGTAAACAGTACCTTGGCCTCCCTGGCCAAGAATTCTATTAATATTGAAATTGTCAGTGGACGTCTCCAACTCCTTTTATTTGAATAGCTTGATTTTCTCAACATTAACTTCACCTGACGACAATTGTTTCTCTAATAATAATCCGCCATTTCGCTTGAAGAACATCTCCCTGCGTTTCATGGTATGACGTTTCTTTAGGAATCTGTATCCGAACCATGCACCCATAAGCAAAAGTAACAGTCCAAGACCCGCACCAAGACCTGCATATATAACTCAGTAAAATGATAAATGATCACACAAATTGCAAACCAAGTTTATGTCTTGTGCCCATAAAATAAAATAAAAATAAACTGTTGATGGCAATATACAAAAGAGTTTATGTCTAAAATTCCTCTTGACACTTGTTTGACTATATGTTTGACCATATATTTCACATTAAATGATACATCATCCACAAACTAATTAAGTGATAAAACTCAGTTATTTTCTTTTTCTTTTTAAAATTGTATAATACGTACGATGATATATGGTGTACCTACAATAACGATCAATTTAGTGTTCTTTTTGTCATGGCAAAGATAATAACCAGGAGTGTTCACACAGTCGCTGTGGGGCCCGCATCGATGATCACCAATGCATTCATCAATATCTGAAATGTAATTTAGAAAAAAAAAAAACAGAAAAGGTAAATTAGCAATACAATAATACTATTTGCACAACATCTATTGACCACTTTGTAGATCACCCTCTGTAATAGGATTTGGACCCCATAAATGTATGAGGGACTCACCGATATTAAAGAAATAATAAGAAATAATATATGTTTGACCACTTTACAGATCACCTCTCTAATAGGCAGTGGCGGATCCAGGAATTTTACTTGCGGGGGTCAACGTCTAAAGGGCAAAAAAATTCTATACAAAATAGAACCAATAAAAATGAAACGATAATATTACAATTCTTAATTAATAGAAAAAATCACATTACAATTGTCCACGACAAGTTTTCATACTCTGAAAACGTTGCATTATAGAGTCATTATCAATACAAATAAACACATCTTTCTCAATGTAAACAAGTAAGCTATCACTCAACCATCTTTCTGTTTTAGACACACTGATGCTATTTGGATGATAGGAGTCGAAGGCCATATAAGAGCAAACCTTCCTAATCCTTCTATTTACCAAATGCAACAGGGCTCAATTATCATTAGCACTTGGTAAAGTTTCTAAATAAATGAATCTTTACTTGGAATGGCATGCGGAAAAAAATAGCCTATAGAAAAGGAGTAAAAAAAACATTGCATTCCATATATCATATGTACATATTGTACCTGCATTTATCTCATTCATTGCTCTCTTCACATGCTCATCTGGTTCGATATCCACAATTAGTGTTTGAACTATCTCAAACCCATAATGTGACATGGCCTGCATATACACAATAAATTACCAAGATGTTTCGTAGGGAATTCTAAACCAAACAAGGCATACAGATCCACACCTTTTCAAGCTCTTCTTCAACAGCTTTGGCTATGTCATTCTTCTGCTCAAAGGTTGAATCTAGATCCCACTTCGGAACACTTGCCCTGATAACTGAAACGAAAAATAGAATTTTATAAATTCTATCTGCAAGCTACAATATAAAAAAACCACACTGTATTCCTCTCCAAGGTACAATGACACAAGAACAAGAATTAGCTAGAATTTCAAAGCAAAACCTCAAGCTAAGAAATATTCTACACCAGAATTCAAACGAAACAAATGCAAAAAAAAAGAAAAAGGAAAGCTTCTTTTTGTTTTTCCATCTCTGTTTCCAAGCAAATTTATGTTTTAGAAGTTCAAAATCAGATCTAAAAGAAAAATTAAATGAAAACCCCACCAAAACTTACAGAAAACTTATCACAATCGTTCACAAGCTGCACTATTTGCTACCCTGGGATAAATGATGATACATGACATAATTGAACTAGCTATAAATGGATATCTCGATTGTTAGAAGGAAAAAAACGACAAACAAAAACCCACAATAGGTTTTTCTGTTTTTTTTTTTTTTGTTAAACATGAGTCAAAACGACGTGGTTTAGGCAAGGTTTTTTTTAAAAAAAAATCACTTAAATGGAACGACGTCGTTTTGACGTCAGAAACAAAAAAAAAACCACTTAAGTAGAACGACGTCGTTTTGACGTCAGGAACCCAAAAAAAAAAGGAAGCGCTGGCCTTGCGCGCGCGCTGCGCAGCTTGGCTATGGCTGCTCCTCTCTTTGGGGCATTTCATCGAACACATTCTGGGCATTTGCAGGGGTCAAGTTCTTCAACTCCAATGGAAGATTCTGGGCTTGCGGGGGTCAATTGACCCCCCTTGCCCCTACGTGGATCCGCCACTGCTAATAGGGTTTGAGCCCCATAAATGTATGAGGAACTCACCAATATTAAAGAAATGGTAAAAATTAGTATATGTGGTACAAATAGCAACACTCTTGACAATAAATATTATTAGGTACCCAAAAATATGTAGAAGGAAGGGTCTTGTTTTGACTTGCATGACTTTTATGTCTTGAAAAAAGTTCTTTGGCAAAAAAAAAAAGAAAAAGAAAAAAAAAAAGAGTTCTTTCCCCTCCTTTCCAATATCGCTTGCATAAATCAAACGGAAGGTTAAGAAAACAAACAAAACAAACGCAAAGAAAAATAAAACACGGAGACGGAAGCTAGATATAATTAATTGCATACGTACCTTGACAAGTTTGAAGAAGATAGGGATTTCCTACAAAGCCGCGTGGGCAGCGACAATAAATCTTTGAGCGATTGTTGGAATCCAAAGTGTAGATTTTGCAGAAGGGATTTGCTGCAAAGCCGTATGTATAATTATAATAATAAAGATCAAAATCCTCTTGAACGTAGCTTCCAAATAATGCGAATGAAGAAGTAGAGTTGATTATATTCCATTCTAGCACCACAGGAACTTTGCTTCTATTCTTGATTTCATGAGCAGAAGGTGATCTCTCACTCTCAAACCAATACTTGTCAACCAGAAACGCATAGTCGTTGCAATCGGCCTTTCGAGTTTTTGGTTGGTATAGAATGGAAGCGCCCATCATAGTGAGATATGGAGGAATGGTAGTCTGGCAACAGTTGATACCAATATCACAGTAAGCAGACTTTTGATTATCACAAACTGACCTGCAGCCGCCAACCACAAAATCATTAGCTGATATCATCAAGGCAAGGATGCCGCAACTAACCGCAGTGAATCTGTTTTTGTCCTGAGAGTAGACGAAAGGGCTGCCGGTCAAATTGGCCACTTGGCTACTTCCATTTCCGTTGCAGAAGAAGGTAACGGGGCTGTTCACCTGAAGCGTGCCTCCAAAAGCCTGATGCGGGCCTCCAAAAGCCTGACGCGGGCCTCCAATAGAAATATTCAGCACCTCCAGTTGGGCTCGCTTCAAAAAAGGCTTGTAATCAGGAGCAGAGCTGGTAGTTTTAGAAGACTGGTTCCTGCACTCGATTTCAAACCAGTCGTCTAAGTAGCAATCTGTGTGTCCAATTCCAAAAGGGTAGGGGATGAAGACGTCACTGCAATTCTCTTGGCAGCCCGGCTTTGCTTTCGGATAATAAACCTCTTGTGCTGCAGCTGCTGCACATGTATATACGATCAACAACACGAGGAATATTAATAATAAAATCATCATATGAACTGCTTGCGATTCCATTATTCCTATGCTCGGATAATAAAAAGTAAAAGATTATCAAGCAAAAAGTTTTCTTTGCAACTTAGTGCTTGTACTATATATAACAAGACCACTTGTCGATCGAAGAAAAGTGGGTTCGAATTGAAGGCTACTTTTCTTTTTGTAATGTGAGTGGAAATTGTATATGACTAGTAGGTTGAGAATATTCAAGTGTTTCCTAGCTATCCACCAAAAAAAACAAAACAAAACAAAAAACAAGTTGACTTGACTTGAGTCACTCACAAAAGGAAATGCCGTACATACTGAGTAAATTATTATGGCCATAAAGAAATTAAAAATGAAAAGTATTCTTTAATTGTTTTTTCTTCTTATTTTGTCGTTTTCAAGTACATAAAAATGTTGTGAAATCAAGTCAACGATTGCATAGAGCTCAGCAAACGTAACATTAACTAACTAAACAATAATATCTTGAAAGATCATGCAACACAAGAGAAACAGAGTTTTATTTTGTTTTATTTTCACTGTATAACCTGTTGGAAGTTTGGAAGCAAATGTCCCACATTGGAGGAAACAAAAGGTTCCACATGCTTTATAAGCATGAAATCTTAACACCAACTAAATAAGATTGGTGGGTTGGTGGCTTAGTAGTGAAGGCTATACAATGGTTTACTTTATTTTAAAACAACGTCGTTAATGCATCACACAAACTACCTTTTGTTTTTTAAAGTTTTACTTTAGAGCATATACAATCATGCCTTCTATTTTTTAGTTAAAACTTAGCTATAAACATATAAAACCTATTTTAGGAGCTCTATATAAAATTTGAACTCCAATCATATTCTCTAGGTTAGGGACTCATAAATGCCATAACTCTTTTTAAATTGGTCCATCTCTATAAAAAAAAAAAAAATCATATAAATGACATGTAGAATACCGGCTGTTATCATGCATTCCTCTCTTTCTTCTTTGTTTCCAAGTTGTTATTTGCCAAGATGTCCAACTCAACATATGTGATGAAAAGAAAATGATGAAATTGAAAAGTAAAAGATTCTCAAACAAAAAAATTCTTTGCAACTTATTAGTCTTCACGATGGAAACAAATTGAAGGTACTTTTCTTTTGGTAATGTGTGTGGAAATTGTATGTATAGAGCTGTCATGATTGTCTGTCTGATATGTCTGGTAATAGAGAATTGAAGTCTTCTTTATTTTTCTTTTTCTTTTGTCATTTTCAAGTACGTAAATGTGTAATATGTCAAAACATTCAGATTTTCAATTCATCAAACACTATCCTAGCTTCAATTAGTTCCCTATTTTTGGTCAGCAATTAGTTCCTAATCTTGTTGATTAGAAAGAAACCGAATTTGAGTTTTCCTTCATGTTTACTTCTATGGGTTTGGAGACTTAATAAAGAACATGTAATTGTCTACAACATCACAACAAATAATTTGTTCACCATGTTTTCATACTTAACCGTGGAAGTTGGAGTATTGAAGAAGCCATATCGTCACCATCACGATCAGCATCCCTTCGAGAAAGAAGTTTGAGTAGAATTTGCTTTCCCATTTTATAAAATATTTTCCAAAATGTGTTTGGGAGTCTTTGAAATAGAAATGGAAAGGAAGAATATTGGTTTTTATGTTCAGAACACAACTTTTTATGATCATTTTACTATTGTATACATCCTTAAATCGTTTATGTAGGCCATAGGGATCTGTTATCTTGTGTGGATAAAATTACCAACAAAAAATGCTTGGGCCGGAATCATATTGCATTGTCATGAATTTCCTCTGTTTCTTCCTCTGTTTCCAAGTTGTTTGCAATGCCAGTTGATTATTATCCAACTCAACATATCTAATGAAAAGAAAATGATGAAATTGAAAAGTAAAAGATTCTCAAATAAAAATTTTCTTTGCAACTTAGTCTTCACCATGGGAAAAAAAAAAAAAGGACCAGGACAAATTGAAGGGTACTTTTATTTTGGTAACGTGTTTCTCCTGATCCAGCTATAATTATGAAAAAAAAATCTTCAAATGACAAAGTTGGTCTTTGAAATTAGATTGCATATACATTAATTGAGGTTAATTTTGTATTTGCATAAGTTTCTTTTCTATGAAATCATCAATTTTTAGATAAACAATCAACGAAAAGAAGTTTTGTGGAAACAAACTGAAACCTCAGAAGGTGTTCGTGTAATTTTTTGAAACCTACGGGGGTTTTGTGAAAACACCAAAAATATGAGGGGGGTGTTAGTGTAAATAACTCTACTGGGAGACAGGTATTTAGTGTGTGAAGAAATATATGTTCACTGTGATTTGAAGAAAGGGGATAATGTGAAGACGTGCTAAACCTCATAGGCTGTTCGTATTATTATTGAGGGAAAAACTAAAAGTACGTACATGGACCATGCATTACAATTAAGAAATTCACCATGACGTGAAAGATAAAAGTGGAATTTCATGCAATGATGAAGACAAAATTGGTTCTGTTCCCGTTGAACTTGAAACAAAGGCTCAATTGGTTCAGTCCTAACATATATTCAACCTCTTCATGGTTTTGTTCACCATTAGAAGTTCTTTCTGTCATTTGAAACCCACTCCAGCTCTGCAGTGACCTCTCTCGTTGTAGGGCGTTTCCTTCCACTCAAATTCAAACACCGTCTTGCAAGGTTAGCAACTATTATGATATCTGCCTTGGACCCTCCCTTCACAACTTGAGTATCAAGAATTTCAGACGATCTAACTGCATCGAAATAAGAAAGTATGTGGCAAGACTTTTGCCCTCTTCTTGACCTGTTAAAAGAAATTGGTTTTTGCCCTGTCAGAAGCTCAACAAGGACCACTCCAAATCTATAAACATCACTTTTATCAGTAAATTGGCTTGATTGAAAGTATTCTGGGTCCAAGTAACCAAACGTGCTGATCTTGAAGTCCCAAAGTCAGCAACGTTTACTCTGTATTTTTCATCCATGAGTATGCTGCTAGACTTGATGTCTCTGTGGTAAATAGGAGAGGAAGCTGATGCATGTAAATAGGAAAGGGCTCCTGAAATCTCCATGGCAATGCGTAAGCGAATTTCCCATGTAAGTGGAAACTCCTCATTCTACTCATGTATATACTGTGAAAGGGTACACAATGGGTGTTGAACCATTGACCTCAAAGTCCTTTTCAATCCACAAACCACTATGGTAAATGATATTTTTATATTATTGATGTAAACTTTTAATATTTATAAGTGTACCCAACAAAATTAAAAAATATTTAAAAAACCCTAACAAATATCTTCCTTTTTATTAAAATTTGTGTCGGCTTCTTTCTTCTCCCTCTCAACCTTCTTCTTCTTCCTACGCCTCTCTCTCTCTCTTTTCTTTTCCCTCTGGTTTTCTTCTTCCTCCCCCTCTCTCTCTTTCTTCTCCCTAGCAGCTTGCAACTTCTTCTCCTCTCTCTCTCTCTCTCTCTCTCTCTCTCTCTCTCTCTCTCTCTCTCTCTCTCTCTTTCTTCTTCCTCCCTATTTCTTCTCCCTAGCAGCTTGCATCTTCTTCTCCATGGGGTTATCTCCCATGGCTGCCAAGCCATTTCCTAGGCTGCCTGGGTTGGTTCTCCCCATGCCTTGCAAGTCTCCGATCGAATTGCTCGCCTCGTAGCTAGTGATCCGGTAATTAGTTCTCATTTGATCTGTTTAATTGAATTCTTTAATTTTTGAAAGTTCATATCGCGATATTATCAATATTATTGATAATATCGCGATATATTGACCTTTTGCAGCTGCCATTTGAACGAAAATATCCTTACCGAAATATTGGCGAAAGTATCAAGGACATTATCGATAAATTGACGAAACATATATGGAAATGTACTAAATTATCGCTGCCCCAAAATAATGATAATTTCGCCGAAATATCGGCGAAATTTTCGATATTTTATTCACTGGTCGTTATAAAACCTGGCGGTTCTGCTTGTGAAGTTTTCAAACAATTTGATTAACGAACTACCTAGCTTCTCTAAGGTTAAGGTCCAGTGTAGCACCATCGGAACGCTGTCCAAATCCTTGATCCAAAGTTTGACAAATTATTCCGAGTCCAATTTTTTCCAGCCAGAAATGCATACTTGCAATCATCCTTTTGATCAGCTGCGTCTCCTAATGATGTTTGTATGTCAATACTGAAACTACTCATATTTGAAGGAATACTAGCCTGGCAACAGTCAGTACCAACATTGCAGCAGTTATAATCGAAAGTACTCCTACTACTAGTGTTTCGACAAATTGACGCGCAGCTAACAGCATTACCATCTTCGATCTCAACTGATCTCACAGTGGCAAGAAGGCCGCAACTCGCTGCAGTGAATGTGTTTCTTCTTGCAGAGTACACGAAAGGGGTTCCCTCTAAATCTGGGGGTTGGCGAGTTTCCTTTCCCTCATAGCTGAAGAATGTAACAGGGTTACGAACCTCCACTAATTGCTTGCCTTTGTCAAAAGAAATACTCAGCACCTCCAGTTTGAGGCGCTTCAAGAAATGGATACTCTATCCTGAGTTGCAGCCAAAGCGTGAAAATGAAAGACTCATTAAGTTTTGTGAAAACCCTTTGAAAAACCATACAACCCTTAAGATGTGGTGTTAATCTTAAGTGAAATTACAATTATTAATTACAAGAAGCCAACATCAATTCCAGGGAACCTTCCGACCAAAATTGCATCCAATTACTTTTCTAAAGATCCTAATGGTGATCAAGCATTAAGACAATTAGATAGTTTAAAACAGTGATTAAAAATTCAAAGTATGCATGCAATCAATCATAAGCAATTAAATAAAAATCACCTATTCATGCTAAGGTTCAAGGCTTCACCCTAGCAAAGAAGAGTTAGTTACTCATAATCATAACAAAAACCCAAGAAAATATCATTCCCATGAATAAGAATAAAAACACCTTGAAGTAGAAGTTCTTCAAAAACCCTAGCAAGAGTCACGTTCCAAAGCCAAAAGAGAAGTCCCCGAATTTGCTGTGAAAAATAACTTAAATACCTCCTAAAACCCAGCTCCTAATCCCCACAAGGAAACTAGGTTAAAATAAAATAATAGTATGATATAAAATCCAAATTGGATTAGGAGAATCTGCCCACAATCTGCCCAGCCACGTTTTGGCCTCAAATCTCCTCCAAAACTGGCCCAAGATAGCTTGTTTTAAAGATAAAAACGTTCTGAACACTTCTCCAGAAGGCCACAAACCCATCTGAGGTCATCTTGGGCTCCAAAAACGTAATAAAGGCCTAAAACGTCACTATTTCAGCACCGCGCATTGCTCCTTTATTTTATTGCTAGAAAATAACCGCTTATTAGAAAAGTCCGAAATTTTGATAAGATCAAGCTACGTGACTCACGAACATCCTCCAACTGGAATTACTCCAAAATTCGTCCATTTGTTTATATTTTGTTCCAGAGGAAGTTGAAAGTCCTATATTGGAAATATAATTCAAAGTATCAAAATTCTTCCAAAATATCAACCAAAATATACTAAGAATGAGATTAAATATATGATATAAAATATGCCCATCTGAGTTCCTACTCTTTTAATGTACCACAAAATATAAATTAATGAAAAGATAATGCAGCTTACTAGCTACTTGACTCAAGAGTCACTAACAGAAGGAAATGCAGTTGAGTTCATAGTAATATTGTGGCCGTAAATATTACGAATTACAAAACATACATTGTCCAAAATAAAATAAAATTCAAGTATTCTTTAATTATTATTATTTTGTAGTTTTCAAGTACATAAATGTGTAATTGTGAGAAAATTCAGATTTTCGATTCATCAAACACGATTCTAGCTTCAATATAGTTCCCTATTTCTCGGTCTGCTATTTGTTCCTAATCTTGTTGATTAGAAAGAAACCGAATTTGAGTTTTCCTTCATGTATATTTCTTCGGGTTTGGAGACTTAATGGTAGCATATAATCTTAAAGAACATGTAATTGTTGTCTACAACATTAATTGAAACAACATCACAACAAATAATTTGTTCACCATGTTTTCATATTTAACTGTGGAAGTTCAAGTATTGACGAAGCCAGATTGTCACCATCACCATCCCAAGTTGATCATTATTATTATTATTTTTAATACAAGTGATAGTCTAAATTACAAGGGGATGGGAGTTTCTCACATACACACTAACAAGGTGCTATGGGGGTTTAAACCTGAGACCACTGGTATGTAAATCAAGGCCATTTTTCAATGAGCTAGACCCCATTGGCAGTTGACCATGTCGTTATTGTTGAACTGTAAATACAAAAAGAAAAAATAACTGACATGAGGTTGAAAGATCATGCTTGAAATATTTGCATAATATTTTGTTACATTATTCTCTTTCAAAGTTACAGTATTTAAATTGAGTTAAAATTTGCAATATGTTGTAATTAATTGAGGGTGGTTGCCTTTGCCAATATCAAGGACCTAATACTCTCCAAACCAATTTCTCTTGATCCAACTAAAATTTTCAAACTCTAACACTTTCAAAACACCCTGTTGAAATTGCAGTCACATTCTGACCGGAAAAGTTCAAAAAGGAGCAAAACATAACATATATGGAACATGCATTACAATATTACAATTAAGAAATATTTAATTATTGTTCACCATGACTTGTAAGGTAATAGCGGAATTTCATGTAATGATGAAGCAGGGGCACCATCCAAACCTGGCCCTGTGCCTGTTGAGATTGAAACAATATCCCAAGGCTCAACTGATTCGGTTTCCACATATTCAACCTCTTCATAATTTTGTTCACCATTTGAAGTTTTTTCTGACATTTGAATCCCCTCCAGCTCTGCGGTGACCTCTCTCATTGTAGGGCGCTTTCTTCCACTCAAATTCAAACACCTCCTTGCAAGGTTAGCAACTACTATGATATCTGCTTTAGACCCTCCTTTTACAACTTCAGCATCAAGAATTTCAAACAGGCGATCTAACTGCATCGAAATAATGAAGTATGTGGCAAGACTTTTGCCTTCTTCTTGTGACCTTCTTAAAGAAATTGGTTTTTGTCCTGTCAAGAGCTCAACAAAGACAACTCCAAAGCTATACACATCACTTTTCTCTGTAAATTGGCTTGATTGAAAGTATTCGGGGTCCAAGTAACCAAATGTGCCGTGCACAAGTGTGGTGAGGTGAGTTTGGTCAATTGCAACTGATCTTGAAGTTCCGAAGTCAGCAACTTTTGCTCTGTATTTTGCATCCAAGAGTATGTTGGTAGACTTGATGTCTCTGTGATAAATGGGAAAGGCAGCTGAAGCATGTAAGTAGGAAAGAGCTCCTGCAATTTCCTTGGCAATTCGTAAGCGAATTTCCCATGTAAGTGGAAACTCCTCACTCTTCTCATGGATATACTCGGCAAGGTTTCCATTAGGTATAAATTCATAAACCAAAATGGGAACCTCTGTCTCTAAACAGCAACCCAATAGTTGAACCACATTTCTGTGGTTGATTTGTGAAAGAATCACAACTTCATTGATGAAATCTGAAAGCTGGCTTTCATCCATTATTTTTGATTTTTTTATAGCAACAATTCTTCCATCGGCCAACATGCCTTTGTAAACAGTGCCTTGGCCTCCCTGGCCAAGGATTCTATCATTATTGAAATTGTCAGTGGACTTCTCTAACTCCTTTGACTTGAACAACTTGATTTTCTCGACATTAACTTCACCTGAAGATAATTGTTGTTCTAACAGTAAACCACCATTTCGTTTGAAAAACATTTCCTTTCGTTTAATGCTCTTTCTTTTCTTCATGACTTCATGTACCCACCTTGCACCAATAAGCAGTAACAACACTCCCACACCCGCGCTGAGACCTGCATAAGTCAACGAGATGAGGACAGAAAGGAAGTATTGCTAAAATTTAAACTATTCTCCTCCAATATAATAAAATCACTTTGTTTCAACTATTGTCTATTGTCCTAAACCCTTCACCTCCTACAAATTCCAACACATTGACTACACTCACTAAGCGTTGTGTTAGAAAGGATTTCTTGTAAACTGGTGTTGTTTTTTACTTGGTTGACTCATAAAAATTTGAATCATGTGAGACTGCAAAAACTGAAGGCTTGTATTTTCAATTCCCGGTTTCAGTGGCACAATCTGTTTAAAATATATGATTATGCATTATTTTCCTTATGTGGCCTGCATATTATTTTCCTTATGCATTATTGGAATGACACTCTCTTTCATATATGATTATGAAGTAATTACAAGACTGAAACGTACCTATAAGAATCAGTTTGATCTTTGTCTTTCCACCCACTCTGTGTCTGTAGCATGCATACGTCCCATAATGGTTTATACAATAGGAGGAGCCCCCACCCCCACAAATGTTATGATCTGTGCATTCATCAATGTCTGTGATGTAGAGACAAAAGAAAAATGATAATCTTAGTGAAAGATTATCACAGAGTAGAAACCAACAAAGCTGACTAAAACATGATAATTTGGTGCATGGTAAATAAATGTAAAAGAACCATTGTTAACTTTATTAAAGGCTGATTTCCTTGGAACAAAACAGAAAACAAATTTTTTAATTAATTTGTGCATGTCTTTGAAATTTTTTGAGAGATGGTAGATGTTTGTTTACCGTGACAAGGGTAGCCAAGATAGGGATTTCCCTCAAAACCTCGAGGACAGTAACATACAAGCCTTGGCCGAGTGGAAGTTGCATTTAGTATTTCGCAATAGGGTTTAGGGTCATCATAAGCCCTGGAATCATTGGACATGAATCTGTGAAATACTGTGACTGAAGTATTGTCCACGCCTAAGCTCCAATTTAGCACCACTGGAACGCTGTGCATATTGTGACTAAAATCGGATGCTGTAAAATTCTTCCTAAACCACTCTTGGTCAACCAAGAATGCATAATTCTCGCATGCGTTTTCCCTTCCTCTCCTATCATCTTCTATATCCGTACTGATAACACTCAGATGTGGTGGGATGTTAGTCTGGCAACAGTTAATACCAATTTCACAATCGTCAGGGCTTATGCTCCTCTCTTCACAAATTGACCTGCATCCACCAACAAGATACTTATTCGAGCTCACCGACGCAAGGTAGCCACAACTCACTGCTGTGAATTTGTTGCGTCTCTCAGAGTATACAAAAGGGCTACCACTCAAATTCAGCGGTTGGCGACCTTTATCCCCATTGCAGAAGAAAGCAACAGGGTTGTTAACTCGAAGCGTGCCACTAGCATAAATGTTGAGCACTTCCACCTGGGTACGCCTCAACTTAAGCATCTCGGAGCCGAAAAGGGTCTGGTTGCACACCATTTCGAACCATTCATCAAAGTAACAATCTTTATTAGGTCCAATACCAAAAGGGTATGGGATGCTAATATCTCCGGGGTAAATTACTCAAATGGTCCCTAAATTTGTACGCGATTTACATTTTGGGGCCTCAATTAAATTTTTCGTTCAAATGGTCCATGAATTCTATATTAATCGCTCAATTGGTCAACCGTTACATTATGTCAATATTGCTGTTAAATATTAGGGCAAATTGGTCATTTCGCACATTAAAAATAAATAAATATTGAAAAATGAAATAAAAACTCTCTCTCTCTCTCTCTCTCTCTCTCTCCGTTCCACCATGGCCACCACCCTCAAGCTCCAACCCCCAAACCCATCCAACAACCACCGTTCTCTCCACCCAAACCCATCCAACAACCACCGTTCACCCTAGGCCCCATGAACCCAGAACCCCAGCTCCTCCCCACCCTCCACCCGAGCCAGCAACTACAAAAAAAGAACCCACAAAACCCAGAAAAACGAATTAAACCAGAAAACCCAGAAAAACGAATTAATCAAACCCAGAAAAACAAAATAATGAAAGAAATAAATTAATGAAACCCATAAAAGAAAAAAAAATCCAGCTTGGGTTTGATTTCGAGGAGTTGAAGAAGAATGCCTAATGGGGTTTGAAAAAGGAATGCACAGCTTTGATCTCTTTCTCCATTTTTCCCCAATCCAACTTTGACCCCACTCTCCCTTTCTCCCTTCCTTAACCCACCCTCCACCCTCTGTCCCGTCAGCCTCCAGCCATTGCCTCCCAAACAATCACGCCTCACCTCAAGATCTCCTCGGCTCAACCCCAGAAAACAAATGCTAGATCGCTCCTCACCTCTGTGCGACTTCTCGGAGGCGAAATAGTGAATTAAGAGCTGTGAATGTCGAAATTGCTAAGATGCCGAAATTGCTGCAAGGATTTTGGGGATTTATGCCTATATGGAGAGGTCTGTGGGGAATGGGGGAGAAGAAATCGAAGGGGGGGGTTTGGGTCTCATGATTTTTTTTCTCTTTTTCTTCCTTTTTTTTTTTCTCTTTTTCTTCCATCTTTTTTTTTCTAATTTTGTATTTATTTTAACCCTATTTTATTTGTTAATTATGAAAAGTCGTATTTACCCTAAAATTTGGTTAAATCTAACAGAAAATTAGACGGTAGGACCATTGGAACGATAAATATAGAGTTTATGGACCATTTGAACGAAAAATTTAATTGAGGCCCCAAAATGTAAATCGCATACAAGTTTAGGGACCATTTGAGTAATTTACCCAATATCTCCGCAATGGGTTGCGCAATTACGCTTTGCTATTGGTGTCTTTGCTCCCCGGGCTACTGTTGTAGTACTTGTGCACCATAACAGCAGAACGAATAGTACCAGATGAACTAGCAAATCATATTGCATCTTGTCATGCATTCCTCTGTTTCTTCTCTGTTTCTACGTTGTCATTGCTCTTAGATCATCTCTTCTTCTTCCTCTCTGAATCAATTTGTTGATCACTAATGTGAAGCTTATAAGCTGACAAGAGTAGCTAGCTAGCTAGCTAGTAAAGAGTTTGCTAGGGAAATTACTCATTGTCAAACTTTATAGAAAACAATGGAGAAAATTAAAAAAATTATCTCCCAAGAAAAAACTAAAGAGAGGTTTTTCTTAGTACCTAAGCTTTCTCTCGGATAATACTAAAAGAAAATAAGGAAGGTGCATAGATGGTTCATATTAGCTTCTGCTTCTGGCAACTTCTGCAGCTGCTAGGCAGAGATATATTAATGCCATATCATTGACCTATGAGTAGTACTGTTGCAAGTCAAGTCCACTAACTACGACAAATTATTCAACTTTACCATTTCATTTTCAGAAGAAAAAACGAACACACTGGAGCAAGGAGTTTGAGGTGAATTTTCTTTGCAATGTGTTTGGGAGATTTATATTACTCCTAAAATGGACCCCACAAAATGACAAATAATACTTTTTATAAATCACTTATTTACTAACTCTTGTACACATCCTTAAATATTTCTCTACTTTGGATCTATTGACAAAGTTGTTGAGAGTATTGTGGGAGCAAATATTTTCGTCTCCAATCAGAGCACGCCACGTGGAAAAGATGATTATCCCGTAAATTGATTAATTAAACCAATTTATTTGGTTAATTAATTAATTGGGATAATATCTTAATTATAAGGTATTATCTTATAATTAATAAAGATAATATCATTAAATCAGATATTATCTTTATTTAAATGAGATAATATCATTAATTCGGATATTATCACAATAAGGGGATATTATCTGAATAATTAATTATCAGATATTATCATAATAAAGAGATGTAATCGAGTCCGACTCAATCTCTACGAAACCCTAGCCCTGAGGCTCCTATAAATAGATGGGTTTATTCATCATTCAAGGTACTTCAAAAACCCTACATCTAAACCTACTCTTAAAAAACCCGAGAAAATACCTGAAGCTCTCTCTCCCTCTCCACTCTCCATATTTTCTCCACACGGCTCCGGCCACCCGGTTTGCACCATACAAATTCCGTACCCTTTGCTTAGCTATTGTTTTCCTACAAACACTCGAACTAACTTAGGCATCGGAGGGCCTTTGGCCAACACCCCCCGGGTGTGGTCTATTTACTCCAATCTATTTTACAGGAAGCGAGGAAGAGAGAGAAGGAAGATTGAAGGTTCAAGGATCTAGAAACGAATATTCTCCCGTGAGATTATTTGCACAAAACAAGTATCTCACACTAAAGAATGGAAAGTTAGGTTAAAAGCTTAAGAGATGTTGGGTCGATCGCTTCACACATTACCAATTAGTTTTGGGTTTAATGTTCATACTCCAATAAGGTAAGGTCATACTTTTGAAAAATTATAATAACCAATTAGAAGAATGTCTGGAAAGATGATGGTATTAAAAGCTTCTAAAATTGTCCAGAGGTATAATTATTCCAAGAAATATCAAAAGGTATAGCTAAAGATGATGGGAATGTCCAAATTATAAGGCCCTGTTGATAGGCCATGAAGGGAATCAATTGTTGGCTAGGATTTATGTTATGATTGAGCTGTGTGGAAAAAGTAAACCTAAGCAGCCAGACTTAACCGTAATCAATTCTACTAATCGTTTATGTAGGGTATAGGGATTTCTGTTATCTTGTGTGGATAAGAAATGCTTTTGCAGAATCATTTTGCATATTATCATGCATTCCTCTCTTTCTTCTTTGTTTCCAAGTTGTTTGTCAAGATGTTCAACTCAACATATGTGATGAGAAGAAAATGATAAATTTGAATAGTAAAAGATTCTCAAACAAAAAATTTCTTCGCAACTTTTAGTCTTCACGATGGAAACAAATTGAAGGGTACTTTTCTTTTGGTAACATGTGTGGAAATTGTATGTGTAGAGCTATCATGATTGTCTGTCTAATATGTCTGGTAATAGAGAATTCAAGTATTTCCAACTCTTTTCTCGGTACCACAAAATATAAATTAATGAAAAGATAATGCAGTTTAGTTCATGGTAATGTCCACATGTATGCTCAGTTCATTATTGTGGCCGTAAATATTACGAATTACAAAACATACATTGTCCAAAAATGAAATAAAATTGAACTATTCTTTAATTGAACTCTTCTATAATATGTCAAATCATTCAAATTTAATCCACTTAAATTCATTATTTTCATTACTTTAATCCACTTAATTTCATTATTTTCTTAAAGGCAGTTCAATTATTTGTTTGCTACTGTTTGGTTCAGTTCTTTTAATAAATTATGCGACTTTTCAGTTTTATGTTTATTATTTTTGACAAATGAATTCTATTATATGTCATCATGCAGTATAGCTAGCTACAGTCACTGCATAAGAATATGAAATCCCACATCAGAAACTTGACTAAATGAAATATAATATATAATGAATGACACCACCCCTAATAACATCGAGATCTTTTGTGACAAAATCCCACACCTACTGAGCTTTGTAAAGTTGAGAAACCTAACAAGGGCTTATAATAAATTAGGATACTCCCCCAGTTGCCAATTGGTTTTGAGTTGGAACCTCAACTACTTTCATGGTATCAAAGCGGGTTGCCCACATGTGAATGAACGACAATCTTAGTCCATGACTACTTTTATAAGTCAAGTCCACTCAATTTTACAAATTAGTAAAGTTTATGAATTTCCTTTTCAGAAGAGAAAAGGAACACCGGGTAAAGAAGTTTGGGTTGAATTTGCTTTCCCATTTTATAAAATATTTTTCAAAAATGTGTTTGGGAGTCTTTGAAATAGAAATGGAAAGGAATAATATTGGTTTTTATGTTCGAAGTAAATAAATGAAAGTGAAAGTGCGTACAGACCACAACTTTTTATGATCATTTTACTATTGTATACATCCTTAAATCGTTTATGTAGGCCATAGGGATATGTTATCTTGTGTGGATACAATTACCAACAAAAAATGCTTGGGCCGGAGTCATATTGCATTGTCATGCATTCCCTCTGTTTCCTCCTCTGTTTCTTCTTTGTTTCTTCCTCTGTTTCCAAGTTGTTGTTTGCTAAGAAGAATCCACCATATACAACTTGCTTTCTTACTCAGAAGGGACTGTGGAGTTTGCAATGCCAGTTGATTATGTTGGAAGTTTGAAAGCAAATATCCCATATTGGAGAAACCAAAAAGTTCCACATACTTTATAAGCATGAAACTTTAACACCAATTAAATAAAGATTGGTGGGCTGATGGGCTTGATAATTAGCTTGCTTGATTAATAATAATATTTAAATAATCAAGACTTGAGTCTTGGGCCTCTGAAGATAGTTGGCATATTGATCTTCAAGCACTGAGTGTTGGTTGTGTTGTGTTCAAAGAAAGTTTCTTCGCATGCTTTTACTTGATTTGAGTCACTGATGCAGTGCATGCTCAGTTAATTATTGTGGCCATAACAAGACGAATCACCATATGTTGAGAGGTCATTGTCGGAAAAGAAATTAAAATTGAAAAGTATTCTTTAATTATTATTTTTTCTTCTGTCGTTTTCAAGTACTTGAAAACGTTGTGAAAGTTTCTCCTTATCAAATCAATGATTACGTTTACATATACAGCTCTATTATAAGAACAGAAATGGTATGTTGAAAGATCATGCATGAAAATTCTGCGTAATATTTTGCTACATTATGCAGAACAAGCGAAACAGAGTTTTTCTTTGTTGCTCCCTAACCCACTTGAAGAAAGAGAGTTTGAGCTTCATTTTATAACCAACACAAGCGAAGCCCCAAGACAGGTTCCATAAGGCGATAGTCTAAAGTATAGTTTAATACAAGAAATATTTTTTGAATGTGACTTAAACGGCAAATAATTAATTAATTAATGGTGATTGACTATACTCTCCAAACCGATTTCTCTTGATCCAGCAAAAATATTCAAAATCTAACACTTTCAAAACACTCTGTTGATCTAATCATAATTAATATCGAGTGATTTGTGTTTCAATGGAAATTATTCAGTCACTTTTGCTAATCAGCCACTATGATCTTCTTGGTTGAAATTGCAGTCACATTATGACCGGAAAAGTTCAGGAAGGAGAAAAACACAGCATATATGGAATTGAACAAGCATTAGAATATTACAGTTAAGAAATATTTAATTATTGTTCAGCGTGACATGAAAGGTAATAGTGGAACTTCATGTAATGATGAAGCAGGACCACCATCCAAACCTGGCCCTGTGCCTGTTGAGCTTGAAACGACATCCCAAGGCTCAATTGATTCAGTTCGAACATATTCAACCTCTTCATAATTTTGTTCACCATTTGAAGTTTTTTCTGACATTTGAATCCCCTCCAGCTCTGCCGTGACCTCTCTCATTGTAGGGCGCTTCCTTCCACTCAAATTCAAACACCTCCTTGCAAGGTTAGCAACTGTGATGATATCTGCTTTAGACCCTCCTTTTACAACTTCAGCATCAAGAATTTCAAACAGGCGATCTAACTGTATCGAAATGATGAAGTATGTGGCAAGACTTTTGCCTTCTTCTTGTGACCTTCTAAAAGAAATTGGTTTTTGTCCTGTCAAGAGCTCAACAAGGACAACTCCAAAGCTATACACATCACTTTTCTCTGTAAATTGGCTTGATTGAAAGTATTCGGGGTCCAAGTAACCAAATGTGCCGTGCACAAGTGTGGTGAGGTGAGTTTGGTCCATTGTAACTGATCTTGAAGTTCCGAAGTCAGCAACTTTTGCTCTGTATTTTGCATCCAAGATTATGTTGGTAGACTTGATGTCTCTGTGATAAATGGGAAAGGCAGCTGAAGCATGTAAATAGGAAAGAGCCCCTGCAATTTCCTTGGCAATTCATAAGCGAACTTCCCATGTAAGTGGAAACTCCTCATTCTGCCCATGGATATACTGGGAAAGGTTTCCATTAGGTATAAATTCATAAACCAAAATGGGAACCTCTGTCTCCAAACAACAACCCAATAGTTGAACCACATTTCTGTGGTTGATTTGTGAAAGAATCACAACCTCATTGATAAAATCTGAAAGTTGGCTTTCATCCACTATTTTAGATTTTTTTACAGCTACAATTCTACCATCAGCCAGCATGCCTTTGTAAACAGTACCTTGGCCTCCCTTGCCAAGAATTCTATCAGTATTGAAATTGTCAGTGGACTTCTCTAACTCCTTTGACTTGAACAACTTAATTTTCTCTACATTTACTTCACCTGAAGATAATTGTTGTTCTAACAATAAGCCTCCATTTCGTTTGAAAAAAAATTCCCTGCGTTTAATTCTCTTTCTCTTCTTTAGGACTTCATGTACCCACCATGCACCAATCAGCAGTAACAACAGTCCCACACCCGCGCCAAGACCTGCATTACTAAACTAAATGATGATGGAAGGAAGTATTGCTAATACAAAAAGTTTGTACACTACTTTGCGACAGAGTTGCCTTAACTACTTCATTGTGCTCTGTTTTGATTTTGAAAATGTCCTTTTGACATGTTGAACTAGACTCGATAAGGGTCGTTTAAGAATGGATTTTTTGTAAACTGATGTTGTATATAACTTGGTTGATTATATAAACTCGAATCATGTGCGACTACAAAAAATCGAAGTGTTTATTTTTTATCGCCGATTTCAGTTCTAAGGTTCTAGTTGCACAATCTGTTTTAAAAATTGGGTTTGATTAACTTTTAGGCGTCCAATTCGTGTTGGTATTTGTGCGAGTAAAACTTACACGACATTATCCTGTCGCCTGCATATTGTTTGCCTTTTGTATTATTGGCATGGCATTGTCATCTTTCATATATGAAATAATTGCAAGACTAAAACATACCTATAAGAATCAGTTCGATATTTGTCTTTCCACCCACTATGTGTCTGTAGCATGTATACGTCCCGTTATAGTTCATACACTGGGGGGCCCAAGGCCCACATATGTTTTTATCTGTGCATTCATCAATGTCTGCAATGTAGAGACAAGAAAGCAAATGAAAATCATGGTGAAAGATTATCACGAAATACAAACCAACAAAGCTGGCTAAAATGCGATAATTGGGTGCATGGTAAACAAAAGTGTGGAACAGATGACAAATTGTTAATTAATTTGTGCATGTGTTTGAAATTTTTTGAGAGATTTTAGAGGTTTGTTTACCACCGGAACACTGACGGGCAGGAACATACAAGCCTTTGCCGAGTGGAAGTGGAAGTGGCATTTAGTATTTTGCAGCTGGGCGTTGGGTCATCATAAGCCCTGGAATCATTTTGTCCAGTGAATCTCTGAAATAATGGGACTGAAGTATTGTCCAAGCCTAAGCTCCAATGTAGCACCACCGGAACGCTGTGCATATCCTTTATGACACTAAAATTGGATGCCATAAAATTGTTCCTAAACCAGTTTTGGTCAACCAAAAATGCATATATATTCTTGCATACCCTTGCTCTTCTATCATCTTCTATATCAGTACTGATGACACTGAGATGCGGTGGGATGTTAGTCTGGCAACAGTTAACACCAATTTCACAATCTTCAGGGCTTATGCTAGTCCCTTCACAAATTGACCTGCATCCGCCAACAAGATACTTTTCTGAGCTCACCGAGGCAAGGTAGCCACAACTCACTGCTGTGAATTTGTTGTGTCTACCAGAGTATACAAAAGGGCTTCCACTCAAATTCGCGGGTTGCTGACCTCTGTATTCATTGCAGAAGAAAGCAATGGGGTTGTTAACTCGAAGCGTGCCGTTAGCATAAACGTTCAGCACTTCCAGCTGGGCACGCCTCAAGTAAAGCTTGTGAGGGCTGGTACTAAAAGACTGGTTGCACACCATTTTGAACCATTCGTCAAAGTAACAATCTTCATTAGGTCCAATACCGAAAGGATATGGGATGCTAATATCTCCGCAATGTGTGGTGCAATTATGCTTTGCCATTGGTGTTTCAGCTCCCGATGCTGCTGTTGTAGTACTTGAGCTCCATAACAGCAGAACGAATAGTACCAGATGAACTAGCAAATCATATTGCATCTTGTCATGCATTCCTCTGTTTCCTCCTCTGTTTCTTCCGAGTTATTGTTTCCTCCTCTGTTTCTTCCGAGTTATTGTTTTCTAAGAAGAATACATATGTAGCTTGCTTTCTTACTCTACGTATGTAATGAAATGGAAAAGTAAAAGATTCTCAGACAAAAAATAGGTACATTAGTTATTAAAAAGATACTTACACCTTAACCTGTGGTTTTTTTTTTCCTAACACAGTGATTGTCTAAGAGGCAAATAAACTAACACCTTAACCTAAACAAATGGCCTGATGCTGTCCACTCTGTCATAGTCCTCCTATACTGACCCACAAGTGTAAGAGGCAATTTCACAAACAGGTTACCCTGAATAACTAAACTCACCATTAACAAGAAGCAGAACAAGAAACATCAGTGCACCGTCTCCAAGAGTGGGGTCGCCGGAGTTTTGTCTGGTCAATGTGGCTATTGTTACACTTTCTCAATTCACGTATTGTGCAAGGTTAGCAACTGCCACAATCTCTTATTTCCTGCCGTTGTTCATAACTTGAGGATTGAGAATCAGACTTCCACCCATAAAAGAAACTGGTTCTTGTCCAGTCAAGAAATCAACAAAGGACCACCCCAGACCTATAAACGTCACTCTTCTCAATGAACAAGGGAAAACAGAAGGTGACTTTATTTTAGACCATGATTTTATAATGCAGTACTAGTCGTCCTCATAATTTTCAAATTCAAATCAGGCTTACAAAGTATCAGTCAAAGAAACAATATAAGTTGCTAGGTTCTCAACTTTGTTAATATCTATGCTTAAAAAGATTGTTCGTTACATGATGTGGGATTTCATGAGTGTATGGAGAAAGCTTTAGCTCACTAAGAAAAACTACATAACAAAATTTGAGTTTTAATTGAGGGTTTAATCATATGTGACCAAGATGTTAAAGTTAATGTTTAATCCCTTGTTGTAACTCTCGGACAAAATGTGCTCGAGCATATAGAAAGAGCTCGAGCGTGTTTTGGTAGAGACTTTGTCTGACGTGTTTTTTAGGAAGCCAAGTTGCTTCTGATATTTTGTAAGGCTAGATATTATTAGCTTTTACTTTAGGTGGTAAAAGGGTGTACTACACACAACTCCTTTATATGTATCAAGAGAGAAAAACTCTCTTAATTAAGAAAATTAAGCAATCAAAAATATCAGAAAAATATCTCTGAGACCCGAGCTAGAAAAAAGACCTCTGAGTTCATCTTGTTTCCAGTATTCTCTTCTCTCATCTTGCATAAAATCCAACACAACAAACAGAGCTAGAAAATTTCCTTACAGATAAGGTGATAGTCTAAAAGATGATTCAAAGTCCAAAAACTGAGAATATATAATTACAACAAATATTGGTTCACTGTGTATTGAAAAACAATAGTGGTTGTACATCGGATGAAGAACCTGTACCGCCATCCGTACAAGGACCTGTTGATGTAGAAACAACATCCCAAACCTCATTTATTTCCTGAGTTTGGACACATCGAACCTCTGGGAAAACTTGTTGAACATCAGAGTCAGCTCTAACTGACAATTGAATTCCCTCCAACTCCACTGCTACTTCTTTCATAGTAGGACGATTCCTTCCATTCAAATTCAAGCATCTAACAGCAAGGTTAGCAACTGCTGTAATCTTTTCCTTTCTACCATCCTTCATAACTTGAGAATCAAGAATACCAAATAGAAGATTATTCTCCATGGAAAGCAGGAAATAAGTTGCTAGACTTCTGCTTTCTTGTGACCTCATCAAAGAAACTGGTTTCTGTCCAGTCAAGAGCTCAGCAAGGACCACACCAAAGCTATAAACGTCGCTCTTCTCTGTAAATTGGCTTGATTGGAAGTACTCCGGGTCCAGATAACCAAACGTTCCATGTACTAGTGTAGTGAGGTGCGTTTGATCAATGGAAACTGATCTTGAAGTCCCAAAGTCAGCTACTTTTGCTCTGTACTTTTCATCCAAGAGTATATTAGAAGACTTGATGTCTCGGTGGTAAATGGGAAAGGAAGCAGCTGAGTGTAAGTAGGAAAGAGCTCCTGCAACTTCAATGGCAATTCGTAAGCGCATTTCCCATGTAAGAGAAAACTCCTCATTTGGGTGATGAATATACTGAGAAAGCGTTCCATTGAGTATGAATTCATAAACCAAAAGGGGGACTTCAGTCTCTAAACAACACCCCAATAGTTTAACCACATTTCTGTGAATAATTTGTGAAAGAATGACGATTTCATTAATAAATTGTTCGACTTCTCCTCCATCAATTATTTTAGACTTCTTGACAGCAACAATTCTTCCATCTGGCAACATTCCTTTGTAAACAGTACCTTGACCTCCTTGACCAAGAATTCTATCTATGCTGAATTTGTCTGTGGCTTTGTCTAACTCCTTTGAACTGAACAACTTAATTTTCTCAACAGTAACTTCACCAGAAGATAATTGCTTCTCCAACAATAAACCTCCATTTTGTTTAAAAAACTTTTGCTTGCGTTTGATATCCTTCCTCTTCTTTATAACTTTGTGCGACCACCAAGCTCCAATGGGTAGAAACAATAGTCCAATAACACCGAGAGCTGCTCAATAAGATAAAAAAGAGTTTATGTCTTGTGTCCATAAAATAAAATAAACTGTTGATGGCAATAAAAAAGAGTTTATGTATAAAATTTCTCTTCACACCTAGGCAGAGGGTTGTGGCTTGGCCTCTATTTTCTTAGTCAAGATATGAACTTTGGGCTGGGTCACTTATAAAGTTATAATATTTATTTGGGTTGTGGATTGTTCTTCTTGGGTATCAGATTTAGAAGTGTCTATTCCATAAAAGAAAAAAATAGTGCGGACGAAATTAATTTCTTGATTTGTTCTTAATTAACAAAAGTTTAATAAATACATAACTGCAAAGACCTCTTCTTTTTTATTTATTAAAGGTCAAAGCCAAAGACTTTATTCATGAAATATTCAAAAAAAAATTTATTTAGAAAAAGCGGCAGTATTTTATTGATTTCGAGAAAATAACAAGTAGAAAAAAAATATAATTGTACGTAGTAGGGAACTTAGATTTTTTTTGTGACAAATGTCTATAATGTCAAATTTTCCACCAAAGGCCCCAAAGTATAATTCATTATTTTAGAGTTTATACCTAAAACGCCCGGGTGAATCTGTAGTCTTGGTTTTATATCCGGGTTCGAGCAAAAAAAGCCCCCTTGAAGATTTCTACAAATTCCGCGATCACCACATGTATTGGAGTTTTCACATTCGTCGATATCTGGAATATATAATGGGGGAAAAAAAGAAGAAAAGAAGGGATGGTTAATTATAAATGGTACACAACTCCGAAGAATTTCTTCAGGTATCTACAAAATCAATTAAGGAAATCCAAATGAATATCCATAGCTCATACAGTTGTACTCATCGTTTACCTTAGTTGGTTGAAGAATTTAATTAATACTAGATTATGTGAAGCTAGAACAATTACAAACAATTAATAAAAATTAGAGAAACGTACAAATCAGTACTGAAAAAAGGAATTCTCTTAATTTGAGCATGACTTTTGATTTGGACATCTACAATGTTAGGCTTGCATGCGTACCTTGACATCCATCAAGAAGATAGGGGTTTCCTTGATAGCCCGTTTTGCAAGAACATCCCTCAAAATTGCAGTCCATGTTTTGAAAGGAAACGTTAAATGTGATCCCTCCGCATTGCAACGAACAATTTGGTTTTGCCAAGGATGCTTCTGATGCTACTGCTAGTAGTGCATTACTCATAGACCACAAGAACAGAGTGATATGAAGTGGCAACTGGCTAACCATTATGTTTCTTCTTCCCTCTCTTTAATTACCTATCTGCCTGCCTAGTAGGAAGCTTGGAATTATAATTTAGCTAGCAAAGCAAAATGCTCATTCTTGAGCCTAAGCTTTCCCTCGGATAATATATACTAAAAGAAAATAAGGAAGGTGCAAAGATGGTTCATATTACCTTCTGCTTCTGGCAACTTCTGCAGCTGCCATATCATTGACCTATGAGTAGTACTGTTGCAAGTCAAGCCCACTACCATTTCATTTTCAGAAGAAAAAACGAACAATCTGGAGCAAGGAGTTTGAGGTGAATTTTCTTTGCAATGTGTTAGGGAACTTTATTACACCTAAAATGGACCCCACAAAATGACAAATCATACTTTTTATAAATCATACGTAAACCATTATGTTTCTTCTTCCCTCTTTTTAATTACCTATCTGCCTGCCTAGTAGGAAGCTTGGAATTAGAATTTAGCTAACAAAGCAAAATGCTTTTCTTGAGCCTAAGCTTTCCCTCGGATAATACTAAAAGAAAATAAGGGAGGTGCAAAGATGGTTCATATTACCTTCTGCTACTGGCAACTTCTGCAGCTGCTAGGCAGAGATATATTAATGCCATATCATTGACCTATGAGTAGTACTGTTGCAAGTCAAGTCCACTAACTACGACAAATTATTCAACTTTACCATTTCATTTTCAGAAGAAAAAACGCACACTGGAGCAAGGAGTTTGAGGTGAATTTTCTTTGCAATGTGTTTGGGAGCTTTATATTACACCTAAAATGGACCCCACAAAATGGCAAATCATACTTTTTATAAATCACTTATTTACTAACTCTTGTACACATCCTTAAATATTTCTTTACTTCGGATCTATTGACAAAGTTGTTGAGAGTATCTCACACTGAAAGATGGAAAGTTAGGTTAAAAGCTTAAGAGATGTTGGGTCACTTCACACATTACCAATTAGTTTTGGGTTTAATGTTCATACTCCAATAAGGTAAGGTCGTACTTTTGAAAAATTATAATAACCAATTAGAAGAATGTCTGGAAAGATGATAGCATTAAAAGCTTCTAAAATTGTCCAGAGGTATAATTATTCCAAGAAATATCAAAAGGTATAGCTAAAGATGCATAAGCTCTTCCACTGTCCAAATTACAAGGTGTTGTCGATAGGCCATGAAGGGAATCAATTGTTGGCTAGGATTTATGTTATGATTGAGCTGTGTGGAAAAAGTAAACCTAAGCAGCCAAACTTGACCGTAATCAATTCTACTAATCGTTTGTGGATAAGAAATGCTTTTGCAGAATCATTTTGCATATTAGCATGCATTCCTCTCTTTCTTCTCTGTTTCCAAGTTGTTGTTTGTCAAGATGTTCAACTCAACATATGTGATGAGAAGAAAATGATGAATTTGAAAAGTAAAAGATTCTCAAACAAAAAATTTCTTCGCAACTTTTAGTCTTCACGATGGAAACAAATTGAAGGGTACTTTTCTTTTGGTAACGTGTGTGGAAATTGTATATGTAGAGCTGTCATGATTGTTTGTCTGATATGTATGGTAATAGAGAATTCAAGTGTTTCCTACTCTTTTCTCGGTACCACAAAATATAAATTAATGAAAAGATAATGTAGTTGAGTTCATGATAATGTCCACATATATGCTCAGTTCATTATTGTGGCCGTAAATATTACGTATTACAAAACATACATTGTCCAAAAATGAAATAAAATTGAACTCTTCTTTAATTGAAGACTTCTTAATATGTCAAAACATTCAAATTTAATCCACTTAAATTCATTATTTTCATTACTTTAATCCACTTAATTTCATTATTTTCTTGAAGACAACTCAATTATTTGTTTGCTACTGTTTGATTCAGTTTTTTTAATAAATTATGCGACTTTAGTTTCATGTTTATTATTCTTGACAAATGAATTTAATTATATGTCATCATGCAGTATAGCTACCTACAGTCACTGCATAAGAATATAAAGTCCCACATTAGAAACTTAACTAAATGAAATATAATATATAATGAATGACACCACTCATAATAACATCGAGATCTTTTGTGACAAAACCTCATACCTACTGGGCTTTATAAGTAGTTAAGTTGGGGACATATTGGCATTACTAGTAATGGTATCATTTATTATATATTGTACAGTTGAGAAACCTAGTAAGGGCTTATAATAAGTTAGGGATACTCCCTCCATTGCCAATTAGTTTTGGGTTGGAACTTCAACTATCTTCATGGTATTAAAGCGGGTTGCACACATGTGAATGAATGACAATCCTTAGTCCATAACTACTTTTATAAGTAAAGTCCACTCAGTTTTACAAATGAGTAAAGTTTATGAATTTCCTTTTCAGAAGAAAAAAGGAATACCGGGGAAAGAAAGTTTGGGTTGAATTTGCTTTCCCATTTTATAAAATATTTTCCAAAATGTGTTTGGGCGTCTTTGAAATAGAAATGGAAAGGAATAATATTGGTTTTTATGTTTAAAGTAAATAAATGAAAGTGAAAGTGCGTGCAGACCACAACTTTTTATGATAATTTTACTATTGTATACATCCTTATATCTTGTACGTAGGCCATAGGGATCTGTTATCTTGTGTGGATAAAATTACCAACAAAAAATGCTTGGGCCGGAATCATATTGCGTTGTCATGCATTCCCTCTGTTTCCTCTCTGTTTCTTCCTCTGTTTCCAAGTCGTTGTTTGCTAAGAAGAATCCACCATATACAACTTGCTTTCTTACTCAGAAGGGACTGCGGAGTTTGCAATGCCAATTGATTATTATCCAACTCAACATATCTAATGAAAAGAAAATGATGAAATTGAAAAGTAAAAGATCCTCAAATAAAAAATTTCTTTGCAACTTTGTCTTCACGATGGATAAAAAAAAAGGACCAGGACAAATTGAAGGGTACTTTTCTTTTGGTAACGTGTTTCTCTTGATCCAGCTATAATTTTCAAAATAACACTATCACAACACCCATTGTATGACAGAGAAGTGGAATTATCATCTTCGATCTCAACTTGTTGGTCTTTTTTCTTGTCAGACACCCTCTTAGCCGGATGCTGAGACCGGTGTGCTCGGAAGAGTGAAGAAGTTGCTGGACCGACACCAATGCCCTGATTGGATCTTCTTGGCTCACGGAGAGGAGCTATCTCAATTTTCAACAAAATTGAAAGTTGAATTAGTTTGACAGAATCAAGCTTAGCCCTGCACTGGGCTTAACTTCTAGATCCCTCCTGATTCATATGTCAGCTTTGTAGGCGTGCCACTGTTGGATATGGGACCAGTTCAACAGACCTGGTATGAGCGAATGTGATGGGTGTTTTTGTGAGGTTTGCGCCTTTCTTCTGGACCTCCGTTCAAGCCATTGTGCTCCAAGTGGGGTACTGGCCTGGATTAGTTCTTTTCTGTGCCTCAGCTAAGAGAACTTCGACATTCTCTCTTTCGTGTATACGTCAATCTTGATTGATGCGAGCGACACCTAACCAAAGCAAGGGAAAAGGACAGGGTTCTTGGTTAATAAACACCTCGTATGGGTTCATAAACCTAAATCTGAATTTGAATAGATCTCTTGATAAATTAACTACAAATTCGGGCCCAACAATATGACTTTCGGGCCCAATTGGTTCGTATCCCTTAGCCTGTGTGGCTTGGCTCGGGCTAAAATCCTTTCATGGTTCTGTAGTTTGGACAATAATAGAGGCGGGAAGATATTTAAATATCACATGCATGAAAAGATAAATATTCCAGATAAGATAAATATGGGAGTGTAAGGTTTGGTTTTACTTGGAAATAAACTCTAGAAGAGTTCAATAGCTATCGGGTTGGCTTCAATCGGCTGCTGGGTACCAAAGCTTTTTTGATGTAGACTCCTTGTTCATGGGCTAACTTATAACAAATATCAAAGGCCCGAAACAGATGAGTCATCTACCTATGAAAATCTTAAAATCTCCAAATTGTCTCAAAGACATAAATTCTAAATTAGTGGGCCACACTTACCCATTAATTTCCAATTTTTTGAATTGCGTTGGTTTGATCCTGTCAAGGGTACCTAAACAGTCTGCCATCCCAATAGACGCAACCGAAACCAAATTTGAATCCCTAGTTTATCCTAACCAAATTCTCCCAAACACTTTTCCAAACTTCTGAACTATGTTGGTTTGATCTCTTCAAAAGGGTACGTAGGCAATCTAGAGACTCAATCTAGATACAACTGCCCAAATCTTAAATCCAAACAGAATCCCTAGTTTATTCTTAACCAAATTCACCCCAAACACAATTCCATATTGAATCTCTTGTTGATGCGGCTAAATTCACTCAAACACTCCTCAATACAATTCAAATCAAATTTTCATTGCAATGAGTCATTTATTCATTACAATTCTTCGAACTACGAGTGGCTTGATTCCCACAAGGGATACGTAGGCACCTTGGGATTCGACTTAGTAGCAGTCGCAAAATCAAACATACACGTTCTGTTTCTTCATGATGTAATCAAAGCGGGTGTTCCCTTGAAGCAAAAGATTGTAATTAAGAGACACCGCGTCTCGAATAGGTCAAATCTAAAAAAATAAAACCCCATTATTTAAATAGTGGTAGTGAAATTATGTTGGGAGGTTCACATTTTTTCTTCAGCATAATTTTTGGCACGCTCGGTGGGATCCATTTTCCTTTTCATCTCCAATCATAAGGTGACTAATGTTTTTATTAATTTGTGTTTGCCATAGGTTAACAAAACCCGATAAACGACGGCACCACAAGTTACAATTTTCTTCCACAAGATCAAAACTACCAAGAATTAATGCACCAAACGGGTAGGCTTCAGAAAAAATTTCGTTATTTGTGAGATCTTAAAAATAGTTTGGAGTTCAATACCAAACAAGTTTTTAGATCTTTAAATCACTATTTGAAAACTCATGTTTTTAAAAAGATCATAGTTTTTTAGTTTACTTTTTTGAGTAGGATACCAAACAAGGCCTTAATGTTTTAAAATTGAAAAGAGATTATAACGTTTGATCTTGATTGTTTATTGATGGGTTTGTATGTGGGTGTTGGGGTTGGGTAATTAGGATGGATGATGGGGATGGTGCACAATTCGTTGCCCCCCATCCTTTTCCAACAAATGATCTGATCCTCTTTGAAAAGACCAAATGAGCATGAAGATTGGGCAAAGGGAAAGAGAGAAAGAAGAGGAGGGAAGGGAGGAGAGGTTGGCTTGTGGTGAAGAGGTACTGGGTTGCAGCCCGTGCTGTGAGGTTGGTTGGGCCGTAGGTGGGTTGTTGTGGTTGAGTGGCTGATTTTTTATTTTATTTTATTTTTAGACCTTTTTTTTTAGTAATATTTTAGACTTTTTTTTTTAGTAATATTTTAGACTTTTTTTTAGTAATATATTTTTTTAAGACTTTTTTTTAGTAATATATTTTTTTTAGACTTTTTTTAAGTAATATATATATAAGTTAGGTAGATCCCTTATAAAAAATAGGCGCATTATTTGTAAGAAAGTTCCTTTGCACCTTCCAGCTGCTTGGTTCTCTGCATTTCTAATACAAGATTAGTCCAAGAATTGTCTCCAACATGGTATTCCAAAACATTCCATTCAGGTTTCCACATATGTATGGTCTAACAGCCATACTTGACAAATTAAACATACAAGGTGACTTGATGATGAAAGGCAGTCAGTCATTCTGTAAATAGCCAAAGTTAAAATCAGCGCTGCAAAATATCAATGAAACATTTAAAAAGAAAACTCATCACCCCTTGAAAGCATCATTTGAAAATTTTCTTTTGGTTTTTAGAACAATCTTATAATTAATTGTTACTTGAAAAATTCATTGCTCCTTGCATGGTGTTGGATTGCGTCACCGAGATCAAAGAGTTCTGTTAGGCTCATCCCCGTCAGTCTGTGTAGAAAGGACTTGGAAAACTAGGAAATCAATTTTGAGTTTTAAATTGTCATATATCTTATTTCCTGCCATTGTTCATAACTTGAGCATCGAGAATCAGACTTCCACCCATAAAAGAAACTGGTTCTTGTCCAGTCAAGAAATCAACAAAGGACCACCCCAGACCTACAGACGTCACTCTTCTCAATGAACAAAGGAAAACAGAAGGTGACTTTATTTTAGACCATGATTTTATAATGCAGTACTAGTCGTCCTCATAATTTTCAAATTCAAATCAGGCTTACAAAGTATCAGTCAAAGAAACAATATAAGTTGCTAGGTTCTCAACTTTGTTAATATCTATGCTTAAAAAGATTGTTCGTTACATGATGTGGGATTTCATGAGTGTATGGAGAAAGCTTTAGCTCACTAAGAAAAACTACATAACAAAATTTGAGTTTTAATTGAGGGTTTAATCATATGTGACCAAGATGTTAAAGTTAATGTTTAATCCCTTCTTGAAACTCTCGGACAAAATGTGCTCGAGCATATAGAAAGAGCTCGAGCGTGTTTTGGTAGAGACTTTGTCTGACGTGTTTTTTAGGAAGCCAAGTTGCTTCTGATATTTTGTAAGGCTAGATATTATTAGCTTTTACTTTAGTTGGTGAAAGGGTGTATCTACACACAACTCCTTTATATGTATCAAGAGAGAAAAACTCTCTTAATTAAGAAAATTAAGCAATCAAAAATATCAGAAAAATATCTCTGGGACCCGAGCTAGAAAAAAGACCTCTGAGTTCATCTTGTTTCCATTATTCTATCTCTTCTCGCATCTTGCATAAAATCCAACACACACAAACAGAGCTAGAAAATTTCCTTGCAGATAAGGTGATAGTCTAAAAGATGATTCCAAGTCCAAAAACCGAGAATATATAATTACAACAAATATTGGTTCACTGTGTATTGAAAAACAATAGTGGTTGTACATCGAATGAAGAACTTGTTCCGCCATCCGTACAAGGACCTGTTGATGTAGAAACAACATCCCAAACCTCATTTATTTCCTGAGTTTGGACACATCGGACCTCCGGGAAAACTTGTTGAACATCAGAGTCAGCTCTAACTGACAATTGAATTCCCTCCAACTCCACTGCTACTTCTTTCATAGTAGGACGATTCCTTCCATTCAAATTCAAGCATCTTGATAGGATTTTTAGTACCTGCGCAAACAGGATTAAAAACACTTAAAATACTTGCAAGAATACAAGGATATTGTAGTATAGATGCTCATGCAAGGTCGTTGTCCCCAAAGATTGTTTGACTAATTTGTAATTAAACTAACTCTTAATTAATAACTAAAATAGATTTGATCAAAGATGTGAAATTTATGAATTTGAAAAGATTAACTTGACAATAAAAGAAATCTGAAAGTTGGGAGGTAATAATAGCAAAGAAGAAAAACGTTTTTAAGATTAACAATTTGGAGAAAACTAGGGTTTAGCCAACACCGTCACAATCCTATGCAATTCTATCAATTATTTATGAATTTCCACATATATGCTTTGAAGGTTAGGTTTTCCTAATGCATATTTTCCTTGTGATGTTCAAGTGAAGACGTATATCTAACATTCAATCCGTCTGTGATGTTCAGATCAAATATAAACATGCAAGACTCATTAAACTTTGTGAAAACCCTTTGAAAAACCATGCAACCCTTAAGAGCGTGATGTTCGCCTTAAGTGAACTTACAATTATTAATCACAAGAAGCCATCCTCAATTTCAAGGTGATGTTCCAATAGAAATTGCATCAAATTACTTGTCTAAATATCCTAATAGTGATCAGTCATTAAAATAGATAGATAGTTTAAATGCAATAATTAATAATTCAAAGCAAACATGCATCCATTCATAAGCAAATTAATAAAATTACATATTCATGCTAAGGCTTATGGCCTCGCCCTTGCAAAGAGAGTTAGTTACGCATAATCATAACTAAAACCCAAGAAAATATCATTCCCATGAATAAGAATAAAAACACCTTGAAGTAGAAGTTCTTCAAAAACCCTAGCAAAAGTTGCGTTCCAAAAGCCAAAAAAAGAGATCCTAAAAATTCTTTGAAACATAACTTAAATACCTCCTAAAACCTAGTAGCCCCATCTTTACAAGGAAACTAGGTTAAAATAAAATAGGGCTTGTTCAATATAGGTCCCTACAATTTCTATTTCCTAGACATATACCCATCATTCTATAAATCTATGTGTAAAACCCAATTTCAAACTTAAATAACCAGTAGGATATAAGAGGTCATAGTATTCCTATGTTTTTACATCCTTGCCATCAGACTTTATATTTTATTTATAATTTATTCTAAGCATTTCATTAATTGCCATAATTGTAATTAAAACTCCCTATTAATAGTATATCAATCACCCCATTTCTTTTGGTTGTCATTCCCTCTTAACATATCGCCCCCTAAAATTGCAAACCAAAAAAAAAAAATGTAAATTACATATCCAATAATGTACATATGAAAAATATAAATATAAATATATACGTATAAAAATATAGGTATATTATTTACCAAAAAATTTTTTTAAAAAAATAGATTAGTTACTTTGTAATTGAAATTTTCATACATTTTTCCTAAATTAAAAATAGGTACACAATAATTTATAGAAAATAGGTGCGTTGTATAATTGAAATTTATGCACATTTTTTATAAATTAAAAATAGGTACATTATTTAGAAGAAAAAATAAGTTCGTTATACTAGGTATACATTATTAGAGAAAAAAAAATAGGTACATTATTTAGAGAAAACAATAGATACAAAATTTAGCAAAAAAAATAGGTTCATTATACTAGGTACATTATTAGAGCAAAAAAAATAGGTACATTATTTAGAGAAAACAATAGATACAAAATTTAGCAAAAAAATAGGTTCATTATACTAGGTAAATTGTTTTACTATGTACTTTATTAGAGAAAAAAAAAGGTACATTATTTAGAGAAAAAAATAGATGCAAAATTTAGCAAAAAATAGGCTCATTATACTAGGTAAATTGTTTTACTAGGTACATTATTAGAGAAAAAAAAATAGATGCATTATTTGGTGAGAAAAAATAGGTTCATTTAAAAAAAAATTGTTTTCATGAAACAAACAAAAAAAAGATGATCAAATTATGTTTCATTAAACAAGTAATAGGTGCTTTATTTAGAGAAAAAAAAAAGGTACATTATTTAGAGAAAAAAATAGGTACATTATTTAGAGAAAAAATAGGTTCATTTAAAAAAAATGTTTTTCAAAAAATAAAAAATAAATAGATTATCAAATTATTTTTCAACATAATTAAAATGTACACTATTATTCATTAAACTATAATAAAATAGATTACTAGTCGTATAATTCATAAAAGGAAAACAACATTAATTCCTAAATTTAATATTGAATCGAAATTACTAATACATTAAATATATTACTAGTCGTAATTTATAAAAAGAAAACAACATTAATTCAAAAATAGATTACGAGTCGTAAAATAGATTACTAATACGTTAATGTTGAATTTAATATTTAATTTCAAATAAGTTTCTAAATTAATTCCTACATCCATTACAACCATTTAAAAATCTTTCCAAATTCAACGTGTGTCATTAGTTACACCCCCCATAACACATTAAGTCATAAATAGGGATAGTTTTGGAATCCAAAAAATACAATAAATAAGATTTTAAGTTATATTAGGTAACTTGCTTAGTTGGATCCTAGTCATCGGGTATTATTTGAAAAAATTGGGTATTTTAAATAGAAAACTAAAGGAAAGGGTTTTAGGTGATTTAAAATGAATTTTATGGGTCTAAGCTCAATTTACTAAATAAAATAATATTAGGAAATCAAATCCAAATTGGACTAGGAGAATCTGCCAACAATCTGCCCAGCCACGTTTTGGGCTCAAATCTCCTCCGAATCTGGCCCAAAATAGCTTGTTTTAAAGATAAAAACGTTCTGAACACTTCTTCAGAAGGCCACGAACCCATCTGAGGTCATCTTGGGCTCCAAAAATGCAATAAATGCCCAAAACGTCACTATTCCAGCACCGCGCATTGTTCCTTTATTTTATTGCCAGAAAATAACCACTTGGTAAAAAAGTCTGAAATTTTGATACGATCAAGCTAAGTGACTCACGAACGTCCTCCAACTGGAATTACTCCAAAATTCGTTCATTTGTTTATGTTTTGCTCCAGAAAAAGTCGAAAGTCCTATATTTGAAATATAATTCAAAGTATCAAAATTCTTCTAAAATATCAACCAAAATATACTAAGAATGGGATTAAATATATGATATAAAATATGCCCATCACATCTAACAGCAAGGTTAGCAACTGCTGTAATATTTTCCTTTCTACCATCCTTCATAACTTGAGAATCAAGAATATCAAATAGAAGATTATCCTCCATGTATTGCAGGAAATGAGCTGCTAGACTTCTGCTTTCTTGTGAACTCATCACAGCAACTGCTTTTAGTCCAGTCAAGAGCTCAGCAAGGACCACGCCAAAGCTATAAACGTCGCTCTTCTCTGTAAATTGGCCTGATTGGAAGTACTCCGGGTCCACATAACCAAACGTTCCACGTACTTCTGTAGTGGCGTGCGTTCGATCAATGGGAACTGATCTTGAAGTCCCAAAGTCAGCTACTTTTGCTCTGTACTTTTCATCCAAGAGTATATTAGAAGACTTGATGTCTCGGTGGTAAATGGGAAAGGAAGCAGCTGAGTGTAAGTAGGAAAGAGCTCCTGCAACTTCAATGGCAATTCGCAAGCGCATTTCCCATGTAAGAGAAAACTCCTCATTTGGGTGATGAATATACTGAGAAAGCGTTCCATTGAGTATGAATTCATAAACCAAATGGGGGACTTCAATCTCTAAACAACACCCCAATAGTATAACCACATTTCTGTGAATAATTTGTGAAAGAATGACAATTTCATTAATAAATTGTCCGACTTCTCCTCCATCAATTTTTTCAGACTTCTTGACAGCAACAATTCTTCCATCTGACAACATTCCTTTGTAAACAGTACCTTGACCTCCTTGACCTAGAATTCTATCTGTACTGAAGTTGTCTCTGGCTTTTTCTAAATCCTTTGAACTGAACAACTTAATTTTCTCAACATTAACTTCACCAGAAGATAATTGCTTCTCCAACAATAAACCTCCATTTTGTTTAAAAAACTTTTGCTTGCGTTTGATATCCTTGCTCTTCTTTATAACTTTGTGCGACAACCAAGCTCCATTGAGTAGAAACAATAGTCCAATAACACCGAGAGCTGCTCAATAAGATAAAAAGAGTTTATGTAAGATAAAAAGAGTTTATGTCTTGTGCCCATAAAATAAAATAAACTGTTGATGGCAATAAAAAAGTGTTTATGTCTAAAATTTCTCTTCACACCTAGGCAGAGGGTTGTGGCTTGGCCTCTATTTTCTTAGTCAAGATATGAACTTTGGGCTGGGTCACTTATAAAGTTGAAATATTTATTTGGGTTGTGGATTGTTCTTCTTGGGTATCCGATTTAGAAGTGTCTATTCCATAAAAGAAAAAAATAGTGCGGACGAAATTAATTTCTTGATTTGTTCTTAATTAACAAAAGTTTAATAAATACATAACTGCAAAGACCTCTTCTTTTTTATTTATTAAAGGTCAAAGCCAAAGACTTTATTCATGAAATATTCAATTTTTTTTTATTTAGAAAAAGCAGCAGTATTTTATTGATTTCAAGAAAATAACAAGTAGAAAGAAAAATATAATTGTACGTAGTAGGGAACTTAGATTGTTTTTTGTGACAAATGTCTATAATGTCAAATTTTCCACCAAAGGGCCCAAAGTATAATTCATTATTTTAGAGTTTGAAAGTGCATTGGCATACCTAAAACGCCCACATAATTCCGTGATGGTTGTGGATCCGGCATGGAGCATAAATAGTTCCCTGGACGATTTTCACAAATGCCGCGACCACATATCTTGGGGTTTTCACATTCGTTGATATCTGGAATATATAATGACAAGTGGAAAATGGGGGAAAAAAAGAAGAAAAGAAGGGATGGTTAATTATAAATGGTACACAACTCCGAAGAATTTCTTCAGGTATCTACAAAATCAATTAAGGAAATCCAAATGAATATCCATAGCTCATACAGTTGTACTCATCGTTTACCTTAGTTGGTTGAAGAATTTAATTAATACTAGATTATGTGAAGCTAGAACAATTACAAACAATTAATAAAAATTAGAGAAACGTACAAATCAGTACTGAAAAATGGAATTCTCATAATTTGAGCATGACTTTTAATTTGGACATATACAATGGTAGGCTTGCGTACCTTGACATCCATCAAGAAGATAGGGGTTTCCTTGATAGCCCTAAAATGGGAGAAACACTTGCATGCACCGGGGATAGGACTGGTCCTATCCCCCTCCAATCGCAGCCCGTCACTTGTCCATTTTCTGATAAAATTGGACACGTGACGGGCTGCAATTGGAGGGGCATAGGACTGTAGTGCAGGCAAGTTTTTTCGCTAAAATGGAGGTGAATTTTCTTTGCAATGTGTTAGGGAACATTATTACACCTAAAATGGACCCCACAAAATGACAAATCATACTTTTTATAAATCATACGTAAACCCTTAAATATTTCTTTGCTTTGTGTATTGACCTACTTGTAGAGTATCCCACCACATCGAAGGATGGAAAGTTAGCTTAAAAGCTTAAGAGATGTAGGGCCTCTTATTACCAATTAGTTTAGGGTTTAATGCTCATACTCTACACCCTACATAAAGGATTAGTAGAATTGTTTACGGTCAAGTCTGGCTGCGTGTAGGTTTACTTTTTCCACACAGCTCAATCATAACATAAATTCTAGCCAACAATTGATTCCTTTCATGGCCTATCGACAGGGCCTTGTATTAAAAGCTTCTAAAATTGTCCCGAGGTATAAATGATTCTAAGAAATATCAAAAGGTGCAGCTAAAGATGCATAAGCTCTTCCAACTGTCCAGATTACAAGGCCTTGTCGATAGGCTTTTTTTTTTTTTCGTCGAAAGGAATTAATTGTTGGCTAGGATTTATGTTATGTGGAAAAAGTAAACCTAAGAGCCAGACTTGACCGTAATCAATTCTACTTTTCTTTTGGTAACGTATTTGGAAATTGTATGTGTAGAGCAGTTATGATTGTCTGTCTGATATGTCTAGTAATAGAGAATTCAAGTGTTTCCACTATTTTCTAGGTACCACAAAATATAAATTAATGAAAAGATAATGCAGTTGAGTTCATAGTAATGTCCACATATATGCTTAGTTAATTATTGTGGCCGTAAATATTATGAATTACAAAACATACATTGTCCGAGAATAAAATAAAATTGAACTCTTCTTTAATTGAAGTCTTCTGTAATATGTCAAAACATTCAGATTTAATCCACTTAAATTCATTATTTTCATTATTTTCTTGAAGACAGCTCAATTATTTGTTTGCTACTATTTTGTTAAGTTCTTTTAATAAATTATGCGACTTTAGTTTTATGTTTATTATTCTAGACAAATGAATTCAATTATATGTCATCATGCAGTATAGTTACCCACAATCACTGCATAAGAATATAAAGTCCCACATCAGAAACTTGACTAAATGAAATATAATATATAATGAATGACACCACTCCTAATAACATCGAGATCTTTTATGACAAAACCCCACACCTACTGGATTTTGTAAGTAGTTAAGTTGGGGACATATTGGCATTACTAGTAGTGGTATCATTCATTATATATTGTATAGTTGAGAAACCTAGTAAGGGCTTATAATAAGTTAGGGATACTCCCTTCATTGCCAATTAATTTTGAATTGGAACTTCAACTACCTTCATGATATTAAAGCGGGTTACTCACATGTGAATGAATGATAAGGACCATGACTACTTTTATAAGTAAAGTCCACTCAGTTTTACAAATTAGTAAAGTTTATGAATTTCCTTTTCAAAAGAAAAAAGGAGTACCGGAGAAAGAAGTTTGGGTTGAATTTTCTTTCCCATTTTATAAAATATTTTCCAAAATGTGTTTGGGCGTCTTTGAAATAGAAATGGAAAGGAATAATATTGGTTTTTATGTTTAAAGTAAATAAATGAAAGTGAAAGTGCGTACAGACCACAACTTTTTATGATCATTTTACTATTGTATACATCCTTATTAGAGTCGGTCTTGAGATTTTGAGGGCCCTGTGCGAACCTTAAATTGGGGTCTCACATAAGCTAACACAAACTTACACCATTACGTAATGCCATAGAATAAATGTTTTTTTTTCTTAAAGCGACCAAAGTACCCCTACTCCCAAGGGCAAAATTGAAATTTCACAAAAGAATTAAATTTGATTAAATCGATTAAATTGGATCAGGGATGTTACACCTTTTGAATAATCACCATGATTGTGACGATGAGTCTTTGTCGTAACAGATCATATTCAGATATTAAATGTTTTTTAACACCTAATTCATTTTGTATCAATATTCCAAGAACATCATTAATTGGATGCGACTTTTTTGGTTGAGTTAGTTGGATGCATTGTTTTTGAAAAATTAAATATCTTTTTAACACCTAATTTATTTTGTATAAATATTCCAAGAACATCATTAATTGGATGCGACTTTTTTGGTTGAGTTAGTTGGATGCATTATTTTTGCAAAATTAAATATATGAGCATATATAAAAACAATCGTGTACCACTTTACTAACCACATTTTTAATTGAGGTGAGCCCTATATATGGAAACCTTATCTCTATGGGCACTAGAAAAAAAAAATCTACATGAGTAATTGAAGAGCTAGCGTCAAGTCAATGATGGGGACACGCATGTGTGAAGCAATGTTTGCACATAGAAATATAGATATTATTGGGACAATTAGAATATTCTTGCTGAAGAATATATATATATATTTCAATGCATGCAGTTGAGAGATTCAGTGTCATCATTTGAGGAATGAGGTGCTTAGTCGTTGGATCTATTTCAATGAAATCATGTGGTTGAGATTGATTTAAGTGTTTAAACTTGTTTGTGTCTAATGACTTGCCAAAAACCCACATGTACGTACGCTTTACTGCGTAGCAAGGTTGCTGTAACTCTTCCACGTGTTATAATATGGATGAGCGATATGGTTAATATTTCCCACTTTTATGATATAATATCAATAAATATCCACTTATATATATATTTTAACAAACGAGTTATACCATGTGACATACTCTCATACTACATACACTATAGTACTCGCACTTAAAGTATCCACAATAGGGTTCCTAAACCACCTCCTTAGACAAATTTTAGGGAGGAATTGGAAAAATACAACTCCAACCATGCTCTCTATTCACCTCCTAAAATAGAGAGATCTCTAGGAACTCCTAAATCTAAGGAGAGAGAAAGGACTCCTAGTGGCTCCTTATAATTTAATGATGTTTCGTTTTTTGCATAGTTTAAACTTTTAATTAATACAAACTTTTTTTTTTTTTTTATAGAGATGATAACCAATCATATTGAATTAAAAAATAACTATAATATTTTTGAGTTCCTAACTTAGGGAGTATGATTGGAGTTCAAATTTTATAAAGTTCCTAAAATAACTTTTGTGTGTTTTTAGCTAAATATTAACTAAAGAATAGGGAGCATGACCTTTGCCTACATAATTATTGACTAATTCCTTGTGATCGGGTATTTATTATTTCAGTATGTGGTTGTGAAAGCAGTTGGGATATTGAATGTTGGTGTTGACATTGGACAAGCTGCTTTAAACAGTGGTTGCAACTTTATGTGATTGACAGACAGTAGAGCAGTTTTTATCTTTCAACGAAAACAATAAGTTTCAAAAAAACAAACCAAAATTTTAATTTGACCCTAATTGTCATTATGGTGGTTTTGCTGCTAGCTAGGTCACATTTGCATATGACTCTGTTCTTTAAAGAAATTTTACTGGTCCTGTACGTAATAAATTTTCAACTATAATTTTTAGGGAGCTTTAGTTTTAAACCATAATATAGTTTACTAATGTAGTAGAAAGAAATACAATTTAGTCTAATTAGCAAAAGGCCAAACACCAAAATGTAACAAAAATACCATTACAAAATATGAAAATTACAACATATGCCATTTTCAGTATTTAGTTTTAAACCAAAGCTGAAAAACGACATCAAACCAAAACTGAACCAAAACGACATCAACCGAAACCGAAATTGAATCACAACCCATTCGCGCGACCTTTCAACTTCAGCTCTAGAAACCTCTTCAACTTCACCTCCAGAAACCTCCAGACCACCAACGATCATCAAAGACCACCAACGATCGAAGCCGATTCTTCATCTCAGTTTTTGCGGTTTTCTGCATCGCAGTTTCGTTTTCGTGGAAAATAACTCTGAAATTAACCAATTAAACCTCAAAATTTCTGAAATCTTACCCAACTAACAGCTAGATCGTGGAAAATAGCAAGAAAACCATACCTCAATCGAAGGATTTGAGGGCCGAAGGAGAGAGATCGAGGGATTGGAAAACCGAGTAAAAATCCGATCAAAACCGGAGTTTTCCGGCAAAACAGCAGCAGCAGAGGTAGGAGGAAGGTCGGAGCTAGCTTGGGGTGCGACGCCGGTCAAAACTTGACCGGTCCGGTGGCTGGGTGGCCGACGTGACAGTGGCTAGGGGGTTTTGTCGGTGTCGGTCGAAACAGAGGGGAGGAGAAAGGGAGAAGACGCAGAGAGAGAGAGAGAGAGAGATCTGAGAAACTAACGAATTTGGGTTAGGTTTTTAAATGAAAAGGTTATAATTGTCTTTTTAATGACTAATGTAAGGTGGGTCAACAAATCTGGTCTTCCTCTTTGGCCTAATCCAAAATAACAATTCTTTTTTAGGTATTAAAACCCAAACCAAAATATCAAATGTCTTAAATACTAATAAGTAAAGTTATCTATGTCTAATACCTAATTTTCCTTAATTTTTATTCTATTGGGTTGCCTCAAGATTGTCTTTTACGTGAATCGAACTCGGGTGCCTTATATCCTTTATTTAGGCCATAGGGATCTGTTATCTTGTGTGGATAAAATTACCAACAAAAAATGCTTGGGCCGGAATCATATTGCATTGTCATGCATTCCCTCTGTTTCCTCCTCTGTTTCTTCTCTGTTTCTTCCTCTGTTTCCAAGTTGTGGTTTGCTAAGAAGAATCCACCATATACAACTTGCTTTCTTACTCAGAAGGGACTCTGGAGTTTGCAATGCCAATTGGTTATTAACCAACTCAACATATGTAATGAAAAATTGAAGGGTACTTTTCTTTTGGTAACGTGTTTCTCTTGATCCAGCTGTAATTTTCAAAATAACACTATCACAACACCCATTGTATGACGGAGAAGTGGAATTCTCATCTTCGATCTCAACTGATCTCACAGTGGCAAGAAGGCCGAATGTGTTTCTTCTTGCAGACTAGACGAAAGGGGTTCCCTCTAAATCTGGGGGTTGGCGAGTTTCCTTTCCCTCACAGCTGAAGAATGTAACAGGGTTACCAACCTCCACTAATTGCTTGCCTTTGTGAAAAGAAATACTCAGCACCTCAGCACCTCCAGTTTGAGGCGCTTAAAGAAAGGCCTGCTGCTGGTATAGTTGTTGTCCTGTCTGCACTCTATTTCGAACCAATCGTTTAAGTAACAATTGATATTAGAACCAATCCCGAAAGGGTATGGGATGCTAACATTTCCGCAAACCTCTGTGTAATTAGGCTTTGCTATAGGCGGTGCAGTTGCTGCATCTGTTACATGCACATAATAATTAGTTTGGATAAAAATAAAAGAAAAGGAGAAGGTTCAAAGTTATTTGATCTTATTGTTGGTTGTCTTGTGTTCAAAGAAAGTTTCTTCGCATGCACCTTTCACCATTGTATCTTTTTTCCTGTTAGTCGCCAAAGTTGAAATCAGCACCGCAAAAGCATTCAAAAGAAGAAATTCATCGCCATTATTTGAAAGCATCAGTCTTAGTCTATATGGAGAAAGGACTTGGAACACTAGGAAACAAAATTTGAGTTTTAAACGCGTGTTATATTAAAACAAATATTTGTTCACTGTCTTGGACAGCAATTCTAGTAGGAACTGGGCAAATCTACCTCTTCTCTCTCTAGTTACTTACCTGATCTCTAGCTGGAAGCTTGGAATATTTGGAATTAGCAAAGTAAATGATCATTCTCAAGTCTTAAACTTTTATATTAGCTAGGATAAAACTTTAAAAAAAAAAAAAACAATAGTGATAAGGAAGGCATAGACAATGGCGGATCCAATAATTTTTCTAGAGATGGTTGACGTGTAAAAGTTCTCAAACATTTTTTTTTATAAAAAAACCAGTAAAAATGGGATGATACTATTATCATATTCATAAATCATGATTCATGGAACAAACAATAATACGACCACGATTGGTTTTCATATTCTATATTACTAGCCTCTCTGCACATGCAGAAGCGTGTGCGAGAGGCTTTTTTTTTAATCACGCGCGCTACGCGCGACTTACAAAGTTTAGTTTTAATTTTTTTGCAATTGTATTTTGCTAGATGCCTATATCAAAGTTCTAAGCCATTGGATTTTTTGAACTCATAATCCGTTAAACAAAGTCCTAATCTACGATATAAATCTTACCCCTTTTAAAAAGACTATTTGTTTAGCGTATCTTGAATTCACAGAACGTTCATAAGGTTCAGAAAGTTCAAAAGGTACAAAAGTATCAGATATCAGAAGTTTGTGGTGCCTCTCCGTTATCTAAAGGTGATCATCATCACCCAAGCCTTCATTTTTACTTAGTTAAAAGACTATTTATTTAGCTTTTCTTGAATTCACAGAAAGTTAAGAAGTTCGTGGTGCCTCTCCGTGCTCTGAAGGTGATCATCATCACCTAAGCCTTCATTTTCACTTACTTAAAAATACTATTTATTTAGCTTATCTTGAATTCAGTCACTATTCAATCTTCTATCTTGATGAAAAAAGATTGTTTCTTTTCTTCAAGATGGTTGTGAGAGAACCAAGCGTGAGCCAAACATTTGGTTTGTGGACAGTTAATTATGAATTCATTGGAAGCACGCTTGAGAATCAGTGGGCTGGAGTAATCCATAAAGAAAATGGAACAAAGAACAATTTTTTTGAAGATTGAAATGGCAGAAGCCATTGCCGAAATCACTTCTTCTATTTGTCATGAGCGGGTAGTTCGACCCTTTACGCACATTACTTGCCACTCTGGAGGCCAGAGATTTGAGTGTATATGCTACAATGCATTTATGTTCTCCCTTGATAGATGGTTGGAGATTGTTGGGTATGGTGTGGTGGGGGATGTGAAGAAGGAAAAAATAAGGTGCAAGGGCGATACACTATCAGATTATTGGAGGCCTGAGATCAGGTAGTGTATTGCCCTTGCACCTTATTTTTACCTTCTTCACATCCCCCACCACACCATACCCAACAATCTCCAACCATCTATCAAGGGAGAACATAAATGCATTGTAGCATATACACTCAAATCTCTGGCCTCCAGAGTGGCAAGCAATGTGCGTAACGGGTCGAACTACCCGCTCATGACAAATAGAAGAAGTGATTTCTGCAATGGCTTCTACCCCTTCAATCTTCAAAAAATTACGTTGTTCTTTGTTCCATTTTCTTTATGGATTACTCCAGCCCACTGATTCTCAAGTGTGCTTCCAGTGAATTCTTAATTAACTGTCCACAAACCAAATGTTTAGCTCACGCTTGTTTCTCTCAAAGCCATCTTGAAGAAAAGAAACAATGAAAAAGATTGAAGAAAAGAAACAATCTTTTTCCATCAAGATAAAAGATTGAATAGTAACTGAATTCAAGATACGCTAAACAAATGTGAAGAAGATGAAAGCATAAAAAAAACTGAAAGGAACTGCTGCCTTATACAGATTAAAACTAAAGAGAAAGAGAAATGGTTATCAGATAACTAGAACTAAATTTTTTTTTTATTTTCATTTGATCCCTTTTCTCAGAAACTATCCAATAATATAAAGGCGGCTAAAAACATAATACTGGAGTAACAAAAACTGGAAGAAAAATAAAAACCATTTTCAACCTTTTCTAGCATAATTGAGGTGCAATATTAATTATAAGTTCCCATAACAGCCTCCACAACATTCAATGTTAATTCCCTTTCTTCTCTTCAGATTTTTCCAGCCAAAAAGAAAACTGAAGGCAAATGTATGTAAATTTGTAAAACCCACCTGCTCAATATTGACACTGAACGGTCCTTTTGATTGGCATTCAGTGCAAGAACCAACTTTAACTTCTGAATAAGAGTTCTGAAAGAATGGCCCCAAGATTGCCCCACATTTATTGCAATCATACTTTACTTGTTGCAATTGGGGAAAGACCCTAAAGTGTCGGGTCACAATGCCTCCAATACGAATCATGGTATTCAAATGGATCTCCCTGCACATGAAATTCATGTAAAATGAGAAAAGCTTGAAGAAATTTACTCAAGAAATTCATGTAAAAGGTCATCCAAGTCAGAAGCATGATTTGAATAACTAAACCTCATAGCCATCATCATCAGTCTGGTCAGTCATTGGGACATCCTCTCTGGAGTTTCCGTGCTGTTATCTTCTCGGTGAACTCTGCATTCCATCATTATCGTCGTAGCTTCTTGGAGGCCTGAAATCAGCCCTCACCCTTTTTGAAGGCCTGTAGCTGTCATCATCAGTATCTGCAACCAAAATGGCAACAAAATCAACATACACTGCAACATCTTACAAATACTGAAAATTCACAAAAAGAAAAAACGAAAATAAGCACACAAAATCATACCATAATTTTATACCAATTTTCTGGAATAAACACAGGCAAAGAGAAAATCAGCCACACAAAGACATGAACTACCAGATTGATGAGCAGACTGGGGGTTCCAATATTGATTGCTCCGGTTCTTTTTCCTTCAATCTTCCTCCCTGTAACAACAAACCAAACTCAATTTATGATTTACTTCTCAATTTTCGACATCACAAATGAAGAAACGAACCTAGAAAAAAAAAATAAAAAACCTCAAACCTTTTTATGCAGTGAGTAGATGAGGATTCTTGCTCTACGAAACATGGGAGGGGAGGAAATGCGTTTCCAAGTTTGAGGGCCATGGTGGGTTTTGGACGGTTTCAGTTTTGCTTTCATCCTATTTCAATAGAATGTGCCAGAAGAAACTGATAAGAAGAGCGACTGCTCTGCAGTAGTCTGTACCTTTTTTCTTTTCTTTTTAATTTTTTTAAAGTTCTGCGTAATTGTTATTTTACAATTATACCCTGCTTTAATTAAAATAAGTGCATGTTAAAATTTTAGTTTACCAAGGGTATTTTTGAGATTGTTGAATGTTTCACCATTCTCTGCTTTTTGCTTTATATATATAGAAAAATGAAAAAGAAATGAAACATTCATATACTAACCAATCAGAACAAAAATAAATAAAAAATAAGAACATATTACCAAGACACCAGTTAACATAAACACAAACTCATGCCACTTCATCAAAACAGAAAACTCTACTAACTAATTGAGAGACAAAACTCATACCAATTAACCAAAACACAAAACCTGTAGAAATTAACCAAAGGCACCTTCTATAGTGCACCAGGTGCACCCATGCACCATTTGTCCTTTATGATGCTCCCAGATTTTTTTAAAAATTGGTTACCGGTTATACAAGTTATCAAGTTTTCACTTTTTGAAAATGCAATTGCATAAGGGTCATGCAATTATGCCCTTCCTGTTTGGCAATTGGCATATGATTGGATAGTAATTTATAGTAGTTTGGATATGAGAGTACCATAACATTGTAAAAGGATCCTAAAACTTATAAGTTACAAGATTTGGGTAGCGATTTACAAGTTTTTGAACCAGAATTACAACATTAGGGTCATGCAATTATGCCCTTCCTGTTTGGCAATTGGCATATGATTGGATAGTGATTTACAGTAGTTTGGATATGAGAGTACCATAACATTGTAAGAGGATCCTAAAACTTATAAATTACAAGATTTAGGTAGCAATTATGCCCTTCTTGTTTGGCAATTGGCATATGATTGGATAGTAATTTACAATAGTTTGGATATGTGAGTACCATAACATTGTAAAAGGATCATAAAACATATAAGTAACAAGATTTGGGTAGCGATTTACAAGTTTTTGAACCAGGATTACAACATTAGGGTTCACCTAATCCATAACGTTGTAAATACCCATTTACAAGGATATTGATCCACATTACAAGGAACTGGTAACTCCAGACCATGAGGATGTAAATTAGGTCCTTATTCTATTAAAATGAGGGTTTACAACACTAAGGGCCGATTTTACAATTTTAGGATACGAGAGTACCATAATCTTGTAAAGAGGATCCAAAAACATGTAAGTTACACGATTTGGGTAGTAATTTACAAGTTTTTGTACCACGATTACAACGTTAGGGTTCTCATAATCCTTAATGTTGTAAATCCTTATTTTACAAGGACATGGATCCAAATTACAAAGAATAGGCAAGTCCGGACCATGAGGATGTAAATTGGGGTCCTTATTGTAGTAAAATGAGGGTTTACAATATTAAGGGCCGATTTTACAATGGTTGGTATACGAGGGTACCATAACGTTGTAAAAAGGATCCATAAACTTGTAAGTTACACAATTTAGGTAGTGATTTACAGGTTTTTGCACCACATTTACAACATTAGGGTTCTCCTAATCCTTAATGTTGTAAATCCTTATTTTACAAGGATATTGATCCAAATTACAAAGAATAGGCAAGTCCGGACCGTAAGGATGTAAATTGGGGTCCTCATTGTAGTAAAATGAGGGTTTACAATATTAAGGGCCGATTTTACAATGGTTGGGATACGAGGGTACCATAATGTTGTAAAAAGGATCCATAAACTTGTAAGTTACACAATTTAGGTAGTGATTTACAGGTTTTTGCACCACGTTTACAACATTAGGGTTCTCATAATCCTTAATGTTGTAAATCCTAATTTTACAAGGATATGGATCCAAATTACAAAGAATAGGCAAGTCCGGACCATGAGGATGTAAATTGGGGTCCTTATTGTAGTAAAATGAGAGTTTACAATATTAAGGGCCGATTTTACAATAGTTGGTATACGAGGGTACCATAACGTTGTAAAAAGGATCCATAAACTTGTAAGTTACACAATTTAGGTAGTGATTTACCGGTTTTTGCACCACGTTTACAATATTAGGGTTCTCATAATCCTTAATGTTGTAAATCCTTATTTTACAAGGATATGGATCCAAATTACAAAGAATAGGCAAGTCCGGACCATAAAGATGTAAATTGGGGTCTTTATTGTAGTAAAATGAGGGTTTACAATATTAAGAGCTGATTTTACAATGGTTGGGATACGAGGGTACCATAACGTTGTAAAAAGGATCCATAAACTTGTAAGTTACACCATTTAGATAGTGATTTACAGGTTTTTGCACCATGTTTACAACATTAGGGTTCTCATAATCCTTAACGTTGTAAATCCTTATTTTACAAGGATATGGATCCATATTACAAAGAATAGGCAAGTCCGGACCATGAGGATGTAAATTGGGGTCCTTATTGTAGTAAAATGAAGGTTTACAATATTATGGGCCGATTTTACAATGGTTGGGATATAAGGGTACCATAACGTTGTAAAAAAGATCCATAAACTTGTAAGTTACACAATTTAGGTAGTGATTTACAGGTTTTTGCACCACGTTTACAACATTAGGGTTCTCATAATTCTTAATGTTGTAATCCTTATTTTACAAGGATATGGATCCAAATTACAAAGAATAGGCAAGTCCGGACCATGAGGATGTAAATTGGGGTCCTTATTGTAGTAAAATGAGGGTTTACCATATTAAGGGCCGATTTTACAATGGTTGGGATACGAGGGTACCATAACGTTGTAAAAAGGATCCATAAACTTGTAAGTTACACAATTTAGGTAGTGATTTATAGGTTTTTGCACCACGTTTACAACATTAGGGTTCTCATAAATTAGGTGGTAATAGTGGACATTGGGGATGTAAATTGGGTCCTTATTCCAGTAAACAATGGTTAAGGATGAATTTTACAATCTTATGGAACATAAATGTCCAAAATAGAGTAATACGAGACCTTAATATTGTAAACATTTGTGTTTACAAGTATAAAGACCTAATTTCAAACAGATAGTTTGTCAATTGCATTATACTTGTTCCATTTCCTACACTCTGTTTGTCAATTGCATTATGCCTGTTCAATGTCCACCTTACTGTTTGTCAATTGCGTTATTTCCTTTTCCTGAAAATAGGCAACATGTCTTCCATGGCATAATTAATATGAAAATAAATGGATACACATCAATTGTATTTAGTAGAAATATAAACATACAATTAAATTATGAAGGATTAGTCCTTACTGAGAGATTCTACATTTCATAATTGTGCACATATAATGGCAATTGCGCGACAAGAATGCAAAGAGACTATTCTGTTTCTCAGTTGCAAGACTATAACGCAATTAGACGTAACTGTTTGTCAATTGCAATCACAAATCACATATGTTCTCAAAATGTAAGAGGCTACCAATAACATGGCAATATGGATACAATCATTGCAAAATAGGACTAACCAATGGATTCAAAATGACATATTGAAGTACCTCTTACATTTCCATTACCAAAATGCAAGGCAACAAATATCATGTCATTTGCATTACAATTAATAAATTATATCTAATGTTTTTCAAATGAGTCACAAACTTTTCAACATCAACAATATGCCCAACATTATGGCGCTATGAGTTTTGACATTAAGTTGCAAAAGTTGTAATCGCCTAAACTTAGAAACCAATTTGGATTGGCAATAACAATCCACAAATACCATGACTCAAGAAATTTGTACTTGTTCTAGGTAACATGTAATTTCCAAACAAGGAGATACTAATTGCACAAATAACTGCAATTGCAAACTAATAAATGCAATTATTCTATCTTCGTTCGGTAATTGGTAAATATGGACCAAGTTTACAAGAATAAGGACCAAGTTTACATCTCCGAGGTCCATTCTTGACTTCATCTTGGAATGTAGATCCTTTCTATTGTAAATTACGATATTACAACTCTATGGATACACCTTATAAGTTTATGGAACGTGGACACCCAAAACATTGTCAAATGAGTCCTTACTATTGTAAACCCTGTCAATTATTAAATAGTATATGGCTCCCTGTTTGTCAATTATGTGCTCCCTGTTTGTCAATTATGTGCTCCCTGTTTGTCAATTAGATACTCACTGGGTATCAATTATGTGCTCCCTGTTTGTCAATTACTCACATCGCCTTGAATATTGGTAATACTCTAGAAGTAATTACTTAAAATGCAAAAAGTTGCCAAACATAATTGCAAAAGCCGCCTAAGAAGTTGGTAATTGGATTCAAAAATCAAATGTCAAAGTACCTATTGCATTTTCATTCTGAAAATGCAAAAGACTATCAATAGGATGACAATTTATGTACACAAATTACAAAAACCGTCTAATGAGTTGGTAATTGCATCCCAAAATCACATATCAAAATACTTTGAAGCTTTCTCCAACTTTGCATTTCATCGCATCTCTAAATATCGCCTTTTATTTTTGGTTGAGATCAAGAAAGCCTAAAAAATGCGATGGGAGAAAAACAGCCAACGAGTGTAGAAGGAAAAGAAAAAATAGAGAGAAAAAAAAACACTAGGAAGGAATCAAGCTAAAGCCGAAAACACAAGCCCAGCAACATGTTCCCCAACCCAGCTAAACTTTTGCAACTCCACCGTCCTCAAATCAATCCCTGCCTCTACATGAGCACCGTGATTCAGATGTCTAGGAATCCAAAACCAATCATCAAGCCCAGCTTCTAATTTCATGATTTCATTTATCAGGGAGCAAGTTTCAATCCCTGTTTTACACACCACAATCCATAAAAGCACATAACTCATTAATTTCTCAAATCTCAATTTCAATTCCAAGATGTAATTTGCTAATAAAGTTAGAAAATTGATTATAAAAATTACCAGTAGAAGATTGAGCGCTAATATTGATTTCATGGAATGGACCCATATTTGATTCTAACTCTGACTGTCGGTGGGAGGGGCCATGTTTGAACCAAGAAACTCAACATGAAAGAGAGAGAAAGAAGAGCAGCAGCGAAATAAGAGAGAGAAGCTTCACCTTTCAGTTTTATTTGTTTTTTAATATTTAACCTACAACAACCAGTTAAACAAGTCCCCAACAATCAAAGGTGTGGATTAACCCACATCCACTAACTGCTTATCCAATGGTGAATATTATTGGCGCATCCATGCACCTTGCGCATGGTAGAATTTTCCATTAAGGAAAATGACAATCCACATATATATATATATATATTAAAGTAATTAGAGATTAGAACTTCTTTTCTTTATCATTTTTCTTCTTTGTTTCCAAGTTGTTGTTTGCCAAGATATCCAACTCAACATATGTAAAAAAATCTCAAACAAATTGAAGGGTACTTTTCTTTTGGTAACGTGTGTGGAAATTGTATGTGTAGAGCTGTCATGATTGTCTGATATGTCTAGGTAATAGAGAATTGGTCTTCTTTATTTTTTTTTTCTTTTGTCGTTTTCAAGTACGTAAATGTGTAATATGTCAAAACATTCAGATTTTTGATTCATCAAACACGATCCTAGCTTAAATTAGTTCCTTATTTTTCGGTCCTGTAGTTAGTTCCTAATCTTGTTGATTACAAAGAAATTACCGAATTTGAGTTTTCCTTCATGTTTAGTTCTATGGGTTTGGAGACTTAATAAAGAACATGTAATTGTCTACAACATCACAACAAATAATTTGTTCACCATGTTTTCATATTTAACCTTGGAAGTTCGAGTATTGACGAAGCCATATCGTCACCATCAGTATCCCATGTTTTCATATTTTAATACAAGAAATAGTCTAAATTACAAAGGGGAGAGGAGCTCACAAACACACCAGGTGCTATGGGGGTTTGAATCGAAGAGCACTAATTTGTAAATCAAGGCCCTTTTCCATAGGGATATAGACCTCGTTGGCAGTTGACCATGTTGTTATTGTTGAACAGTAAATACAAAAAGAAAAAAGAATAGACATGAGGTTGAAAGATCATGCATGAAATAATTGCATAATATTTTGTTACATTATTCTCTTTCAAAGTTACAGTATTTAAATTGAGTTAAAATTTGCAATATGTTGTAATTAATTGAGGGTGGTTGACTCTGCCACTATCAAGGACCTAATACCCTCCAAACCAATTTCTCTTGATCCAACTAAAAATTTCAAACTCTAACACTTTCAAAATACCCTGTTGCTCTAGTCAAAATGAATTTATATATCCAATGATTTGTGATTTGTGTTGAAATAGCCATCAGGCAGTGTAGCTAATCAGCTAGACCTCACCTATGACCTTCTGGATTGGAAGTTGAAACTGCACTCACATTCTGATCGGAAAAGTTCAGAAAAGGAGCAACACATAACATATATGGAACATGCATTACAATATTACAATTAAGGGTATAATGCCGAAATACCCCCTGAACTTGTACCTAATTATCAATTTACACCTTGACCTTTTTTTTTAGCGAATTAAGGGCTCGAATGAAATTTTATTATCAATTCCCCCCCTACCGTCTAAATCAACAACATGTCATCCAATAATCTTTTTAGATCATTAAAAAAATATTATTTTTTTTGAAAAAATTAAAGGAAAAAGGAAAAAAAAAAAGGGACAACAGGTCTTCTTCTCCACCCCATTCCCTCATGACCACCAACCCTTCACTCCAGACCAATTCCCCCACTTCCCTTCAATTTTTTTTACCCTGAGACTATTCACCCCTTCCCATCCCAACCCGATTCCCCCATGACTACCACCCCTCAACGAACCCAGAATCTACAGACCCACCCCTATCCTCCATCACAGACCCACCCCACAACAACCAAGAACCCATAGACAAACCCACCCTCCTTCACTCCAGATCAATTCCCCCACTTCCCTTCAATTTTTTTTACCCTGAGACTATTCACCCCTTCCCATCCCAACCCGATTCCCCCATGACTACCACCCCTCAACGAACCCAGAATCCACAGACCCACCCCCATCCTCCATCACAGACCCACCCCACAACAACCAAGAACCCATAGACAAACCCACCCCCCCACCACATGAACCCATAATTCCCAAAACCCACACCAGTGGCTTTGTGCCAATCAGAAACATTGAACATAGAGTAGAGAAAAAAAAGCACAAAATCACAAATGGCAAACCTCATTAAATTCAGCCATGGAAGAATGAGGGATTTGCAGAAAAGAAAACCTTATCCCTACCTACAAACCCAAACCCATTCGCGCCCTTTCCCCTATGATTTTTTCCCCATAGCCTTAGAGGTCCAGACCTCTTCACCTCACAAGTTCATTGCCCCTTCACCCAAAATCTCAACCCTAAATCGCACAACTCATCAATGGATTCAAGATCTGAATGGGCTGTTTGGAGGGTTGGGGCTGATGGGTTTGGTCGCATAGAGAGAGAGAGAGAGAGAGAGAGAGAGAGAGAGAGAGAGAGGGTAGAGAGATCGATAGAGAGGGCAAAGAGAGAGAGAGGGGCAGAGTCGCAGAGAGAGGGAGTTGTAGGGAGAGAGGGAAGAAAGGGTTTGGTTGCAGAGAGACAGAGGTAATAGAGAGAAGAAAGGGTGGGTGGGTCCCACCCCTCTGTTTATTAAAATGATTTTTTTTTCATTTTATATGTCATACTATTTTATTTTACAATATTTAATTATTTTTAACATATGAAATGACCAATTTGCCCCATATTTAACGGCAAATTGGATGAAACGTTGATGATTTAGACGGCAGGGGGAACATTGATAATAAAATTTAATTTGAGCCCTTAATTCGCTAAAAAAAAAGGTCAGGAGGTAAATTGATAGTTATGTACAAGTTCAGGGGGTATTTCGGCATTATACCCTACAATTAATGTTCACCATGACTCGTAAGGTAATAGCGGACTTTCATGAAATGATGAAGAAGGACCACCATCCAAACCTGGCGCTGTTCCCGTTGAACTTGAAGCAACATCCCAAGGCTCAATTGAGTCAGTCCTAACATATTCAACCTCTTCATAGTTTTGTTCACCATTAGAAGTCTTTTCTGACATTTGAACCCCATCCAGCTCTGCGGTGACCTCTTTCATTGTAGGGCGGTTTCTTCCACTCAAATCCAAACATCTTCTTGCAAGGTTAGCAACAACTATGATATCTGCTTTAGATCCTCCTTTCACAACTTGAGCATCAAGAATTTCAAACAGGCGATCAAACTGCATCGAAGTAATGAAGTATGTGGCAAGACTTTTGCCTTCTTCTTGTGACCTTCTAAAAGAAATTGGTTTTTGCCCTGTCAAGAGCTCAACGAGAACAACTCCAAAGCTATACACGTCACTTTTCTCCGTAAATTGGCTTGATTGAAAGTATTCGGGGTCCAAGTAACCAAATGTGCCGTGTACAAGTGTGGTGAGGTGAGTTTGGTCAATTGCAACTGATCTTGAAGTTCCGAAGTCAGCAACTTTTGCTCTGTATTTTGCATCCAAGAGTATGTTGGTAGACTTGATGTCTCTGTGATAAATGGGAAAGGCAGCTGAAGCATGTAAGTAGGAAAGAGCTCCTGCAATTTCCATGGCAATTCGTAAGCGAACTTCCCATGTAAGTGGAAACTCCTCATTCTGCTCATGGATATACTGGGAAAGGTTTCCATTAGGTATAAATTCATAAACCAAAATGGGAACCTCCGTCTCTAAACAGCAACCCAATAGTTGAACCACATTTCTGTGGTTGATTTGTGAAAGAATCACAACCTCATTGATGAAATCTGAAAGTTGGCTTTCGTCCACTATTTTAGATTTTTTCACAGCAACAATTCTTCCATCAGTCAGCATGCCTTTATAAACAGTACCTTGGCCTCCCTGGCCAAGAATTCTATCAATATTGAAATTGTCAGTGGACTTCTCTAACTCCTTTGATTTGAATAGCTTGATTTTCTCAACATTAACTTCACCTGACGACAATTGTTTCTCTAATAATAATCCACCATTTCGCTTGAAGAACATCTCCCTGCGTTTCATGGTATGGCGTTTCTTTAGGAATCTGTATCCCAACCATGCACCGATGAGCAAAAGTAACAGTCCAAGACCCGCACCAAGACCTGCAATATATAACTTAGTAAAATGATAAATGATCACAAATTGCAAACCAAGTTGATGGCAATATACAAAAGAGTTTATGTCTAAAATTCCTCTTGACACTCAGGCAGAGTTTATGTTTAATAAATAATTAACTTCAGAGACCTCTAGTATAGTGAACAGTGAACCTCAAGGATGTTTTGTGATACATATATATGTCACGTCAGCAAACTAACGGAGTTTTTGACGGAACCTAATGGCAGGGACCATTTGTGATCACACATACTAACATTGAGGACCACGAATTACACAAAAAAACATTAAGGATGCAATATGATAGTTTCGTAAACCCTATGGACATTTTATGATAACAAGCCAATAAATAATTAACTCCAGAGACCTCTAATATAGTGAACAGTGAAGAATGGCCAAACTAGCTCTAAACTGTTGATGGCAATATACAAAAAATATAATTGTACGTAGTAGGGAAATTAAAATACGTGCAGTTTGGATTGTAATAATTTGTAAGTAGAATTTTCCCAAACCAAAGTGCTGCAACTAACTTTGAGTTTAGGTTGTTACCGGTTGATGACCATATGTTTGATCATATATTTCACATTAAATGATAACACTTCTATTAAAAAAACAAATTAAAGAGAAATCAACTCTGTTTAATTCCAAAATCTTATGTACGATGATATATGGCGTACCTATAATAAGGATAAATCTAGTATTCTTTTTGTCAACGCAAACGTAATAACCAGGAACGTTCACACACTTGCTGTGGGCCCCGCATCGTGTATGACGAATCATGCATTCATCAATATCTGAAATGTAATTTAGAAATTTAAAAAAAAAGAAAAAAAAAGGGTAAATTAGCAGCAATACCCCAAAAGGGAGTTCTTTCCCCTTCTTTCCAGGTTGCACAACATCTAGCGACCACTTTGCAGATCGCCCTCTCTAATAGGGTTTGAATCCCAATAATACCCCAAAAGGGAATTCTTTCCCCTTCTTTCCGAAAGGTTAAGAAAACAAACAAAACAAACGCAAAGAAAAATAAAACGCAGAGACGGAAGCTAGATATAATTAATTACATACGTACCTTGACAAGTTTCAAGAAGATAGGGATTTCCTTCAAAGCCATCTGGGCAGGAACACGAAAGCTTTGAGGCATCCAAAGATTTGATGCTAAAACAGTAAGGTATACCTCTTTCATAATCATCAACATTAATAAAAGAATATTTGTTTCTAACGTAGGGTCCAAATAATGCGAATGAAGAAGTAGAGTTGATTATATTCCATTGTAGCACCACAGGAACTTTGCTTCCATTCTTGATTTCATGTGCAGAAGATGATCTCTCACTCAGAGCAGAAGATGATATCTCACTCTCAAACCAATCCTTGTCAACCAGAAACGCATAGTCGTCGCAATCGGCCTTTCGAGTTTCGCCTTGGTATAGAATGGAAGCGCCCATCATAGTGAGACATGGAGGAATGGTAGTCTGGCAACAGTTGATACCAACATCACAGGAAGCAGAGTTTGTGGTATTCTTTTGATTATCACAAACTGACCTGCAGCCACCAACCACAAACTCAGCTGATTCCATCACGGCAAGGAAGCCGCAACTAACCGCAGTGAATCTGTTTTTGTCCTGAGAGTAGACGAAAGGGCTGCCCGTCAAATTAGCCATTTCGCTACTTCCATTTCCGTTGCAGAAGAAGGTAACGGGGCTGTTCACCTGAAGCGTGCCTCCAATAGAAATATTCAGCACCTCCAGTTGGGCTCGCTTCAAAAAAGGCTTGTAATCAGGAGCAGAGCTGGTAGTTTTAGAAGACTGGTTGCACTCGATTTCAAACCAGTCGTCTAAGTAGCAACCTGTGTGTCCAATTCCAAAAGGGTATGGGATGAGGACGTCTCCGCAATACTCTTCGCAACCATACTTTGCCATCCCGGGAACTACTTGTGCTGTACATATATCTATCGACAGAAGCAATAAGAATAAGATCATCATATGAACTACTTGCGATTGCATTGTTCCTATGCTCGGATAATAAAAAGTAAAAGATTATCAAGCAAAAGTTTTCTTTGCAACTTAGTGCTTGTACTATATATAATAAAGACCCCTTGTCGATCGAAGAAAAGTGGGTTCGAATTGAAGGCTACTTTTCTTTTTGTAATGTGAGTGGAAATTGTATATGTCATATTCAAATCTAGCTGTCGTACTTGACCAATCGGTAATTGAAACTGAACTCACATTCAGACCGGAAAAGTTCAAAAAAGGAGCAAAACATAACATTTATGGAACATGACTTGAAAGGTAAGAGCGGAACATTTCATTTGTTCGAATTGAAGGCTACTTTTCTTTTTGTAATGCGAGTGGAAATTGTATATGACTAGTAGTTGAGAATATTCAAGTGATTCCTTCCCTTCCTAGCTATCCACGAAAAAAACAAAAAACAAAAACAAAGTTGACTTGATATGAAAAGTATTCTTTAATTGTTTTTTCTTCTTATTTTGTCGTTTTCAAGTACATAAAAATGTTGTGAAATCAAGTCAATGATTACATAGAGCTCAGCAAACGTAACATTAACTAACTAAACAATAATATCATGAAAGATCATGCAACACAAGAGAAACAGCGTTTTATTTTGTTTTATTTTCACTGTATAACCTGTTGGAAGTTTGGAAGCAAATGTCCCACGTTGGAGGAAACAAAAGGTTCCACATGCTTTATAAGCATGAAACCTTAACACCAATTAAATAAGATTGGTGGGTTGATGGAGTTGGTAGTGAAGGCTATACATGGTTAGCTTGCTTGATCATTAATAATATTTAAATAATCAAGACTTGGGCCTTGGGAAAAATAAAAGAAATACAACCAGCCTGAAAATAAAATAAATTATTTTATTTTATTTTTTAGATTTCTTTTAGCTAAATGACATGTAGAATACCGGATGTTATCATGCAGTCCTCTCTTTCTTCCCTGTTTCCAAGTTGTTGTTTCCCAAGATGTCCAACTCAACATATGTGATGAAAAGAAGATGATGAAATTGAGAAGTAAAAGATTCTCAAACAAAAAAAATTCTTTGCAACTTAGGGAGCGTTTGGTATCTTATGCAAATAGGGAACTCAAAAACTTTGATTTTTCTTAACCAAAAAGGAGTTCTTAAATCTATTTTTAAGATTCAAAAACTTGTTTGGTATGCAACTTGAAAACTTTTTTCAAATCTTTAAAATTTGAGAACTTGTAGGTTGTTAGAAAAAAAACTGAAAAAACAGATATTTTTTGTTTTTAATAATTTGGGTGTTTTTTAGTTGTTCTTGAGTTTGAGTTTTTAAAAATAGGGCTACCAAACAGGTTTTCTTCGTTTTGGACTCAAATTCTGTTTTTGAGTTTAAAAAGTTAGATTCAAGTTGAATACCAAACAGGCCTTTAGTCTTCATGATGGAAACAAATTGAAGGTACTTTTCTTTTGGTAACGTGTGTGGAAATTGTATGTGTAGAGCTGTCATGATTGTTTGTCTGAATGTATGATATTAGAGAATTGAAGTCTTATTTAATTTTTTTTTCTTTTGTAGTTTTCAAGTATGTAAATGTGTAATATGTCAAAACATTCAGATTTTCGATTCATCAAACACGATCCTAGCTTCAATTAGTTCCCTATTTTTGGGTCAGCAAGTAGTTCCTAATCTTGTTGATTAGAAAGAAACCAAATTTGAGTTTTCCTTCATGTTTATTTCTGCGGGTTTGGAGACTTACTAGTAGCATATAATCTTAAAGAACATGTAATTGAAACACACATCACAGATAATTTGTTCACCATGTTTTCATATTTAACAGTGGAAGTTGGAGTTTTGACGAAGCCATATCGTCACCATCACCATCAGCATCCCTTCGAGAAAGAAGTTTGGGTTGAATTTGCTTTCCCATTTTATAAAATATTTTCCAAAATGTGTTTGGGAGTCTTTGAAATAGAAAATGGAAAGGAATAATATTGGTTTTTATGTTCAGACCACAACTTTTTATGATCATTTTACTATCGTATAAATCCTTAAATCCTTTATGTAGGCCATAGGGATCTGTTATCTTGTGCGGATAAAATTACCAACAAAAAATGCTTCGGCCGGAATCATAATGCATCGTCATGCATTCCCTCTGTTTCCTCCTCTGTTTCTTCTCTGTTTCTTCCTCTGTTTCCAACAAGTTGTTTGCTAAGAAGAATCCACCATATACAACTTGCTTTCTTACTCAGAAGGGACTGCGGAGTTTGCAATGCCAGTTGATTATTATTCAACTCAACATATCTACTGAAAAGAAAATGATGAAATTGAAAAGTAAAAGATTCTCAAATATAAATTTTCTTTGCAACTTAGTCTTCATCATGGAAAAAAAAGAGAAAAAAAAAGAGATATTTAGTCATATACCAATTCTTAGCACTAATAATATAGATATACCTTACACCATTTAATTTATATAAACAAACCCAAAAAATGACGGCTGTTCCTATTGAATTTAATTTTGATTATTAAATTACTTTGATGCCTATTGAGCTTTTTGAGTTTTTTTAATGAGATTTTGGGGTTGGGTTTGTTTTAAGAAATCAATGATAGTTTTGTAATTTAAAAGAAGTTAAAAGCTTTTTTGTTATGTTGTAAATGAGCTTTGGGTGTGTTTTTAAAGTCTATTTTATATAAGATTTTTTTTATAATTTGAGCTCCTATATTAGGTATAATAGTGAATCTCCCAAATAAAAAAATGAACCAGGACAAATTGATAATTATAATAATAATAAGGATCAAGAGAAGGGTTTGTAACGTAGCTTCCAAATAATGCGAATGAAGAAGTAGAGTTGATTATATTCCATTCTAGCACCGCAGTGAATCTGGTTTTGTCCTGACCGAAAGGGCTGCGGGTCAAATCGGCCTCTTGGCTACTTCCAGTTCCGTTGCAGAAGGTATGGGGGCTGTTCACCAGTAGCGTGCCTCCAATAGAAATATTCAGCACCTCCAGTTGGACTCGCTTCAAAACAGGCTTAGAAGACTGGTTGCACTCGATTTCAAACCAGTCGTCTAAGTAGCAACTTATGTTAGATCCAATTCCAAAAGGGTATGGGATGAGGACGTGTCCGCAATACTCTTGGCAACCATCTTTTGCCATCCGAGGAACCACTTGTGCTGTACATATATTTATCGACAGAAGCAATAAGAATAAGATCATCATATGAACTGCTTGCGATTGCATTGTTCCTATGCTCGGATAATAAAAAGTAAAAGATTATCAAGCAAAAGTTTTCTTTGCAACTCAGTGCTTTGTACTATATATAATAAAGAGCCCTTGTAAGGTGAGTGGAAATTGTATATGATTAGTAGTTGAGAATATTCAAGTGTTTCCTTCTCTTCCTAGCTATCCACAAAAAAAATATAAAATAAAAAAAGATGACTTGACTTGAGTCACTCACAAAAGGAAATGCAGTATTCTTTAATATTTTTTATTTCTTATTTTGTCGTTTTCAAGTACATAAAAATGATAACGTAGAGCTCAGCAAACGTAACATTAACTAACTACAATAATATTTCGAAAGATCATGCAACACAAGAGAAACAGAGTTTTTCTTCCTAAACCCTTAACCCGCTTGAAGAAACAGAGTTTGAATTGAGCTTTATTTTCACTGTATAACCAACACAAGCGAAGCCAGAAAATAGATTCCATAAGGTGATAGTCTAAAATCTTCTACCCTCTCGTCTAAAATTTTTCTTGAGTGATCTATTCATAATTAATTTTTATATATCCGATGATTTGTGTTTAAATGGAAATCATTCAGTTTAACTAATCAGCCACTATGATCTTCTTGGTTGAAACTGCAGTCACATTATGACCGGAAAAGTTGACTTGAGAAGGTGAAAAACATATAACATATATGGAACATGCATTACAATATTACAATTAAGAAAAATTTAATTATTGTTCAGCGTGACATGAAAGGTAATAGTGGAACTTCATGTAATGATGAAGCAAGACCACCATCCAAACCTGGCCCTGTGCCTGTTGAGCTTGAAACGACATCCCAAGGCTCAATTGATTCAGTTCCAACATATTCAAACTCTTCATAATTTTGCTCACCATTTGAAGTTTTTTCTGACATTTGAATCCCCTTCAGCTCTGCAGGTGACCTCTCTCATTGTAGGGCGCTTCCTTCCACTCAAATTGAAACACCTCCTTGCATGGTTAGCAACTGTGATGATATCTGCTTTAGACCCTGTGGGAACATAAATTTTGGTATCCAATCACAAGGTGACATGTGGATAGTCGAATATTCCTTAGGTCAAATAATTGTGCTAATTAAATCCGATTTGATTAGCCAATTATCCTTGATTTACAATAGGAATACCCCCAAATCAAGGATCCGATTTGGAATTGGATGGCTACACTCCACACATGAGGTAATCATTTTCTACCTGAGAAACCCTAGAGACTCTCTCTTTCTCTTCCTCATGCCACTCTCTCTCTCTCTCTCTCTCTCTCTCTCTCTCTCCCACACAGCTCCGGCCAAACACACACAGCTCTGGCCACCCAGCTCTTCTCGTGAGAGAATACTCTGTCCTTTCAGTATTTGCTGCATCTTTCGAGACCCCTTTTACTGACTTAGGCATCGGAGGGCCTTTGACCAACACCCCCTCGATGTGCTCCTTTGACTAAATCTCTTTTGCAGGGATCGAGAAGGAAGAGGTTCGAGTTCCAAGAAAGGGGATCATCCGTGAATATTCTCCTGTGAGATTATTTGCATAAACAAATTGGTGCTTTCATTAAGAGGTTCAAGATATACTAAATGCAATGCTCTCGAATCCAAATCAAGGGAAATCTGTTTTCCCCTCGTCAATCAATTCCATCATTGATCCAAAGCCCTCAAATCACTATGGTGAGAGGCCCCATCGCAAGGAACACAACGAGAACAACCACCGCCTCACCAGCGGAATTCTCTCGAGCCACCCATGGCCTTTCACAGCCCACTTTGGCTCATGTCCTATTTTCCACAGCTTGGTCTACATCAAGACTGGTTGAAGAGTGAGGAAATCATCCCTGGTTTTCACTACACAAACCATTCAAAAAATTAAAAAATTTTAAAAAATGAGTAAACCGTGAAGCAGCAACCTACTCCAGCCCATGTCGACCACCCCTGCTACTGCAAGCAACACAACCAGAAGAGGGACCTTGGGTCTGCAACACCCATGCGTTCACGTCATCCATAACTGGCGGAAAACCCATGCAGCGACGGGAAAAACTCTAGTCGCTGCCCTCGTTGAGTTAATGGCCTCCGCCCATCATTTGGACATGCTGACCGCGTCACCGAGCTCGCAGACCACCGGACTGCAAACGCTGGAACGAGCTCTCTCGTTCGCCGCCTGAAACAGGCCAACGAAGATGTTGTATAATCTCCAGCCATTACCATCGATGAATCGACGGTCTCTGCCCATCGCCAAGCGATACCGCTGGCACCATTGCGATTGCCAACCAAGCACCAAGAACGAAACCAGTAGACTCTAGAGGAGCCGCCGACACACCGTCAAGGATCCCTTTGAATCCACCCAGTAATGGATCATTGCCATGATGGAATTTCCTTTAAGATCGATTCTCCATAGTCCCGACTCTTCTCAGCGACTCATGAAATGGGTTATCGAATTGAGTTTGTATGACCTACTCTATCAGCAACAAACTGCTATAAAGCTCAGGCTTTAGCAAATTTTGTGGCAGAAATCACTTTGTTACATTATTTGTCGTAGAGAATTGCATGCTGAGTTGGAGTGTTCTTGGTAATTGCTTCACTTTTCAAACAACACTTTACATGAAGAATACTACCACCCCTCTTACTACTATACCCATAGATCTTTGTTTGAAATTGTTGTGCTGGTTGGCAAAGAGAATGTAAAATCACCATCTTGCATCTTTCTTACAACAATTAAGAAATAATCTTATGCTCTCACATTCATTCATAGTTAGTAAAATACGGAACGGGAAAAATACGAATAAAATACATACGTGTTTTATTCGGCAAAATTTTAGCAAATTACAACTGAAAAGTTCGACCACTATATAATATTTTAATATAAAATTTTTTAGGTCTAATCGTCCTTGAACTTCGACCTCATGAAGGCAATCAATTGTTGGCTAGGATTTATGTTATGATTGAGCTGTGTGTAAAAAGTAAACCTAAGAGCCAGACTTGACCGTAATCAATTCTACTAATCGTTTATGTAGGGCACAGGAATTTCTGTTATCTTGTGTGGATAAAAAATGCTTTTGCAGAATCATATTGCATATTATCATGCATTCCTCTCTTTTTTCTCTGTTTCCAAGTTGTTGTTTGCCAAGATGTCCAACTCAACATATGTGAAGAAAGAAAATGATGAAATTGAAAAGTAAGCGATTCTCAAACAAAAAATTTCTTTGCAACTTAGTCTTCATGATGGAAACAAATTGAAGGGTACTTTTCTTTTGGTAACGTGTGTGGAAATTGAAAGCCTTCGGAGGGCTGGCTGAGTTGTCGCATATTATTTGGAACCAGTCCTCCAGGTAACAACCTGCTCCAATTCCGAAAGGATATGGGATTTGAGTGATCGCTCCGCATTGCGACGGACAATTTGGTTTTGCCAAGGATGCTTCTGATGCTACTGCTAGTAGTGCATTACTCATAGACCACAAGAACAGAGTGATATGAAGTAGCAACTGGCCAACCATTATGTTTCTTCTTCTCTCTCTTTAATTACCTATCTGCCTGCCTAGTAGGAAGCTTGGAATTAGAATTTAGCTAGCAAAGCAAAATGCTCATTCTTGAGCCTAAGCTTCTCTCGGATAATACTAAAAGAAAATAAGGAAGGTGCAAAGATGGTTCATATTACCTTCTGCTTCTGGCAACTTCTGCAGCTGCTAGGCAGAGATATATTAATGCCATATCATTGACCTATGAGTAGTACTGTTGCAAGTCAAGTCCACTAACTACGACAAATTATTCAACTTTACCATTTCATTTTCAGAAGGAAAAACGAACAATCTGGAGCAAGGAGTTTGAGGTGAATTTTCTTTGCAATGTGTTTGGGAGCTTTATTACACCTAAAATGGACCCCACAAAATGACAAATCATACTTTTTATAAATCATTTACCAACTCTTGTACGTGAACCCTTAAATATTTCTTTGCTTTGTCTATTGACCAACTTGTAGAGTATCCCACCGCATCGAAGGATGGAAAGTTAGGTTAAAAGCTTAAGTGATGTAGGGCCTCTTATTACCAATTAGTTTAGGGTTTAATGCTCATACTCTACGCCCTACATAAAGGATTAGTAGAATTGATTACGGTCAAGTTTGGCTGCGTAGGTTTACTTTGTCCACACAGCTCAATCCTAGCCAACAATTGATTCCCTTCATGGCCTATCGACAGGGCCTTGTATTAAAAGCTTCATGGCCTACCGTCAGGGACTTGACCGTAATCAATTCTACTTTTCTTTTGGTAACGTATGTGGAAATTGTATGTGTAGAGCAGTTATGATTGTCTGTCTGATATGTTCAAGTGTTTCCTACTCTTTTCTCGGTACCACAAAATATAAATTAATGAAAAGATAATGCAGTTGAGTTCATAGTAATGTCCACATATATGCTCAGTTCATTATTGTGGATGTAAATATTATGAATTACAAAACATACATTGTCCAAAAATAAAATAAAATTGAACTCTTCTTTAATTGAAGTCTTCTGTAATATGTCAAAACATTCAGATTTAATCCACCTAAATTCATTATTTTCATTACCTTAATCCACTTAATTTCATTATTTTCTTGAAGACAGTTCAATTATTTGTTTGCTACTGTTTGGTTCATTTCTTTTAATAAATTATGCGACTTCAGTTTTATGTTTTATTATTCTTGACAAATGAATTCAATTATGCGACTTTTGCCCTCTTCTTGACATGTTAAAAGAATTTGGTTTTTTGCCTTGTCAGAAGCTCAACAAGGAACACTCCGAAGCTATAAACATAACTTTTATCCGTAAATTGGCTTGATTGAAAGTATTCTGGGTCCAAGTAACCAAACGTGCCATGTACAACTGATCTTGAAGCTATAAACATCACTTTTATCCGTAAATTGGCTTGATTGGTTTTTGCCATCAGGCAGTGCAGCTAATCAGCCAGACCTCACCTATGACCTTCTGGATTGGAAGTTGAAACTGCACTCACATTCTGACCGGAAAAGTTCAGAAAAGGAGCAACACATAACATATATGGAACATGCATTACAATATTACAATTAATGTTCACCATGACTTGTAAGGTAATAGCGGAGTTTCATGTAACGATGAAGAAGGACCACCATCCAAACCTGGCCCTGTTCCCGTTGAACTTGAAGCAACATCCCAAGGCTCAATTGAGTGAGTCCTAACAAATTCAACCTCTTCATAGTTTTGTCCACCATCAGAAGTTTTTTCTGACATTTGAATCCCCTCCAGCTCTGCCGTGACCTCTCTCATTGTAGGGCGCTTTCTTCCACTCAAATTCAAACATCTTCTTGCAAGGTTAGCAACTAATATGATATCTGCTTTAGACCCTCCTTTTACGACTTCAGCATCAAGAATTTCGAACAGGCGATCTAACTGCATCGAAGTAATGAAGTATGTGGCAAGACTTTTGCCTTCTTCTTGTGACCTTCTAAAAGAAATTGGTTTTTGTCCTGTCAGAAGCTCAACAAGGACAACTCCAAAGCTATACACGTCACTTTTCTCCGTAAATTGGCTTGATTGAAAGTATTCGGGGTCCAAGTAACCAAATGTGCCGTGTACAAGTGTGGTGAGGTGAGTTTGGTCAATGGCAACTGATCTTGAAGTTCCGAAGTCAGCAACTTTTGCTCTGTATTTTGCATCCAAGAGTATGTTGGTAGACTTGATGTCTCTGTGATAAATGGGAAAGGCAGCTGAAGCATGTAAGTAGGAAAGAGCTCCTGCAATTTCCATGGCAATTCGTAAGCGAACTTCCCATGTAAGTGGAAACTCCTCATTCTGCTCATGGATATACTGGGAAAGGTTTCCATTAGGTATAAATTCATAAACCAAAATGGGAACCTCCGTCTCTAAACAGCAACCCAATAGTTGAACCACATTTCTGTGGTTGATTTGTGAAAGAATCACAACCTCATTGATGAAATCTGAAAGTTGGCTTTCGTCCACTATTTTAGATTTTTTCACAGCAACAATTCTTCCATCAGTCAGCATGCCTTTGTAAACTGTACCTTGGCCTCCCTGGCCAAGAATTCTATCAATATTGAAATTGTCAGTGGACTTCTCTAACTCCTTTGATTTGAATAGCTTGATTTTCTCAACATTAACTTCACCTGACGACAATTGTTTCTCTAATAATAATCCACCATTTCGCTTGAAGAACATCTCCCTGCGTTTCATGGTATGGCGTTTCTTTAGGAATCTGTATCCCAACCATGCACCGATAAGCAAAAGTAACAGTCCAAGACCCGCACTAAGACCTGCAATATATAACTCAGTAGAATGATAAATGATCACAAATTGCAAACCAAGTTTATGTCTTGTGCCCATAAAATAAAATAAAATAAACTGTTGATGGCAATATATGCAAAAGAGTTTATGTCTAAAATTCCTCGACACTTAGGCAGAGTTTATGTGTTTAATAAATAATTAACTGCAGAGACCTCTAATATAGTGAACAGTGAAGAATGACCAAACTAGCTCTAACTGTTGATGGCAGTTACAAAAATATAAGGGATTGTACGTAGTAGGGAAGTTAAAATACAAGAATTTTCCCAATTGGGCTTGAACATATTATTCTTATGAAATAAGTGCAGTTTGGATTGTAATTTGTAACTAGAATTTTCCCAAACCAATTGGGCTAATCCCAAAACTGCAAGCCTTTGCTGCAACTAACTTTGAGTTTAGGTTGTTACCAGTTGGTGACCATATATTTCACATTAAATGATACATCATCCACACACTAATTAAGTGATAAAAAATATTTTAAATGGTAACACAGTTCTTTTTTCTTTTCTTTTTAAAGAGAAATCAACTCTTTTTAATTCCAAAATCATGATATATGGCGTACCTATAATAAGGATAAATTTAGTGTTCTTTTTGTCAACGCAAACGTAATAACCAGGAACGTTCACACACTTGCTGTGGGGCCCGCATCGATTATGACCAATCATGCATTCATCAACATCTGAAATGTAATTTAGAAATTAATAAATAAAAAAAACAGAAACGGTAAATTAGCAATACAATAATACTATTGCACAACATCTATTGACCACTTTGCAGATCACCCTCTCTAATAGGGTTTGATCACTTTATAGATCACATCTCTAATAGGGTTTGAACCCAATAATACCCCAAAAGGGAGTTCTTTCCCCTCCTTTCCAAAAGGTTAAGAAAACAAACAAAACAAACGCAAAGAAAAATAAAACGCAGAGACGGAAGCTAGATATAATTAATTACATACGTACCTTGACAACTTCCAAGAAGATAGGGATTTCCTACAAAGCCGTATGGGCAGTAACAATAAAGCGTTGAGCGATTGTTGGAATCCGAAGTGTAGATATAGCAGTGGGGTTCAGGGCTATAATTATAATAATTAGAATAATAAGGATCTAAATTCTCTGTAACGTAGCGTCCATATAATTCTAGTGAAGAAGTAGAGTTGATTATATTCCATTCTAGCACCACAGGAACGTGCCTTCTACTCTTGACTGCACGAGCAGAAGATGATTTCTCAAACCAATCCTTGTCGACCAGAAACGCATAGTCGTTGCAATTGGGGTCTCGACTTTCGCCTTGGTATAGAATGGAAGCGCCCATCACAGTGAGATAAGGAGGAATGGTAGTCTGGCAGCAGTTGATACCAATATCACAGGAAGCAGACTTTTGATGATCACAAACTGACCTGCAGCCACCAACCACAAACTCTGCTGATTCCATTCCGGCAAGGAAGCCGCAGCTAACTGCAGTGAATCTGTTATATTCCTGAGAGTAGACGAAAGGGCTGCCGGTCAAATTGGCCACTTGGCTACTTCCAGTTCTGTTGCAGAAGAAGGTAACAGGGCTGTTCACCTGAAGCGTGCCTCTAATAGAAATATTCAGCACCTCCAGTTGGGCTCTCTTCAAAAAAGGCTTGTAATGAGGAGCAGAGCTGGTAGTTTTAGAAGACAGGTTGCGGCACTCGATTTCAAACCAGTCGTCTAAGTAGCAATCTTTGTTAGATCCAAGTCCAAAAGGGTATGGGATGAGGACGTGTCCGCAATACTCTTGGCAACCATACTTTGCCATCCGAGGAACAAGTGCTGTACATATATTTATCGACAGAAGCAATAAAAATAAGATCATCATATGAACTGCTTGCGATTGCATTGTTCCTAAGCTCGGATAATAAAAAGTAGAAGATTATCAAGCAGAAGTTTTCTTTGGAACTCAGTGCTTGTACTATATATAATAAAGACCCCTTGTCCATCGAAGAAAAGTGGGTTCGAATTGAAGGCTATGCACCAAAAACCAAAAAAAAAAAAACAAAGTTGACTTGACTTAGAGTCACTCACAAAAGGAAATGCAGTACATACTCAGTAAATTATTGTGTCGTATGGATAACAAAAATAAAGTAGATCATGGTAGATAAAATCAGAGCAGAGGATCCGAATCCTTGTATATATATACAGTCTCATTCTATTTAGGGATTCCTCAAATAAAATTTGAGGACGCCCTTTAAGTCAAGTCCACTTACTCCGACAAATTATTCAACTTTACTATTTCTTTTTCAGAAGAAAAAACAAACACACTGGAGCAAGGAGTTTGAGGTGAACTTTCTTTGCAGTTTGTGTGGGAGCTTTATTACACCTAAAATAGACCCCACAAAATGACAAATCATACATTTTATAAATCATTTACCAACTCTTGTACGTGAAACCTTAAATATTTCTTTGCTTTCTCTATTGACCAACTTGTAGAGTATCTCACACCCAAAGGATGGAAAGTTAGCTTAAAAAAGTTTAAGAGATGTAGGGCCTCTTCACACATTACCAATAAGTTTAGGGTTTAATGCTCATACTCTATGCCCTACATAAAGGATTAGTAGAATTGATTACGGTGAAGTCTGGCTGCTTAGGTTTACTTTTTCCACACAATTCAATCATAGCATAAATCCTAGCCAACAATTGATTCCCTTCATGGCCTATCGACAGGGCTTGTAATTTGGACAGTTGGAAGAGCTTATGCATCTTTAGCTGTGACTTTTGATATTTCTTGGAATCATTTATACCTCGGGACAATTTTAGAAGCTTGCTTATGCATCTTTAGCTATACCTTTTGATATTTCTTGGAATCATTTATACCTCGGGACAATTTTAGAAGCTTTTAATACAAGGCCCTGTCGATAGGCCATGAAGGGAATCAAATTGTTGGCTAGGATTTATGTTATGATTGAGCTGTGTGGAAAAAGTAAACCTACGCAGCCAGACTTGACCGTAATCAATTCTACTAATCCTTTATGGGAAAATTCTACAGTGCGCCCTGCGCATGGATGCGCCACTATTATAGACCATTGGATAAGCCATTGTGGGATGTGGGGTAATCTACACCGTTGATAGTAAGTGACCGGTTAAATGGGCTGCTCCAGGTAAAAGAAAACCAAAACCAAAACAATAGAAAATAAAGAAATCTGAAACAATAACAAAACGAAAGCAAGAATGCTCAGAGACTCCTGCGACTCCCCTCTCTCTTCTTCTTCTTGGCGCTGTCAGTCTTTGCTCCATTGTTGCTCTCTCTTCTTCAGTTGGGCTTCTTGGTTCGAACAACGGCAACTATTGGATATCAATTTGTTGATCTTGAAGTCACTCTCTCGCTCTCGCTCCCTCTTGCTCTCACTCTCCGTCTCTATCTATTCGCTTCATCATTCTCTGTGCTCTGGAAATCGATCTATCATCAGGTGAGTCTTTTCCTTCCTATTTCTCTCTAGTTATGCTTCTATGGGTCAATTTAGGGTTCGTCAGTTTTGGAGCTAACTTTTAATCAATTGATTTGGGGTTAGGGTTAGTGAGCTTATGATCAACCTCACTTTAAAATCCTCAAATTAGGATTGAGTACTTGAATGAAAGCAAGAGAACCCCATCTGAGTTTAGCAAGACAACCCCATTTCAGTGAAGAATGTATTAACTGTGTTGAGCAAGACAGCCCAGAGCTCATCACACTCATTCAATTCGTAAATTTTTGCCTTGGTAAACAATGGATTGGCAGAAATTAAGTCCTAGATAGGAAAATCCCTCCTTGGCATCAGAAAATCTCCTTCGTCAAGCTTCAAACCTGCACAAAAATCAGGAGCTCCATCCCCGACATAGATTAACTGTTTATGTTTCTTCCCATCTGTTGCAACAGAAGCTTGAATCTTTTCCATTATTAGACCCTGTAACAAAAGAAACCCCACAAACATACTAAACCAGTGTAATTAAATTTGTGATTTTGATTTTGGGGTACTTAAATATATGCAATTAGTTTAGTTTAATCACCTTGCACATGCTGGGAGGGCAAATGGTACAGCCATGAGAAGATGAGTGGAAATCACGGTAGGGTAAGATTCTAAGCCTGCCCTGTTCATCAATAATGCATGGGTTGGTGTTGATTTCTGAGAAACAATCCATTAGCCCATGATGCTTCAATATTGTGTTGAAAAATTCATTTGCAGCACTTAACACCCTCAGATCACACCTGCATGTGTTACAATTAGAATTTTTCATAACAATTATAGCATAATTTGTTATGTTTTGTCAATTCCTGGTATGTTTATAAGGAAAGGAAATTACCCAAAAGAATGGGCTGATTTGATTGCATAGGCAAAGTTGAGCTGAGCTGCGCATAATAGTGTCATCTGACACTTCCTCATTATTCTAATCATGGATTATTGTTGGAAAAGGTAGGTTGTGAGTATTTTCTTTTCCCCTTTTTTTTGTGTTTTAAGCTCTTCTGAACTATATTTGACCGCACATTCAGCCACAATTCCTCATGCCACATCATAAGCGTGTATCTCTCTCCCTCATCATTGCAACCCCAAAGAGTTTGTTCCATTGGACCATTTGGCAGGTCAATTTTATGTCTTTCTCTTCCATCAAGATTACTTTCTTTAATTGGCCCTTCATATGAATTAGTGTAATTGATTTTGTATTTAACAAGTTGGTGAGTGCTAGTGTTGCAGAGCCTCTACTGGTGCTTGAACCCAAAGGACTACGAGGATAATTAACAACTTGGTAAGATTGCTTATGTAATGACAAAAAGTTAAGATTTCTTATGTATTTTTCAATTATGAAATATTTGGTTCACACCAAAAGAAGAAAAGAAAATTATTTCTTAATGTTTTGCTAAGGTTTTCTTAGCTTGCTGTTTGTATACATGGTTTTGAAAAGAAAAAAAGGTGTTGACTTTATGCTAATCTGATATTTTTGTTATCGAAAAAGAAAAATCTTTGTTATTGGGTGAGAATTTTGTAGGATTTGCTTCATATATGCCCAGAGAAATTGGATTTCACATATTCAATTACCTGCTTTCTGTCTGCCAATTGGATTTTGTAAATTCAATTGCATTTCAATTACCGCATGTTCATCAATGTTTGTTATTTACTTGTGACTAAGATATTAACACTTGCAATGAAAGTAAAAGTTAATTGATATGTTAATATTTATATATATATTTAATAATATTTCCCTTAGGTTTTGTGTGATTAGAATGGTTAAAAGCACTAAATGTTATTGTTTTAACATATTTGTTTCTTTTAAAAAAAAAAAAAAAAAAAAGGATTAACAATTACATAGTGCATGTTTGTCAATTGGCAACATAAGGCGGCTATGTTGTCGCAAAATAAAGGAAGTATGAGCTTGACGTAAGGCATGGGACTGAATTGAAGACAAGAGTGACGAGGGAAAGTCCTAGTCTTTTTCTTTATGTAGTGAATTGCAGTTCTGTTTTCTTTTCTTTCTATTTCTATTGTTGTTATTCTTCAGCCATGTCAAGTTGGCAATCGACAAACAAAAACCACGTAATTTCATTTTCAATTTGCGAAAATAGACTGCCTGAGTGGCAATTGTACATGGCCTTGGAGATAATGGTTGAAGCTGGTCCCAACTTTTGGCTGATTTCTTTGCACTTTTTGTTTGATATTCAAAGCCTATAAGATTGATGATCGTTATACAATCCAAAAAAGTAAAAAAAAAAAAAAGAAAAGAACAAATCTCTACCCCAAATTGGCATATTACTTTTTGTTATTCAAGTTAATTATGTTGTAGGTTTGTTCTTTTTTTGTTTACAATGATGACTTTGTAATTGTTTTCATATTAACACATTGCTTTATGTTTCCCATTCATTTTATTTATAGTTTTGTGATTGTTTTTCAAGTTGGGGTAAAGAATTAGGCCAAGTACAAGACTAATATATACTATTTTGGAGTCTATTTATTTGGTTACTTGAATTTGTAATATTTTCATTGTATCTGGAGATTGTATTTTTTTTATTATATACATAATAACTTGAGATTTTAGATTTATAATTATTGGTTATATAAAGTGAATGTATTGAACAATACTTTCAATTAAATGAATGAAGTTTATGTTGGCTTTGATGAGGATATAGTACCATTGAGAATAAGCTTTTAAAGTAAATTTGACTGTTATATCATAGTTTATGTGCCAATTGAAGCAATCGTCCCATTAGCATTGTGAATGGGCATTGTACCATAAAGTTGTATTTTGAGATTAGTGTATGCATAGAAAAATATGATTTCGACACTTCAAAAAACAAAAAATTCAAACAAAAGCTCTTGTTTGTTTCTAAACAAACCAAAGCATTAGTTAGTGTTCTATGAACTAACACTTTTGTTTCTTTGAGGTAAGGATGGACATTGGTGAAGTAAATATGGTCCTTATTCTTGTAAACACAACGGTTTACAATATCAAAGACCCTTTTTACAATTACTTGGACGTCAAAGTTCCATAAACTTATAAAGTGCATTCATAAACTACAAATTTTTGGATATAAGCGTTCCATAAACATGTAAAATGGATCATTAATCTCGTGGATTACAAGATTTGGGTTCCAATTTACGCATTTTTGCACCAAGATTACAACCCTAAATGACCCATTTTATACAACCAAGTACAAAGGCCTTGGAGAAATTTGAACATATTTCACATACTATATATACAATTGTCAAACAGGCAACGGTAATTGCATACCGTAATGTAATTGCCAAACAGGTGACGGTAATTGCATACCGTAATGCAATTGCCAAACAGGCTAAGGTAATTGCATACCATAAAGCAGTTGTCAAAAAAGTAATGGTAAGTGCATACTGAATAAATAAATAAATTACAACTTTGAGGTTCTTTATAATGATCTCTCTTATAATGTTAATGTAAGGGGGGACCTTAGAGAAGTAAATGTTTTGGACCTACATGTTCCATAAACTTGTAAAGTGTATCCATAAGCTTGTAATGTCATAAATTACAATAGAATGGATCTCTATTACATGGTTAAGGTAATTGTGGACCTTGGAGATGTGAAATTGGTACTTATTCTTGTAAATACAATGGTTTATAACATTAAGGACTCGAATTACAGTGCTTTGGAAGTAAGCTTTCCAAAAACTCGTAACGGAGATCCTTAATCTCGTACATTACAAGATTTGGGTTCTCATTTATGATTTTTTGCACCATGATTACGGGTTTGAGGTTCTTCCTTATCCATAGCGTTGTAATATCCTGATTTACAATTGAAATGATCTCTCTTACAATGATAAGGTAAAGGTAGACTTTGGAGAAGGACCCCAATTTTACTAGAATAAGGACCCTAATTTACATCCTCATGGTCCGGACTTACCTATTCTTTGTAATTTGGATCCATATCCTTGTAAAATAAGGATTTACAACACTAAGGATTATGAGAACCCTAACATTGTAATCGTGGTACAAAAACTTGTAAATCACTACCTAAATCGTGTAACTTACATGTTTATGGATCCATTTTACAACGTTAACAACCAATCTTTGTGGGCCAGATCCTTTACTTGCACCCTTTACTATTTTTCAATATGTGTGTTGCATTCCTAAAAGGACACAAATTAATGTGCAAACAACCAATTAAAAATACCCGCAAGTGCACGAATCTAATGAAGTATAGATTATGTAAGTACGGGGTCGATCCCACGAAGAACTTGTCGGCTTCCTATAAGTTCTAATTTGAGTACGTAAAGAAAACTTATTTAACACACCACACATGCACAAAACAAATTGGAAACTAAAAATGAGTAAAGAAAGGTAAAAGAAAAGAAACAAAACAAGAAAACTAAACAAAAACACAAACAGCACTTTCTATCACCCTTTTATCACCATTTGGACAGATTCGTTTCTCTGTTTTTCAGCTTCGACCTCTGTTCAGTTTTTAGCCTATAACTTTCCAACTGTAAGTCCAAATATCACGTTCTTTATAGGGTTGGATTCAGCACAGAAAATGCAAGAAGACAACGCGGACCAAAATCCAAAACCAAGTAAAAAAACAGACAAAAAGCAATGACAAAAACACGCCACGTTTCAAACAATGTAAACACACAAACACAATTTGGGGAGGGGGGTTTAGTTTGGTTCAAGTGCCCTAATTCTATTGCATGAAAGTGAATGACATTAAATTTAATTGAGAATGGCAGAGAATGAAAATCAAAATGTGAAATTAAAATGTAACAAGCGCTAGGGTTTCGGAATCCACCCTAAACAATTCTACCAATGTTCATGGATACTCAAGTAATGAACTCTAAACATATTGATGAAGATGTTCGCAATCAAGACCGGGATTAGTGGCTCAAGACGCATTGATTCTCTCTAATATACGTAAAGTGCATGGTTAGTGCTACAATACTTGTGCCTTCCCTATAACCAAATCTAGGTGTGCTTAGTACTTCGATTCAATTATCCATTCATTGCTTAGGAAAACATGAAGATACACATAATCCCAACAACCTCAAGAAGCATGCTCTCAAAAGTGATCAATCAAAAAAGAACATACATCAAGGATAGATTATTTTGGTGAATAGGAATTCATCAATTGTTGTCAAGAAACCAATTCACATGATGCTCACTTAAACAAGTTCAATCATTTGTTGCTAATTAGAAATTATGTTCTTGGGTATCTTACACAACTTCTCAACTTTAGCTACATGCATACAACCTAAGGTGATTAAGCAAAGGAAGCAAACACATATCATATAAGATTCAATTAGTGAATGAGATTCATCAACAACATCTAAAAATTCATACACTCAAAGCATCAAAACAATAAGGTATTCATGTTTAGGGCTTCAACCTAAGCCCTAACTAAATAAGAAGTTACATTGAAACTAAGAAATTACAAGAAACAAATAAAATGAAAGAAACTAAGAACAAAGAGGAGAAGGAGAATGCATCTTCAACCCCTTGGATCCTTGCCTCAAGGCTCCCCAAGGTTCTCTCTAATTGTTATGCCATTCTCCCCTCCCCTTCGGTTGCTCCTTTCTCTCCTTCTCCTTGCTCTTCAAAATCTGCTCCCAATGTGTAGAATAATGAATGAAATTCGTTTCCCACGTTCAAAAGCTCTCAAACTTCAGATTGCAACTCCCTTTGCTTCCCTCTCTCCTCCTTTCCAGCTTTTACTTTTAATATTCTCTTCCAAAGTATTCACCCATTGTCTTCTTGTCCCCTTGCAAATGATGAAGCCTTGTCCTCACAAAGATGCCAAATGCTTCAGAAAATATCTCATCTACTAAGGTAAATTCTTGTTACCAAGTGTTATGGTAACAAGAAGAATCAAGATGACACAATGGAGGTAAAAGCTGGACAATTCCGGATTTCCAGAGCTGTGGCAACATGCTGGATTGGTTGGATAGGCAATACTTGTCCAATGGAGCTCAAATTTGGATATGTTGTAGTTAACATCCATTGGAACAAGTCTCATGAAGATCATGACCTCATCCGAGCACCAGAGCATGTTGATCCCGGGCCAAGAAGTTGACCTACGAAAATGAACAAAAACAGAATTTATAACCAATAATGCACTTTTAGCTCATTTTCATTCTAACCAAGGTAAAATCTAAGAAAACACAAAAAGGAAGTAAAAAGCTATAAAATGTCAAGAACTAACTCAAAATAATAGGTGAATAACATGAAAAATCATGTGTAAAAATGAACCGAACAAACTTCCCAAACTTATCTTTTGCTAGTCCTCGAGCAAAACAGAAACTAAAACAAGACTCGAAACAAACTTTCCGAACACTTTCCAAAGAGAGAGCGACTCATGCAAACGACTCAAAGGTTTTCACAAGAAAAACTCAGTTTAGACGTTATTCACAAGGCAGCAAGGTTCAGAACACAACATGCTTAAGTGTAGTAGTGTGATGGCCAAATGGGACTCATTCTCCAATTTCAGTTTTCACACAACTCAAAAATCATACCAAACACAAATGTAACTTCAAATCTCATCAAAGTTGTCCTCTCACAAATGAATCACTCGGAAGAGGGTTACAATGCATCACTCAATAGTAAATATGAGAATAGAGTTAAACCATAAGGGACTTAACTCAAAATTAGCAAGATGAAAAACATGCATGAAAATGATCTCAAGAAGGATGCTAAACACTTAAAAGCAGAAGAATGTGTGCAATTCAACCACATGACATTTAGGATCAATTTAGGTCTTTATTATAGGTTGTAATGGGGCTAAGGGTGTAAGGTGAGTAAGAAATGAAGGAAATGGATACAACAAAGTCCAAGGAACTCACAATATAAGAGCATATAATCGTTGACTAAAAGACTTTGAAACATCACGCTTGAGAATTTCACTCATTTTTTTTTAGGTGATCAAATAGACCACAAAGCCTTATACCTCCACTAATTAAGATTCACACTCCTTCCTTCCAATTGAACAACCATCAATTTATTTATTTATTTATTTTTTTAGGCCAACCAAGAAACATGGAATTGAATTTGAATTCATTGCCAAATAACCACAACTTTTCTCTTTTCTTTCACCCTTTGAGTGAAGTACTCTTTTTTTTTTTTTTTTTAGTATTTTCAATCAAGTCATGTAAACATTCATCACAATCTCATCATATATGTCCGGAAAGTGACTTGAAAACAACAAGACTCAAAACAGAAAACAAAACAAAACAAAAATAAAGCAAGAATTTAAGCGAAACGAAAAAGACTTGCTATCCCTTCCCAAACTTAGAAATAAACATTGTCCTCAATGTTAAAGAACTTAGGCATCAACAATGTGATAACAAGAAATAAAGGGATAAAGCAATTAAATAAAAAAAACAAACAAACAAACAAACAAGAACTAAAACTACAACACGGTTGCAAAACAAAACAAAACAAAACAAAACAAAACCGAACCAAACAAAACCAAACAAACAGTAAGCCCTAACAACAGTCTCAGACACGCAGAAATCCAACCCAAAGAAACGCACAAACCAAAATGAAAGCCCAACCCAAACAAAAGCCCAAAAGCGAAGAAAGTAAAAAAAACAAAGAAACCAAGTCAGAAGCACAAAGAGCGAGAACTCAAAAAAATAGAAAAAAAGTGGACCCTGATGTCTCGGCTCCTGTGAGTCACGGGCAACCAAGCGAGGGACGTGTCTCGTGCAGAGGCCCCTCTCACATTCCCAAGCCAGAATTATTGGCTTCATAGGAAAGTGTGACGACTTTTGTTTCTTGAAAGCGCTGAAAGGCGGAAATGCAATTAAAGAGGTTGGGGGACAGGTGAGGCGACAAAGGGGGATAGGCCGTAAGGGCCGCGCCAAACCAGAAGCGCAGTGGCTAGGGTTACGTAGAAACTAACTCTATAAAAAGAAGAGAAAGAGTTGGGGAAAAACACACAAAACTCAGAAACACACCAAAGAGAAAAGAAAGCGAGAAATCAAAGTAAGAAAACAAATGGCCTCTTCCTACCCATTCTCGTTGGATCTCAACCTAGCTCCACCGACTCAGACTCGAGGCCAAGCAGTGGCACCAGTGTGGATGCCCTACTTTGCCTCTGCACGGGGGCATGTAACAGTGAATGACTCAATACTGCTGGACAACGATGTTGCCCTTGGAGTTGCTAGAAATCTAGTGACTCCCAAGGATATACGGGTGCTGGGAGCAAGGGATGACAACCAGGTCGTGAGCGATGGTCTGGCGCTAAGCGTGCAAAGCACGACAACAGTCGCAAGCATGGGTCATCGCCTAATTGCGAAGTCCCATGAGGTGGAGGTGCTAAGAGGTCAGTTGGCGGCAGAGCGAAGTATGGTTGAAGAGTGCCAGAGTATTATTAAAAGTTTAAAAACAGAAAGGGCAAGGATATTGGAGGTGAATCGACACCAGCTGGAGGCGTTGCGGGAAGAGAACAAAAATCTCTCCAAGATGGTAAGTGTTTACGCCCATGACATGAGAAAGCAGCTGGAGGACCTAGACCGACCGGGTAAACGCAAGAAAACAGATCGCGAGAGCGGTTACGCTCAAGCTAAGAGTGCGCTCTTTGGGAGCTCGAGTGATGAGCCCCAAGAGGCTGTGCGTGAAGCCCCGGAAGAGGATAGCCATAGGGCCAAACTCAAGGGTCCTATGGTCGAGACACCGAGCACTGTGAAAAAGTGAATCTAATGTATTATTGGTGTGCCTGTTTGCTTTGCCCTCTCCGTGTAATTTTTGTTTTTTTGTTTTTTTTTTTGTTGTTGTTTTTTTTTTCGGAAATAAAAGAAAAGAAAGTTGCAAAAGACAAACTAGAAAGAAACAAAGCACACTTCCCCAACTGAAATAAAACAAAAACGACAAACTAAAAAGAAATCAAAACACAATGCACCAGAAAACAGGGAGGAAAAGAAAAGTAAAGTGAAAGTGGAAATGCTTCCCTGTTTAACTGGACGCAACCGCAAATTGCTCAGGAAATGCAAAGTGGTGTCGGCTCCCCTATGAGCATATGTCTATTTAAACCACTTCTCGGTTGAAAGGAGAAGTACCCTGCATTTCAACCTGCAAACTCAAGAAAAACCATCAAATAGTCCAGACATAAAAAATATCAATGGCATCCTCAGATATGCTTGTTGATGATCTTAACCTTGAGTTAACACTCGCCCCACCAAATGACCAGATAAGGGCTCCTCCAACCCTTGTCTTTCCAAACTCCTCATACCATCATGGCTCGGCCTCGAATTTCTCTGAGGCCGTGCGGTGTAGGGCAGTACTGCCGCAAGGCATGACTGTCAGCAGACTTACAGTGGCGGATCATCTGCATGTGGCGCAGAGGTCTGACTCGATAGCAGTGGACGAGTCCCACAATCTAACAGTGCTCAATGCGGTCTCGGCTACCAATTTGGGCATGCGCCTACTGGCGAGAACACGAGAGTGCGGAGCACTGAGCGAGGAGGTGGCGGCCCTGAAAGCTCAGGTGGCGGACCTGCAGAAGCGGCTCTACAGTGCCAGCCAGCATGTAGAGATGCTGCAAAAGAGGAATGAAGATCATGTAGAGCTGTTGCAGGTTCTACAAGCAAGAATAGACAGAGGCAATTAGCAGAAGCCTCAGGTGGCGCAAAATGCAACAATGAACATGTGATTAGGAATTTTATGTACGCATTTTCAAGTTGAAATATGTAATCACATGTTATGAAATAGAATAAGCATTTGAGCCAAAATCCTGATTATGCATTAATGAATTGAAAACACTTCCCAAACTTATATGAAACATTGTTAATGGATGATTGAGATTTAATATCAAACAATGTCATAAAGAAGAGTAGGAAGGAATATAAATAAACTAAAATAAAACCAATCATAAAACAAAATACTTAATTGTAAAAAGTTGACAAGAGAAAAAAAAAATAAAAAAAATAAAAAAAATAACTGTCAACAAAATAAAATTGAAGTAAACAAAGAAAACTCAAAAGGTATCACTCTGAAACTCTACTCATCAGCATCATCATCATCATCATCATCATCACCAGGATCTGCTGCAGCACCCATTGGTGATGGTAAAGGTGAAGTCAGATGTTCCTGTAGAAAAAAGAAACAAAAACAAATCAAGATAAAATGAAACAACAAACAATAAACAAAAATAAAACTAAGTACTCTAAACATACTCAAACAAAACAGATAAGCAGCCGTGCCAGTTCCCCGGCAACGGCGCCAAAAATTTGTTGCATTCCTAAAAGGACACAAATTAATGTGCAAACAACCAATTAAAAATACCCGCAAGTGCACGAATCTAATGAAGTATAGATTATGTAAGTACGGGGTCGATCCCACGAAGAACTTGTCGGCTTCCTATAAGTTCTAATTTGAGTACGTAAAGAAAACTTATTTAACACACCACACATGCACAAAACAAATTGGAAACTAAAAATGAGTAAAGAAAGGTAAAAGAAAAGAAACAAAACAAGAAAACTAAACAAAAACACAAAGGCCCCGTTTGGTTCACGGAATGAATTTGATGGGAAATCATTTCCCATGTCATTTCCCATCCCTTGGGAAATGGTGATTCCTTTCCCATGTTTGGTAATGCCGGGAAAATGACCCGGAAATATCACTTTTTTTCCTTTCCCATGTTTGTTTTGAGTAGGAATGGAAAGCAAATTTTGTTTAGTTTCCCAATTGTACCCCTATTAAAATAATAAAAAAATACCAATAATTGTTGGATAAAAACTGTAATTATGAATTGTTAGTAAGGACAAATTAGTCAAAAAAAAAGTTAGTCTTACTTTCCCATGGGAAGGGAAAGTGAAACCCAAGTAGGAAGGAAGGATTCACTTTCCCTCCTACTTTCCCATGTGTTAGGCAACGCTTTCCCATGTCTGACTTACCAAACATGGGAAAGCAATTAGTTTCCCACCCCCACGATTCCTTTCCCATGAACCAAACGCAGCCAAACAGCACTTTCTATCACCCTTTTATCACCATTTGGACAGATTCGTTTCTCTGTTTTTCAGCTTCGACCTCTGTTCAGTTTTTAGCCTATAACTTTCCAACTGTAAGTCCAAATATCACGTTCTTTATAGGGTTGGATTCAGCACAGAAAATGCAAGAAGACAACGCGGACCAAAATCCAAAACCAAGTAAAAAAACAGACAAAAAGCAATGACAAAAACACGCCACGTTTCAAACAATGTAAACACACAAACACAATTTGGGGAGGGGGGTTTAGTTTGGTTCAAGTGCCCTAATTCTATTGCATGAAAGTGAATGACTTTAAATTTAATTGAGAATGGCAGAGAATGAAAATCAAAATGTGAAATTAAAATGTAACAAGCGCTAGGGTTTCGGAATCCACCCTAAACAATTCTACCAATGTTCATGGATACTCAAGTAATGAACTCTAAACATATTGATGAAGATGTTCGCAATCAAGACCGGGATTAGTGGCTCAAGACGCATTGATTCTCTCTAATATACGTAAAGTGCATGGTTAGTGCTACAATACTTGTGCCTTCCCTATAACCAAATCTAGGTGTGCTTAGTACATCGATTCAATTACAAGAAAAACCCATTAAGTTCAAAGAGAATATGAACATCACAAGAACCCTAAAGCATGATGTTTACATTAGGTATTCAAGAAACCAATTCACATGGATGATTTTCACTTCATCCATTCATTGCTTAGGAAAACATGAAGATACACATAATCCCAACAACCTCAAGAAGCATGCTCTCAAAAGTGATCAATCAAAAAAGAACATACATCAAGGATAGATTATTTTGGTGAATAGGAATTCATCAATTGTTGTCAAGAAACCAATTCACATGATGCTCACTTAAACAAGTTCAATCATTTGTTGCTAATTAGAAATTATGTTCTTGGGTATCTTACACAACTTCTCAACTTTAGCTACATGCATACAACCTAAGGTGATTAAGCAAAGGAAGCAAACACATATCATATAAGATTCAATTAGTGAATGAGATTCATCAACAACATCTAAAAATTCATACACTCAAAGCATCAAAACAATAAGGTATTCATGTTTAGGGCTTCAACCTAAGCCCTAACTAAATAAGAAGTTACATTGAAACTAAGAAATTACAAGAAACAAATAAAATGAAAGAAACTAAGAACAAAGAGGAGAAGGAGAATGCATCTTCAACCCCTTGGATCCTTGCCTCAAGGCTCCCCAAGGTTCTCTCTAATTGTTATGCCATTCTCCCCTCCCCTTCGGTTGCTCCTTTCTCTCCTTCTCCTTGCTCTTCAAAATCTGCTCCCAATGTGTAGAATAATGAATGAAATTCGTTTCCCACGTTCAAAAGCTCTCAAACTTCAGATTGCAACTCCCTTTGCTTCCCTCTCTCCTCCTTTCCAGCTTTTACTTTTAATATTCTCTTCCAAAGTATTCACCCATTGTCTTCTTGTCCCCTTGCAAATGATGAAGCCTTGTCCTCACAAAGATGCCAAATGCTTCAGAAAATATCTCATCTACTAAGGTAAATTCTTGTTACCAAGTGTTATGGTAACAAGAAGAATCAAGATGACACAATGGAGGTAAAAGCTGGACAAGTCCGGATTTCCAGAGCTGTGGCAACATGCTGGATTGGTTGGATAGGCAATACTTGTCCAATGGAGCTCAAATTTGGATATGTTGTAGTTAACATCCATTGGAACAAGTCTCATGAAGATCATGACCTCATCCGAGCACCAGAGCATGTTGATCCCGGGCCAAGAAGTTGACCTACGAAAATGAACAAAAACAGAATTTATAACCAATAATGCACTTTTAGCTCATTTTCATTCTAACCAAGGTAAAATCTAAGAAAACACAAAAAGGAAGTAAAAAGCTATAAAATGTCAAGAACTAACTCAAAATAATAGGTGAATAACATGAAAAATCATGTGTAAAAATGAACCGAACAATGTGCGCTATTGTTCACAATGTGCACTTGTGAGGAGGATGAGGAGGTCGAGGAAAACGGGGATGAGGACGAAAATGACCCGGAAAATGACCAGGAGGACGAGGAAGATGAGGTATTAGTGGAGGAGACCACAACCAAGTCACCACCCCCTAACACAAAGGGAAAAGGAGTTGTGGTGAAAACAAAATTTAAAGGAGGGGCGGTGCATTCCAAAGAAAAAGCAGCTGCAATTAAAGGCAAAGGCAAAGCATCACCACAAAAATGCAAGACCTCTTTGTCGGAACCAGAACCACGCCCTATTAGTAAGAGGCTAAGGCTAAGGAAGAAAACATAAATTGTATTATGAGTATTTTGTCTTTGTGGTATACGTTCATAAGTGAGATTATATATTTTGTGGTAGATTTGAATTTATGTAACTTGTTTGATGCTACAAACTTATTCTATAATGATGTCAAATATGATCGTCTATTGTTGTATGTGAATGGATTGAATAAGTTAATTTAAAAGGAAGTGACCATAAGATGGAAAGGGCACTGATAGATTGGTTCACCTAGGAGGAACTGAAAATAACTCAATTGACAAACAGTGAGTTGGAAATTGAACAAGCATAATGCATTTGACAAACAGTGTGTAGGAAATTGGACAAGTATAATGCAATTGACAAACGGTCTGTTTGAAATTGCAAACATGCATGCATGCCTATTTTCTTAATGTTTGGCTTCGTTTTCCACAGGATTTCACTTCCCATTCGAAATAGTTTTGTAACCCCAAATTTAATAATTTTTTTTTGGTGAAAAACATGCGATTTTTGTCCTGTGTTAATAGTTTGTAAACATCTATTTAATTTATAATTAAATAACACAATAAACGTATAAAGCGAAGGTGGGACAGTAGAAAAGTAAATTAGGTCATTATCCTTGAAAACAAAAGGTTTTACAATAGGAGGGACTTGTATTACACTGTTGGACATTTGTGTTCCATTATATTATAAAATCAATTCTTAATCGTGTAATATCGTAATTTACAAAAAAAGGACATGTAGTACAATATTAAGGTAAAGTGGAACATTCGGAAGTTAAATTAGGTCCCTATACTTGTAAATACGGATGTTTACAATATTAAGGTCTCATATTACTCTGTTTTGGACAGTTGTGTTCTATAGAATTGTAAAACCCATTCGTAGTCTTGCAATATCGTAATTTACAAGGATAAAGACATCTAGTACAATATTAAGGTAACTAGGGACATTAAGAAAGTAAATTGGGTCTTTATACGTGTAAACACAAATGATTACATTATTAAGGTATCGTATTACTCTGTTTAGGACAGTCATGTTCCACGAGATTGTAAAATTCACCCTTAATCTTGTAATATCGTAATTTATAATTATAAAGATATGTAGTATGATATTAAGGTAAAGTGGAAAATTTAAAAGATAAATTGGGTCCTTATACTTGTAAACATGGATGTTTACAATATTAAGGTCTCGTAGTACTCTATTTTGGATAGTTATGTTCCAGAAGATTGTAAAACTCATCCTTAATCTTGTAATATCGTAATTTACAAAGAGAAGGACGTCTAGTACAATATTAAGGTAACTAGGGACATTAGGAAAGTAAATTGAGTCCTTATACATGTAAACGCAAACGTTTATTATATTAAGGTCTTGTTTTACTTGGTTTTGGACAGTTATGTTCCATATGATTGTAAAATGCATCATTAATCTTGTAATATCGTAATTTACAAAGATAAAGACATGTAACTTGTAATATCGTAATTTACAAAGATAAAGACATGTAGTACAATATTAGGGTAAATGGGAAAATTGGGAAGGTAAATTGGGTCCTTAGTATTGTAAACATGGATGTTTACAATATTAAGGTCTCGTATTACTCTATTTTGGATAGTTATGTTCCAGGAGATTGTAAAACTCATCCTTAATCTTGTAATATCGTAATTTACAAAGAGAAGGACGTCTAGTACAATATTAAGGTAACTAGTGACATTAGGAAAGTAAATTGAGTCCTTATACGGGTAAATACAAACGTTTACTATATTAAGGTCTTGTTTTACTTGGTTTTGGACAGTTATGTTCCATATGATTGTAAAATGCATCCTTAATCTTGTAATATCATAATTTACAAAGATAAAGACATGTAGTACAATATTAGGGTCAAGGGGAACATTCGGAAGGCAAATTGGGTCCTTAGTATTGTAAACATGAATGTTTACAATATTAAGGTCTTGTATTACTCTATTTTGGATAGTTATGTTCCAGGAGATTGTAAAACTCATCCTTAATCTTGTAATATCGTAATTTACAAAGAGAAGGACGTCTAGTACAATATTAAGGTAACTAGGGACATTAGGAAATTAAATTGAGTCCTTATACTTGTAAACACAAACGTTTACTATATTAAGGTCTTGTTTTACTTGGTTTTGGACAGTTATGTTCCATATGATTATAAAATGCATCCTTAATCTTGTAATATCGTAATTTACAAAGATAAAGACATGTAGTACAATATTAGGGTCAAGGGGAACATTCGGAAGGTAAATTGGGTCCTTAGTATTGTAAACATGGATGTTTACAATATTAAGGTCTCGTATTACTCTATTTTGGATAGTTATGTTCCAGAAGATTGTAAAACTCATCCTTAATCTTGTAATATAATAATTTTCAAAGAGAAGGACGTCTAGTACAATATTAAGGTAACTAGGGACATTAGGAAAGTAAATTGAGTCCTTATACGTGTAAACACAAACGTTTACTATATTAAGGTCTTGTTTTACTTGGTTTTGGACAGTTATGTTCCATATGATTGTAAAATGCATCATTAATCTTGTAATATCGTAATTTACAAAGATAAAGACATGTAGTACAATATTAGGGTAAATGGAAACATTCGGAAGGTAAATTGGGTCCTTAGTATTGTAAACATGGATGTTTACAATATTAAGGTATCGTATTACTCTATTTTGGATAGTTATGTTCCAGGACATTGTAAAACTCATCCTTAATCTTGTAATATCGTAATTTACAAAGAGAAGGACGTCTAGTACAATATTAAGGTAACTACGGACATTAGGAAAGTAAATTGAGTCCTTATATGTGTAAACACAAACATTTACTATATTAAGGTCTTGTTTTACTTGGTTTTGGACAGTTATGTTCCATATGATTGTAAAATGTATCCTTAATCTTGTAATGTCGTAATTTACAAAGATAAAGACATGTAATACAATATTATGGTAAATGGGAACATTCGGAAGGTAAATTGGGTCCTTATACTTGTAAACTCGGATGTTTACAATACTAAGGTCTTGTATTACTCTTTTATGGATAGTTATGTTCCTGAAGATTGTAAAACTCATCCGTAATCTTGTAATATCGTAATTTACAAGGATAAAGACATCTAGTACAATATTAAGGTAACTAGGGACCTTAGGAAAGTAAATTAGGTCATTATACTTGTAAACACAAATATTTACAATATTAAGGTCTAGTATTACTCTATTTTGGACATTTATGTTCCATAAGATTGTAAAATCCATCCTTAACCACTGTTTACTAGAATAAGGACCCAATTTACATCCGTAATGTCCACTATTACCAATCCTTTGTAATATGGATCTATATTTTTGTAAATATATGATTTACAACATTATGGATTTGGTGAACCCTAACGTTGTAATCCATGAGCAAAACCTTGTAAATTGTTACAAAAAACTTATAAGTTTCGAGTTTAGGGATTCTTTTTACAATGTTTTGGTACCCTCGTATCCCAAAATTGTAAAATCAGCCCTTAATCTTGTAAACCCTCATTTTACTAGAATAAGGACCCAATTTACATTCTCATGGTCCGGAGTTACCAATTCCTTGTAATGTGGATCCATATCTTTGTAAATGAGTATTTACAACATTATGGATTAGGTGAACCCTAATGTTGTAATCATGGTTCAAAAATTTGTAAACCGCTACCCAAATCTTGTAACTTATAAGTTTTATGATTCTCTTACAATGTTATAGTATTCTCATATCCAAACTACTGTAAATCACTATCCAATCATATGCCAATTGCCAAACAGGAAGGGCATAATTGCATGACCCTTATGCAATTGCATTTTCAAAAAGTGGAAACTTGATAACTTGTATAACCGGTAAAAAAAAAAAAAATTTAATCTGGGAGCATCATAAAGGACAAATGGTGCATGGGTGCACCTGGTGCACTGTAGAAGGTGCCATCCTTTATGGGAAAGTGCCATCCTTTATGTAGGGCATAGGGATTTCTGTTATCTTGTCTGGATAAAAAATGCTTTTGCAGAATCATATTGCATATTATGATGTTTGACAGGATGTCCAACTAAGAGTATGTCCACCCCAAGAGGCTAAGGCAAGGCTAAGGCAAGGCAAGGGCTAGCACTATTTATGTGAATACTGCCAGCCTTGCCATTTTTTGTTCCACCCCAAAAGGCAAAGGCAATGGCAAATACTATTCATTGTACTTTATTTCCTATTTTTTTATACTTTTTTTTTTCATCTGAATTTTTTTTATACTTTAAACTATTAAGTTTGATAATATTTTCGGTTGCCACGTGTCACTATTTATTATAAAATTATCACCTAAAATTCCATATAACATTTTCGAATAAGATTTTTTGTTGCCACGTGTCCATAATTTTTCAGAAAAGATTTTCGGATGAGATTCTCGGTTGCCACGTGTCTTATTTCAAATAAAATTTTTGGATATTTATTTTTAAAAAATTATAATCTCAGATTTCAGATAAGATTTTCAGCCTCTAAAATTGCGCCACGTGTCCCATGTCAGATAAGATTTTCAGATATTTAAAAAAAAATTATAATCTCATATTTCAAATAAAATTTTCACCCTCTAAAATTGCGCCACATGTCCCATGTCAGATAAGAAACTGATGAAATTGAAAAGTGAAAGATTCTCAAACAAAAATGACGAAGATTTAGAAAAAAAAAAAAAGGAAAAAGAGTAGAAGATATAGAACGACAGAAAATGAAGAGGTACCCTCTGACCAACAAAAAAAAAGTAACAACAAAGAGTTGCTTTAGATTTTTATTTTTATTTTTTTTTTAAAGGGCCCATCTGTTTTGAAGGCATGCATGCTATATTACATTTAAGGGCTTGTCCAATATAGGTCCCTACAATTTCTATTTTCTAGACATATACCCATCATCCAATAAATTTATGTGTAAAACCCAATTTCAAACTTAAATGACCAGTAGGATATAAGAGGTCATAGTATTTCTATGTTTTTACATTGTTGCCATCAAACTTCATATTTTATTTATAATTTATTCCAAGCATTTTATTAACTGCCATAATTCTAATTAAAACTCCCTATTAAAAGCATATCAATCACCCCATTTCTTTTGGTTGCCATTCCCTCTAACATATCGCCCCCTAAAATTGCAAACCAAAAAAAAATATGTAAATTACATATCCAATAATGTACATATGAAAAATATAAATATAAATATATATACGTATAAAAATATAGGTATATTATTTACCAAATAAATAAATAAATAAACTAGGTTAGTTACTTTGTAATTGAAATTTTTGTACATTTTTCATAAATTAAAAATAGGTACACAATAATTTATAGAAAATAGGTACGTTGTATAATTGAAATTTATACACATTTTTTTATAAATTAAAAATAGGTGCATTATTTAGAAGAAAAAAATAAGTTCATTATACTAGGTAAATTGTTTTACTAGGTATACATTATTAGAGAAAAATATAGATAGATTATTTAGAGAGAAAAAATAGGTTCATATAAAAAAAATTCATAACACAAAAAATAAATAGATTATCAAATTATTTTTCATAAAACAAGTAATAGGTACATTATTTAGAGAAAAAAAATAGGTACATTATTTGGATAAAAAAAAGGTTCATTTTAAAAAAATGTTTTAAAAAAACAATAAATAGTTAGAATTCGTCGCGCAAAGTTTCTTTGAGCGACGTTAGTGTTCGTCGCGCAAAGTATCTTTGCGCGACGAATAGTAATTTTCGTCACGCAAACTTGTGCGAGACGGGTTTTGCGCGACAGAACTTGCTCGACCAAAAGTTCGTCGGGCAAACTTTGCGCGACGAAATTGTACTTTGCGCAACAAACTTATTTCGTCGCGCAAAGTGTTTTTTGTAGTAGTGTTAGAGAATTGAAGTCTTCTTTAATTTTTTTTTTCTTTTATCGTTCAAGTACGTAAATGTGTAATATGTCAAAACATTCAGATTTTCTATTCATCAAACACGATCCTAGCTTCAATTAGTTCCCTATTTTTGGGTCAGCAATTAGTTCCTAATCTTGTTGATTAGAAAGAAACCAAATTTGAGTTTTCCTTCATGTTTATTTCTGCGGGTTTGGAGACTTACTGGTAGCATATAATCTTAGAGAACATGTAATTGTCTACAACATTAATTGAAACACACATCACAAATAATTTGTTCACCATGTTTTCATATTTAACCGTGGAAGTTGGAGTACTGACGAAGCCATATAGCAAGTGCTTGTAATGAAATGAGTTGGTGTAGATCGTCAAGGTTTCACGTCATGGCATGCATGAAAAACACCATCATTTTACCAGCACATTAATTAATGCTTTTATCGTAGGACAATGCTTTGGCTCTTGATGTATCAGGAGCCATTCCTCCTCAACCCTAACGTGGGCTTCTTAAAAAACCAACACATGTGTTTTTTTTTCACTTCCTCTTTCCTCTTCCCCCAACCTTTTGGCTAGTTTTAACTGCAGCCTCCCCAAAGCCACCGCCACCCTTGTTCCGAATCCACCCTCATCACCAACCTCGCCATGTAAACCTCTGACCAATTTTGGAGCCCAAGACCCTGGATTGAAATCATTATGTGCTTTCAATTTTTGGTTTTTGAATTTGCAGCCATGGCAGAAGAGAGAGAGAGAGAGAGAGAGAGAGAGAATAAGAAAAAAGAAAGTCGGTGGGCTGCCTTATCAGTTCAGTGAAGAGTTTGGTGATGAGGGTGGATTCGGAACAAGGGTGGCGGTGGCTTTGGGGAAGCTGCAGTTAAAACCAGCCAAAAGGTTGGGGGAAGAGGAAAGAGGAAAAGAAAAACAAACAAACAAAACACACATGTTGGTTTTTTAAGGAGCCCCACGTCATGGTTGAGGAGGAATGGCTCCTCATACATCAGGAGCCAAACATTGTCCTTTATCGTAACGTGCATTTGGTCACTGTCAATAGAATTATAAAAGTCCCAAAGTCTGCTACTCTGGTTGTAAATTTTGAATTAGTGCATCCTGCATTTTCTATGTAAGAGATTCTCAAACAAAAGCATTTTACTTTCTTTCAAAACAACGTCATTAATTCATCACACAAACTACCTTAGAGCATCTACAATCCTGCTCACTATTTTTTAGTTAAAATTTAGCTAAAACATACAAAATCTATTTTAGGAGCTCTCTATAAAATTTGAACTCCAATCATACTCTCTAGGTTATGGACTCATAAATGCCATAACTCTTTTAAATTGGTCAATCTCTATAATAATAATAATAATAAATCATATAAATGACATGTAGAATACCGGATGTTATCATGCATTCCTCTCTTTCTTCTCTGTTTCCAAGTTGTTGTTTGCCAAGTGTCCAACTCAACATATGTGATGAGAAGAAAATGATGAAATTGAAAAGTAAAAGATTCTCAAACAAAAATATTATTTGCAACTTAATTAGTCTTCACGATGAAACAAATTGAAGGTACTTTTCTTTTGGTAACGTGTGTGGAAATTGTATGTGTAGAGTTATCACGATTGTCTGTTTGATATGTCTAGTAATAGACAATTGAAGTCTTCTTTAATTTTTTTTTCTTTTGTCGTTTTCAAGTACGTAAATATGTAATATGTCAAAACATTCAGATTTTCGATTCATCAAACAAGATCCTAGCTTCAATTAGTTCCCTATTTTTGGTCAGCAATTAGTTCCTAATCTTGTTGATTAGAGAGAAACCGAATTTGAGTTTTCCTTCATGTTTATTTCTGCGGGTTTGGAGACTTACTAGTAGCATATAATCTTAAAGAACATGTAATTGAAACACACATCACAAATAATTCGTTCACCATGTTTTCATATTTAACCATGGAAGTTGGAGTATTGACGAAGCCATATCGTCACCATGACCATCAGCATCCCTTCGACAAAGAAGTTTGGGTTGAATTTGCTTTCCCATTTTATAAAATATTTTCCAAAATGTGTTTGGGAGTCTTTGAAATAGAAAATGGAAAGGAATAATATTGGTTTTTATGTTCAGACCAAAACTTTTTATGATCATTTTACTATTGTATACATCCTTAAATCCTTTATGTAGGGATCTGTTATCTTGTGTGGATAAAATTACCAACAAAAAATGCTTGGGCCGGAATCATATTGCACTGTCATGCATTCCCTCCGTTTCCTCCTCTGTTTCTTCTCTGTTTCTTCCTCTGTTTCCAAGTTGTGGTTTGCTAAGAAGAATCCACCATATACAACTTGCTTACTTATATAATTAGAAAACAAAATAATTATTATAAAAAAAAAAAAACAAGTATTTTTTTTTTCCTTTTTTGTTTTGTCCATCACTTTCAAATGCGACATGTTTTATTGCATCATTGACAGACACTGCTGATCAATGGGAGGGGACAGTACAACTGCTCTCTGGCAGCGCACTATAGCAATGCCAGTTCAAGTCAGTGCAGACTAAGAGGAAGCCAACAATGCGCACCCCATATTCTCCACGTGCTTCCAAACAAGATCTATCGGCTCAGAATCGCCAGCACCACTGCCCTTGCTTCACTCAACTTGCCCATTGGGGTAAGTAAATCTTATTCTCACTACATATATAAAATCTTATATCATACTACTTTCTTTTTCTTTTTTTGAACAAAAGAGAAAGAAAGTAGTTCGAATTGAATGCTACTTTTCTTTTTGTAATGTGAGTGGAAATTGTATTGTATATGCAAGTGTTTCCTTCTCTTCCTAGCTATGCACAAAAAAAAATATATAAAATAAAAAAAGTTGACTTGACTTGAGTCACTCACAAAAAGGAAATGAAAATGTTGTGAAATCAAGTCAATGATTACATAGAGCTCAGCAAAAGTAACATTAACTAACTAAACAATAATATTTTGAAGAGGAATGCTAGCAACCTTCTCTCACCTTCTCCACTTTTTACTTGACATGTGTCATTCTTCTTACACTTAAAAGAATGTCATTAATATATTATACAAGCTAACTTTTGCTTTCCAAGTTTACCCTTATTAAATGTATTCAATTTATCCAAAAACATTTCACAACTTTCTTACCATCTTATTAATTTTTTTTTAACGTCAATTATTTTTTTTAAAAAGAAAATGTATGCTTTTTAAAAAAAGAGAAAATGCCCCTTTTTTTTAACGTCAAGTTTATACCTTTTTTTTTTTTTTTTCTATCTAAACCCTTTGTGTTAAAAAAAAAAAGTGGGGGAGGGGGGGGAATTTCCTTTTTTTTTAAAAGCAGACATTTTCTTTTAAAAAAAATAATTGACATGAAAAAAATATTAATAAGATGGTAAGAAAGCTGGGAATTTTTTTTTTGATAAATTGAATATATTTAATAAGGGTAAACTTGGAAAGCAAAAGTTAGCTTGTATAATATATTAATGACATTGTTTTAAGTGTAAGGTGAATGACACATGTCAAGCAAAAAATGGAGAAGGTCCAAAGGAGAAGGTTAGAGAGAAGGTTGCTAGCATTCCTCTATTTTGAAAGATTATGCAACACAAGAGAAACATAGTTTTTCTTCCTAAACCCTTAACCCACTTGAAGAAACAGAGTTTGACCTTTATTTGGTTTTATCTTCATTGTAATACGTCTCGTCTTGTCTAAAGATTTTCTTGAGTGATCTAGTCATAATTAATTTTTATATATCCCGTGATTTGTGTTTAAATGGCAATCATTCTGTTTAGCTAATTTAGCCACTATGATCTTCTTGGTTGAAACTGCAGTCATATTCTGACCAGAAAAGTTGACTGGAGAAGGAGAAAAACATAACATATATGGAACATGCATTACAATATTACTATTAAGAAATTTTTAATTATTGTTCAGTGTGACATGAAAGGTAATAGTGGAACTTCATTTGAAGTTTTTTCTAACATTTGAATCCCCTCCAGCTCTGCAGGTGACCTCTCTCATCGTAGGACGCTTCATTTCGCTCAAATTCAAACACCTCCTTGCAAGGTTAGCAACTATGATGATATCTTCTTTAGACCATGTGGGAACATAAAGTTTGGCATCCAATCACAAGGTGACACATGGATAGTGGAATATTCCTTAGGTCAAATAATTGTGCTAATTAAATCCGATTTAACTAGCCAATTATCCTTGATTTACGATAGGAATATTTCCCCCAAATCAAGGATCCAATGTCCAACAAATTTCCTTTATATTATCCTATCATTTAAGGAAAAGAATAATTCCCTTCCATATATATATAGAGGGAGATTCGGTTGAGGGATCCCTCAAATAAGTATTTGAGGGACACTCTTGTAGGGTCTGCTCCGTATTTTATTTCACTAATCTAAATCGTCTATTTTGTAGATATTCATTCAAATATTATATTTACAAAAAATAATTTGAATCCGATATCATTTGACCACTCAATTGAATTATTGAAATTTTAGTACTTTCTTGAAGCACCGTGTTCATTAATTTTGTAGAACATAATTGGATGTCGAAACGGTTTCCAATTTATCTAATTTTTTGCAAGGATGATCTATGAATGTAGACTTAAAAAATAGGCAAACAATTTCCATGTGATTGAATTCGTGTGAAAAGTCTCCATACTTGACTGCCACCTTAACTACTTTAGTACGTTTATGATCATAGTCGACTTAATGATGGAGTTAAAAAGTAAAAGATTATCAAGCAAAAGTTTTCATTGCAACTTAGTGCCAGTACTGTACAATGAAGACCCCCCTTGTCCATCGAAGAAAAGGAACAAACACAAGTGGTGGTGGGTCGGAATTGAAATTGTATATGACTGGTAGTTGAAAATCCAAGTGTTTCCTTCTCATTATTTCTAGCTAACCACAAATTAAAACTAAAAAAAAAGGAAAAAAAAAAGTTGACTAGTCTTCTTGATTTGAGTCACTCATGCAGTGCATGCTCAGTTAGTTATTGTGGACATAACATAACCACTCGATTTGACGAATCACCATTTGTTGAGTTGAGAGGTCATTGTCCAAAAATAAATTAAAATTGAAAAGTATTCTTTAATTATTAATTTTTCTTCTGTCGTTTTCAAGTACATATACACACAGATTCAAATGGGCACATGCAATGCGCATTTGATCAAAAGAAGCCAAGTCAGAGAAAGCATGAATCAAAGCACATGTTAATTTTAATTAAATTAGATGGTTCTTCTTCTGATCTTCTTATTAAAGGATCCAAATAGGCATGGTTTTATTTAAATGAATTCGAAAACGAAACAGAAAACTTCACATGAGTGGTTATATTATACTAGAATGAATCAAAGGCATGGACCATGGAACAAATACTTTGCTACATTATGCAAAACAAGCGAAACAGAGTTTTTCTTTGTTGCTTGCTTCTTAACCCACTTGAAGAAACAGAGTTTGAGCTTGATTTTATTTTTACTGCATAACCAACACAAGCGAAGCCCGAAGACAGGTTCCATAAGGCGATAGTCTGAAATCTTCTAACGCCGTCTAAAGTACAGTTTAATACAAGAAATATTTTTTGAGTGTGACTTAAACGGCAAATAATTAATTAATTAATGGTGATTGACTATACTCTCCAAACCGATTTATCTTGATCCAGCTAAAATATTCAAAATCTAACACTTTCAAGCACCCTGTTCAAATAATTAATTAATTAATGCCGTTCAATTTTGATATGCAAAATCAGTGGGAGCTGAGTCTAAACCTGCAGCTCTATTAAAGTTAGTGTTTTGAGGCTAATATAAGAGCTAGAATGATTCCTATCTTAATTGTGATTAGAAGTTATAAACCTAATGCAATAAGGACTTTTTAAGAGTTTCTTGATGGGCAAGACTCTTAGGTAGATGCATATAAATACAAGTGCCCCTGCTCAACCGATCAAGCCAACCCACACAAAAGAATTCACCCCATCTAGAATGAGTGTATGAAGTGGTCGGATTGACCAAAAAAAAAAAGAAGGGGTCGGATTGAGGAGATGTGCTCCAGTTTATTCTAGATATTCGACAACTCTAATAGAAGACCAAAAGATGTGTGTTCTTTCATGTGCAGTCATTATAGTTTACACTAATCAGCCACTATGATCTTCTTGGTTGAAACTGCAGTCACATTCTGACCAGGAAAGTTCAAGAAGGATAAAAACATAACATATATGGAACAAGCATTAGAATATTACAATTAAGAAATATTTAATTATTGTTCAGCGTGACATGAAAGGTAAGAGCGGAATTTCATGTAATGATGAAGAAGGACCACCATCCAAACCTGGCCCTGTGCCTGTTGAGCTTGAAACGACATCCCAAGGCTCAATTGATTGAGTTCGAACATATTCAACCTCTTCATAATTTTGTCCACCATTAGAAGTTTTTTCTGACATCTGAATCCCCTCCAGCTCTGCCGTGACCTCTCTCATTGTAGGTCGCTTCCTTCCACTCAAATTCAAACATCTTCTTGCAAGGTTAGCAACTACTATGATATCTGTTTTAGACCCTCCTTTCACAACTTGAGCATCAAGAATTTCAAACAGGCGATCTAACTGCATTGAAATGATAAAGTATGTGGCCAGACTTTTGCCTTCTTCTTGTGACCTTCTAAAAGAAATTGGTTTTTGTCCTGTCAAGAGTTCAACAAGGACAACTCCAAAGCTATACACGTCACTTTTGTCCGTAAATTGGCTTGATTGAAAGTATTCGGGGTCCAAGTAACCAAATGTGCCGTGTACAAGTGTGGTGAGGTGAGTTTGGTCAATGGCAACTGATCTTGAAGTTCCGAAGTCAGCAACTTTTGCTCTGTATTTTGCATCCAAGAGTATGTTGGTAGACTTGATGTCTCTGTGATAAATGGGAAAGGCAGCTGAAGCATGTAAATAGGAAAGAGCTCCTGCAATTTCCTTGGCAATTCGCAAGCGAACTTCCCATGTAAGTGGAAACTCCTCATTCTGCCCATGGATATACTGGGAAAGGTTTCCATTAGGTATAAATTCATAAACCAAAATGGGAACCTCCGTCTCCAAACAACAACCCAATAGTTGAACCACATTTCTGTGTTTGATTTGTGAAAGAATCACAACCTCATTGATAAAATCTGAAAGTTGGCTTTCATCCACTATTTTAGATTTTTTCACAGCTACAATTCTACCATCGGCCAGCATGCCTTTGTAAACAGTACCTTGGCCTCCCTGGCCAAGAATTCTATCAGTATTGAAATTGTCAGTGGACTTCTCTAACTCCTTTGACTTGAACAACTTAATTTTCTCTACATTAACTTCACCTGAAGATAATTGTTGTTCTAACAATAAGCCACCATTTCGTTTGAAAAAAAATTCTTTGCGTTTAATTCTCTTTCTCTTCTTTAGGACTTCATGTACCCACCATGCACCAATCAGCAGTAACAACAGTCCCACACCCGCGCCAAGACCTGCATAACTAAACTAAATGATGATTGAAGGAAGTATTGCTAATATCAAAAGTTTGTAGACTACTTTGTGACAGAGTTGCCTTAACTACTTCATTGTGCTCTGTTCTGATTTTGAAAATGTCCTTTTGACATGTTGAACTAGACTCGATAAGGGTCGTTTAAGAACGGATTTTTTGTAAACTGATGTTGTATATAACTTGGTTGATTATATAAACTCGAATCATGTGCGACTACAAAAAAAATCAAGGTGTTTATTTTTTAGGCGTTGCACAATCTGTTTTAAAAATTGGGTTTGATTATCTTTTAGGCGTCCAATTCGTGTTGGTGTTTGCGCGAGTAAAACTTACACGACATTATCCTGTTGCCTGCATATTGTTTGCCTTTTGTATTATTGGCATGGCATTGTCATCTTTCATATATGAAATAATTGCAAGACTGAAACATACCTATAAGAATCAGTTTGATCTTTGTCTTTCCACCCGCTATGTGTCTGTAGCATGTATACTTCCCATTATAGTTCATACAATGGGGGGCCCAAGGCCCACATATGTTTTTATCTGTGCATTCATCAATGTCTGCAATGTAGAGACAAGAAAGCAAATGAAAATCATGGTGAAAGATTATCACGAAATACAAACCAACAAAGCTGACTAAAATGCGATAATTGGGTGCATGGTAAACAAAAGTGTGGAACAGATGAAAAATTGTTAATTAATTTGTGCATGTGTTTGAAATTTTTTGAGAGATTTTAGAGGTTTGTTTACCGTGACAAGGTTCGCAAAGATAGGGATTTCCCTCAAAGCCTTCGGGGCAGGAACATTCAAGCCTTTGCCGAATGTAAGTGGAAGTGGCATTTAGTATTTTGCAGATGGGGTCATCATAAGCCCTGGAATCATGTTGTCCAATGAATCTCTTAAATAATCGGACTGAAGTATTGTCCAAGCCTAAGCTCCAATCTAGCACCACCGGAACGCTGTCCATATCCTCTATGACATTAAAATTGGATGCAATAAAATTGTTCCTAAACCACTCTTGGTCAACCAAAAATGCATAATTTTTGCATACCCTTGCTATTCTATCGTCTTCTATATCAGTACTGATGACACTGAGATGCGGTGGGATGTTAGTCTGGCAACAGTTAACACCAATTTCACAATCTTCAGGGCTTATGCTATTCCCTTCACAAATTGACCTGCATCCGCCAACAAGATACTTTTCTGAGCTCACCGAGGCAAGGTGGCCACAACTCACTGCTGTGAATTTGTTGTGTCTCCCAGAATATACAAAAGGGCTTCCACTCAAATTCGCGGGTTGCTGACCTCTGTATTCATCGCAGAAGAAAGCAATGGGGTTGTTAACTCGAAGCGTGCCATTAGCATAAACGTTCAGCACTTCCAGCTGGGCACGCCTCAAGTAAAGCTTGTGAGGGCTGGTACTAGAAGACTGGTTGCACACCATTTCGAACCATTCGTCAAAGTAACAATCTTCATTAGGTCCAATACCGAAAGGATATGGGATGCTAATATCTCCGCAATGTGTGGTGCAATTATCCTTTGCCATTGGTGTTTCAGCTCCCGATGCTGCTGTTGTAGTACTTGAGCTCCATAACAGCAGAACGAATAGTACCAGATGAACTAGCAAATCATATTGCATCTTGTCATGCATTCCTCTGTTTCCTCCTCTGTTTCTTCCAAGTTATTGTTTGCTAAGAAGAATACATATGTAGCTTGCTTTCTTACTCTACGTATGTAATGAGAAGGAAATGATGAAATGGAAAAGTAAAAGATTCTAAGACAAAAAGTTTATTTGCAACTTAGTGCTTGTATTATAGAAATCCCTTCACGATAGAAGAAAAGAGAACGAGTGGTTCGAATTGAAGTCGTCTTGTTGTAATGTGTGGAAACTGTACATATAGAGACGCCATGCTTGACTGGTAGTAGAGAATTGAAGTGTTTCTTTCTGTTTCTATCTACCCACGAAATAAAAATTAAATGAAAAGATAATGCTGTTGACGAGCTACTTGACTTATGTCACTCACAAAAGAAAATGCGGTTGAGTTGATAGTAGTTAAGCCACATACATGCTCCAGTTAATTATTGAGGCCGTAAATAGTACGAATTACAAAAAGTTGAGAGGTCACTGTCCGAAAACAAAATAAAATTGACAAGTCTTCTTTAGTCTTTTGAAGTACATAAATGTCTCAGACTCTCATGTGTCAAAAGTATTTGAAGTTTGTGACTAGTTCTAACTCTGATTTTCGATACATCAAACACGTTCGAGGCTTCACTTTAGTTACATTTTTTACGGGTATGCAATTAGTTCATAGTCATAGTCATTAAGCCAAAAGAAATCGAATTTGAGTTTTCCTTCTCGTTTATTTCTGTGAGGTTCGAAACTTACAGTAGCATACATTACAGAACATTATATTCCGAAAGAACACGTGATTGCCTACGACATTAACTGAGACACACATTACAACAATAGTTTGTTCACCATGTTTTCACAGATAATTGTGGAAGTTCGAGTAATGACGAAGTTGGATCATCACCATCACGATCCCAAGCTGACCATCCTGTTCTTGTTGAGCTTGAAACAGCACCCCATTGCTCAATAGATTTATGTTCGACAAATTCCACACCTTCATAATTTTGTTGAGCATTAGAGGATTTTTCTGCCATTTGAAGTGCCTCCAACTCCGCTGTGACCTCTCTCATTGTAGGTCGATTCCTTCCATTCAAATTCAAACATCTTCTTGCAAGGTTAGCAACTACCCTGATCTCTATTTCAGAGCCCTCCTTCAAAACCAGAGCATCAACAATGTCTAACAGATGATCTTCCTCCATCGATGTAATGAAATATGCAGCAAGACTTCTGTATTCTTTTTCTTTCGCTGAGCTTGTTACCAAAGAGATGTGTTTTTCTCCAGTCAAGAGCTCAACAAGGACCACTCCGAAGCTATAAACATCACTTTTCTCAGTAAATTGGCTTGACCGAAAGTATTCTGGGTCCAAATAACCAAATGTTCCATGTATAACTGTGGTCAGGTGAGTTTGGCCTATGACAATTGATCTCGAAGTTCCAAAGTCAGCAACTTTTGCTCTGTACTTTTCATCCAAGAGTATGTTGGTAGACTTAATATCTCTATGATATATGGGAAAGGAAGCAGCAGAGTGTAAGTACGAAAGAGCACCTGAAATTTCCGAGGCAATGCGTAAGCGCATTTGCCATGTAAGTTGAAACTCTTCAATCTGTCCTTGGATATACTGATAAAGAGTTCCATTGGGTATGAATTCATAAACCAAAAGAGGAACTTCAGTCTCTAAGCAACAACCCAGTATTTTAACCACATTCCTGTGGTTGATTTGTGAAAGAATCACAACTTCATTGATGAATTCTGAAAGTTGGCCTTCATCAACTACTTTAGACTTTTTTACAGCAACGATCCTACCATCCGTCAACATTCCTTTGTAAACAGTACCTTGTCCTCCTTGACCTAGAATTCTATTGACATTAAAATTGTCAGTGGATTTCTCTAACTCTGTTGATTTGAACAACTTGATTCTCTCAACATTAACTTCACCAGATGATAATTGTTGTTCTAACAATAAACCGCCATTTCGTTTGAAAAACTTCTTCTTATTTTTAATGTCATTCCTTTTCTTTATGAGTCTGTATCCCAGCCATAGACCAATAAGTAGCAATATTAGTCCAAGACCCGCGCCAAGACCTGGACAATTCAATGAAACATCAACATTGAGACACACCAACTGATGTGGCAATTTCTTATATGCTATAAATAAATAAAAGACCAAAGTGGGCTCAAAGTAAAAACAAATGAACCACTATCACTTCATTTGGTGTCCAAAAGCTCATGTAATAAGTTTGTGTCTCTTGTTGAACTTTCTTTTATCCACGGTCGACTCTTTCATTTTAAAGTTATAGAACGTAGAATATTATTGGCCATACCTTTAAGGGCCCACTTGAGAGCACGCATTTTATTCACGGAGCAATGGTACCCCCCATAGTCGTTCACACACTTGCTTCCGGCCAAGCATATAGTAGGGTTGTACGAGCATTCATCAATGTCTGAAATACAGCGTCAAAAAGAGAAAAGGAAATGATGGTGAAAGATCATGCTTGAAATTCTTGCATAAGTTTTGTTAGATATGTAAGACTATCTTTTTTCAAGGCCATAGTGATTTTAACTTTTACATTGAGTTAAAATTAGCATACACCCCACCACTTCATTTGTTTATATCCAGATAATTTTGAACCTCATTCATTTATAAAAAGCAAGCAACGACTCCCGTGTTATGTGTCCTGCGTATGTTTGTAACATAAACAATTTGTACATGTTAGCCCTTGGGGTTAACCCAAGTGGTGAGGAGGATGGAAAAATGAGTTAGAATTGCGCATGTTATAATAATTTGAAAATCTTACCATGGCATGATTGTCGAAGATAGGGATTTCCTTCGAAGCCTTCCGGGCAGTAACAGTAAAAAGATGCGGCCATATGCCGTGGTGAAAAAGAATAAGTGGAAGTTTCATCGACCTCGCAATAAGGTGTTGGATCGTGCCGCCTGGAACGATTTCTTTTACCATGAATGAAGTTAGTGAACAGTAGATCGGTTACATTATTATCATACTGTAAGGCCCATTCTAGCACCACAGGGACCTTCTCCATCGCCTGGACGGCTCTTGATGAAGTGTTGTCAAACCATTCCCTGTCAACCAGGAACGCATAGTTAATATTTTTCTCATAGATGTAGTCTGTTGGAGGGTAGTCCGTACAATCTATAGACGATGCGTTTGCATATAGAATGTGAGTGGTGACGGAAGTGAGGTTTGGTGGAATTGTAGTTTGGCAACAGTTAATACCATCGCAGCCATCATAGTTTGGCCTACCCTTTTGAAAGCTATCACAAATGGACCTGCACCCACCGATGATTTTATCAGTAACAGCAACCATATCATCGTCATTTGAGCTTGTCACAACGGCAAGGAAGCCGCAACTCACTGCAGTGAATATGTTGTGCCTCTGAGAGAACACAAAGAAGCTTCCCGTCAAATTTGCCAGCAGTTGGTGACTTGAATTTCCCTTCTTGGTGTTGCACAGAAAAGTGACGGGGCTGTTAACGCGAAGCGTGCCATTGATAGAAATGTCGAGCACCTCCAGTTGGGCGCGCCGCAAGAACGGCTTGTGCCCAGTAGACTTGTTGCAGTCTATTTGAAACCACTCGTTTAAGAAACAATTGGTGCTTGGTCCAATGCCAAAAGGGTAAGGGATGCTCACACCTCCGCATAGCGTTGTGCAATTAGGCATTGCTATGGGCGGGGCTTCTGCTCTTGATGCTGCTTGTGCAATACTTATGTGCCAGAGACAAAAGAGAAGAATGAAAATCATGTGTTGATCTAACAGTATTGTCATTGCTCTTATTGTAGGATCTGCCTTACCACAGCAGCTCATACATTTCTTTTGTAGTTGAAAAGAAAGCACATCTTAAGGAAGCAAAATAAATATTAGACCAGGAATTACGTGAAAAAAACAGAAGCCTAAAAAAACCTCTCTCTCTGAAAGCTTAGCCGCCGCCCCCTTTGGGGGTTGGTGGCCATTTTCATTTGCGCAACCCGTTCTGTTTCCACCCCCTTTCCTTCATTACAACCCTCCTCTCTTTTGTCTCTGAATCTCTTGCATTTTGGTTTGCTCCCTCTCTGTTTGAGAGTCTCCTCACCCTCTGTTGGTGATTTTCCTCACCCTCTGTTGGTGATTTTGCTTGGGCTTTATGCTCACATCTGGTGGTTCTTATCCACCCTTTTCCTTAGCCAGTGTTGTTTTTCCCTTCTTTCCCCATCTCCTCTTCCTTTCCTTGTCCCAAAACTCAGATCTTGGATCGCTCCCTGCTCGGCTCGAATTCTCGCAACCTCTTCCGCTCTACTGTGTCATCCTCTTCAGATCCATGACTCCATGTTGGCATCTGTTGGAGTGTGATTTTGGAATCTCCTTAAAGCGCTTTTGTCGCTTATCGGTCGCTGGAGGCTGTATACATCCTCCCAAGACATCTCTTCGAGTTCCTATGTTCTTTGTTCTTGGTGCTATCTTGATGGTGGAGTTGCTGGGTTCCTTCGGTGCTGGTGCAGATTGGTGGCTCTCCCTCCATGTGGTGGCGGCTAGGGTTTTTTTATGTTTGTTGGATACTTTGCTGGCCCTAGTTTGTTTATTTAGGTGGGCTTTTGTTTGCTCTGACCTAGGCTTTTGTTACTGTTTTCTTTTTGTTGGATCTTGTCTATTGTGTGTGGTTGGGCTTTTGCTATGGGATTGTGTTTGTGATCCTATGTCATTGGGCTATCTACCATAATTTCCTTATCTAATGAATTTCACTTTGACCAAAAAAAAAAAGAAAAGAAAGCACATCATCCAACTACTACATTAATATAAAGCTTTTCTTATTCTCAACCAGCTGCCATCTCTGACTTTTTAGATTGACTTAACTCTTACCCATTAATATATAAAGCTTTTCTTATTCTCAACTAGCAGCTGCCATCTCTGACTTTCTAGATTCTGAACATAATTTTCAAAAATTAATTCTCATCTCTTCTTCTTCATCTCTGAATCAATCTGTTGATCACTAATGTGAAGCTTATAAGCTGAACAGAGTAGCTAGCTAGCTAGTAAAGAGTTTGCAAAGGAAATTTTGGAGATATTATAAGGTTTCCAAAATTTTGGAAATTTTGGAAATTTTGTAAAAATAATAAAGGCATGGGGAGCTTTGTGGAAGTTTTGGTCACAAGAAGCCTTCACAGAGTGTCTCACTTGAGTTGTTTTCTTCGAAATTATTACCGTATAACTTCCAAATAGATTAATATACGAAAGGTATTTCTACGCGCCTTGGGTTGAATATAAGCGGGAACAAATGAGTAAGCTACTTTTCTTTTGTAGTTGTTGGAAAATTTTAATATTTTAATATTAAAATATTTCCTTTGACTTTTCATGTAACCAAGAGTTGTACACTTTGACTTTTCATTATGAGACACAATCCCTCCAAACAGGTCCTTTTAGTAAGTAGTATAAATACTGCAGCACATTGAGTAATTGATAGAGTTTTTACTTCATGTCATTTATGCCAAGCGCTTGCGCAAGAGAAGCATGTGTATATCTCAAATATAAAAGGCCATGCATCGGTTGTACAAAGTTACATACCATTATAACACGCATTAGAACAGACACAAGTCTGTGTATAAGGAGGTCAGTGTATTCAAGGAGACGTTTGTCATTAGAATCTTAGAGCACCAGTGAGGGACAGGCCCGGCTCTGGGCTAGGGTAGGAAGTGCGACCGCCTTGGGCCCTGGCTAAGGGGGGCCCAAAATTAATTTTTTTTTGTCATTGTCAGGTCATATTTAATGGTTATATGAATAAAATAAAAGACTTATTGACGTAAAGTAACGCCAGCGGTGTTGGTTAGGCCTGGTTTTTAATTCAAGTCCTTCCCAAGTTCGAATCCCAGCATTGTGTTTCCTTCCTTATGCTTTTTTTTTGGTCTTCAAGTACGCAAGTTCTTTTTAGTAGTTTAATGCTTCTTTTTTTTTTTTGATTCTTCCATCGTTTCTTATAGAGAGATGTACATAAAATAAGCAGGTTCTTTTTAGTACTCCAATGCTTTTATATACATCTCTCATTTTATAATATTATGTAGAGATATATATAAAAGAATCACATAGATACATTTCATTTTATAATATTATGTAGAGATACATCTCTCATTTTCTTTTTTGTCTTCGATCCTTTCTTATATACAGATATATATAAAATAAATGATACTATGTAGATCTCATTTTATAATATTCTACATCCACATAGATTTTTCTTGTGTGGTATATATATATATATATACAGAGAGCTTCCATTGAGGGATCCCTCAAATAAGCTTATTTGAGGGACACCCCTTGTAGGCCCACTCCGGATTGTATTTCACTAATCCAACCCGTCTATTTTGTAGATACTCATTCAAAGATCATCTCTACAAAAAATCACTTGAATCCGATATCATTTGACCACTCAATTGTGTTATTGAAATTTGAGTACTTTCTTGATGCACCGTTGTTCGTTGATTTTGTAGGACACAATTGGATATCGAAACGGTTTCCAATTTGTCTAATTTTTTGTAAGGATGATCTATGAATGAAGACCTAAAAAATAGATGGTTTGGATCATTGAGAAAAAAATTGTAGGGTACCCTAAAGGGCGTCCCTCAAATAAAATTATTTGAGGGATCCCTCAATAGAAGGGGACTGATATATATATATATATATATATATATATATATATATATAAGGTCTATTTTTGGCGTTGCCTCGGGCTTTGAAAATCTCAGGACCAGCCCTGGTGAGGGATTATTACCACAATAAGGAGGTCATTGTATCCTGTGAGATGTTTGTCATTAGAATCTTAAAGCACCAGTGAGGGGCATGTTAAGAAAATTAGAGTATGCAACTCTAATATAGAATTGTATATTACAATAAGACAACTCTAAAAGAAAAGACTAACTCTTACAAGCACTCTTTCTCACAAAACACTCACAAGACTACACGCTCAGAAGGCCACTCTTTGAAGACTACTTATTGATTCTTTTCTTCTTGACTTGCTTTCATAATGGAAGGTTCATGCCTATTTATTATAGGAGAGTTCACCGACTTTGGCTTCTCCATAAATCCTAGCCAAATGTGTGTGGCATGCTCTAGACTCCACCATATTCTGATTTTTCTAAAGCTCCTCTCTTATATTGTTTGAGTTATTCTATGCATTTAATTTCGTATATATTGGCATGAATTAACTTCCGATTTTCCGTGAATATACCAATTAAATCCCTTATTTTCTTCTTATTTTCTTAGAGTAGTTTGTGTGGAAATTATGTGCAAAATTTAAATTGTAGCTGCCAAATGTACGTTTTAACAAATGAAGTACATATTTGAGATACAATAATCTTCTTCTTTTCAAACATGTTATTTAAATCAAAATATATAAATCCATCAATGGAAGCTATATATATATATATATATATATATATATACAGAGAAGTATACTACTCATATCAGTGTCACAGTATATTAAGCCAACGGTCCACAAGACAGGACGATGAGCTAGTCATTAATCAGGCTAGCTAGCATTTGCTCTGACATTTAGTTCTGAGTTCCTATGCTAATTTAGCCAAACGAAACCAAATTTTGGCTTCTTGTTTATTTGTGTGAGCTTCATAACTTCAAAGCTAGTAGCATTTTTTGCTAAGCAACATGCATTTTACAGAGGATTGTATTCTAAAAGAACATGGACTTGTATATAGAATGAAACATGCAATACAAGAAACATTTTGTTAAACAAGAGCTGAAGATATAGAATTGTGGAAGTTCAAGTAATGATGAAGACAGAATGTGAGCATCCAACTCAAGATATCTTTTAAGCACTAATGCAAAGTTTCCATTCTCCAATGCAACTCAAGTTTCCATACTCTCAACATATCCGAACCTGACTGTGTTGAATTGAAACAACTTTCTTCTGCTGCTCAAGTGATTCATTATAAGTTGTTTTTGACTTTTGGATGGCCTCCAACTCGGCAGTGACCTCTCTCATTGTAGGACGATTCCTCCCATTAAAATTCAGGCATCTTCCTGCAAGTTTAGCAAATACTTCGATCCCTGTTTTAGAGCCCTCCTTCAAAATTCGAGCATCAACAATATCAAATAGACGATCTTCTTGCATCGAAATAATGAAATGCGTGGCAAGACTTCTATATTCGTCTTCTTGTGACCTTGTTACTGCACAAACGGGTTTTTGTCCAGTTAAGAGCTCAACAAGGACTACCCCAAAGCTATACACATCACTTTTATCTGTAAATCGATTTGAATGGAAGTATTCCGGGTCCAAGTAACCAAATGTACCATTAACAAGTGTTGTCACGTGAGTTTGGTCAATGGAAACTGATCGTGAAGTTCCGAAATCGGCAACTTTTGCTCTGTATTTTTCATCCAGAAGTATGTTTGTTGATTTGATGTCCCTGTGGAAAATGGGAAAGGAAGCTGCACCATGTAAGTAGGAAAGAGCTCCTGCAATTTCTGTGGCAATTCGTAACCGCATCGCCCATGTAAGTGGAAACTCCTCAACTTTCCCTTGGATATACTCAGCAAGGGTTCCGTTGGGTATGAATTCATAAACCAAAAGAGGAACTTCAGTCTCCAAACAACATCCCAATATTTTAACCACATTCCTGTGGTTAATTTGTGAAAGGATCACAACCTCATTAATGAATTCTGAAAGTTTGCCTTCATCCACTATTTTAGACTTCTTTATAGCAACGAGTCTTCCATCTGCCAACATGCCCTTGTAAACAGTACCTTGGCCTCCATGACCAAGAATTCTATTAATTTTAAAATTATGGGTGGACCTCTCTAACTCCTTGGATTTGAACAACTTGATTTTCTCTACATTACCTTTATTTGAAGATAATTGTTGCTCCAACAATAAACCACCATTTCGTTTGAAAAACATTTCCTTGCGTTTAATCTTTTTCCTTTTGTGTATACCTTTGTATACATATATAATTGGTAGGAACAAAAGCCCAAGACTCAAGCCAAGACCTGCATACGTATATAACTCAATCAAGCGATATATTGGACTTCTACCTTAGAAGCCAAAATAGTTCTTTAAGCACAGACTTCATAAAAATCTAAAACTTATATCATCTGGCTACATTTTCTTTGTTGAAATTCTTAGAGGTCTTCTGCCTCATTTTTATAGAACCAGCTCTGAAAGAGAGAATTTGGTTTTGACATCTACTTTAAAAAATTGTTTTTAATAGCTTAAATAGCAAGAGTTAATGAACCATGGAGAGCATACGTACCAAGAAGAATGATTTGGATTGGAAAGAGGAGAGGCGACCATCTGGTAGGGAAGAAGCATAGAGCATCAGCTGTACCATAATACTGACATGTAATACCAGTTTCAATTGAGTAGCATCTATGACCTCCAACATAATTCTCACACCTATTTGTGACACCAAAATTCGTTGCGGGATCATCAATCTTACACCGATTATTAAGGCCTTTGCATTCATCTATATCTGAAATGAAAACAACAGAAAGACAAATATTGGCCGGCCATGATGGTGACTGCTGATGCTTACTCATTCATAAATGAAATATATATATATATATATATATATATATTTGGCTACTGATAAGGATCATGTAATTCATTTTCACTTTTCTTAAGAAATGTAGTAAGAAAGAAATTAGTGAAAAAGAACTTTCGGAATAAGCTGCAAGTCCTAGGATGAAACGAAATGGAATCCAGTATTTGGTGCATTCCACTCCAAAAGGGAAACATCCACATGTGCCTGTCACTTGGAAGTGCAGATTGACAGAACAATCCAGTTAAAAAAATGGCATGCACTATTTTAATTTGCCTCATCGGCTGCACAACCACGCGGCATGAGAAGTCACACTGAAATCTTTCTGGCTCCAAAGGGTTGGGGAACTTCGATCCAGAAAAGCTAATAAATTTGTGCAAACATGTTTAATTTGAAGCTTTGGATATATAGTGGAACATGTTTATAATCAATGAATTACCTTGACAAGGTTGGAGAAGATACGGACTTCCTTCAAAGCCGGGCGGACAGAAACATTCAAGCTTTGAATGACTGTAATGATTGAGTGTCATAAAAAAATTGGCATCATATGTTCTGCAATAGGGTGTGGGGCCCCTTACTTGAAATTGCCGCATAGAAAGGGGTACTGTTACAATATGTCCTTCATACAGTTTGGCTAACGAACTATTCATACTGTCTAAGCTTAAGCTCCATTCTAGCACCACAGGAACGCTGCCCTTGTCCTGGAAATATGTAAAATTCGAAAAAGTATTCTCAAATTCTTCTTGCTCAATAATGAAGGCATAGTTGTAGCCATCCATTCCCATTCCCGTTCGTGTCCCTGTTCCCATTCCCATGTGGTCATTTCCACCAGGAGCTTCTTCATATTCAGCCTGCAACTCAACGGTGATGGCAGTGAGATATGCCGGAAAGGTAGTCTGGCAACAGTTAATACCAATACATCCATAATTGCGTCTAGAATGATAATTCTTATCACAAGTTGACATGCACCCACCAACAACATTCTCATCTGACCTTACCACCAAAAAGAATCCACAACTCACTGCAGTGAGTCTATTGTATCTCTCTGAGTACACGAAAGGGCTTCCTGTCAAATTTGGCGCTACTTTGCGAATTCCATTTCCTCCATAGAAAAAAGTAACAGGGTTGTTAACCCGAAGCGTGCCATCAATAGAAATACTGAGCACCTCTAGCTTGGCAAGCCTCAAGAAAGGCCTGGGTGGGATGGTGGTGTAGTCACACTCAATTTCAAACCAATCGTACAAGTAACAATTGCTGCTAGGGCCAATCCCAAAAGGGTATGGGATGGTAACATCTCCGCAATGCGTTTCGCAGTTAGGCTTTGCTATTGGTGCTAATTGATCTGATGATGATGCTGCTGCTCGACTTATGAGCCATAACAACAAGATGATTATATGAAGAAGAAATTGCATATTGCAATCATCAATTCGACTTCTATCTTCTTTCTCTTTTCTCTTACTTATTTGCTGAGTAAGAAGTATATGTGGTCCAAGTGTGTGTTCTGTTTTTCACTTCTTGGTCTTCTGGTCATTGGGTTGTTTTGAGTGTGTTTGTTTTTAGCTTCTTGTTGTTCTTTTGTCTGTTTGTTTTGAGCCTGGGCTGTATGTCCAATAAGTCCGGACAAACTGTCCAAATTTGAAGAAATTTAAGGTTTTGTTTAATTTCTTTGAACTTACCGTAACGAGGAAAAAGATATGCCAACAGACGCAAAAAGATAGGCTAAAACAGAACCCTCCTCAAGGTTTGGCCAAAAAACAAAAGTGGAGGGAAGTTCAAGAATTCTAAAGCCCCAACTCATGGTATGGTTGGAGATAATGATGTACTATTTCCATTGGAGTTCTTCCTAATTTTGAATCTCTGAATTGTTGCTGATTAAGCCAAAAAGAAACCAATTTTGTTTTTCCTTCTTGTTTATTTCTTTGAATCTCTGAATATAGGGTCCAAAATAATATGATGTAATTGTCTACAATATTGAATCAAACTTCCAATACAAGAAATATTTTGTACACCAACACCTGAAGACACTTGTGGAAGCCAGGTGCAGTTCTTAGGCGATCATACCACATTCTCACTGGCTCTGGAGTCTTGCTTGTTGGAAATCTTTTGATGAAATGATGAAATTGGACCGCCATCCGAAGCTGACCATGTTGATTTTGAAAAGCATCCTAATACTCAAAATAAACGTATTTATAATTTGGTTCATGAATATTATAAGTTTTTTTGGGAGATTTGGAGGGCCTCCAACTCGGCTGTAACCTCTCTCATTGTAGGACGATCCCTCCCATTCAAATTTAGGCACATTCTTGCAAGGTTAGCAAATAATCTGATCTCTGTTTCTGATCCTTCCTTCAAAACTCGAGCATCAACAATGTCAAATAGACGATGTTCTTGCATTGATGTGATGAAGTATGTAGCAAGACTTGTGTAGTCTTCTTCTTGTGACCCTGCAATTGCAAAAATTGGTTTTTGTCCAGTTAAGAGCTCAACAAGGACTACTCCAAAGCTATACACATCACTTTTCTCCGTAAATCGGTTTGATTGGAAGTATTCCGGGTCCAAGTAACCAAACGTGCCATTTACAAGTGTTGTTAAGTGAGTTTGATCGGTTGCAATTGATCGTGAAGTTCCAAAATCAGCAACTTTTGCTCTGTATTTCTCATCTAAGAGTATATTGGAAGATTTGATGTCTCTATGAAAAATCGGAAAGGAGGCTGCACCATGTAAGTAGAAAAGAGCTCCTGCAATTTCTGTCGCAATTCGTATGCGCATTTTCCATGTAAGTGAACATTCCTCAATTTTCCCTTGGATATACTGAGAAAGCGTTCCATTAGGTATGAATTCATAGACCAAAATAGGAACTTCAGTCTCCAAACAACATCCCAATATTTTAACCACATTCCTGTGGTTGATTTGTGAAAGAATCACAACCTCATTGATAAATTCCAAAAGTTTGCCTTCATCCACTATTTTAGACTTTTTCACAGCAACAATTCTTCCATCTGTCAGCATGCCTTTGAAAACAGTTCCTTGGGCTCCCTGGCCGAGAATTCTATTAATGTTAAAATTGTCAGTGGACTTCTCCAACTCCTTCGATTTGAACAACTTGACTTTCTCAACGTTGTGTTCACCTGACGATAATTGTTTTTCTAGCAGCAAACCACCATTTCGTTTGAAAAATATTTCCTTGCGTTTGATGTCTTTCCTTTTCTTTATGATTTTATATACATGCCATGCACCATACCATGCACCAAGAAATAGTAACAACAATCCAAGACCCATGCCAAGACCTGCATATACAAATATACTTGAAATTATAAATGGATAAAACTATTCAACATATAACAGAGTTGAAAAACAAATGGTTTCCACCTCTTGAACGAGCCCTTGAAACAGATACAGTGTTTTGACATCTATTTTAAAAATTGCTGAGAAATGAAGGGAAATATATGACCATACCTAGAAGGATGTTTTTGATTCGAGAGGTCACTGGCAGCCATCTCCTTTCCCCTGTACCATATAACTGGCACAAAACAACCCCTGTACCATAATAGTCACATGCAACACCAGTTGTATATGAGTAGCATGAATGACCCCCAGCAAAATTCTCACATGTAGTAGGTCCACCAAAATTCATCATGCGGATATAAGAAAGACCAGGATCTGGACACATATTAGGGCCCTTGCATTCATCTATATCTGAAATAAAATAACAGAAACAGAAAGAATGGACATGATGCATGGTGAGTTTCAATTCAATCTGCTAATTCCAACATGAAAGATAACGATATAATGTTCATAGTTTTATTTTGGACAAAAACATGTTAATATAATTTAGTGTTGAGAGAGCTCAATCCCACATCGAGGAAAGAAAGCCTTGCCTAATAGAATATAATGCTTGGGGCCTCTCCGCCATGCATTAATTTTCAGAAATAATTTGTGCATGCATGTTTAATAAATAAGAAGCTTGCTTTGGACAATGGAAGAGGTGTAGTTACCTTGACAAGGTTGGAGAAGATAGGGACTACCTTGAAAGCCGGGGGGACAAAAACATTGAAGCCTTGACCGATTGTATGTGGAAGAAGTGACATTATGTATTCTGCAATAGGGCGAGTTTTGGGCAAATCCCATGAGAAGACCGAAATTGGATTGCTCTGATGTGTTTGTAATGAACCTTCTAAATAATTCGATTAACGAACTATTCATGTTCTCCAAGCTCAAACTCCATTCAAGCACAACCGGAACGCTTTCCATGTCCTTGACGTCTCTAAAATTCGATAAATTGTTCTGAAACCAATCTTGGTCCACAAGGAATGCATAGTTGTAAGCAGCAAACATTCGGTCATTTCCACTAGTAGAACTTTCTTCAGATTCAGATTTTATCTGAGTCTCAATCACACTGAGATATCGGGGAAGAGTAGTCTGGCAACAGTTAATGCCATTGCATCCATGGTTGTGTCCAGTTTCAGCACTCTTATCACAAGTTGACATGCAGCCGCCAACAACACGCTCGTCACGGTATGACCTTACCAAGGCAAAGAAGCCACAACTCACTGCTGTGAACCGATTGTATTTCTGAGAGTACACGAAAGGACTTCCCGTCAAATTCGGTGCTTGGGGGGTCATCCTTCTGTTGGAAAAGAAAGTAACAGGGTTTTTAACCAGAAGCGTGCCTTGGATAGAGATGTTAAGCACCTCAAGCTTGGCAACCCTCAAGAAAGGCTTGTGAGGGCTGGTAGAGTTGTCGCAGTGTATTTCAAACCAATCGTACATGTAACAGCTGCTGCTAGGTCCAATCCCAAAAGGGTACGGGATGCTAACATCTCCGCAATGCGTTTTGCAACTAGGCTTTGCTATTGGCCCTAATTGATCTCGTTCTGCTGCTGGTGTGCTTATGCGCCATAACAACAAGATGGTCATATGAAGGAGCAATTGCATACTGCACTAATGAGTTGGTCTTCTACCTTCTTCCTTCCTCTTTCACTTAGTTATTTACTAAGTATGAAAAGTATATATGGATCTCTTTTCTGACAAATAAAGTTGTCCTTAACCTCGGATGTTGAGGTTGTTAATTACCTCCCGATGTGTGTGTTTGTTCTTCAGCTTCTTGTTGTTCTGGTCATTGGGTTGTTTTGTATGTGTTTGTTTTTAAGATCCTCGTTGTTCATTTGTCTTTTGTTGGGGGATCTCTCCTCTTTCCGAACCCTGTGCCGTATTTGTGTCTCTTCTTGATGGAAAGAGGTCCCAGCGTGTAGTTAAGACTTAAGACTGATGCAAATTGACGATTATAATTAATTAATTTCACAACTCTGCACAATTGGATTCATATAAAAAATAAATAATTCAATACAGGTGTTATAAAAATTTTGGATATTGACATTAATGATTGAGTTGCAGTTTTTGAGGTATATGGCTGGTGATCACCGAGAAAATCCAGGGCTAGAACAGGGGATTAAATGTCTATTAAATTTGAACTTAAATTAAAGGAAGTTTCACTATTATACCCAATATAAGAGCATAAATTATAAAATAAAAAAAAACTTAAATAAAATGAACTTTAGAAACACACCCAAAACTCATTTACAACATAACAAAGAGGCTTTGAACTTCCTATAAATTACAAAATTGTCATCAGTTTTCTTAAAACAAACCCAACCTCAAAACCACACAAAAAAATCCAAAACATTCAAAATAAGCCTAGCCCACATTTTTATAAAAAAATTCAAAACGAAAAACAAAAGAAATTAATAATGGGAAAAAAGACCTGTCACGCAACCCAAGAAGTCATCATGACTCTTAATACACATTTTATAATTGTTACTACACGGACAAATCTCACAACCCAAGCTGACTGTTAATGCACTTCTCATGAGTGTTAATATACATTCTACGACTGTTAATACACAAACCAATTACGCAATCCAAAATTGACCGTTAATACACTTTTCATGGCTTCTAATACATATTCTACAACTGTTAATACATTTATCATGACTGTTAATACACATTCTACGACTGTTCAAACCCTTATAACTGTGGACAAAAAGAAGATTTTACTACTTATAGTAGTAGCATGCATTACATAAGAACATTTTATTCCAAAAGAATATATAATTGAAACATAATTGCATTACAAATTTGAAACATTTTATTCCAATATAATTGAAACATATGTATATATATATGGGGCAGATCTGTGGCACCACAAATTTGACACGAGTTTTGACACAAATTTTATAGCCTTCAGATTTAAGTACTTTCAAGGGCTCAGATTAAATGTTATTTTATTATTTATTTATTTTATTTCAATAACATAACAAATAAAATTAAAATTAAAATGACCACTTTTCAAGGTAACATAAATGTAGGCTAAATTAGACAAATCGGAAACCGTTTCAACATCCAATTGTGTCTTACAAAATCAATGAACACGGTGCTTCAAGAAAGTACTAAAATTTCAATAAGTCAATTGAGTGGTCAAATGATATTGAATTCAAGTTATTTTTTATAAAGACAATATTTATATGAATATCTACAAAATAAACGGTTTGGATTAGTGAAATACAATACGAAATGGGCTCTGAAAGAGTATCCCTCAAATAAGTTATTTGAGGGATCCTCAACTGAAGGTCACTAATATATATATATATATATATATATATATATATATATATATATATATATATATTGGACCATCATCCGAAGCTGACCATGTTCCTGTGGGACGTATAATAACATCCCAATGCTCGATGGAATCTTTTTTCGAAAATTCACTCCTTTCATGCTTTTGTTGTGGAGAATATTCAGTCTTTTCTGAAATTTCAAGGGCCTCCAACTACGTTGTGACTTCTCTCATTGTAGGGTGGTTCCTTCCATTCAAAGTCAAGCATCTTCTGGCAAGGTTAGCAATTAACTTGATCTCTGTTTCCGAACCCTCCATCAAAACTCGAGCATCAAGTATGTCAAATAGACGATCTTCCTGCATGGAAATATTAAAATATGTGGCAAGACTTCTATATTCTTGATCTTCTACTTCTGTCCACCTTGTTATTGCATAAATTGGTTTTTGTCCCGTCAAAAGCTCAACAAGGACAACACCAAAGCTATAGACATCACTTTTTTCTGTGAATTGGCTAGATTGGAAATATTCAGGGTCCAAGTAAACAAATGTCCCATGCACACGTGTGTTGAGGTGAGTTTGGTCAATCGCAACTGATCTTGAAGTTCCAAAATCAGCAACTTTTGCTCTATATTTTGTTGGAAAAACAATAATTAGTGACTAATAAAAATGGTTATGACTTGGATTTGAGATAGAGGCTTGCAGATTTGATGCAATGTAATTTCACCCCTTCTCGGTGCTTGAAGTTCTACAGGTGACTGCCGCCCAGGATTCAACTATTTATATTCCAAGTCCCTGGCGAACTTTGATTATTTTCCTCTTACTAGGACTTGGAATCTGGCAAACTTTGATTATTTTCCTCTCAGACAATAGACTTCTGAAACCTTATACTTGAAGTTGAAGCCCAATTGGCTTCTACTTGGCCCAGCTTTCAATTACTAAGTGTGGGACTACCACAATTATAAAGACTTCACTTTTTCTTCTTTCTAGCAATGTGGGACAAAAGTCCTTAAATTTCATTCAAACTTCCAACGTATTTTTCATCTAAGATTATGTTGGTCGACTTGATGTTGAGGTGATAAATGGGAACGGAAGCTGCAGAGTGCAAGTACGAAACTGCTGGTGGATATAATGGGAAAGGGTTCCGTTTGATATGAATTCGTAAACCAAAAGTGGAAACTTCAGTCTCCGAACAACAACCCAACAGTTGAACCACATTTCTGTGTTGATTCGTGAAAGAATTACAACCTTATTGATGAAATCTGAAAGTTTGCCTTTGTCCACTATTTTGGACTTTTTCACAGCAACAATTCTTCCATCAGCCAGCATACCTTTGTGAACAGCCTTGACCTCTCAGGCCAAGAATCCTATTCATGCTAAAATCGTCGGTGGACTTCTCATTAACTTCACCCGATGATAATTGTTGTTCTAAAACATTTTCTTCCGCCTGATGTCTCTCTGTTTCCTTATGACTTTGTATGCCCACCATGCACAAATAAGTAGTAACAATAGTCCAATGCTAGTTCCAAGACCTACATAATTATGCAAACACATTTGTATACCTGTGAAATGAATTTCCATAATCAACCAAATGAAGGAGAGTAAGTATATATAGGAAAGCATATATTTACCTAAAAGAATAGGCCTAAGTTTGGTTGACCGAGAGGTTGGAGGCCTGTTTCTGAAGTAGCATGAATACTCACCCCTAGCATAAAACTCACAGGTAGCGCCAGTTAAAACTCACATAAAGCGTTACTAATGTTCCATGGCCCAAAAAAAACCCGTATTTTGGAGAGTCAGCATTATAACACTCCTTAAGGACCTTGCATTCATCAATATCTGAAATGGAATATATTTGCCAACGCCAAAGGAAAATGAAAAACATAAGACTTATATTTCTATATGTGGATATTACTTGGAGATTCTCCTACTTGGTGCATATCATAGTTTGACGCATTTGCAAAAATAATTCATCAAAAACACAAAAAGAAAAACTTCTACACACATGTCATACCCGCCATTGACAAAAATGTAGGAGTTCCTACTTACAAAGTAAGAGATAAGTATTTTCCTTTATGTATTCATTACTATTTATAAATAAAGTGCAATTATCAAACGAAAAATAAAATTAGTTCAGATCAAGCATTTTGTGTACATAGTAGCTCAATTGTGGATCTGATATTTTTCTTAATAACGAGGACAAGTTGTTCGATCAAATGCCTCAAGAAAGTGGGGAAAGGACAAGCAATGTTTGACGGCTTCATTCTCTTCCATTTAATATTAATTAAGAAAAAGTGTTTTGCAGTGATCTGGGTCATGTTTTGAACCTTGCATGTTAGTAGAATTAGAAGATTTATTACCTTGACAAGCTTGGAGAAGATATAGGGACTTCCTTCAAAGCCGAATGGACAATAACAATTGACCGTTGAAGGATTATTGTATGTCATTAGACATAAAGCAATAGGGTCTTGAGTCATTATAAACTCTTAGAATTCTCAAGAACCCTCTCTCACCCTAAACAAACCAATGCTCATTCACTGGTGAATCTTTACTTCTCAGATTATTACTGATAGTACGTAGCATACATTACCTTACAGAACATCATAATCTAAAACAACATATAATAGTGTACAGCATCAAATTAAACATATTTTACAAGACCCAAGTGTTTTAATTAACTTGTTTACCATGTCTCAGAAGATGATCGTCAAAATTCATCAGATGTTGAATTTGTGCCCGCATCCGAGGCTGACTCTGTTGAACATGAAACAACATCCAAATACTCATTCGTGTCGTTTATAGCAGATTGAACCCCATTGTAATTATGTTGAGCATTAGAAGATTTTTCAACGAACATTTGAATGGCCTCCAACTCCGCTGTGACCTCTCTCATATTGGGGCGGTTCCTTCCATTCAAATCCAAGCACCTCTTTGCAAGGTTAGCAAAAGTTGTGATATCTGTTTTGGAGCCCTCCATCACAACCCTAGCATCAAGAATGTCAAATAGTCGGTCTTCCTCCATCGAAATAATGAAACAAGTGGCAAGACTTCTGTGTTCTTTTTCTTGTGACCCGGTTACTGCAAAAACTGGTTGTAGTCCGGTAAAGAGCTCAACTAGAACAACTCCGAAACTATAGACATCACTTTTCTCCGTAAATTGGCTTGATTGGAAGTATTCAGGGTCCAGGTAACCAAATGTGCCCTGTACAACGGTGGTCAAGTGTGTCTGGCCAATCACAATTGATCTTGAAGTTCCAAAGTCAGCAACTTTTCCTGTGTATTTCTCATCTAAGAGTATGTTGGTAGATTTGATGTCTCTGTGATATATAGGAAACGAAGCTGCACCATGTAAGTACGACAAAGCTCCTGCAATTTCTGTTGCAATTCGTAACCGCATTTTCCATGTAAGTGGAAAGTCTTCATTCTGCTCATGAATATAGTGGGAAAGGGTTCCATTCGGTATGAATTCGTAAACTAAGAGTGGAACTTCAGTCTCTAAACAACAACCCAAAAGTTGAACCACATTTCTGTGATTGATTTGTGAAAGAATCACAACCTCATTGATGAATTCTGAAAGTTGGCCTTCATCTATTATCTTAGACTTCTTTACCGCAATGATTCTTCCATCTGCGAACATTCCTTTGTAGACGGTACCTTGGCCTCCTTGGCCAAGAATTCTATCAATGTTGAATTTGTCAGTGGACTTCTCCAACTCCTCTGAATTGAACAACTTGATTTTCTCAACATTGATTTCACCTGATGATAATTGTTGTTGTAACAATAAACCACCGTTTCGTTTGAAAAACTTTTCCTTGCGTTTAATGTTTTTCCTTTTTTTTATGACTTTGTATGCATACCATGCACCCACGAGTAGCAACAATAGTCCGGGACCCATGAAAACACCTGCATATATAAATATACTTGGAATTACTTTTTCTTCCGAATTACTTTTTTATTTAAGATGTGGGATAAAAAATAAAAAAATAAAAAAAGTTACAGCATTCTCCAACAAAGTGAAATCCGAATGTCATTATTTTGAGGAAAGCTTGCTTTCATAATTAAAAGAAATAGAAAATTAGATAGATATTTTTTGTTTAAACCCCCACTTCTCTTTGTTCACCCCAACTTCTAATTCAAATTTTCACAATTTCTAAGAAAACCCCACTATCTTCTCAAACTACCCCTAAATACACACTCAGCATAAATAAATAAATAAATAAAACTCATCAACCTCACACCCCACACCCCGCTGTCTTACTTCTCACCACTCTCACTCTAAGTTCATCTCAATTTCACATTACTTAAAAGAGATAAAAACATTATTGTCAAATGTGTAGCCGTATTTTTATTTTTTTAAATTGAGAATAAACTAGTTGGTTTTGAGAGAGAAATGTTGACAAAGCTAAATTGATATGTAAGTTACCATCATCAAACATGAAGAGTGGTGGGGTGTGTATAGATGTACTATAGGTTAAGCATTAAGTTGGATGACCTTTTTTGTCTTTTTAGACAATTATAAAAAACTTAAGAGCTTAATAATTTAAGTATTAGGGTGAAGAAAGAAAAGTGTGGGGTTAATAATATGAGGTACGTATGATTTTTTATTCTAGCCATAAGTGTTTAAAAGTCAAATTCAAAATTTAAGAGTAACAATAGTAATGCTATTTTATTCTAGCCCTAAGTGTTTAAAAGTACGTACTTTAATTTGTTTTCATTATTTATCTTCAAGGTCAAAATAGCCATAGAACATAAATAATAAATGCAAATTGAGCCTAGATTCAAGAAGTATATACTACAAGGGTTTTTCCCAACAATTTTAGCATGGAATTGGTCTATATTAATAATAATGAACTCTAAACAGCATAAGAGCATACCTAAAAGAACAGTTCTGATTCGATAGGCCAGAGGTGGCTTCGGCTTGTAGTAGCAAGGCCCACCACGTCCACCTTCAAACTCACATGTAGCTCTGGTTACATTTGAGTAGCATGTATAACCACCGGCGACATTCTCACATATAGGACTGCCACTGATATTCCATGTCGCTAGCACACCGGAAGGATCATCATCCATACACCGATTAAGCTTGCATTCATCAATATCTGAAATATAATAACAGAAAGACAATTGAACATAATGATGAAAGGTGAAGTTGGCTCATTCCAGAACGAAGCTTTGGATAACGGAATGGAAGGGTTTTAATTAATTACGTACGTACCTTGACAAGGTTGGAGAAGATAAGGATTTCCTTCAAAGCCCCCCGGACAGAAGCAATGAACGCTTGACTGATTGTATGTCGAAGAAGTAGTGGCATTATATATTTCGCAATAGGGTGTTGAGTCGTTATAATCTGGCTCTGTTCCAATAAATCCTTCAAATGCTTTGTGTGAAGTGTTGTCTAAGCTGATGTTCCATTCCAGCACCACGGGAACTCTGTCCATTCCTTGGATAGCTCTGTAGCTTGATAAATTGTTCAAAAACCAATCTTGGTCAACAAGAAATGCATAGTTGCAACCATCAATTTGATCTCTTTGCTGTATCTCAGTAGTGAAAACGCTGATATTTGGAGGAATGGTAGTTTGGCAACAGTTAGTTCCAAAGGTACCGCAGCGATAAGTAGCACTATCTGTACTCTGATCGTCACAAGTTGAACTGCATCCACGAACAACATTCTCATCTGATGTTATGTTAGCAAGACGGCCGCAGCTGACTGCAGTGAACATGTTTTTTCTGTCCAAGTACACAAAAGGGCTTCCCGTCAAATTTGGGGCTTGGCGAGTTTCCTTTCCCTTGCAACCGCCGAAGAAGGTAACAGGGCTTTTAACCTGAAGGGTGCCATCAATAGAAATGTTGAGCACCTCCATTTGGGCGCGCCTCAAGAAAGGCTTGTGCCCAGTAGACTCGTTGCAGTCTATCTGAAACCATTCATTAAAGTAACAATCTTTGTTTGGTCCAACGCCGAAAGGGTAAGGGATGCTGACATTAATTCCGCAGTGCGTCGTGCAATTAAGCTTTGCTATAGGCGGAGCTAATACTGATGATGACGCTGGTTTGGTTTCGGTAACTATGCTGCACCAAAACAACAAAACGAACATGATCACATGATGATGACCTAGCAATTGCATTGACATTATTACTTCCTCTACCTCCTCTTTCTCTCTATATACGATATCTGACCTCAGTTGGTTATAGAGCTTTTCTGTAGAGAAGGTACCTTTTATATAGGGCTCGGGAGTTTCCAAAGAAAAAAAAAATTAGGCAATAACAACTTATGGTAGAAATTTAATATAGCGCAAAAGTAAAAGGGTAACAAATCAAATTTTGAATAAATGGGGGACTGACAGGACATTAATTGCTTTGAAATTTCTCCTTCATTTCTCAGAATTCATTTAGTAATCTCCTAGCGTAGACTTTTTGATTAGTTTGACCGGGACGTTGCCAATATCCTCATTGCTTGAAATTGCTCCTTCATTCCTCAAAATAATTTAGTAACCTTCTAGCTTGTACTTCCTAATTATTTTACTGAGGGTCTGTTTGATAACCATTTGAATTTTAGTTTTTAGTTTTTATTTTTTGTGCTAGAGTATATAGATGAAAATAAGAGTGAGAATGGGAGTAAGGATGAGATTGAGAGAGAGAATGAAGATGATACCATTTGAATCTCTCATTCTCTTTCAAATAGATTTAGGGAGTGAAAACAATTTCAAATATGTTTCAGATTTTTGTTTTTGTTTTTCAGTTTTGTTAACGTAGAGTAACTATATAATATCATTCATGAAAGAAATATGACAGGGACGTCACTAACGCAACTAGCACTACTACATTTTAGCCCTTGCGCGACGGTTTTTTGCGCGACGGAGGCTAATTCGTCCCATGAGAAGGTTTTGCGCGACGGATTACATAAAGCGTAGCGCAATAATGTGCGACAAAATTAATCGTCGCGCAAATACATTTTGCGCGACAGAAATAAAGAGCGTCGCATAAAGTAACTGCGAAAACGCGCGGAAAAATTTATTTGGCGGTAAACTTTGCGCGACAGTATTGATCGTCGCGTCAAGGTAGTTTGCGCGACTAGTTAAACCATTCGTCGCGCAAAAAAAAGGCGCCAAGAATGGAGCACTGTCGATAGCATTTCGCGCCAAAAAATTGCGCGACAGAAGATTGAGCGACAGAAATTTCGTCGCACATTGTATGGGCGACGAATTATTATGCGACGGATAGAAGTACATCGTCGCGCAAAAAAATGATGTCGGCAGTACTTTGCGCGACTGGGAAATAACGTTTGCGCGACGGTGACGTTTTTTGCGCGACAGATTTTGAACTAATTTTTTGTCGCGCAAAAGGTGTAATCTTGCGCGACGATAATCTACTCCGTCGCGCAAACTCGTCGTCTATACTAAGCTGAACACGTCCATGGCAGAGGCAAACTGCAAAAAAAATTGCAGTTTGCCTCTGCTGTTCCTGCGTCTTTCTCAAGAGATTTCGAGCCACAAAACTCGTTATTTTCATTTCGTTTATGAGTTGAGCTACTTCTGCCTCCGATACGGTCTTTGGGTATGCATTTTTTATCGTTAGTGTAAAAATTTTACTGTAAATTCATTCTAACACCATTTATTTCTTTGTATATAGGAATATTATATGTGATTAGCGATTGGAGGAGAACGATTTAGAAGGTATTTTCGTTGTTTTATAATATAAAATTTATTACATTATATTTATATTGATTTATGAAATTATGTTTATAATATGTTGTTAAATTATGAATGTACGTTAATGTACGAAGTTAATTGAAATTAACTTTGTACATTTTTTTTTTTGTAAAGCTTAGTTCCCGTTCGAGGTTAGTTGGACCGCGCATGGGTGGGTAATCCACGACTAACGGTCCAATTAATTCTTGAATTGTCCCATATTTTGGACAGTTTGGAAATGCATAGTCATGTCACGTAGTTTACAGCTACAGGATTAGGTTTCGATTGTGGAGATTTCGGTGTCGTCTCGGTACGTTCTTCGGGTGGTACGTAGATATTTTATATCTACGGTACACCTCAAGAACTGTACCGAGATGCTGCCGAAATTTATCCACGTCGAAATCTAATCTCATGTAGCTGTAAATTACATGACATGGCTATGCATTTCCGAATGGGATAGGGCCCTTACCGGAGGCATAAGGAAAGATTTTGTACGAATACAACATGATTGTTGTGTTGTGATTGTGGTTCCAGGAAAGATGAGCAGGAGGTGGATACAGAACCGGAATAGGTGCGCAGGCGAATACTTGGATGGAATCGAGGATTTTATTGACTTTGCACGGACACACAACCCAGGTGCAACTAGAATCCGGTGTCCTTGCAGGAGGTGTAACAACATGTTGTGGGAGACAATTGAACATGTTCGATTTCATTTAGTAAGAAATGGAATGATTGAGACATACAGCACTTGGAACCATCACGGGGAACAAGTAGACATCGCTTCGTCTTCAGGGGCCACAAGAATGGACAATGTTGAACCTATTGTGGATCCTAATGAACAAGTCAGGGATATTATACATGATGCTTTTCCATTTGCATCGACCAGCAGCACTCAGGAAGGAGAAGATGATGTGCCTACACCAATGGACAGTGCAGAGTTCGAACAGTATGAAAACCTGTTAAGAAATGCCAACCAGGAGTTATACCCGAGGTGCGAGAGCTTTTCCGTTCTGACGGCGATTGTGGAGCTAATGCACGGGAAAATAAAGTATCGTATGTCGAACTTGTGTTTCGATTACTTTTTGGGGGTTTTCAAGAAAATGCTTCCAACAGACAATTGTTTGCCGAAAGATCACAGACAGGCACAGAAGATGTTGAGTGGTCTTGGACTGGGTTATGAAAAGATTCACGCTTGCAAAAATAATTGCATGTTATTCTATAAAGAGTATGAAACGTTGGATACATGCCCTATATGCAATGAATCGAGGTTCAAACAGACATCTCAGAATAGAATGAGTAAGATTCCACAAAAAGTCATGCGTTATCTGCCCCTGAAACCAAGGTTGCAGCGATTGTATATGTCGACGCATACTGCCACAGACATGAGATGGCATAAGGAAAAACGGGTAGACGACGATGTGATGCGGCATCCTGCAGATGGGGAGGCATGGAAAGATTTCGATCGAACGTTCCCCGAGTTTGCTGCTGATCCCCGAAATGTGAGGTTGGGACTTGCGACTGACGGATTCAATCCGTACAGGGTTCTAAACCAACACCACAGCACTTGGCCAATTTTCGTATTTCCATATAATTTGCCCCCTTGGAAATGCATGAGAAAAGAGTACATGATGATGACTATTTTGATAACTGAGGATCCTGGCAGGTCAATCGATGTGTACTTAAGGCCGTTGGTTGATGAGCTCAAAGATTTATGGACAAACGGGGTGCGCACGTACGATAAATCTACTAGGAAGATGTTCACTTTGCGGGCGGCAGTTATGTGGACTGTGAATGATTTTCCCGCATATGCAATGGTTTCGGGGTGGAGCACAAAGGGTTATATGGCATGCCCTGTATGCAAGGAAGATGTAACTTCCGGTTGGCACGCTGGAAAAGTGTGTTACCTTGGGCATCGAAGATGGTTGCCATGGGACCACGAGTGGCGGGAGAAGGATATAGAGTTCGACGGAAACAAAGAGCGTCGCGCAAAACCTAGAGAATGGTCCGGTGATCAGATCTTGGAACAGCTTAACCATTTGGATTTTGCTCCGTTCGGGAAAACAGTTAGTCGGACCAGACCTGCTACACATATGAACTGGACGCACAAGTCTATGTTTTTTGAGCTCCCATATTGGTCGAAACTAAAATTGAGGCACAATCTCGACGTTATGCATGTTGAGAAAAATGTGTTTGACACATTGATGGGAACGATTCTAGATATCAAGGGCAAGACAAAGGACACTCCGAAAGCGCGTCTTGATTTGGAAAGAATGGGCATACGAAAGGGTTTATGGCTGAAAAGGGGCAGTGATAAACCTATACGGGATCTTGCATTTTTTTCCATGAAACCGAATGACAACAAAGAGTTTCTACAGTTCGTATCGTCTGTAAAGTTTCCTGACGGGTATGCTTCTAATATCGCACGTTGCGTGAGGGTTGACGGGGGTAAATTTACTGGACTCAAGAGTCACGACTGCCATGTGTTTATGCAACGCTTACTTCCTGTGGGGATTCGACACCTATTGCCGGAAGATGTAGTCAAGCCAATCATATTGTTGTCCAGATTTTTTTCCCAACTGACGGCAAAAACGTTGCGAAAGACAGACATTGATCAGTTGCGCCAAGACATTGTCCAAGTCTTATGCAAGTTTGAGATGATATTCCCTCCGACTTTCTTTACGAGTATGATTCACGTGATGGTTCACTTGCCAGAAGAGGCATTGCTTGCTGGTCCAGTCAACTATCGCTGGATGTATCCAATAGAAAGGTATATAATAATCATCATTTGTGTATGCATCATTATCTCATGCTTACTACTTGCTAATTTCGTTTTATTATGGCGAGCTACTCGGAGAGCTGAAAAAAAGCGTACGCAACAGAGCGAAGCCCGAAGGATCAATTGTAGAGGCTTGGGTTCAATATGAGGCGCTTACTTTCTGTGGAATGTATTTAAAGGATGTGGACACGGCTTTCAATCGACCTCAGCGCAATAATGACGGAGGTCTGAGAAATGAGCAACTTTCTGTTTTTGCCCAAAGCGCACGACCCTTTGGAGATCATGTACGAGGAGAATCGTTTTCCAGAAATGACATGGAGGTAGCTCATTGGTTCGTATTGAACAATTGTGATGAGATATTGGCATACTTAGATGAACATGAAGAGATGATGAAGCGAGAACATCCATCACATTTGTATTCCAAGAAACACCGTGAATTGTTTCCACAATGGTTTTTGGAATATGTAAGTTATAAGTGTTTTCTAATTCATATATATATTATGCTATTACATTTTTCCAAACTAACCTATGAATGTTTTTTTTTTTATAATATTAGGTGAATAAGTTGAAATCAGAGAATTCCCCCACTTACAGTGAAGAGTTATATAACTTGGCATTCGGCCCACTCTGAGCAGAATTGTTCTCAGGTTGCCATGTTAACGGCGTCAAGTTTTTAGGTAATGCACGAGATGACAAGTTGTGTACGCAAAACAGCGGTGTCCATGTTCCAGGTGGAGGCGAAAGTACAGACATTGATTTCTATGGCAAACTCACAAATGTCGTGCAATTGCTTTACAAAGACCGATACCAAGTGATCATGTTTAAGTGTCGATGGTTTGATACGAACCCAAACAGGCAGGGAAGTATTAAAATCGATCATGGGTTACTATCTGTGAACATGAGCAGAACTTGGTATGATGACGACCCTTACATTTTGGCAAACATGGCAAAACAAGTTGTGTATCTAAATGACCCTAAAGCGGGGAACGATTGGAAAGTTGTTCAGCAAATGGATCAGAGGAACGTGTATGCTATACCAGAACTAGACCCATCGGACAACGACGTCGACGTCGTTGACCAACGTTTAGACTCTTCCATGGAAAATGATGCACATACACTTCTCGATACAAATGTTGTTCAAGAACCATTTCAGATTGACGGAGTGTCTTCAAGAGAAATACCGATTCAGTCAATTACAATTGACCTCGGTGATCTTCCGCGATACGATCCAACCATGGGGGACAACAACGACGATGATGTACTTATGGAGGAGGAGGAGGAGGAGGAGGAGGAGGAGGATGAGGAGGAGGAAGAGGATTGGGAGACGGATAGTCATGATAGTGATGATAACGAAGGTTATTATAGTTCATCTGATGAATAATGTAATTTATTTGTAATTTAATGAAATGTACATGTTTTCTCTTTGTTTCAGTAACTTTTCCTAATTAACGTCATATATTTGCATAGAGTTTTGTAACAAGACGAATGAATAAAGCTACGACAAAATACAAATATAGTATGACAATTATATGACGACCCTTATAAATATATGCTTTATCACGTCCCCTAAAACAAGTTATGATCATCTTTGCTTATATAGTAAATACAAATATAGTATCAACAAATATTTACACTAAATATCAATTTAATTTTTAAAAATAAAAACAACATTTTGCGCGACGAATTAACATAACGGCGTCGCCCAAACATATTTGCGCGACGATTATATCCGTCTCGCACGATGATGGTCTAAAAAAATCTACAAGTGTCCGGGTATAGTTTCGAAGTGTCTTGCGCGACGGATTAATACTGCGTCGTTTTTTTAACCGTTGCGCGACGATACTCTTCGTCTCGCAAGGTTAATTTTCCCAAAAAAACACAAGTGTCAGGAAAAAATTTAAAACTGATATTTGCGCGACGAAAAAATATAATGGCGTCGCCCAAACACCTTTGCGCGACGATTATATCCGTCTCGCAAGAATAATGGTCTAAAAAAATTTACAAGTGTCCTGGAATAGTTTCGAAGTGGCTTGCGCGACGGAATAACACCTGCCTCGTCATTTAAACCTTTGCGCGACGGTATTTTTCGTCTCGCAAGGTTAATTTTCCCAAAAAAACAAGTGTCGGGAAAAATTTTTAAACTGATCTTTGCGCGACGGAAAATTTCTGTCGTGCAATATTTTTCCAGGCGAAATATTTACTTCGTCGCGTAAACAAATTTAATTTTTTTAAAAATACTTGTTTTCATCACACTTAGGAACTTTAACTCAGTATGCACTAGTATAAATAATTTGAAATGAAGATCAAACTCTGTCATTGGATACATATAGGGTGAAGGAGTGTATCCGTAAAAAATCTTCGAAATCGGGGTAAAATTTACCGTTAAATCGTGATTTTTCCTTTATAACCGTTGAAAACTTTTCTCCCGTTACGCAATCTATATACCTTTTTTTTTTTCGATTTTCGGCGTATACGAACTTTAAGTAGAAACAAACAAGTGTGACGGCTGGATCGATAAAAAAAGTTTTCTATAATGCGTATATGATTCACACAATATAGCCACTAACTATTAAAAGTTTATATATAAACTTGTTAAGTATAACGTAAGATGTTGTGATATCCACTAGTGTAAATAATTTCAAATGAAGATCAAATACTGTCATTGGATTCTTGTTGGGTGAAGGATTGTATCCGTAAAAAATTATCGAAATCAGAGTAAAATTGACCGTTAAATCGTGGTTTTTCCATTATAACCGTCGAAAACTTTTGTCCCGTTACTTGATCTCTATACGTTTTTTTTTCCCCATTTTTGGTGTATACGATCTCTAAGTATAAGCAAATACGTTTGACGGTTGGATCGTTGAAACTAGTTTCGTAGAATGTGTATGCTATCAAAACAATCTGTTTCAAATTTTATACAAGAACTTGCGCGACGAAGGACTGACGTCGCGCAAAACGAGTATATGCGATGAATAAAAATTTATTCGTCGCGCAAGGTGATGATGTCGTTTAGGGTTTTACGTGATCAGGGTTCAGGGTTCAGGGTTTAGGGTTTAGGGTTTAGGGTATGATGTTTACGCGACGTAAGAATTTGTTCCCGTCGCGTAAGGTCGTGAAAATTTTGGCGGTTTAATTGCCGCTACTGCAACGACTTTGCGCGACGATGCAAACGTTTTTCCGTAGCGCAAAATTAATATTTTCAATTTTGCGCGAAAATTTTAATCGAAAACGCACCGTTTAGACACTTTACTGATTTGCGCGACGAAGTCAGTATGTTTCGTCGCGCAAAGAGCTGATAATAATTCGACAATTTCAGACCTTCTGGTTCATTCTCGCCGCCGCTCTCTCTTCTCTCTCTCTCTCCTCCGGCCACCACCTCAACTCTCCACATTAACGACCGGGCGATCACCGCCAACGAACTCAGACCTTTCCGAGGCGCCGCCGCAGCTTGATTGGGTTCGAGAAACCGGCGGGAATTTATCCGGTTTTGGGCGAATATCTCCGGCTTCGTTCTCCCTCCTCTGGCCTCCAAATCTGTCGAGTGAGGTATGGTTTTCCCCCTATTTTTTGTTATCTAGCTGATGGTTGGGTAGGATTTGTGAAATTTGTTGTGTACGTTGTCTAATTTTGTAACTAAGATTTTGGCCGGATTTCGGGATGAAATTCCGGCCACTTCCGGCCATTTTTTGGCCTATGTCCGAGAACAAAACTGCCTCTATTCGATGTCCTGAACCTAGGGTAGGAAGATTGGCCCTTCATTTTGAGATTTTTCCGGCGATCGTTATCGCTTTTTCACATCCAAGCGCTGCTGCCGCGTGTGGCAGCGCTATGGAACTGTAGCAAAATCACATTGTGTTCAGCAATGCGATCCCCTAGTTGTCATGAGCGTGCAGGTGTGTTCGGTTTCCAATTTGGATACCGTTTCAGCCTCGAATGGATTTCGCCTATTGTACGATTTAACGGTTTGATTTGTTCGGACCATTGGATGAAACTCAAACTCACGTATGATGTGCCTTGTATGTCTAGGATCGTATAGGATTCAACGGATTGTGGATTGGAGTCCCGGATACTCCGAAATCGCAAACCGTACACCAACATATATGCGTTAATTAAATTTGTAATATTGTTAAAATATGCTTACTTTATATATTGGTAAATTTGATTTATTTGTATGTTTGTTAACTTAGTATATATAATGACCCTAAATTGGAATAATTTTTATGTTTTATAATTAATGAAGAATGTTTTATATTTTTGTTATATTTTATTTGTTTTATTTGTTATATTTGTTATATTTGTTATTAGACGTTGACTATATTTTAAATGAAATGAAATAAATGTTATATTTGTTATTAGATTGTTGTATTCCAGTAACTATTGTTTTTAAACTTTGGTGCTTGTTTTTATTGCAAGATGTCTAACCTAATCAGCAGAAGTCATAAGCCGGTGCAACCTTCACGTAGCTTGCCTCCCCCGACTATGATGTCACCTCCCTCTTGCCGACCACAGCTGCCCGACTTGCCAGTGGGTCCCAGTGCCCCCCATGTGCCGGCGTCATCAGAGTCATCAGTGGCGCAACCTATAAGCGCCAGGCGGCGTCATCGCCTTTCCAGCACCACCGACGCCACTTCGAGCGGACCAGGTAAAGATTTCCTTCAACTACAGATGTTTTCGTACCAATATTTTAGTCAAATTTGTTAACTAACATTAATTTCATATTTCTTTGCAGCTAAGAAGAACACCCGGGGACCGTGTCGCCAGTTGGCTACATCGAAGGTCACCCGGGTGAACAACTCTCGTATCAACATCAGATACGACGATCGTCATCGGGCTGCCCCAACGGCAGACCAACATAGCTCATTGGCGCACGATGTTGGTGCAGTCGTTCGGACCTATTGTCCGATGAAATGGAAGTCTTGGAAGGTCATGCCTGATGCGGTGCATAATGAGATGCATGGACACCTGTCGGTATGTATCTTACATTTTAATTGTTTTTCCTTCCAATTTTATATATTTTAAATATTTAATGTATGTAATTATTTTATTGTAGATGAACTACAATTTAGAGAATGTCAACGATGAGTTGTTGGGGTACATCAACAGACTCTTCGCTGATAGGTACAAGCAGTGGAAGAGCGACCTGCACCACCACTTTCAGGCATTTGATGATCCGCAGGCTGCTCTTCAGGAGGGTTGCCCGAAGGAGCTTGAGGGGCGGGAGGATAGTTGGCAGTGGCTCTGTGGTCATTTTCAGGAGGCTGATTATGTGGTATTTTTTATATTAAGTTCAAAATTATTACACATTTCTTACTAATGTTTATTTCATTTTTTAATATTTCATTTCAATTTCAAATAATACGTTTTAATTTTTGTATAACAGAAGATGGCTAAAGCAAATAAGGGCAATAGGGAGAAGAAGACTCTTCTCCATCATTCAGGTTCCAGGCCCTTCTCCTATAGGATGGATGCGCGACGTCGGGTAATAATAAGTCGTTTTTATTTAATTTTTAATATGTCATTAATGTTAATTTCTTTTTTTTTTGTACTAACATTTTTATACTCTTGTTCAATTTAGGAGGGGTCCAAATTCCCAGAGATTGACGTCTTCGGCGACGTTTATGTTCGACCTGGGAATGAGTTGGCGGAGTCCCTTCATGTAAGTAGTCTTTAATTTTAATGATTATTTTACGCGTTCAAGTTTCATAGTTATTATATAAATGTTTTTATTTATATTTTATGTTATGTTAAACAGACGACCATGATTGAGAAGAGCCAGTTGGTTCTTCAGGAGTCTGCCTCCCAGCTTCCTCCCGATACGCCGCTCGAGTCTGTGGCTCCTCCACAGGATGCGGGGTTTCAGATCTTGACGGACACCTTGGATCAGACTCTGGGGAGGCGGCCAGGGACATACTGTCGAGGGATGGGGAATGCCCGGCGGCGGGAACCTAGATCCCGTTCATCGTCGCAGTCAAATAGTGTTTTGACAGCAAAGGTGGCCCAGCTTGAAACCCAGATGGCCCAGATGGCTCAGATTATACAGTCCATGGCCCAGTCCGGCGTTCCCGTACCATCTTTTGTTCCCCCGTCCACCTCTGCGCATGGCCACCAAACCTCTGCCCCTGTCCCCAATGTCCAGACCTCCGAGCCGCATTTGCCAGACGAGGAAGTAGATTTAGCTTCATTGTTTAATTAGTTTTTTACTTTCTTAATTACATTTTAAATATTTCTCTTGTATATTATATACATTTATATTATGTTTTAAAAAACTATTTTCTCTTCATTACATTTCTCAATTGCAATTTGATTTAATTATAAAAATAAAATAAATCAAAATTCTTTTTTTCACATAAATTAAAAAAAAAATTAATTACTAATATTTGCGCGACGAATAAAGGACACGTCGCGCAAATCACGTTTTAAAAAATAAAAAACCATAAAAATAAATCGTAAACGAAAATAATTCTCAGTTTGCGCGACGGAAGTATTTGTCCCCTCAAGAAAATGCGACAAACAAATATTTGTCGCGCAAGGGTTTGAGTCACGATCTTTATTCGTCGCGCAATATTTTTTGCGCGACGAAACTGTGTCGTCGCATTATGTTCTTGCAACGTCTGTTACTTTGTCGCGCAAACAGTAGTTCGACTGATTATTGTCGTCGCGCATAGTTCCTGCAACGCCTGTATTCTCGTCGCGCAAAATATTGAGCGACGGAATGTTTGTCGTCCCTGAACTATTGGCGCAACGAAGGGTTATGCGCGACGGTTTTTTATTGTTTTGTCGCGCGAAGGCTTTCGTGACGGTATTTGCGCGACTGATTTTGCGCGACGATATATCTGTCGCTCTATTGTTTGCGCGACTATTTTGTATTCGTCGCGCAAACGCTAAAATGTAGTAGTGTAGGACTAGGTCCGCGGCATAAACTACCAGCGTCACCCTAAATAGTCCCAATAATCGCCAGTTATACTTTTGCAGCACGCCATGGATTAATATATACTGAACTTATCTAACTATTAAATTGATTCTAGTCGAAATACTAAAGTTAATATTTGATCTGGCACAATGGATTAATCTGTAACTAAACTTAAAATTTGATCTTAATTGGGCTATTTTTTTTACTTTCTGTGGAAAAGTTGCTAAAGAGAACATTGGTTTATTGCTAGATTCGAGCTCATAGGATTGTGATTTGGGGAGTACCATAGCCGTGATTATCTTTTGTACCTCATTTATGTGGAGGAGTACCGTAGTCATGATTATCTGTTGGAAACATGAATTGGGTCTGAATATGAATGTGATTTTTGGAATTGAGCCTTTCGAAATTTTATTAGTGATATATCTATCGTTTGGCTTGGCCAAAAAAAATAAAATGAAATCTAAAATAATTATTATGTTGGTAGTTTGTCAATGACACAATAAATATGCTTGGTGGTTCGTCTACTTTGTGGGTAGATTCGGTGTGGCTGCGAAGCTTTCATTTCACCAAGTCTTCTAAAACCATCAATTAATGTTTGTCTTCATAACTCTTCCTCGATGACCCACCAGAATAAGATGCCCGCGGCTCACTGCAGCGAACATAATGTTCTTTCAGTCAGAGTATATCCAAACGTCAAATTCGGGACTCGGGTGAGTTTCCTTTCTCTTGCAGCTGAAGAAAGTAACACGGCTTCCAAACCCAAGCTCCACGTCAATATTAATGCTGAGCACCGCCATTTTCTTGCGTGATGTTTTTGCTTTACTTTACGACTTTGTACACCCACCACCATGCGCCAATAAGAAATAGCAATAACCCCAACACCCACGCCAAGGCATGCACCAATAGGTCTCATCTCATGAGTAGCTAGTTCAATAAATTTTGCTAGGTTTTGAACCGTAAAGCACATGACATGCCACATGCCTTGCTCACATTGAAATACAAACCAAGCCAAAAGGGAACAATGTTAGCGAGATCCTAGTTTAATTAGGAGATTTATTTCCTAATCTATTAGGACTCTATTTCTTTCCTTTTGTATAGATATTGTGTAATTAAGATTTTATTTTGTTTTTCCTAGTTTAACCCTACTACAGTTACACCCTTATATTATAAATATCTCTTTTTGGAGAATGAAATATTATTTGTTATCAGTTGAATTGAATTTTCCTTAAAAAATGTTCTAATAAGACCCAATGTGTTCTTCATTGCCTTTTATAAACTCTTATAATTTGAATAAAATTAATTATTTGATTAAAAAATTAATTAATTTATGAATAAAGGGCACACTCTTATAGTTTTGCCCTGGGCCTTCAATCACCCAGGGCCGGCCCTGTCAAAGACTTACAAAAACCCTTGATCTTCGCCGTGGAAAGAGCATTATTTCTTGAGCATATTTCATTGGCTATAAATTGAGAATTCATAAAAGAGGAAGACCAAATTTGGCTTCTCACCGCAACAGTTTTCATGTCATTTTTACTTTGGATGCTAAGAAAAAGAAGTATGTGCGGTAGTTTAATATTTGGTTATGAGATGGGGAGAAGTGAGGCCCTGATTGTTTTATTTTAAGCATCTACAATGGAAAAGAATATCACAGACCTTTTCCTTCCATTCCATTTTCTTCAGGTCTCTTAAGTAAGCGTTGAACCAAAAAAATTCACACAAAAAAATTGGGTTGTGTTTGTCTAAGCCCACGTCCAGCAATTCTTCCTTAAATGTTGTTAGAAATCAATGTAGAGAAGGAAGGTGGAAATAACTATCTCTGACTCTGAACACAATATATAAAAATCATTTGCTTTCTAGCTTCCTACTAGTCATATAGAAAATTAAAGAGAGAAGGAAGAAGGTAAAGCAGAACGATGGATGTTGTCCTGTTTCTAGGTCATATCACTCTGCTCTTGTGGTGTATAAGTAGTGCAATGCTAGCACCACCATCAGAAGCAGTACCCTTATTAGCAAAACCTAATTGTCAATTGAGCTGTGGTCAAGGGCGGAATTAGGAATTTTTCAACGAGTGAGCTAGCTAAAGTTATTAACTTAAAATTTAATGATTTTTTTTTTGGTACTTACAATTTCTATAGTCTTTCTAGAAATAAAAGTAAACATTAAATTATATAAATCACGCTAGTTCATAGCTCCATAGAATTTTCAATAAGTTTTAACATAAACCAAATAGGGTTTAACACCATAGTGGATTGAACATCTAAGGCTTTTTACCTAGATTGACCTTAGGCCCCGTTTGAGATTGCTTTTTTTGGCCAAAAATTTGCTTCACTTTAAAGTTAAGCAATTTAAGGTGTTTGGTAAAAATAAACCAAATAGGTTCCTTCATGCATTCATATCATACATGAAAAATTATTTTATGTAAAAATATTGACTAAGTATGAAAAATGGGTTTTCAGAATAATCATTTTCTCAAGATAATTTTTGGCGGCTTTTATTCCTCACACATCAAATAAGATAACTTGATTTTATGGAATTTTAGTACGAAGTATATATTGACTTAATGAGCCATTATTTTTAGCCTAAATCGTATTTTGCACTAAAACCGATTTTTCATAATTCGATTTGGTGGGAATTTGATTTTCTAGTATTTTTATTTGAATCCAAATAGGGAGTACTTTCTTATTTACATTGTAAACTTAAGTAAATGGAGTAATATAAAAATAAATAAAAGTAAAATGACAAAGACATTTACTTAAATGTTGAAAATGGAAATAAGGTAATTTGTACATCTGTACACCGCCACAGGCTAGGCTAATATTGAAAATAAGTTAAATTTATAGGTTTTATATTTTTTTCTTCAAAAACCACACTGGTGACGTGGAGATCCCATACCCTTTTGGAATTGGAGAAGGTTGCTACATTGACGACTGGTTTCAAATAAAATGTGTCAACTCAACCAAACCTTTCTTGAACGTCATCAATCTAGAGGTGCTAGAAATTTCTGTTAAAGGTACACTAAATGTAGCAAACCCAATTACCTTCTCGTCTAACTGCAATACTAACAAGCCAAATCTCCAAGCGGCCAACTTGGAGGGAAGCCCTTTTGTGTTCTCCCAGAAGAACATATTCACTGCAATGGGTTGCAGCGTTATGGCCACATTCACCTCAGACTCAAACGGCTCTACCATTTCAGCCGGTTGCAGGCCTGAATGTGACAACTTTTCGACAAATGAGAAAAAGAAGGGTGTTGATTTCTGCCAGACCCCCATCCCTTGGTTTCTCTCTGCCTTCAATACTAATTTCCAGGTTCATGATTCGACAAGTAGTTCATGCAATTATGCATTTTTGGTAGACCAGGGCTGGTTCAAGTGGTTTTCCAGAAATTCAATAAATAATTTTTCTGCCATCCATCATATGGAACATGTTCCTATGATGCTAGAATGGAGCTTATACCATTCGACGACCGATGTAATTGGAGCCGTTGTAGAAGTAAATCCCATAGTCGTGGATTCTGAGTCCTCCCTTTATTGCAGAAGTTATGGTGGCAGATCTTCAATATATAAATCCTCAAGCAGGCTTGAATGTTCCTGCAATGCGGGCTATGAGGGAAATCCATATCTTCTACAAGGATGTCAAGGTAAACAAACAAACACTGTCTTTCAATTTTGTACTCTCTTTTTTGGGTTGAATTTTGAATTAGTGAGCAGGTGATCTATATTTAAGATGATTAATTTTGATCTTTTAATTAAATCATATTCCAGACGAAAATGAGTGCGAGATTGGGAACTCTTGTCCCGCAGACACCGTATGCAAGAATTATGTTGGGTATTATGAATGCCACTCCCCACATAGCATGTCCTAGGTTAATGTGCTCCTTATAGGTATGCCCTTGTCCCCTTACAATATGTACATTATTAAAGAAACCTATAATGTTAAATTTCTTTGACGCTTACTAATAACTTATATTTTTACATAATATATGAATTAGAGATTGTTTCTGCACAAAGAATGAACCGACGTGTAGAGAAAATCTTACTTAAAATCAGTTTTATTCAACTATAACAAGATTTATTATTTATGGTATAGAATGATCTTCTAAAGTTTCGATTTTAGATTTGAAGTATCAAATCTGAAACATAAAACCTAACATTGAAACCATCATAAAGTTTAAGCTCTAAATGGTGATTCTATACCATAGACAATCAATCATGTCAACAAATGGATCAACTTTGTGTTGAAATGAGGTTTTCTCAATACGATTCTTGAAGAACGAATGTATTGGGCAATAATTAATCTAAAACAACAAAAAATAACAAAACTAAAAATACTTTCTTATTGTATTGGGCAATATATTCAGGTGATGGCATCCTGGCAGTGGTGTGGGGCTATTATTTCTACTCTTTGGTGGTGCATGTTGTGGTGCATGATGGTTCATTCTTGGAGCTACAAAATTTATCTTCTGGCGAAGAAGATAATGATTGATTTCGAAAATATTGAATATATGAAAATGTCCGAATTATTAAGACCGTGGACGTAGTGTGAGCTTGGGTCTTCTCTCACCGGAGAGGCTAGAATGAGGAGGTTGAGTGAGGAGCTTATTTGAGGAGGTGAAATCTCACCATCAACAACCAAAAACAAAGTACATGGGGGGGTGCATTGGGGGGTCCACACCCCTTTTTATGGTGAGATGGGCCTACTCAAATAAGCTCCTCACTCAACCTCCTCATTATAGAAGCTCCCCTTTTCTCACCCCTCCATCCTTATGTTGGGTTTGTACTTTGTTGGGTTATGCTGTGTTTATTTGAGCCTTTGCTTGTTTTGGGTTCAGTAATGTTTTACAATTGGGCCTACTTGTTCATATGGGCCTTTAATGTAGGCTTTGTTTTGTATATACTTTTTGAAAAATACGATACTTCCTACATTTCTGCAAATAGGAGTGTGACAGGTATGCATAAGTTTTTCTTTTTGTGTTTTTAATGAATTGTTTTTGAATTTGTGTTAAACTGTGATTTATAGGGAGGGGTATAAAAGCATATGTAGGGGTCTTTTTCTTCCTGGCAGCAAGTGGGCTTCTGAAACTGTCCCCTTTGTCTGAGTCCAGAATTAAGCCCCAAAATGCTTCGAAAGGGCAGCAAGGCCTTAGGAAGTATCTTGGTTATCTTCACCAATCTGAACAGTAGCAGCTTACAAATAACTTCTTCATGCTTGCAGATAAACTTTTGGGCTTGGCATGAGAGGCATGTGGCATGGGAGCAAAATTATCATAGGTTTAGCACTTTATGAGGGTGAGAGTTATGGGTTCCTATAAGGGGCAGAGGCTCTAATGGAAGGGAAGAGAGGTTCTAAGGAGGCTTGGTGGGGAGTTTTGGGTGATTTTCGTAGCTTCCGGCAGCTTGGCGAAGACTCTGCCAAGGTTTCTGTCAAGCTATCAGAACAGGGGAAGCAAAGGAAGATGGGGGAAGAATAGCACGAAAATTGCTGGGTTTGCAAGTGAGAGAGAAAGCTTGCTCTCTGAAGGCTGTGTGTTGTGTTGTGTTGGGTAGAAGAGGCCCTATTTATAGTTGCTGAGGTTTGTTCTTCTCCAAGAAACCCTAGTGGTTTCTTCCCCATCTAGCTAAGCTTTCCTCTTCCTTTCTTCTCCTCTTTCTTGACTTACTTCATGGTGGCAAGGTCAGTTCTGCCCAATCCCACAAAATCAGAGATTTTTGGGAGCTCCATACTTCTTCTGGTGGCTGCCTCAAAGGGGAGCTTCCATTTTCACTCATCTTCTTCCTCTTCTTTCCTCCTCTTTTCATAGCTAAGTCTGATGAGGGAAAGGATAATGGGTGCGCCTGCTGGTTTAAAAAGTAGCGTCCTCCCTTGCGTGCCAATACCCATCGGTTTCTCGAATGCTTGTACTTGGGACTCGTTCTCCCAGCAGCCCCTCACATGTGAACCTTTGTTCTCCTCGTGGTCCTTTGTTTCAGCCAAGTGTTGGAGGCTTTGACTTCCCTTTATTCAAATAGTTGGGCTTTTTTAACATAGAAAACCAAGCTATTTAATGAGTGGACTGAATTTACCAAGTATTTGGGCTTTTATGGGGATATCTAAAGTAATGGGTCATTTTGGTTGGGCTACCCTAGTTGTGGTAATGGGCTATCTCTCCTCTTGTGCTTACCCACATTTGGGCCTAAGAAATGGGCCTGAGTCCTGAGACCCCCAAGCGACCTGAGACTTCCATTTCTTGACTCATCAATGGGCCCCATGACGATTTGTTACCATCCATACCACAACCCTACTCAAGCAAGCCCCGGGCATCCGAGTGGCTTGGGCCCACTTAAGCTTGTTGTGGGATAATAATTTCCCGCTTGGCGTGCCTTTTAAGCACGACGCTTTGATAAGATAATTGGTACGAATTTGCAATGCTAAACGCATGCTTATAATTTTAATCTCGGCTTCCATCATGATAGGTTCCTTTTTTGGTGCGGCATACGGGATATGGCTTGTGCATGGTAGACTTCAAATCGAGTCTTTTCCCTAATAACATATTGTCTTGGGCCGGGAATTTATTTGAGCCCAACCTTGGATTTTTTGGGCCTCAACAGCATTCACAATGGCCTCCCTAAACTACCTCCTTAGACAAATTTTAGGAAGGAATTGTGAAAATACAACTCCAACCATGCTCCCTATCCACCTCCTAAAATAGGGAGACCTCTAGGAGCTCCTAAATCTGAGGAAAGATAAAGGACTCCTAGTGGCTCCCTATAATTTAATGCTGCTTTATTTAATGAGTATTTCAAACATTTATTTAATTCTAACTATTTTTTATCTTATTTTTTAATAGAGATGGACCAATCAAAAAAAAGTTAGCATTTATGACTCCCTAAACTAGAGATCATGATTGAAGTTTAAATTTAATAGAGAGTTCCTAAAATAACTTTTATATGTTTTTAACTAAAATTTAACTAAAAAATAGAGAGCATGATTATGGACGCTCTTAGAGCGTATAAAAGTTATTTGTCTAAGGAGGTGGTTTAGGGAGCCCATTGTGGATGCTCTAAGGAGACAAGTAGTATCCTCTTTTTTTTTTAGTTAAAAGACTGAAAAACATCTTCCAGCCAAACTGGTACATCTTCCAGCCAATACAAACTTGATTATAAATTCAAAGCATGCTCAGCGCCTTATAATATATTTTTTTTGGGGCAGTTTTTGTAAATATAATTTTTTTGACTATCAATGGAACTTCTCGAAAAAAAAGTCAGCCTTTCACTCTCAAAGTTCCCTTCTTTTTTTTTATCATTTCGTTGTCAAGTATGGCTGCTTAGAAGACAAGCAGCAACAAGAAACAGCATGATTTTTATACGGTCCTTCTCTTGTTGTGAAGATAACATAGGAAAACAGCATTGATATTATATTTTCCAAGTTTGATGGAGAATTGACTGGGTGGGTGTAATCAAAGGATGAGTGTAGGTTTTGAAAAACTTAAGGGAAAAGTATTCAAGCAATGCAGAAAACCAAGCACAAGGAAAGTGCAGAGAACTAACTACTATCTCTACACCTTCTTTACATTTGTTCTGCACAAGGTTGGGAGTTGAGATTCATTGGGTTTCCGAGCTAACTCCAAGCTAACTCCAAGCTTCCTACTAGAAATTGAGATAGATAAAAAGAAGAGGAAGAGGAAGAAGAAGAAGATGCAGAATGGTTGTCATGTTGCTTTCCCATATTACTCTGTTTACTCTGTTCTGGTGGTCTATGAGTAGTCCAGTACTAGCACAACCACCCATATCAAGGCCTAACTGTCAATCGAATTGGGGGGCGTTGAAATCCCATATCCTTTTGGAATTGGAACAGGTTGTTACATTAACGACGGCTGGTTCCAAATAATCTGTGACAACTCTACTGGAAATCCGAAACCTTTCTTGAACCGTACCAATCTGGAGGTGTTAGAATTTTCAATGGAAGAAGGCACATTAAAGGTCAGAAACCCGACCATCAATTAATGTTTGTCTTCGTAACTCTTCCTCGATGATGTTTACTCAACTAAGAATAGGACTTTCCACAAAAACAAAACTAAGAATAGGACTCGGGCTGACCCACCAGAATAAGATGCCGGCGGCTCACTGCAGTGAACATAAAGTTTCTTTCAGTCAGAGTATATCCGAACGTCAAATTCGGGACTCGGGTGAGTTTCCTTTCTCTTGCAGCTGAAGAAAGTAGCACGGCTTCCAACCCCAAGCCTGACGTCAATAGAAATTCTGAGCACCACCATTTTCTTGCGTGATGTTTTTCCTTTACTTTACGACTTTGTACACCCACCACCATGCGCCAATAAGAAATAGCAATAACCCCAACACCCACACCAAGGCATGCACCAATAGGTCTCATCTCATGAGTAGCTAGTTGAATAAATTTTGCTAGGTGTTGAACGCCAAGCCAAAAAGGGAACAAAGGTTTGTATAATTAGTTAGTACCAAAATTCTGCAATGTTTGAATTGGTTCTAATATATTATGATCTCAAGTCCGAATTGATATATATGATCTATCAAAGCTTAATTTGTAAACCGGTTTGATTATTGGAAGTAACCAAATGTAGTTTTTATCTACAAGTATGTTTGCTGAGTTAATGTCTTTGTAAAAAACAGGAGAGGAAAGAGCTCCTACAATTTCTGTGGCAATACATAACCACAGTTCCCTGTTGTGATTCAACTTGGTCTCCATAAGAAACACAACAGAGGGTCTCTTCATACAAATTCCTCTTTCATACGAATGATCTCCCTCCCTGCATAGGACTGAAGTTTCATAAATTACCCAGAAATCATTTTGCTCAACAAGGAATACATGGTTGTAATCAACTAATACTCTGTCCTTTCCACTAATTTACTCTCATTATTCAGATTATTGATAGTAGTATGCTTGCTCATTACTACTGATAGTAGCATGCCTACCTTACAGAACATATCATAATCCCAAACAACATATAATGTTGTACAGCATCAAATTAAACATGGATTACAACAAGTGTTTTTAATTCACTTGAGTCAAACAATATGGTAGAATATTTTCAAATATATTTCATTCTCCGAAAAGGAGTATTTATAATACAGGTTACAAACCCTAGTAGGGTTTAGTTAGGAAATAAGTGGAGTCCTAATTACATAATATCTATACAAAATGAAAAATAAATAAAACCCAAATAGAATAGGATACACTCTACTCGCCAACACTCCCCCTCAAGTTGGAGCAAAGACGTCACGCATGCCCAACTTGTCAAGCGAGTTGAGAAAGATACTTGTAGAAACAGCTTTCGTAAGAACATCAGCTAGCTGATACTCTGAACGGATGAAGGGGAAGGACACAATCTCCGCATCCAATTTTTCTTTAATGAAATTTCGATCAACCTCCACATGCTTTGTACGGTCATGTTGTACAGGATTATGAGCAATTGCAATCGCAGCCGTATTGTCACAATATAAATCCATGGGTTTATTAGGCCCAAAACCAAGGTCTTTCAACAATCTCCTCAACCATAGTAACTCAGATACACCATGGGCCATTCCCCGATACTCGGCCTCAACACTAGATCTAGACACCATCTTTTGTTTCTTGCTCCTCCACGTAACAAGATTGCCACCCACAAACATAAAATACCCAGATGTCGAACGCCTATCTGTGGCTGAACCTGCCCAATCAGCATCTGTATACCCTTCTACATTTGTATGGCCATACTTGGAGAAAATTAACCCCTTGCCAGGAGTTACTTTCAGATACCTTAAAATACGAGTCACAGCCCCCATATGATCTACACTAGGAGAATGCATAAACTGACTCACTATATTTACAGCATACGCAATATCTGGACGAGTATGAGCCAAATAAATCAACTTCCCCACAAGTCGTTGATAACGTTCTTTATCAGTCGGAACTTGATCGGGATATATCCCCAACTTATGATTCTGCTCACTAGGGGTATCAATCGGTTTACAATCCAACATTCCAGTTTCTGCAAGTAAATCCAAAACATACTTTCTTTGGGATAGAAAAATACCATGTTTAGATCTGGCAACTTCAATCCCAAGAAAGTACTTTAAATCACCTAATGATTTCATCTCAAACTCAGAAGCCAGATACTTCTGAAGACTCTGTATCTCTACATGATCATCTCCAGTCACAATCATATCATCAACATAAATAATTAAAGCCGTCAATTTACCTTTATGACGCTTCAGAAACAAAGTATGATCAGAGTTACTTTGCACATACCCAAACTTCTTCATAGATGCAGCAAATTTTCCAAACCACGCTCTTGGAGACTGCTGTAATCCATACAAAGATTTCCATAGCTTGCACACCACACCCTCCTTAGAAGTCACAGGGATACCTGACGGAGGATCCATATATATTTCTTTCTTGAGATCACCATGGACGAATGCATTTTTGACATCAAATTGTAGCAGCGGCCAGTCACGGTTAGCAGCTAAGGATAAGAGTACGCGTACAGTGTTGAGCTTAGCTACTGGAGCAAAAGTCTCTGTGTAATCCACTCCATATGTCTGAGTATACCCTTTTGCTACCAATCTTGCCTTGTAACGGTCAATGGAACCATCAGCCTTGTGCTTCAAAGTAAACACCCAACTGCACCCAACTGCCTTTTTTCCTTTTGGTAAAGGAACTAACTCCCAAGTAGCATTCTTGTTCAAGGCTTCCATCTCAACATGCATTGCATCTACCCAGTTTTGATCAGATAAAGCATCCTGCAACTTAGTTGGCACACATACACTAGATAATTGACACAAATATGATGCATATGACTTAGATAAACGATGAGTTGACATATAATGGTTAATGGGATATTTAGACTTGGTATGTATATCAGGAGAATATTGTACTTTAGGTTTCCCACGGGTAGTACGTGGGGGCAAAGAATAGGTAAGCATATCACTAGAAAGTACCTCATTATCACAACTTGATTGAGGCAATGGCAGGGCAGAGGGGGGTATATTATCAATTTCATCTGTACAAGAGTCGTCATTATCACTGTCATGTCCTTCTGAGAGGGGCTCGAAAACAACATTATTTTTGTCTGGCGACCGGTCGTGGCTTTCCTCGCGACCGGTCGCGTCACTCGTATCGATACTGTTGTCGCTCGTCGACGCCGGCTACTGGTCGCTTCCTATGTGCGACCGGTCGTTTCCTGGGCAGATTCGTTCGCGACTGGTCGTTTCCTCACTGCAACCGGTCGCTTCGTTCGTATCGGTACTGTAGTCCCAGCTCGACGCGAGCGACCGGTCGCGTCCTATGTGCGACCGGTCGTTTTCCTCCTGTTCGCCAAAAAATTCCATATTTTCCATATTTTCCACTCCGAAACTCTTCTTCAATTCACTCCCCCTCTCCCCCTGAATTGAAGAGGAGGGAGAAACATAATAGGGTACTTCTTCATGAAATGTGACATGTACTTTCTGAGTAGGCGGGTGATAACACTTATAACCCTTCTGAATAGTAGAATAACCAATGAAGACGCAGCGGAGAGCACAAGGATCAAGTTTACTCCGTTGATGAGAGTAAACATGAACATACGCAACACACCCAAACACCTTCGGAGGTAACTTAGAGACCGAAACCGGAGGAGTAAGAGCACATAACACATCAAGCGGAGTCTTGAAATCAAGAACCCGACTAGGAGTACGGTTAATCAAGTAGGCAGCGGCCAAAACACCATGGCCCCAAAGATGATGGGGAACAGACATATCCAACATCAGAGAGCGAGCAACTTCAAGTAACTGGCAATTCTTCCTTTCAGACACACCATTCTGTTGAGGTGTGAATGGAGTGGTAGTTTGGTGAATGATACCTTGATCACGAAAGAATTGGGCCAAGGTATGATTCACATATTCACCGCCATTATCAGTGCGAAATACTTTAACACGAGCATGGAACTGAGTAGACACCATGGCACAAAAGTCAGGAAGAATAGAGGCAACATCATGTTTATTCTTCATCAAATACACCCATGTTAAACGAGTGCAGTCATCAATAAATGTCACAAACCAACGGAAACCATGAGAAGTCACACGAGCAGGACCCCAGACATCAGAATGTACTAACTCAAAAGGCAAAGTAGCTTTATTATTACTTAAGGGAAAAACAGTACGGTGGCTCTTGGCCATTACACAAGTTTCACATTTGAAACTAGACTCATCACACGAACTAAATAACGAAGGAAACAAATGTCTAAGATAACCAAACGACGGATGTCCTAAGCGACGATGCCATAACCAAAGTTGTTGCTTGTCCTTGACACTGCCACTCAGAACTTTATTAGCGACACAATCATGAACTGCTGCAGCCGGCAACTGTAAGTAATATAACCCCCCTATCCGTTTACCATGCCCAATCTTCTCGTGAGTCCTGAGATCCTGGAAGAAACAATGGGTAGAATAGAAGGTAGCAGAAGCGTTAAGTGTATCAAGTAAACGCCCAACAGATAACAAATTGCAATGAATATTGGAAACCAAGAGTGCATGAGACAGGGGTAAAGAAGGAGTAAGATGGATGGTACCTTCATCGGTAACTGGGGAAGGTAAACCATTAGCACTAGTAATATAGGGGTCACGAGGGTTATGCAACAACTCATCAAACATTTTATCATTATAAGTCATATGATCAGAAGCACCAGTGTCAATTATCCAAGTAGTAGAACCTATACCTGGCATAGTATCAGAAGCACACAGATTTGCAGATGGAGTCGGAGGACGGGCCTCATCAGGAGTCACAGTGTAAGTGGCCTTGGGACCATACATACGAGCTTTGTAGTCAGCAAACCAATCAGGGTAACCATGCTCCTTAAAACACTTCTCAGAGTAATGATCCCCATTACAATGGCAGCACTTAGGCGGACCTTCAAGAGAACTAGAGGTGGAGGCAGAAGGATGAAACCCAGCAGAAGATCCAAATTTTTTGGCAGAGAGCGACCGGTCGCTACTTGCGGGGCGACCGGTCGGTGACGTGCTGGATCCACCTTAAGAGCCAGCGATCCTCCTCCAAGCATAGCGGACTGACGGGTATCTTCCTCCATGACCATGGCATAGGCTTCGAGAGGAGGTGGAACAGGACTAAGAGCAAGAATACGGCTACGAACACCATCATACGGTGGATCTAGCCCACCAAGAAAATCATAAACTCGATCAGCTTCAATTTCTTTCCGACGACGAGCCCCATCAGTAGAACAATTAAACTCATGCGGACGCAGACAATCAATCTCTTGCCAGATAGCATAAAGTTTTTCATAGAACACTTTCACAGATTCACCATTCTGACCTATAAGTATGGATTTCCGTCGGCGTTGAAACAAACGAGAACTATTCTGAGTCACAGTATAGGTCTTCCGAGCAGCCTCCCATATATCAAAAGCAGTATCACCATGTTCGAACAAGGCACGAACTGGTTTAGTCATGGAATTGAGAAGCCATGACTGCACCAGACAATTATCTTCTTCCCATTCAGTATGGTCAGCGGAATCTTGAGACGGAGCAGGCTTCTTCCCATTGATCCAACTTGCCATACGACGACTAGTAATCGTAATACGCGCACCACGAGACCAAGAGGCATAATTGGAGCCATCCAATTTGTCAGATGTAATCGGGGTAGAGTAATCACGCGAGGGACGTGCCTCCTTCGGTGTAGACGCACTAGCACCAATCATAACTATGGAATCATCACCCATGATAGCAGCGGAAACAAACACAACACGAAGCAGATACGATAAACACGGCACAGGCACGGGCACAAGAACCCTAAAAAGAAAATTAGGGCACAGAGTAGAATACGAGCACAAGAACCCTAAAAAGAAATTAGGGCACAGAGTAGAACACGGGTGGGCACAATACACAGGTTACCAGAAAGTCGGCTCTGATACCAAGTCAAACAATATGGTAGAATATTTTCAGATATATTTCATTCTCCGAAAAGGAGTATTTATAATACAGGTTATAAACCCTAGTAGGGTTTAATTAGGAAATAAGTGGAGTCCTAATTACATAATATCTATACAAAAGGAAAAATAAATAAAACCCAAATAGAATAGGATACACTCTACTCGCCAACAACTTGTTCACCACGCCTCGGAAGGTGATAGTGGAAACTCGTCTGATCGTGAACTGGGCCTAACATTCGAGGCTGACTCTGTTGAACTTGAAACAGCATCCCAGTGCTCATTTATATCACTTACAGCAGATTCAACCCCGTTGTAATTCTGTGGAACATTACAAGTGTTTTCAATCAGCATTTCAATGGCCTCCAACTCCGTCGCAACCTCTCTCATTGTGGGGCGATTCCTTCCATTCATATTCAAGCATCTCATTGCAAGGTTAGCAAAAGTTATGATATCTGTTTGGGAGCCCTCCGTCACAACCCCAGCATCAAGAATGCCAAATAGACGATCTTCTTGCATCGAAGTAATGAAATAAGTGGCAAGACCTTTGTATTCATTTCCTTCTGACCCTGTTACTGCAGAAACTGGTAGTAGACCAGTCAAGAGCTCAACAAGGACAACTCCGAAACTGTAGACGTCACTTTTCTCTGTAAATTGGCTCGATTGAAAGTATTCCGGGTCCAAGTAACCAAATGTACCATGTACAGCTGTGGTCAAGTGAGTCTGGCCGATCACAATTGATCTTGAAGTGCCAAAGTCAGCAACTTTTGCTCTGTATTTATCATCTAAGAGTATGTTGGTAGACTTGATGTCTCTATGATAAATAGGAAAGGAAGCTGCACCATGCAAGTAAGATAGAGCTCCTGCAATTTCTGTGGCAATTCGTAACCGCATTTTCCATGTAAGTGGAAAGTCTTCATTCTGCTCATGAATATAGTGGGAAAGAGTTCCATTCGGTATGAATTCGTAAACCAAGAGTGGAACTTCAGTCTCTAAACAACAACCTAATAATTGAACCACATTTCTGTGATTTATTTGTGAAAGAATCACAACCTCATTGATGAATTCTGAAAGTTGGCCTTCATTCAATATCTTAGACTTCTTTACCGCAATGATTCTTCCATCGGCGAACATTCCTTTGTAGACGGTACCTTGGCCTCCTTGGCCAAGAATTCTATCAATGTTGAAGTTGTCAGTGGACTTCTCCAACTCCTCTGATTTGAACAACTTGATTTTCTCAACATTGACTTCACCTGATGATAATTGTTGTTGTAACAATAAACCACCGTTGCGTTTGAAAAACTTTTCCTTGCGTTTAATGTTTTTCTGTTTTTTTATGACTTTGTATGCATACCATGCACCCACGAGTAGCAACAATAGTCCGGGACCCATGAAAACACCTGCAAATGTAAATATACATGGAATTATAGTTGGATAAAACTATGCATACCGCATTTGTACCACTATGAGTTTGAGACTCACTTACAAATAGGTTCCACTTTACAATTATATCCCCCTTTTTTTCCCAACAAAAATAAACTTTTTCCATTCATTGTGAAATTAATTGCACAATAACCATTTATAATACAAACCTACACCATTTTTTTTCCCAAAGTCTCTCACCCTTCCACCAGAAAAAAAAAACTCTACACCACCTAAATTCAAATTTCTTCTCCTTCACCATCAAGGCCTTGAGATGGTAATTCTCCTTCTTTTTCTAGGTAGCTGGGGTTTATGTAACTACGTAGCTACCAAATAGGTTTGGGTGTTGAGGTAGCCTACCTATCAAAGGAGAATATGATTTGTGAGTTTTCTGCATATGTACGTACGTATACTAATTATGTCTTCCTATTAATAGATGTCTTCCATCTCTTCCTGAAATTGCTTCATCATTTTTTCTTTGCCGGAAAAGCGGAACAACTGCAATGTCATCACATTCCTCCAGCCCTCATATGTATATTTCAGCAAATCCTTACTAACAACAATGGATTGCTAAAAGAACTCTAACTATTATGAGATCGAAACAGCAAACATAAACCTCTTGGGAGAACTTTTGTGTGTATATAGAAGTCTGCATAGGAGAACTTTTATCACAAAAGGTCCCTAAGGTTTACGAAATTATCAGATTGCTCTTAATAATAAATGCAAATTGAGCCTAGATTCAATAAGTATATAGTACAAGGGTTTTTCCCAACATTTTTAGCATGGAATTGGTCTATATTAATAATAATGAACTCTAAACAGTATAAGAGCATACCTAAAAGAACAGTTCTGATTCGATAGGCCCGAGAGAGCAGAGGCGGCTTTGGCTTGTAGTAGCAACTCGAACCACCTCCACCACCAAAGTCACATGTAGCTCTGGTTACATTTGAGTAGCATGTATAACCACCGGCGAAATTCTCACATATAGGACTGCCACTGAAATTCCATGAAGCTACCACATCAGGATCCATACACCGATTAAGCTTGCATTCATCAATATCTGAAATATAATAACAGAAAGACAAATGAACATGATGATGAATGGTGAAGTTGGCTCATTCCAGAACGAAGCTTTGGATAACGGAATGGAAGAACGTACCTTGACAAGGTTGGAGAAGATAAGGATTTCCTTGAAAGCCCCTCGGACAGAAGCAATGAACGCTTGACCGATTATATATTTTGCAATAGGGTGTTGAGTCGTTATTAGCTTTATTTGCATAATACGGACGTACTTTTCTTCCGATAAATCCTTCAAATTCTTTGTGTGAAGTGTTGTCTAAGCTGATGTTCCATTCCAGCACCACGGGAACTCTGTCCATTCCTTGGATAGCTCTGTAGCTTGATAAATTGTTCAAAAACCAATCCTGGTCAACAAGAAAAGCGTAGTTGCAACCATCAATTTGATCTCTTGGCAGTATCTCAGTAGTGAAAACGCTGATATTTGGAGGAATGGTAGTCTGGCAACAGTTAGTTCCAATGGTACCGCAGCGATAAGTAGCACTATCTGTACTCTGATCGTCACAAGTTGAATTGCATCCAAGAAAAATATTCACATTTGATCTCATGGTAGCAAGACGGCCACAGCTGACTGCAGTGAACATGTTTTTTCTGTCCAAGTACACAAAAGGGCTTCCCGTCAAATTTGGGGCTTGGCGAGTTTCCTTTCCCTTGCAAGCGCCGAAGAAAGTAACAGGGCTATTAACCTGAAGGGTTCCATCAATAGAAATGTTGAGCACCTCCATTTGGGCGCGCCTCAAGAAAGGCTTGTGCCCAGTAGACTCGTTGCAGTCTATCTGAAACCATTCATTAAAGTAACAATCTTTGTTTGGTCCAACGCCGAAAGGATAAGGGATGCTGACATTAATTCCGCAGTGCGTCGTGCAATTAGGCTTTGCTATAGGCGGAGCTAATTCTGATGATGACGCTGGTTTGGTTTCGGTAACTATGCTGCACCAAAACAACAAAACGAACATGATCACATGATGATGAACTGGCAATTGCATTGACATTATTAATTCCTCTGCCTCCTCTTTCTCTCTATATATGATATCTGACCTTAGTTGGTTACATGGAGTGTTTCTGTAGAGAAGGTGCCTTTTATATAACAACTTGACAAATCATCTGTCTGTCTATAATATAGTGTATTAATTAATATTGTAGCTGCCATACTTGACTGAGATGTGGGGCCTTTTTTCACGTGGTTCTCTTATGTGCACACTGGCTTTCTCATACCACTCGTGGCTTCAGCTGCGCCAACAGATTACAAGAAGTCGTGACCATTATTGTAAAAATGCCATTCGCTCGTTCAAAATATTTACAATTAACTTTTTCTCTAATCAAAATCCCTTTACAAACACAAAAGGAAAAGTGTATTCTGAATCTGAAGATGGAAACTCAAAATGGATTGAAAAAAATAAGGTCTTAGTTCAAGATATCATTTTTCTATTTCCAACTCAAAAAACAGGAGTAGAAATGAAAACAACTCATAAGACCAATGAAAGTTTTATAACAAAATAGTGATTTAAAGTTGATGTGGGTTAGGCAAGTTAACAAAATTTTATAACAAAATGGTGATTTGAAGTAGGCAAGGACGGTGAACTTGCTGTCTTGCATCCAAGTTCGAGTCTCCTCTTCCCATAAATTGGATTAATTTTAATTACTTTAGACTATGACTTGTATTTATCTATATAAAAAAGTGACAGGGACGTCACTGCTGCTCCTAGGACTAGGTCCGCAGCCTCATCATCGTCACCCTAAATAGTCACAATATTAATTAATATTGTAGCTGCCATAGTTGACTGATATATGGACTAGGAACAACATATCAACTTGGAATTACCTTAAACTATTAGTCCCAATGCGAATTACGATGTTACATGTCTTTCAAATTTAAATATTTTTAATATCCCTAGTTAATAATGTAATGACATTCCACATGTCATTGTGTTATTGGTCGGGAATAACAAAACAGTATTATCACCGTTATATATAAGCTTTGTTCCTGATAGCAAGGTGGATTGTTGAATGTAAAATTGTAAATTCTTCTAATTTTAATAAAATTAATTATTTGATAAAAATAAAATATATAATTATTAATTTATGTATAAAGGGCACACTCTTAGACTTTTGCCCAGGGCCTTCAATCACCTAGGGCCAGCCGTGACTTGCCATAGCCACATGCCTTATCCAAACCAAAAAAAAACTCCAGCAAGATCTAACCATATAATTAACTGTAGAAGATACTTTTGGAGGAAGGAAGTACTTATTCTTTAATTTTATTGTGTAGAAAATCAGTCATCTAATCAATTTATGGTCGAAATTTAATAGCGCAAAAGTAAATGGGTAACAAATCAAATTTTGAATAAATGAGGGATTGACAGGAACGGCTTCTAGGACATTGCTTTGAAATTTCTCGTTCATTTCTCATAATTCATTAGTAATCTCCTAGCTTAGACTTTTTGATTAGTTTGACCGTGACATTGGTTTATTGCTAGATTCGAGCTCATAAGGCTGTGATTTGGGGAGTACCATAGCCGTGATTATCTTTTGTACCTCATTTATGTGGAGTATCGTAGTCGTGATTATCTGTTGGAAACATGTATTGGGTCTGAATATGAATGTGATTATTGGAATCGAGCCTTTCAATAATCATAGCCGTCACAATATTAATTAATATTGTAGCTGCCATATTTGACTGATATATGGACTAGGAACAACATATCAACTTGGTATTACTATAATTATTCCTCTTCTTCTTTCTCTGATATTTCATCTTAGTTTTGTGACAAGTACATACTACATATAGGGAGTCTGCAAAGAAAAAAACAAAGTTAGGCAACAATGTGAAAATCGTGTGTTCGTTTGTAACTAGAAAATGAAAGCATCTTTATACCAGCTTTCTCCTATAGCTTTTTCTCACAATAATTTTTAACAACAAATGATTTTCTCATGATTTATCAAACAGGTTGGGCATCCCAAAATTTTCTCATTGTTCACCAAGCGGCGCCCGTTTGGCATCGATTATTTAGGTTGATAAGTGGTTTCCATTCACCCAAGTAATTACTCACCAATGTAACCTTAATCATTGTCACCGCATCAGTCTCACATTCACAACCTGGGTAATATCGATTCAATAATATTCTTTTAAATGCAGATAATATGACAGCCACATATATTCATGGGACACGCATCACTACCTGTGTAATGTCGATTCAATAATATTTCTTTTAATGTTATTTATATTATTAGTATATTATATTTTTTGTTTTAAATATTTTAACAAATTAAAAATTATAGAGTTAATTATGATTTTATCAATATAAATATGCCTCAAGTCTTAAGAAGAGTGATGAGACTACGCATTGAGTTAAAGGTGGTTAGCAAAACCAGTGAATTACAAGGAAACCTTCATGATTCAATTATTATGTTGGTAGTTTGTCAATGACACAATAATTATGCTTGGTGATTCGGTGTAGCTGCGATGCTTTCATTTCACCAAGTCTTCTAAAACCATCAATTAATGTTTGTCTTCGTAACTCTTCCTCGATGATGTTAACTCGACTAAATAATAGGACTTTCCACAAAAACAAAACTAAGAATAGGACTCGGGCTGACCCACCAGAAGAAGATGCCGGCGGCTCTCTTTCAGTCAGAGTATATCCGAATGTCAAATTCGGGACTCGGGTGAGTTTCCTTTCTCTTACAGCTGAAGAAAGTAACACGGCTTCCAACCCCAAGCGTGACGTCAATAGAAATGCTTAGCACCAGCATTTTCTTGCGTAATGTTTTTCCTTTACTTTACGACTTTGTACACCCACCACCATGCGCCAATAAGAAATAGCAATAACCCCAACACCCACGCCAAGGCATGCACCAATAGGTCTCATCTCATGAGTAGCTAGTTGAATAAATTTTGCTAGGTTTTGAACGCCAAGCCAAAAGGGAACAAAGGTTTGTGCCAAAATTCTGCAATGTTTGAATTGGCTCTAATATATTATGATCTCAAGTCCGAATTGATATATCAAAGCTTAATTTGTGTTGAAATTAATACACATTTGTATGTTAAAAAATATAGAAAAATCTAGAAGCTTGAAGAAAGTGCTATAAGCTTGAAGGGAATGTTGGCTAATACAATTAAAGATTGAAGAACGTTCCAGAAAAACCAAGAAGGCATGCAGCAAGGAATTGTGGAGAAGTTCACCAACTATGTCGGTTGAACATGTGGCTGGAAATAAAAAACCAAGTCGGTGGAACTTGGGATATGTCGGTTAGGAACAATTATAAATAGGCATCAAGCCATCCAATGTAATGAATCAAGTGAAGAGGTTGGGAGTTAACCAAGAGAACTCCGAGCCAATAAGCTCACCAATCTAAGTGTAGGGCAAAATAGCCCAAACTATTCTAAGTCAAGTGTGATGACCAATTAGCCAAAATACTAAGGAGGCCAATATGCCAATAAGCTATGAAGAAGGCCAATTAGCCTATACCTCACCTATGTACTATTCTCCTCCAAATCTAATAAAATTACTTTGTTTCCTCCTACAATCTAATAATTTGTAAGCCGGTTTGATTGGAAGTATTCCTGGTCCAAGTAACCAAAGGTACCATTAACAAGCGTTGTCTTGAGTTTGGTAATTGATAGTGAAGTTCCAAAATCCGCAACTTTCGCTATGTAGTTTTTATCTAAAAGTATGTTTGTTGACTTAATGTCTTTGTGAAAAACAGGAGAGGAAAGAGCTCCTGCAATTTCTGTGGCAATACATAACCACAGTTCCATGTTGTGATTCAACTTGGTCTCCATAAGAAACACAACAGAGGGTCTCTCCATACAAATTCCTCTGTCTCCCTCCCTGCATAGGACTGAAGTTTCATAAATTACCCAGAAATCATTTTGCTCAACAAGGAATACATGGTTGTAATCAACTAATACTCTGTCCTTTCCACTAATTTACTCTCATTATTCAGATTATTGATAGTAGTATGCTTGCTCATTATTACTGATAGTAGCATGCCTACCTTACAGAACATATCATAATCCCAAACAACATATAATGTTGTACAGCATCAAATTAAACATGGATTACAACAAGTGTTTTTAATTCACTTGTTCACCACGCCTCGGAAGGTGATTGTGGAAACTCATCTAATGGTGAACTGAGCCCAACATTCGAGGCTGACTCTGTTGAACTTGAAACAGCATCCCAGTGCTCATTTATGTCACTTAGAGCAGATTCTACCCCGTTGTAATTCTGTGGAACATTGCAAGTGTTTTCAATCAACATTTGAATGGCCTCCAACTCCGTTGCGACCTCTCTCATTGTGGGGCGATTCCTTCCATTCATATTCAAGCATCTCATTGCAAGGTTAGCAAAAGTTATGATATCTGTTTGGGAGCCCTCCATCACAACCCCAGCATCAAGAATGCCAAATAGACGATCTTCTTGCATCGAAGTAATGAAATAAGTGGCAAGACCTTTGTATTCATTTTCTTCTGACCCTGTTACTGCAGAAACTGGTTGCAGACCAGTCAAGAGCTCAACAAGGACAACTCCGAAACTATAGACGTCACTTTTCTCTGTAAATTGGCTTGATTGAAAGTATTCCGGGTCCAAGTAACCAAATGTACCATGTACAGCTGTGGTCAAGTGAGTCTGGCCGATCACAATTGATCTTGAAGTGCCAAAGTCAGCAACTTTTGCTCTGTATTTATCATCTAAGAGTATGTTGGTAGACTTGATGTCTCTATGATAAATAGGAAAGGAAGCTGCACCATGCAAGTAAGATAGCGCTCCTGCAATTTCTGTGGCAATTCGTAACCGCATTTTCCATGTAAGTGGAAAGTCTTCATTCTGCTCATGAATATAGTGGGAAAGGGTTCCATTCGGTATGAATTCGTAAACCAAGAGTGGAACTTCAGTCTCTAAACAACAACCTAATAATTGAACCACATTTCTGTGATTTATTTGTGAAAGAATCACAACCTCATTGATGAATTCTGAAAGTTGGCCTTCATTCAATATCTTAGACTTCTTTACCGCAATGATTCTTCCATCTGCGAACATTCCTTTGTAGACGGTACCTTGGCCTCCTTGGCCAAGAATTCTATCAATGTTGAAGTTGTCAGTGGACTTCTCCAACTCCTCTGATTTGAACAACTTGATTTTCTCAACATTGACTTCACCTGATGATAATTGTTGTTGTAACAATAAACCACCGTTGCGTTTGAAAAACTTTTCCTTGCGTTTAATGTTTTTCTGTTTTTTTATGACTTTGTATGCATACCATGCACCCACGAGTAGCAACAATAGTCCGGGACCTGCATATGTAAATATACATGGAATTATAGTTGGATAAAACTATGCATACCGCATTTGTACCACTATGAGTTTGAGACTCACTTGCAAATAGGTTCCACTTTACAATTATATCCCCCTTTTTTTCCCAACAAAAATAAACTTTTTCCATTCATTGTGAAATTAATTGCACAATAACCATTTATAATACAAACCTACACCATTTTTTTTCCCAAAGTCTCTCACCCTTCCACCAGAAAACAAAAAAAAACAAAAAAAACAAAAAACTCTACACCACCTAAATTCAAATTTCTTCTCCTTCACCATCAAGGCCTTGAGATGGTAATTCTCCTTCTTTTTTCTAGGTAGCTGGGGTTTATGTAACTACGTAGCTACCAAATAGGTTTGGGTATTGAGGTAGCCTACCTATCAAAGGAGAATATGATTTGTGAGTTTTCTGCATATGTACGTACGTATACTAATTATGTCTTCCTATTAATAGATGTCTTCCATCTCTTCCTGAAATTGCTTCATCATTTTTTCTTTGCCGGAAAAGCGGAACAACTGCAATGTCATCACATTCCTCCAGCCCTCATATGTCTATTTCAGCAAATCCTTACTAACAACAATGGATTGCTAAAAGAACTCTAACTATTATGAGATCGAAACAGCAAACATAAACCTCTTGGGAGAACTTTTGTGTGTATATAGAAGTCTGCATAGGAGAACTTTTATCACAAAAGGTCCCTAAGGCTTACGAAATTATCAGATTGCTCTTAATGTTTTTTTGTGTCACTCGTGGTCCTCAAGGTTAGTATGTGTGATCACAAATGGTCCTTGTCGTTAGGTTCCGTCAAAAACTCCGTTAGTTTGCTGACGTGGCAAATATACATATCACAAAATATATGAGGTTCACACATCTATCACAAATGGTCCCTGCGAAATTTTTTCATTTTTTCATTTAAAATTCATAAAATTTTGGTTTTCTTTTTTATATTATTTAAAAATATATATTGTATTTTAAATACATATGACACTATATTTTTGAAGATGGGGGCTCCACATATATGCCACACCAACAAACTAATGAATTTTTTAAAAAATAATTTAAAATTCATAAAATTTAAAAATGAAAAAAACATTTATATAAGGATTTTAACCTTGAGGACCATTTATAAACCATAAACCCTTGGTTTTTTTCATTTTTAAATTTTTATGAATTTTAAATTATTTTTTAAAAACTCAATTAGTTTGTTGATGTGGCATATATGTGGAGCCCACATTTAAAATAATATAGTGTCATGTGTATTTAAAATACAATATATATTTTAAAATAATTTAAAACTCATAAGATTTAAAAAAGAAAACCAAAATTGTATGAATTTTAAATTTTAAAAATTTAAAAATTTTGCAAGGACCATTTGTGATAGGTGTGTAAACCTCATGGATGTTTTGTGATATATATATGCCACATCAACAAACTAATGGAGTTTTTGATAGAACATAACGGCAGGGACCATTTGTGATCACACATACTAACCTTGAGAACTATCAATGACACAGAAAAACATTAAGAATGCAATCTAATAGTTTCGTAAACTTTAAGGACCTTTTGTGATAATAAGCCTTTCATTAATATTATTTATCTTCAAGGCCAAAATAGGCATAGAGCATAAATGCAAATTAAGCCTAGATTCAAGAAGTGTATAGTACAAGGGTTTTCCCCAACATTTTTAGCATGGAATTGGTCTATATTAATAATAATGAACTCTAAACAGTATAAGAGCATACCTAAAAGAACAGTTATGATTCGATAGGCCCGAGAGGGCAGAGGCGGCTCTGGCTTGTTGTAGCAACGCCCACCACCTGCACCATCAAAGTCACATGTAGCTCTGGTTACATTTGAGTAGCATTTATAACCACCGGCGACATTCTCACATATAGGACTGCCTCCGAAATCCCATGAAGCTGGCACATGATCCATACACCGATTAAGCTTGCATTCATCAATATCTGAAATATAATAACAGAAAGACAAATGAACATGATGATGAATGGTGAAGTTGGCTCATTCCAGAACGATGCTTTGGATAACGGAATGGAAGGGTTTTAATTAATTACGTAGGTACCTTGACAAGGTTGGAGAAGATAAGGATTTCCTTCAAAGCCCACAGGACAGAAGCAATGAACGCTTGGAGAAGATAAGTATGTCGAAGAAGTAGTGGCATTATATATTTTGCAATAGGGTGTTGAGTCGTTATTAGCGTTATTTCCATAAAACGGACGTACTTTTCTTCCGATAAATCCTTCAAATTCTTTGTGTGAAGTGTTGTCTAAGCTGATGTTCCATTCCAGCACCACGGGAACTCTGTCCATTCCTTGGATAGCTCTGTAGCTTGATAAATTGTTCAAAAACCAATCTTGGTCAACAAGAAATGCATAGTTGCAACCATCAATTTGATCTCTTTGCTGTATCTCAGTAGTGAAAGCGCTGACATTTGGAGGAATGGTAGTCTGGCAACAGTTAGTTCCAATGGTACCGCAGCGAAAAGTAGCACCATCTGTATTCTGATCGTCACAAGTTGAATTGCATCCAAGAACAACATTCACATCTGATCTCATGGTAGCAAGACGGCCACAGCTGACTGCAGTGAACATGTTTTTTCTGTCCAAGTACACAAAAGGGCTTCCCGTCAAATTTGGGGCTTGGCGAGTTTCCTTTCCCTTGCAAGCGCCGAAGAAAGTAACAGGGCTTTTAACCTGAAGGGTGCCATCAATAGAAATATTGAGCACCTCCATTTGGGCGCGCCTCAAGAAAGGCTTGTGCCCAGTAGACTCGTTGCAGTCTATCTGAAACCATTCATTAAAGTAACAATCTTTGTTTGGTCCAATGCCGAAAGGGTAAGGGATGCTGACATTAATTCCGCAGTGCGTCGTGCAATTAGGCTTTGCTATAGGCGGAGCTAATTCTGATGATGACGCTGGTTTGGTTTCGGTAACTATGCTGCACCAAAACAACAAAACGAACATGATCACATGATGATGAACTGGCAATTGCATTGACATTATTAATTCCTCTGCCTCCTCTTTCTCTCTATATATGATATCTGACCTTAGTTGGTTACATGGAGCGTTTCTGTAGAGAAGGTATCTTTTATATAACAACTTGACAAATCATCTGTCTGTCTATAATATAGTGTATTAATTAATATTGTAGCTGCCATACTTGACTGAGATGTGGGGCCTTTTTTCACGTGGTTCTCTTATGTGCACACTGGCTTTCTCATACCACTCGTGGCTTCAGCTGCGCCAACAGATTACAAGAAGTCGTGACCATTATTGTAAAAATGCCATTCGCTCGTTCAAAATATTTACAATTCACTTTTTCTCTAATCAAAATCCCTTTACAAACACAAAAGGAAAAGTGTATTCTGAATCTGAAGAAGGAAACTCAAAATGGATTTAAAAAAATAAGGTCTTAGTTCAAGATATCGTTTTTCTATTTCCAACTCAAAAAACAGGAGTAGACAACTCATTAGACCAATGAAAGTTTTATAACAAAATAGTGATTTAAAGTTGATGTGGTTTAGGTAAGTTAACAAAGTTTTATAACAAAATGGTGATTTGAAGTAGGCAAGGACGGTGAACTTGCCGTCTTGCATCCAAGTTCGAGTCTCTCCTTCCCATAAATTAGATTAATTTTAAATACTTTAGACTATGACTTATTTATCTATATAAAAAAGTGACAGGGACGTCACTGCTGCTCCTAGCTAGGACTAGGTTCGCAGCCTCACCATCGTCACCCTAAATAGTCACAATATTAATTAATATTGTAGCTGCCATATTTGACTGATATATGGACTAGGAACAACATATCAACTTGGAATTACCTTAAACTATTAGTCCCAATGCGAATTACGATGTTACATGTCTTTATAATCAATCAGAAAGCCACGTTAATTCGTTTAAATATTTTTTCCAAGGGCCTTCAATCACCTAGGGCCAGCCGTGACTTGCCATAGCCACATGCCTTATCCAAACCAAAAAAAAACTCCAGCAAGATCTAACCATATAATTAACTGTAGAAGATACTTTTGGAGGAAGGAAGTACTTATTCTTTAATTTTATTGTGTAGAAAATCAGTCATCTAATCAATTTATGGTCGAAATTTAATAGCGCAAAAGTAAATGGGTAACAAATCAAATTTTGAATAAATGAGGGATTGACAGTAACAGCTTCTAGGACATTGCTTTGAAATTTCTCGTTCATTTCTCATAATTCATTAGTAATCTCCTAGCTTAGACTTTTTTATTAGTTTGACCGTGACATTGGTTTATTGCTAGATTCGAGCTCATAGGGCTGTGATTTGGGGAGTACCATAGCTGTGATTATCTTTTGTACCTCATTTATGTGGAGTATCGTAATTGTGATTATCTGTTGGAAACATGTATTGGGTCTGAATATAAATGTGATTATTGGAATCGAGCCTTTCAATAATCATAGCCGTCACAATATTAATTAATATTGTAGCTGCCATATTTGACTGATATATGGACTAGGAACAACATATCAACTTGGTATTACTATAATTATTCCTCTTCTTCTTTCTCTGATATTTCATCTTAGATATTTGATCTTAGTTGGTTAGTACTAACAATAGTTTGCATTGAGTGTTTTTGTTGAGAAGGTACGCGTATATACGGACCCAGCTCCTCTAGTTGTAAAGCGGTGCATTCACACATGTGCCACAACACAAGCCAGAGTCAAACAAAAGTAACAATTCAACTCGGTATTACCTCAAACTAAGTGACAATGTGAACTATGATGTTTCATGTCTACCAAATCAATCAGAAGTCACTTTAATTCGTCTGTTCTTTTTTCTATTAGTGACAATGTAAAGTATGATGTTTCATGAATCTCTTCGTGTAATTGGCTTCAACTCTAAAGTCACTGGTATGCCCTACGCGATACATGCAGCAAAAAACCAACTAGAAATCGCATTAATTACAGAACATTAATGTGACAAAAGATGAGTATATCATTGTGTCAATACCATCATGTGCATCAAAACTGTTCCTCTTTTGATTATACATCAAATAAATAGAATCTATTTAATTTATCCTAATCCTATCTCATTTCTCGTCCGTCTGTCGCGTCTGTCAGTGGGTGGCTGGCATGCAAGCATTATCCCCTTTAAATCTAACAAAAGTAGCAACCTTGAGAACACATTCACAATCAAGCATTTGTTTGGCAACATAAGTCTCGCAAGAAAGCATTCTCTCTCTACGTATGCACGCATACCACATGCACGCAGCCAGTAAAAATGCACAAATGCAGCGACTAGAGTTAAACCAAGAAACCACTTTCGGCCATGAAATGAAAGTGTACAGAATTTAATCGAAACTTAAGATTGTCAATATAGTAATTGAGCAGGTTGACACTTGAACAGTCTGATTAATGATACAAGTGCTTAATTTCATTTAATAATAAATTACAAGGGCAAGATAGCATAGAAAGTGCTATCGGACTTGGACATCAAGCAATCTCTCTTAGGGTGCGTGTTGTTCTACGTGCTGTAGTGGTAGTTTCAGAAACAAGGTTCCTTCCTAATATAATTTACAGTATATAATTATAAGCAGACATGCAAGCTTCAAATAGACTTAGCCCAAAGCAGTACATCTCACCGACCACAGAAAAGGGGGTAAAAGAATGCTAACAATTCTTTTTTACGAACAACACTACTAGCATAGTTAAAACACTCATCATTCGCAGCCAATTTTAATTTTCCATTTTTATAGCTAAGCATTGGCCTTTTAGTAGTCCAGTGAGCCCAACGATGCAATCCCATTGGTTGAGTTTCTCAAGTCTTGTCGACTCACGTAGTCATCGCAGGTGTTGTTGCCACCATTGGAAAGCTTATTGCTTGGGACAGAAGCCACACGATTGAGGCCTTCCTTTCCCATCTGTTGCACTTCAAGTGGTGAGAGTATCTTGATATACCACACATTGTTCACAAACTCCCTGAATATAAGAGAAGAATCATTTACTTCAACTGAATCATGAAAAAGAACAGTTCAAAACTTCAGAAGACTTTTGTTTAAGGCTCAGAGATGTACACATGCAAAATAGTAACTTAAAACTCTTGAAAAGTGAGAAAACAGTCAACGATTTTAGATGGCTTAAGCTACTCCTACAACACTTTAAACCTCAAGGCGTTTTCTAAACATTACCTCTGTTTCTATCCACAAATTTGGGATACCAGCTCCTACACTTTTAACAATTTGACATACAGAATAAAATCATTACAGTAGCTACTTCGAAAACATTAAACTTGCGCCCAGTAATCCAGGATGAAACATTTTACAAAAGAACAGTAATAACTGAAACGCATGGGAAGCTCGAATTTTAGAATTGCCAATGCAAACAGAGTGTATAATAATTGACTAGTATAAGTGAAATGATGAAATACAATTTGGGACTTACTGCCAAGGGTCGTCGCCAAGGAGAAGAACATCATTCTCCCGGTCAACAAATACAAGCTGCCAGCCTGATCTCTGAGGGTCCTCTAATTGGCCTTCAAGGCCAAACATACGCGCGAGCTCACTGCGCAGCTCATCATAGCTGCTGAATTTAGAAATATCCAGTGACCTCCCAAAGGACCCTGACTTGTGAACCTACCAAATTGCAACATTTAATAAAAAGAATATGAGTAACCACTCAGAAAAAGTACTAATTCTTTTGAACAAGTATTCACATGGAAGAAGACTCCCCATGCATCTGACCATTCTGTTAAGAATAAAATGCTTGTAATAAACAATCACAACTATCTTATCTTACCTTCACAAAGTTTCGAGTTGGATTTACTTGGTCCACATTTTCTGAAGACTGCAAGAAACCTGATTCATCTACACAACTTGAAGTAGTCATGTCTGAATTAAGTGGAAAATCATTGCCCGTGGCACTGGTGTAACTGGAAGCACCGAACGGCATAGACAATGAATCATTTCCATTGCCAATATTTCTCAGGGTTGGAATCCCACTATGCAGCATAAGAGATGAGGAATCAATGTTCACCCCAAACAAAAGATTGCTTTGGGGATCAGTACCGCCTTGGAATGCAGAGTACTCTCTACCAGGAAACGGAGGCAAGGCAGTGAGCTCAGAGATATTTGACTGTGGTGTTCCCAACTGTTCCACCTGAGGTAGTACACATTGAGCAGCTCCAGATGATAACTGCTGTTCGCCTGTGATCTGCTTGGGTAACAAGGAAGACGAAATTACAGAGTTGGATCCACTCAAGTTAAGTAAGTGGGATGCTCCATCTTGTGATAGGGAACCTAATATACTATGTATAGGGGGAACATCAGATGAAGATATAGGATTTCCAACAGGGTCAGGAAAGCTCTGCTGCTGAGGTTGTGAAGGGATAGCCTGCAGAGATGCAGACTGGGATTGAGTGGCAGAGGCAAAATTGGACAGAGCAGACATAACATTCGGGATCTGCTGCTGAACAGACAATTGGTGCAGATGATGTGATTGTTGAAGCTGCTGTTGATGTTGCTGCTGCAGCTGCTGTTGTTGCTGGTGCTGCTGCAGCTGCTGTTGTTGCCTCTGATCACTATAGGGATGGTAACGCTGCAACTGTTGTTGCAAAACCTGAGCCTGAGCAGGAGCTTGGTTTTCTTGAAAGCTCTGAAGATAAGTATTTTGAGATTGCGACTGCGGTATAACCTGTCTCTGAAGCACAGCAGCCGGCCCATTAGAAACATTTGAAGATTGCTGGAAGGGCAGAAGAGACTGTGAAACACATTTCGAAGAATCCACTGTCCTCATTTCTTGAAGTGCGGCAGCTGCCATTGCTTGGTATACTTCAGGTTGTAGACCTGCCATAGAAGCGTCAAGCCTCGGCTGCATCCAGGGAGTAACCCCAAATCCCTGGAAGTTCAAAGATTGAATCCCCTGATCTCCAACCCCTCCTTGGAGCCACATCAGTGGAGCATTAACGCCCATATCACCATCTTTGAGCCCTGAAATGAACATACCACTGAGTATTAGAGGGGGCAAAGAAAACAATTTTTGACACATAAGACACCATGTGTTCCTCAAGCATAAAAACAAAGATACCGTGGAAAGAGGGAATGCCCGATGGCCATGGTCGCTTCAGTCTGAGGGGGAATGGGGATGGATACATTGGGAATGTTGTTAGTGGTTCAATCTCCCACAATGAAACTCTAGGCTGCCTCTCCCCTGCAGTGGATTCATCCCAGCCAACCTGCATTAGCAGAGAACACGTTTACAAACCTTATGCCACCTGAAAAAGTTAAAAAACTGGCCACATCTCTTTCAAAAACTTGTGAAACTTATGCAAAATATTTGAATTTTAATGAGCATGAAAATCACAAAATGCTCCCAACAAACCTTCACAGAGCGCCAATGTGAATTTGTCCAACGCACAGAATCTAAATCACTGATACCAGTTATTGTACCCATGTATCTGAAGGAAAAGAAAAACAAAACAAAAAAATTACCACTTAAATAAATGCTAATCATAAACTATATATATAACTATGAAGATAATTAACCTACCGACGGACACTTGACTCTTCTGTTTCAAACAGCATCCTAAATCGCATGCCAACAGAAACCCGTGTATGATAGACAGCTTTAACATACTTGGCCAGGGGTATCACAAACTCAGATGGACTAGCCCTGCATTATAAGCAAATTGATTAATAAGATGTAACAAGTAGAATCTACAATCTAGAGAAGTAGCAGATACTCACCTTGGATTATAAAATATTGTAAAGCGACTATTTGTTGCAGCTGCATGGGCTGCAGCAGCAAGAAGACCAATGTGCATGCTATCACTTGACAAAACCGATGAGGGCATAACAGTCTGTGGACGATTTGCTCGCCGAATACCCAAGAGTAACTGATTCTTTTCATTCCTGATTGAAGACAACATATTTCAAGAAAAACTAATAATTACCACAATTCTTGCCGTAATAAGTCCAACCACCCCCGGCACATTCCCAAAAAAAAGAAAAAATAGAAGAGAAACATATTCAATCATACGAAGAACAGAATAATGTTTTAAAATTACCAAATAAAAAGGACTGAATCACCAGCAACAAGACGTTTGGCACTAACGAACACGCTCCATCCTGTCGTGAGAAGATGCCTCTTGGGCTGGCCTGCACAATAGCATGGAAAAAATAAATTAGAAACCAGAACTGCAGGTTGCAGACAGTATATTAAAAAATAAAACCTAGGTAAATAAAGTACACAACAGTCTATAAAATCATTGAACTCTAAAACAAGTGTCCCACAAGGCCCATTCATGTGTAAGCCCAATGTGATCAAGATCCATGACAGGCAGTTCTTGCCTTTCAACCACAATGAGGGCAAGAACAACTACAGTAGAAACAAAAAAACATTTGTTGGGTCAATAAGACCTACAATTATTTCTTCTTAATTTGTGAGACTGAGAGGGTTGAATGGTTGTTGATCATCCATGTGGTGTAACACTCTTGGTTACCCATTCCCTTTAATCTAATTTCTTGCTACAGTTCAGTTATTTTCTCCTGACAGCTGCAACTTTTTGAATAGCTCACTGAAGCAGAAGAAAAAAAATATTCCAAAAGGAGAGTGCATGCCATCCTAACCCCAGAATAATTGTTAAGTTACTCGGGAGAACAGAAATCAAACTTGCCATAAAATATGACCCAAAGGCAGCCAAATTTAATAATTGGCAACATTTACATAATCCAGAACATAAAAAATGTTGCTACATTGTCTGGTTGCTTGGGCCGTTCTTTGATTATTATATGTTTAGGCAGATTCAAAGACAGGGCTACTTTATTTCATTATTTGTTTGCCACATCCTCACTGGGTCTTTAGGAAATTACTATAGCAGGTAGGTTTAGTAATTACAGATTTTTAAGTTCAAGTAAACAATAAATTTATTTATTTTTAATGAGATATTGCTCATGCCATTAAATATACAATTTCTCCAAATCTTTCACTTTTGACATTTAGAACAGCAAGTGTGCGAACTGTCTAGCATACTTGCACTAAGTGGTCTTAATTTTGCATCTAAGCTAGAGGTGCAGACTTGAAGAATAATAAAGAGTAATGAAAGCAGATATAAAACAGAATTCTGAACAAATTCACACCCACCTCGAAATATATGTCTGAATTTCCACTCATTATCATGAAGATCCCTCGCAATTAGTTCCTGAGCTGGGGGCTGCTGTGAGTAATCCTGAAGGTACAGTAAAAAATTAAATTATTGAAACCAATTTCATGAGACGAAAACACAGAAAATCAAACGTGATGCTCAGGCCACTCAAAAAGGAGGAAACCTACAAGAGGAGGAAAGACTTTTTCAGCTGCACGGCGGGGAACAGAGAATCCTCCATGCGTGCTAGTATCACTTGCAGTCAAAGTTTTACAAAAATAGTTGGTTGGCTGTTTGCTGGCAGCACCCAACTCTGCAGGCAGTAGGTATACATCTTTTTGCTCTTGCTACAAAACAGTTTATGTTAATACATGATGAAAATTACTTGACTCACAAAGTCACAAGTCAAAAACAGAAAAGTACAGTACCGGACTTAATGGTTGTAGGGTCATTTGAGCATATACTTCATCAGTCTCCACATCTGCCTGTACCATACAAAATTTTAAAAAATTAAGGAGCATCCCATGAAATGGTACAGAGAAGATGCAAGCCAGCTGACACTTACATGCATTGTCACATTATGCAGCTGACATATTAGTTGTGGAGGCAAGTTGGGGTAATTTGGAATATGGGCATCCACTTCCTTATTGGTTGATGCAGCAACCTGTACAAGAAATACCAAGAATTAAAAACAATCACTGAATACACTCTCAAAAATTAGTGTCCAGGACGTTGTGGTTATATAGATAATAGAAGCTTCAGCTGTTTAAGCACACAACAATTGTACTCATAAGTTTTGGATTATATTAAAGTAATTGAGGTAATGATATGTATAAAATGAATAAGAGACAAAGTTATAACTAGACACTATGTAAATATCAAAGAAGTAAAAAGAAAACCTTCAACCCATCCTTAATTTTTTATTTTTTTCAATAGGAGTAAATGAACATAAATCTATAATTACACAGCCTACATTTCAAACTTATTAGACAAGAATAAGACAATGGTAACAAGAGACTTCCTCGAATCAATTAAACAACCAAAGTTACTATTCTACATACTGCAAACCAACCAAATGTTTTCTCCTGATACCATTCAGAAGGAAAAATCTGAAAATAAATGAGATAGCGATCCAGTTGCTGACCTGCTCACTGTGACCCTGTGGAAAGTAGACTACACGACTTCCAAGAAGAGGCAAAGACACCAGGGGCCCCGCACATGCATGCCATAGCTCAGAATTCAAACATTTCTTCTCCCCTGCACATAGTTTCTATGCTTGCATGAGTATGCGTGACATGAAATCCATAGCATCAAAATCCTAACCCTTAAATTAATTGAAGATAGAAATGCAAGCCTAGTTTTAGTGATAATGGCATGTTGTTAATTTGTTTACAGGTGCAACCACTTCAAATCATTTAACCAAATTTCCACCCAGAACCCCATCAAGCATTATGAGCAGTTGAGATAATTGTAAAATAGTAAGATGGGTGTTTAGTCACCTCAAACTCAATTCTCGAACAGACAAGCAACATATGCATAGAATGTGACTATTTTTACAATGAAATAACTCCGGAAAGAGACACAAACACTGGTGAAATGAATATTCACTAGGTCTGTTCAATGACCGCTTAATTAAGACATGCACATATAACGGTCGCCTAAAACGTGGCTCAATCGTTTAGACTAAATCCAAAACAAAAGAAGCATGAATGTATGCAAGATAATGCCTCAGAGTCGATTAACTAATGCTTTTAAGGACGTATTAAATTTCAGACGAGAAAAATGGAACGAGCCAAATAAAGTACAAAAAAGTGCATACCTTCCTGAGGCTGGTGATTAAAACCCGAAGACGAGGATGAATTCGAAAGTCTCATTTCTTCGAAAGCCCGAAATGCAACCTCCTTTCACCACCTACTGAAACCCACTTTAGCCCCAGTAAAACCAAACCCAACTTAAACAAAGATTCAAATATCAGCCCCCTCCTTATTCCTTGCACATATTAGCACCCATTTCTGAACCCCTTCACCTCTATATCATCAAATGCAGTGAAAGTAAGCCGACCCCCCACCCCCCCAAGCAAAAACCAGAAAATATCAACTACACCTCTGGGAAAATATCATCCAAAACCAGTGCCAATACAGAAGACAACACCTCTCACCCTCATGCGCCCCAGATCTTCTTCACCCTACCAAAACCCACCACATTTACCCTAATAAGAACCCTAAACCCCTAACTGACACCTCCAAGCTCAGAAATTTATGAACACTTGCAAGCTCCACAGAAACCCTAGACTACCCAGATCTCAGAAATTGAACAGTAACTTAGCAAGTAAGCTTGAACAGAGAATGAGAGAACTCTTACTGAGCTGAGAGTGACATTTTCAGAAGCACCGATTTGACTGCCAAAAGAGCTGAGCTTTAGCTTGGTCTGCTGCTTGTGAAGCTTGAGAGAGAAAGATAGAGAGAGAGTCTGGGAGAGAAAAGCTTTATTGGTCTCCGTTGAGGGCTTGTTTGGTCTACGATCAATTAATACAGTGGTAATTATTGCTGGTGGGGTAATGTAATGTTCATAGGGATAGCTGTCAGAAGCAAATAGAAATAGAAGGACCAAAAATCTAACCTCTCTCCCTATTTTACCCTAGCCTTTTTCCCCTTTTTGCAATCTTGGCCATTACCCTCTCTCTCTAGGCCCTTTTTTCCTTCTATTTTTCTCCCCTACCATTCAATTTTCCCTTTATTCCTCTTTTGGAAATTGCCAATCTTTTTCATGTAGGCTTTTGGAAAATTTTCATTTTTATTTCATAAAAGGGAAAGATGATTTGGTTATCATTGGTTTCTCCATATGAATTAAATAGTTTTGAAATTGAAATAAGTTAAATTACAGTTATAGTGAACTCTCTTATTGTTTTCTCCATAAAGCTTTTGATCTAACTTCCTTAAATGTCAGTTTGGGAGACTTAATTTGTCCATGGTTTGAGTTGAAATGTCTTTACATTTAATAGAACGTCCCCATGTGTGCCCACATTTGGCAACTTCCTTGGAAGGTTTGCTGCATTAATTATTAGTAGGTTCTTATGGTTTCTGGTTATAGTTCCATGTGTCATCTATCAAGCGCTTACAACCTCAATTGTCACTTCAATCATAGCTGCCACAAATTAATGTTTAAAGACTTTTGTATTTTTCATGTAAATTATATGAAGCTTGTAAATTATGCGCGTGTCAATAATGTTATGACATGCGTGATAACATTTTCACGTGACATGGTATTACTGATTGGATATAATAAAACAGTATTATCATGTTGCAACTAAGTTTTTCTCCATCCGTGAGAAAGAGATCTGCGACAGATATTTAAAATTTCTTATTTTATTAAAAGACAATATTATCTCATACAAAACAGGTAGCTTGAATAAACCAAGTATAGCATGGCTCTCTAGTGAGAACCATATCTTGACCACATTCAACCAAAAGCTAGGTGTAACTGTTGAGAAGATAGCAGCATCCCCCATGCTTCTCTCTTTATTTTAACTTCCATCTGTAGTTGCCTTGATCTTTACTGCACACTGCATAGAGAAACAAAGGAACATTAGTAATGTTCTCACATTTCACCTCTCACGTGCTAATGAGGTGATCATAGGGGTTGTATACAGCAGTTGTATATCGATGCAGTGCATACAAAAATTACTTACTCGTTGCAATTGACACTCCTAGAAATGGGAACGTTGATTTGGACTTTACACGCAGTGGGGAGACCAGCTGCGACGTCTTCCTTAATGTTTTGGTAGTGATCTGCGACGTCCTTGAGGCATTGGCAGGCTGCACGCCTGTCTTTGGTGGTTAAAGCGAGCTGTTTCAGACCCGAAACCCCATTGCAACACACCGTGGGTGGGCTACCAGTGCCACTGGTGAGATATGGAACGCAGGGAGCGACAGATGACACCACTTGTTGGCAAGTGACTGTGGCCTGCCCCGGTTTAACCAAGACCAATACGGCCACCACCACCATCACTAAAGCTATAACGACACCCTTCATTTTCTTTTCTGTTTTTTGTACGTTTGAGTTTGAGATCGACGGAATGCTACAATGTTTGCTAATTGGCTTAATGCTGAGCTTAATTGTTCATGTACGGAAGTTTAAGTTGTGGTTTTGATGGGTAAGGTTTGAAGGGTATTTATAGTTGCCACTAGAAGATATATCCAAAATCATGAGGGGGATTATTGGTGTAGCAGAAGCCGTTATGAAACTTAAGCAGCCTTTGCATGGTCCCTATCTCTTCGCTGGGTTAGGCCCTTGCTGCATGCCAAGAGCGTTACAACTTTCTTCCAAAAGAAATCGGAATTGGTGTTCCAGCCATGTGTATAACTCTTGCTTATGGAAGGGGTCGTTCGGAAATGTTTTGCTTGCACCAGTTTTTATTTTCCACACAGTAAACACTGCTAAATCGCGTTCGGTGAGCAGGTTACAAAAACATGGAAAGCGATAATCTGAAGATGAACTCAATATTGTGCTTTAAGTTTAAAAAACATGTATGAAACACTAATTATGTCATTTTTGTCAATCAGAACATATATAAAATGCTAATTATGTCAGTTTTACACCAAAAAACAGTTTAATCAAGGAATTTTAAGATGAAAGATCAGAAAATATGGTTCTTCTGATATTGCTCAATTTGTTCCAGATGAGGCTGAGGCAATATGGTGCATACAGGTTTAGGACTGAACACTGGCTTTCGGTTGGGGAAAACAGAAAGGCATGGACGCTAGAAAAATGAAGCAGGCAACAAAAGCACACAAGGCGCTTTTGGCACACTTGAAATCATTCTCTACTTCACTATTAATAGAGATACTTTTACATGCAAAGCTAAGACAGTATCAGAAATTGACAAAGTGGTATATTCATAGAATTAGCCTACCAACACTTCGGAATGATTTCTTAACCAAAAGAATTTATATATTGATGATGATTTCATTTTCAATTTCGGTCAGCTTGTTTTCCTTTCACTTCATCATTGATCCTTCCCACTATACAATTCATAAACTATAAAATGAACAACAGTCGGAGTCAGCTTTTGAAGGCATTCTCAAGAGATTCTTTCATGTAAAAATTCCATGCTACCAATGCTGCTCCAACTGCAGGCTCTACCTGATGGTAATTCAAGAAAACAAATACAGCAGCATTGTAAATGAGCATACCAGAAATTCCACAATATAACATCTGTGTACACAAGCATATGGGTTGCTAACTTGGTCGTTAGTACGACTTTTGATAAATTATAGAAACAATTAGTATCTTCTAATTGATTATTGTTCCTTAGTCTATTTGTGTGTTGTCCACTTTTCATCTACTCTCTAATTATCGTTTGACATGAAGACACTTTTCCTTTTTATCCAAGATAGGGAAGCCCGCCAATAGTAACTGTACTCAAGAAGCCATCTACGGAAAGTAGCAGGCTCACCCTTTAAATCTCAATTGCTTCAAATATCAAAAGTTTATTGAAGTGAGGCATAAAATATGCTTACCTTCGGCCTAATAGGAACTGCCCCCGGGTAGTCCTTGGAGATGCATTTAATGACTTCCTCTCCTATATCCCACCTCTTATTTTCATCAAGAACTCCACCAACCATGACAAGGGGAAAAGAATCTTTTCCCTCTGCAATTATTTTAAACAAAAAATGAAATTAGTATGCAGAGTAGGGACTCCCTACCTTTCAATTATTGCAAGGCAGTATATAAACTCGAATCTGATACACATATAGAATATCCATCATGAGCACAACAATAATACAACACCATAAGTAGAAGGAATGGGTATAGCACAAGGGCAAAACACTTGAAAATAAAATAAGCCAGTAAGGAATGGCATTAACTTTTCTGCTCCCTGTATGCAGTTTATTAAGCATTTTCTTTTTTGCAACTGCATATTTAAATAGTATCACTACCCTACCACTAAATGATTAATATTTTATGAAGCCATGCATAACCTCATGACCTATTACACATCACAAACCCAAAAAAGAATTCCTTTAATTTTTTGTTCAGTATGTCACACCTGGACCACACAAGCCAAGTCTTTGAACAACAGCTTTCACACTCAACCTCAACTCCTCGACTGAATCAAACAAGATCTTATTTGCAACCTCATCACCAGCAATTGCACAACTTACAACAACTGGAACAAGTGCTGCGATGCGAGCCCAAGATGGATCTGCATAGGTCCACCTGAAATCCAATAGAAAATTATAGTGGTTATCTTACATCCCAGATACTCATTTGTATCAAGGTTCTCAATTCATTTTCCTCAAGAAGGTTCACAGAGACATACAAAATACCACATACCCTTTAAATGAAACATATTCCAATCGAGAATGCATGACAAATTCAATGGAAAAGATACATATAATTGCAATTTTAAGATCAATGGGGTTTTTTCCACATCCCTATGTGAGATGCGACCGACTTTTGACTCCTCTCACATAGAGGTGCAGATAAAACCACGTAATCTAAGAAGAATAATCTCAAGATATAAAAAGTTTGAATGCCAATGGAACCAGAGAACTTAGATCATACACATCTATACCAGATTTTAGATACTACAATAAGTGGAACTTCCTGCATATTTGCATCACTTAACCAACACCATATGAGGGATTGCAGACAAACGAATTTACAGATTGATGGAACAAACCTTGCCATTTATTTTCGCCAAAACTGCCTTAAAGATTGGCTGCAGACTGTAAGATCCCAAAATGACAACTAGTAACTTCACCAATATATGTGATGATGACAATTATAAGTTTCAGATAGATACCCGATGAGTTCATCTGGAGAAGAAAGACCAAGCTTCCCTAAAATACTAGACATAAGCATCGTATGTGGACCACGACCATCATGGGCCCTTACCACAGCGGTTAATGCCTGTGCAGCTATTCCGTATCCACTGCAAGTAAAAAGAACATTACCTTCAGTAAAAACTTCTGGGAAAGGAAAAAGACGGATATCGTAAAAAAGAAGCCCACATCCTGAATGCCAGAAACTACCAGAATACTACTCAAAAAGTGATATTAAGTTTATTTGACACATTGATTGATTTATACATGGCCATGAAATCTTACAATTAAAGCACAACCTCATCAGGCAGTGAGTAACTGTAGAATATAGATGGATCACAATCATACTGCTGGGGAGTTCAAATCGTCAATTTATAAAGTTTAATGCAAAATGATGAGCAGGAAAGGGAAAATCAACAATGAAAATAGAAAGAATTTTACGGGATTTCAACAGTAAGATTAATTCAAAACATATAATCAAGAAGTGAGTAAAAGTGGAAGTCTTTTTCCCAGTGACTGTTTCTTCTTACAACCCTTATATCATTTCATGTACTTGATGATTAAGGTGACCTAGATACAAAAGATGTAGGAAACCTCCAATGACAACAAGGAACCACCTTCATTAAAGTAGAAGCATCTCGGGGACAGAGCTAGAAATAGGAAAATAAAGAACCGAGCAACAAGGCTATACCTTCCCCAATCACCTAAGGTAGGTCCTGCGCCAGCTGCCCGAGCTTCTCTACCGTCTTCTGTGAACCCATATGCAATGGTCCCCGTGCCAGCAATTAGAACACACCCATGAAGTTTTCCCAAAGTCCCACAAGCTAGTGCTGCCACAGCATCATTATGAACATGCAACCTTGCATTGCCGGGGAATACATCCCTGTTCACATCAAGACAAGATTAAAGCTTATAGTACTAAACATTAATCAGAGATTGATATGTGCCAAAACCCACAAGGGTCTGATGAAAGCAATAAAAATAAGCACCCAACAAGTAAATAACTTTAATAGTAAAATAAATATTTTAAAACAACACAGACGGGAACAATGTGCGATCATAGAGACTTGAAAGTAATACCTAAGCCAATCTAATATCCTCTGCTGATCAGTGGGATGGTTGACACCAGAAACCGCCAAACAAACAGCTCGAACCGCCGACCGGTTCGAACCGGACCTGGTCAGCGCTTCAGCCATCACCTTCTCCAATGTTTCCCTTGCAGCAGCCTCTAAGGTTTAAGAACAAGTTATTCAATTAGATCAGATACAAAACTCAAAAGAGTTGCGATCAACTGATAAACCATGAACAGAAGAACAATTACCGCCAACGCTGTTGTGGTTGGTGCAACCGGCGACTGCTCGAGCAAGAACGGGAACTGGGTCGGGGAGAGGGTCGGAGAAGGGCAAAATTGGCATGCAAATGCAGACGGTGGAGGTGGTGCCGCCGTCTACACCCAAGATGACGTCTCCGCCGCCGCCGGCCACCGGCATTGGGTTCTCAAAGTCCCAGACTGCGCCATTCCTGTACCGCTTCATCTGGGTTTTGGGTGGTGATTGGATTGAATTGGATTTGAGTGTTTGTTTTGAGGAATCAGAGCTTTAAAAGGCTCCAATGGAGGCTTGCCCTCTCTGTCAAAGACAGATAGGGATAATAGGAAGAGAACAAGGAAGAGGGTTGGGGGAGTCAGATGTTTTTGGGACAGTGTTCAAAAGAAAATAATATTAATTTCAAATGGTGGGGTTTTTTTTGTTTTGGTTCTCGGACGGCAGAGTGGGGGGCCATAAATAAATTTATAACTCATATGCTAATGGTTATTATTTCTAATTGAAGATGCTTTATTGATAATTCTGTTCTTTGATGATTTGGAATTTTTTCTCATAGATTATTTTCTTTACTTCTGTCAAATTCTTTCAAATATTTTGTTAAATTATTTGGTTTGGGACAGTTTAGTCATATCATGGGTTGATTTAATTATGGCTTTATTTCTTTGCTTCCATAATCATTTTGACGTTTTCAATTTTTTATTCTAATGGCAATCCAAACATAATTCACAATATCTAGATTCAATATTTAGAACTATTTCCATGGAAACACTTTGAATTTGCCGTCCATCTTTCTGTATAAATTCCAAATCAGTCCATGAAGAAAGCAAAAAACAACACTTGCAGCTAAAGCAAGATGGCGCACAAGAACACCCCCAATTATACTTGAATTCATATTGGCAGTTAGAAACAGCTTTTTCACTAATGCAATCAACTAACCAATTCATGTACATGTTGAACAGAATTATGTATTGTTAAAGGTGTTGTACGGATAAGAAAGACTATGCTATCCTCCCAAAACCAAAGTCCCAAGCTAAAATACTGATGACAGTTGCTCTGCTCCCATTCTGTTGGCGAGTATCGTATATCCTATTCTATTTGGGTTTTATTTTTCCTTTTGTATAGATATTATGTAATTAGGATACCACTTGTTTTCCTTGTCTAACCCTACTAGGGTTTGTAACCTTATTATAAATACCTCCTTTTGGAGAATGAAATATATCTGAAAATATTCTATCATATTGTTTGACTTGGTATCAGAGCCGACTTTCTAGAATGCAAGGTGTTTGCAAGTTGGGAAAATGAGGGTTTTCCAACTAACGATCAAGGTTCAAGCAGGAGGGCATCGATATTCCGTTTTCCTTCTGGGCCCTTTGTGTACCACGATGACACATAATCTCCATAAACAACTTCCCGGTAGAGGGGAGGAGTCAACGCACTGGTAAGCTCAGAAGTAGGGGATACTTTCACTGTCTTGGCTGGATCATGAAATGTAGCAACTGAGAGCCGTGCCTGATTGGAATTGGTTAGAGCCCTATGTTGAGCACTCCTGTACTTCCCATTGGTCATTATCTGCAGGCAAGATAATCCACTGTCAGAGAATAAACATAATTCATATTATTGCTCCACTTGTTCAATTAATTTCATTCTACAAAACAAATCCTATGAAAGAAATGCACTTAGATCCAAAGAATGACAAGAATCCTGTAAAGCACATGTTGGCGATTTGATCATCAGCTTAGAGAGAAGGCATTGATAGGTATAAGCCTTAAGCACTGCATTTTTTAGTTTCAGATCGTCTCAGCTCAAGTCCACTTGGTACAATCCCAAAACTGAACCACTTAAATCAGTACCTTTGAGTATTGATCCAAAGCCAAACCCAACAGTGAAAGTCAGTTTCGTAGTGGTTGGATTAATTAGAGGTTCCTCTACATGTCACAGTTATTTGTGATCTAAGTTAAAGCCAATTATTACGACAAATCAGAAAGGACAATGACCAAGCCTCAATGTGTTCCATGGGACCCAAACTTAATATCCCTAACCAAATCATATAAGAACAATGAAAAGCGATAGAAAAATAAGTAAAACTGAGGGTTGATGTTATGCCAATGTTTAGAAATAGTGGTTGTCAATGACATCAAACAATTAGCAGCTTCATTGAAGACAAAATAAAATGCTTAAGAAAATTATGGCTTAACCTTTGCACGTAGTGTAAAAGCAGGCCTATGATATACAGTGTGACTCCTTATAGACTGACAGATTTAGCAACATGTGATTTTTTTAGTATGTTATGACCCACAGCAACTAAGAGCACATATACAAAGCAGTAGGTCTTAACTTGGTTGGCTACACATACAGTCAACGTAGAGCCATATTAACCTATGTTTATTCTCAAACCATTTGTCCTAATTGGCCAAGAATGAACAAACCAAACCAAAGAAAACAAAAATGAGGTTACTTAGTCAGCTTGTCCTCAGGTCCCCTCAAACGAACACTATAATAACAGGCCGAAAATCAATACATCAAGCAAACATAAAACAAAAACTATCAGAAGCCTGGCCAAGACCGATAGATAAGCACAACTACCCAGACAAAAACGTTTAAGTCTCTAGACATAATATAACATATTGCTACCAGTACCACTTGATTCAATTCAAAATCATCGAGAAGCCTAAAAGCTCAAAGAACACCATGAAAAACACTCATCACGATTCATCCACTGAGAGTTTCCTGGGATTCAAGCATATTTTTATCTGGACAAAATGTGATTCAGCAAATGATAATTCCAAAGCATCATGGTAATGGACTGAATATATTTAAGAAGGCATAAGCATCAACTGACAAGTTGACAACGACTCAACTTTCTCTTATTAATAATAAAATTAAAGACGGCACAGTACAAGACACTTCTCCATGCCTATTTTATTTCAGAAAATCCTTCGAATCTTTGAATAGACTAATACAAAGTCATGACAAACAAAGTTGATCATAGCAATTTGACACTGTTCAAGATAAGTTAAAGTCACTGCATTCTAATTTATACTGCCCTCCTTTCTTTCTCACCAATTTAGCTCATTTCTTTAATATTCAACAAAAGTTTTCAACTTTATTACAAAATAACTTGTTTAACCAATGTAGTTCATTTCCTTATAAAAATGAAAACTGCAAATTTTTCATAGTTTGGTAAGCTAAAAGAAGAATAAGAAGGTGTTCGTTTGATGTTTGATAGATGATAAGGTACCTCGGTTTGGTCAGCTAGAAGAACAACAATGGCATCACCACCCAAAGGCTTCACAGGAACCCACTCTCCGTCTTTACGCACCTCAAGCCCACCCACCTCGTCCTGGACCAACAGCGTAATCGCACCAAAATCCGAATGGGCCTGCAGGCCCAAAGTCAGCTCAGGCTGAGGACACGGCGGGTAATAGCTGATCGTAATGTTCTGCCAAAACTCCCCAACCGCCTCCTCTAAACGCCGCGTTTCAAGCCCCAGGCTCTCGGACGCCAGCCCCAGCAGCTCTCGCGCCAGCGAAGCAATTCGATCGCTGTACTCGGAAACCACCTGGCGGTAATCTGCGGGGAAATGGGGCCATCGCGTGGGGTTCCGGCGCCGGAGGGGGAGGGTGTGGTGATCGAAGTAGTCCCTCCAGTCCAAAACGGTGTCGTCCTTCTCCAGCATCCGGCTGCCGTAGCCCTCCGACGCCGACGAGCTCGGATCGCACGCATACTTGAGTTTGTCTTCGACTGAGCTGTCGTTGAAGAAGGTGAGGCCCGCGCGCTTGATGGCGTCGACTATGCTGGCAGGAACGCCGTGGTTGGTGACGTGGAAAGCGCCCCAGTCTCGGCAGGCTTGCCCGATTGAGGCCCGAACCGAATCACGTCGGGTCGGGTCGAGGCCGAAAAGGTTGATGAGCGGAATGTTGGTTGTAGAAGAAGGTCGATTGGGTCGGTGCTGGGGAGGTTGAATGTATTGGGGCGGGACTTGGTTGAGGCCGGCTTGGGCTAAGCTTTGAACTCTTATGGGCTCCGCCGATATTTCCATTTCTATCGAATTGGAATGAATTTACAGAGAGAGATACAGAGCGATGTGATGATGAAGACGATGATACCGATTTTATAGTCCGGAAGTTATTCAAGCATATAAAAAACTGTGCTTTTTGTTATTTCTTTCCCGGCAGAAAATGAATACGTTCGGTGTCTGTTTTAGCATTGCTTATTTGGGGTGATAAATGATTTTAAAAAAAAATTTAGAAGTCCAGCCAATTTAATAAACTATGAGAAAATCACTTATTGTTAAAAATTACTATGAGAGAAAGCTATAATAAAAAGCAGTTAATGAGGTGCTTTCATTTTCTGATTATGCGGGAATCAGTTTTGAAGAGGCATTGAGTTTAATGATTATGCGGGAATTATTTTTTCATTATGCGAAAATCAATACCAACAACATTTTTAACAAAAAGTTTACCAAACGCCAAACTTCTTTATCTCACAACTAATTTTTATAGTAAATCTGACAGGGTTTATTTTCACAACACAGCAATGCCTAACTAACCCTTAGTAAAAAAGCGTTGTATTTACTGAATTAATTAAAGTAATTGGCAAAATTTATTTGGGTTACAATATTGAGCAACATACGCTATGTGAGGAGAAAACTTATATGTAATAGCGATGCTAAGTTATTTCAAGTCTATCATGTATTATTACGAATATTTACTTGTTTATGCATTATATTTGAATGTATCAAGCGTAACCTCTTATTTTAGATTTTTATATATTGAAATTTGAATTTATATAATTTATTTGTATTTAATGTTAAACTTTTAGTTAATTCGAATAAGTTAAATATTGATTGAAAAATGAGAATGAGTCTAGCACTTAAGTGAAAAAAAAATGTTATATATATATATATATAGCTTAGGGGTCAAATTTTTTACATTTGCCAAAAGCCCTGAAAAATTCAAGACCGGCTCTGTGTATTGTCATATCAACACATAACAATGAGTGATTGGCTCGGGATAATGCCACAACCCAATATTGGTAAAATTTTCTCATATATGAGAACTCATAATAACATAAAAGAAGAAAAAAAAAAAAAACTATGCTTTTTGTACAAGAATTGTAGTTGGTCTTCTTTGGTTTATCATTTGGACTTGGACAGGGCGTTTGGTATCCTATTCAAATAGGAAACTCAAAATTTTTAATTTTTCTTAAAAAGAAGGAGTTTTTAAATCTATTTTTAAGATTTAAAAACTTGTTTGGTATACAACTTGAAAACTGTTTTCAAATCTTAAAATTTTGTGAACTTGTGGGTTGTTAGAAAAAAAAAACTGAAAAAACAGATATTTTTTGTTTTTAATAGTTAGGGTGGTTTTTAGTTGTTTTTGAGTTTAAGTTTTTAAAAATAGGGCTACCAAATAGGTTTTTTTTGTTTTGAACTCAAATTCTATTTTTGAGTTTAAAAAGTTGAATTCAAGTTGAATACCAAACAGGCCCTCAGTTTTTGTCAAAAAAATTAAAAAAATCCGGGTGAATATAATGTTATGCAAGTATGGAGTGTAGGGGTCAACTTTGGTGCCAAAATTGGCCAACAGTAAAAGACCAAGCCCCCACAGTAAAATTTGATGATAATACAGTGGGCTTAAACAATCTGTGTATCTGGGTTGGTTTGACTGAGCACCTTATCCCAAATTCATATCCCCATCTGTCTCTCAATTCCTATGTGAGAAAGACACACAGCCTTTGAATTGTACTTGAAATTTTTTTCCTCGCAAAACCCACAATGCCACCACCAGCCACTCTCTCAGCTTCATCTTCCTTCACTCTCCTCTCTCCATCTCCCTCCCCAAAACCAAAGTTCCCTCCTTTCTCCCCAAAAAGACACTCCTTCGCAATCAACCCACGTCACCATTCCCACCACTCAGCTCCCTCCTCCACCGTCCGATGTACCGTCATCGAGAAAGAGACCCCGGAGGCCCAGCGGCCCGACACCTTCCTCCGCGCCAACTCCTCGTCGTCCTCCGTGCGGGCCCGCTTCGAGAAGATGATAAGAGAAGCCCAAGACACCGTCTGCGCCGCCATTGAGGCCGCGGACGGCGGTGCCACCTTTAAAGAGGACGTGTGGTCGAGGCCCGGTGGCGGTGGAGGCATCAGCAGGGTCCTCCAAGACGGCGCCATTTGGGAGAAGGCCGGTGTCAATGTCTCTGTTGTCTACGGCGTTATGCCTCCCGAGGCATACCGAGCTGCCAAGGGCGCCGCCGCAGCTGATCACAAGCCGGGCCCGGTTCCTTTCTTCGCCTCCGGAATTAGCTCGGTAATTTCGTGAGTTCTGCTCGTTTTGTGAAAAAAGAAAGAAGAAGAAAATGTTGGGTTTTTATTTTGTTTGTATAATATATGGGGCTGCGGTTTGGTTGTGATTGTTTTCAGGTTTTGCATCCAAAGAACCCTTTTGCACCTACTTTGCATTTCAATTATCGGTATTTCGAAACGGATGCCCCGCAAGGTATGAATTTAATCATTTCTCATTTCTTTGCTGTGTATTGCACATTGCTTAGTTAGGTTGCGTTTGTAGGTAGGTAGGTAGGTTGGCAGGCTTGAACCCAGCTTTGGTGGTATTACTAATGAAGTAGATGATCTCTAAATGAGTTCAGCATTTTATGTCATGCTTGTGTTCAATAATGCATAACCAAGGATATCAAAGATTGGGAAAGGTAAAGGTTAAATTTGGATATAAAAGTGTACATGTTATTATGATGAAAACTGTTAAACCCAGAAAAAATAATTTGACTGGCACTAGATTATGCTCACATGCTAGAAATGATATGTTGAGATTCTGATTACTTCCCTTTATGGGTTGATTAACAATCAGTTATAATGATAGTTGCAATGCTGATAATAATACTAGCAGTTGTGATAGTAGAAACAATAATAATATTAACCATAGGGATAAGATATTTCTTCTCGTCAGTATCTGGAAAGTGTTCAGTCAGTGATGTGGTAGAGAAGATGAGGCAGATATCATATCACTAATAAGTTTCTTTTTCCCTTGTTCCATGCTTGAAAGTTTGCATTTCCTTATATCACTTGTGTATAAATAATTTATGAATAAGAAAGCTCTTTGGACTCTATCCTGATTCGTCACATTTATGCAGATGCTCCTGGAGCACCTAGGCAATGGTGGTTCGGTGGCGGAACTGACTTGACACCTGCTTATATTTTTGAGGAGGATGTTAAGCATTTTCATTCAGTATGTAGAACAAAACAGAAAACATCCCTTATGGTGTTTTGTGATTAAAGTCCCACTTATTTTGAAAAATTCTGTGGCTTTAACTAACTGTATAGTGGTGTTGGCCTTCTTCTGTAGGTCCAGAAAAGTGCTTGCGACAAATTTGATCCTACCTTCTATCCTCGGTTCAAGAAATGGTGTGACGATTATTTCTATATCAAGGTATATTTCTTACTAAACCTTTTTAATTGTTATGTGTTATAAATTTGTAATATGGTGTTGATGGTACATAGATCATTTCTGTATGCAGCATCGAGATGAGAGGCGTGGGCTTGGAGGAATATTTTTTGATGATCTAAATGACTATGATCAGGAGATGCTTCTTTCCTTTGCCACTGGTATTGCTTGGAAATATAGAATCTTCTTGTTTTTTTGGTTGTATTTTCCATTAATTATTTCCTACTAGTTGAGTGACTGCACCCACTTCCTGCATGCACTTCCGTTGACTTGAAGAATGTGCAAATTCTGTGGTCCCTGCTTACGTACCAATTATAGAGAAAAGGAAGGATCTACCATTTACGGATCAGCAAAAGGCATGGCAGCAATTGCGAAGAGGGCGCTATGTTGAATTCAATTTGGTATGAAAATGAGCCCTGAAGATGTTAGTGAAATTCATATCAGCAATTAATATGTAAATGAGGCCTAATTTCTGTTTTCTTTTAAACAAAAGGTTTATGATCGTGGAACAACTTTTGGACTAAAGACGGGAGGTCGAATTGAGAGTATTCTTGTCTCTCTTCCACTGACTGCTCGGTGGGAATATGACCATGTAAGCTTACTGGTTTTCTCTGTACGGTACTTTATTTCTGGTACTACTGAAAAATGGAACGCCTTGAAGTTTTGAACTCGTAATTGAGAGCAATCTTATTGTATGCTGTGCAGAAACCAGAAGAGGGAAGTGAAGAATGGAAACTGTTAGATGCTTGCATCAACCCAAAGGAGTGGGTATAATGTTCTGAAATGTATGTTTGTATCATTTTGAGATTTTTACTTCTTTTTCCCCACTCCTCTTGTCTTTCTTCTGTCATCTTCCCTTCAATTTTTTTCTTCAATAGCTGAGGCTTAGAAGTTAGCAGTCGATATCTTGTTGAAAAGTAATCTAATTCATGTTGAAGGTGATGTGAGTTGTGAATCATGTTAGAATTGTCATCATTTGTAAGACTGGAAACTCTTCTTGCCCAATAAATCTGTAGTCGATTAAGATTTCCCAACTTCTTCATATCCTGTAATATATTCTAATACATGCACCGGGTGATTTCGTTTTTTCCCCTACACGGAAACAAGCTTGGAAATGAGTACGAGATTCTTCTCCTCATGTTTGGTTAGAGCACAATGTATCCTACAGGAGAAAACCCATATGAACATGAGAAGGGTGGGTTTTCCGTTTTCATGGGTTTTAAAACCGTTATACATTTCTATTATCAACGAAACAAAAACCCATATACATTTCCCAAAGGAGATGGGTTTTCATTCTCATTTCTAGTCCTAGTTTTAGCAGCTTTGTAATAAAATGGTAATGGCAATAAAACCTTTATATTTTTACTTAATTTGAATTGAATCATCCAAGGGAGGCTTTAATTTCCAATAGTCTCGTGAAGCATCGCATGGTTAATCAAAATGTTGCTTAATGAAAGATCTTGCAGATCAAGTAATGTGAAAAATACGGGCATAAATGAATGAATTAATTAGAAAGATCTTGCACAGATACTTATATTATAACCTAAACTAGAAAACTTCAAATATGTATCATATGGACAGATAGTTTTTCTTGGAGCATAGGCCCCCATTGTTAAATAATGGTGTGGTATGATGAATGATATGCAAACTCTAAGTTGCAAGAGACTTGTAACTCAAGTAGTTAACGCGAACATAGAACTGACTCCATAATGGTGGTATGACTCAGATATGTTTGTACCACTTCCAGTTACGGGTGAAACTAAACTCTCTACCTACAAAATGATTAATCATGTCGATACTCGTGTACAGAAAAGTCATCATACAGCAAACAACCGTCCTTGTAGTGAAGAAGGTAATAGCAGTTGTCACAGAAGTAGCAGGGGTTCTCCTGAGCCCACTTGTCATCTATAGTCACCTGTGTTGCTCTAAATATTTTACAAACATAACATTTTCGTATATGTGGCTTCAGTTGAAATAAGAGTATCGGATAGGCTGCCCTGGTTTGTACATCCTGCGGATGAATCAATCTCATGTCTCTAATTACAATTGTATGCCTGCAGTCTCCCTGTTTCAAATCATTTCCCCAAATCAACATCAACAACCATCAACAGAGATGCATAAAAAGTTCATCAAGATTCTCACATACAGAAAAATACGTTGTAAAGCACAAAATGATGTTTCCCTTATAGAAAGGCATGAAAAGATTGCAATAGAGATATGTACCTGGTGACAATATAGATATCCAGCACCAAGTCGAAATTTCAAGTCACAAAACTGTGTCTTGTGCATGTCAACGGCTCTGAAATGAGGCAATTGTGAGCCCGTAACATCGCCTACAACTGCTTTTTGCTTCGTTTGCAATCCTCCAGCTGCAATCCATTCCCATTTTTTAAGAGCTTCGTCTTTAGAATTTCTAAGCCAATCAAATATAGGTTCACTATAATCTACTGCAGAGGGATCCCTCAAATCGTTGCACAACGTATCCTACGTAGGATCAGCAATATGCTAGATTTCAGTGCAAATACCATCCTCATCATGAAAATAAACAATAAATGGATAGATTTCTTACTTCTATAAGGAAATATCCTGAAGGGTCATGCTGCTTAGCCTTTTGCATCACATGGTCCGTTAAGCAGTAGATCTTATCCCTCAGTTCAGTCAAGGTTTGTTGTCCGAGGACCAAGAACTCTTGGTTCTGCAAACAATCTTACTTTGTCAATAACAGCAGGAACTTGAGGAAAGAATTATGTGAGTAATGAAAAAGAGTGCTACATAAATAAGACATGAATGACTTGGAATTGCTTTTAATTCATCTTTTCCCTAGACTCACAGAGGCAATAGAAATCCTGTAACAGAAGGAAGGAAACCTAACAATTTTTTTCTGGTCCTTTTCCCTAAACAATACTAAAAAAGAAGATGAACAATCTCAGAGAACACAAGTCTGATGAAGAAAAGAAAAATCACAAGTCTATTGGATAAATTTTTTGGTCTTGCTCCACTCGCAGTGGACTAACAATTTATTGGAGGTGACTCAGCCACAAGGGACCTAAAACCCTACCTGTAAGAACCTAGCTAACTCAAACCAACTCCAGATTAAAAGGGAGGGACACATCCAGTTGTTCTTTAGGCTTAATTCTGACCCAGCATAGAGGTACACATACCATGACTTTCTTTCATATTTGTACAAAGATTAATATCCCAATCCACAGAGAAGCTCCCACTCAGGAATGAAAGCATCCTCAGCCAGCTAGGTTCGAGCATGGATATCTTTGTTTTTGGAGTTTCTGATCAATGTTTGTATCCTATGAAGCGTGTGCTTTTAAAAAATGAAGAATTGCACTTGCACACATCTCAATTATAGAGACATATCAGATATTTCAACCCTACAAATCAGAAGCCCACGAAAAATGCTAGCATTATACCTTGACTAGTATGAACCATATCATTGGCAAACAAACACCGAAACCAAAAGCTACTCTATTTGGCATAAGCCAGAAAACACATTAGAAGATGCTATACCTTTACCCATTTTCGTGCATTATGGTAAACCTCAATGGAAAGAGCAACTTCTGGATAGTGCACAGGTACGTAGCCCTGAATGCTGGATGACTTTACCTGTTTGCATATGAGGGGAAAAAAGCATAGATATTATCAACCATCTGAGAAGTCAGAGCCAGCAAATTGAACATGACTGCATGAAAACATTCACAATAGGCAACTCTTAAGCAAACCTTCACTGCTGAACTTGCAGATCTGAGGGGTTTCATCCTATCAATTGTCCTTGAGGATGTAATGGCACAATCATTGACCTTCGAACTAGGGCTGAATCACCATAAGAAAAACAATAAGTTGAAGAGGTGAGAAAAATCATTGAGTGAGTTACATAGTCATTCTACTAACTTGAACGAATGCAGTGTCACAGCAGCTTTGTCTTCATCTTGCTTCTCTTTGATTCTTTTAACATGCTCCACCTTTGCAATATAAGTTTCCTGGAATGCGGCAGCAATTAAGTTGTGAACATGATAACAAAGATATAACTTGAACATAAGCAAGGACAAAGAAAAATGTAATGCAACGACAAGAATCCTAGATTGCAGGATCCTTACTAGGTATGCAATTGGGAAACTTTTTGGGAGCTTCAAAAAGTCTCTGCTCAACACACCTGGGGTCCTTGAAAAATTTCCTAACTTTCTCAGTTTACCCTCATTCTCTTAAAAAATTCACTTAGGTGGTACATTAGCCTTTAAACTAGATAGGTCTTCTCATTCAAATTTTACTATTTCTTGCACCCACCCAATTTTCAACAGTGTGATGCCTAGGCTTTCAAAATGAAGGAAGATACAGACTTAATATAACGAGGTACTATACCAAGTACCAACAATTCAGATAAATACATTAGCAGCACACACGGAGAAGGCAATATCTCACCTCTAGATCATGATTCTTTGCCTTCTTTCGTTTTCTCTTCCTTGATTTCTTTTTACAAGCTTCGTGATTTGATGCCTCGTGATCCTTTGATCTACTGAATTTGGTGTATAAAAATCAAATAATGGATAAAAAACAATTTGGAAATACATAGCAGATAGAGAATACTCGTCAAAGTAGAAAAGAAGACTATAATAAGACATATGAAAGATTCAGTTAAATTTGTTCGCTTATGTATAGATATGACTCACCCTTCATCGGAAGGCTCTTCTGGAATAGGCGAAAGATTGGGGGAATCTTCATTGTCCTACAATCAAACCCATGATAAAGCCATAACTTGTTAGCACAAGCACAGCTGTATTATTTATCAGAGCTTCTTCAAATCACAAAAAAGCACTATGTATAAGTATGAGTGTACCTTAAATGCTTCCTTGATAGCCATATCCACCAACTCTTCCTCAGTCAAGATTTTGAGCTCATCTACCCTGCACAACAAACAATACCACTGTGAACCAAAACCCACCAGCTAAAATTCAAAATGCAAAACCCAAGACAAAGGAAAGCGAGAATGCTTACGAAATATCTTCGTCTAAGACTTGGGATGAACTTGAAGATACTTCAAATTCTAAATCCTGCAAAATAAGCCCAACACAACTTTAAACTAAATGAATCAATAAAAAATTAGCAAAGCAATAGCAGAACTATCAAGAACTCATCAACCAAGAGTACCTGAAGTTCTTGGACAATAGAAGACTGGAACAAAGGGACACTGGTGAGGGAGCCCACCAGATTGGGAACGAAGATGGGCCCACCTCTGGGAACTGAGAGTTCTTCCTCTTCCTTATCACAACCATTGTTGTTGTTATTGGTGTGTTCTTCGTCTTCAACACTGCAACTGTCACCGTCATTCTCTGCCATAATCTATCTTCTTGTGTAAAGTTTTGAACTTTAATTACACCAACAAAATGCATAAGCTATATATCTTCTCAATTTTCAACGAAATTAGAGAAACCCAATTGGGAAAGCAGCATACGAAGTGAAGGGAACAGTTGGTTTCATTTACAACAAAATTGGAAAAAAGAAAATAGTATAAATACCTGTGAGGTGAAGGAAGTCTAGGGTTTTTGAGAGAGAGAGAGAGAGAGAGAGAGAGAGAGAGTTGAAGACAAAACTGTCTCCCTTTGCGTCTCCCGGTTAACCCAAACAAAACAGTTTGCTTTTACTGTAGATATGTTGCAGAACGCGGCAAATACGTGCCCTGGTACTGTCTAGGGAGTTCAAGCAGTTCGCAATGTGGGCCCCACTCTCAACAGAAGAGGAGAAAGGGAAAGAAGGTTTTTTTTTTTTTTTTTTTTTTGGTTGAAATTTTGTTTTTTAAAAGTAAGGCTAAATTACTCTTTTTTAAAAAAAAATTTTAAAAAAAAAAGAGAAAAGAAAAGCGGCATGCCGCATACTTTATTTTTATTTTATTTTATTTTATTTTTTGTCAATTGTTAGGTAAGAGGACAGAGGAATATTATACGAGGTTGTCTCAAGATTATCTCTCGCGTGAATCAAATAGCAACTCTGAAATTAATTTTTCACATAAACTTCTTAAAAAAATATATAAGATGATTCATATTCTTGCCATATGAAAACTTAAGGTATTCCATAGATTACAACTTGAATAGTACACATCATCTGCTGTTTTTCAATTTTCTAATTGGATCTCACAAACTTCTTGAGAAATAGCATCCTCCAATGGGTTCTCCTCTGTCTCTTTGTTCTTTCCCCAGAGAGTTGCAGACAAACCAAGAATAATCAAGGAAGCTCCTAAAATACTGAAAATGTTCACAAATAATAAAATATATTTTAAATTGACAGCAACCCAGAATTCCAAATAAGTGAACCCAAAAAAAAAAAAATTTCATACCTTCCCAAGTATATAGCTTCTCTTAAAATGAATAGGCCCATTATAGCTGCAACAATTGTGGATAGTGGTCTAAACGCTGTCATGAAAACTGGGCCTCTTGTTTTTACAACTAATGTTTGCACATAAATGGTGATTCCAAAAATCAAAACTCCCTGCAAAAATTTCACCTCATCAAACTTCCATGAGCAGAGAAGCTTTACCATTTGACAGTTGAAGACCTCTTCAGATTCTTACACTGTACAAAGGAGCAAGAAGTGTACTGTCCCATGACAGCTTCCAAGAGGATGCTTCCTGATCTAGAATTGCTGCCATGATCGCCGTGAGTAGAGTCCCCGATAAGCACGTTATCGATGTAAGAGTAATAGGTGCAGGATACATTTCGATTGTTATTGTCTGCATCAATCAAATGTATGAGTATTGGAAGTAACTGCCATGCTAACGGAAAGTTGTTCCTGTGACACTTTGTTTTTGGTTGTAGTGGTAGAATATGTGTCAAGCACCTGTAAGATGTAGAATGCTGATGAGGAAAAATATGAAACAAGAAGAATAAGGGAGCCCTTTATCCAGTCTCTGTCTACGGATGATTTGGAAGTAGCAGATTGATGGGAGGCTTGAGTGTGCATTGAAATCACAGCAATTCCCTCGTATAGCGTCATCAGTGCTGCACCGGCAAAGGCGATAAGAGTTCCCGCAATCTTGGCTTGGGTATCGAGCTTTGTAATATCAAAATTTTCCATCCTGAGTACATATCATAGTGTAAAGGTATACTCAAATGCAATGGTGATTGGACGTATTGACCAAATATATTTCATACCTGCACAAAACTGCTATGATAAAGGTAATACATGGAATAAGGTTGCCCATAGCAGATGTAATAGCTGGTGAAGTGTATTCCAGTCCCATGTAATTCAATGTTCTTCCCAACACTCCTCTGAATTACACAGGAAGATGCAGAAAATTAATATCAATTTTCATTTGTCTGATAATTGTCCAACATTAGTTGGGGATGACTTGTTAAGAGGTTAAAAATTTACTCACCCCAGCAGGCCCAAGAAGAAGACATTTCGAATTATCGGAACACTGATTTTGCTCTCATTTTTCCTGTCACGAGATAGGTTATGGTTAATCAGACGACAGAGGATACTGTTCATATTGGAGGAGGGTGCCATATTTTTATGCAGGCTATGGAGGAAATCAAGCGGAAATAATTAGAAGAGTTATGTTGCAAACTTCTAACAAGGCAACAAATAAAGAAAGAGCTTTAGACTTTAGAATCTTAGGACCATGAGTTATAAGAAGAATGAAAACTAACAGACCTCTCAAAAAGAAGTGCAAGAAGAGCAGTAGCTAGCGTTCCAAAAGCATGGCCATAAACCACAAGCACATAACAGCTCATGCCTTTGTCTAGAGAGACCTTAATGACAACAGGGAACCCTGCAAAGCAGATGTTAGCAAATATACAGAGAATGTATGGTTTTAACACTTCCCTTTCGTCCTGCTCTTCCGTTTGCATTTCCATTTTCATTTAGCATGTTGTTTTCACCATGACCCCCTTTTATATCAATTTGGGGGAACGTAAGGAAGAAAATGATCTGCTACAGATAATTCTGTGTTTCTGGTATATCACCACTTCTATTCTTCTATTTTTTTAATTTTAAGTAAGAAGGAAAGTTCTTTGGACACCTCAAGAATTACTATAACTGACTCAATGCATTTTACATTTTAATGTGCCCAAGCAGAACTCCTAAGCAGTTTTGTCAAGTTACAACTTTCTACCAATTAATCTACCTAATTTATTTTGTGGTCAGCATCAGCATCAGTCTTAATCTCACTTACATACTCAACATCATACATGACTTTCTCTTTGTCCTTCTGATTGATTTCAACACTCACCAATCTTTCATGTCCACATACAACATCATTTGATTATGGTAACTTTTCCGAACATCTTGTAGAAGAAACGAAAACCGGCGATTGGAGGATGGTTCTAATATTCTTTACTTATATGAAGGGTCACTTCGAAAATTTGTAGAGATTTGTTCAAACATTGCACCTATAGTTTTCCATTACCAGAACCGACATGATTTTGATAATTGGGATCACGTTTCTTATAGAAGAAAAGAACATCAATTATTGAAGATTGGTTCAGATATATCACAACATAAAGGAATAGTATCCATTTGGGGGATAGTTCTGTGTTCCTGATATATCACCACTTATTTTCTTCTTTTTTCTTTTTTTTTTCTTTTAAGAAAGAGGCAAGTGTGTGCTTTGTGACACCTCAAGAACTATTATAAGAAGTGACTCAGTTATGAGTTGGGTCTCTTACCATAAGTTCCTCCTTATGCGTTGTAGTTTTTAGTGTGCCCAAGCAGAAGACCTGAGCAGTTTTATCAAGTTACAACTTTCCAATAATCTACCTTTTATTTGATCTAAGCAGCTTGCTCAGATATGGCAACGCTCAAAATAGCTTCTTCTCCCTTTCTGGTTTGCCTTTCGCCCACGAAATGTGTACGAGCAGTTATCTACGTAGCTCACACGATACTGAAAATGTTCAAGAATTGAAAGTGTAGGATACCACAATTCAAGAATAAGCTCCTCCTTCTTCACTAGGCAATATATACATGACTAAGAATGCATGCCCAACCAAACATGAAGAAGCTTGTAGGCTTAAAAGGCTGTATGTCTGGCATTCAGGTTGAAAGAATATGAATGACAGAGCATGCTCCTTTTCTTTTGTTAGTTGATTGCCCAATTAAAAACAATCCAAATAGTGCCGACGGGGTCTAGCCCAGTAGAAAAGAGCCTTGACTTGCAGACTATAAATCTTATATTCGAACCCTATGACATCTTAATTGAGTGCACATCGTCTCTCCTGTAGTTTACGATCACTTGTGCTAAAAAAACAAAATTACCAATCCAGAGATATTTTTATATTTATTTTTATGATAGAGAATTTTTTTTATAGATCATATATGGTGGGAGAAAATTTCAGAGTTCAATCAACTCACCAACAAGCTATTCTCTTTCCAATAATCAAAAACTCATTTCTGTCAACTAAGTCAGTACCCAAATGAGTGTTGTTAAACCCTTTTTCTAAAACCCTCCAAATTTAATAAATAAATAAATAAACTTAAAAAAAAAAAAAAAAAACTCCAAATCAAAGCAGCCTCCTTCACCCCCCCCTCTCTCACTTTCTCTGATTCCTGATCGAAGCAAAGCAGTGACATGAGTGCCCATCTCTCTCTTCGCCACCGCTCTTTCATTTACCTCAATCGCCACCTCACATCCTCACCCTTTTCCACCACCACCTCCAAACTCCCCACCCTTTACGAACCAGCTGCCGCCGCCACCCAAAACGACGACGTCCCCACCACAACCCTCCAACTCCTCTCATGGGGCAGAGGCGCCTCGGGCCAACTCGGCGGAGGAATCGAAGAACTTCGTCTCTACCCAACCCCTGTCGCCAACCTCGTCGTTCCCGCCTCATCCTTCACTCTTTCACCAACCCAAGGCCGAATTCAAAAACCCAATTGCTCAGAAACAAAGAACAATGCCCATGGCATTATTGTAGAGGTGGGTATTTCTTGTGGGCTTTTCCACTCGTCGCTGTTGGTGGATGAAAAGCTCTGGATTTGGGGTAAAGGCGATGGCGGTCGACTTGGGTTTGGACATGAGAATTCTCTGTTTCTGCCCACTTTGAACCCGCATTTGGATTCGGTTCGCTTCGTAGCGCTTGGTGGATTGCATTCTGTAGCGCTCACCTCCCTCGGCCAGGTCTATACTTGGTCAGTACAATAGTAAAGACTAGACATTTCTTGCATTTCATCTCATGTTGAGTCGCATTACATTTTGTTGATTGCAATAGTTGGGTTCTCTTGTTTTGTTTTTTTTTTGTTTTTTTTATCTGCACAAACATTTATGCATTTTTCTTCTTGGAAGAAGAAGTTAGCAAATATGGTTGCAATGAGCAGATTCTGTCTATAGCTTGTAAAGTTTGCATCTTCACAAGAGTAATAGTTTCTAGTCTCACCTATGTGCAATTAGAGGTGGTGTTTGAGGAAGAACTGGCCCAATTACATTTGCTTGTCATGTGTTGAAAGACCAATTTGCTATTTTAACTCTCCAACCCACATCAATGTTACCACAGTCCACTTCTTCTATCCATTTGATATAATTATTGTTTTCATGTCCACTGCAAATCTTTTATGTTCATTGACCATATTGCTCTATTGATTCATGCTTTCGGTTGGATAACTTCATGGTTGTCTTTAAACATGAAGCTTGCAGGGGTTATGGTGGTTTTGGTGCACTTGGACATTCTATTTATACTAGAGAATTGTTCCCTAGATTGGTGGAAGGCTTATGGAGTGGGAAAATACATCATATTTCAACTAGTGGGACACATACTGCTGCAATCACGGAATCAGGTTTGTTACTGGGACCTTTCATTGGAGTAAAATGGTACTGCCTGGGTGCAACAAATTAATGGACTCTAACCAAGAGGATGGGAATAACTTAAACTAGTAGTGGAAGTTTGTTGCAGATGACATGCTTTTTCGGTTTCTTACTCCTTTATGGCTTTAAGCATTTATTGTTGTTTCTGGTATGAAGATTTATGTTTACGTCTTTGATTTTTCATTAGATATCTGGGTATTACTCATTGGATGTAGCATGTAGGAGAACTTTATACTTGGGGTCGAGATGAAGGGGATGGTAGATTGGGACTTGGTCCTAATCGGGGCCCAAATGAGGGTGGTGGACTAAGCATACCCTCCAAAGTAAAAGCATTACCTGTGCCTGCGGCTGCTGTTTCTTGTGGAGGGTTTTTCACAATGGTACTGACAGAAGATGGGGAACTTTGGAATTGGGGAGGTAAGGTTGCCACTTCTCATCTGGAAAACTTTTTTCTCCCTTGCCTTCTTTCTTATACAAATTAATGGGTTTTATTTTCTGGGAGAATAGTGAAAGATCATATTGAAAAGATTTATTTGTAAACCTCCAACCCCCACCACCCCCCCCAAAAAAAAGCATGGATTGACCTAATATAATGTAACTTAACAACATAATTCCAATGCCAAATAAGTGTTATTAAATTTTTGTAAGAAATGGTGTTATAGTTTTCAAATGTTCTCCCAGATATTTGCTTCATTAGTCAATGAGCTTGTGCAAATGAATTTCAATTTGCAGATTTGACAAATGGAGATTGCCATAAGGGGGTGGTATTTAGTTTATTTTAGAGATCATAAAGTCATTGGTACTTTTATAATGAGTAGCATTCTTGTTACTCTTCAGTAAGGGGTTATCTAATTGGCTCTTGATGTTATTGTCATCTTTGACTTTGATGGAATTCTAATTGCTCCACTTTTGTGAAGCTAATTATCATGTTTTCTTGGTGTTTACTCAGCAAACTCCAACTATGAGCTTGGAAGAGGCAATAAGGTTGGTGGTTGGCAACCAAAACCAGTTCCTAGTCTTGTAGGCATCCGTATCATTCAGATAGAAAGTGGTGGATATCATTCTCTTGCATTAACTGGTAAAGTGACAGCCGTGTCCCATGATTGCAGCAACAACAGTTGCTGTCTTTATTTCTTGAAAGGTTAAGTCTTATGTATGGCCTTTCTTTCTTGATGTTTAATTTTTAGATGAAGGTAAAGTGCTTTCCTGGGGACATGGTGGGCATGGTCAGTTGGGCAACTCTTCTATCCAAAGTCAGAAAACACCTACAGTTGTTGAGGCTTTAACTGACGAGCGTGTCATCTATATTGCTTGTGGAGGTTCATCTTCAGCAGCCATAACAGGTAAGATGATTCTTGTGTTCTCAGATAGTGTAATCTATTAGGTCTTAGAAATATTTTGTTATGTCGCTCAAATGTGTAAATGCTGTGCAGCCTCTAATTACATTCCACCAGGGTGTTTCTCTTTACAGTGAATAATGTGCTCCTGTAGTTTACACACATGTTGATTTTTTCTTTAATGATTTATTCATCCGATAGAAGATTTGTATTCAGCCATGCCTTTTCATTTGGTTTGCTATGCGTTGGTAGTGTTGGGGATTGAAACTTAGACCAAAAGTAAGGACTACTTTAGAATATTCTGGAAACAACTGAAGACTTAAAGGACATCGGAGTAAGAGCATCAATAATTCTTGGTTGCATAATTCAAGAACATGAGCTGATGTTCGGACCTGGTTCAAACTAGTATACTTCATATTTTCATGCATTTCCGATTTGAAATTGAATGCCCCCGCCTTTTGTTTCGTAACAGATAAAGGAAAGTTGTATATGTGGGGAAACACCAAAGATTCTCAATTAGGAGTTCCTGGGCTTCCAGAGATACAACCATCCCCTGTTGAAGTCAATTTCTTAATGGAGGAAGATGGATTGGGACCCCACAATGTGCTGTCTGTTGCAGTTGGTGCTTCTCATGCCATGTGCTTGGTTTCAAGGTTTGAGTGTTTCAGTTTGATAATTATTATGATTTTCTTTTTTCTTTTTTCTTTTTTCTAACGTATATAAATTCTGCAACAGGGATGGAATGTCCAACTGAGCTGAAATGGAGGAGAAAATGGATGGATAGCTATGATTCAGAGGTTAAACTGATTCAAGATGATAAATATTATTTCATGTGAGAAAGACAGTAGACTTCAAGCGAGGAGAGAGTGAGAGACGAACAAATGCTTTACAGGAGATAAAATGTGAGCACATTGGAGCGCCAGAAGTTGCTGCCCCTACTCCGTCTGGCATTAGTACCGCATCAACTTGTGCAAAACTCTATGAAACCTCCCTTTGAAATGCAATGGCTCAAAGCCGTTCTGCAAGGATATGCTGACAATTGACAGAACTCGGTTATTTTAAACACATGAGAGATTTCCAGGTTCTTTAAATTATTGGCAGAGATGTTAGGTATCTTGCTGTATATTAATATAGTGCCCCATTCTTCTCCGAGTTACTAGAATGCCCCAGGCTGGGACTTTGGCCCAAATCTTTACTACGTTTTTGTACTACTTTTGACTGGGGCTGTTCAGATGAATAATCTGTTCCAAATCAAAATAAACTTTGTATTGTGTTCTGATGATTTCTTTATCCACCTGTGGGTTTTTGGAAGTGTTTTTTTTCTTCCCTTTTTGAGTAAAACCTGCATACAGTTCGTATCTGTGATTAGCTTGGTACCTTCACCATCAAAAATGGACCCTACGGTTTCTAAACATCATTGTACTTTCACTTGGCTTGCTTTCACAGCTATCATCTGCTGATGTGAATGAGCCTTCACTTGTCGCTGTGGAATGGAAACCCTATGGTTTTGTAGCTTTCATGACACAGTTGACCCATCATGTTCCTTGGCTCATCATCTTTCTTGTGGCCCCTAGAGCAATTGAATACAAGCTAATGCTTGTAGGATTTCACTAAAATTAACGGCCCACGTCCATGGGTGATCTAATGTCAATGATTAGAAATCATCCGCGCATGTGGGCAACTAATCTTAGCATACTTTTAACCTAAATATACCGATAAGAAATCAACAGGAAAGACCGTTGTCCTTGTCCACTCGTGACTATTGGCTCTAGGTGGTGGCTTGGCTCTTGGGTAAACTTCATTTTTTGCTCATAAGATGAAATGGGTTTTGGTTGTCTTTGATCCCCCACAGTCAAGGAGACAGTGTGCACAATGTGGACCACCAAGCTGCATGCTGCGATCGTTTGATGCGTGACAAACTTCAATTATTTCACCAAGTTTGGCTCCATCTTATTCACACCTCTCACGACAAACATTTACGAACGGGGCTTTGGCCCCATTAATATTTGCCTCGGGCTATGGGCCCATTAATATTTGCCCCTTCCTTGCATGATTCCAAATCTCAACGGAACGGAAGGGAAAATCACTACAGACACCCTCTTGATTAGTCAGGTGTTTTTATCACAGCAACCGTGTATGTACATGACATCTAGTAAATAATTTGTGTAAGTAGACGTAGGTCAGTCGGTCAGGATAGTAAGTCTGTCTTTTTACGCTCAAGTTTGAGTTTTTATTTTCATAAATTAGATTAATTTAAACTATCACTTGTATATAAATAAACTAAAATAAGAGATAATTTGCGTAATCTCATATCTTTCGCTCAATACATAGCACATCGCATTATAAAAATAAGAAGAATGCTAAAAGACAGTGTGCGTCAAGCATTAGATTTATGTGGATTCAAATTATGGATCTCATGACTATCGACATTTGAGAGTTCACTTGAGCACATACATTCACGCATGCAACTCTCTCTAGTATAACTTTGAAAACAGAAGAAAGAAGAAAAAAAAATCAAATTGTATAGTGTTACAATTGATGTGTGTCAATCGAAACAATTGATCGTAATGAGTTGATTATATGATCAGCTAATAATTCAAAATATATATATAGAAACAAAAATATACAACGAGAAATGTAAATTTTCTTTTACTATTAACACGTATGTCTCTCATGGGACGCTTTCCTTACAGGTTTACGCAAACAAATATGAACACAAATCAAAACAAACGTTCAAAATAAAACCCTATATGGAAAAAAAACAAACTAATAATGTTATGTAGGACAAGCTTCCCTAATATACGCTTAATCATGTTATTGCCTGGCCAATCAATCACCAATGTGTATCAAGCGATTGATCCTAGCCGTAAGTGAACACCGAACACTGCGATGCCGGCCTCGACAGCTGCGTTCCCGCGCTGGCCGGGCACGCCTCCATCCCCACCGGGGGCACCATGCAGTTGTAACTCAAGCACAACGACACCGTATCGGGTAACATCGACCTCGGCTCAACAGGGAACCCGGATATGTAATTGTGCTGTAAATACAATGTTCTGGTAGTGCCCACGTACACGCTCTTAACGTACTCCCTCGGTACGTTCCCAAGCAGACGGTTGTTATTCAAAAACAAGCTCTCCACCCCAGCCAGGATCGGCGACAGCTCACCCGTTATGGAGTTGTGGCTCAAATCCACGATCGAGCCCTCGCCGTAGGATGGGGGCTGGGACCCCACGGGCGGGACCCACCCGGAGAGATTGTTCCGTTGCAACATTAAAGACTGGAGGGTGGTACGGAACAGAGTTTGAGGGAGGGGTCCACTGAGACGGTTCGTACCGAGATCGAGGTGGACTAAATCGGCGAGCGAGTCGAAGAGGGAGCCGATGAGGCCCGACATTTCGTTTTCCGAGAACGACAAGTAACGGAGCGTCGTCGGGAGAGAAGGCGGTAAGGGACCGGTGAGCTTGTTGCGTTTTAAGTCCAGGTGAAGGAGCTGAGACGACACGTCGTGCGGCAGCTCGCCGGAGAGGGAGTTGGAGGCGAGGATGAGGACTTTCAGAGCCGGTAAACGGGTCAGACCCGGGGGGATTGACCCGGTGAGGCGGTTGTAGCTGAGGTCGAGGGTGTGGAGGTTGGAGAGGAGAGAGAGGGTCTGGGGAATAGGACCGGTGAGGCGGTTGTTGGTTAACGAGATGACTCGGAGGTTGGCGAGTCGGCCGAGTTGGAACGGGATTGGACCTGTGACGATTCCGGGGAAGAGGATGAGCTGAGTCAACTCGGTGAGGTCTGCGAGGGAGGGAGGGAGCGACCCGGCGAGGCCGGGCGAGTCAGAGAGGCCAGTGCCGAGAGTGAGGGTGGTGACTCGGCCGGAGGTGCAGGTGACGCCGGAGAAGGTGGAGCAGGGATCTGGTGCGGCGAAGTCCCAGGTGGAGAAGAATGCTGTGGTCCCTCGGGAGGGGACATCGGTGAGGGAGTTCTTGATGGCGGTGAGGGCTTGGAGATCGACAGTGCTGATTTTCTGGTTTTGTTGTTGATACGACGGTGGCATGAGATTGAGAAGAAGGAGGAGAAGAAGAAGTGGAAGTGGGAGTGAGGAGTGTGCATGTGGTTTGGCCGCCATGACCAAAAAACCACGAGAGAGAGAGAGAGAGAGAGAGAGGAAGTCAAAATTGGTGCTGTTTCATGTATATCGTAAGAATGGGTTATGAAGTTATGATGGATATAACCGTTGCCTTGCGTAATGGCGTTATGGCCCAACCCATTTATTTGAGTCACCTTCCTTGACTTATTATAAGAGCGCCAGTTACTTCATTTGCCCACTACAATAATTACTACTGATTACGTCTTTCACACCTGTAGAACAATACTTGCACACAATGGATGAATCTTACTCCATTGCTTGGGACAGTCGTGCACATGGGCACCTCTCAATTGTTAATGCGCGTGAGGCTCGCATTTCATCAACGGCTGAAAATCACTCACACTCGTGCGTGTGTAACTATTTTCAAGCGGAATCGATGCATATAGTTTGAGTGTTTTACCCCCTCGAATTAAACTGAGAATAGTGGTCCTATATATGAGTTGGGCAACTTTTGAGGTGCATAAAATATGTCCTCTAGGATCACTCTTCATCACTTTTGGTGGTTAGGACATTGGTTAATTGGTTGGACAACTTAAACTAAAAGTACTAATACTTCTTCAATGGTAGGCTTGGCTTTGCTGTCAACCTTTGTTTTTTTGCATTATTACAGAAACGTGTTTGCAATTAAGAGATTGATGGAATCATAGTAATGAAAAGCAGAGAAAGTTCACCCACCATGACCATTGACCATGCTCTGTTCTCTTGTAAATTCAGGTTTGAATCTTTGCGGTCTGCACCATTTTGTTCTTTTAGAGCATGCAGAGCAGATGGGTCTAAAAGAAAAAGACACACTTGGGCCACTTCATGCTTCAAAGAGCAAACTCTTTTCTTCCCATTTCCCAACCAATATATATATATAAATGTAAGTTAATTAGTGATTAGAGCTAGCAAAACCAAGTACTTAGCACTAATCCACACACCTGGAAGACTTGTTTACTGACTGTTAGTGAATGACCAGAACTTAATGCAGACAAAAAGTTGGTTAAAAAAATAAGAAGAAGAAAAAGACCAGAGTCTAGCTGCTACACCGATCACTGCTTCCCAACTTAGCTATTAGTTAATGGGATGTCTTTAGATTCAAAAAAAAACTGAGGCACATGGGGAGAGGTGTGGGCAGACATCAATATTCACCCCAATAGTGGTCAAACTATGCACGTACAATATTCTAATTTTACACATAAAATACATTAGCATATATATGACGCATTGTTTATTGCCATTAAATTAGGCACCATGATACATATATAGAGATCCATAGACAGCTCAGACGGAAACTTCGTGACGCCACTACTGGAAAGATTCTCCCACTCCTTACTAATTTAATTTATATTGGGCATTTTATAGATGTGAGTTAGGCTGAGTTAGGCCAGTTGATAAGGGCAGTGAGTCTACTCTATTACACTTAAGTTCGAAGCAACCTCTTTCTAAATTAGATTAATTTAGAATAAATTATCGCTTGTATCAAAAATCCATATTGGGCATCTAAGTGAGTACCATGATACAGGTATTACCAAACTAATTAATTAGTTTAATTCGAGGGGGTAAAACACTCAAACTAATTAATTTGAGTCAACAATTAAGAGATAGGGCCTCACATAAAAACTATATACAATGCCCTCACTATAAAATTCTTGTACCAAAAAGAAGAAAGAAAAAAGCAAGTTTCGAAGGAAGTTGAGCTTCGGCAGCTTTACGTGGGTGTGTATATAAAAGTTTACGACCCACCAATGGATTATGGATGGTCCAATGCTTTAGAAAATGTTTTGGTGGATCTTTCTCAAGCAGTGTGGGTAGTGCAATTTCGTAAAAGGCTGCAAAATGAGCATGCGGCATGTCCAATATAATGAAGGAATGAATTGGAAGCTCAAGGAATATCTACCTACCACCACTACTAAGTTAGGATTTTAAGTTGGTTTCTTTAAGGCTACTTTTGGGGGTTAAAGAGCTTGAGACAAAGCCTGCATGTTATGCTATGGGGTTTTTATTTTTTATTTTTATTTTTATTTTTTATATAAGCGATATTGAAAGAGGGAGGAATCGAGCCTAGGACCAGAGGTGCAAGGGGCTAAAATGTGGAGCCAGAAGCACTGCTTTCCCGAAAATTTGAGATGTCAAGGTGGGGTGGGCCTCCAAATGGTTCCGGTCTTGCGTGCGTGGAATAATATGGGCTTTATTTTCTTGAAGTCTACCGACATAACCCTAAACAAATTTAGGAAAATATGCGTATGCTTGGTTTTTATGCTTCTCAAAACCTTTCATAAAAATTTACGAATGCAGTAGAGGATCTGGGAATTCAAACCATAAATGCAGTTCCCTATGGAGAGCTGAAAATGCAGGGGTGATCTTTGGTTCCAGGAATAAATAGTGAAACCATTCTTCAACGAAATGCTCACAGAGCTTCTAAACCAATGATTATCCCCTCTTTCCCTAATAACCAACATAAGACATCTAAAGCAAATGAAGCAATGCTTTTACTATCTAAACTATCAACTCTCACTCACATCACATACCGATGCTCAAATGAATTATACCACAAATCCTTTCCCTAGCATAGGTCAGTAGTAACACAAGCGCATTAATCATTTCCCTCTCTTTTCAACTTCTGACATGTCTAACAAGAGAACGTTTCGTAAACATACGCAGCACGCACGCACGCAGGCACACAGTCCTACACTACATATACATGTTCATGATTTTCTCATATTATAATCCTCTGAGATGAGTGCCAGACTTTGTGCTAGGACCACCAACACAGTGTTTCTTTTCAAACCCAATTCACTCAAAACCAGTAAGAGTTTGCACATCTAACACCAAAATCAATTGACAATGCAGCTGCAATTGCCTCGTCTAAGCCTATCGGAACCATCAGTGGAAAGAAAGATGCAAAAACGAGTAGAATGAAAGTTAAACGCAAACAATGTAATCACACCATGTGTCAAACAACATAAAGTTCAAACTTGCTCCAAAACTATATTCTCAGGACAAAATGTAGTTAAAACCTAGGAATCCTCAGTAGATGGTTGGTTCACACCAACCTTCTCCAACAACTTACTTAAAGATGTAGGTGGACAAACTTGATACTTCACTTTCCCAGAAGGTGAGCGGAAAACCTCAGCCAATTCAAGCTTCTCTGGAGTGAGACTTGTGCTGTCCATGGTTTTACTGAGCACCTTCAGTGCTAATTGAACTCCCTCTTCCCTGGTCATATCATCCTTGTAATCCTGTTTAAGCATCGATTGAGCCGCTTGGTTGTTCGCACCAATCACTGCAGCTTTCCAGCCGGCATAGTTTCCACTAGGGTCACTCATGTAAAGTTGAAAACCAAAATTCTTGTCCCAACCCGCGAACAAAAATGAAACACCAAAGGGCCGGAGACCACCAAACTGTGTGTAGCCCTGCTTAGTATCACAAAGAGATTGAACAAGCTGCTCAACAGGCATTGGTTCTTGGTACGCAAACATATAGCGCTGAGCTTGGACCCGAGCAGTGTTTATCAGGATGTTGGCATCAGACATTATGCCAGCCACAGCACAAGCAACATGGTCATCAATCTTGTACATTTTCTCAGTGGAAGTTGTGGAGTGGAGGAGTTTGGATGTGACTTTCTTCTCACCAACTAAGATAACCCCATCTTTTGACAAAATCCCAATTGCAGTACCCGCATTTCCAATGGCCTCCATTGCATACTCAACTTGATAGAGACGACCCTCAGGGGAAAAGATGGTTGTACGGCTATCATATCTCCTAGACATCTTTGATAATAACTGTGAAGGTTTGTGAAATAATGGTATTAAATTTTATTCTTTTTTTCCTTCTGAGATAAATGGTATTCAATTGATATAAGATGAAACAAGGGAAACCCAGAAATCCAAATACGAACACAGTTGAAAATTCAAAAATGCTTCTACAATCTAACAAAGCCAAGCAGCATAAATTGGGCAGCATACATATCTGCAATGCTGAAACATCACAACTCAGATGCAATAAACATCAACATCCATAATAATCACAAGACGCAAATTAAAAATGAACTTGGTCGAAATTTAGACAATGTAAGCAGCCACATCGCACGAACTAATTGAAAAGACAATCATACAAGAATACGGGTCTTACCAAGTTTCGCTTGCTCTCTCTTGGTTCAGATGCTTGACAAAGTTTACGCCTTTTGTCGCCTACTCAGCTCTCAGCTCCTATTCTAGTATTCTTCTTCTTCCTCCTCAAGAAATAACCAAGGCTTTGTTTGCTCCCGACATCCGGGGCTCCGAGTTAGGGGCCTTTGTAGAAATTGGGTCAAAACTCAGAGGCCGGAAGTATCGGCCTTTTTTTACACGGGTAGCCCAGACGTTGTTGCTTGCTCAGGTAACCCAATAATATTCAATTTTCTATGCTCAACTGGGAGCTTCTATAATGAGGAGATTATGTGAGGAGGTTATTTGAGGAGGCCCATCTCACCATCAAAAGGGGTGTGGACCCCCCAATACACCCCCCCAATGTACTTTGTTTTAAGTTGTTGATGGTGAGATTTCACTTCCTCAAATAACCTCCTCACTCAACCTCCTCATTCTAGCCTTTCCGATGCTCAACTATTTCAGTGAACCGGAGTTAAGTCCAGATATTTGAGGTAAATCTTTTAGCAATTTTCCTTTGGAGTAAAAAATAAAATTAATTGGGCCTTTAGGCCTCGGAACCAATATTTTATCAATCTCATGAATGATTAGCTAATATCAATTATTAATATGAACATCACCAAGCCTTAGCCAAGCCAGCCAATCAAATTATGTTTTGACATCTTTCAGCCTTCACCAATTCCTTTTTGCATGTTACTAATCCGGAATTGAATTAGAGGAAATTGAATTAAGGATGAATTGAATTAAGGAGGAATTTGATTGGGGAGAATTAAATTCTAGATTCATATTGAAGTTGTTTACTAAACCATGTAGATTGAGAGGAGTTAGATTCCATATTCCTATTGAAGTTGTTTACTAAACCACATGGAATTGGGATAGGAGTGGTACTAATTACTCAAATGTCCTCATTGTTGGGTTAAAGTAGATAACAAATTTGAAATTTTGAATATTGTGTGAGGATATAATGGGTAAAAAAAAAAATCCTAATGGGTTCATTCTCTAGGAATTAGAATACCACGTCCCACCAAAGAATTGAATTCCTCTAACATCAGGAATTCAATTCCTTATTTTGTGTGGGCCCCACTTACTTTTCAATTCCTTGATGTGAAATAAACGCAGGAATCCTCCATATGCGGAATTCAATTCCTGATGAGAATTCCAATTCCTGATTAGTAAACACACCACTAAAAGGATACCTAAAGCCTATTTTCCTTGCATATATTTTCTTCTGAGCTTAATTTGTATTGCTAAAGTTTATCTAATGAAAGTATTCTTTTATTAATATATATATATATATATATATATATATATATATATATGAAGAGTATAAAGTCCACATCGGAAACTTGACTAAATAAATTACAACTTATAATAAGTAATTCCACTCCTAATAGCGCTAAAACTTTTTGTGATAACACATCACACCTACTGGTTTTGTAGGTAGTTTTTTTTAGACGAAGGCTTTGTAGGTAGTTAAGGTAGGAAGAATATCGGTGTTGCTACTGGTGGGCCGTTGGCCCGTCTCTCTGAAATTTAACATGGTAGCAAAGCGGGATCCATATCCAGACCCAGACTCCGACCTAAACTATAACCTATGAATCTTCCGTTGCATATAGACCTACACCCAAATGATTAACTCCGATGTAGACTTGGTTGCACTTGTGGCCCACTATGTGGTGGTCCCACATAAGGGAGTGTGTTGAAAAATATAAAGTCCCATATCAAAAACTTAACTAAATAAATTACAACTTATAATAAGTGGTTCCACTCTTAATAGCAACGAGGCCTTTTGTGATAAAACCCTACACCAACTGAGTTTTATATGTGGTTAAGTTAGAAATAATATTGGTGCTGCTAGTGGTGAGCCGCTCGCTCGTCTCTCTTAAATTTAACATATATATCATTTACAGAAGAGAAACAATATCTTTTAAAATGAAAATTTTGGCCTAAAAAAACCAATATATATAGTTTTCATCTTCCCATTCAATCTTATCCAAGTTGAACTTCTTCCCCTTCTTGTTGTGGTAAATCTAGGAAGGAATATATTAGAGGGGTTGTCCTGAGGTTAGATTTGATAGAGATATCTCCACATTTAATCCTAGCCTTTCATCACGAAGTTGTTAATTTCTTTTTATCTTTGCTTTAACAAACTGTACATCTGTCATTTGTACAACTATATTATTACAAGTGTATATAAACAATTCAATGTAATCATTATTCTTTAATGAAATGAGAATACAATTTTAGTTTTCTCACATGGTATCACGAGCCCTAGTATAACGATTTTTCTCTCTCTAGTCTAACAACTTTACTCTCTCTGCAAACTTTCTTGTGATTTTCTTACTTGCCAAACACCTTTCTTCGATCACTTTCTCTCCCCATTTTCACTTTCTCATGGCTCATTCGACCAATTCTAATGCAGCTCCTCTTCCACCTCTCTCTTTTTCCTCTTCACCCAATTTTTCTGCTGATTCACCATTGTCAAACTCTGTGAGCTCGGTGACTGTTCAGAACATCGCTAGTATGGTTCCAATCAAGTTGAAATCTGGAAATTATCTGTTGTGGACAAATCTTTTTCTTCCGGTGCTGCGCAAATTCAAGCTTCTTGGTCTTATTAATGGCACTGAACCTTCTCCCTCAAGCACCATCGTTTCTTCTTCAGGCGCTGTTGTTGCGAATCCACAATTTGATCTCTAGTATGATCGCGATCAAAGCCTCATGATCTAGCTTATTTCAACTCTATCTGATGATCTTTTCTCTCATATTATGGGTATTGAATCTGCTCAAGATTTGTGGAATCTTCTTGAAAGGCATTTTTCTGGAGTTTCTCAAGCCAAAATTCATCAACTACGCTCTCGTCTTCAAAGCATTTCTAAAGGCGACCTCTCAATGGATTCTTATCTTCAATCTGTGAAGGAAACTACAGATGACTTAGCAACTGCTGGTCAACCGTTGTCAGAATCAGGTCTCATTGCCTATGTGCTCAATGGACTCCTGGATGAATATGACTCTTTCATTACTTCAATTGAGACGAGAATTGAACCTGTTACACTCAATGAATTACATGCTCTTCTAGTCAGCTGTGAGACACGATTCTCAAACACAAAACTCGATCCACCTCTGCAGTTGCTACTGAGTCTTTTCATGCTTACGCTGCTACTTCTGTTCTTCTCGCCCAAATTTCAGAGGCGGACGTGGTCGTGGTCGGTTCCATTCCAATTCTGGTTCTCAATTTCATTCTCATAATAATCATTTCACTGGCACCAACAACTCCTCTGGACGAGGCCTTATACCTATGTCATCATCTTCTTTTTCTGGCAACAACTCCAATGGTACCAACTCCACTGGTTTCTTATACAATTCTTCAGGATTCTTTACTAATCACTCCATGACTTGTCAAATTTGTGAGCGCAAGGGTCATTCTGCTCTAACATGTCGCCAAAGGTTGAATCTTTCTTACAATGCTAATGTGGTTCCTGCCAGATTTCAAGCTCCTTCAGGGCACTATGCTCACTTTGCTTCTCAGCCTAAAGATAATCTCTTGCTTGCCAACTCTGGTGCTTCGAATCATGTTACCTCAAATATGAGCAATCTGAGTTACTCCTCTCCATACACAAGATCTGAGACTCTCTGTGCTAAGTTTCATCTACTAAATGTTCTTCATATACCTCAAGTTGCTCATAATTTGCTCTCTGTGCACAAATTTGTTAGTGATAATCATTGTTCCCTAATTTTTGATGGAATTGGTGTATCAATTAAGGACAACGCTACACAGAGGATGCTTTATCAAGGCTCTTGTGAACAAATTTTATATCCCATCTACTATAGCTCATCAGTTAAAGTTTCACCTCTCTCTTCTGGCACATCTCCTACCACTTTCTTAGTTAGTAAGGCTTCTCTTCAAACTTGGCACAAGAAGTTAGGACATCCTCATTTTGCTGCGCTCAAGACTATTGTAAATAGTAATAAACTTCCCTTAGAGGGTTCTAGCTTTTCTAAGCCCCACTGTACTGATTGTATTCTTGGCAAAGCTACCAAGCTTCCTTTTACCCATTCTTCATCTGTAGCCACTACACCTCTAGAGTTGGTGCACTATGATGTTTGGAGACCGATTCCAATTGACTCGTGTATTGGCTATAGATACTATGTACTGTTCTTTGACGATTACACTAAGTACAGCTAGATTTTTCCTCTTAAATTCAAGTCTAATGTTTGCGAGGTTTTCAAAGTTTTTAAGGCTAAAATGGAAAATGTCTTAAATTCCAAGATTAAGTATCTGCGCAGTAACTCAGGTGGTGAATATCTTAATACTAGCTTTCAAACTTTCCTTAACCAACATGGCATTATTCATCAATTTAGTTGTCCTCATACTCCTCAACAAAATCGAAGTGCTAAGAGGAAACACCGACACATAGTTGAACTTGCAAGAACCTTCTTAGATGCCTCTGGAGTACCTCATAAATATTGGGTGGATGCCTTTCTCCCTGCTACTTATCTCATTAATCGCTTGACTCGCACTACTAGTCATATGTCTCTTTGGTAGCTTATCTTTAAAACTCCTCCCAATTATCATAGTCTCAAGGTTTTTGGCTGTGCATGGTTTCTATGGCTACAACCCTATGCTCTATCCAAACTTCATCCTAAAAGTAAACTTTATATTTTTATTGGTTATAGCTTGAATCATTCTGGTTATAGATACTTAGATCTTGTAACAGGGAGGGTTTTCACTTCAAGGCATGTTATTTTTCATGAGGACCACTTCCCTTTTACTGTCTCTTCTTCCTCCCCACAATCTTCTTCATCCTCCACTTTTAAATTTCCTATTGAGCTTACTTTTCCACAATCTTCTCTCCAACCAGGGAGGTATGTACTTTTTTTACCTCTAGTCTCTCCTTCTTCCAACTCATCACAGTTGTAATCCTCTTTGCCTTCACCACCAGCTTCTCCTTTATTCTTTTCTTCCAACTCAATTCAGTTGAACTCCTCTTTGCCTTCACAACATGGTTCTCCTTTACCCTATTCAATTGACTCTTTAATTTCCACCGCTCCACCTCCCCAAAATACTAATTCTATGGTTACACGATTCAAAAATGGCATTACCAAACCAAATGCTCTTTTTGCCACTTGTTATGGCCCAAAAAAGTCACGGGAAGACCAAAGACATTTAAAGCCCAATATAACATATAATGCTGGTCATGCGTTAATCTAGGTTGTATTTTGGGAATTAATTTATTAAATAAATATAAAAATAACGTACTCACTATGCCAAAACCAATAATACATTTTTCCTATGCCGATCACCTACCAAGCTCACATGAACCCAAGTCATGTGGTTTATGGGGCTTGCACAAGGGATTGTGGTGTGGAAGGTTACGGAGGTCCACAAGGCTCACGGAAGCTTTTGGATAATAGATACTTTGGGCTAGCTACTTGGGAGCACCAAAGTCCAAGCTCATTACTTGGAGTTCTCCAATGTGGGTGAGCAAATGAGATATTCTTCAAGCACTCCCTATTACCCACTGGAAACAAGCCAATTTTGACACGTCATTTACCCATAGGAAATAGTCATTTTCCAATGCCTAGCTTTACTTATTGGAAATAAGAATGTCCCTATGCTCCATTTTAACCTTTGGAAATAGACTAGCTCCAACACTTGCTTTTACCTATTGGAAACCAAAGAAAGCATTTTCCTTCTATAAATTGGGAGGCATTGCCCAGGCAAAACCAATACCTCCTGGTTACTGCAAGCCTCTCAGCAACCATGAGAACTCACATTTTTTCAGCTACTGCAAGCATTCCAGTAGCCATCACAGTCATTTCCAAGCCATCAACCTCCATCCTTTGGTTGCTGCAAGCATCCTAACAACCATCGACCAACATCTCTTGGTTGCTCAAGCACCCCAGCAACCATCAGACCATCTTCCTTCCTCCATTCGGCTGCTGCAAGCATTCCAGCAGCCATCCTAGCCATTCCTCAACTATCACAACCATTTCTTCTACTTTCTCACCATTGAAATCCTCTATATTTCCGTATAAAACCTCACTAAGCATAACTCCAAGTTTTTCCTTCCTCCTCATACCCTTCCAAGCTATAAACACTATAGCCTTCAAGCCTCAAGCTTTTCCTTCCATCCTCCTACCTCTAGAACTCATAAATCTCTTTAGAATCATAGTCACAAATACCATAGCCTTCAAAGTCTTAAGCTTTTCTTTCCTCAGCCATGCTCTTTGAAACCCTATTCATTTTAGTGTTATAAGCATACCAACAAACATCACAACCAAACAATCAAACCACCATAGCCATAGTTTCAAACAATAAATTTTCAACACCTAAACTCAAGCATATCAAACACCAAGCCAAGCACAAGCATTCTCATATGCTAAACTTGTGGGTCTTTAGCTCCCACACTCCAAGCTCTCATGCCAAGCTAATATAATCTCATATCAACATTAGTAAGTCATCTTCGACTATCCCGAGCACGACCAAGCAATTGTCAAGTTGTTGGAAATCTACTGAAGTTACTCATCCTTTATCTCCATCTCTCTCTCTCTCTCTCTCTCTCTCTCTCTCTCTCTCTCTCTCTCTCTCTCTCTCTCTCTCTCTCTCTCAAAAGGCTCCATCCCAAATCTAAAACACTCATCCTCTCAAGCTAAGTTGAAACCATAGTCATTACCCTTTTGGTAAGAAAACGCAGACAACGCAAGCTCTTCGTCTAGCTGCCCAAAACACACAAAATCTTAAGCCTTAAAAACCTTTCTTTATTCTCATTTTCTCTTAGCTCACACGCCACAAGCCTTCCATGCCAAGCCTGTAGTATCTTAATTCACAAAAGCAAACTCTCATGCCAAGCCTGTGCAACATCAATGCACCATCCCAAACTCTTCGTTTAGTTGCCAAAACATCAGCACAAAACATGTAGCCGCTGGAAGAAGAACAAAGTACTCCCTTGGGACTTGCTTCTCCCTCGGGATGCTTTGGGCCTAATTCTCGCTAACTCAGAAAAAGGGGCAATGAAAACTTGATTCATCACTTTATGACGGTCCAAGAATTAACAAGCCCGGACGAGCCTTCCGACGGAAAAAGACCCCAACACCACTCAACATCCTATTTCTTCCTCTCTTGATCACCTCTCTCTCTTACCCACCACACCTACTACATATAAACAGGCTGTGAAATCTAAAGTATGGCAAGATGCCGTACAAGCTGAAATTGATGCTTTACTCAAGAACAATACATGGACCTTGGTTCCTCCTTCTTCTCAAAATATTGTTGGCTGCAAATGGGTATATCGAATCAAACATTTAGCTGATGGTTCTGTGGAAAGTTATAAGGCTCGACTGGTTGTGAAAGGATTTCATCAACAAGAGGGTTTGGACTACACTGAAACCTTTAGTCTAGTGGCTAAACCAGTGACCATTAGGCTGTTTCTTTCTTTGGAGTTCAATTTGACTAGTTTTTAAACCAATTAGATGTAAGCAATGCCTTCATGTTTTTTTTTTTTAAAGGAAGATGTTTTTATGGAGCAACCGACATTACAATGCCTCATTATGTCTGCAAGTTGAATAGGTCTCTCTATGGTTTAAAACAAGATCCCCGGGCTTAGTATGAGGAATTGTTTCATTCTTTGCTGCAGTTGGGTTTTCGATCTTCACATGCAGATTCATCTCTTTCCATTAAAAATGATCCTTCTCTTGTTTTTATCCTTGTTTATGTGGATGATATCTTGATCACTGGTCCTTCTTCTCTTGCTTGTCAACAAGTGATTAAATAGCTCAGCTCTCTTTTTCCCGTTAAAGATCTTGGCCCCGTGCATTACTTTTTGGGATTAGAAGTTCATCGCAGCTCTCAAGGTCTTGCTCTATCTCATACAAAATATGCCTATGATCTTCTTCAACGGACTAACTTTCTAGGTGCCAAACCTTGTTCAACACCCTTGGGCTCTTCTAAGTTGGATCTTGATAGTCTAGAGCTTTCTGACCCCACCTTTTATCGTTCTACCGTTAGGGCACTTCAGTATCTTACTTGGACCTGACCTGATTTAGTTTTTGCTGTCAATCAGGTATGTCAACACATGCACAACCCCAGAGAACTCATTTACCTAATGTAAAGAGGATCCTAAGGCATCTTCAAGGCACTCTTCATCTTGGTCTTTGGATTAGAAAGGGTCAGCCACTTCTTCAAGCTTTTTCTAATGCAGATTGGGTAGGTTACCCTGTTGATTGACGTTGTACCAGTGGTCGTTGTATTTTCCTCGGCCCCAATCTTCTCTCTTGGTCTGCAAACTACAGTTACTAGAAGCTCCACTGAAGCTGAGTATCGAAGTGTTTGTTAGAGAAAATCAATAAATGGCTTATATTATAAGATGACAATGATAATATATTATTGAACAACAAACTACAAAATCAATATAAACGTATAAACAAAAGTAAATATAGGAAACTGACTTTTATTGTAGATAGAGGCTTGCGTATTTCGCAATGTCCTGAAGACAGAATTTCGCCTCCTCTCAGTGCTTGAAGTTCAACAGGCGTCTATCTCCCAGGATTCAACTATCTATAATCCAAGGGTCCAGCACCGGATCCTTGAATTCTGGCGAACGGTGATGTGTTTCTCTCCAATACAGTTTGTAATTTTAATGCAATAAGAGATGGATAAAAAGATGATCGTATTATGGCATAGGACTTCTGCTTTTATAACAGACTCGCACCCCTTCAAAATAGCAGTTAACAACAACAGTTATTCGTGTTCAAAATTCAAACAAAAAGATAAGTCTTTTGGTTTAAATCTAACTTCTGCTAAAAGAAATCCGAAAATAAAATAAAAATATTTATATTATTTTCGGGGTATCTGAAGAGACCCCAAGAGCCCCAAGGCTCAAGGCCCAAGTCTTGATTAATTAAATATTATTATTAATCAAGCCCATCATGTAAGCCAACCATCCAAGCCCATCCTACCACCAATTTCTTATTTAATTGGTGTAAAGGTTTCATGCTTATAAAGCATGAGAAACCTTTTGGTTTCTCCAATGTGGGACTACATTTGCTTTCAAACTTCCAACAGTGTTGCCTTGGCTGCTGCTGAATTGGTTTATATAGCTAAATTGTTTAAAGACATTGGCTTCATTCTAGGCACTCCTCCTCTTCTCTGGGTGGACAATCAATCTGCTATTTCTTTGGCTTCTAATCTTGTGTTTCATGCTAGGACTAAACACGTGGAAGTTGATTATCACTTCACACGAGAACTGGTGCAAAATGGTTCTCTTAGACTTCATATGTTTGTTCTTCTAATCAGCTTCCTGACATTTTTACAAAGTCTCTCTTCCTCTCGATTTGTGTATCGTCGATCTAAGCTTTCAGTCTGTGACACTACTTTCAGCTTGAGGGGGGCTGATAGAGATATCTCCACATCTAATCCTAGTCTTTCATCACAGAGTTGTTAATTTTTGTTTAGCTTTACTTTAACAAACTGTACAGCTGTATATAAACAATTCAATGTAATCATTATTGTTTAATGAAATGAAAATACAATTTTAGTTTTCTCGCAAAATATTGAAGGAGAATTAGAAAGTGGAAAGGTCAAAGTAGAGGATTAGTGTCAGGACTTTTTGGGCCTGAGGAGAGAGAGAGAGAGAGAGAGTATTGAAGTTGACAATGAGTAAGAGATTCTTTGATATTAGCAAAACTAACATGACAAAATATGCCAAATGTTGGGATTTTGGGTGATTGATTTTGAAATTAAAATGTTGCGGTGGTGATGTTGTCGAAAATGTTAGGTGAGAAGAACATATCATTTACCTTTCTTTCATTTTCTAGCCATCTCTAAATTGTCTATATATCATGTGAGCCCTAATCTTTTTTTTTCAGAAGAAGATAAATTCCATTAATATCCCAAGAGCATTACATGTAAAACTTGAAAAGAAAAAAAAAAACATTACATGTAAAACGATTGAGTGATGGGGGCCATTGCATTATTCCCCTTTGGATTTATGCATGCAGGAGGAGCTAGTAGGCTTTGGTGTTTATGGGTAGAATGGACATTATTGGACAACCTTAGGTGTGTATATATAGGAAAACGTCCGAAATCCATAATTAAGCTGGGGACGTACGCGGGTGCATGCATGTGGTTGTTGATGTTGATATTTTATTCCCCCCCAAATATTACAAACGAATGCAGACAAAAAATAACTCAAAACCAGTGCACACTCATGTCACGTGCTTCTGCAAACACAAACTAGTAAGCAATTCACAGAGATACGGACATAGCCACAGAGGGGGGAGCAGATCGATGCAAATTATTAAGTTCTTCTTTAAGCTAAAAAACTCAGCACCAAAATAGAACAAAACATTCACATTAATTTCATCAAAATTAACATGACTTAATAATTAATATTACCACAGTATATCGATCTGATACACTATCAGATAAACAAAAACAAAACAACAAATGACAGAAATTGATCCCTCAAGAAGTAGTTTTTACTTCCAAGCTTTCACATGCTATTAATTATTAGCTGACACATATTATGCTAATTAATTAAACCACAGTGACCACTAATTGGGAAATTTAGGACTGTGCTGTGATGATGATCAACTTCAACTATGCAGGGCACTGGAATCCAGAGGGTGGAGTTTTCCCACAGTCAATCAGAACCTGAAGAGCGATGGGGAGGATGATGTTGATGTTGAGAAGCTTAAGCTTGATGGTGGTGCAAAGGCAAATGGCAGCATCCAAGTCCACCAGCCCTTGAAGCACTGGACAGCATGCATCCTTGGCACTGCTGCCAATTCCAATGTGAATGAGGCCACCCAACACATCCACACAACCTCCCAACTTGATAGTGTCGATGGGACACGTGTCCTTTGGTGGTGGTGATGGGGTTGGCACTGGTGGTGGTGGAGGAGGGCATGGTGTCTCAGTGGGTGGAGGCTTAACTGGTACAACTGGGGTAGGTGTTGGTGTTGGTGGGCTTGGTGGTACAACTGGGGTAGGAGTTGGTGTTGGTGGGCTTGGTGGTACAACAGGTGGTGATGGTGGTGGTTTGGGGACATATGGTGGAGGTTGTACAACTGGGGGTTTGGGGACAAACGGTGGGGGTTGTACGACTGGGGGCTTGGGTACATATGGTGGTGGGGGTTGTACGACCGGGGGTTTGGGTACATATGGTGGTGGGGGTTGTACAACTGGGGGTTTGGGGATGAACGGTGGGTGCACAATTGGGGGTTTAGGGATAAAGGGTGGGTGCACAATTGGGGGCTTGGGGATAAAGGGTGGGTGTACAATTGGGGGTCTGGGGTGGGGTGGTGGTTTGACAATAGGAGGCTTGGGGATGAAGGGAGGTCTCACAATAGGTGGTTTTGGGACAGAAGGAGGTTTTGGTATATGGGGAGGATATACAATGGGGGGTTTGGGGCCATGGGGTGGCTTGGGTACGTAGGGTGGATGAGGATGAGGTGGCTTTGATGGTGGCTTGGGAACATAGGGAGGCTTTACATGAGGGGGATGGGGTGGTTTTAATGGTGGCTTGGGAACATAGGGAGGCTTTACATGAGGGGGATGGGGTGGTTTTGATGGTGGTTTGGGAACAGAGGGAGGCTTTACATGAGGGGGATGAGGTGGGTGTTTTGGTGGTTTAGGGATGAAGGGTGGCTTTACATGAGGAGGCTGTTTGGGTGGCAAGTGTGGAGGGTATGTTGGTGGTGGACAGTAGGAGTTAGCAAGAGAAGTGAGCAAACTACCCAAATTCACAATGAGGACTAAGAGCAAAGCCAGGGTATAATTCGCCATGTTCAAAACTCCACAACCCTCAAAAGAGTTGGGTTGTACAAGACTGGATATTGAAACCCAACACCATGCAAAAGCCTTCTTATAGAGATATGGTGAGACAAGTTGTGAGTGAGTATGCACATGAGAGAGAGAGAGAGAGAGAGAGAGAGCAAAAACACAATCCTGTACCTTTCTTTGTGGTACCAACTAAAGATATATAAAACTATTAATCTCTGTGCATAATTAATTAATTTGTCAAATTGACAAGATGCACATTGAATTGAGGTCTCTCCAAACTCCAACTTGATCAGTATCAAATTCACCACAAACAAAATGGAGGAATTGAGTCACTTCCTTCCTTTACATTCAGAACCAAGTAGGGCACTGCAATCACTGACTTAATCTGTAGCCAAAAGTATTCAGCTTTTTTAAGGAGAAAAGGATCAACAAAACGCGGTTTTGTGATAGAGGCAAGTTTTAACATGTAGTGAGAGCCTAGCAAGTGACTATTCAACCCGTGATTGGGGTTTTGATGCCAAGCCACATGTGAGGCTTTCACTAACAACATTTTCTTGCATTAAAAAATTATCTAAGGGGACAAAAGAGGCCTTAGACTTTTTCTACTTAAAGCATATGGGTTTTCTTTTTTTCATTTTTTGGAGGTTTTCTCCCGAATAGACGAGTCCATTAATGCTACAATTTCTTAGTCTAAGAACCATTCCTATATGAATAGACTACTGCAATTGTATTTGAGTGTCGGCTATCTTAATTAATTAATTTTTATAAAAGCGATATTCTATTTCAATCTAATCTAAACTATATAAAGGGAATCCGAATTCGGATTCAGAATAGGAAGCACATTCGTTTTTGCCAATTTAACTAAGTCCATGTGTGCAATTATTTTTAACAATTAAACTACTCGATTTGATGTAGGAATTTTCCTTATACAATTTAACTTGCTTGCTTTGCTGCATGCAATTTCATTTCAAAAAAGTATACGCATGGCCTAGCCATCATGTCTTTCAAATCAACTGCTCATCATAGGGCATCTTTTTAAAACGAGGATATGCTGGTTTCACATGCAGCTACACAAGAATTTCAAGAAATTATTAATCGAACTTAGCATTGTTAGCAAGACATTAGGGCTGTAATTATGTGAAAAGTGATGTTCGCCAAATCAATTATACAGGGAGGATACTGCAAAACAACTCCGTGTGGAACCCATCTACTTGTTCTTTGTTTTTTTTTAGGTCTGAAGTCGATCTACTTGTTCACTCCACGCCATTGAAGTGTAGTCTATCTAAAATGGTAAGGGTGCCCTAGTTTAGGCGAAAGTACTATGTGCAGTGTTTGGGTTTTTCTTTGTTGACAAAAACATTGTACTATCTAAATCATAATATATCATATCTACATTGTTCTGACTATTGAAAAATTAGACAAAGGGGTAATGATTCTTATGCCAAAATCAATTTCAACATCACTTTCTGACCGACAAAATTTTATTTGCTCATATCGAAGCTCGTATTAAATTTTATTAATTTTAACGAAATTAGAACACATCATCTTTCACGTCATTTGGTGAATAAGATTTTTAAGAAATCTTTCGGTGCATCTTCAATATTAAGGCATCGAATAGTGCAAATCATGACATCTTATTTCAATGTTCATTAACAGACCTTCATACAATCAAGGCATCGGATGCAAGTAGGGTGCTAGATTTTTTCCCTTTCACAACCAAATAATATGCGTTAAAACAATTATATGTGGAACACAATAACACCCATTTTAATCATTCAATCTGAAAGGGTATATGCAACAGCTGGCCAAGAGGTATATTCCATGTACACAAAATGTTAACTTTCAACTACATGCCAATATTTATACAGCGAAATTTCCAAATTCCAAATTCCAATTATACATGCAAAAGGGAAATGAAATGTGATGTGATGTACTAGCTGTAGTGTCTGTTTGGATAGAAGGAAAAGAAAAGAAAATTCATTTCTGAGAGAAACCAGAAATTGAGTTTTTCGTCCTTATTATTTTCGAAGTGTCGCAATCAAGTTTTCTTGATCTATTGATGAGTCATCCATTGTACAAGAAATGGCATCCATCAAAACCTGCCACCATTAAAATCCATGCAAATCCATTTGTTAAATTATATGAAGTCACTTGTGCAAATCGACATATAAATTTATAAAGGGAGATAAAGCCGATGTAATATATGTAGGGTCAGGCTAAGACTACTTTGTCCCCAAATCTTTTACCAAATCTAAACCAACACTAATTATTATTGCTCACTACATCAAGTAAGAAAGATAAATACTATTTTTTGTGTGAAGGCATAAACATATCTGTGGATTCTTATTATTTCAGTGGGAGCTTACAGCTTAGCATAATAACCTCACTTCATATAAGAATTATTTCCAATCTGAGGTCTAATTTTTTTTCAAAAAAATGAAAATGGCTTTCTAGGTCCAAATCAAAATGCAACGTGCTGACAGACACGGACTTAGCCAAGTTGGCTAGATTGGATGTGCTCCTCTCACTTTGCACCCGATTTCAAATCCCCCTCCTCATAATTTAGATTAGATCAAAGCAAAACATCGCTTGCATGTATGTCAAAAAAAAAAAAAAAAAAGCAATATGCAGCTGTATGCAGAAGATTTGGTTGAATAATTGCTCAATATAAAATAATAGGTAAAGTACCTTGATTATCTTTTTTCCAACAACCCTGTTCCCTATATCTGTCCATTGTTAATATCATAATCAATCAATTAATTGATTAACATCACCAAATTCTTGATACCTTCAGCAAAGACACGATATTTTCTACCAAACATTTAGTTTGTCGTTTGAAGAAAAAGAAGAAGAAAAAAAAAACCATTTAGTTTGTCAAATCATATCTATATAGTATGCGTGTGTTGTGTATCCAATGCTGCAGCTCAATTAATTTCTTATATCATTTTATTTCTTGGAAGTTGAAACTATATATTATAATTATATAATGACGATTTATATTAAAAACTATATAAGAATGGGCAAAATTTGGACCTACTTGGATCAACTGTAACAATCATGGCAGTCCCTCCAAAATCACAAGTGCCACCAGCGGCCCTGGTGCTCTGCCAGTAGCTGTTGAAGGCGTACGAAGCATGGGACAACAATGTGTCTGGTTTATAGCAGGACCCATTGGGCTGGATTGACTTGCAGTCTGCACCAGACCCACACGCGTAGTCCAGGGCCTCTTGAACTATTGGGCCAGGCACTGCTGGCTTAGCCACACACCACAACGCCCCAGACTGTGGTGGCTTTTTCTGTGGAGGGCCTGATGGTGGAGGGTAAGCTACAGGTGGGGCCAAGGCTGGTGGCCCTGAGACAGGCTTGGGTGGGGGGGATAGAGGATTTTTGGGTGGGCTTGGAATTGTGGTGGGTGGGCCAGGTGGGTGAGGGGTGGGCTCATTTGCAGGTGGTGGTTTTGGGATGGGTGAGCAAGTGGGTGCAAATGATGAAGGGGAGGAGGAAGATGAAGGAGTATTTGGTTGAGGTGGGTTTTGGGAAAATGGTCGATTTGCACAGTATGGAGGAAGAGGGACATTTCCAGGCAAGGGTAGTGGTGCCAGTGAATCAAAGGGTGGGAAAGAGAAGGGAGGGCTTACCTCTAGTGGCTTAACATTTGAGGAAGGCAATGGTAAGTCTAACTCTAAGTGATTTATTGCTTTCAGCTTCTTCTCTAATTCTGTGTCTTGGGATTTTAAGAATTGTGCAAAAATTCTTGCATCTGCTCTAAAACAAAGTCACAGAATAAGTTGTTAAAATTGTTCAAGTAGTGTCTTTGGAAAACCCAAATAAATAAATAAATTGTTGCTTACCACATAAAATGGAGAAAGTTGTGAATGAAATGGAGATGATGGCCAATCTCATGTAAGACATTGTGGGCTGCATCTCTTGAATACCCAATGTGATCAAATCCAAAATACCCAGAAGAAGCTGACTGAAAATTTTGTGCTTAATTAATTCACCCCTCAAGCAAACACTTGGGATAAGTATATATAGGCAGCTGCTTAGGCAGGCCAGAGATGTATGGGAGTGGTACCAAAAGGGGGTGGCCATAAAGGAAAATTATCAACATAGAGAGACTAAAGGAGATTCCTCTGTCACAACTTTGTTGCCTAAGACTCAAAAATAGTGTAAGATATACAACATGCAGAGGATAGAGGTGAGGGAGAGAGAGACTAGAGAGTGTTGGTTTTGGAGAGGTGAACAAGAAACTTTTCTTCCTTTTGCATCTCCCTTTGAATATATTCTTGCTTGGCAGTGGAGAAATATGAACAGTGGAGTTTTCTGCACTTTTATTTTGCTTGCTTTCCACTCAAAGAGAAACAAACTTCCATTCTCTCTCTCTCTGCATATCAGGTTCTACATTTCTCAGGAAGCTATTAACCTGTTACTAAATGGTTCCTTGGGATTAATATTCCAAAATAGTTTAACATCCTTTCCTGCCTTAGCAATCATATTTCACACGCTAATGCATGTTTTTCAGTTTGATGTGGTATGAGTTGAACTTCAATATTACATAACTCTTGGTTCATGCTCATCACTGAACCTGAAACCTAGGAGTTTTTGTTTGGGAATGTAACCAGGAAGGTCAAAATATACCAAACTTGGGAACAAGAGAGCTGCATATATAACACTTTTGCTCATCATTAAAGCTAAATGTGTCGTCGTAGTTTGAGCATATTTCTTACTCTCTATATATTTCATTGCAGACACATAAGACTTTCAGTTTTAACTAACAACAACTAAAAAGCCCACGTGAACTCCTTTGCTAGAATTTGCTGAAAAAGAAATTGTAATCTTCATTAAGCAGGCTTACATAGGTAAATATATTGCGTAGCTCTTATTCTTGTTATTAACTGTTAAATTAAAACCTCCATATCATCCTGTTTTTTTTTTCCTGTTTGGCAGCACCACTTTGCCATCCATAAACTATAACTATTCTCCCTAAGGGAATTTTACTAGGAAATTACCCATTTGGTATGTAAATCATGTTTCATGTTGCCAACGACCCCTTGCCATCTATAACAAGTGAGGCTTGAACTGTTCTTGAATTTAGAAAGCTCCCTTACTTAGCATGTAAGTTATGTTTCAGAGTTCAATTGGAAAAAATTACGCTACCATTGGCAACGGTCCCTTGCCATCTATGACAATCCAGGCTTGAACTTTTGTTGAATTTAGGAAGCAATTTAATTAGCTTCACTACTCAAAATGCAAATTATGTTTTTAAATTTCAAAATTCAAACATTAGGAAGCAATTGAATAAATTATGTGGCCGTTGCAACGGGCCCCTGCCATGTACGATGTCTACCATTTTTATCATCTATGACTTGAAAAGGCATAACAGGGCAATTAAGCTAACTCTAGTATAAATCTGCTCAATTGTTCAAGTTATCCATCTTTGTGCTGCAGACCCTTCCCCAAGGATGCTAATCACTAATAAGGGACCATGTGTCCGCTACATTGCTTGGACTCCACGCTTGAAGGGTTTCTGGAAGCTCAGCTTCATAGGTCATTACAAGTACGAATCAAAGACTGCCTCAGTCGGCTGCATTATGAGATATCACAATGCTGTATTTAAAACTGCCTTTGCGCAACATGTAGGCATGGTCAGCAGCTTTACAAGGGCTCAGTCGACTGCATTCAGCCGGGCCCAAGAATTTGCTAAACGTGAAGGTGTCGATTAACTTGAAATCAAAGGAAATCATCCGTTTGTGTTTCGGATGATGTGGGGCGACGTCACCAGAACTAGCTCTGTGATCAGGGGGCTTGTTAATAAATGCAGATGTGATTTAAGACAGATTAGGAGTGTGAGGCTCCGACATGTCAACATGTATGGAAATTTGGCTGCAAACTTGCTTGCGAGAATTCCTCTGCAGCCTCAACAAGAGAGGTCTTGGTCCGGAAGAAATAAGTGGAATTCTAGTGAGGGATGTGATCGGTCGTTGGATCCCTTTCTCGGACCTATGAGTGAGTCATCATTTGGATGACACAGAAGTGTTGGAGTTGGCTCGACTAAATGAAGGAAAGAAGGAAGCAGCCCAGCGTGCAGGCGCTCGAGCGGATCGCGATTTCCTGTTTCAAAACAGGTCGGTTTTTGGCCTAGTTTTGGGAGGTTTTTTAGTTTCCTATTCCTTGTATGATTGTGCTAAAGGCCTATACATATAAATATGTACTTTAGACTAGGGTTTAGTAGAGGTTCAAGATATACAAACTTAGGGTGAGAGAAAAAGAGATCTAGAGAGAGAGAGAGATCAAAGGGAGTTCTTTATTGTAACCAAAGGGATTTTTCTCATACTAGTGAATTTTCTCGGGGATCACCGGAGAGGACGTAGGCACGACGCCGAACCTCTATAAATTCTTGTGTGTTCTTGTGTGTGTTTGCTTTTGTGGTTTCGTGTGCGATTTATCTTTGCGTAGCTTGTGTTGTGATTGTTGCGTAGTCCATCAACGACAAGGTCTTGGAAGTGTTTTCGCACAACAAGAAGGACTTTGTAGATTTCTTTCTTCAAGGAAAAATCTATTAAGTTGCATTTCTTTTTTTTTTAAGTAGCAGTTTGCACATCTTTTATTTTCAGAAATGAAATATTTTGGATTAGTGATGATTGTGAAGCCTTTGATTTGTCTAATCCCTTCCTTAAAGAATTAAGATGTGTGAACATGTAATTACTAAGAACAAAAGTCATCTGCTTAATCTCACATTTAATTTTCCTTTTCTTCCCTTGTAGTTTAATTGGATTCCCTGACCTTTCCGGTGCTAACCATGACCCCTATCTGTCAAAACCAAGTTCAAATAAGGGAGAATTTTGAAGGAGATATATTGATGACTTTTGGGGGAGTTTTTTCTTAGTAAAATTTTTGTGGTTTTTCTCAATAACCAAGTTACTCTTTTTACCCGATTTGGATTTTTCCCTATTTTGTCTAGAACCAATTACGTTTGATGGTGGAAACAATTACGCTTGATAGTGAAACCAATTACCAAATAGTTCTTAGTCTAGCGGTACTTCTCTTCTCAATATTAAAAGAGAGCCGAAGTTTGAATCCACCTCCCTATAAACCAAAAAATGATTATTCGTGATCGTGAAGCACGGACACTTTCTCAAGACTAGGCGTATGATATGCGAATTTACTTGCTAACTAGGATCTTAACAAAAATGGAAATTTAAAACCCAAAAAAGCAAAAGAAAGATAAAAACAGGTTGGCTGGGGGATTATCTGGGCGTTAATAGAACCAAGCAAGTGGGCCAAATCAATCATATCAGATTATTTTGGGCCCGGCCCGATATATCTAGAAAATATAGGCTTATTTAGCTACATGCCCCCTGTGCTTTCAAACTTATCTCAGATTACCACCTGTGTTTGCAAACATCTCTAAGTACCCCCCAACCTTTTAAAAACCGTCTCACGTTACCCGTTCCGTCAGTTTTTTTGACGTTCCGTTTTCTTCTCCTTCCCCCCCCCCCCCCCAAATTCCAGAACAGCAGCCCCTCCCCTTTGTCACTGTTCATCCGACCAGTTTTTGGGCCGCCATCTTCTCCTCCGACCACCCCAAGCGACGGCTTGGGTATCAAAAGAACCAGCACGTTGTCCTCTACCAGCCTCACATCTCAGCCGCAGCCAACTGCCGTCTGGATCGCTGGAAAAAGCAAGAAATTGGCCAGTTTTTACCCAAAATCTCCATCGCTCGTTCGGGCGATTCCGAGCACCATTTGCTTCGATCCAGGTATGGTTTTTCAACCCTTCGAGCTGTTCTTGCTGCTAGTTGTGTTGGTTATGAGAAATTTATGAGTTTTGGAGGGTAAATAAGCGATGAACAGTAACAAAAGGGAGGGGTTGCTGTACTGGAATTGGGAGGGGGGAAAGAGGAGAAAAAAAAAGAAGAAAAAACGAAGTGGGGCCCAACGTTCGTAACGGAACGTCAAAAAAACTGACGGAATGGGTAACATGAGATGATTTTTAAAAGGTTAGGGGGTACTTTGAGACGTTTGCAAACACAGATGATAATCTGAGATAAGTTTGAAAGCACAGGGGGCATGTAGCTAAATAAGCCGAAAAAATATAATCAGACACATCACGTTTGTTTTTGGCCGTTGCACATCATATTCAGATGTTATTATAGTCAAAAGACTTAAAGAAAACACTGACACCCAAGCCAACGGTAACTTTCTTGTCTCAGTCTTCTCCTTCCCCTTTCTGTCTTCCCCTTTGCTGCTCCAAATTCCAATTTAAACCCCAAAACCAAACTTCACCAACACAAAAGTTCTTAGCTTTACATCACAAATGGCATTAAAAGAAGCAGCTTCACTCACTTCACTGAAACAACAAGAACAACAACAAGAAGAAGAAACAGAGAGGTTCATAGTTTTGAGCAGCACTTGCAAAGTGGTGGAGTATCTGCAGCCAGTGATGTCAAAAGAGCTTCTCTGCAAGTTTCCAGACAAATCTGCTTTCGATTTTGACTACACTCAGAGCTCAATATGGTCCCCTTTGGTCCCTCGAGCTCATGCTCCCATGGATTTGGACTTGGATTTCGATTTCATGACTCCAAGGAAGCTCAATTTCGAGATGGGGTTGAAGTTGGAAAGTCAAAGCAGCATCAAGAAAGTCAGTTCTAGTATTAAGAAGAAGATTTCCACCGCTGGATTTAATATTAGCAGGAGTGCTTTGAAGAACAAGATGATGAAGAGGAAAAAGAAGAAAAGCAAGATGGCATTGGCTTCTGATTTCTCTCCAACTCCTGTTAAGGTTCATTGTAACCCCTTAGCCTCAAAGGTACTGCCTTTGTCATCTGGGTTCTGAGATCTTTCTGTTTTATTTATTTATTTTATATACATGTTTATTGAAAATTTCTTACTTTTTATAAGCTGAAAGAATCTGGGTTAGAGCAGAAGGTTTAGATCACTGAATCTGAGATTACCCATTTGAGATTTTCTCTGAAAATTTTGGATTCTGGGAATTTCAGAAAGATAGATGACAATTTACAAGCTATTTGAAGTAAACTTATGAAATTTTTTGGGGAAAGAGATGAGAATTTAAAGCAACCCATAAGGATGCAGTTGTTAGCATCAAAGTTTTGGGAATTTGTTTTCTGTTTTAGCGCCAATTTTTCTGTTTTGCAGGGGAAAAACTTAGAACTAAAATCAATCTGGTGACTGGATTTCTAACATATGAAGGTTTTGTCATTTGTGTTCAGGTATGGAATAAGGTGCTAAAAGCTGCCTCTAAACATTTCAAGAAAAAGAAGAGAGATCCCATGGACCATGTGAGGCTCTCCAATTATCTGAGAGATGGAAATATTTGAAGGCTTCCCCCATTTATAATTCTTTATTGTTTCATTATTTTGTTAAATTCATTTCATTGTCTTTGTAACCTGCATTCTCATTAACAGCAACAGCAACATTAATATTAGCCTTTGGGTTTAACACATTCCTCCAAAACATTTGTGCCACTTAGAATTTAGAAGGAGATTTAATCGTAGACATGGTTTAGCCAATTTAGTTAGAGTGAATGTACTCTCAACCCTATATCTGAGTTTAAATCCTGCTAAAATATGAATACGGGTTTTCAATATGTTCAGATCTTTTATTCTTCTCCATAAGGAGGTATATATATGAGTTTACAGAGTGCTTTACAAGGAATAATATTCTATCAGTAATTAGGAAAGTAAATCCTAATTATACACAGGTTTGTCAACTAAATAGAATGGGAAAGTAAATCCCTTAATTAATCAAGGAAATAAATCTCCTTGATTAATTAGGAGACTCACGTCAACACTCCTCCTCAAGTTGGTGCATATACATCACCAATGCCCAACTTGGTAAGTGAGTCATAAAACACTCTGCTACAAACAGCTTTGGTTAAGATATCAGCTAATTGATCTTCTGATTTTACAAATGGTAGGCGGATGATTTTCTTCTCAATTTTTTCCTTGATAAAATGTCTATCCACCTCAACATGTTTGGTGCGATCATGTTGAACTGGATTATGGGCAATATCAATAGCTGACTTGTTGTCACAATGCAACTCCATTGGCTTTTCTGGCTTGAAACCCAATTCTGTCAAGAGTCTTCTGATCCATAGCAATTCACACACTCCATGAGCCATTCCTCGATACTCTGCTTCTGCACTAGACCGAGAAACCACATTTTGTTTTTTACTCCGCCAAGTGACTAGATTACCTCCCACGAAGGTGAAGTAGCCTGAAGTAGAGCGTCTGTCAGTAATGGATCCAGCCCAATCAACATCTGTATATCCCACAACTTCAAGATCTCTATTTTTTGAGAACATTAATCCTTTTCCCGGGGCTAACTTTAAATACCTTAAGATTCGATCAACTGCATTCCTATGAGACACATTGGGTGAATGCATAAACTGGCTAACCACACTCACAGCATATGCAATATCTGGTCTTGTGTGGGCCAAGTATATTAACCTTCCAACAAGGCGTTGGTACTGTTCCTTATTGGTTGGTTCTTGATCCATACCTTCGCACAATTTGTGATTCATCTCGATTGGTGTGTCAGCAGGCTTACATCCAAGCAATCCTGTTTCAGTAAGTAGATCTAATACATACTTTCTTTGTGACAGAAATATACCATTTGTGGACCTTGCTACTTCGATTCCAAGGAAGTACTTCAGATCACCTAAATCCTTCATCTCAAATTCCTGAGACAAATACTTCTGCAGTTTCAATTGCTCTCCTATGTCGTTCCCAGTCACAACTATGTCATCTACATAGACAATCAGTGCAGTGATCTTCTTTCCATCACGCTTCAAGAACAAAGTGTGATCCGAATGACTCTGTGTATATCCAAAAAACTTCATGGATTTAGTGAATCTACCAAACCAAGCTCTGGGAGACTGCTTTAATCCATACAATGATTTTTTGAGCTTGCAAACTTGATTCTCCTTGTCACAAGTGAAGTTACATCCTGGTGGTAAATCCATATATACTTCTTCTTCTAGATCTCCATGTAAGAATGCATTCTTTACATCAAACTGATGTAATGGCCAATCGAGATTTGCTGCTAGAGACAGGAGGACCCTGATAGTTTTGATCTTGGCTACTGGAGCAAAGGTTTCTTGGTAGTCTATCCCATATCTCTGTGTGTATCCCTTTGCCACCAATCTGGCTTTATATCTTTCAATAGATCCATCTGCCTTGAGTTTTACAGTATAGATCCACCTGCATCCCACTGTCTTCTTTCCATGAGGTAATGGCACAAGTTCCCATGTGCCGTTCTTCTGGAGAGCAAGCATTTCTTCATTCATGGCTTCTTTCCATTTTTTGTCTTCTAGTGCTTCAGTTACACTATTAGGAACAGGTATGTCGGCTAGCTGCTTCACAAAGTGTACCCGTGACTCAGATAATCTGGTGAGGGATACATAATTGTTGATGGGATATTTCCCCTTTGCATGAAGATCTGCTTCATAGTGAACCGGGGGTTTACCACGGTTCCTTCTTTTTGGAATTTGATATGTAGGCTCTGCGCCTTCTGAAATGCAATCAGTTATTTCATTAATGTTATCAGTTTCAGGTAGAGAAGTTACCTGAATGACGTCCTCAGCAGATGATTGGTGTGGTACTGGAGCTGAAGAATTCTCCGGGGCAGGCACAAACTCTTCAATTCTCTCCTCCTGAGTGTGATGGCTGGAATCGGACTGAAGCGGAAGTATTTCAGGAAAAACTGGGGTGAGCGACCGGTCGGTAGAGTCAGGCGACCGGTCGCTTTCAGGCAGAGTCTCGGGACGTTGCGACGTGCATGGAGACCGGTCGCTAGAGTCATGCGACCAGTCGCTTGCAGGCAGAATCGTTGGCGTGCATGGGGACCGGTCGCTAGAGACATGCGACCGGTCGTTTTCGTCGGGCGACCGGTCGCTAGAAGGATGCGACCGGTCGTTATAAGTCCGAACCGAATCTGGAAAAAGTGCTGAAGTAAAAATTTCAGAATTGTGAGATGAATCCTCCTGTGCATCCTAAAAATAGCTCTCTTGTTCCCGAAACGAAACATCCATAGAAGTATATACTTTTCGACTTGGAGGATGATAACACCGGTAACCTTTCTGATGAGGTGCATTCCCAATGAACACACACTTGTCGGCACGGGGATCTAATTTGCTACGTTGGTGATCATGTAAGTGGACAAAGACCACACAACCAAATATGCGGGGTTCCAGGTTTTTGGTGGGAGGTATTTGGCTATGGTGTTGGAGTGTTTGAAGGGGGGTTCGGAATTGGAGGATACTAGAGGGAATTCGATTGATAAGATACGCCGCAGAGAGTACGGCTTCGCCCCAAAAAGACCGAGGCATATTTGCACCAAAGAGGGATGCACGAACGACTTCCAGTAAGTGTCTATTCTTCCGTTCAGCCACACCATTCTGTTGAGGAGTGGAAGGGCATGAGCGTTGATGGATGATATCGTGAGCTTGGAAGAACTCAGTAAGATCATGGTTAAGAAATTCCCCACCATTGTCAGATCGAAGAACCTGAATTCGGGTATGAAATTGTGTCTCCACCATGTGATAAAACTGTTGAAACTTGGAACTGACTTCCCCTTTAGTTTTGAGAAGGGAAACCCAGGTCATGCGTGTGCAATCATCAATAAAGGTGACAAACCATCGAGCTCCCCCATGAGTGGTAACTTTAGAAGGGCCCCAAACATCAGAATGAACAAGGGAAAAAGGATTTAAACTTTTCGTGGAACTTAAGGAAAAAGGAACACGATGGCTCTTGGCCAGTTCACAAATGTTACACTTAAAACTAGAACTTTCTAAATCTGAAAATAATGAAGGAAATAGCTTCTGTAAATATCCAAACGAAGCATGTCCAAGACGGCGATGCCATAACCATACTTCGGAAGTTTTCTTCTCAACACTCGTCCCCCCAATTTTGAAAGCTTGACTGAGGCTGGCTTCACTGTCAGATGCCAGGTCCAAATAATAGAGTTTGCCCCTCCTAGTACCACAACCAATCGTCTTGCTGCTGAGAATGTCCTGAAAAACACAATGAGTAGGCCAAAAAGTTACGGTGCAATTCAAAGCCGTAGTAATTTGGGCAACAGACAAGAGATTATGATGTAAGGATGGAACAATTAACACAGAATCCAAAGTGAGGGAGTCAGAGAGAGAGAGGGAACCCTCCCCAATCACTGGGGAGGGGGTACCATTGGCATTAGACACCACCGATTGAGAAGGCGGTGTATGAGTGAAAATTTGTCCCGGATCAAAGGTCATGTGATCAGTGGCTCCGGTGTCAATGACCCATGTGTGTTTCTTTGAGGAACTATGCAAAACATAACCTTGGGTACCTGATGTAGCGACAGAGGCGGAAGGGGAGTCGGTGGTTTTGGAAACAATATCCATGGCAGCGGAAGGGTACGAGATTCGTGTTTAGGGTTTCAGATTCGTGTTTAGATTCGTGTTTAGGGATTCGGATATGTGTTTAGGGTTTCAGATTCGTGTTTAGGGATTCGGATATGTGTTTAGGGTTTCGAGATTCAGGATTCAGGATTTAGAGTGTGTTTAGGGTTTCGGGGTTCAGAATTCAGGATTCAGGGATTCAGGATTCAGGATTTAGGATTCAGGATTCAATACGAGGGATTCGGGTTTCAAGGAATTCGATACGAGGATTTAGAGACAACCTAGGATCGATTGCTCTGATACCATGCTAAAATATGAATACGGGTTTTCAATATGTTCAGATCTTTTATTCTTCTCCATAAGGAGGTATATATATGAGTTTACAGAGTGCTTTACAAGGAATAATATTCTATCAGTAATTAGGAAAGTAAATCCTAATTATATTAAAGTTGAATGTGATTTGTACTGAAAAAAGAGAGGGAGAGAGAGAGCGATTTACTCAAGCAAAACATGCATTCATAAAAGTCTGCACTAAAATTGTGACCCTGCACGCTAAATCAATTTGCTTTAATTAAAGCTTGCCAACATAACCTCAATCAAGCTTTCAAATGAAGCAGATGAAGACCCCCCATCACCAACAGCCCTCCTACACACTCCACTCATCTCCTGCACCCTCTTCCTCAGCTCATCATCACCGTCCATCACACACCTCACAGCCCTCTCAATCTCATCAGCCACCACAAAATGATCTCCACCGTTCTTTCTGTAGTCCAATCTCAGCTCCACAGCCAGCCCCAAGTCCCTCACCATCTGAAACGCATTGATCTGCTGCTCCGCATACAGAGGCCAAGTCACAACAGGCACACCATGCCACAGGCTCTCCATTATTGAGTTCCAACCACAGTGTGACACGAAGCAACCCACCGCCCTGTGGGCCAGGACCTCCACCTGTGGGGCCCACCCACATAAAATCCCGACCCCACTGGTCCTCTCCAAGAACCCTTGAGGCAGAAACTCCTCGTGACTTGTGTGCTCCTCTGGCACCACAAACTTGCCCTTGGGCGGGTCTTTGCGTACGGACCACAAGAACCTCTGCTGACTCTGCTCTAAGCCAATAGCAATCTCTCTCAACTGGGCCTCATCAAAGCTTCCAGAGCTCCCAAAGCAGAGGAGAACCACTGATTTTAAAGGCTGATCATCAAGCCACGTCATGATCTTGTCAAATTTTCTCTGATGATCGGACTGCTGCGCAGGATGCTCGCCAATCAGGGGCCCCACTGTGAAAACAGGAGGGGTTTCACCATCCGAAAGTGAACCAACCGCATGGGATTCGAGCTCAAAAAATGTGTTGACGATTATACCCTTCGTTTCCTTGAACCTCCTGGCATGGTTTGCGAAGGAAATGTACCCTTCGCTGCTGAAAGCAAATGAAGGAATTACGCTTGCAGGAACAGGGTTGACATAACTCGGTACCACTGACTCGGAGTCCGATTCTTTAAACACCGTGCCGACTCGGTCGTAGCGGCTCGAAAGGTGGAGCAGGAAGCCGAGAAAGCCAGCACCAGAAGTGAAGAACAGAAATGATGGAACCTTGAGTTCGTTGGCCACGTCGATCATGGTGGTGCAGAACATATCAACCACTAAACCAGAAACAGAGCAACTGGGCAAGACATGGCTGGCTATGGCTTCTCTCACATGGTTCTTGTAGCCCTCTATGTAGACTGTGATGTATTTTTCCACAGACTGTTGAAGAAGCTCAAGTGGGCGGTTCACAGTGGGAAGGTCTATGATTTTGATGTGGCCGTGGGAGGCAGCAAGCGGTTGTGCGCTGGTGTTTGAGATCAGATTAGCAGAGGGTTCAAATGGTGGTTTCATGACGAGGATTGTGATTGAGAATCGATCACAGCCGTCCAATAATCGTTTCGAAAACTCTATTGCTGATACAAGATGGCCAACGGCCGGTGTGGGAACGAAAACCAGCTCTGCTCTCTGCATGTTTTATGCTGCTTTGTTTTCTCACACTGTTTCATTCTTGATGGTGCATGTTTGATATGTACTGAGAGCACTTGAGAGTGGATAAAATTGATGCACGTCTTTCAATTTTATATGGTGTAGGCCAATTATGAGAATAAAAAAAATTCCTTGTCAAAAAACAAAGGAGAGAGAAAAATTCCCAATGATAATGAGGCATGTAATGTAATGAATCTTGGAGGGACCATTGGTCCATTGATTCATCTCATATGATGGTGGAACCCATCTCAAACCCATCACAAGGGAAAGTCATAACTCCAAGTCTGACTTAGCTGCAGGCAAAGAGCAAAGAAAGAATGGACGATGATGTGGTAATGAAGGAGAAAAATAGGAGAAAAATTGAAGAGGGATGTGGTGGAAGCAACTTCATGAAAGTCCAAAAAGCAAAGAAACAAAGCAAGAGGACTTCTTCCTCTCTTGGCATGCGGTAAGCTAACAGGTCCTTGAAATCAAGGACTCAACTCAATGCCATCAGGAAGGGATTTTATAAGCCAATGTTGTTGACTGAAAATCCAAGAAGGCCCACCACGTGATTGCCTTTGGCTTTGAATCAAAATTCAAGGACTCTGCCACCCAAAAAAAGAACAACGAAGAAAGCTTTGCTTTTCTTCAGGCCAGAAACAAATTTATGTGAAATCAATTTCTAGGGCTATGACGCTAAATAAGCAAAGCAAAGCAAACCCAAAAAAGGGTTCTGAAGCAAAGCGAGCTAAAGTCTAAAACAAAAAAAAAGAAAAAGGAAACTGACAGCTTGAATTCAAGGAGATGAGCCATTTTGACTCACCACCAATTAAGGACGCATTTTGCATCTGAAACAAGGCATCTCTTGAGGTCCTCCACACGCTCGGGTCTTTAATCCACAGAGCAAATCTCCAATGCCATCTGCAAAAGTATTAAGAAGCATGAATTCTCTAATCCTATTTGGACGAGTTTGTTTCTCTAATGCTTTGGGAGTTCCAATCCAGCAAAGAGAAAGCAGTTGGTTCAAGTAATTTGCTTGGGTGTCCCAATCAAATTATGGTACACCGTGCACGTGTTTGCGGTAAACACATACTTGTTTTTGTCACCAAGCTGCAAGATGTCAGTTAAATATGAGACCAACAAAGCCACAGGTCTCAAGTTGGCTTAGCAAGCAGATGTCTACCATGAAGACAATAATCCAATTTGTTTACACCATAATGAACGGCCAATTAGAGAGAGACACGTGGACAGGATCAAATCTGGTCAAAGTCGCCTTCGGCACCCAGATTCTGTCAAGATTGCCTTCGGCAATAAGACTACCGATCCCTCCATTAGGTCAACGCCCACTCACAGGACACGTGGCACGCTCACAATCGACGTCTACAGTCCCACATCGAAATTCTACATCAAATGCACACCTCCCAAGGCCTATAAAAGAGGCCAACTACCTCAAAATATAGGTAATCAGAACGTACGGCACACAAGCCTATTGGTCTGTCAGTTGAACCTTTTTATCCCGAACTTACTTAAGCATCGGAGAGCCTACGGCCGGTACCACACCGGTGCCCTAGGTCTTACCGAGCGTTCTCTTATTTTGCAGATCACGCTCCCTACCGAAGCCCTTGAATTACCGAAGGCATAAAGTTACTAAGTTGACCCTCAAAGTCAGAGAACCACTTTTTGGCGTCAACAGTTTGGCGCCGTCTGTGGGAAACGATTAAACAAATCGACCCTTTGTCCCAAGCATATGGGGACCACTGAAAAAACTACGTTCGGAACACGAGAGAGGATACCGTTCGGTATGCCAAGCGGGGTAAGCCCAGCACCATCCCCATATACCCCGGCAACTAATCCACCTGTGCTCCAGCCCGCTGAAAATGCGGAGCTTTTAGCCCAAGTCGTGTCCCTTCGGCAGGACATGGCTAGGCTACAAGAACACAACAACTTCCTCTCGTCCAGAGTGGACGAAACACAGCAGCTGCTGAACCAGCAGCAAACGCAGAACATACAGACCGATCGGTCGTCCGAAAGCTTACAGACTCCCCATCGGCAGAGGAAGGGCAAGAAGGAGGCAAAGGCAACGCCTGCGCCGTCTAAACAGTTGATAGTCCCTGCGCCAAAGAACAGGCCCCACGGGCCGAGCAAGGTCTATTCCGACTGTCGCCATAGACTGCTGGATCGGGAAGTCGAATGACAAACCGAACGGCAAGGATCGCCAATCAGGATCAATGCACACCTAGACGATCCCCGCTTGAGGGGTCTAGGAAGGAAATCTCCTATACGAAGGATACCGGTTCTGGAGTCCACGGCTGAGTCTGACCAAGAGTACGTCCCTTCCACGGATCGGTCGTCATCTTACCGTTCGACAACCCTGACGAAGTTCTCTGAGGTGAACCCTGTCAGGTCCCAGCAGCGATTGGTGCATCAGAATGCGGAAGCGATACCAGACAGGGACCCCGTCATTCGCCTCCTCCTTCAGAGGGTACAGAAGATGGAGGACGATAGGATACGCTCACAGGAGCCAGATTGGGGAAGGCTTCGGCCAGGACCCTTCACCGAGCGCATAAGGCACTTACAGCAAGACAGAGACGTCCAGACCCTACGCATAACCCCTTACACAGGAGTAGAGGAACCCCTGACGCACCTCCACTCTTTCCAATCGGTACTACGACTCTAGGGTCAGACCCCGCTCCTTCAGAATCGGAGACTGGGTTATGCGAGAGGTCTCCCTTGCAACCAAAAACCCAACGGAAGGAACCCTCGGACCTTCCTGGGAAGGACCATATGAAGTCATCGGCATCTTCCGATCCGGTATCTACAGGCTCCGAGGCACGGACGGAAAGACCCTCGGTCACCCGTGGAACGTGGAGCATCTCAAGAGTTATTTCAAGTAAAGCCCCCTAGCCAACGGCAGGGCGAAATTTGTATTTTTGCCAACGGCACTTATATATATAAAACGAGATTATCCAGTTACACCTGTTCGGAATGTTATGGCCTATCGGCACCTTCTCTTTTAAAATTTTTTCGGTAGGGCTCATTATTATTACGAGCCACAGCAACATTGCCTACGGCAATCGAAAGCTACGCCCTATATAGTTACTACCGATTCTAAGAGGCCTTGGTCCATTTCTTTTACAAATTTTGGACAACAGGCATTAAGTACGAGCCAATGGCAGTACAATGCTTCAGAATTACCCACGGTAGGCTCATCACCCTCGGTATCCTAGACTTGCCCACGGCACCGCTATGAACGAAAGGCTATTGGTTCCTTGTCCTTACCGATGCCTACGATACTCGCTCAAAGCGAATAAACAACAAAGTGGCCAACGGCCCGATCGGTAACCATCCTAAACGGTTATTAGCCTATGGCAGTAACAAACATGGATCGGACTAAAAAAAAAAATCAATCAATCAACCAATCAAAACACAGGTTAAACGAAAAGTTACTTGAAATAAAAATGCCCTCGGCATTAAGATGTTCAGAGATTTGGCCAAACGGCAATTTAAAAAAATACATAACGAAATTACAAAGTTATGAAGTAGCTCAGGCCTCGGCAGTCCGATCTCCCTGGTCATTGGCAGTCTCAACCACGGCGTCGACGGTGGCGTCAGGGGGACCCTCGGCATCAGCATCATCGGCATCTTCGGGAGCGTCCTCCCCCTCATACTCCTCGATCATCTCTTCCGTAATGCCTTCCGGTAGAGGAGGGGGATCGGCAGCGAAATTCAGGTTCAGCTTCTGGCCTGGGTTGAACCGCTTAAAACGGTAGATGAGATCCGCTATCTCCGAAGCCACTTCGTTGTCCACCAGAGAGGTGAACTCAGCGGAGGAACGGTAGCCCCTGATTGCTTCGCTAACGGCAGTCTCTATCTCCGCTGCCTTCGACCGCTTCGAAGCCTCGAGCCCCGCTTGCGCAGCCACCTTGGCACCGTCCAGGGTCTCGCGCATCTCGGCAAGCTTCGCCTCGTGCGCTTGGATCTGCCGTTCGGCAGCGCGCATATCCTCCACGAGATTGGCGTGGTCCTGGAGAGCCTTCGCAGCATCGGCAACCTTGGAGCGGCCGTCCTCGTACAGCCTCTTGGCACGTTCGGCAGCCGTGATAGCCCTCTTCATGCATAGCCACATGTCCATTGACGCCTGAAAAGGTAAAACCGTTGGTTAGTACCGAACAAAAATGACAACAACGATCAATAGGGGTTGGAAGGTTACCGTGGCCTGCAGACGGAAGGCACACCCCGCCTCTTCCCGAAGAGCCTTCTTCGGTAGCTCGTCGATTTCAGACAAGTCCATCTGCGAGCCCACGATCATGTGGTTCGCAAACTGGACCGTCTTCGAAGGACACGCCAGCGTCACTGCCTCGGTAGGCCCACCCTCGTCCTCGGCCGCAAAGATGGCCCTCGGAGGATCGGTAAGCCGTAATCTTTTGGGGGTGGAGGCGGCATCCAGATCTAACATCATTGGCCGCTTCCCAGATGCCTTGGAGGAAGCGGCATCGGCAGCCACGCCCGGAATGAGTACCGACTCATCAACCGGCAGCATTCTGCTCACGGGTTCGGCATGGCACTGCCTCTGTCGTTCGGCAAGGGGCTGCACCTCGAGGTCTGCCTCCGAGACCCGTTCGGCAGAAGCCTCTTGATGCTTCTTCTGTTTCTTCCCCTTTGCAATCACCCCAAGGCGTCACTTGGAGGTCTTAGACATTTTCTTCACTTTCGCAGTCTTCCTGGCCTCAGACACTACATGAACGGAAAGGAAAAGTTAGCCGAAGGAATTTAAAAATTAAAAAAAAAAAAAAAACAAGGAAGAGAAAAAAGAAAAAAGAAAATCTCTAAGTGAACTTACTCTCGGCAGGGTTAGCAAGGCGGGCTTTGATGAGGTTCTCGGTGAAGAGGAACTGTGAGTATTCCCTGTCACCGGCAGGAACTTTCAACCTCACTTGGTGAATCTGCCGAAGCTCCGATTGGGTTGCCGTTGGTTGTTTCAGTTTGCCTGCAAAGATAACGAAATCAGGTTAGTCCACTGAACAAAAGACAAAAGACCTACCGATCGGCATGATGGAGACCTACCGGCAATTTGGAAGGTAGTAAGGATGTGAAAGCGTACGGGGACTCCCGAGGGCGATTCCCAATCGCCAGAGAGTAGCACCCGCCGATTCCTCCAGGACTTCTGAGAAGTCGGCACGGCATTCAGAAAATGGCCCCTTTAGGAAGCCTTGAGACAGTTCGCCTGAACCCAGCCACCATGATCTGTACTCTTGGACTTGGTGATGCTGTACAGGTGGGAGAACTGCTCGTATGAAGGCCCCTCCTCACCGGCAAGTCCGAATGCCGTTACTACCCCCATCAGAACGGCCCAAAAGTTCGGATTGAACTGCCCAGGAGCATACCCAATTTGGGCCAGGATCCTTTGAATTGGAGGCTACAACGGCAGCCTAACGCCCTGCTGAAGGACGTCGGTGAAGATTGCAACCTCACCATCCTTGGGGTTGCTCAGGGATTTGGTAGGGCCTGGGATCCTCATCCCTACCGAATGAGGAATCATGTATTCCGCCCTGATCTTTGCCAGCTCTCGGTAGGTCAGCTTGTTGGGCGGCAGGTAGTCTACATCAAAGAGCTGCTCCTTCGCTACCCCCATCGGCACCCTTGGGTTCCCGTTGCTCACTATTGTCACCCTCGGCATGGAAATTGGCTCGGAAGACTCTCCACGACCAGAAGTGGAGGCCTCAGGGCTGCAACTAGAAGATGCCTCCGGCATCCGAGCTTCCCCTTCTCGAGGATCGGAAGACAGGTTCGGCCCCACTTGCCGACCGTCACTATAAACGACCGCCAACGGTAAGGGCTGACTGGTCATAAGCCCCTTACCGATGCCATGAGTAGGCGCAGGTCTAACCCTCTCGCCAACAACCTCAACCTCAGAATCGCTACCACTCTCGGTATCTTGGCCCGTCTCCTCACTCTCGGTATCCCTTCCCCTATCTGGGGACTCATTCTCGAACGCGTTGGGCTCGCTCTCGAATCCTGATTCGCTATCAGACATCTACAAAAAAACAACGGAAGGAAATTAAGGGCCATGCAGATAGCTATCCTACCGATGCCTACGTCTCTACTTATGGCAACTAGACTACTGAACCACACCCCACTTGCATAAAGTTCTAGTCTAGTTCAAACCATGGAAGGACGTACGCATAAACGTAAGGAAAGGAAGTAAGAGATTACCGAACGGTACCTTGTGAGAACTGGGGTGTAAGGACGAGAATCACTTCGCCTTCCGAATGGTTAAGCTGGAAATCGCCTGTGTTACCGTTTTCTCTCGCCGGAAATCGCCTGTGTTAACGTTTGCTCTCGCCGGAAATCGCCTGGACAGAGCTCTCGCCTCACTCACAAATGCAAAGTGAAACTGGCCTCAGAGACCCCTTCTATTTATATGGCGAAAGACGCAATGGTACGCCTCGAGAAACCAAACGGAGCATTAATGGCGCCGCTTCGCGTGATTTGACACACCACGTGTCGTGCGTTGAGTGGCACCTCGGATAGCACGCTGGGTGCAGAAGACGAAGCGTCGCTATGTCCCATCACTGCCCCTCTCTACGTAAAGGATGCAAGAGAAAAGATCAAACTCGCCCAAGTCAATGAACAATCGGCAATCCTCTCTCGGAACTCAGTCAACGCACCAAAGGCTGCCGAACGGTAATCCTCCCAGTGGCGACCCTTGAGCTCCTCGACAGATTTCCTGGGAGAATCGACACTGGGACAAGGCCCCAGCGTGCCCCCCTTGACAGCCTACCGAACGGTAGGGCGACTTTAGCGGCCATCGAAGAACGAACAAGTCCCCAGTCGAGAAATCTCGCCTGAGAACTTGGGGGACTCCTGTTTACACCATAATGAACGGCCAATTAGAGAGAGACACGTGGACAGGATCAAATCTGGTCAAAGTCGCCTTCGGCACCCAGATTCTGTCAAGATTGCCTTCGGCAATAAGACTACCGATCCCTCCATTAGGGCAACGCCCACTCCCAGGACACGTGGCACGCTCACAATCGACGTCTACAGTCCCACATCGAAATTCTACATCAAATGCACACCTCTCAAGGCCTATAAAAGAGGCCAACTACCCCAAAATAGAGGTAATCAGAACGTACGGCACACAAGCCTATTGGTCTGTCAGTTGAACCTTTTTATCCCGAACTTACTTAAGCATCGGAGAGCCTACGGCCGGTACCACACCGGTGCCCTAGGTCTTACCGAGCGTTCTCTTATTTTGCAGATCACGCTCCCTACCGAAGCCCTTGAATTACCGAAGGCATAAAGTTACTAAGTTGACCCTCAAAGTCAAAGAACCACTTTTTGGCTTCAACACAATTTGAAATTAATTGGGACCAGTTAAAAGCCAACGTGCATCTTTCTCTCAACATGAGACAGGCTCAAGCCGATATTCCAAGACTCGACGGCCTCAAATACAATGGACTCGTTCATTACAAGCCTCAAGTCTAATGAACTTGTCCATTAAAAATTCAGTTGACAAACAATTGGTGCAAAGTTCCAAGTCCGCAAATTATGGATTAATGGGCTTAAATTCCAGACATGCCCATTAATTCCCAATTTGTCAATTGAAGACTCAAGTGGTACAAAACCACGCCAAATCCCAAGTGGTACAAAACCACCCAAAATCCCTAGTCCAAATCCCAAGTGGTACAAAACCACCCGAAATCCCAAGTGGTACAAAACCATGCCAAAACCCCAAGTGGTGAAAAACCATGTCACAAGTCCAAGTGGTACAAAACCATGCAAATTAAACAATCTTTTTAGAACTACGTTGGTTTGATCCCGTCAAGAGTACGTAGACAATCTAGCATCCTACTAGACACAATCACAACAAAATATGAATCACTATTGGTTACATCAACCAAATTCCCCCAAATCAAATCTCTATCTCTCCAGACAAATCAATTTGGAACTACGTCAGTTTGATCCCGTCAAGGGTATGTAGGCGGTCTAGCATCCCACTAGATGCAACCGCAACCTAATTTGAATCCCTGGTTTATTATAACCAAATTCGCCCAAATACTTTCCCAAATCCAAATGTCAATTGTAGAAAATTAGTGGGTTCATCAAAATTGCTCATTATTTTTCTTGGACATTGACAATAAGAAAAATGGTAAAAAAACCATCTAATTTTTCTCATGGGTCATCTACCCACAAAAATTTCAATGAGATTAAATTCAAATATCTCAAACACATATTCTCAATTAGTAGGCCACACTTACCCATTAATTTTCAATTTTCTCATGAGTCATTTACCAATGAAAATCTTAAAATCTCCAAATTGTTTGAAAATCACAAATTCTAAATTAGCGGGCCACACTTACCTATTAATTTCTAAATTTTGAACTATGTTCGTTTGATCCCTTCGAAAGGGTACATACAGTGGCGGATCCACAGAGGTGCAAGGAGGTGCGGCTACACCTCCTCTCGCCGAAAAACGCTTTGAAAGTGGCAGATTTTGCCCCTTTTGCTCTGCCTGAAGGTGTTGGTTGCACTAAGAAGAACCTGATGGGTGAGGAAGAAGATGATTTCTAAACCCTTTCTTTTTCTTAAACGACGTCGTTGGGTTCACCTTTGGGTTTTAATAAAAGTGTGTGTTTTGATTGTTATTTTAACACCTTTTTTTGTCTTTTCCTTTTTCCAAATCTATTTCTCCTTCCTCCAAATACAATCACACTAAACCCCAAATTCTTTTTTTCTCAACCGCATGTATCTCTAGCCGTAACCCTCCTGTCAATTTAGGAATCATCCTACTCCGTTATAATATTAGGTTTTGAAATTGATTATTATATTTATTACTTATATTTAATTGAATATGAAGCTTTAATCAGATTTATTGATTTAGTTTCATTATATTTTATTATTTATAATTTTTCTTCACAAAAAGCTTTTTAGGCCTCATCTTACGAGATCAAAGTTACTTAGCATCTACACCTTGCCTTTCAAAACTCTGTTATTATTTAAATTCCAAGGGTAATTGGTTATCTGATTTATTTTAATTTTTTTTTAAAGTCTTTTAAATATTGCCTCTCTCCTGAAAAATTTCTGATTCCGCCACTAGGTATGTAGGCAATCAATCCACTTTGAACTACGAGTGGCTTGATTTCCGCAAGGAATATGTAGGCACCCTGAATTCGACTTAGAGGCAGCCGCAAAATCAAAGACATACGTTATGTTTCTTTATGATCGAATCAAAGGGTGTTACCTAAGGTTTGTAATTAAGAGACACCGCGTCTCAAATGGGTTGAACTTAAAAAAATAAAACCCCATTATTTATTTAATTGTGATTAAATTATGTTGGAAGGTTCACATTTTTCTTCAACAACAACACGTTACATTGATTCCGAACTCAATTTAATCACATGCACGAAATACCTTGGAGTTATTAGTAGTGAAACCCCGTATGTATTTCATTTTTCGAAGTTTTGACGTGATACTTCACATTCTTCCTACTTATCCATCGCGGTGTCTTGTTAATTAGATGATTGGTTTGGTTGTGTGGTGTTGCTTAATTCATTGCATTCATCAAGTGCAAGTAGCTTGGGTTCACATTACAGAGGCCTGCCCCAAGTCCCTCAGTATCTGAAACGCATTGATCTGCTCCTCCGCATACAGAGGCCAAGTCACAACAGGCACACTATGCCACAATCTCTCCATTATTGAGTTCCAACCACAGTGTGACACGAAGTAACCTACCGCCCTGTGGGCCAGGACCTCCACCGGTGGGGCCCACCCACATAAAACCCCGAACCCTTGAGGCAGAAACTCCTCGTGAGTTGTGTACTCCTCTGGCACCACAAACTTGTCATAGGGCCCCACTGTGTAAACAGGAGGGGTTTCACCATCCGAAAGTGAACCAACCGGATGGGATTCGGGATCAACAAATGTGTTGACGATTATACCCTTCGTTTCCTTGAACCTCCTGGCATGGTTTGCTCAGGAAATGTGTACCCTTCGCTGCTGAAAGCAAATGAAGGAATTACGCTTGCGGGAACAGGGTTGTCAGGACTCGGTGCCTTTTATCAATAACAAACCCACATGCCCAACTTGACCAACAAATAATATTTTAATGAAGTATAGCCTTGCCTTTTTAGGATGTATCGCAGGATGAATTAATGAGCCATTGTGTTGTAAAGTACATGTGGTCATATTTTCTTGTAACCAAAAAAAGAAAAGAAAAAGAAAGTACAGGTTGGGGAATCTAGAAACCACAATTAAATGCATTCTCAAATAGCCAAATATTACAACATCTCAGAGAGGTAGTACATGATCTACCACTCTAGTTATTATGTTGCTGCAGTGCAGGTGTACAACTTATTGTTCAACAGAAAACACAAACTAACTTAACTCGAACTAAGTCCATAATATAAATAAGATAAAGAGGCCATGGAATGGAAACTCTGGATCCAGATGATGGAGGGATCAAGGGGTGTAGGGCGTTGGAATAAGATACAGAGGAGTTTTCTTATGGACTGTGAGTCCGAACACTTCGGTCATGTTCAATGTTTCAGCCAATTTACTACCGCCACTAGGCAACTTCCAATCGAACCAAAACAGTAGGTTGGCAAGCACATATTCAGCTGAAGCAACCGCAAAGGCGAGTCCGGGGCACACCCTTCTTCCACCACCAAACGGGAGGAGTTCGAACTCTTGACCTACCAAACCGATGGAGTTCTCCTCAAACCTCTCTGGCCTAAACTCTTCTGGCTTGTCCCAGACTCTGGGGTCTGTTTGTATTGCGAATGCATTCACAAACACTTGTGTTTTCGCAGGGATGTCGTAACCTCCCAATTTTACATCTGCAGTTGTTTCACGAGGAAGTAAAAGAGGAGCTGGAGGATGAAGCCTTAGATTTTCTGTGATTACACATGACAAGTACTTCATTTCCTTGATGTCACTCTCGTCTACATATCCCCTTTTCCCCGCCACTCTTCTTACCTCTTCTTGGACTTTCTTCATCACTCGTGGATTTTGCGAAAGCTCAGACATTAACCATAGCATTGATGTCCAACTAGTATCACTTCCCCCCACAAACATGTCCTAAATCATGAAATTAACAAGCCAAATCAATCTTCATCCATATATATTTTTATTAGAAAATTAGACGTAAAACCATAAGTATTAGGGTTTATCAATGTGTGCGTGTGTGCGTGTGTGCGCGTATGCTCGTCCATTTTCAAGTAAGTGAATGAGTATAATGTGAGTATAGTAAGCTAGGGAGGGGGGGATATAGACCTGCATAAGTGCTTTGACATTGAACTCAAAGTCGAGCGAGCCATCCTTTTCAAGGTCGATGAGTAAATCCACAATATCCTTCTTACGAGGCTTACCGTCTTTCTGCGCTGCTTTATGTTCGTCAATCAACTTATCATAAAATCCATCAAATTCACGTCGAATTGATTTCAAACGTGCAATGTAGCCTCTGGCACGGTCAACCCATTTCAAAGAAGGGTAGAAATCTCCAAAGCTGAAAGTCATCATCTGAACCATCAACTCTTTTATGACCTTTTCAAACCAATTGTCTTCTTTGTCCTCAAACTTCTGTCCAAGAACGCACCTGCAGATGATGTTGTTGGAGGTTGACACCAGCAGCGGCCCCAGATTGATGGGAGCCCCGTTTGTGCTGGCGGAGGCTTTGCGAATCTTGCTGACCAGCTCTGCACATTCTTCCACCCTTGCGTACTGAAACTGCTGCACTCTTTTCAGGCTCAGAAGCTCGAGAACAACAACTTTTCGAGCTTTTCTCCAGTACTCCCCGTAAGGAGCAAACGCAACGTTATAGCCGTCGAAGAACAATATAGTTGCAGCTGTAGTTTGAGGCCGGCCGGAGAAACCAATGTCTTGGTTCTTCATCATGTCCTTGGCCAGTTCTGCAGATGAAACTACCAGCGTTGGAAGTTTGCCAAAGTGCATGAGCATTATATCGCCATACTTCTTCGACAGATCACGAAGAGAGCGGTGTGGGAATTTGCCTAGTTGGTGAAGGTTCCCAATCAGAGGCAGCGTTGGTGGGGAAGGTGGCAGTTTGTAGTTTTTCCCACTTGAAGATGATCTTGTAAGTGAAAACAAAATGTATGCAGAAAGCAAGAGAAGAGGAAGCAGGAAAATATTGCTCTGAAGCTGTTGCCACATTTCAATGAAAAGTGATAACGCAGCCATTGTTCTACTTGTCGCCTTTTGCTTTTGGCTGCTCACATGAAATTAATATCTTCATCTTTATATAGAGAAGCTGCAATTCAAACTTGCACGCGCCTACACGTTAGTTGTGATCAACTTGTGAATTATTTAATTCTGTACAATTATTATTGAGAGAAGTTGTTGGGAAATTACATAATGCATTAATTGAGCCATTTTTATAAAATAAGGTGTCTTCCAAGGTTAGGTTTTAGCCTAGTTTCTTGTATATTTGTCTTTTTTATTTTTATTTAGTAAAGGTTGTTACGTGCTTCAATTTTTTTTTATTTTTTTATTTTATACAAACGATATTGATGAAGGGTTTTCTCACAAACATATTGTTAATATATCATGGGAATTCGAACATGAGACCATTGATCTGCAAGTCAATATCATTTTCCACTGGGTTAGATCTTCCTAAACCCTATAATAATAATACTCTATTTGCCAGCTCCTATTTATCATGCTTATCTGTTGGCTTATGTGCTTCATATCTTGATTGCATAAAGGGATTTTTTTTATTATACGAAATAAGATAATTTTTTGTTTTAAGGGCTCGTTTGGTACACATGATTGGCTTGGACTGGCTTGAACTAAATTTAGTACCATGTTTGTTTTATCTAATTCTAGTCTTAGATGGGATTGCTAATACCGGGGCCCGCCAAAAACACCTCCTTAGGAGGGGGCTACTAATCCCATGTGAAAAGGGAGGATTAGCTAGTCCCAATTCTCACTAATGTATAAAATGCATATATATATTGCAAAATTAATAACATATATTATTATTATTAAACTTACTTGCACATATACTATAATGTACATATATACATGTATATACACATAAATATATCATATATGTATATACACATATATACATATATAATATATATAATATACATATACATATATACATGTATATTATAATATACCCATATACACATATACATATTAATGTTATAATAATAGCATACATGTATATATGAAATATATATAATATATTATAATACATATATATATATATATATATATATATATATATATATATATATATATATATATATATATATATATATACAGAGAGCTTCCATTGAGGGATCCCTCAAATAAGCTTATTTGAGGGACACCCCTTGTAGGCCTCACTCCGGATTGTATTTCACTAATCCAAACCGTCTATTTTGTAGATACTCATTCAAAGATCATCTCTACAAAAAATCACTTGAATCTGATATCATTTGACCACTCAATTGTGTTATTGAAATTTGAGTACTTTCTTGATGCACTGTTGTTCGTTGATTTTGTAGGACACAATTGGATATCGAAACGGTTTCCGATTTGTTTAATTTTTTGTAAGGATGATCTATGAATAAAGACCTAAAAAATAGATTGTTTGGATTATTGAAAAAAAAATTGTAGGGTACCCTAAAGGGCGTCCCTCAAATAAAATTATTTGAGGGATCCCTCAATAGAAGGGGACTGTATATATATATATATATATATATATATATATATATATATATATATATATATATATATATATATATATATATACGTATATATACATATATGTGTATATATATTATACCCATGTATGTATTATAGTATACATATACACACATATATACACATATACATTATATATGTATTATATATATTGTAATATACATATATACATGTATATACATGTATATATATATATATTATAAAATACATATATATATGTATGTATTATACCCATGTATATATTATAATATACATATATACACCTATATACACATATATTATATACGTATAATGTATGTATATATTATATATATATATAATATACATATATACATGGGTATAATACATACATACATATATATATATATATATATATATATATATATATATACACATGTATATACATGTATGTGTACATATATATACATACATATGTTTATATTATTTATAATATACATATATACATGTATATACACATACATGTCACATATATTATAAAATACATACATACACATACATAATACATGTATTTATACATATATACATATAGATAGTTTTGAAAAAGAAAAAAAAAATCTAGTCCTAGTCCAAGCATACACCAAACGCAGGATAAATGTTATCCAACTTAGACCAAGCCAAGTCAAGCCAAGACAGTCCCTAAGCATAGTCCATGTCAAGATAGTCCCGTGTACCAAACGAGCCCTAAAAATCTTGCTATTTTTTCTCGTACGTACCTTTCTTTGTGGTACCAACTAAAGATATATAAAACTATTAATCTCTGTGCATAGTTAATTAATTTGTCAAATTGTCAAGATGCACATTGATTTGAGGTCTCTCCAAACATCCAAACTCCAACTTGATCAGTATCAAATTCACCACAAACAAAAGGGAGGAATTGAGTCACTTCCTTCCTTTACATTCAGACCCAAGCAGTGGCGGTTCTAGGATTCAAATATCGGCTGGGCAAAACTTACATACTAAACTCGATGGTATAAGTGAATTTCATTAATAAACCTAAAAAGATACACCTAATTAGGGGACGTAATGAGCTTTACTTTCAAATGCATCTCTATCTATAAATAAAAGTTAAACAAATACAAAAACTAAAACTAGACGACGTAATCCTAAATCACGTTAAAAAAAAAATTCTCATAATATCATCAATGCATTTAATCAAATATCTCAACAATACCACAAATAAATCAAACATCTCAACCGAATTCCTAAAATCAAAGCCCTAATTTGATTTCAACAAAATTTCCAAATTATAATTCATTCCTAATTTAACCTAGAATACTCAATTTCAAATTAAAGATGCATATGATAACTAAAAAAGAGAGAATTAGAAGAATAATTGTTGCAAAGAATAGAGAAAAACAAGAAAATAGGAAGAAGAAGAAAATAACTGCGGTGGAAAAGAAAAAAATAAAAATAAGAGAGAAAAGAGATGAGGAGGAGAGAAAGGGAAGAGAGAGAAGAGTGAACTTGAGAGGAAGAATAAAAAATAGGGAAAAAAAGGGAAAAGAGAGAAGAAAAAAAGAGAGTCGAGAAAAAGTGAGCTGAGGGCGTTTTTAAAGAAAAAGTAATATATCCACTCAAGAGAAAAATGTAGCTACAATTTCTTTGTCTAAGAACCATTCCTAAAAAGAGAGGGAGAGATGGAAAGTGACGGAAGGAAGAAGAAGATGTTTCTTTGTCTAAGAACCATTCCTAAAAAGAGAGGGAGAGATGGAAAGTGACGGAAGGAAGAAGAAGATGGGAAAAAAATAAAAAAATGAAGGGGTTGGGAGAGATGAGATAAGTGGAGAACAAAAATTACAAAAGAAAGAAAAAGAGGGGTTGGTTTGGGCGCATCTTCAGATGCAAGTGCATGCTCTCACATTTTTTATTTATAATATTTATTATTTAGAGTAACTATTACTTCTTATATAGAGGGAAGGGAAAAGAGCCTTGGTTAGTGAGAAAGATTCCATCCATATATTTTTATTAAATTACCATTGTAAATATTTTATTATGGGAAAGATTATCCTCTTATATTTTATTACATTATTACTATTTATGTGTCAACTACAACAAAATTTATTATATTTAAATCATTAGACACAAATAATGGTGACTAATTTGGTTAAAAGCGTTGACCTCCCATAATTGTCACCAAAATAAATTAGTTACTTTAAAAAATGTGACTATTGCTTACTTTTTTTTTTTTAAGTGAATTGTATTTGAGTGTCGGCTATCTTAATTTATTATTTTTTTTATATAAGCGATATTTTACTTTAATTTAATCTATACTATAAGAACATGGATTTGAACTCGGGTGCAGAGTGAGGAGCACATTCGTTTTAGCCAACTTGACTAAGTTCATATGTACAATTATTTTTTACAATTAAACTACTCAATTTGATGTAGGAATTTTCCTTATACAATTAAATTGCTTGCTTTGCTGCATGTAATTTCATTTCAAAAAAGTATATGCATGGCCTAGCTAAAATTTTGAAGATACTTTTTAAATGAGTCGAGCCAGTAGGATGAAACTAAAAGAGTTCTGCATCACGAACTATGTACCGCGCACATCACTTAGATGGGCTATAGAAAGTAAGTCATAAAAGATTCCCAACATATCATAGGATTCCCTTTCTTGAAAATCCGCACTTTTCCAAACCCAAAAAATAGACGGAATTCTAGGATTCCTCCTTGGGGCAAATACTTTACATATTCGGCTGTCATTAATCATTTGGAGATAGTATTTCAGTACTATACGTATGCATATAGGGTTATCCTTCATCCTTTCAGAAGTTTCGATGTAAGGATAATGACACAATCAATAATTCGATTCATTTTCAATTAGGCCTTGCTCTAGCCTCTTTGGGGGTTATTACGTCCTTGGTCGCTCAGAAGGTAATTTCAATGTGGTCGATTTCCCTTCTTTTGCAACCAATTTCGTTTCAGCACCTGCTGCTCTAGCTAATTGTCCACATTTTCCTTTCCAAGTGTGATTTCTATGTTATGTATGGCTATGCCTAAGGGCATATCGGTTGAAGTAGATTCTTCTTTTTGTTCTACCAATTGGGTCCCTCCCTTCACCACCCCCATGGAGATTGTCTACAGGGTTCATAACTACTCATCTTACTACAGGACACTTACCTAGCCAACATCTAGATTCACTTTTCTAGTTCACCCCAACATTCCCCACTTGTCTGACTGTTGTTGAGCAGTTTTTGGATATCAAACAAACCTCACTGATCCAATTTGAGTACCTCTACATTATAGACCTCAACAGAAAACTGAAGAGTAACGGCAGCAAGTGATTGAGTTTAGTAGTTCCTCATATAAAATTATTGACTTTAGAGATATAGTAATATGGAGAAGACAAAACTGTTTCAAGCACCTATAGAATCAGAAGCGCCCCTTGTTTCAAGGGTATATTTTTGCTTACCACTTTAACCCAAGGTGTACCTTCACCACCCTTCTCAACACTTGACACGTGTCCCTTGGCATAACCATAGTTAACTCTTTACTTTGTATTTATACAGCCATTGTTATGTCAATAGACATGTGTCAAATGTTGAGAAATGTGAAGATACACCTTGGATTAAAGTGGTGAGCAAAAATGCTCCCTTGTTTCAAAGAGAGGTGGACGGGTTACCATCATGTCTTTCAAATCAACTTCTCATCATAGGGCATCTTTTTAAAATGAGGATAATGCTGGCTTCACATTCAGCTGCACAATAATTTCAAGAAATTTTTTAATCGAACAACCTATAATTGTTAGCAAGACATTAGGGCTGTAATTATGTGAAAAGTGATGTTTGCCAAATCAATTATATAGGGAGGACCTACTGCAAAACAACTCTGTGTGGAACCCATCTACTTGTTCTTTGTTTTTTTTAGGTCTGAAGTCCATCTACTTGTTTACTCCACGCCATTGAAGTGCAGTCTATATAAAATGGTAAGGGTGCTCTAGTTTAGGCGTAAGTACTATGTGCGGGGTTTTGGGCTTTTCTTTGTTGACAAAAACATTGTACTATCTAAATCATAATATATCATATCTACATTGTTCTGACTATTGAAAAATTGGACAAAGGGGTAACGATTCTATGCCAAAATGAATTTCAACATCACTTTTGACTGACAAAATTTCATTTGCTTATATCGAAGACCATATTAAAGTTCATTAATTTTAACAAAATTAGAACATGTCATCTGTCACGCCATTCGGTGAATAAGATTTTTAAGAAATCTTTCGGGGCCTCTATAATATTAAGGCATCAAATAGTGCAAATCATGACATCTTATTTCAATGTTCATTAACAGACCTTCATACAATCAAGGCATCGGATGCAAGTAGGGTGATAGCATTTTTCCCTTTCTCAACCAAATAATATGAGTTAAAACAATTATATGTGGAACACAATAACACCCCTTTTAATCATTCAATCTAAAAGGGTATATGCAACAGCTGGCCAAGAGGTATATTCCGTGTACACAAAATGTTACTTTCAACTACATGCCAATATTTCTACAGCGAAATTTCCAATTTCCAAATTCCAATTAAACATGCAAAAGGGAAATGAAATGTGATGTGATGTACTAGCTGTAGTGTCTGTTTGGATAGAAAGAAAAGAAAAGAACATTCATTTCTGAGAGAAACCAGAAATTGAGTTTGTCGTCCTTATTTTTTCGAAGTGTCGCAATCAAGTTTTGTTGGTCTATTGATGAGTCAAAACCTGCCACCATTAAAATCCATGCAAATTCATTTGTTAAAATGATATGAAGTCACAGTCACTTGTGCAAAGCGACATATAAATTTATAAAGGGAGATAAAGCCGATGTAATATGTGTAGGGTCAGGCTAAGACTACTTTGTACCCAAATCTTTTACCAAATCTAAACCAACACTAATTATTATTGCTCACTACATCAAGTAAGAAAGATAAATAGTATTTTTTGTGTGAAGGCATAAACATATCTGTGGATTCTTATTATTTTGGTGGGAGCTTACAGCTTAGCATAATAACCTCACTTCATATAAGAATTATTTCCAATCTGAGGTCTAATTTTTTTTTTTTTAAAACATGAAAATGGCTTTGTAGGTCCAAATCAAAATGCAACATGTTGACAGACACAGACTTAACCAAGTTGGCTAGATTGAATATGCTCCTCTCACTCTGCACCCGATTTCAAATCCCCCTCCTCATTAGATCAAAGTAAAACTTCGCGTAGAAAAAGGAAAAGCAATATGCAGCTGTATGCAGAAGATTTGGTTGAATAATTGCTCAACATAAAATAATAGGTAAAGTACCTTTATTATCTTTTTTCCAACAACCCTGTTCCCTATATCTGTCCATTGTTTATATCATAATCAATCAATTAATTGATTAACATCACCAAATTCTTGATACCTTCAAAGACACGATATTTTCTACCAAACATTTAGTTTGTCGTTTTGAAGAAAAAGAAGAAGAAAAACAACCACTTAGTTTGTCAAATCGTATCTATATAGTATGCGTGTGTTGTGTAACCAGTGCTGCAGTTGTCAAGCTCAATTAATTTCTTATATCATTTTATTGCTTGGAAGTCGAAACTATATATTATAATTATTGTTGGCATTAAAACTGAACAGATAGAGATGAGTACAACTTACAAGTGATGTGGACGATCTAGTAGATCGATTGAGTGTTAGATGCAGATTCTGTTGGAAGTTTGAAAGCAAATGTAGTCCCACATTGGAGAAACCAAAAGGTTTCTCATGCTTTATAAGCATGAAACCTTTACATCAATTAAATAAGAAATTGGTGGTAGGATGGGCTTGGATGGTTGGCTTGCATGATGGGCTTGATTAATAATAATATTTAATTAATCAAGCCAAAAGACTTATCTTTTTGTTTGAATTTTGAACATGAATAACTGTTGTTGTTAACTGCTATTTTGAAGGGGTGCGAGTCTGTTATAAAAGCAGAAGTCCTATGCCATAATACGTTCATCTTTTTATCCATTTCTTACTGCATTAAAATTACAAACTGTATTGGAGAGAAAACACACCATCGTTCGCCAGAATCCAAGGATCCAGTGCTGGACCCTTGGATTATAGATAGTTGAATCCTGGGAGATAGACGCCTGTTGAACTTCAAGCACTGAGAGGAGGCGAAATTCTGTCTTTAGGACATTGCAAAATACGCAAGCCTCTATCTACAATAAAAGTCAGTTTCCTGTATTTACTTTTGTTTATACGTTTATATTGATTTTGTAGTTTGCTGTTGAATAATATATTATCATTGTCATCTTATAATATAAGCCATTATTGATTTTTTTCCTAACAGATTCTTCCTGTCCTTGGACGCTGATCCTGAATAGAAGGAAGCAAAGACTCGTGAGGTCTATGGAACCGGTGTGGAACCAGCCTAAGACCCTCCGATGCCAAAGTAAGTTTGTTTTTAAGAGCTTTTGCTGTTGACAATATGTTTAGTATAAAAGTCAAGCTGAAAAGTCTTACCCCTATATTGTAGTGAAGGGGCTTATTTATAGAGGGCATTTTGTATGCTTTTAGTACTTAATTTCGATGTGGGACTCGTGGGAGGGCCCTATGAGGTTGACACGAGTCTTTAGATAATTCGGGCGGGTGCTTCGAGGTTGATTCTGCAGAATCGGTAGGGGGTACCGATTGTAGACTCTGCTGGGCCTGTAGCGACCTTTTGCTGCTTTGAGACAATATCATCGGTAGCCGATGCCGATTGTTCGGAGCCTTGGGCACTTGGGGAGTTTCTCTGATCCACGTGTCGCTGGATGAGTGGAGGGTCAGATATGGTACAAACAATTATATAATGACGATTTATATTAAAAACAATATAAGAATGGGCAAAATTTGGACGTACTTGGATCAACTGTAACAATCATGGCAGTCCCTGCAAGCGCTCGAATCAGGTGAGAATGCCTATGTGAGAACCTTATCTGAGAATCGATCGCAGCCGTTGAAATGCATCTGAACGGTTTAAGAGAAAAAGCAAGCTTACGATGCAAAAGGGTAGGTTGCAGTTTCCCCTTAGCCCATGTGTCAAGTAGTGCCTGTTTTGAAAAAAAAACCGTCTTTCTTCTTTCTGACAGTCGCGCCTTTTTTCTCATTGAATTTATGAATGAACCCTAATCATAACACCAAAAATAACTACCATACATAAATTTGTGTATTCCTCTTCTGTTGTTGCAGAAACTCCCTGGTCTACTCTTTCTCTTTCAATTCCTCTTCTGTTGTCGCAGAACCTCTCTCATCTAGTCCTTCTCATCTGAATGTCTGAATTGATACGTTTCTCATGATTTCCCTCTTTTTTTTTGTCATATTAAAGTTTGCATGTTATATTGCATTCACTTAATGTTTAAATTTTGTTTAGGATTTTAGGGCTTTGATTTTCTCGGTAAGAGTACTCTATCTCTGTAGTAGTTGTGTTTGCTAAAATATAAATTGGCTTCAGTTGCTTTTTTGTGTTGTGTTTTCTAGTTTCTAGCAATTGGTTGAAGCGTAGTAACTCTTTTTAAAAGTTTTTCTGCGGTTTAAATATTCTTTCATTTTTCCAAAATTTTGGTTGTATTGTTTTTGCAATTTTTTGTGGTAATTTGTTGAAGTGTAGATTCACAGTTGTTGCTTCTTCCAAATTTTTTTTTTTTTTTGGCATTCTGCTTGTTTGTTGTCTTTTTTTAAAATTCCAGGAATCTTCATATGTTCCTCATTATAATCCTGCTTTGCCCATCTAGTGGTGTGAGTGTAGGGTATCATTTTAGGGATTTAGTGGGGCTTGGAAAACAAATAATAAGTACCGTTAGAAGTAGAACGCAGAAGAGAAAATTGAATCTTAACTGTGAATATGAGATGATTTGGGATGCATAAGGATCAATGCATCTTATAGTAGGTATCAATTTTGTATCTTAATGTGTTGAAAATAGTGTTGGTAGGTATCAATTCTGTATGTTAATGTGTTGAAAATAGTGTTTGTAGGTGAAAATTATGTATCTTAATGTGTTGAAAATAGTGTTGGTAAGTATCAATTCTGTATGTTAATGTGTTGAAAATAGTATTTGTAGGTGAAAATTATGTATCTTAATGTGTTGAAAATAGGGTATCAGTTTTGTATCTTAATATGTTGAAAATAGTGTTAGTAGGTATTAATTATATATCTTAATGTATTGAAAATAGTGTTTGTATGTATTAATTATGTATCTTAATGTGATGAAAAAGTGTAGATAATATTGTGATTAGGTATCATTTCTGTATGTTAATGTGTTCATAATATTGTGAGCAGGTATCACTCCTGTTTCTTAAGCAAAAGGTGTCTGTTGCAGGTATAAAATGGAATCTAGGTTTGAGCTTTGTTTTCCAGAGTCAGAGGTCTATTCTGGGCGGGTGAATAATATGTGTGTGGCGAGTACAGTCCTGTGTAATTTTTATGAAAAGATTTAGAAAGAGCTGTTTTGGGCACCTGTTGGGCCTCCATAAAATTGCATTTAGTGGTCAAATTGTGCATGCTCTGGCACTCCGATGAGTCGGAGGACTTGGTGTGAAGGACATGCTGGGCCTTAGTTATGCAATAGGGTCCAACGTTGCTCAATTCAATATAAAGGATTTTTGTTTGATAAGTGGTCTGGAATGTGGAAGAGAGCTTGACATAATGTCCGCCGGGGATGCTTATAATCGATTTATGTAAGCGCATTTTATCAACATGAGTCACATTACTTTCCATGACTTAGAAAATGCATTCCTAAAGTTCGAAAGAGGAAGCGAGGACTCGTTTAAATTGGGATTGCTGTATTTTGTGGAGTATGTGATAATGGGTAAACCCCAAAATGTAAAGATAAATAAGGACTACTTACATTTGGTTCATAAAATGGATGAATTCAACAAATATCCCTAAGGATCTATATTGTTTGAGTGTGCAAGATTCTCTATTGTTTGAAAATGGGGAAAATTCCTAAGTATGTATGGGGAAGAATACTTCGTACAGAAAGTACAATACCGAGTTTAGGAATGAGTGAAAAATAAAATTAGGGAACGAATCCTAGACTTGGATGATGCAAATGAAAACACTAGGACACTTTTTAAACCCTACACTCTTATTTGTTCGATCACATTAAACCCATATCCAAATTTGTTTGCCCCGGCCTTTTTCCGGATATGTCATCGAAGGAAATCTCGTCATGATCCTGGAGGAATTTTTCTGAAATTTTTCCCCCTTAAATTGGATTTTCAAATGAATAAAAAATTGAAAAACTAGCGTGTGGCGGCATGGGAATGTGCCGCGTGTCGCTGAGGTTTGCAACTCCCCACTCCAGCGCTGCCACTTGGCATTTCCTGTATATTTAATTTCTTTTTTTTTTCGCAAAATTCGTAAAAGAGTGCAGGAAAAATCCCAAGAAAATGGGGGAAATTCCTAAGTATGTATGGGGAAGAATACTTCGTACGGAAAGTACAATACCAGGTTTAGGAGTGACTGAAAAATAAAATTAGAGAATGAACCCTAAACTTGGATGATGCAAATGAAAACACTAGTGCACTTTTTAAACCCTACACTCTTATTTGTTCGATCACATTAATCCGTATCCAAATTTGCATGCCGTGGCCTTTTTCCAGATATGTCATCGAAGGAAATCTCGTCACGGTCCCGAAGGAATTTTCCTAGAATTTTTCCCCCTTAAATTGTATTTTTAAATGAATAAAAAAAATTGGAAAACTAGTGTGTGGCGGCATGGGAATGCGCCGCGTGTCGCTGAGGTTTACAGCTCCCCACTCCAGCCCCACCACTTGGCATTTCTTGTATATTTAATTTCTTTTTTTTGTGTTGTAAAATTCGTAAAAAAATGCAGAAAAAATCCGAAAAAAATTGGGGAACATTCCTAAGTATGTATGGGGAAGAATACTTCGTTTGGAAAGTACAATACCAGGTTTAGGAGTGAGTGAAAAATAAAATTAGTTAACGATCCTTAGACATGGATGATGCAAATGAAAACACTAGTACACTTTTTAAATCCTACACTCTTATTTGTTCGATCACATTAATCCCGTATCCAAATTTGTATGCTGCGGCCTTTTTCCGGAAATGTCATCAAAGGAAATCTCGTCACGATCCTGGAGGAATTTTTCCCCCTTAAATTGGATTTTTAAATTAATATTTAAGTGGAAATGAATAAAAAAAATTGGAAAACTGGCGTGTGGCGTCATGGGAATGCACCGCGTGTCGCTGAGATTTGCAGCTCCCCACTTTAGCGCCGCCACTTGGCATTTCTTGTATATTTTATTCCTTTTTTGTTGTTGCAAAATTCATAAAAAATGCAGAAAAAATCCAAAAAAATGGGGAAAATTCCTAAATATGTATGGGGAAGAATACTTTGTACGGAAAGTACAATACCAGATTTAGGGGTGAGTGAAAAATAAAATTAGGGAACGAACCCTAGACTTGGATGATGCAAATGAAAACACTAGTACACTTTTTAAACCCTACACACTTATTTGTTTGATCACATTAATCCCGTATCCAAATTTGTATGCCGCGACCTTTTTCCGGATATGTCATCGAAGGAAATCTCGTCACAATCCTGGAGGAATTTTTCCCCCTTAAATTGGATTTTTAAATGAATATTTAAGTGGAAATGAACAAAAAAATTGGAAAAATGGCGTGTGGCGGCATGGGAATCCGCTGCGTGTCGCTGAGGTTTGCAACTCCCCACTCTAGCCCCGCCACTTGGCATTTCTAGTATATTTTATTCCTTTTTTTGTTGTTGCAAAATTCGTAAAAAAATACAGGAAAAATCCAAAAAAAAGGGGAAAAAATCCTAAGTATATATGGGGATGAATACTTTGTCAGGAGTTTTTGGTTATACTTGACAAGGAATTTTTTTGTTAAATTCGATATTTAAATCATTATGTTAGTGAAAAGGGATTTCCGGATTATGGGCTTCAAATTTTTTTTTTTTGTTGCAAAAATTGTAAAAAGAGCAAGACAAATACGAAAATAATGGGGAAATTTCCTATAGGGTTATAATCAATATGGGAAAAACCCTACACTTATTTCCCCCCTTAAATTTGATATTTAAATCATTATGTTACTGAAAAAGGATTTTCGGATTACTTTATTAAACTTTTTTTTTGTTGCAAATATAGTTTCAAATGCAAGACAAATCCGGAAATTAGGGGGAAATTTCAAATGTATTTATGGGATCACCAGAGTATCTTAGAAGATCAAAGATGGCTCAGACTTCCACAAACTCAAGACAGAGAAAGGATAATCCCTTATGCGTTGACAACACGCAACCTCCTTGGCATATGGCTGTTTGTCATCTTGAACAAATGACTGCTTTGGGGATCGAAACCAGCAATTCCCCATTTCAGAAAACATACTCAAACCATAGTACCCAAAACCCCGTGTTGGACAAAATAAATACATAAAATCCAAAACAGATGCGAGCATGCTACCTATTTGCAAGTCTATGTAACACAAACGTCTACAACAAGACTTAAATTGGATCTTACAAGTGTACTGATCTGTAATAAAACAGTAAACAGACCTTTAAATAAAAACAATACAACCATAAACATAAGACATTTTCCCCTTTAAATAAAAACACAGAAAACCCAAAACACACTTTCATATTAATACCCATATCATACCATGAATATTGAAATTAAATCCACAAGGTCTTCAAAGAGAGGTAGTGCTTGAAGCAGTACAACTCCCTCTTTCATTTGCAGGGTTCACAGCAGTTCCAGGTATCTACGTTGTAAGAGTATTCGCCCCTGCGGTGCCATGATAAATACCACTCCCGATTACCCTCACAGTGAACGCAGTCTTGAAAATAACTTTCGTCAGCAGTAAACTTTGCAAGTGTTGGAGGAGTCACCATGCCCGAAATTGTATACCTCAGTAGTCGATAGATAATTGAATCCTTGCATGCTTGTATGTCAATTTTCTTGGTTTTGCTTAGATGTCACAAAGATTCCATCGCATCCTCCTTGCCCTCCTTAGGGTTCAACAGCCCCAGCAAGCCAACAATGTAGCAGGATTCCATATGCCCTGCCACAGCCGCCACCCGCATGTTGTTGACCGTCTCATCATCTTTGCATATGAAGAAGTCATTAAAAGCTTGTTTGTAAATGATTTCTGAATTGTTATGTTCTTTGCACTTTTGCAAGAACTCAACAATTTTGCCTTCATGAAATCCGTACCAGTCCTCATGCCACTAGTACTTCTTTATTGACGCTGTTCGCCAAACCTCAGGATCATTGAGCATTTCTTGAAATAACTTGCATGTCCTTGCCATGCTATACAGATCTTCAGAGGAGTGCTTTGCAACCAAAAGCAGCACCTTAAACCATAGCAAGTCTGGGATGTCCATCTGGGTTGTTGGAGAAGAGGGAGTGAAAATGGTATATGGAGGAATAATTAACGGTATCCTTTCTGGACCAAGAAAAGAGTGCTGGGTTCTATATATTGGAAAGTTTCCCAACCGTCGTCACTTTATTCAATTACATAATGGACCAAGACAACATTGGGTTTAGGTCATGTATTATTGTCTTCGTTTCCCAACCGGTGTTACTGAAAGGACAATTCACACACCTCAATGAAGGTGGAGGTGGCAAATTTGTCTTCTCTCGCCAATAGGCCTAATTACAGCTCTTGGGTCTTGGCATTTATGATACTACTTGTCAACGTCACCAGTCAAAAAATTAAAATAATTTTGATGATAATAATTATGCAAATATCACATCACCACTTATGAAGGCAACTTAGTTACATTTGAACATGACCAAGTAAACAGTTTCATCTTGGCAAATATGAAACTAAATATCAACGCACTATTAAGAGTAAAGAAAATGAAAACAGTGTTTATGATACTAATAATGCAAATATCAAATCACCAGTTATGAAGGTAACTTACATTTGAACATGACCAAGTCAACAGTTTCATTTTGGCAAATATGATACTAAATATAAACGAATATCACCAGTAAAGAAAATGAAAATAGTCACTATGATACTAGTAATGCAAATATGACATCACCAGTTCTGAAGGTAACTTTGCAGCTCCCCACTCCAAGTCAACAGATTAATTTTGGTGGGTAAAATCAATATGGGGACTTCTCTATAAATACCAAAGTTCAATATTTTACATCCCATTGCACCACCACTTGCTACAAACAACCCTAAACTCACAATGGGTTCACCTACCAAAATCCCCCCCATTCTTATAACAACTCCACCAAAAAATGCATCACAGAGGAATAATAAAGCTGAATATGTTGCTGAAGGAGCTGCGAAATCCATAAAATTTTCATCTGAGGACCACGATGATGCAGCTCGTATCGGACAGATGCGGTACGATGCGTTGATGATGGAAATCAAACATCAGAAGATACGTCTATGATGGTATGAAGAAACATTGGGGAAGGAGAAAACGAAAGCGAAATTACACCTTCGATCAGTCAAAATAATGAAAGTGATAATGAAAGTGATGGTCATTGAGCATTCGAAAGGAAAAGGTTTTCGAAGGTTCAGCGGTTCGAATGAGGCTGTGCAGATGAGGGAAGTAGAAGCACACAAAGGGTTTGACCTGTTCCACGGGTATGCAAAATGTGTTGTCCTAAGCTACAACTGGGATGGGATCACCATGGAGTAAACCGTTGCTGGAGAAAGTTATTTTTGGTTCTTTTTAGTATGTTTGTTTGGAACAAATGTGTTGTTCATTTTGAGTACGTTTGTTCCAAATTTGTGTGCGCTCATGAAGGTGTAAACATTCTGCTTTGGACACTTCATACGGTATCCTATATGTATCCAAGCTGTAAGATTTGAAGAAAAACCGGAAAAATATAGAGAAAATGTTTTTGGTTTATTATGCGTACTTTTCTATAGGTAAATTGTTGTGCTTTAATTGAAGTTTGTTTATATTATTTTCTCTCAACATATTTCTTTTGTCTAATAAAAATACCTAAAAGGCAAGGAATAGAAACAACAGAGGTGGATACCATAAACAGAATCGAGGTTTTGTGAAATGGGTATATCGCAAAGTAATCAAATAATGGAGGGTTGGCTTTATCTCATTCGTTGTAATCGGATTGGGCTACAGTACTCGCGCAAACATTACATTGTTCTTCAAGGTCACCTTCTCAAAGGCTTGAAATCAATTCCCGTTCTAACAACTGAGGTTCATGCTCTATTGTTTTTCCATTTTGGTTCATTTGAATAAAATAATGCTACTATGCAGAAAAATAAATTACTAAATACATTGCTGAAGAAATTTATTTCGAAGTCTGTTTTCTTTCCCCCTTTTTTAAATAATTGGGTGAGTTTTGGGGTTTGAGCATTTATTTGATCTCTTATATGGTAATTATGTTCGTAAAATGGTATAAGAGGTTTGCTTATTGGTACCAAATATATAATTTTAGCAATGAAATAACAAGAACCATATTGTGTATGTCAGTTGAAAGCAGAAAATTAGAAATATTTTTCCCAATAATTATATATGAAGCAAATGAAACTGATACTTGTGTTATTATAAATTAGATAATGAACATTAAGGAAATATACTTCTAATTTTTACAAAATATAATGTTAGGGTTGAAAGGAAAGCGAGTTATCACCATATTCCGAAGATGAAATTCAGTACGAAAGTGAGTTTTAAAAAGCACTTTGGATGATTTATAACTTCCCCTAGTTTTGTAACGGCACAAGGAGCTGGAAGCAATTTTCGGGCAATTTTTTCGATTTTTCTCCTATTTATTACCATTTTTTAAAGAATTTTGCATTCAAAAATTCAAAAAGAATGAAATAAGACACATGGCGGGACTTGATCGCATCCCCCTTCAGTAGGTGCACACGTGTACGTCAATTACCATTGCCACATCCTTCCATATATTGCCATTTTCTTAGAAAATTCATAACTAAATATACAAAAATCAGGAAAATGTTTTGAAAATTACTACGAACTCATTGAAACTTGATAAATCAAAATTCAAGTGTATGCTAACATTTGAACTAATCATAAGAGGCTCCGTTGATTAATATGAGGGTTTAATCCTAATTGATCCTAACTAAATCAAATACTCTAATTACTTTAAAATAAATAAAAAAAACTGATGGGACAAAAAGAGAAAAGAGAAAATAAAAAATGGAAAACTTCCGGACATCATATATAAATGTTGTCTTATGGCTATGGGATACTCATTTCTTCTTTGAAGTTGTCTTTTTTGTATACAAACCTTCAGCTGAATCCCCCAATCGAAAGATTTTTTCAATATGTCCACCAGTTCAAGCGCCAACGCGAATCAGGGGGACTCTGATGGGTCATGGGAATATGCCCCCGATTATCCAAGGTCCCTACCACCACCGCTGCCTCTTCCAACCTCCTCCGCAGTCGAGGGGAACTTCGAGGATCCCGTTGTGGAAATAAATGATATGAATAACAAACTGGAACACAACTCCTCCTTGGTCCATTATTGGACTCAAAAGTGTGTCGGAGCCGAGCAGAAGTTGGCTTATTTGACGCAGCAAGTTAACAAAGCGCGTTACAGAAAAGAGAAGCACAGAATTCGTGCCCAAAGAAGAAAGCACAAAGCAGAGGAGTTGCATATAACAGAGGAGGATGCTACGTACGAATCTTTGAGCATCCACAAAGGAGGCAACAAGCATAACCAGACAATGTATGTGGCTTTCAACAAAGGTGTTGAGAAATTTCGATGGTTCGCTACAGATGTCCACAAAGATATTGACTGGGACGCTATAACCCCGTTTGCTGCACATGAAATCATCACCGGCGGTGTATACCCAACAAAGCAAGGCCACCAACCAGCAAAAGGCAACGATAATGACTGGTGATAGCCATATCAATCCCTAGGCTTTCGTTATTCAGTTGTTTGTTTTTTGTTAATGCCCGATCTAGGTTAATGTTTACATGTTAATGCCAGATCTTGGTTACGTGCAGCTTATTTGGTTTTACATATGCTATCAGAGCCTTAGGTTCTATGTTCTTACCAAAGTTCAATCACAGTTCGATCTCAAATTTTTTGTTTAATTCATTGTCGGTAGGGAGACAATTTGTTTCAAGATTCTCTGACACAGAGTGATAGTTTCAAGATTCCCTTACACAGATATTTGATATTCATGGCAATCGTTGGAAATTTGTGTATAAAACCCACATTGCATGATTCCCCAAACTCATTCTCTTTCAAACAATGGCTTTAGGTTTTGAAAACCCCAAAGCCCCAGAGGACATCCGGGACATCCACCTTCAACCAAAGATGGATCCGAAAATTCGAGTTAAGCCTAATTATTGCAAGCATGGTGCCGTTCACGACCATCCTTGTGGGACGTGCAGGGATCTATTCGCGGCAGGTCCAGAAAATGTTGAATACTATCGATCCCCAACCCTATCTCCCCCAAAGCTCCCATATCCCATTGTTTGCAAGTGTAAACCCCCAAACTTAGAGTGTTGCCAGGATTGCTACAATGACAAACTCATTCTAGATTGGGAGGAACGTGGCCGCTTTAAGTCAAGTGATGACTCTGATGCTGAGAACTAAGTGGCTCTTCAAGTAACTTATTGTTGACTTTAATGTAGTTTTTTTTTTGTATCTCCGAATGTAAGTCATGCGATATGTGTGTGACACTTCATAATTATTGAATAAAAAAGTTTCTTTGTTTTTAGGCAGTTTGACTGTTTATGTGTTTAATAAACCATAGTTTAGTATCAATGGACATGAGGCATTTACCTAAGATTCACTAACGCTTCCAGATACTTTCAACAACGTCGCAAATAGGTATCAAAAAATGTTCAAACTCCGAGACTGTAAATGAAATCAAACTCTTGCATAAATGATTCTATCATAGTAGGTTCAGTGTCCTGCGTGCTCTGAGTGGGCTGCAAATTCTCAGCAACTGGAGCACCAACTTCTGTTTCGGAAGATGAAGAGTTGCCACATCGAAAAAAAAAAAACAACGACGACATAAAATTCAAAGCACAATATACGACATATTCACTTATAGTCTTCCAACATTCAGTGTACCGACATTTATGTCGTTCCGCTGCCTTCTCTTTTTGTCCTTTAACTCTTTTCACACGGCCTTTTGCTTTGACTCCATGTGGATCTTTCATTCTCACTTGGGGAGAACTAGTTCCGACCTTTCCATTGGGTTCTTCTTTGACATGATCTCTTGATGACACCAACTTTGTAAGCTTCCCACAAATGTCGTCAAATTATTTTTCCAGCAACTCAAAACCTTAATCACACAACAAAGCCAAATCAATCAAATCATCTGCAACTTTGCAAACTTTCGATCTCTTAACCAAAAGCAAACCATCAACGCAATCTTTAACTTCTTTGTCATTCTTATCATATACTACACCGCATTTTGCACTTTGAAGCAATCATTTCAATATGTACTTCTTTGACTTCTTTGGCAAGTGCTCAGCGTGCTTCATTATTAAAAATGCTAGGATGTGTCGGCACAGAATACCCCAAAATTCAAATCCTTTGCAACTGCAATAAGCTTTATCGATATCTTTATCATGCATAAGCTCTTTCATCCGTGTCACCCCTAGAGTTACCCGCTCACTTACTTTGTACTTGCAGTAGGTCTTATCTTGCTCTACAAGTTCGAATAAGCATAAAAGGTTTTTGAAGTCTTCCCTCTCAAACATTTCAAGAATTGCCCGAGTGTAAATGCGTGTCATTTGATGTTGTATAGTTGTTTGAAATGGCAGTGGAGGTTTTTCATTATTATCAACATGATCAGCCATTAACTCATTGTGCCTCTGTGAACCAAAAGCTCTTTGAAAACGTACAATGAATTCCATCAATGTGTTTTTCCGGTTAATATATTGTTTGAAAAATGAATGACCGCTTTCGGCCCAATGACCACTTGACGTCCTAGCCGAAAACACATGTTTTACATATGATGGAACCCAATTCTCCCGCAAAGCATGAATTGAGCTCATCCATGGATGGTCTTTCAGCCCATTGTTTGTGATGATTTCATCCCATTTCGCATCAATTTCTTCTTTCGTGTCTATACCTTATATGCATTTGCACATTTCCAAAAAACATTCTTCAATGCCAGGTTTCTCCATAAACTTATTCAAGATATGCCATATGCAATATCTATAGAATGTTGTTGGGACAGTTACAACAATTACCTTGGACATGGCTGCATCTTGATCAGTGATGATAATTTTGGGTGGCTCACCTGACATGGCTTTTTTGAATTCCTCAAACAACCATACAAATGAATCTGTGGTTTCACTAGTTAGGAATGCACAACCAAACAACATTGTCTGCCGATGGTTATTAACACCTAACAAAGGCGCAAAGACCATCCCATAGCAGTTCGTGTTGAACGTCGTATCAAATACCACCACATCTCCAAAAAAAACCATAAGCTCGTCTTGACATTGTATCTGACCAAAAAACATTACCCATCCTTCCTTCCGAATCTACCTCCATCTTGAAATAAAAGGATTCATTATTTTCTTGCTCAGCCAAAAAATGCTCCTTAAGCAGCTCTGCATCATGCCCAATCACCTCCTCACGCACGTCCCTTACATAATTATAGACATCTCTCTTAGCAAACCTAACATTTTCCAATCCCCCTACTTGCACCTCAAGAAGGCTTACCTGTTTATGTACATGAATATTAACCTTGCTCATATGTGCACTATAGACCTTTGTTGACTCTATTAAGTTACAGTGAGATCTCAATAGATGGACTTTATCAACTGTGGTCATGTCATGGTTGTGTACCTCATTGAATCCTACAACAATGTACTTATTCTTGTCTTTTACCTTCAAAATCGCAAGTTTAGCCTTGCAACCAGTTCGAGTACAATCTCGTTGTCTTGTCTTACGACTAACAGTGCTTATCAATGAATACCCTTGTTTACGACATACATATTCTTTCCTTGTTACCTCTCCTATCATTGTGTACGTTCTCGTTGTAGAAAACCGAATGCCGAATCCGGCTTTCACGGCATACATATTATAGAAATTGAACACATCCTCACAGCAATCAAATTCAAGTCCCAATTTTGGTTTCAACTCTGAACTTACTTCCGGTGTTACCTATCCTTTACCGACATTGGCACATACTTTCAAAGAGCTTTAAAATATATATTAACTAACATATTATATGAAAATGAGTCTCTAGAGAAACATCAAAGACCTACATACATACTAACGTAACTCATGTTGATGCCCAATACTAAAATCGACAAATACAATATATCACTTACCTCGTAAGTGATTTCCAACTTCAAAATTTCAACAAATATGACAATGCCGCCCTTTTAGATCTGGACGTCAACCCTAAACACTTTTCATCTTCCTCAACCCTTGTTTCGACCGTGCTCAAGGATTTCAAAACCAAGAGAACATAACCACAACGGTCGTGGTCACCAGTTTTCAACTCAACGCTAGTTTCGACGTTGCTCAAGGATTGACGAATGTTCCGACCAGAAAGACCAAACCACAAAGTTAAAAATATAAAATATACGAACACTTTGTTTCACTTGAAAGAGAAAGCCAGAAAAATGAAGGCGCTCTTCAGTGTTCTTCCTCGATAGGGGCGCTCTCTCTTCAGTGTTAGTGCTCTTCCTCAATCAAAGCTGATATAAAAATTGGCCTCCTAATTGAACAAAGCGAACAGCTGGTTTGGAGGGGACGTTTGTTTTGGAAGAGACGTTTTGGAAAGAGGTGAGAGAAGAAGGCCTGGTTCTAATACAACACTTTCACTTACAATTGCTTTTCACGCAACCGTTAAATTAGATACAACGGTGTTCTCATGTAATGTTTGTTAGACGTGTAGATGTCTAACCCATTAAAGTGTGGTCTTATAATCATCAAGGGATTCTAAAGACTTGATATCAATTAGGAGTTCAAGTGCAACTAAACCGGCAGCTCTATTTAAGTTAGTGTTTTAAGGCTAATATAAGAGCTAAAAGGATTCCTATTTAATTGTGGATTAGAAGTTATAAACCTAATGCAATAAGGACTTCTTAAGAGTTTCTTGATGGGTAAGACTCTTAGGTGGATGCATATAAATACAAGTGCCCCTGCTCAACTGATCAAGCCAACCCACACAAAAGAATTCACCACATCTAGAATGAGTGTATGAAGGGATCGGATTGAGGAGATGTGCTCTCGTATATTCCTGATATTTGACAACTCTAATGGAAGACAAAAGATGTGTGTTCTATCATGTGCAGTCATTATAGTTTACATGTGGTATTAGAGCCTAGCCTGCATATTTTAGAACCGATAGAAATTACCCACCTTTTATGTTACTCTGCAATTTGATGGCTCTTTGGAATTAATAAGGCGACAATTCTTCCTCTTTTGCTACCTCTTAACAGATCCTCTATTCTGATTTTGAGGTATGGCTGTTTTATTGAATCTAACTTGATTGCGCTGCTTTTGAATTGGCTTCAATTGACTTGTGTTGTCCATGGTTTTATGCCTCACTAATAGTAAACATAAAGTTTGTGGTTTTATTTTATTTGTATCCTCAGTTAACATGCAGATTGATGTTGGCTTGTTTTCGTTTGACTTACCTTTCAACTTATCAACATCTATGCGGCATATCTCTTTCCATTACTAATGTATAATAATAAAGTAAACTAAGGAAAAGTTTTGAGGTCCGATGGAAATTGACTTAAGCATGTATATGGTTTTTAGTTTCAATCTCAAATTTTGCGGCATGATGAACATGGCTTCAGTTTTGATATCTCCTCAGGCATGCTTAAATTTCATAAGTTGGATAAGTACTTTCTTTCTAGCAAAAGAATACATGCACAAGTATGTATATTTAAGATGAAATTGGGGTTTTTAGTTTCAGCTTCAGTCATTGATGTTAAATTGACCCAAGCATGTTTTGTGTTGATTAAGTAATCGATTCTGTCATGAACTGTTTTGCCGTGACTTGTTTGGAGAAATATGTTTAGCGATTCTTTGATCAATTATTTAATGCCATGATTAATTAAGCTGAGTTTTAGGTTTTTATACATAAGCATAACAAGTGTACATATGCAAAAAGGTTATAAAGTTTACCAAATCAGAAAGCTAAAAACTAAAACTGAAAGCTACATAAGCATGTATTGTTTTCTAATCTTTTGTTTCACTAACGCATTATGTTAAGCATGTTTTCGATATAAAAGTCTTTATCATTCATGCTTGAAAGGCTATTGATCAAAGACTAGAAATCTCAATTGCATTAGCTAAGCAAGCCACAACGGCTTAGCTCTTACAAGAGTGGTTTTCATTTGACAGTTTGGTCAATAATTGCATCTATATTAGTAGCCTTCTGTATTATTCTCCATCCACATATGGGAATTGTACAGATTGATAACAATATGATGAAACAATCTGGATAGCAGACTGCATAGACTAGCAAGTCTTCTATACATCCACAGATGTGAGTTTTCTTGCACAGGAAGTTTATGCAGTTTATTGTCTGGGATTTTGGAATATGGTAATTTACACCCGAAGGCAAAAATTGACGTATTTAAGTAAAGATTCTGGGGTACAGTTTATCCATGTATATTCATGGTAGAGTGATGCAAAAGACAACATATGTGAATTAATAGGAATTTTCTCTCTATCCACAGATGTGAGAATTTATCCTACGAAAGAAATTCATATATCAACTCTTTTGGTGATCACTAAAAACATGTTTGATTCTCAACCCACAGGTGTGAATAAATAATGTACAGATATTTAAGCACTACGGGACAACTTATTCAGATATGTTTGTGTTTTAAAAACTTTTTGGAATGTCACAATGAACCTTAACTCCATTAGGCGCATATACGGTTTTGTTTTGTTATATGGATTGTAACATGATACGTGTCCTATTTATCGGTTTTGATAAATCTCATGTGTATGAGTTGCTGATGATAATTTATTAATAGTGATCTTAAATAGTCATAAAAGTTGTTTTCATGACTCAAGAAAAGATAATTTTGGTTGATCACATAAAGGGAAACGTGAGCTATTTTGGAACTTTCTTGCTTTGCCATATTGTTTGTTTATGTATGGACATGTTTGAAACTTGGTTGCCTTTTGTACGCATTTAAGTGAATGTTTTGTAGCATCAATGCAACTTCACATGAAAAAGGATTGATCCGTAGGTGATTTGGATTAAACCATGTATAGTTGGACTGATCCACATGTCTAAAAGTATTAATTCGTATTTGATGGATTGAATCATGTAAAGTTGGATTAATCCATAAGGTTGTGTTCATCATAAAATAAATTGGCTGTTTTGTAAGGTCATGCAATATGAAGCTTAGATCATGTTTACTGATATTGTATTACTGTTATTTCTTAATTGAATGAGTTGTGTGGATCAAATTGCACTTCTAATTAAGGCTCACTAATTTTGTGTTGAATCAAAAGTGGCACATTGCAATAAATAAGATACTCAAGATACAAATGATCTTTTGATTGCTCGAAGTGTTTAAACTTGATAAAGTGATATTTTATATTTTACCTTTGTGATATGGTATTAATTGTTTTGCACCTACATGGAACTTAATGTTGAATGTTTATAATGCATAAGGATGACTAAATTTTGAGGTGTATATTGTTAGCATTTATAAATTTATAGTTGACAATTTTTCAGTTTTGAACTACGCTAACATGTCATCTATTAGCGTGAATTTATAATTCGAATTAACTAAGTACAAAATTAGGCGAGAAGGACGATTTTCTAAGGTTTTTGTAGGCACTGATTTCATGAAAATATGTTGAGAATTGAATTTTTGGTGAATTTATAAAGTTGAAACATATGCATAGGAATTTTCCTGACAGTTTCTGCATTGTGTATAAATGTTGTTGAATAACTCACCTAAAGATCTTCAAATGATCTGAATTTTTTATGTTAAGCATACACGCGTCTTCGAGAATGCTGCAAAGTTTCGTGATTATTTGGTGTAAAGTTTATTTGTTAGAATTTTATTAGTGATCTGTGTTCAAGTAAAGTATGTGCTGACAGATTTTCTGAGTAACTTTGTAGATCAATTTTTGACCTTTTAATTAGCTATAAACGACTCTATAATTTTTATGAATGAAGATTAATGTCTCTAGTTTGTTTACATGAAATTTGATGCTAATCTGACTTAAAATTAATTATGGTAAACTCTCAAGTAATCACATATCATTGCTGGAAATTTCTTGACACGTTTTGTACATTTAGGCTTATACTGTGAAGTACGTTAGGAGCACGCCTTGAAAGTTCTTTTACACCATTTTGTCACAGTATTTCTAATCATAAGGTTATTGTTGCACTATATATTGAAGTAGCGGAGTAGTGAGTGTTTGCCCAAGTGGGAGAAATGATGTAAAGTTTTGGGCTTCACACTCAAGACCTTATATCTTGTATTTTGATAAAGCTCATAAAGGTTTTGGAACATACTTGGAACTGTTTTCTGGTTGTTGACACATTGAAGTTTTACATCTTAAGTATTGGTTTTATGCATCTATATATTTTTATTACCAATTTTTTGGATACCTGGCTGTTTCATTTTTGGCTACTAAAGTTCTTACCTTGCTTATGCTTTTTATTTTGCATTGGTTAAAGAAAATTTAATTGATATTTAAAGTACAAAGTGAATAAAGTTTAATGCATTCATTACAGTTTGGTTATTTCTCAAACTAAGTCCAATCTGCATTACATGTTATATGTTTTTCAAGATATGTGTTCGTAAAGTGCTATTTTGAGAAATAAATTGAATGAATTAAAGTTGAGGCCTAATCCTGAGGAAACAATTTCAGTGAAAATAATATGATTTGTTCTATGCTCATTTCTTGATACATTTTTGGTGCAAAATGTTTGATGAGTGGGAGCATTCAATGATCTTCTTTGTTGCATACATTTAGTTTTGACTGTTTATGATTAATCACTTAATGCTCCAGTTCTTCATTAGGGGTTTTAAGGGTAATACGAACAAAGATTGTTTGGATGTGTTAATTGTTATTGTTAATTCATATTTTCAGTTAACAGTGGTTAATCAATGACTTTTACCTTTCATTGAATTTATGATTACTAATAAGCATTAAGGTTTTTGTTTCAAGCTTGCAAGGTAGAAGGTAAATGAAAGGAAATTGCATTGGTTGATTGATTTATTGTATGAGGTTATTCCCAAAAGTATTAATGGGAAATTTGATCAATTCAGTTATTTTGTTTACTACTGTTGGGTTTAATTCTTTTAATAAATTCTGTGACTTCAGTTTTATGTTTATTATTCTTGACAAATGAATCCAGTTATATGTCATAATGCAGTATAGCTAGCTACAGTCACTGCATAAGACATGAATTCATACCAGAGTCATTAAGGAGAGATCTTGGTAATCTCTTAAGGGAGGGCGTATGAATGAAAGTGACCTTTGTAAACACAAATTAAGTTTTGTCATAATCATTCAGCATTCTAATATTGACGAAAGTCTCATGTGATCTTGAGAGCTTGTATGTGTAATTATAAAGACTTTGAAATACTGAAATGTTCAATAAGTCTTGATAGTTCCATGCTTGTTCTTTTGATTGACAACGACTTGATTAGGAATTATACTTTACATGAATTCCATAGGCCTTACAGTAATTAATATTGAGTTCTTGATGATTATTAGACCAAGTGGGAGAATGTTAGACGTTTAGATGTCTAACCCATTAAAGTGTGGTCTTGTAATCATCCAAGGATTCTAAAGATGTGATATCAATTAGGAGTTCAAGTGCAACTAAACCGGCAACTCTATTTAAGTTAGTGTTTTAAGGCTAATATAAGAGCTAAAAGGATTCCTATTTAATTGTGGATTAGAAGTTATAAATCTAATGCAATAAGGACTTCTTAAGAGTTTCTTGATAAGCAAGACTCTTAGGTAGATGCATATAAATACAAGTGCCCCTGCTCAACCGATCAAGCCAACCCACACAAAAGAATTCACCCCATCTAAAATGAGTGTATGAAGGGATCGGATTGAGGAGATGTGTGATGAGAATCTCAAATTACATCTTTTTAATATTATTTTGGAGACTTTATGATATAATTTTGGCTTAATAAACATAATTTCACTTGTTGTTACATTTTATTCTCACAAACTGGATTTATGAATTTTCTATATTAATTTGGTGAACTTATTAGGTAAATTTATCTCTTGTAGGAAGTTGAAAAGCCAAAAGATGAACATACATTTGTCCAAGTTCAAGCTAGGTGTGAAGAGAATTGTTGGTGGATTTTATTGAAGAATTGATTGTGGGATTATTGTGATTATAAAGAAGGAAAAGAGAAGACAAAACCGTTGAAGCTAAAGAGCCTATTTCATGTCATTCATAGCCATTTAACGCCCACTACCTCACCGTTATTTCCTTTCTACCAACTCTCCACCATCATCACATGTTTAATCCAATTAATCCCTCACTTAAACCCTTCATTACCCACCACGAATGTATTAACTTCCCACTCACCTCATTGACTACTATAAATCACCCATCAACTTATTTGGCAAGGGCATCTCGACGACAGATTTCTTTATTCACTTCATTCAAAATTTAGTTATGTTTTCCTTTGTAATGAGTTGCTGGAACTCTAGCTAAGGCTATAGGGAATGTCCTTTGAGTAAGTTTGTGAATTGTTCTTTAATCCAATATATGGTATGAATTGCTAAATTCTTTTATTTTTGGTTGTTCAATATTTTCATATCCTTTTATTTTGATTGATGTTAAGTGCTACTATCTTTTCATGAGTTCAATTATATTTTTCTCATTGTTAAGAATTGACTTAGCATGCTTTTAAATTAAAAGATTAGATATTAAGCAACTACATTTTCTGAACAATCATTAATAAAAGATAACATTGAAAAAGTAAATTGGTTTTAATTTCTTTATCTTCCGGTTAAAGTTTCTTAATGATAATTTTAATTGAGTCTAATTTGGATTAAAGAGCATGAAACATATTTTGCTTAAAGAATTGAACCTTGATGCCTTAGCATTTCCATTATTGATATTTCATTTTTAAACTCAATCTCTACAACAATCAAATCAAATTATTTGTCCATTTTGCTTGTCACTTTTATTTTGGTACTTTTAATTATTTCTTTGTGTGCAGACATTTGCCTACCTGCTTCTTGAGGATACGATACTTGGACTTCCAAGATTATTACTTCGTGTGACTACTTGCACTTAGGTAGACGCAACAATGTGTTCTTGTATATTCTTGATATTTGACAACTCTAATGGAAGACAAAAGATGTGTGTTCTATCATGTACAGTCATTATAGTTTACAATGTTCTCATATAGGTGTTCTCACTAGATAACCGCCCATCCCTCCAAAATCACAAGTGCCACCAGCGGCCTTGGTGCTCTGCCAGTAGTTATGAACTCGTACGAAACATGGGACAACAATGTGTCCGGTTTATAGCAGGACCCATTGGGCTGGATTGACTTGCAGTCTGCACCAGACCCACACGCATAGTCCAGGCACTGCTGGCTTGGCCACACACCACACCGGCCCACACTGTGATGGAATTTTCTGTGGAGGGCTTGTGGGCCCTAATGGTGGAGGGTAAGCTACAGGTGGGGCCAAGGCTAGTGGCCCTGAGGTAGGCTTGGGTGGGGGGATAGAGGATTTTTGGGGGGGGGCTTGGAATTGTGATGGGTGGTCCAGGTGGGTGAGGGGTGGGCCCATTTGCAGGTGGTGGTTTTGGGATGGGTGAGCAAGTGGGTGCAGATGATGAAGGGGAGGAGGAAGATGAAGGAGTATTTGGTTGAGGTGGGTTTTGGGAAAATGGTGGATTTGCACAGTATGGAGGAAGAGGAACATTTCCAGGCAAGGGAAGTGGTGCCAATGAATCAAAAGGTGGGAAAGATAAGGGAGGGCTTACCTCTAGTGGCTTAACATTTGAGGAAGGCAATGGTAAGTCTAACTCTAAGTGATTTATTGCTTTCAGCTTCTTCTTCTGTGTCTTGGGATTTTAGGAATTGTGCAAAAATTCTTGCTTCTGCTCTAAAACAAAGTTGCAGAATAAGTTGTTAAAATTGTTCAAGTAGTGTGTCTTTGGAAAACCCAAATAAATAAATAAATTGTTGCTTACCACATAAAATGGAGAAAGTTGTGAATGAAATGGAGATGATGGCCAATCTCATGTAAGACATTGTGGGCTGCATCTCTTGAAAAACCAATGTGATCAAATCCAAAATACCCAGAAGAAGCTGACTGAAAATTTTGTGCTTATTTAATTCACCTCTCAAGCAAACACTTGGGATAAGTATATATAGGCAGCTGCTTAGGCAGGCCAGAGATGTATGGGAATGGTACCAAAAGGGGGTGGCCATAAAGGAAAATTATCAACATAGAGAGACTAAACCAATTGTTCAAGTTATCCATCATTGTGTGTTTGCTAAACCACAGCCTTATTCAGGACAATAAGAAATATGGCTGTAGATCCTTCCCCAAGGATGCTAATCACCAATAAGGGACCATGTGTCCGCTACATTGCTGGACTCCAACCCTTGAATGATTTCTGGAAGCTCAACTTCACGGGTCATTACAAGTACGAATCAAAGACTGCCTCAGTCGGCTGCATTAGAGCAAGTCCAGCGCTATGCACTTGCCCTGGCAAAAGGCCCCTCCAAGCAAGGTTTGGACCTCCAGCGCACAATACACAGCCCGGGCAAGGCATGAGACCCACCAGCCCGGGCAAGCCCACAGGCAAAAATTGACTAGGCTCTTGCTCTCGGGCTTCTGACGTCCGTGCCTAAAAATAATTGAAAAAAATATCAAAAAATCTGGAAATTTTTTCTATAAATACCTACCAATATTATTCACTATCCACACCAAATTTTTATACCAATTCATCTCCTTTCAATATTTTTCACTTTCCATGCCAAATTTTCTACTACAAAATTCTATTTGAAAATTTTAATTTAATAAATATGGACACGTGGCAACCAAAAATCTTATTCGAAAATTTAATTAGAAAATTTTATCCGAAAATGTTATCTAAAATTTGAGGTGATAATTTTATAATAAATTGTGACACGTGACAACCGAAAATATTATCTGAAAAGCTTATCAAAATTAATGGTTTAAAGTATAAAAAAATAAGAAATAAAGTACAATGAATAGTATTTGCCTTAGACTTGCCCTAGACTTGGCCCTCGTGGGTGAAACCACAAATGGCAAGGCTGACACTATTCACATGAATAGTGACAGCCCTTGCTTGCCCTTGCCCTAGACTTAGCCCTTATGAGTGGAGATGCTCTTATTAGAGATCACAATGTTGTATTTAAAGCTGCCTTTGCGCAACATGTAGGCATGGTCAGCAGCTTTACAAGGGCTCAGTTCACTGCATTCAGCCGGGCCCTTGAATTTGCTAAACGTGAAGGTGTCAATTACCTTGAAATCGAAGGAAATCATCCGTTTGTGTTTCGGATGATGTGGGGCGACGTTACCAGAACTAGCTCTATGATCAGGGGGCTTGTTAATAAATGCAGATGTGATTTAAGACAGATTAGGAGTGTGGGGCTCCGACATGTCAACATGTATGGAAATTTGGCTGCAAACTTGCTTGTGAGAATTATTTTGCAGCCTCAACAAGAGAGGTCTTGGTCCGGAAGAAAGTCATCTCAAACCCATCACAAGGGAAAGTCACAACTCCAAGTCTGACTTGGCTTCAAGCAAAAAGCAAAGAAAGAACGTATGATGATGTGGTGATTCCATCACGGAGTCTAGAGAAAAAGAGGAATTCATGTAATTACTCAAAGGGTAATTGCAAGCCTCTACATGAAGCTCACGACAAAGCAAATCATCGTGGTTGGAAATTTATGTCTTGCACATCAAAGAAAACAAAGCTAGCGTTACGAAGGAGAAAAATAGAAGAAAGCAAAGAAACAAAGCACGAGGACTTCTTCCTCTCTTGGCATGCGGCAAGCTAACGGGTCCTTGAAATCAAGGACTCACCTCAACGCCATCAGGATGCCAATGTTGTTGGCTGAAAATCCAAGAAGGCCCACCACGTGATTGCCTTTGGCTTTGAATCAAAATTCAAGGACTCTGCCATCCAAAAAAAGAACAACGAATAAAGCTTTGCTTTTCTTCAGGCCAGAAACAAATTAATGTGAAATCAATTTCTAGGGCTATTACGCTACAGAAGCAAAGCCAAAAAAAGGAAATTGGCAGCTTCACGCTCGGGTCTTTAACAAACAAAGCAAATCTCCAATGCCATCAGCAAAAGTATTAAGAAGCATGAATTCTCTAATCCTATTTGGACGAGTTTGTTTCTTTAATTCTTTGGGAGTAGACCTGGCATTCGTGTCGTATTATCAATGAATGGGTTGACACGACACGACATTATAAGAAAACTGGTGGAAAATATCAAACACGAACACGACTCGCTACAATTCGCGAATTACATGACACGACTCGTCTCACTTGTTAAGAAAATAAACTTTTAAATTTTTTTAAAAAAAGTATTTGATCAAATTTTACATGCAAACAGTATATTACATTAGACAATATAAAAATGAAGTTTAAATCTCATCTCCAAACAATACATGCCCAAAAATCAATATCATTCCAAAAAAACCTCCAACGTCAACACCCATTGAAACGTCAATACCCAAAAATCAATATCATTCCAAATTTGACTCTTTGTCTTCTATATTTTCAGTATTTGTATCAATACCCATTGAAACGTCAACAGACTCCTCATCATTCATATCAATAGCATTGGTAGGGCTATTTTCTGTACCTTCCATCCCCTTCAAAAATAAAAACAGAGACATATGAGAACCAACAACTCAGTAGATACAGAGAGCACATAGAGACGCAGCTTGAATATTTGATACCATTTGATATGAAAACCAAATTGAATACCCAAAAATGAAAATCATTTGATATTTGATACCCAGTTTGAATACCCAAAACAGAGAGCACACAGACACGCACACAAAAATGAAAGATGTCTGATAATACCCAAAACAATTTGTTTGATCTCAAATATATCAATTCCAAACTGAAAGTCAAACAAATTTAACAAAAAATTAAGACATTCGTACCTTGAGAGAGGATGTGGCAGGAGAAGATGTAGAAGACAGAGACAGAGGTGAGATCGCAAGAAGAAGATGAGGTTGTTGATATAGGTTTTTTAAAGAGAGAAATCGAGACAGAGAACGCAAGAAAGGAGAAGATGAGATTGAGAGAGAGAGAGAGAGAGAGAGAGAAAGCTGCAGAGAGGAGGAGATGCTCTCAGCGCCGACACAAAATGAAAGGGATGCTAGGGTTAGGAGAGATTTTTTAGAATTACAAATTACAAAATTACCCCCACTTAACGGGTTGGTTCGTGTATTCATGAATGGGCACTGAAACGACCTGTTAGCTTAACAAGTGGCTAATGGGTTAAAACGATAGCAACACAACACAATAACTCAAACCCAAATACTGAATTTTTCGTGCGAATTCGTGTCTTGTTAACGGATTGTGTGTGATATTGCCAGCTTTATTTGGGAGTTCCAATCCCGCAAAGAGAAAGTAGTTGGTTCAAGTAATTTTCTTGGGTGTCCTAATCAAATTATGGGACACGTGTTTTTGGTAAACACATACTTGTTTTTGTCACCAAGCTGCAAGATGTCAGTTAAATATGAGACCAACAAAGCCACAGGTCTCAAGTTGGCCTAGCCAGTAGATGTCTACCATGAAGACAATAATCCAATTCAAAATTAATTGGGACCAGTTAAAAGCCGATGTGCATCTTTCTCTCAACATGAGACAGTCTCAAGCCGATATTCCAAGACTTGACGGCCTCAAATACAATGGACTCGTTCATTAAAAGTCTCAAGCCTAATGGACTTGTCCATTAAAAATCCAGTTGGCGAACAATTGGTGCAAAGTCTCAAGTTTGCAAATTATGGATTAATGGGCTTAAATTCCAAAAATGCCCATTAATTCCCAAATCGTCAACTGAAGACTCTAATAGTACAAAACCACGCCAAATCCCAAGTGATACAAAACCACCCCAAATCCCAAGTGATACAAAACCACACCAAAACCCCAAGTGGTGCAAAACCATGTCACCAGTCCAAGTGATTCAAAACCATGCAAATTAAACAATCTTTTTGGAACTACGTTGGTTTGATCCCGTCAAAGGTACATAGGCAGTCTAGCATCCTACAAGACACAACCACAACAAAATATGAATAACTAGTTACAACAACCAAATTCCCCCAAATCAAATCTCTCTCCACACAAATCAATTTGGAACTACGTCGATTTGATCCTGTCTAGGGCACGTAGGCAGTCTAGCATCCCACTAGACGCAACCACAACCAAATTTGAATCCATGGTTTATTCTAACCAAATTTGCCCAAACATTTTCCCAAATCCAAATGTCAATTGTAGAAAATTAGTGGGTTCATCAAACTTGCTCATTATTTTTCTTGGACATTGAAAATAAGAAAAATGGTACAAACCCATCCAATTTTTCTTATGGGTCATCTACCCACGCAAATTTCAATGAGATTAAATTCAAATCTCTCAAACACAAATTCTCAATTAGTGGGCCACACTTACCTATTAATATCCAAATTTTCTCATGGGTCATTTACCTATGAAAATCTTAAAATCTCCAAATTGTCTCAAAGTCACAAATTCTAAATTAGTGGCACATACTTACCCATTAATTTCTAAATTCCGAACTACGTTGGTTTGATCCCTTCGAAAGGGTACGTAGACAATCTAGAGATTCAATCTAGATGCAACCGTCCAAATCTTAAATCCAAACAGAATCCCTGGTTTATTCTTAACCAAATTCGCCCCCAAACACAATATCGAATCCCTAGTTTATTCAGCTAAATTCATTCAAACACTTCTCAATACAATTCAAATCAAATTTCTCTCGCAATGAATCATTTATTCATTGCAATTGTTTGAACTATAAGTGGCTTGATTCCGGCAAGGGATACGTAGGCACCCTGAGATTCGACTTAGCGGCAGCCGCAAAACCAAAGACACATGTTCTATTTCTTTATGATGGAATCAAAGGGTGTTCCCTTGAAGTAAGGGTTTGTAAAATTAAGAGACACCACGTCTCGAATGGGTCGAACCTAAAATAATAAAACCCCATTATTTATTTAGTGGTGGTGAAATTATGTTGGATGGTTCACATTTTTCTTCAACATAATTTTTGGCACGCCCAATAGGACTAATCAAATTTAATGGACTAATCAAATTTACTTTATGTTTGCCTTTAATGGACTAATCAAATTTACTTTATGTTTGCCTCAGGTTATTAAAAACCAAAACAAGGACACCACAAGTTATGCTCTACTTCCAAGAGCTTCTTCAGAGTTATGGCTAGCAAGGCGACTGCAAAGGTCATTAATGCCCAAGCCACAAGAACTCAATCTAAGAAGACAACCCCAAAATGCAAGAAAGAATGTTGTTAGAACTCCAAGGAAGAAAGTTAACTATAAAGTTGTCCCAATCAAAGATTTGGAGCTGCTACAACAAATGCCACAAAGGCTAAATCTTCAAAGCCATCAAGGTTCTAAGGCTTTTGAAACCTTTACAACCACTCAGTTATGATTGGTTGAATCCCAATTGACTTGGTGTTTCCAACTTCAACATCAATGGTTACTAAGGCCACAAAAGGACCAACCGCCGTCAACTCGGGCATCACAAAACCTATAATGGTGATTCTGCTGAAGAATACTCACTATCCAAGTATGCTCACCAAATGGCAAAATCATCAAGGTTGAACAAGTCCAACAAATTCATAAATACACATAGAGCAAAGTAAAGCTCTGCCAATCAAGTGACGAGAGGTTGAGCACCATAGGGGGCAGTTCCCATCACTTACAAGTCAAGTCAAGACATGAAGTTGATATGTCACAAGGGGCAAACCCCTCAGCTCAAAGTCAAATCAAAACATGAAACTGGTATGTCACAAGGGGCAGTCTTCTCAATTGCAACTCAAGTCAACACGTGGAAGTGAAATCAAGACATGAAGCTGATACGTCACAAGGGCAATCCCCTCAAGTTAAGACATGAAACTGATAGCATATGGAGTAATCCCCTTAGTTCAAAGTCAAGCCAAAACATGGAACTGATATGTCACATGGAGCATCCTCAAAAACCTAAGGGGAATCTAAGACCTTCAATGGGCTGCTTTAGTACTCCAAAGCAGTAGGCGAATGTCACATCATTCCTGAAGGATGCTCTTAACCCTAACTGACAACTTCAAAGGTGATGAGCACAGTTCTTCACAAGTCAATATGAGACTGAAGAACAAGTCTAACAGTGCACTTGGAAAAGACTAAAATGCTGATACTGAGGTTGACGAGGTCACTTTACGTTCATGTCAAGTGCATCATATCTACTAATAAAGTAAGAAGGCCGAAGCTGTCAAACATTCAAGCATGCCTAGGTATAAATAAAAAAAGTTTGTCTCCCCTGCAAAAAAGAAAAAAGAAAAAAAGTTTGTCTCCCCTGCAAAAAAGAAAAAAGAAAAAGTGTGGCAGTGACAGTTCCGACTCCCTCTACAAGAACAAGTGAACCCAAATGGACAATCCATTTTGTGTCACTAGTGAGGTTTGGCATAACGTTTTAACCGAATCTTGTTGGATTGCGATTTTGCCATGAATCTGATCCCAATAAAGATGCTACATCAGTGCTCAACAATGCCTTGCTCAGAGTTGACTATACATGGTTCACCCAACTTGGGCAAAAAGCCACGTGCTCTCTATCAGCACTTTCGTCTATGTGACAATGTCCTATTAAGACATCCATGACTTGACACATATGGCACCATTCATCCTACGCTCCACCAATGCTTCAAATATTGTTGGAGTAAAGGAAGTTTAGTAAACACTGATTCCCTTAGTGTGGAAGTGATAAATTACTCAGATGCAAAGTTTTATCGACCACCTTGCCTTACCTTAATCTTCAAAAGCTAGATTGCAATGAGGAGGTTTTAAAAAAAATTCCCAAAAGGCAAAGGCACTTGAGTCCGACAAAAACCATTTGAGTAAACTTTGCACCTTTTATCAAGTCATCCTCAAAAGGTGAAGGAGTTGTGAAGACCATGGAGAGTCTGGTTCGTTGAAACATACAATTGAGTCACTTATGACGTGCTACACTTCGGTTCTTCGAAAGATCAATCAGCCTAATTCAAGGGGTTGTATGGTTATTTCAATTACTTTTGGAAACTGATAGCCCAAACAAATGAGTAGTCATTTACAAGAAGGTATCTTGGCCAACGTCACCATTTACTCCACACAAAAAAAAAAAATCAAGAGCAAAAGGGGGAAGAAAAGCAATGTCAACCTCACAATTCAACAAGTGAATGGCATACTCAAAGCAACTCTCCCAAAGCAAAACTCAAACTTTTCTGAACCTGAACTTCTCACTATTCTCAAGCAATCAGTGTTTGGTGGAGATGAAGTGAGTACATAGCTGCTTCACATCTTGGTATTTAAAAGGCCAGGGGGCAAAAAGCCACCATGCACCTTAGTTTTTCAATGTTTGGAGGATCTTTACAATAATCAACAAGGGAAGGTTCACAAAAACAAAACAAAAATAGAAGATCAAGATTCAATGAAAGACAATTTTCAAAAAGGCTCAAAATGATTAAAAGGGAACAACAACATAGCTCAAGTCAACTACATCTCCACCAAGGAGAACATAGAGCAAGATGTCAACCATCCATATATAGAGGAATTTCATTGACACTGTTCAACTAGCTGGGACTCACGTCTTTACTAAGGTCTTTGCTAATGAGCTCATGAGTTGTCAAACTCTTAAAGGAAATGCGTTTCGCGTTGTGTTAATGAGAAATTCGACAAAAAAATTTATGTCTAATAGCCAGCTGCTGGAAGCCCGAAAGAGCAATTAAAAAAAAATGCTATGTGGGCTAAAAACCCAAAAGGGCAGCCCAAGCAAAAAACCTACAGTTGACTTGATCCTTCAAAAGGGGTATGTAGGCAACCTAGTCCCAAAAGCTAGATTCAGTCGCAAATCTCAAATGTCTCTTTCTCTCAAATAAAAGAGACGTAGGCAAGCTAGCCCAAAAGCTAGCTCTAGCCATAAATTATCCACCAATGGTGTTAGCATGTGGTTAAACTACTGCATACTACATAAGAACTCCAATATCATATGAGTATAAACTGTGAAATTTAAATAATTAAAATAAAATAAAATAAAAACTCGTTGGGCTGAAAACCCGAAAGGGCGGTCCAAGCAAAAGTTAGAGCTATTAAAAAAAATGCTATGTGGGTTGAAAACCCGAAAGGGCCGCCCAAGCGAAAGAACTACGGTTCACTTGATCCCTCAAAAGGGGTACATAGGTAATCTAGTCCCAAAAGCTAGATTCAGTCACAAATCTCAAATGTCTCTTTCTTTACCTTAAATAAAAGAGACGTAGGCAAGCAATCCCAAAAGCTAGCTCTAGCCATAAATTTTCCAACAATGGTTTTAGCACGTGTTTAAACTGTTGTATACTACATAAGAACTCCAATAGCACGTGTTTTAGCATCCCACTAAACGCAACTGCAACCAAATTTGAATCCCTAGTTTATTCTAACCAAATTCACCCGAACACTTTCCCAAATCCAAATGTCAATTGTAGAAAATTAGTGGGTTCATCAAAATTGCTCATTATTTTTCTTGGACATTGACAATAAGAAAAATGGTACAAAACCATTCAATTTTTCTTATAGGTCATCTACCCACACAAATTTCAATGAGATTAAATTCAAATCTCTCAAACATAAATTCTCAATTAGTGGGCCACATTTACCCATTAATTTCTAATTTTTCTCATGGGTCATTTACCTATGGAAATCTTAAAATCTCCAAATTGTCTCAAAGTCACAAATTCTAAATTAGTGGGCCACACTTACCCATTAATTTCTAAATTCCAAACTACATTGGTTTGATCCCTTCGAAAGGGTACATAAGCAATCTAGAGATTCAATCTAGATGCAACCATCAAAATCTTAAACCCGAACAGAATTCCTGGTTTATTCTTAACCAAATTTGCCCCCAAACACAATTCTATATCGAATTCCTGGTTTATTCAGCTAAATTTACTCAAATACTTCTCAATACAATTCAAATCAAATTCCCCTCGCAATGAGTCATTTATTCATTACAATTCTTTGAACTACGAGTGGCTTGATTCTCGCAAGGGATACGTAGGCACCCTGAATTCAACTTAGGGGTAGCCGCAAAACCAAAGACACACGTTCTGTTTCTTTATGATGGAATCAAATGGTTACCTGGAAGCAAGAGTTTGTAATTAAGAGACATCGCATTTCGAATTTAAAATAATAAAACCCCATTATTTATTTAGTGATGGTGAAATTATGTTGAGAGGTTCACATTTTTCTCCAACAACAACACGTTATATTGATTCCGAACTCTATTTAATCACTTGCACAAAATACCTTGTTGTTATTAGTGTAAAACCCCATATGTATTTTATTTTTCAAAGTTTTGACGTGATACTTCACATTCTTCCTACTGATCCATCGGTGTCTTGTTAATTAGATGATTGGTTTGGTTGTGTGGTGTTTCTTAATTCATTGCATTCATCAAGGGGAGCATTTTTGCTCACCACTTTAACCATAGGTGTACCCTCACCACCATCCTCAATGTTTGACACATGTCCATAGACATAACCATGATTCCATAAATACAAAGCAAAAGTTAACTATGGTTATGTCTATGGACACGTGTCAAACATTGAGGATAGTGGTGAGGGTACACCTATAGTTAAAGTGGTGAGCAAAAATGCACCCTTCATCAAGTGCAAGTAGCTTGGGTTCGCAGTACAGAGGCCTGCCCCGAGTCCCTCACCATCTGAAACGCGTTGATCTGCTGCTCCGCATACAGAGGCCAAGTCACAACAGGCACACTATGCCACAATCTCTCCATTATTGAGTTCCAACCACAGTGTGACACGAAGTAACCTACCGCCCTGTGGGCCAGGACCTCCACCGGTGGGGCCCACCCACATAAAACTCCGAACCCTTGAGGCAGAAACTCCTCGTGAGTTGTGTACTCCTCTGGCACCACAAACTTGTCATAGGGCTGGTCTTTGCGTACGGACCACAGGGCCCCACTGTGCAAACAGGAGGGGTTTCACCATCCGAAAGTGAACCAACCGGATGGGATTCGGGATCAACAAATGTGTTGACGATTATACCCTTCGTTTCCTTGAACCTCCTGGCATGGTTTGCTCAGGAAATGTGTACCCTTCGCTGCTGAAAGCAAATGAAGGAATTACGCTTGCGGGAACAGGGTTGTCATGACTCGGTGCCACTAGAAAGTGACATGACTCGGTGCCTTTTTATCAATAACAAACCCACATGCCCAACTTGACCAACAAATAATATTTTAATGAAGTATAGCCTCGCCTTTTTAGAATGTATCGCAGGATGAATTAATGATCCATTGTGTTGTAAAGTACATGTGGTCATATTTTCTTGTAACCAAAAAAAGAAAAGAAAGAGAAAGTACAGGTTGGGGAATCTAGTAACCACAATTAAATGCATTCGCAAATGGCCAAATATTACAACATCTCAGAGAGGTAGTACATGATCTACCACTCTAGTTATTATGTTGCTGCAGTGCAGGTGTACAACTTATTGTTCAACAGAAAACACAAACTAACTTAACTCGAACTAAGTCCATAATATAAATAAGATAAAGAGGCCATGGAATGGAAACTCTGGATCCAGATGATGGAGGGATCAAGGGGTGTATGGCGTTGGAATAAGATACAGAGGAGTTTTCTTATGGACTGTGAGTCCGAACACTTCGGTCATGTTCAATGTTTCAGCCAATTTACTACCGCCACTAGGCAACTTCCAATCGAACCAAAACAGTAGGTTGGCAAGCACATATTCAGCTGAAGCAACCGCAAAGGCGAGTCCGGGGCACACCCTTCTTCCACCACCAAACGGGAGGAGTTCGAACTCTTGACCTACCAAACCGATGGAGTTCTCCTCAAACCTCTCTGGCCTAAACTCTTCTGGCTTGTCCCAGACTCTGGGGTCTGTTTGTATTGCGAATGCATTCACAAACACTTGTGTTTTCGCAGGGATGTCGTAACCTCCCAATTTTACATCTGCAGTTGTTTCACGAGGAAGTAAAAGAGGAGCTGGAGGATGAAGCCTTAGATTTTCTGTGATTACACATGACAAGTACTTCATTTCCTTGATGTCACTCTCGTCTACATATCCCCTTTTCCCCGCCACTCTTCTTACCTCTTCTTGGACTTTCTTCATCACCCGTGGATTTTGCGAAAGCTCAGACATTAACCACAGCATTGATGTCCAACTAGTATCACTTCCCCCCACAAACATGTCCTAAATCATGAAATTAACAAGCCAAATCAATCTTCATCCATATATATTTTTATTAGAAAATTAGACATAAAACCATAAGTATTAGGGTTTATCAATGTGTGCGTGTGTGCGTGTGTGCGCGTATGCTCGTCCATGTTCAAGATAAAATAAGTGAATGAGTATAATGTGAGTATAGGAAGCTAGGGAGGGGGGGATATAGACCTGCATAAGTGCTTTGACATTGAACTCAAAGTCGAGCGAGCCATCCTTTTCAAGGTCGAGGAGTAAATCCACAATATCCTTCTTACGAGGCTTACCGTCTTTCTGCGCTGCTTTATGTTCGTCAATCAACTTATCATAAAATCCATCAAATTCACGTCGAATTGATTTCAAACGTGCAATGTATCCTCTGGCACGGTCAACCCATTTCAAAGAAGGGTAGAAATCTCCAAAGCTGAAAGTCATCATCTGAACCATCAACTCTTTTATGACCTTTTCAAACCAATTGTCTTCTTTGTCCTCAAACTTCTGTCCAAGAACGCACCTGCAGATGATGTTGTTGGAGGTTGACACCAGCAGCGGCCCCAGATTGATGGGAACCCCGTTTGTGCTGGCGGAGGCTTTGCGAATCTTGCTGACCAGCTCTGCACATTCTTCCACCCTTGCGTACTGAAACTGCTGCACTCTTTTCAGGCTCAGAAGCTCGAGAACAACAACTTTTCGAGCTTTTCTCCAGTACTCCCCGTAAGGAGCAAACGCAACGTTATAGCCGTCGAAGAACAATATAGTTGCAGCTGTAGTTTGAGGCCGGCCGGAAAAACCAATGTCTTGGTTCTTCATCATGTCCTTGGCCAGTTCTGCAGATGAAACTACCAGCGTTGGAAGTTTACCAAAATGCATGAGCATTATATCGCCATACTTCTTCGACAGATCACGAAGAGAGCGGTGTGGGAATTTGCCTAGTTGGTGAAGGTTCCCAATCAGAGGCAACATTGGTGGGGAAGGTGGCAGTTTGTAGTTTTTCCCACTTGAAGATGATCTTGTAAGTGAAAACAAAATGTATGCAGAAAGCAAGAGAAGAGGAAGCAGGAAAATATTGCTCTGAAGCTGTTGCCACATTTCAATGAAAAGTGATAATGCAGCCATTGTTCTACTTTTTGCCTTTTGCTTTTGGCTGCTCACATGAAATTAATATATGTGCCCTTCTTCTTCATCTTTATATAGAGAAGCTGCAATTCAAACTTGCATGAGCCTACACGTTAGTTGTGATCAATTGTATGTCCATGGCCCCCCAATTATTTAATTCTGTACGATTATTGAGAGAAGTTGTTAGGTTTATAACTTCATGGGGCCTCCTGATTTGAATGTTGGGAAAAAATATAATTGAGCCGTTTTTATCAAATAAGGTGTCTTCCGATGTTAGGTTTTAGCCTAATTTCTTGTATATTTTTGTCTTTTTTAGTTTTATTTAGTAAAGGTTGTTATGTGTTTCAATTTTTTTTTTTTTTTATTTATACAAATGATATTGAGGGAGGGTTTTCTCACACACATATTGTAAATATGTCATGGGAATTCGAACCTGAGACCATTGATCTACAAGTCAATGTCATTTTCCACTGAGTTAGATCTCCCTACCCTAAACCCTATAATAATAATACTCAATTTGCCAGTTCCTATCATAGTCTAAAATATCGATAATATCGATAAAATATCGAGGATATTATCGTTTTTTCGAGTCACGGATATTTCGGAACATATCCATACCAAGGTCGAAAATATCAGTAGTCCAAAAACACGGAAATTTTGATGGAAATATCGGGATATTATCGATATTGATAAAAATTGAATAAAAACCACGAAAATTGTAAGAAAAACTTGGAAATTTTTATTGAAACTTTGGAGAATGTTTATTTAGTCAATTATCTATTAATTTATCACAAAAAATTAGAAGGAAATGCATTGCATATGATGGATTTAACTTATTTAAGTTGATTATACAGCGAGCTGGCAAACACTGTGAGTGTAGAAAATATGTAGTAATTAATTAAAAAAAGATTAAACACACCATAATCATTTATATAAAATGATTTACTACAATATTTTACACTTTATACATTGTATGGTAAGATACATGAGTGACTTAGTACCACATAGAGTTCCTATGAGGTTCAAATTTTTCACTATCTTCATCATCTCTATGTGTAGAGTAAGTGTATTGTGAAGAGTAGTCATCAAATGATAAATCCCCAAAATAGTTTTGCATGTAATTGTTAACATGCCACCCATATCAATATAAATATTTTATCATATTATTACACAAACATAAGTGATATGGTTGGTTAAGGTGTTGGAGGAGTAAAATGAGAGGGGTTCAAATCCCCTTTGTGTTTTTTTTCTCCATTTTTTTCCCTTCTTTTTTCTTCTTCTTTTTCCTTTTTATTTTTCCTTTACATCAATATTTTCGATATTTTAGCGATATTACACCTATATTTTGACAAAATATTGCTGAAGTGTGAGCAAAATTATTGACATCGATATTTTCCGATATTATCATCGATATTGTCGATATTTATACGATATGTACATGGATATGTTCCGAAATATTCGTGATTCGAAAAAACTGAAATATCCTCGATATTTCGTCGATATTATCGATATTTCAGACTATGATCCATACACATACTGTATAAATATCGATAATATCGACGATAATATTGGAAAATATCGATGTCGATAATTTCGCTCACACTTCAGCACTATTTTGTCAAAATATCGCTATAATATCGAAAATATCGATGTAATAGAAAAAAAAAAACACAAATCACACACTCAAACGGGATTCAAACCCTTGCCATTTCACTCCTCCAACACCTTAACTACCATGTTGCTTATGTTTTTGTGATAATATGCTAAAATATGTATATTTATATTGTTTTGTTTTGAACTGTTTTTGTAAGAATTAGATTTTCACATGAGAATGTGAGTCTTTGACCTTTCCTTTTGGGATGGAATCAAGCGACTCATGGAAAGAATTTGAGACCCAATCTTCAAATGATTTTGCTTACGAACAACATCAACCAATCTCGGATCCATATGGGTGGCATGTTAACAATTACATGGAAAATTATTTTGGGGATTTATCATTTGATGACTACTCACAATACACTTACTCTACATATAGAGATGATGAGGATACTGAAAATTTTTGAACCTCATAGTCACTCATGTATCTTACCATGCAATGTATAAAGTGTAAAATACTGTAGTAAATCATTAAATATAAATTATTATGGTGTGTTTAATCTTCTTTCATTAATTACTACATATTTTTACAGTGTTTGTCAGCTCTCTATATAATCAACTTAAATCAGTTAAACCCATCATGCAATGAATTTCCTTCCAATTTTTTGTGATAAACGAATAGATAATTGACTAAATAAACATCCTCCAAAAGTTTCAATAAAAAATTTCAAGTTTTTCTTACAATTTCCGTGGTTTTTATTTAATTTTTATCGATATCGATAATATCCCGATATTTCCATCGAAATTTCCGTGTTTTTGGACTACCGATATTTCTAATATCATCAATATTTTAAACCTTGGTTCCTATTTATCATGTTTTAATCAAGATGATGCTTATCTGTTGACTTATGTGCTTTAGATCTTGATTGCACAAAGGGACTTTTTTTATTATGAGAATGCTAGTAACCTTCTCTCTAACCTTCTCTTTTGCACCTTCTCCCTTCGTGTCATGACATATGTCACTTTATTTACACTTAAAACAATGTCATTAACAATCAAATAAGCTAGTTTTTATTTTCCAAATTTACCCTTATAAAATGAAATATTTAATTTAAATATATTGACTTCCCTAATTTCTTCAATTTTAAAAAATATTTTATCTCTCCATCTTACTCTCAATCCTCTCTCTATCCTTTGCAGCGCCCCGCAACCCTTCTTCTACCTCCCCACTTCTCCCCAAAACAAACACTAATACCCAGCAATGACCCATGACCAGTACCCAAACAAGCATATGAAAGAAACCCACTTCCTCTCCCCCTCATTACCACCAAACAACATCTCCCTCATTCCTACGCAACAGCCCCCCACCGTCCAAAGATTCCCCCCACCTTCCCATCTCCTTCGATTTCTCTGTTGTTTGTAATTGAACAAGTTTTTATTTTATTTCTCAAATCTCATCACCAAACCACTATTTTCTATTTTTATTTGGTGTTGTTTATAAATAAACAAAAAGTGTTTGAACTTTCATGATTTGGGAAGCAAAGGGTGTGTAGAGGTTAGAGAGAGACAAAAAATCTTGAATTTTTTTCTCAACTCACAAATGTGAGAGAGAGAGAGAGAGAGAGAGAAATTGGGCTGTGTCGTGGGTGGGTGGGTAGGTGGGGTGGCACATGTCATTAGGAAAAGGGAGAAGGTTAGAGAGAAGGTTGCTAACATTCTCCTTTTTATTATACAAAATAAGATAATTTTTTTGTTTTAAAACTCTCTCTATTTTTTCTCATGGTAATTTTTTGTTTTAAAAGTCTTGTTATATTTTAAAATATTTAAAATTAAAGAGTTAACTATCGTTATACTAATAAATATGTGTCAAGTTTTAAGAAAGATAGTAATGATACACATTGGGTTAAAGTAGTGAGCAAAAATACTCCCTAATTACTATAACAAAATGTACTGCATGTGAATTTTCACGAAGGCTTACCTCCCTTGGAAGTTAGAACAAGGGCTTTAATGGCGATGGAGGATGGGATAGCTTCTCTGCTCCACAATATTGGGTTGGGTGGTTCAAACTTCAAAAGCATGGGGTAGAGTCTCTTCAATATTTGGTCCCTTACTCTGTAACTTCTGGCACAGTTTTAATTGCAAGCTTCAATGCTTGTGGGCTCCCAAGCCTGTACAATTTTGATAATACTAGTATATCACTATTTCTATACATTATGTCCATGAGAGTACGTTGTCACAAAAATGGAAGGGGGGACATTCACATTCAATACGAAAGCACAACCCACTCAAATTATTGAAACTTGCATGTCCCTATAGAAGTTAGTTGTGATCAATTTGTGATGTCCATGACCCCCCCCCCCCCCCCCCCCCCCCCCTATTATTTAATTTCGTTCAATTATTGAGAGAAGTTGTTATGTTTATAACTTCATGGACCACCTGAAAAAAATGAATGTTAGTCTTCCAAGTTTGAGCCCAGTTTCTTGTATATTTTTGTCTTTTTTTATTTTTTATTTAGTAAAGGTTGTTTTGTGCTTCATTTTTTTTTTTTTAATTTATACAATGTGATATTGAGGGAGGGTTTTCTCATACGCATATTGTAAATATGTCATGGGAATTCGAACCTAAGACCATTAGTCTACAAGTCAAGGCCCTTTTCCACTGGGTTATCTCCTTAAACCCTAAACCCTATAATAATAATAATACTCAATTTGCCAGCTCCTATTTATCCTGTTTTAATCAAGATGATGTTTATCTGTTGGATTATGTGCTTCATATCTTGATTGCACGAAGTGACTTTTTGTTATACGAAATATGATAATTTTGTTTTAAAAGTCTTGCCATTTTTTCTCATGGTAATTTTGTTTCAAATGTTAAGGTTAAAAGGTAGCAATAGTTCCCAAGTATTATAACAAAATGTACTCCATGTGAATTTTCACAAAGGCGTAGCCTTGGAAGTTGGAACAAGGGCTTTAATGGCGATGGAGGATGGGCTAACTTCTCTTCTCACAACCCAAAAAAAATTAGCAATAGTCACCTTTTCTTTAGTGACTTTTGAAAGTATTAGTCACCTTTTTTGGGTGACTATAGGCAATAATAGCGGTGCCGTTACAAATATTGGGCTGGTGAGATTTGTGGGGTGTGACTATTGGCTTTTATCACCAATAACAAGTGACAACAATATGTTGACTTTCCAGCTGTCTTTAGACTTATATTTTATTACAGTCTTGTTTTCCTGTACTCTTGTAGTCCAAAAAAACTGTAATCAACCACCCTAAAAATTTTATAAATAAGTTTTACAAAAAACTAAACAACCACCACCATCATCCGATTGAAAAAAGGCAGAATTTTCCATCCGGTGACCAACTTCCACCATCTCTTTTATACAATGGAGAAGTTCAACCTCCACCTCCAACCTTTAGAAAATTCTAAATAAAATCTTTAAAAATAAGATCTCTATAAATTTTTTTACAAATTAAATTTTTAAAAAAAATTAATTATTAAAAATAAAAATAAAAATATATAAAAAAAAAAAAGCAACCCCACACTAGATCTCCCCATCCCCTATCCCAAATGCACATCCACCCGCAGGAACGAACCCACAATGGGGTCAAATGACCCTATGGACTCCATGGAAATAAGCTTGAAGGTCCTCTTGAGCTGACTGTGCGACCCAATGAAATGCCCTCCACCTATTTGATATTTGGCATGAAGAAAGGGTTGCTGCGCGAGGAAGAAGAAGCGCAGCACGTTGCTTTTTTTTAAAAAAAACATGCTGGCCAAACGGCGTCGTTTTGCTCAACCCCTCCACTGATCCTAGCCCCTCCAAAACCCCTATTCTTTATTCCTCAACCCTAAATCCTCAATGTCCACCTACCCACCCACCCCAAAAACCTTTAACCCCCCTCCCTCCCCCTCACCCCATCTCCTTCATTGTTGCCGCCGCCAGTAGAGTCGCTGTCACCAAAAAAAAAAATTAAACTTTTACACTATGACCCTATGAGGTAAGATTCCTGGGTCCATCACTATCCACCCGCCCCTCTCTGTATGTTTATTTCTATGACTCTTTGTCATGTGGGATGGGTGTGGTGAAAAGAAAATTCCAATACATCTAGCAACCCAACCAACGGTGAATTGCTTGTCTTCTTTGGAATCTTGCCCCTCCTCTCGACTAGATTGCCACTAATGATCATATTGACTGACAGGATCCGACTCAAATTCCACTTTGGAATTCGTGTCAAACCCCGTGTGAGTCCAACACCTAGCAAGTGTCGAGACGAATGTTATAACAAAATATGGACATATGGCAATGAAAAATCTTATTCTAAAATTTAATCCTAAAATCTTATCAGAAAATGCTATTTGAAATTTGAGGTGAGAATTTTATAATAAATAGTGACACGTGGCAACCAAAAATCTTATCATTACCCTTTGGGGTGGAAACAAAAAAAAGTAAGAACGGCCACTATTCACATAAATAGTAATAAACATTGCCTTTCCTTTGCCCTTGAGGATGAAAGTGCCCTTACAGAGAATTTGTGGTTGCCATAAAACACACCCCTAAAACCTAATGTGACCTTTGCCTCCTCTTTTTTAGTGCCTCCACAGTATTGGGTAAGATGGTTCAAAATCATGGGGTAGCGTCTCTTCAATATTTGGTCCCTTGGTCTGTAACTTATGGCACAGCTTTCAATACGAAAACAACTTTTCAAACCATTAAATTCACGTGTGAATTTTCTAGCCTACTCAAATTATTTGGGAATATTGTTGTAATGAACCCAATACCAATTACGGCCACACAAAGTATTGTCCTTTCATAATTGCACGCAACTACTTAACCACAATATCTTTTGATATCACAAACAATTAATATGGCAACCACTTTTTTTTAATTTTCTCTTTCTTTCTCTGCTCTCACCATTCTAACAGTCAGCCAACCTTCTCTTAATGAGCTGGCCAGATTTTATTTCTCCATGCATAGACACGAGGGAAATATTTTCTGCGAACCCTGTTTGTCCACGTCTCAACCTCAATCGTGGCTTATTGTCGGACCAGAGGAAGCAGGGCCCACAGTGCCAACGCAGCACTTGATCACACGGTCAACGTAACTTTAATTTTGCTGATTGGTTTGTTGGCCTAGAGAATTTACTGCTCATGTTCTGCATGCTTTGATGTATAAACGCATGCATGTTTTGTCTTCTTATGGCATTTTCAACCTGTGCTAAATCAAACACCCACCCAAATATGGTAATTTGGATGACTGAATAATACAAAATTTGCAGCAACGTTTGACGAGGAAGACAAGTCTCTAAGAGCATCTTCAAATCCTATGTGGCGCTTTTAACGGATAAAAATAACAGCTGAAATTTATTCCAACCGAGCTGCTATAGTCTACGTGGAATAGTGTATGAAGCCTCTGCTGTCAAAATTGCCGTCAAGTGCTGGAGACGTCACTTGACACCACTATATTATTGAATTTTTTACTATTGAAAATTTATGTTGATCTTTTTTATGTTCTTTTCATCAACCAACGTGGAGATGGATGATTTTTTTTGTTTAATTATATTTATGTAATATTTTATAATTAATTTATAAGTATTTTAACTTGATTAATGAATTACTCTTAATACTAAAATATAAAAACACATTCATTTAAGAAAGTAATAAATAAATCAATACTAATGTAATAAAATAATATTTTAATTTGACACATCTGATGGGGTGTAAAACTATGCAGGATGTCAAATTGTCATATCAGCCATCAAATTTAAATTTAATGTTCCCTAATATGTCTTTCATTCAATACGCGGTTTTCTATTTGTTTTTGTCACGCTGCGTACGTGGGATAAAATAGAATTCCCAAACTCGATGAGTGCTGTCCCGACCGTGACCGTGACAGTGACAGTTTCCAACCTAATTAATTGCATGACCTTGGTGTTTTTGCCTTTACCACATAAAATCTCAAACAATTATGTGCCCGCCCAATCCACTTGCATTAGGTGAGGCCAGTAATAATAATTGTGCATATGGTGAGGCTAGTAATAATAATTGGTATGAAAAATCACACCCATTGTGAAACAGCTATAGTTGGGGCCTAATGCATTAAGTGCTCAAGACAATTCCTGTCGGTAGAATGGTAAAGGATGGGCACAATTTTTGAGGAAATAGAAAAATTACTAAAAAAAGTTTATTCATGCGTTACCAGAAAACGCAATTCTTTGATGGGTCATATCTTACGAGTGTCTATACAACCAGACACATAACCCTGTTCATATATGAACAAGTCAGAAAGATAAGGTCACATGTGGCATGGTCTCTTTTGTCTACTAGTCCGACAAACCAAGTCCCTCCCATAATAATTATGAAAATTTCCAAAAAAAAAATTTTGATAAATTAAAAGTTTGTAATAATATAAATGATTTCATTAAATTAATTACTTTCATTTATTTGTGATTAGCTGATAATCTGTTGGCCCGACAAAATGTTCCGTACTAAGGTCAATTTGGTCATTTTGACAAGAAATATGAACTATTTTTGCTGATTTTTAGTGATGGGTATGTTTGATCTAAGATTTTTTATTTTGCACACCAAAATAGCTATCATATCATATGAAGAAGAAGAAAAAAAACATCTCCAACATGCTGCCTGCAGGTGACAGAGGTCAGTCGCTAGCTCCAAATTCAAGAAGAAGGGAATTATTACAGAAAAGTTAAAAGGGAGAGCCTGAAATTTTGAAACTACCCACCAAGCTGCCTTACAAGTTACAACCCACGTTACTTTCTTCCCCAAGACCTGTATTTAACGGGGTTCTGTACCTCTCGACACATTTTTTTTCCTAGACAAAACATCTTTCAATTATCTCTCAGTTAATTAGAAGCTTTTCAGTTTCATAGCTTTTTTCCTACATCTTAGCTCTGTGTTTCCTCGTGTGTACAAGTTTATGGTAGAAACCAGTTTGCAATTTATACTTGTTTGGGATTTTTCTGTGTTGATTTCTGGAATCCAATAAATCAGAGTTGAAACTTTTTTCTTATCCGATCAGATTGGATATAGGATGATTCGACCCTTGTATAGCTCTAAACTCATTACTTATATTACTCCATAGACGACAATAACTTAACAAATGTGGTATTTTTCATCTATTTATATTAAGTATGTAAATATAGCGTAACTTAGGGGTGGGCCCAAAAAGGGGAAAAAATGTGTTGACTAAAAAGTGGACAAACCGGCACCAAACCGATTCTAGTTTCAGTTTCACACATCACAACACCAGACCGGACCGGTTGTATATATATAGGGTCATTCTCCATTACGGAGTTGCATTATGCGGATTAATTGTGAATTTCTATTTTTGACCATGCGATCATTTCAGGCTTCATTTCCTCTTCCAAAGCTCACTCTTCTCTCTTTTCTCTTTCTTTTTTATTCTTCCTTTTTGTTTGAGATTTTCTATTTAAACTCCACACTTCTCTTTATTCACCTCAATACTTAAATCATTAAGCTGTAAGTTATATTATTGTGTAAAAAGACAAAAAATGTCATCCAACTTAATAATTAACTCTAGTACATCTATACAGAAACCTTACACACCCCACCACTCTTTATATTAAGTTTAAAAAAAATACAAACTCCTCTACATCCTATGGACAGATTACTCTCCTCTTTTAAAGACGTAGAACATTGACGAGCCTACCTCTTTAAATATGCGTGGGAGTTGATGGAAAGGCTTGTTGATTGTCAACTCAACAATACCCAAATGTTGGAATTCCAGTTACAGTTCTTGGAGAGAGGTAAAACTGTTCTATTTCTCTAGAAAGTATTAAATTTCGGGTTTGGGGTTCCATCTGTTTATGTTTTTTTTGCTGGAAACAAAGAAAATTGTGGGGTTTAAATAAAAAATCTTTTTTATTTCTTATTTTTTTAGTTTGGGGTGTATTTAAGGGTAGTTTGAGAAGATAGTGGGGTTTTCTTAGAAATTGTGAAATTTTAAATTAAAAGATAGGGTAAACTAAGAGAAGTGTGGGGTTTAAATAGAAGATCTCTTTTATTTTCCTTTCCTTCTCTCTTCTCTCTCTTTCCTTTTCTTTTCCTGCATTTGTCCCTTAATCTCTCTCCTTTTTTTTTTTTCTTTTCTCTTTCTTCTTATTCTTCTTCCTCTTTATTCCTTATCCCTACTCTCTCTATCCGTTTCTCTTCTTCTTTTTGTCCTGCATTTCCCCTTCTCTCTTTCTCTAAGAATGATTTGGCTACAATATGCTGGGTAGGGCACAGTTCGGTCCTGGGTAAACGGTTCAGCCTAGTTCTCAACCAAAACTAAAATCAGACTGGTACTATTCATTCAGTCCAGTTCGATTTGAATTTTAACAAAAATGACAAAGAGAATCAGACCACAGACCAACCCGGACCAGTTCTTATCCAGTTTGGTTTCGATTTACTTGGTTTGGACCGTCACTAAGCCCAATTAATTAATTTTTTTCCATTTATGAATGTTTAGAGCTTCAAGCCCAACTGAATTATTTTACATTATTGGGCTTACAAATTCCCAATTAGCTCAATCCCTATCCAGCAAACAATAAATAAAAAATTCACAACTAGATCAGATCTGGGTTCAGACCAAAAAGAAAAAAAAAACTAGATCACATATGTAGTCAAATCCGATTTGAATCTAGATTAACTAGTTCTTATCTTGACAAACTGGGCTCTTGAAGCCTTCTTCTCCACCTTTTCCCTCTTCTTCCGAGTCTTTCTATTCTCAACAAAGAAGGTTTAAACGAAAAAGAAAAAGAGAGAGAAGCAGAGAACAATAGAGAGAATAAAAGAATCAGAGAGAGAAGAAAAAGAGAGAGAAGCAGAGAACAATAGAGAGAATAAAAGAATCAGAGAGAGAAAAAGAGAGAAAAAAAAGCAACATAAAAGAGAAAAAGAGAGCATCAACAAACAAAAAGAGTAAAAGAGGAGAAGAAGAAAGGAGAGAGAGAGAGAGAGAGAGAGAGACTGCGTGATAAGAAAAAAAAGAGAAGAAGAAGATAGAACGAGGAAAGAAAAGAAGAGAAGACAGAGAAAACAGAGATGATTGAGGGGAGTGGTCGGCTAGGGTTATGAGAAATGGTTGAGTTGAGTGTTACAAATGAATATAAAAGAGTTGGGTCCGTTTCCAAGTAAAACACAAATAAATAAATGAGTTGGACCTGGTGAGATGGTTAAGAAATGGAGTTGGGCTTGGTGGAGAGGTATAACAATATAAAAATAAATATTAAAATTATGTATATTTTAATTTGGTCAGTTTGGTTCGGTCTGGTTTGGATTTTTGGGATATAGAATCGGAATTGGAATCGGTCCCGTTTGGTTTTTGAATTGAATTTGACTTTTTGATCAACACGGTTTTTTTTTTTCCTTTTTATTGACACAGTTTGGTTCGATTGATTGGTTCTTCGGTTCCAATGCCCACCCCTAATGCTAGGGTTGGGGGAAAAATTATCATGGAAGTTCAGTGTATATATAGACCCCCACCAGGTTTTCAGCGACTACAATTACTGGAAAAAATTGTCCAGTAAGCGTCACAAGAGGAACTTCAAAGAGAGGGTTAAGAAACCTGCATCAAGCCACATGCATCAATTGTAGTGGTTTCATTACAACAATATTCCCAAATAATTTGAGTGGGTTGAAAATTCACACGTGAATTTAATGATTTGGAAAGTTGCTTTCGTATTGAATGCGAATGTGAGGTAGAAAACCTGAGATTGGACGACATTTTATGTAATTTCCCAGCAATAATTTTCAGTAGGGCCATGAATTTATAAACATAACAACTTCTCTCAATAATTGAGCGGAAGTAAATAATTGGGGGGCATGCAAGTTTTTCAATGCCAGCTTTTCTATATAAAGATGAAGAAGAAGGGCACTTATATTTCAAGTGAGCAGCCAAAAGCAAAAGGCAAAAAGTAGAGCAATGGCTGCATTATCCCTTTTCAATGAAATGTGGCAACAGCTGGAGAGCAGTACTTTCCTGCTTCCTCTTCTCTTTCTTTCTGTGTACATTTTGTTTTCATTTTGGCTCGCTCGACATTGAGTTCAAGGGGATGGAGTGGGATGCAGTAGTGGTATTGGGTGTGGTCTCGTGGACTGTGATTGTGTTTAAATAAAATAATAAATTTAAATAATGACATTTTTTGTAATTTTGATGTCTTTTTAGTGCATGATTGTAAAATTAGATGCTACTTTTTGGTCATTGACCTTTTGATGAAATTAGTTTCCTATCTATTGCAATAAAGAATTCCCTATTGATTTCTACTGACATTAAATCATTCAAAAAATTGAGACTTCTTCAATGGAATCAATGATAGAGGTAGAACTAGAGCCTCAACCACCACCACCACCACCACCTAAGCCTGTAAAATGGGCCGGTCGGGGCAGTGAGCCCAAGCTCTACTTTGTAATATATACTACTTTTGTACATACGCACATATATGTATATATAATTCTTATGCATACATGTATGTGTATTTTATATATACACATACATTATAACCAAAAATGGAGAGGTACATATATAAAATACATAAGTGTTCATGCATTTTTGTTATATATTATGGTTGAATATAATAATTGTTCACCCGTTTTGATTTGTTTTCTGAGATGGTAGGGTAAAGTTCCCCATTAATTCAAAGACCATGGTTTGGTCAATAAATTAACTTTCTTTATGTGTTGAGCGTGCCACTGTTAGCAATTTTTCAATTCTAACAGACTTGAGAGTAAAAATAACTTGCGCCCCAAGCTATTGACTTTGAACAAACGATTGTGAATTTGGGTGAGGAATATCTCCCAAGTAAGTTCTTTTCTATGCCTTAGACGGGTAAGGACTTTACAATTTTTCTCAATATAAAACCGGTAGTTCTGGCCAGAATGGATTATGACAAATTGAATTGATTTCAGGCAGAACTCCCTTTTACAAGGCTCAAAAAGGGAAAACTGACTATACAAAGACAAGAGGAGGGCTGCGCTTCCATTTCTGTCTGGGTAGTTGCCTCTGTTCTGGGATGGACTGGGTTTCGAACAACTTCAACTGTTAGGCTTCGGCTGCAAATCAATACCAAAGCTTGAGTTTGGCAGAGCTTTAATCTATTTCAAGCCCCGGACGACTTTTGGATGGGCAGAACTGGGATTTCTCCAATCTGAAAGAGGCAGAAGTGGCTGGCCTTGAGTTGAAGGTGTACTGTGGTACCTGTGTTGCTTAGTCAGGGGTCTTCATAAATTTGTTGAGGTTTTCGTATTTGAGAAAAACTCAAACTCTGCTTGTCTTGGCTTTTGCTGAACCAAATTTGTAACAAGAGAAATCTCATTTTTGTTGACTTGTGAACTGGGTTTCAAATCAGAAGTAGTGATCTAGCTGCCTTTGCTGGGAAAGAACAGGATGATTCTGCAAGCTTGTTGAAAAGCTTTTGAAATTGAAATGCTTCAGACTCTGGGTCTGTTGGACTTTTGTCTGGAATGTTTATGATCAAGTGATCATTTTGAGTGTTTGTCTTTTGACTGAGTTTTTGGTTGTGTTGATTGTTTGTTTTTGCTCTGTTCACCCTCTCTTGTATATATAAGAAATGTTCTTGAGTGGGAGAGTTGATTCTTTTAATATTGGGCGGCAAATAATCTCAAAAGATCTTCAATTTTTAAAAGAAAAAGAAGGGGGTTCTATCCAATTTCTGGCAAGCAAGCACTCAACGATCAGCTCCTGAAGTGACCACTTCTCTGTATTTTGATGGGGTGCCATGCCTTTCTTCTATTTCAACTGCTTTTGCAAGAGTCTAAATTTTGAGATGGTAAGTTCTCAGTTTCTGAACAGCTCCCTGTTTCCCGCTTATCTCTTTTTCACAGAGGCAGAGTCTACTTATCCCTTGAAAATGGTGTTTTCTTTGGAACATGAAATATCTTTTGAATAATTAAAACGGAGTTTGATCTTCTGGTAACCGAGTTTTTTCAGAGTCGTCCTTCTTTTATACCTGCCCCTGTTCAATCTTTAATTTCAGCCGATTTTGTTGACTTTTCTAAGTCAGAGATCACGTGGGACTGTTTCATTTGGGTTCGGCTTGCTTTGAGCCCAATTTTCGTTTTTCCGAGGCCCATATTTCTTTTCTGATTTCCACTGTTTCCAGCCTTGCAACGTTTTGGGCCGAGTTCATTGTTTTGGCCTGTCTACCTGTTAATGGGCTGGGCATATTGATGGGCTGAGTGTATCAAAAACAGGTGGCCTAAAAATGATATGGGCTTTTTGGCTTTGGATCGGGCGTGCCAAATTTGGGCCCAAACAATGCCCCCATTAAGTTTGAACCGTTTAAAAACGGTTCTCAAACTTAATGATTTTCGGCCATTTAATTTGTGCGCGCTAGATTAAAATGCCCTGCGTCTGCCACGTCTACCTACCACGAATTAGACTTCGTGGGAAATTGGTCAGTTACTTGCTAGTTACTAGCTTGTCATTATCAGCTTTCAGGTGGCGTCTTGTCTTCCCACGATTTCGAACCCTTTAAAAGAAATTTGAAACTTCCAGTTCCTGTTCATCTCAAAACCTAGCTTTCTCAGAGTTCAATTTTCTCGGTTTTTGTCAGAATCCTTCCCCTTTTCTCTGTTCAAACCTTGATCTTTTCTTCGTTCCTAACTTGTAAACCCAGAAAATGTCTTCTCCAAAGACTCGTGCCCAAAGCGCTTCCTACTCAGTTCCTCCAGACTACATTACTGGTGCTGGAGTCGATGCTCATGCCATGGAGGTTCAAAGCAGGTCCCATCCCTTGATTGGCAAAAAGCTAGATGAGAACGTTCTTCATCTCTTTGGGGATACTCTGGTTCTGGGGCCTCGCTGGTTTGGCACTGTTCCATCTGAATTGGCAGAGCTGATGAAAAAGGATGCCGTAGCTCCCCTGTGTTTTGAAAACAATTCTGCCCTTTCTTCTCATTCTTGGGTTAGCAAGAATCTGAGCCGCTCACTCCCGTCCAGTGAGGTGAGGAATAGTTCTGTAAAATGGGCGGACTGGATTGACAAGCTTCTTCCTAAGTATGGAGCTTACTGGAGGAGGGCAGGGATTTACGATGCAATCTTGCTGTCCAAACAGTCCATTAATTGGGATGAGAATCTGCTTGCTGCTCCTCTGTGCTTCTGGAATTATTCCAGCAACACGTTTGACTTCCGCGTGGGTCCAATGGCGCCGACCCTGCTGGACATGGCCCAGATTTTTGGGTTCAGGCCCCATGGAAGACCTGTTGAAGCCGTTGGTGATTACCATCGAAGGAAGAATCAAGAGAAGCTGGCTAAGCCTTTCACCATCTCTCCTGCTGTCATCAACCAGAATGGCTCTTTTTCGAATTATTTGAGAAAGTTCAGTGCAGAAAAGGACAAGGATCAACAACACATGCTGTTCCTACTGTATTGGCTTAACAGATTCGTGTTTCCGAATCGTTCCTTCGCAGTTCTGCTGGAATATAGGCATTTGGCAGAAGCTCTTCACAATCATACTGACGTTGGTCTTGGTCCTTCTGTTCTGGCCCATCTTTTCAAGAATTTGCACACCGCCACCCTGGAGAATCCTCTGAATTTAACTGCTCCTGGCTCGTTCTGGATGATCCAGATCTGGCTGCAGGTATATTTTCCAGAACTCCGGTTCCCTGACATAGTTCTGCATGAAGACCAAGTCCTGGCTCTTCCCTTGATGACAGCAGAAGTGCCCAAGCACTCTATCGAAGAGTATCTGATGTGGTTCAGGAATTATACTAAGAGATCTGAAGCTCAATGGCAATTGGTGATTAGGAGAACGTATCCCTGGTTCCAGCCTGGACACCGACTTTTTGAGAAGGAACCGGAAGAAGAGGCAGACAGAATAGACTTCAGGAAGAAATTCCTAAGTGTAGCCCTTGTGAGGGATCTTCCCCACGGAGGAGGAAAGCCTCCAAACTATCATCTGGGGGCAGAAGTCTACCACCCCAACTTCTGTGCAAGGCAACTTGGCTGTCCACATGTCATTCCGTTCAAGTCTTACAGAAGCTGCAATCGATCCACCTCCTGGAGGAATTTAGATGATCTGGAGGTGCACAAGGATGCTAGGTGCGCAGTAAACAAGATAAATAACACTTCAGACGCTCTTTTCCCTTCCTGGAGGCTGAACACCTGCAGTTCCGCCGATTTCGATGCCTGGTGGAAAGCTAGATGCCATGATCTGCCTGCCTTAGTTGATGCCTTTAAAGTTCTTTTTGAAGGCTGGACTTCAGGGACTGTTTATGCAGAGGCGGAGGCCAAGAAATTCGTGGTGCGGACCATTAAAGATATCGATGCTTAAGTTATAGAAGGTAGATTCTAGCTTCTGTTTGTTTTTTGCCTTTTGTTTGTAAAGCCGAAAATAAACGTGTTCTGTCCATATCAGGTCCTTCTCTGGTGAAGAAAATAGGTGGAGGAACAATGCAGGCTGGAGAAGTATTCGGTAAGTTTTTCCAACATTCTGTTCCCTCCATTTTCTTTTGCTGGATCGTTTTCTAACTTTGTTTGCTCCTTGTGCAGTTTCTTCCGTTATTGCTGCTGGGGACTTGGAACCTCCTTTTGGTGAGGAGGATGAAGATCTGGCAGAACAGCCTGCTGTGGCCACCCCCATGGCTGGGAAGAAAAGAAAAGAGAGCACCCCTGCTCAGGGCAGTGTTGCCCAGCCTGAGACTTCTGGTAGGGTTCTGGCAGTTTAGTCTTTCTATTCTTTTGATCTGTTCTGTTCTGTTCATTCTTCTAACCTTTATTCGTTCTGTGCAGCTAAGAGTCCTTCTCCTCCTCCTCTCACTAGGTCTAAAAGACTTAGGAAGAGGAGCGAGATTGAATCTGATGAGACAGAGGAAGCTGCTGCCAATCCAATCAAAGCCTCCGGAACTGATGATGAGCTGCGAGAAGCCTTTGAGGCGGTTGAGCAGGAGAAACAACAAGGAATAGTAACAAAAGCCTCTTCAAAAGAGAAGGGAAAAGAGATTGAAGAAGAGGTGAGCCTGGATTCTGGTCGCACAAATATGCTTTTCTGCTTTTCTTTTAAACTTCTGACTTTTGTTCGATTGCTTCTTAGGAGGAGATTCCTGCTGAGGTGATAGCAGAGAGCATTGCCTTGGCCCGGGAGCAGCGTGCCATCCCTAGGACAGAACTGACTACCTCGGAACTAGCCCTATTTGAAGACACAGAAGCTGAACACTCCACTGCAGCCCCAGCATCTGAGGAGCAGCCAGAGCATTCTATGTCAGAGCCAGTGGAACAGGCAGAAGCTCCTGTGGCAGCTCCAGCCAATTCACCTGTATTTGAACCTGTAGAACAGGTAGAACCCCCTGTTGCAACCCAAGCAGAACAACCAATATCGGGGTCTGGGGAGCAGATAGAGGCTTCGGCAGTATTGGAACCTGTGGATCAGGTGGAACTTCCTGTTGCGAACTTGATAGAGCAATCTGTCCAGGGGCCTGTGGGGCAAGTGGAGCTTCCTGTTGCAATCCGAAAACCTGAAATGGAATTGACTGCTGCTGTTTCTGAAAGCATGGTAAGCCCTTGCCGTGTTTTGCTTTCTATCCATTTAACATACTTTGTCCTGTCCTTGTTCCCTTTTAACTTTTATTCCTTTCAGGTGGAAGTGCCCAGAACTGCAGGAACCGTGGCAGTGGTGATTAGTCCTCTGAAGCCTGTTCTTGCAGCTGTAAGTATTACTATGTTATGAATTTTTCTTTATTTCAGCCCTTTTGCTAACCCTTGACTTGATTTTGCAGATGCCTATCCAATCCCTTGCTGTTTCAACCATCACAGCCTCCCTTACTGACCCAGAATTGGCCGAGTTTGAGGCTATGGACTTGGATGCCCAACTGGACAGGCTGGAGAAACTCAGTTCTACCCCCAGCAAGACCAAATTTTAAGCTGTAGATGAGGCAATGGAGAGGGTGAAGATCTGGCAGTCTACTGAGCTGGAGCTGGATGAAAACAGGGGAGCTGTTGAACAACTGATGAAGGATCTGGACCTGCTGCACAGGCAGAACATGGCTCCCAAGCCCATTCTTGAGATAAGTTTGAACCTGGCCAGAGATGTGCTCAATCTTCATGATCGTTATGAGGATCTCAAGCCCACCTTCAAGACTTCTGAACTCTGCAAGGCTACACATGATGCCAACTTGGCCGATTATGCAAAACAGAAAGCAGAACTGGACCAGATGGTAGCAGGGTATAAAGAAGCCAAGGCTACTGCAGACAAGCTGGAGAGGCAGATTGAGGAGCTTCAAAAACAACTGGCAGAACGCAGGGAGGTGTAGCGCAAGCGGAGTGCTGGACTGAGTTCTAAGACCAAGGCCACCTTCCTTGTGCAGAGCATGGTTTCAGCTTCCAGGCCAGCTCTGGAAGTTGCAGAGGCTTCAATCCATCAAGGGGTGCTGCTTCAGAAGGAGCTCTCCATTAAGAAGACTAGTCTGCAGGAAACCCTTAAAAAACTAGGATTTTAAAATTCAAATTTTGGATTTGTAATGAACTGCTTAGTCACCGAGGTGACTATTTAAATAAAAGTTTATTTATTTTTTGGAATTTTGGTTTCTCTTGATAAACTAAAAGAAAAATTAGAGGATTACATTAATACAGAATTAAAAACTAAAACAAAATTAAGCAATAGTTTCAAGTTGTTGCCTTTCTATCCCAGGATCTGTCTGCACAGCCTATGAATCCCACATGGTTGGATAGAATTTCTTTAACCATTTGCCATTGATTGGCGCAGCATGAACTTCTCCATCTCGATCCTGTAGTCTGTATGCCCCTAATCCCAAGACTTGGTTAATTCTTAAAGGTCCTTCCCAAGTTGGTGACCACTTTCCATAACCAGCTATATGTGTTCCGAGGGGCAGAACTGCTTTCCAGACTATCTCTCTTTCTTCAAAACTCTTGTTTTTAACTCTCTTGTTGTATGCTCTTGACACAGCCTGTTTTCCTGCTAAGAGTTTGTTGAGGGTATCAATCCTACTTGCATCCAACCCTTCCAGTTCTAATAACATGGCCTGGTTGTAGTCTTCTCCAACCAATTTGTGTTGATGGGCAATTCTGAGGGATTGGACTGCTATCCCCATAGGCAGAATTACATCGTGACCATAAGTCAAAGCATATGGAGTCATACCAGTTGCCTCCATTTTTGAATCCTGTACGCCCATAAAGTTTCTGACAGCTTCTCATGCGATTGCTTTGGATTTTTCTCAAGCATTTTTCTGATAATATTGATTATCACTTTGTTACTTGATTCTGCCTGTCCATTGGCTTGAGCATAATAAGGAGTGGATTGGAGCAGCTTAAATTTGAACACTTCTGCCATGTCTAGCATATCTCCAGATATGAAAGAAGATCCCCTGTCGGTAGTGATTGATTCTGGAATGCCAAATCTCTGTATGATCTGTTCTTCTATGAAAGTGATGATTTCTTGAGACGTGGTGGACTTAACAGGCTTGGCTTTCACCCATTTGGTAAAATAATCCGTGGCTACAATGATGAAACAATGTTGTTGGCTGCTGGCTGGATAAATTTTGCCAATGAGGTCCATTGCCCATCCTCTGAACGGCCATGGCTTGACTACTGGATTCATGGGAACCAAAGGAACCTGCTGGATTGGTCCATGTCTTTGACAAGCTTCACATCCCTTGGAATAATCAATGCAATCTTTCATCATGGTTGGCCAGAAATAACCATACCTTCTGATTAGCCAACACATTTTTCTTCCACCTTGATGTGCTCCACATATCCCTTCGTGGGTTTCTCCCATGACCTTCATGTATTCTTTCTTTCCCAAGCATCTTAGCAATATCTCATCCTTGCTTTTTCGGACCAAATCTTCATTCCACATAAGATAATTTAAAGCCATGATTCTGACTTTCTTTTTAGAGGGCAAGGTTGGGTATTGTAAATAGCTTATGATGGGAGCTCTCCAGTCATGCTCAGCGATTATGGCAGAATTGACGTCTATTTCCATTCCTCTGGTCAGAATAGATGGTAGACTCTTCTTTCCTACCTTAATAATCCTCTGCACACAGTCTTCCGGGATTTGTATTCCTGTAGCTATTTGAGCCAGTTCATTGGCTGCAAAGTTTTCTTCTCTTGGGATGTGTTCCCAAGTGGCTTCCCTGAATTCTGTGAATATGGATTTTCAGATTCCATTCCATGAAAAGTTGGTAAAAGTTGTATCATACCAGGTTTAAAATCAAAAGTTTGACCATTTAATGGAAAAATGATGCATGATGGCACACTTGTACGAGCAGGATGCAAATAATCATGTAATGTCCTAACAAGTGGATTCTCATCATTATGAACACTATGATTATCTTCATCATTTTGGGGCCCTTCCAATTCATTATTATTATTATTATTCTCAGCCATTTGTGATGAAATTTGGTCAAATTGAGGTTTCATTGCAAATCTACCAAACCGATCACGATATCTCATAAACAAAATAAAGAAGCAACAGATAAAAAACAAACAAACAAACAAACAAAAACAAAAACAAAACTATTTTTTTCTTTTTTTTTTTTAAATTATAAAAAAAAACTAAGACAAAAGCTAAAACAAAAACACTAAAAAAAAATGAAAAATTGAGTTTGATAAGCCTTACCGAATTAGCTTTGGAAACTAAAACTGCAAACCTTAACAATGAATTTCCTTGTGCTACTTTTCGCTTCACCGCTCCTCGGCAACGGCGCCAAAAAACTTGTTGCGTCTACCCAAGTGTAAGTAGTCACACGTAGTAATAATCTTGGAAGTCCAAGTATCCTATCCTCAAGGAGCAGGTAGGCAAATGTCTGCACACAAAGAAATAATCAAAAATACCAAAATAAAAGTAACAAGCAAAATGGACAAGTAATTTGATTTGATTGTTCTAGAGATTGAGTTTAAAAAATGAAATATCAATAATGGAAATGCTAAGGCATCAAGGTTCAATTATTTAAGCAAAATATGTTTCATGCTCTTTAATCCAAATTAAACTCGATTAAAATTATCATTGAGAAACTTTAACCGGAAGATAAAGAAATTAAAACCAATTTACTTTTTCAATGTTATCTTTTATTAATGATTGGTCAAAAAATGTAGTTGCTTAATATCTAGTCTTTTAATTTAAAAGTATGCTAAGTCAGTTCTTAACAATGAGAAAAATATAATTGAACTCATGAAAAGATAGTAGCACTTAACATCAATCAAAATAAAAGGATATGAAAATATTGAACAACCAAAAATAAAAGATTTAGCAATTCATACCGTATATTGGATTAAAGAACAATTCACAAACTTACTCAAAGGACATTCCCTTTAGCCTTAGCCAGAGTTCTAGCAACTCATTACAAAGGAAAACATAACTAAATTTTGAATGAAATGGATAAAGAAATCTGTCGTCAAGATGCCTTGCCAAATAAGTTGATGGGTGATTTATAGTAGTCAATGAGGTGAGTGGGAAGTTAATACATTCGTGGTAGGTAATGAAGGGTCTAAGTGAGAGATTCATTGGATTAAACATGTGATGATGGTGGAGAGTTGGTGGAAAAGAAATAACGGTGAGGTAGTGGCCGTTAATTGGCTATGAATGACATGAAATAGGCTCTTTAGCTTCAACGGTTTTGTCTTCTCTTTTCCTTCTTTATAATCACAATAATCCCACAATCAATTCTTCAATAAAATCCACCAACAATTTTCTTCACACCTACCTTGAACTTGGACAAATGTATGTTCATCTTTTGGCTTTCCAACTTCTTACAAAAGATAAATTTACCTAATAAGTTCACCAAATTAATATAGAAAATTCATGAATCCAGTTGGTGAGAATAAAATGTAACAACAAGTGAAATTATGTTTATTAAGCCAAAATTATATCATAAAGTCTCCAAAATAATATTAAAAAGATGTAATTTGAGACTCTCATCACCTGTACTCCAAAAACACATTTTTTAGGATTCATTTTCAATTTATGTTGTCTCATCCTTAGGAATGCCTTTCTTAGGTTTGATACATGATTTCCTGCTTCCGGAGATTTAATCACCACATCATCTATATATACTTATAGTCTAGAGAATGTCCTATCATATCATGGAAAACAGAATTAATTGCTCTTTGATAAGTGGCTCATGCATTTCTTAAGCCAAAAGGCATTACAGTGTTTTCAAAAGAACCTAGATGTCCTAGACACATGAAGGCTGTCTTGTGGATGTCTTCTTCTGCCACCATAATCTAATTATATCCTGCGTTGCCATCCATGAAAGATAATATTTGGTGGTGAGCAGCTCCATCTACTAGCATATCTGCCATCGGCATAGGATATTCACCCTTGGGGGATGCTTCATTGAGATTCCTGTAATCCACACAAATCCTTACTGCCCCTGTTTTTCTTTTTAGAACCGAGATAATATTGGCTAACCAATCAGTGTAAATGGCCGGTCTGATGAATCCTGCCTTGAGCAACCTTTCTATCTCTTCTTTGACTTTTAGTTCTGTCTCCATGGACATTCTTCTTCTGGCCTGTTTGACTGGGAGGTAGCCTTCTTTGATAGGCAGCTTGTGTTCTACCAATTTCCTGTCCAATCCAGGCATCTCATGATAATGCCAAGCAAAACAATCTCTTAAATCATGCAAGAGTGCGATGATTTCACTTCTAAGTGGCTCTTCTAGTAGTGCACTAATGAAAGTAGGTCTTGGATCCTCTTCTGTCCCTAGATTAATCTCCTGTAATGGATCTTCTACTTCTGGTAAGGAGTCATCTAGTGCTGCTGGTGCGAAGTCCAATATTTCCTCCTGTAAACTCTCTTCCTGTTCTTCGATGCTCTCATGCGTGAATTCTGCCATATTAATGGCTGGATTCTGTGCAGTGAGTTTCCTTTCTTCCCAGTACATCAACAATCTTTTTGTAATGGATCGGATTGTTGCAGCTCGATCCTTTTCCTGTTGATTGAGACTAAACATTGGAGTTTTGGAGGTTCAGAACAAAAGGCCTATTCCAGTCTTCTAGAGAACTGGCCAGACCGTCTTCAATGAGCCTTTGGGCCGTGACACCGTGAGGGCGGCCGTTCTGGTTGACTCCAAAGAAGGTGAAAGGACCAAGGTCATCATGATAATACCTTGCTTCAAAACACATGGCAGACGGCAGGAATGGTCGTGGATCGGCCTCTACTATCTCCATGTAACCTTCTTCATTCCAAAGAGCTAGCTGCTGGTGCAGAGTAGAGGGAATGCAGAGGCTTTGGTGAATCCAGTCTCTTCCGAGCAATGCATTGTAGGTAGTAGAAGTAGTGTCTACCACAAAGAGTGCAATTTTCAGTTTTTTGGTTCCAACTATAACATCCACGTCCAGGATTTCATGAGTTTTAGTGATGCCCCCAGCAAAGTTGGTGACGGTCAGACGTGTTGGAATTAGATCCTTCTCTGTTCTGCCCATCTTGCTTAGCAATCGGTGTGGTAAGAGATTAATGGATGCACCTCCATCTACCATCACCTTGGAAATAAGAATACCTCCAAAGTTTGTCGTTATGAATAGAGGCCTGAGGTGATTAGCCATTTCCCTGGTTGGTTTGGAGAAACAAAGCTGTTCTGCAGCTGGTTTCATAGTGGTTCCACCTATTCTGGCAGCAGGTACTTGCTGTTCTGGCGCTTCTTCTACTTCTGCCAGTCTGCACTCAAAGCTTTCTTGTGAGAATACGTCTCCCTCCAGAGTGCTTCCTTGTCCTTCTGCTGCCCAGAATCTTTCCGATAAGATGAATACCAAGTTAATGCCTAAATCGCCCTGTAATAAGTTCTCCAATTCTGCACCAAAAGCTTCGGTTTCTTCATCTAGTCCTCCATCGTACTCCATCTCTTCTGTCCAGTCTCCTTGTTCTCCCGTCTCGAGGAACCCAGTGGTCCTCTGCAGATGGCTCATAGTCCAACTGTTCCTCCTCGTTTTCTTCAGTCCAGTCTTGTTGCTCTTCTTCTGGAACAGGTTCGGGTCTAGCTTGTACTTGTGGAAGTTCAGGTAGATCAACTGAGGATAAGATCGAATGGATGGAGGGCTTGCTTGGAGATTCTATCTTTATCAGCTTTTGAGATTCATATCCTGCTTGTTCTGCCTAAGGAATTTCTTTTAGATTCTCTCTTCTTTTGGCAGGATTTGGCTCTGTCAGTACCTGTGCATCTTTCCTGTTTCTAAGGAAGGTGGAATATTGCCTCTGAATTCTTCTTTTCTGTGTTTTGGTTAATTCCAGAGTTGGTCTGCCGCTTTTTCCAACGGAATACCATCTTCCCTCTATGATAGTTGTCAAAGGCTTGTCATTTCCGGGCATCCTAATTGGCATCTCCTTCTTAGGCTGCTCTGGCATTCTTCTATTGTACTGAGTCGGGCTAAGGTAGTCCCTTTGTCTGGCTCTGTTTCTAGAAGGAGTCGGAGCTAGGCCTTGCTGGTGTGATGTTCCAATCCGGTCAAACACGCTGGGTGTGGGCTGGTTCTGCCTGTCCAGAGTCACTTCTAACTCACTTTCACACTTGCATTTGCTGCATAGTACTACCCCAACCGAGATGGTCGTCTTTGGCTTTTGGAAGTCCTCCTTTGTTGTTCTCCTGCTCCTGCTGGAACTGGCATTTTCCCTTCGTTCTGGCTAATTTAGGTTGACCATATTAACTTGAGGCTGGGGAAAAGGATCTGTCGTGACTGAGGGAGGTTTTTCTGCCAGTTTCAATCTCCCTGCAGTTATTCCTTCCATATGACATTTCTGAAAACGACACAACTGTTGGTGGAGTGATTCCAAGAGTTGTGCCATCTGCAATACTACCTGCCCTTAAGCTCTTCTGGTTTAGGCAGCTTGTGAGGCGTCTCTATTGCCTTTTGCGCCAGCATCTCATCAAACAAAGCATCAACTTTGGTTAGATCGAAAGAGTAGACCTTGTTCTGCGTCGGTTTGTTTGGAACAAATCCTCCTGTGAATGGTGGTGGCTTCTGGTCCTTTGGTGGCTTTGTAAGAGCTTTGCAGCTGATAGGATGTTTTAATTTTGCCATTTCTGCCACTGCAACCTCTCTTTCCTCCGAACCCTCTATGTCTTATTCTGACTCTACTTCAATCAAATGGATTGAAGAAGAAGGGGTCTTGTAGTATGTGCCTTTAGAAGAGTTCCTCCCTCAGCAGTTCCTCATATTTGGATGCTTTGTCCGCCAGTTCTGCCAGGTCACCGAACAGCATCCCATCAAATCTTTTCCTCAAAGAAATCTTAAGGGAGGTTTGAGCCATTTGAATGAAGTGTCTTTCCTCCATAGGGATTCGACACTTCATCTTAAGCTTCCTGAATCTGGTTATGAAATCCTGGGCAGGTTCATCTTCGCTTTGCTTAAGAGCGGCAAGAGCATTGATGGTGACTTCTGGCTGGATCCTGAAATAATAGTCATGGAAAACGTTTTCCATTTGCTCCCAGGTCTGAACAGAATTGGCCGGCAGACTAGTATACCAGGTGAAAGCTTGTCCGGAGAGAGAATTCCCAAAAAGCCTTAGTTTTAACAGAGAAATCTATTGCTATGCATTGGACGGAGAACCTGCCTATGTGCTCAACCGACGAAGCATGAGGATCTTCTCCATTAAATAAGGTGAAGTTTGGTACTTTGAAACCTGGGGGAAGAGGAATCTGGTCTATATAAGCCGGGTACGGCTTTCTGTAGGTAGGCCTTTCTCCTCTTCTGGCTTCCGGCTCCATCATCTCCCTGATCATTCTCTGTAGTGCCTCCATGTCATTCAAAGCATTGACAGGATGTGGATTTCGTCCCTGTTCTGGCTGATCATGATCAAACCTGTGCTCTATTCTGTATGGTCGAGGCAGAGCTTCTTCCCTGTGGTCTTCCTCTTCTTCAACCTCTGGATGGTTCCTCCAGTTTGCCCCTGGTTTGTTTCTGTCATTGTTGGCAAAAGGGTTAATTCCCCCTCTGCCTCTCCTGCCCCTTGCTAGTGGAGGAAATGGATTGGGGTCCATTCTTCTTGGTCTGTAGGGTGGCACAGCTGGTGCCTCAGGCAGAAGTGGCAGAGGTTGATCTTGTGGGGCTACAGGTTGTGGAGCAGGTGGTTCTGGCTGATTCTGGGGGACCTAAACTGGCGCAGGACCTTCTGGCCTGACTGGAGCCTCATGCTCTTGGGCGAGAAGGGCTCCTCCCCTCTGTCCAGCTTGGATTTCTTCAGGCGCCGGAACTCCAGCTATCTGTGCAATAAGAGGATTTTCTTGATATGGCCATGCTAGCCCTGGTGGAGGGCCGTAGGGAAGGTCTAGCTGTTGAACCATAGCATCAGGATTTGGAATTCTAGCCATGGCAGCCTCACGGTCTTTCCTGAACTGCCTGTTAACTTGCCACTGCATCATGGCTGTTATATTGTTCAAAGACTCCTGAGTCCTCTGTGTCGTAGCTTCCTGTCGGAACACAGCTTCCTGTATTTGATTCAGCCTCTTGGAACCAGTTCTGGAACGTCTGCTTCCTGTACTGCCATGAGCTGATTGTCTAGCATCGCTTTCTTCTATTCTGGTCCTTCTCGGAAAGATGCTTGGTCTCGTTCCATTGCACGATGTGGATTCTGGCTAGAACTTCCAATATACATATACTTTCAAAGTATCTAAGAGTATATATACTGAGAGGTCCCACCGGGCGTGCCAAATTGTTCACCCGTTTTGATTTGTTTCCTGAGATGGTAGGGTAAAGTTCCCCATTAATTCAAAGACCATGGCTTGGTCAATAAATTAACTTTTTTTATGTGTTGAGTGTGCCACTGTTAGCAATTTTTCAATTCTAATAGACTTGAGAGTAAAAATAACTTGCACCCCAAGCTATTGACTTTGAACAAACGATTGTGAATTTGGGTGAGGAATATCTCCCAAGTAAGTTCTTTTCTATGCCTTAGACGGGTAAGGACTTTACAATTTTTCTCAATATAAAATCGGTAGTTTTGGCCAGAATGGATGATGACAGATTGAACTGATTTCAGGCAGAACTCCCTTTTACAAGGCTCAAAAAGGGAAAACTGACTATACAAAGACAAGAGGAGGGCTACGCTTCCATTTCTGTCTGGGTAGTTGCCTCTGTTCTGGGCTGGACTGGGTTTTGAACAACTTCAACTGTTAGGCTTCGGCTGCAAATCGATACCAAAGCTTGAGTTTGGCAGAGCTTTAATCTATTTCAAGCCCTGGACGGCTTTTGGAAGGGCAGAACTGGGACTTCTCCAGTCTGAAAGGGGCAGAAGTGGCTGGACTTGAGCTAGAGGTGTACTATGGTACTTGTCCTGCTTAGTCAGGGGTCTCCATAAATTTGTTGAGGTTTTCATATTTGAGGAAAACTCAAACTCTGCTTGTCTTGGCTTTTGCTGAACCAAATTTGTAACGAGAGAAATCTCGTTATTGTTGACTTGTGAACTGGGTTTCAAATCAGAAGTAGTGATCTAGCTGCCTTTGCTGGGAAAGAACAGGATGATTCTGCAAGCTTGTTGAAAAGCTTTTGAAATTGAAATGCTTCAGACTCTGGGTCTGTTGGACTTTTGTCTGGAATGTTTATGATCAAGTGATCATTTTGAGTGTTTGTCTTTTGATTGAGTTTTTGGTTGTGTTGATTGCTTGTTTTTGCTCTGTTCACCCTCTCTTGTATATATAAGAAATGTTCTTGAGTGAGAGAGTTGATTCTTTTAATATTGGGCGGCAAATAATCTCAAAAGATCTTCAATCTTTAAAAGAAAAAGAAGGGGGTTCTATCCAATTTCTGGCAAGCAAGCACTCAACGATCAACTCCTGAAGTGACCACTTCTCTGTATTTTGATGGGGTGCCATGCCTTTCTTCTATTTCAACTGCTTTTGCAAGAGTCTGAATTTTGAGATGGTAAGTTCTCAGTTTCTGAACAGCTCCCTGTTTCCCGCTTATCTCTTTTTCACAGAGGCAGAGTCTGCTTATCCCTTGAAAATGGTGTTTTCTTTGGAACAGGAAATATCTTTTGAATAATTAAAACGGAGTTTGATCTTCTGGTAACCGAGTTTTTTCAGAGTCGTCCTTCTTTTATACCTGCCCCTGTTCAATCTTTAATTTCAGCCGATTTTGTTGACTTTTCTAAGTCAGAGATCACGTGGGACTGTTTCATTTGGGTTCGGCTTGCTTTGAGCCCAATTTTCGTTTTTCCGAGGCCCATATTTCTTTTCTGATTTCCACTGTTTCCAGCCTTGCAACGTTTTGGGCTGAGTTCATTGTTTTGGCATGTCTACCTGTTAATGGGCTGGGCATATTGATGGGCTGAGTGCGTCAAAAACAGGTGGCCTAAAAATGATATGGGCATTTTGGCTTTGGATCGGGCGTGCCAAATTTGGGCCCAAACAATAATCACACATGCATTTTTGTTATATTTACACAAGCATGTTAGCAAAAAATACGTACTCTTAAACTAATATATACTCCTATATTTAGTATATATGCTTAAATTCATCGCACGGTCAAAAATGGATCCGAATCCTCTGCTTGTTTTTTCTATCCCATTATATGCTTGAATTCTCTCCTAGATACGCCACCTCATTAAAATTTAATCCAATGGACTTTAAGTTGACACATCATCTTTAAAACAAAACCCAATTTTCTCATAATTAAAGAAGAAATTAAAAATAACCCTAAAGGCAAAGCCATCATGAAAACAAATTACACCGTAGTTTCTGATAAAATTGCAACCATTGTAATAAATCAATGAACCAAAAGGCAAAGTCATCATGAAAACAAGTAATTAAAGAAATTCGAAAAAAGACATATCCATTGATGAGAAAAATTCATAATTTTCCTTCACTTAAAAAATGATATTAATATCAAGTGATAACATGTTTATTACCTGCACCAGTTCTTCAAAAAGCCACAATGCAGTATCTCTCTAAAAGTTGAAGAATATATGAATAGAAAATTAAAACACAAATCAACAACAAAATATCACAACGAAGATCCAACGAAATTGAGAAAAAAGAAAAAAAAAACACACAAACCCTACAGTTTATACGTCTGCCAACACGAAGACGTCGCCAAGATCGAAACGATGAGCTCTCTCAAGCAAAATTCTAGATCTAACGAGCTTGCTCAAACAAAAGTAGTGAAATAATATCGATTTTGCGGATCAACTACAAAATTAGCCCGTTAACTATATTCTTAATATTTTATCTTTTATTGAGTATAACAAAATTTTTCTTAAAAATTATTGCTTATTTTATAAAATAAAATAAAATCTTTGCTATGTGTTTTTGGAAGAATGAATATTCTCGCTCACGATTTTTTTTCCTTCTCATTTTCTTGATTATCCACCACCGTTTAGTAGTCTAAGTACATGATTTAAACAAGTCCTACAGTTCAATATTTGTTACTAAACTATTTAATTTCATTTTTTTAATTAATAAAAAAGGTAGCGAGGGATGATTAAGTATAAAATGTAGAGTCAATTCTCTTAAGCAAAATACAATTCTTTTATTTTTTTTTGTTGAAAACATAATATATATCTGTATATATAAAGCAAAAGGCAGAGAATGATGAAACATTCAAAATACCAAAAAATGCCCTTGGTTAATGCAAACATTAAGAATTTAAATTATTAATTAAATGAGGATAATATGGTAAATTCACATTTTTTAATATTTAAAAAAAATTAAATTACAAGAAAAATCAAATAATGGATCCTATTTTTATGGAACACAACTATCCATTATTTTTTTAAATTCTAAAATAAATTTTAAACATTTTCTAAAAAGCCTCTCACAGGTGCGGAAGCACGTGCAAAGAGGCTAGTATATATAAATTGAGGGATCCAATTGAGGGACACCCTTTAGGGTCCCCTACAAATTTTTTTTCAACGATCCAAACCATCTATTTTTTTAAGTCTACATTCATATATCATTCTTGCAAAAAAAATTAAACAAATCGGAAACTGTTTCGACATCTAATTGTGTCTTACAAAATCAATGAACACGGTACTTCAATAAAGTACTAAAATTTCAATATTTCAATTGAGTGGTCAAATGATATCGGATCCAAGTGATTTTTTGCAGAGATGATCGTTGAATGAATATTTACAAAATAAACTTATTTGAGGGATCCCCAATAGAAGCTCATGTATATATAATATATATATTACTTAAAAATAAAGAGGAACTCTTATGTAAAAGAGAATTCTTTTTGTAAAGTGTAAGCGTAAGAAATGAATTTTCTTTTCATGTGGTTCAATTTGAAGTGGGAATTCGTTTGTAAAAACAAAAGAATTAAACAAAACTTTGGCACTAATTGTTTTGCAAATCAAGAACTCAAACTCCCTTCAAGTAGGGAGTATGCACTCAACGAGATATACACACTTGAAGGGGTGCTTTTGTCCATCCAATTTAACTTTTGGCTAAGGTTTAACTTTGACTAGTTTAAAATAGAAAACTAGTACATTTATCATATTTTCTCTTCATATAACGTGTATTTATCAAAGTAATTAATATGGTCATCATCATATCATCTCATGTCATATGGTATGACGGAACATGATGGAGCTTGTTAGATTCAAATTTTAGACTAATTTTCTAGGCAATAGAGTAGTTTAGTTAATAGGACGATTGTCGTCGAATAAACTGTAAATTTACACATAAGTGAATTTGATTTGCCTACTTTCTTAGAAGTTGCTTGAGAGTGGAAAAGAGAATGAGAGGATTTATACTCGATACCGGAAAATATGATGTGACGGAAAAATAAAAATATTGCTCTAGCATTTTGGGGTTTAAATTTAGTAATTTTACACAAAGCAAGCAGAGGAAAACAGAGGCCTAACTACCAACCAACCAAACAATATCACAATCCACAAATTAGGAGGGAAAGTTCAGCAGAGTAGCTCATTCACCGCTACCATTACCATGGCCTTCTCTGCTCTTCCTCTACCTCTCTCCACACCCTCTCCCTCCACTCAAACCTCAATAGCCAACCCTCCTGAAAACCTCTCGTCCTCAGCCCTCCCACTCCCAAAACTCAAAACCCCAACCATTCGCTCCCGCCTCAGCAAACTCTGCCAGGAAGGCCAACCTCTCCTTGCCCGCCAACTGTTTGATACTCTTCCTCGCCCAACAACCGTTCTCTGGAACACCATAATCATTGGGTTCATTTGCAACAACATGCCCAATGAAGCCCTCTTGTTCTATGCCCAGATGAAGGCCTCCTCTCCCCACATCAAGTCTGACCCTTACACTTATTCTTCTACCCTCAAAGCCTGCGCTGATACCCGCAATTTCAAGATGGGTAAAGCCCTGCATTGCCATGTTCTTCGGTGCCTACCGAATCCCAGCAGGATTGTGTGCAATTCACTTTTGAATATGTACTCTGCTTGCTATAATGACTTTGATTATTCCGAGTATGATTTAGTAGGTAGAGTGTTTGATACAATGCGTAAGAGAAATGTGGTTGCGTGGAATACGTTGGTTTCGTGGTATGTTAAGACTGAGAGATATGCAGAAGCAGTCAAGCAATTTAGGATGATGATGAGCATGAGAATAACACCCAGTGCTGTCAGTTTTGTCAATGTTTTCCCTGCCCTTTCCGCTATGGGAGACTATAAAAATGCAACTGTTTTATATGGTATGCTTCTTAGATTGGGTGATGAATATGTGAATGACTTGTTTGCCGTGAGCTCAGCAATATTTATGTATGCCGAACTTGGTTGCCTTGATTACGCTAGGAAGATTTTTGACCATTGTTTGGAGAGAAACACAGAGATTTGGAACACCATGATTGGTGCGTATGTTCAAAATAACCTTCCTATTGAAGCAATCAGCCTTTTCTTTCAAGCTGTGAAGTCAGAACAGGCTATTCTTGATGAGGTGACTTTTCTATCAGCTTTAACTGCATGTTCACAGTTGCAACGGTTGGAATTAGCTGGACAACTACATGCTTTTATTATCAAGCATTTGAGAGTGATGCCCGTTATTTTACAAAATGCTACTATCGTGATGTATTCAAGGTGCAATTCTGTTGAGATGTCATTCAAAATATTTCATAAAATGCCCGAGAGGGATGTTGTTTCATGGAATACTATGGTTTCTGCATTCGTTCAAAATGGGTTAGATGATGAAGCTTTAATGCTTGTTTATGAGATGCAAAAGCAAAAGTTTATGATTGATTCCGTAACTGTAACTGCTCTACTTTCGGCTTCATCAAATCTTAGAAACCTGGATATTGGAAAGCAGACCCATGCTTATCTTATTAGGCACGAAATACAATTTGAGGGGATGGACAGTTATCTCATTGACATGTATGCTAAATCTGGTTCAGTAAGGATTGCAGAACGAATTTTCAAAAAAGAGTATGCCCATTATAGAGATCAGGCCACTTGGAATTCTATGATTGCTGGATACACACAGAATGGGCTAACTGAAGAAGCTTTTGTTGTCTTTAGGCAGATGCTTGAGCAGAATCTAATACCAAATGCTGTCACCTTAGCATCAATTCTCCCAGCTTGTAATCCAGTGGGAAATATAGATATGGGTAAGCAGCTCCATGCGTTCTCTACCCGCCACCACCTTGACCAAAATGTATTTGTCGGAACTGCTCTAATTGATGTGTACTCCAAATGTGGCGCAATCACTTATGCTGAAAATGTATTTACGGGAACCCATGAGAAGAATTCTGTCACATACACCACAATGATACTGGGATATGGTCAACATGGAATGGGTGAGAGAGCTCTCTCTTTGTTTCACTCAATGCAGAGATCTGGCGTTGTACCTGATGCCATTACCTTTGTTGCAGTCTTGTCTGCCTGTAGTTATGCTGGTTTGGTTGATGAAGGTCTTTCTATATATGATTCAATGAAAAGGGAGTACAATATTAAACCATTAAGGCCACACTACTGTTGTATAGCGGACATGTTAGGGAGAGTTGGAAGAGTGGTTGAAGCTTATGAATTTGTCAAAGGGTTGGGCGAAGAGGGTGATGTGATGGAAATTTGGGGATCACTTCTCGGGGCGTGCAGAATTCATAAACATTTTGAATTGGGAAAGATTGTTGCTGAGAAATTGCTTGAAATAGAGGCAGGAAATGGCAAGACTGGCTACCATGTCTTGCTCTCAAATATTTATGCCGAGGAAGGAAAGTGGGAAAATGTTGACAGAGTGAGGAAACAAATGAGGGAAAAAGGCTTGAGAAAGGAGACTGGATGTAGTTGGATTGAGATTACCGGTTTTCTGAACTGTTTTGTGTCTAGGGACCAAAAGCATCCTCAGTGTGATGAGATATATGATATGTTGGAGGAATTGACTACGACGATGAAAGATACTGGTTATAGGCCTTCTCTCAGTTCCCCTCTAGATGCGATCTTGGAACCTAATGAGTGATGAAGCATACTGGATAAAGAATTGTTGCCATCTTCATTCAATGTGGTGGACTACTTCAACAAATCTGCTTGTAAAATATCCACCATCTGGTGGTGTACTTATCACAGCATCCACAACTCCTTTCCAGGCTCCATAACAAGAAGTGATATATTCCGTGAAAGACAGTGTTCATTTAAATTGCTATGGATCAATCATTTGTCCCTGTGGACACGAAAGTAATCCTTTTTCAGATGCTTTTCCTCTAGCTCCCAAAAAGGACATATGGACTGGATTAAACGGTTCAATCTTCCTAAAATTATGGACGGTCCGGTTTGGCACAAGGGAGACAGCTAGTTGTGGACAACTATTATATTGGCTGCTTTCTGGCAAGTATATTGGCATGTCTTATTAATTGATTTTAACTTCATCTTAGGTTTATGTTATCCAACACGACACTTGTATTTACAGATGGAACTCTACTGTTATGCTAATTTGGATTTTGGGCAGGTCAGCTGTTGTCCAAAGCAGGTTTTCTCAGATGGTGCTCACGTCTGTCCATATGGCCTTTGGTAGTGAACTTGGACACTGGAAACTGGGCCAGAGTAATGGTAATAAGCTGCCATCTCGGAAAGGCATTATCCATATTATTCAGGTCAGTTAAAAAGCATGTTTTCTGTCTATAGTAGTGTTGTGCATGGTCATGACTCATATCCTTAGTTAAATGATTCTTTGATCTTTGATGGAATACCCGGCATGAGTAGTGGCTCTTTTCTTCCATGCTTAGTATTGAGCGTGCCCTGTATTATATTGCTCGCTCTTCTTCCAAGAAGTCTTGAAAATGTTTATGTTTTGTGCTCTATAGCACTTAGAAGACTAACTGCTTAAATTATGAGACCCAGATATAGAACAGGCCATCTTGACGGTTCTATTTCACCCTCAAATCAGACCAATTTGCATTTGCTCTGGGAGGATAAATTAGTCAAAGAAGCTATTTTTCCTTAAATTTGGGCCTTTCTGTTTTTTGTTTGTTTTTCTTAATGCTGGTTTAGAACAAAATAATAAGTACTAGTTCCTTCATAAACAACCAATAATATATGAGATGAGCACAGTATATATTTGTTACCTTGCATTCTTATACTTTAATGTTACATATATGGTTAAATGAAGTACAGATACGAATCATGTTCTTCGGCTCCTAAAAAATATTAAATTGCTCGAAATGGTTACAGAGTCACATACCGCCATGAATGATAACTATTCATTCATTTGGAGGTGAAAATGATCATAATCCTGAAAATGAAAAATTTTAATTTGTGTCACAGGGCACATGAGGAAACCATATTTGGCCGTGGGACTCTCCATCAAGAACTTAAACAGAGAACTCTGTTTTCCTTCGGCCATTAAAGTGAGTTCTGGTGCTACAGCCGGGCATTTTCCTCTGTGCAGAAATGGGAGGAAGTCGTTTGACTAGGTATTCTTACTGATTTATTTACTTTGTATAACTTCACTATCTTCTACCTACTATGTTTTCTTTGTTGCCAAGATTTCACAGATTCTTTTGCCAATTAAATAAGCACCGTTGTGTGGTAATCCAGGATTCATCAGGGCTCGCAGACACCATCTCTTTCAGCTGGTACTACCAAACAAATGGTCGGAGGGCCCACATTTGTTCTTTAGTTTGGTCTCCTAGTCTTTCTGGAAACTACTTCCTCAACAAGATAACATGTAAGCCTAGGGACAATAAAACCGACTTTTCTACATAATGCCAGCAAAGGCATGACATCACTTTCTTGGCAGGGCAAAGGAAGGTTCCAAGAATTGAGCGGTCTATATAAAACACCAAAATCCATGTGCATGCATTGATGCAGCACACGGATTTAGCAACACCTCGAACATCAGCAGCTAACATGGTACTAACATTTTTAATTTTTCTAGTTAGACAGGAAGGCTTTCTTTCCCTAAAGCTCACAGAATCTTTCTTTCAGCTGCTATATGCCAAAACAATAGTCCGGTTTATAATGCAGTATTCTAGTTTACTATGACTTGTCAGGGCCCACAAAGCAATTTGCTCTTTGGCTTGGCTTCTTATTTTTAGAGGTCAATTTTTAGCCCCTATATTTTGAGTTATTTTTCAATTTTGTTTATGTAGGTGTATCTTTGGCAATTTTAGTATATTGTAATTGTAGTTTGCTACCTTTCTTAATCGCAGTCTGATTTGCTAAACCCAATTGATTTTCAAGACTGAAACTTGAGGTGGATTTCTCCTATGCGATAATCATATGTTGGCACGTCAGATTTTTGTCATGAAAATTGACAACATCAACGACTTGGATAGAGATTAAACACTCAGCAAACCACATCATAATCATGAAATAGCCAAAATTGTGAACATTTAAATTATAAGAACGAAAGTTGTTGGTATGAAAATTATATTGCATTTCCTAGACTCTAGCATAGGTTGTGCAAGAGCATGTGTGAATATCTGTTAAAGGAAGTTTTGGCTCAACACATCTAGATTTTCAAAGTGTGACTTGATCAGTATGAGGCAATTGATTTCAGGTAAATCATGACATAATCATGCATTCATGATAAAAATTTTAGTTGGAGTCAGTTTCACTTAAGTGTCTATGTGTTAGTCTTATTTTTAATATGATTACATTTTATCCCTTGAGATTACTTTCCAAGTGTTGGTAAAATAATAAAGATAACTGCTACATTAACAGAATTTCGAGAAAAAAAATTTCACTATAAAATCGAAGTAAAAACAAGAAAATAACGACAAGGAAAATTAAGAATACTTTACAAATGATCGAGTCTAGAACTTGGTTATATCTCCTTATAAGACGAAATTGCCTCCTTATATGTGCTTTTAGGATTTGCTTGGCAATGTCTCCCAGGATACAACGATCAACTTCTTGTTGAAGTAGCACTCCAATCCCCAAGAAAAGTGAACTCAAACTTGTGTATGAACTCTCTCTTACTAGCACACTATATGTCTGAAAAAACAATGCTATGAATGCTCAAGAAACTACTATTGTCGGATGAAAATTGGATGAATGAAATGTTGTAGGACCTTCTCTATTTATAGACAACAAGGCCTCTGTTCAGAAAAAATGTGACTGAAAAATATCCACAAATGTCTCTTTTCCTGTTACAACCATAAGCCAAGAAGGGTAATGTTTCAATTACTATGAAACAATGCAACTTTTCACATAAAGAAGGGCAATGTTTCAATTACTATGAAACAATGCAACTTTTCACATAAAGTATTATTATTTTATTCACAAACAAAATAAATAATATTTCATTTTTCCTCCGTTAAGAACATGACTATTCCCAATTGATACATACAAATTCGTAAAAGTTATGTACTTAAAGTCATGAGTCCCACAATTTAATTTCCATTCAATTATTAAAAAATTAAATATAAATATTATAATTTTCTAACACCAAATTTGACCTTATTTTGATTCACATCAAAACATGACTTTGCATCTTATGACTTGGAGGGCACGTTGCTTTATTAAAATCCTATCCTACCTAATTGGTCTTATTGATTTGTTTTGGTAGATATTGTTTTCTCCTTAAAGGTTGGCTGTAGTGGAAGTCATCTCTGTTTCCCCACATCTTCCATTAGTTGGCTTCTTTACTTAGAATCCAAAAAGATTCAAATCTAATATTTAAGACATGATATTATTCACGTGGGTTCTTGAAAGAGAGGACATGTTTTGTATAAAAGACTGTGTGCCTATCTTCTCCTTGTGATGGCTTTCAATATTTTGTTTGTTTGAGCATCTAAAATTTTTAAGAAAGCTTATGTGAATAACTTTGAGATAAATCATCAAATGTTTCATGTTTACTTGGTGATTTATCAAACACTTTATAATTCATATTGTATTCATTTGCATAGTTCAATGACTTATACGGTTGAGAGCACCAAGACTGTGGTGGCTGTTTTTTTTTTTTTGGTTAGCTTGAATTGATCGTGACCAGTATCGGGTTCAACAGAAGGAGAGTTGGAAAATCATCCCGTGATAGAAGTTGAGTTATGAAGAAGTCGATAAATATTATCTAGAAAGTGTCAAGAATAAGTGTGTGAGTACTTCTTGTAATCATTGTTCTATAGAAGATTTGTGCTCATGCTCTGCACGTTTCAGGATTGATAAGCTATATCAATCATGTTACCGAAGTTGATTTTTATTTATTGATTATAATTTTAAATTGGCTTAATCACCCCCCTCTAGGCATTATTAGTCATCCTACATACATAATTCAAAAGTGAAATATACTTCAAAAGAAAAATGTAATTTAGCCTACACCAGTATACTTGATAAGAACATTGAGGATTTATGTTACAAGGCAGCTTTGGCCGATGCCAGCAAAAGCAGCACATCACTTGCATCGTTGGGCTATGCATGGAAGATTTCAAAATTAAAAGTAGGTGGCAATCTGGTCTTTTGGGGAATGCTAGCAACCTTCTCTCTAACCTTCTCCTTTGGACCTTCTCCCCTCTTTGCTTGACATGTGTCATTCTCTCTACACTTAAAACAATGCCATTAACATATTATACAAGCTAACTTTTGCTTTTCAAGTTTACCCCTATTAGGGGCGGACCTACTAAGGCGCAAGGAGGTGCAGCTGCACCTCCCCTGGCCGGAAAAACCATTGTAGGTGCTTGAAATTGCCCTTTTGCCCAGTTGGTGTACAGATTACCTTATTTCCATCTTCAACATTTAAGTAAATGTCTTTGTCCTTTTACTTTTATTTATTTTTATATTACTCCATTTACTTAAGTTTACAATGTAAATAAGGAAGTACCCCCCATTTGGATTCAAATAAAAATACTAGAAAATTAAATTCCCACCAAATCAAAATATGAAAATTCGATTTTAGTGCAAAATACGATTTAGGCTAAAAATGATGGCTTATTAAGTCAATATATACTTCATACTAAAATCCCATAAAATCAAGTTTTCTTATTTGATGTGTAAGGAACAAAAGCCGCCAAAAATTATCTTGAGAAAATGATTATTCCGAAAAACCATTTTTCATACTTAGTCAATATTGCACCTCCGCTAAAGAATTTCTGGGTCCGCCGTTGATTACATGTATTCAATTTATCCAAAAAAAATTCACAACTTTCTTACCATCTTATTAATCTTTTTTTAACGTAAATTATTTTTTTAAAGAAAATATGTGTTTTTTTTCTTAAAAGAGGAAATGTCCCTTTTTTTATTTTATTTATAAAACACAAAGGGTTTAGATTTTTTTTTTTTTTAAAGTCTAAACTTGACGTTAAAAAAAAGGGGACATTTCCTCTTTTTTTTTAAAAAAAAAACCAGATATTTTTTTTACAAAAAAAAATAATAAGATGGTAAGAAAGTTGAGAATTGTTTTTGGATAAATTGAATACATGTGATAAGGGTAAACTTGGAAAGCAAAAGTTAGTTTGTATAATATATTAATGGCATTGTTTTAAGTGTAGAGAGAATGACACATGTCAAGCAAAGAGGGGAGAAGGTCCAAAGGAGAAGGTTAGAGAGAAGGTTGCTAGCATTTCTCATTGTGGCAATATATATTAAGGGCATCGACATGAACTTTTCATTGCCATCATCAGAATATCTAAAACCTCCCACTTGTTCTTCCCCAAATGGAGAAAGCTTCAGAGCTAGTCTTCATCCCTTCCGCCGGCATGGGCCACCTCGTCTCCGCCGTCGAGATGGCAGAGCTCCTTGTTGCTCGACACGACCGACTTTTCATCACCGTCTTCATCATGAAGCTACCCTTCGACTCCAAAGGCACCGAGTCCTATATAGCCTCCCTCGAGGCCTCTCCCGTGTCGACACGTGTCAAATTCATCACCCTCCCAAAAGTTCCTGCCATAGACAAGAACATCAGCCCCAACTCCTTCCGCAACCAGTTCATCGAAAGTCACAAATCCCACGTCAAAAACGCGGTCGCCAAACTCACCGAGTCCGAGTCCGAGTCAAGGCCTCGGCTCGCTGGGTTCGTCATCGACATGTTTTGTACAACTATGATCGACGTGGCGGATGAATTTGGGGTTCCTACTTACATGTTCTTCACTTCACCAGCTGCGTTTCTGGGGTTGTTGTTTAACCTACAGAGAATTCGTGACGTGTATAAGAAGGAAGTGAGTGAGTTCAAGGACTCGGACGCTGAGTTGGCCCTGCCCACTTTTGTCAACTCGGTTCCCGCTAAAGTCTTGCCCAGTGTGCTTCTGGACAAGGACGGCGCGAAGGCGATACTCGGATATGCCAAACGGTTTAGAGAAACCAAGGGTATTTTGGTAAATACATTCACGGAGCTGGAATCGCACGCTCTTGATTCTCTTTCTGATGGTGAAACCCCTCCTTTGTATCCTGTGGGCCCCATCTTGAACCTAAAGGGTGATGATAGCCAATCGGGTTCAGAGCAGGCGCAACAGAAGTCTGATGTATTTGAGTGGCTAGATGATCAGCCTCCTTCATCTGTGGTGTTCCTGTGCTTTGGGAGCATGGGAAGCTTTGGTGAGGAGCAGGTGAGAGAGATAGCGTGGGGTCTTGAGCGGAGTGGGCTCCGGTTCCTGTGGTCTCTACGTCAGCCCCCGCCAAGGGAGACCGTTGCATCCCCTAGTGATTATTCAGATCCCAAGGCGGTCTTGCCCGAAGGGTTCCTCGATCGGGCGGTCGGAATAGGAAAGGTCATAGGGTGGGCCCCGCAGGTAGCGATCTTGGCTCACCCGGCGATTGGCGGGTTCGTATCTCACTGCGGGTGGAATTCCACGCTTGAGAGTCTATGGTTCGGGGTGCCGGTTGCCGCGTGGCCAATGTACGCTGAGCAACAATTAAATGCCTTTGAATTGGTGAGGGAGTTGGGATTGGCTGTGGAAATCAACATGGAGTATAGGAGGGACTTTTACGGGGAGAGTCCGAAGGTTGTGAAGGCCCAAGAGATAGAGAAAGGAATAAGGGAGTTGATGGCGCAGAATAGTGATTTAAGGAAGAGGGTGAAAGAGATGAGTCAGAAGAGCAAGAAAGCCTTGATGGATGGTGGGTCCTCACACTCTTCACTAGGACATTTTCTTGATCAGATTTTTCTTTGATATCACCACCCTTTCTCCCTGCAAAAGCAAACATTCAACCAATTATGTGGGCTCCAAAGGCTTGTTGTCAAAGACCACAACATTTCTCCCTTCACAAATTCTCCGTACACCAAAAGCCAGTAATTGGAAGATCTCCTCCTTCCTCTGACAGCGCTCAAACTTCTTAAGTAACATTCAACCAATTATGTGGGTTCTTATTTATTTTGGAGTTTTTTTTTTAATTTTAAATAAAATAAAATAAAACGTGGACCGGGCATTGTGGGTCTTTTTGTGGAAATTGGGTTTGGCTAAGCGGTGGAATTATTGTATTTTACCATCCTCATCCCTGTCCGCTCCCCCCATCCCCGATAAGAAATTTCGGGGAATTTTCGTACCCGTCTCAGTCAGAGAAGTGTCTCCTGAACCCGCCCCGAATCCCCAATTTATTTATAAAATAACAAACTCATATACACACATTGAGTGTTTTCTTAATGTTGGTCCGGTAATTAGAAACCTCTATTGATACAAACAAAATGCAGCCTAACAAACTGGTTGAATGTCGATCATTATTGTGGTATTAAGGTATCCCACGCAACTTGCAATTTTTATTTTGAAAGCAAGAGATGGGCATGAAAGAATCTGACCCCATAATACTATAATCCCATTTAGGCAAAATCAATTGTAATCAAGTCATATCCAAGGTACAAAAATGTATGATTTTTATTGAACTTGAAGGAAAGTCCCAGTGCGAAAGTAATCAAAACAGAAAACAACTTTGCTATTAGTGTATCCTCGCACAAGTTAAAACTTAAAAGTCAGTGAGGTGCAAGATTTCAATTTGGTATTTACCACAAAGAAAACACATTTTCTTTTGGAATAGCATATTTACAATTCATTATCCGTTCAAGACTTAATACATCAAGTATCTTAGAGGAAAGAAATTGAAAATAAGTTAATTGTTATATTATATTATATATTTATTTTAATTAAAAATAAATTTATCACTTTTTGGGCCGGGTTTGGGGATGGGGATAACAATACCATCGTCGGCTCATATCCAATAGGGGATTTTTAAAATTCGGGGATCCCCGTATCTGCCCTCGAAATCTCCCCCTATACCCGTCAGGGATTTTTGTCATCCCTAACCCTAACCCTTAGACTTCATCCACAAAAAAGAAAAAAAAAGAAAAAAGAAAACAACTCTCTTTTGCTCAACCATCATCTTCTTCTTCTCTCTGGTTTCACCGAGTTTTTTTTTCTTTTTCCATCGAATTCTTATTCTCGTCTCATCTTCTTCTTCGACTTCTCTCTCTCTCTCTCTCTCTCTCTCTCTCTCTCTCTCTCTCTCTCTCTCTCTCTCTCTCTCTCTCTCTCTCTCTATATATATATATATATATATTTGTGGTGGATGAATTGTGCGGTTCATTACCGACACCGATACCCCCAATAACTGACCTTGTGTGGGTCGGCGGTGGTTCTGATTTTGGGTATACAACATGCTTTCAGCTGGGATGCAGTTGGCTAGTTTCGGTGCAGTTACCACATAGAAAACACCCCTAGTGTGGTGACACGGTTGTAATTTATAGCATGTTTGACCCGTGTTTGGCATGTTGTAAATGGATTTTAGATGTATTTCTAAAGTCTTTTTCATGTTGAATTTTAGTATAATTTGAGCCTCTATATTGGACATGAATATAAAGCTCCCATTTTTATTCTTAATAATACTTTTTCTTCTTTCAAACATGTTGTCCCATCTAATAAAAGTATTTCTTTCTTTAACTCATTGACTTTGCATGTCATTATTGCTCACTCTACTACATGTTTTTTTTAGGACTTTACATGCTTTAAACATTTGTCCGCTTGATGTATATCCCATTATGTTAAAACATCACCGAAGGGGTGGTGAGCAATGTGGTAGTAAATAAATGTAGTCCCAATAAAAACATCAAAATATTAGAGCATTTTTAAGGAAAATGTCAAAAATTGAAATGTAAAAACATCTAATAAAAGTATTTTTAATTGAAATAACGTCTTTGTTTCTTGCTGTCAAAATTGCCGCTGGTTCACAAGACGTTATTACACATAGCACTTTGGGTGGATATGAGTCAGCCACCTTTTCTAGCCATTTAGCACTCCACCTGGCTTTTGAAAGCTCGGGTGGAGATGCTCTTATAGGCAACCAGATTCACTTGTTCGGTTTCTGCTTTGATTCCATTGGGTGGATGTCTTTAAAAGTTTTGTTATTTGCTTTAGTCCCTTTGGTTATTCAGGTACACCACGTGAATGGTGTACCATTCAATAGAAAGAGGATATATGGAATATTTTCAATACAGTCCGCTACATGTCATAAAAAGAAATGCAGTAAGTTGGACAATAATTCCACATGTTCTATGTTTATTGGATGGTACACTAACCACGTCGTGTACCCGAAACAAATAAAAATATCTCCTGGCTGCCGATATTTATTCTAGTTGGCGGGCTGGGTTGGCACATTCAGACATGTCGTATGTATAAATAAAATATTATGGGTAACATGTTCAAGTTCAGCAGCATAGATCTTCATCCCAACGTCCCAAATCGATGAAGAGACCAGCACACCTTGTGTTCATCCCAGACCCAGCCATTGGCCATATTTTTTCAACGGTTGAGATTGCAAAGCAACTCGTTGCTCGAGATGACCACCTCTTCATCACAGTCCTCCTCGTCACGAAGCTACCGGCGGTGGAAGACGACCAGCACGAATACTTCATCACTGACAATACTAGAGATTCTTCAGTCTCATCACAACAGCGCATCAGCTTCGTCAACCTCCCAGAAGAAGCTGGCCCGACCACCGCATCCTCCTTCTCCGTTGTTGAAGATCGCAAGCCCCTCATCAGGGACGCCGTCGCCAAACTCGCCGACTCAAAGGCGACTCGGCTTGCCGGGCTTGTGATTGACATGCTCTGCACCGCCATTGTCGACGTGGCAAATGAGCTTGGGCTTCCTTCTTACATCTTCCACACCTCCAACGCTGCGTCTCTTGGGTTTATGCTGGACCTCCAAAGGCTTCTTGACGAGAGTGGCGGAAAGCACGTCGCTGAGTTGATGGGCCCTGCCGCTGAGCTGGTCGTCCCGAGTTTTGCCAGTCCGGTCCCTGCTAGAGTCTTGCCCGGTATACTTCTAGACAAGGAGGGTGCTGAATCTTTCCTCCGCCATGCTCGACGTTTTAGAGAAACCAAGGGTATTTTGGTAAACACGTTCTTGGAGCTAGAACCCCATGCCCTTCGTTCTCTTTCTGATGGTCAAAGTCAAACTCCGCCGGTGTACCCTGTGGGTCCCCTACTGAATCTGAAGAGCAATGATCCCCTGCAGGGGAGAGGTGGGAACCAAGCCAATCAAAAGTCTGATATCTTCGATTGGCTCGATGACCAGCCTCCATCGTCTGTAGTTTTCCTCTGCTTTGGGAGCATGGGAAGCCTCGTTGACGCCCAGGTGAGGGAGATCGCGTGTGCGCTGGAGCGCACCGGGCTCCCGTTCTTGTGGTCCCTACGCCAACCGCCTCAGGAGGGCAAACCTAGTATTTCCATTGCCATGCCGAAGGACCATGCGGATCCCAAGTCGGTGTTGCCCCAAGGGTTCTTGGATCGAACGGCTGGGATCGGGAAGGTCATAGGATGGGCCCCACAAGTGGCCATCTTGGCTCACCGGGCGATCAGAGGGTTCGTATCCCATTGCGGGTGGAACTCCACGCTGGAGAGTCTGTGGTACGATGTGCCCGTTGGCGCATGGCCATTGTACGCGGAGCAACCATTGAATGCGTTTGAGCTGGTGAAGGAATTGAGGCTGGCAGTGGAAATTAACATAGATGCTAAGGACAAACAAGTGGTTGTGAGCTCAGAGGAAATAGAGAGAGGGATGAGGCACGTGATGAAGCATGATAGCGATATAAGGGAGAGGGTGAAGAAGATGAGCGAACAGAGCAAGAAAGCCTTGATGGATGGTGGTTCTTCCTACTCTTCGTTGGGACGTTTCATTGATCAGATCTAACTTTTACTATTCCTCATGTTTGGTAATATTAAAAAAGTCAGTAGGATTTTATTTCATGTCCCATATTTGTTTGTGCATAATCGCAAACAAACTTTGTTTAGTTTTTCAATTATGGACCGTAAATAAGAAAATAAAATGCTTGCTTCATTTTCCCCATATTTTCCCGTACTTCGAGCCTCGACTTGATTTCTCATTTTCAAGTCTTCTTTTCCTATCAACCAAAAGCATTGTTAGAGTTGGGTTGGCTATATACAAGTGCTTTATTTCTTTCAATAATGGTTTTGGGTCCTAGCAGGTTGCATACCACATTTGAACATTTCCCTTTTATTCTAAAAAATTTCATATTAGGAAAAATAAAGGGTGTCTCTCTCTCATTACGCACATCGCGTGATCTATCACTTTCTCATTTGTGTCTTCTTACCATTGACAGCTATTCTTCGTCAACTTTCTAGTTATTTATACACAAGAAAACGTGATAGTCCAGACCAACATCCTAACAACTACAAAGTTTCAAAAGGCCAACATCTTATTATTACAAAAACTTGATGGTACCAACATCTTATTATCGACCTTCCCATTTGATACAACACATGAAAATCAAAAATGCCCGATGACAATTTGCGGCGATATTCAGGGACAGTTTCAGAAACACCCATTCTAAATTTCCTAATTCCTTAGAAGTCATTTTACAAAGAAATAAATTTGTCTTTAAAATTTTGAAAATAAGTTAAGTGAAAAAATAAAACACGGTGTGGAAATAGTAGCACTCAAATAATAATAAGGCCTTACAAACCACAAAAGTACAATTTTATCCATTCAAGCTATCAACAATCATATTACAAAAATTCAACTAGCAACAATACACGATTCCTTACCTCAATTTGTCTATGCCATATCAGAATGACCTCATTGATTTAGGGATTTTTTTCAACTATGATTTAGAATGAGGGAGCCAAAAATATGAGAATTTGAGAGAGAGAGTTGAGCGGTTGAAAGCTAAAGCTTGAAAAGAAAAAAAAAACTTATTTACGCTATAATTTGTTTGGCAAAAAATTATTATATACGAAGTTGTAAGCTACAATTGGCCGGGAAATGCTAGCAACCTTTTCTCTAACCTTCTCTATTTCCCTCATGACATATGTCACTTTTGTTACACTTAAACCAATGTTGTTAATACATGAGACAACCTAGCTTTTGTTTTCCAAATTTACCCTTATGCCTTAAATATATTGACACTTGACATTGTTAAGTACAAAGTTTGTTTATTATAAAAATAAATTTAAAAAAAAAAAAAAAAAGACCATGTTGAAATGAAAATTTTTACATCTGTTGGACGTGAATTTTTCACCAAAAAAAGGGGTGGCAACCCATTTAAAATAAAATAAAATAAAATACCACCCGTAAACTTGTATTTGAATGGGACTGAAATATTCTTCCCTGCAAGTTTATCAAAAAAAACATAAGTGTTTTTTAAGTATCAAACACTGAAAGATAAGCATCCCAGCTGAGAAGTGGCTATTCACTTCAACCCAAACTCCTCAAATCTCGTGGTCTATAAAAGAGTCATGCCTATGATAAAAAAAGGGAGGACAGAAGGCAAAGAGGAGAACAGCCGCATGAAGGAAAAATTAGCAAGCACACTTCGGAAAGGGAAGAGCCATTTCAAGGTAAAAGAAATTAATTTCATGGCACAATTTTCTGGTTTTTTGCTCAAGACTGCAGGTTTCATTCAACTCAAGGGTTCTTGGCTATGACGATTTCTATCATCATAAAAAGGGCCAGGAATCTCTCAAAGGGACAGCTCTGCTCAAGTATTTCCAAGGATACGATTTGCACCCAGGTTGTTTGATCAATCCACAGAGATTCTTGGCTATGATGATTTTAATCATCCTAAACTAAGTTAAGAATCTTTCCAAGGCTTGGCTCCGCTCAAATAATTCCAGCAGTTTGTTTGATCAATCCACAGAGATTCTTGGCTATGATGATTTCAATCATCATAAACAAAGTTAAGAATCTCTCCAAGGCTTGGCTCCGTTCAAATAATTCCATCGATGTTTTCAGTCCACCACCAGCAGGGAAGATTGTCTTCCATGATGATTTCAATCATCATATTTCCAACAGGCAACTCCGGTTAAATGCTTCCAAATGCAGAGATCCAGCAGAAGAAGAGATAATGGAACAAAAGAAAAATGGTGGGTTTGCTGTTGTGTTTTGTGTGCAAAGAAACAAAACAAAGAGGAGCTAAAAAAAAATAAAAGGGGGCTGTTCGCACAGCCATCCTCTTTTGATCTGCTTTGATTAAAAAGGGGAGTAAAGAAGTAAAAGAAATATGGTGGCTGGTTCTGTTTCTTGTGCAAAGAGACAAAATAAGGGGCAATGTTAGAAAAATAAAAAAGAAGGGTAATGAAAAAAAAAAGAAAAAAGGGGCTGTGTAGTAGCCCCTCCCCCTCTTGAATCAAAATAAGCGGTCAGCTTTGATTGGAAAAATGAGTAAAGAAAAAGCTCTCAATATGGAAGAAGGCAAAGCAAATACTCAACCCAAATTTGTCTTTATGAAGCAAGAAGACAAACTGCTCCTGAAGCTCGCAACGTGGCCTACAGCAAAGCACTTTCTCAACCTGCATATTCAAAGAGAGACGTCAGCTACATGGAAACAAAGTATATATATATATATAGAGTAATGCTATTTGGACACACAACATTGACACACTTAGTGACACCCGCTGATGTGTCAATGTATCATTTGCTCTTCTTTTCTCCTCGTTTTCTGTTCAGCGAATGATACATTGACACATCAGCGGGTGTCAACTAAGTGTGTCAATGTTGTGTGTCCAAATAGAATCACTCATATATATATAATAGAAGAAAAGGAAGATTATGGCATGTGGGTTACCACGTGAAATCTCAGAGGAGAAGAAACAATCTGTTTCTTCTTTTGATGATGCTGCAGGCAGCCTTTGAAGGTGTGAGAACTGGTCTGGAACAACAACAAAATATCAAGGCTTTCGTTTTGTTGCTGTTTGATCGAGCACATATGTTTTCTTTTTATAAGAAAAACACATATAGCCCAATCCTATATGGACAAGGGGATTACCTTCCTGGATGATCCAGGGGTTCCAATTAAATAAGGAAGTTAATTCAGACTTTACTTGGACGGACAAGGATTGTTTTATCCTTGGGTGTCTTGATCAAATTAAAAGACACTTGTTAATGGCATCAAGCCGTAAAAGGACCAGCTGGAGCAAAGCAAGGCCATAATCACATTTCCGTCACGGCTTCATCGTCCAAAACAGCAAGTTTAATCCGTGGAGTTTTTTCATGTTTCGCAGTGCTATTAAAAGATCTGGAATTTTCCGGATTCCTTTTATGTTAGCAGGACAATTGAGCTGAGGAATGACAGCAAGAGGAATTCTTCCTCAGTATGCAAAATCAGGCCTTTGGTTTACTATGCTTTGTTGAATGTAAACAGAAGAAAAAAATAGAAGCTCATGGAGATGCCAAATGGGAGCCTTGAGAAGCAGATGTGCTCTCAAAATTCTTTGAATATCTTTCAAAAGTTGAACATAATGATAGACGCTACATCTGCACTGGAATACCTATACCATGGTTATTCAATACCTATTGTGCACTGTGTCATGAAGCCAAGCAATATATCACCAATTTCGTTGGTGGGCCATTATGGGAAACGAAAAGTTTTTAGCACATTTGTCTTCCTCTGCCAAAAGGGTAACATGGCATTGTTTAGAGCCTCTCATCACGCTCTGTGTTCCCATATGAAGGAAATATCTGCCATTCATTTAATTTCAAGATAGCCACATTATTTTGTTGTGGGAAAATGATGGAATTTAGACATACACAAGTCATGGCCGCTCTCACACTTTCTCCAATAATCAAATCTAAAGACAATAATTTATTTGTGTTGACGGAGGGTCCATGCATTCCTTACCCAAATGGAAATGGCTTTCCAAGTGTTTCACATATCACGGAACCCACCTCAGAAAAAGTAAGAAGGAAGTGGTCTTTTTCCCTTTCGTTGTTCCAATGCCAACTGCACGAAATTGAGGCTCAAGGAAAAAACAAACAAAATATAAAAAGGTCACAAAAGGCTTCAGTTCACAGGATGAAAGATCATGTGTGTTGTTGCCTTGAGCTCAAAAGACGTGATCAAGAAAGCCAGAGGCCTGTGAGGGTTCAGCTCATTGCTAAATCATTGACAGCAACAGCAACAGGGCCCATACGAAATTACAAAGATTTGATGGCCCAAGTCACTGCGCTCATCTCACATCTCAAGATCAGTCAGTCCCAAGCCGACATTCCAAGACTCGACGGTCTCAAAATACAAGGGGCTCGTTCATAACAAGTCTCAAGCCCAACGTACTGGTCCTTTAAATAAATCCAATTGGCAAACGATTGGTGCAAAGTCTCAAGTCCGCTAATTATGGATTAATGGGCTTAAATAAAGTAAAAATGCCCATTAATTCCTAAATCATCATGTTGAAGCCCAAGTGGTACAAAACCACGCAAATTAAACAATCATTTTTGAACTACGCCGGTTTGATCCCATCAAGGGTACGTTAACCCAAAACCTTTGAGCGTAAAAGTCTGTCTGAAATTCTCCCCATTTCATATTAGGGCTCAAAATTCAACCACTAATCCCAATTTTTGAAGAACCCTAAATCCAAATGACCAATTTCAAACCCTGATATGAAATTAAGGGAGTTTCATATGAGTTTTTATGCTCAAGGATTTTGGGTTGACTAAATTGCCCCTTGCACCGTCAAAGAAATTGACAGGAATACTAATTTGTCCTTCTTTTTTTTGGGTCTGAATTTGTCCTTGAATTGCTACAAATATGAAACTACATGATCAAAATTGAAGGAATTGAAACTACAGGGTTAAACGTGGTTGAAGTGCCAAATTACAGGGACCAAAAGTGACTTTTAGCCAAAAAAAAAAAATCTTGTCTCTCTCCATGATCTTCTCCCTTGCCCTCTTACCCACCTTCTTCCCAATCCTCACCCCAGAACCACCTCCAGACTCACACCCTCCAACGTCACCTGCAACACACCTACCCAAAAAAAAAAAAATCTCAACACACCGAACCCTCCCCACGAGTCCCTCCACTCATCTCTCTCTCTCTTCCTTATTGGAAGACCCACCGAAAGCCCACCAGATCCTTGCTCTCAAAGCCTCAAATCAGATTTGATAGTGAATCATGATTACATGATGGCTTGTACGCCCCCAACCTCAAATTATCAGACAATATCATTAAATTTCAAAGTTTGGGTAAAATCAAGATAATAATTTGGGTAAATCAAATTTTCAAATTTGTTTCAACTTTTTGGCAAGAATGGGTTGTGATTGGGCTACTAGAGGTGGGTAAGGGTGGGTGACTGTTGGGTGAGAATGGAGGGGTGAAGAAGGGTAGGGTCGGGGCCAAATTTCAGGGGAAGAATTGGCGAGTAGGAGAAGAGAGAGGAAGAGTGGGGAGGAGGGAGAGAGAGAGAGAGAGAGAGAGAGAGAGGACTCGAGAACCTTAAGAGAGTCAATACAAACGTTTAGTTTTAACCAAGGGCATATATGGAAATATAATTAATGTACTTTTTGTAATTAATGATAGAATAATGCTACTCTTACCACATTCGTATACCACTTCAAATGGCAGATGAGGTGGATATCCACATCAATTAAAATTAATTTAACATTTTCTTTTCTTTTATGATTTATTAACACTTTTTATTTGATATGGATGTCCACTTCATCTACCACATAAGGTGGTAGGAGAATGTGGTATACAAATGTGGTAAGAGTAGCATTACTCTTAATGATATTGTTTTAAATGAAAAAGAAATGACACATGTCATCAAGAGAAATGAGAATGTCCAAAAGAGAAGGCTAGAAAGAAGGTTGCTAGCATTGTTAGATAAGTCCACATCTTTTTTCCCTCTTTTTCCTGTACCCACAATGTCCCCTATCTAATTCTTTGTCACCTGTATATTCACTTAACTTTTTTTTTTTTTTTTAAATCAAACTTAACTCTTAATACACATCGTTAACTTTTAATAAATTAAGCATAAAAAATTGAAAATATAAAATATAAAAAAAACCAACAACCACCCACCCAACACCGACAACCAACCCCCCTCACCGGTGGCGACACCTTCTCCACCTCTTTTGGACATATGTCACAATGTGAGATAGGAGACAGAGAGGGTATAGTAGATCTGAAGTCTAAACAAGGAAATTAATATTATTATATATGTTATAAATCTATGGAATGTGGATAACCACCATAACATCCATTACCTCCATCCTTGATTGCTTTGTAACCTATGCCCTTATTATTGTAATTAATAGCTACAAATTGTGGATTAAATACCTCTATTATAAGCCTATAAATAGGCGCTTATCGAAGATGAATAAGATAAGTTGATACAAGTTCATAGAACAAATTCTCTGTCTTTCTCTTCCTCTTATTGCTCTATACAATTCCCCCTAATTTTATAACACGTTATCAACACGAGAGCTCTTGGTATCATTTCTTTCCTTGTTTAATTTGTTATTTAACTTTTTGGCTTGAATTAGAGTCGTGACATGGTTTAGAGTTTTTGCGCTCGGCCATGAGACTTCTTGATGCTTTTGATTTTTTTAATGTTTTGATAGTTTGACATGACATGCCATGTTTTTTTATTTTGGTCAATAACATGACATGCCATGTTGCGTGTTCACAGTAATGACAATTACTATAGAGTGCTGCTATTTCCACCCATCTGTCCTATTTCCCCATCCACTTTAGTTTCAAAATTTTAAAGACAAATTTACCTTTTGTAAAATTACCATTTACCCTTTCTCTTTGAAATAGAATATTTTCATAAGGCCAACGCCATTTCCATTTCACCCAACGCCAACGGCGTTTTCCCAGAATTTGAAAAATACGGGGTACAAAATAGACGAAATGGGATTGAATTTTTCCAACAAAGCTTTTCTTTAACTTCTTCTTGGTTATATGCGGGGTTCTATTTACCCCAGCAAACATCTCATGCCATCTAACAAGCCCACAACGAATCTGCAAAAATGGTTGAAGAAATTAGTTAAATGGTACCTTTCTTGGGAAGTAGGTTGCTGGCAATAGCTCTTTGATTGTGAGTTAGACAAGGTATGTATCTTCAGTGTCTTTCTTGGATATCAGAGCACAAACTGACTGCAATTCCAAATTGTGCTTCCAATTGGTTGCCTTTCTATGCACTCTTCTTTCACTCCAATTTCGATCTAATTATAATTATTACTTCTGTGCAACCTTACAGAGAGATGGTTGTTTTCCATAAGGACGAGGGGCAGCTTTGGGGAGGTGGGGTTGGGGTGGATTATTTTTTACATATTTTTAATTTATAAATATATATATATATATATTTTGCCATAATATTATTAATAATGAATGGGCATTTTAGGAATTATGGTGGATGAAAAGATAGGATTGTGTTTTTTCAAATTTATATGGTGGGTGAAAAGATAAGATGGGTGGGAAAATAGAACAGAGGGGTGGAAATAGCAGCACTCTTACTATCTGCATAGCCCAATAAGCACGTATATCATAATTGGATGAATTACATGAAATAAGTTTGCTGCATGATTTATTAAAATTTCAAATAATTGTATTTTTTAGTTGCATCTTCGTTACTCTTTTCTAACGTTAAATATGCTCATTTTCATACTTCAACTAATTGATTTATTTTTCTTTATGCATGATTTTAATTAAATACTATATCTTATGACGAGTTTGTATTATACAAAAGATCAAGGCCTGAAGTCTCTTGATTCTCATAATTTAAATAGACCAAAACCTTAAGTTCCTTGATTGAATAAGAACTTGAAGTTCCTTAATCGAATCAGAACCTACAATTCTTTGATTCTCAATAACAGAGTGTTTGAGTATCTCAAATTTTCAGAAGTAAATAAGGACATGAAACTAATTGATTTCGTATTCATCATATTCAAAATTCCATGAGATCTACATACCTGAGGAACCTGAATCAGAAGTTTCGAGTGCATATACATCGTTTGAATATGAAGTTCAAAGCACAACTATTAATTCAATTTATTTAGATATCTACGCATTTGAACCTGAAGTTTCGAATATATGTTGATATGAGCCTGACGTTCATAGTTTTTCATGGATCTTAATATTATATATGAACCTGAAGTTCATTACTTATTTGTGCCTATATGAACCTGAATTGCTTGGAAATCCAATTCTTAAACTTGTAGTTTTATCTACATATTGAATTCACATTAATATTGGATTATCTTAGAATTTCATAGTCTTTAATTTCTTTATTTTATTCCTCGTTTATATCACTTTACTCATTTTATTTTATTTTATTTATATTGGGTTATTATTTAATTTCGTTTTACAATGGTACCCGTTCTCTTGGACCTTTATGGTCCAAGGAGTTTGTGGTCACTCACCCTTGGATCTAATCTAAAGGTGTAGAAAAAATTAATTTCAAAAATCATATAAATATTTATATTATTTTAACTTACCCAAAATACGTTTTCTGAAAATAAAAAAATAAAAAAATAAAACACCTCTTGCTTTTTTGTTCTGTCGCTCAAGAAGCTTGTAGCTGCTGCCCTCCTCCTCAGATTCTGCCATTGCAGTGGAGGGAGGTGCGGCTTCAATTACACAACCTAGCGTCGCCGATTCCAAAAAGTGTGACCAACGTGTCATTGAACATCCGCGAAACTCTCATACATATTCATCTTTAGTTTTCAGATACTATTTTCCTCGGTTACAGATAGTAAACCATAATAGATTTTCTTCTACTGTTGTAGTTTTCTTCTGGGTTTGATTGCAATGGCGTGCAGCAGTGTTCAAGGTTGATTGTCCTTTGTTTTCATCGATGGGAATAAATCTCATTGTTTTACAGCTTTCTCTTCTGACAATCATCAAAAGATGAACTCAGAAATCAATTTATCGATTTGGGTACGAGAGATACGGCCTCAGAGACCGCCCAAGATCAAGACTTGTTGATCTTCGACTACAAAAGTGTTGTCGATTTGGGCTCTAGTTCTGAGTAATCATGGATGTTTAATGACGGGTTGGTCACCCTTTTGAATGGAGGAGGCTGTGGACAATCATGGATGTTCATGATCGATAGAACAAAGAAGAAACGTGTTCTTCTTCTTCTTTTTCTTTTTTTCTTTTTTCAGAAAACATATTTTGGGTAAGTAAAATAATATAAATATTTATATGAATTTTTAAATCAGTTTTTCTACACCCTTAGATTAGATCATAATACCATAAATTGCAAGCTTGTCTCTTGAAAATGCGGCAAAAATAAGAATATCAAGTTTAGATGTACATCGCTCATACCAAGTACAAATGAAAGCAAAATTTAAGCTCAACCAAAATAAAATAACGTACTGTTAAATTACTTTGCTTGTATCGCATTGCAAAAGGTTTTTGACAAAGCAATGTTCTTGGAATAGAAAGAGTTATCAAAGGAGGTCACACAAAACAATTGGCAGCCAATACCAGCACCTGCAGAAATTGTCAAACAAGTGAATGCCCAGAAGGATAGAAGTTCACCAAACTACAACAGAATATGAGCTTTGCTTATGGAACAAACCTTTACTCCAGCATCTCTTCTTGCCAGCATATTTTCATAGCTTCCCTATATTGATTAACCAACTTTTAAATCTACTGAAACACAAACCAATCTAGATCCAAACACAAACAGAGTATTTGAAAAACGAAAACAGAGAATTCGATTCAAGAAAACAAAACTGCCCTTTCGTCAGAGATCCTTTGACATGCACTTGTCAAATCTTAAATAACTTAAGGCATCTTACCGTAATACCCACTTTTTTCTTCAGCCTTTCAGAACCTCCTACAAGCAGGAAGGCAAAAAACATAAATGTCCACTTCAAAATCCTACCCTTATTAAAAAAAATTCAACGAAAGAACATCGATTTGGGATCTCTGATTTTGCTAGAGGATAGAGAGGATAGCTAGAAAATCGATTTGGGAGAAAAAAAAAAAAAAAAGAGAGACAGAGAATCAAACCTGCATGACGGTGGCGATTGAAGAGAGGCTAAGAGAAAAGCTGCAGAGAGGCGTGACGTGATGGCTGAGACTGAGAGAGAGGTTTTGGCTGAGGGCGGCTGTGTATGAAGGAACGAAGAAGAAACGAAATGGAAAAGAGGAAAACGAACGAAGACAAAAATACCTAGGTCATTCAGCGTCTTTTTCTTTTCCGTGTGATCCTCTGTGTGTGTGCCCATCGTAACAGCGTACATGCCCGAGAAAATATTTATATAATTTCTAATATAAATATATATATAATATAAAAAATATATATAAATTAATTTTTTGGACCAGTTCGGATTGGACCGGTTCCTAAGAGTGAAAAATCGAAACTGAAACCGATTTGAACCGGTTTGGTTTGGATTGGACTCAGTTTTTTACTTTTACGGTCAACACAGTTTTTTACGGGTTGTTTTCGGATTGATTTGGTTCGGTTTTGCGGTTCTAATGCCCAACCCTAGCAAAGCATGCTCACAAATAAAAGTTGTCATGAGATCATCTCGGTCAAAAATTGACTTTGAGCCTTCTTTCCTTAAATAATTGAAGGGGATATTTGTGAGCCTATACAACATTTAATTATGGATTACTTCACCAGTTTTATTGAATGTGCCTACTAAAATGGTCGCATATTTGTCTTTTGTCAAGACGATTACGAGCACAACTCCTACATTATCAATCCAGTCAATTTGACTTGATAATGATGGTGAGTTTATTTTCCTAAATTTTGAGACAATTGTCCCGCCGTTAGGGGGAGAAATGACAATTCCTGAAGAATGTCTTGAAATAGTGTTGAATCAGTTTGCTTTTGTCTCATCAAGATAATTTATATATAAAATTATGAATATGCAAGTATGGATTGATATTCATGTATCACAATCTATTAACATGACAATAAATGACTATATATAATGCATGCCTGGAGCATGACAGAAATATAGGTTCTAAAGACTTAACTCCCCAGAAGTAAAGATTATTTGAAAAATTCAAGCCCTATAAAAAATAACGCTCTATAATAAGAGGTTGTGATCCACATTTTCTAAATGATCATCTTAAAAGAGATGTTTGTCTCATAAGTGACAATATAAGCCCCTAAAGAGGCATTGGTACCCCAAAGCAATGAGATGCTTATAAATTATGCATGCACATGCACATGAGAATTGTGGGATCACAAATCGATGATATATTTGGCTTATTAGTAGCTACTATAATCATCAAGGGCTATGATTATATTAAATCACGTTTCATGAATGTCGACAAGTTAAGTGATTGGCCAAAATGGAAATAGGCAATTCCATTTATCACTAAATATGAAGTGTTCGATATTGAACCTATAACTCAAACACCAAATAACAAATATTAAGTATGAAGGTTACAAATTGGTGTTTGTGAAGTGAAATAAGATTACTAATATGACATAAGGTTTCCTGGTAGAGACATGGTTTTAGTCTCCCATCCCATCGTAGATGCATCCATCATATCTATAAGTAAATTTGTTATTTTAACGTGAAACTTATAGCATGTGTTAATTGCATATTTATTAAGACTGTATGGAACATGGAAATCCTCAAAGTTCATGAAATATTTGAGATATATCGGATAAGTGGACCCTTGAAGGATATAAAGTACCACAATATTCTTAATTAAGCGTTAGCATTAAGAGTTTGAGTATTTTGAATTCAAATTTGATATTGTTGTAACATAATCTAACTATTATATTAGTTGTTGATGCTCCTAAAGAGTTCAATCATTTGAAAAGTGAAAAGCAGGTCGAATAGTGTGATAAACAATCATGTATAAAAACAATGTTGCTTGTATTGCTCAAATCAGAGAAAGGTTCATCAAGGGTGACATAGTTTCAGAAGAAAGTCAAGAGATTGTAATTAAACAAATTCGTTCACAAGATAATCCGGCTAACCTTTTTACCAAAGTTTTTCTGAAGCCTAAATTACAGAAGTTAATGAAAATCAGGGGGAGATTAGGGCGAGCATCCCAATTCTACTACATACAGGACATATGAGCGTTGTACTTTTTTTCCCTTCGACTAGGTTTTTGTCCCACTTAGTTTTTCCTAGCAAGGTTTTGATGAGGCATTAGAAGCGTGTCCAACACCATATCAATGATCCAGAAGAAAGTTGCACTCTTTTTCTCTTCTCTTTGGTTTTGTCCCACTGGGTTTTCCAAACAGGGTTTTTAATGAGGTAACAATGTCATTGTATGGTGGACATCCAAGGGGGAGTGTTATAAATCTATGGAATGTGGATGACCACCATAACATCCATTACCTCCACATTTGATTGCTTTGTAACCTATGCCCTTATTATTGTAATTAGTAGCTATAAATTGTGGCTTAAATACCTCTATTGTAAGCCTATAAATAGGTGCTTATCAAAGATGAATAAGATAAGTTGATACAAGTTCATAAAATAAATTCTCTGTCTTTCTCTTTCTCTTATTGCCCTCTACAATTTCCCCTAGTTTTATAACAATATCAATTTTTTAGGCTACATCAAGTGGATATATATTATTATAGAGCTAGTTAGTTATATAGTCATTCTTAGCACTAGTAATATAGATAAACCATACACCATTTAATTTCTATAAACAAACCCAAAAAATGACAGCTGACCCTACTTTGATGTCATGTTCAGTGTTTTGGGTTTTAGGTTTTTTCATGAGGTTTTGGTGTTGGGCTTATTTTAAGAAATCGATGGTTGTTTTGTAATTTATACGAAGTTTGAAGCCACTTTGTTATGTTGTAAATGGGATTTGGTGTGTTTCTAAAGTCCATTTCATATAGGATGTTTTAATAATTTGGGCATTAGAGGTGTCAAACGAGCCGTGCCGAGCCGGCCCTATTGGTTTAGAGTCCGGCCATTTAATATACAGGCCGTGCCGGGCCCGCCCATTTAGGAAAATCATCAATTCCAACCTGAGCGCATAGCCCAAGCCCATATGGCCTCAGACTGTACTCTTGCCAAGCCATTAAATGGGCCAAGATGGGCCCACGCCAAATTTGACTTATGTATTGCATATTTTTTTTTGTAATTTTTGTTACAATTATGTGTATATTAACAAGATTTATTATTTGTTGAAAAAAAATGGCCAATAACTTTCTTTAAAGTACATTTAAATAGAAAATAACTAGATTATTGTTTGGATTTTAAAAATTAAAACTTGAAAAATAAAATCATTATTTTATATATAAAGAAAATATTAATTTTTAATATATATTATTAGAGAAAATAAATAGACTTGAATTTAAGATATAAATGTAATAATATTATGTATTATTTTTCTTTAAAATAAATATAATTTAATAAATGGACTTTAAAAGGGCTGGCATGGCCCGTTACGAGCCACGTCTCAGCCCATTGGATCTAATTACTTTGTCCCGTCACGATCCAAAAATATGAGACGTGCCGTGTCGAGTCTTACTTAAGTGGGCTGTGCTTGTACCGTGCATGACTGGTCTGTCTGTTTGACACTTCTAGCTAGAATAGTGAATCTTCTATTATTATATTAATATAATAAATTCATATCAATCAACAAGATATGTGGTCATCCTTATTTTGGTGGAATAAAGTCGAAAATCGAATACCAATGTCAACATCAATATAATAAAATATTTAATGCTAAACAATGGGGCTCTGTGCAGATACTCAGCTTGCACATGCTAAAAGCAGTGGTTAAGCAGAGCGTACTGCAGTCAGGGGCCACAAAGCAATTTGTTCTTTGGCTCTGTTTCTTTGTCAATTAGTCCATATATTTTAAGTTATTTTTCATTATCGTTTATGCAGGTTTATCTCAGGCAATTTTAGTATACTTGTAGTTTGCAGCTTTCTTAATCGCAGTCTAACTAGCTAATCCGTTGATTTTCAACACGAAAATTCGAGGCGGATGACTCATGTGCGAAGATCATATGTTGCCACAAATTTTCATCTCGAAAATTAACAATATAATTGTTTTTTAATAAAGATTAAAAACTTGAGAAATCGAATCTATGAAAATGTAGGAATAAATGCTCTTAACTTAATTAGTTGAACTACAATTCACTAACAAATGCCATATTTTTTAAACACAAACGACAATCTAAACTATAAGGGAGAGTGGAGGGTTCACATACACACGCTAATAAATCAAGACTCTTTTCTATTGAGTTAGACAAATGTACATGATGCAGATATATATTCTTTGTCAACTTTCTAGCTTACTTAAAGTCAAGAAATTAGATGCTAAACTTCATGGTTGTTGTGAACTTTAGCGCTTTATTTCTTTATCATTTGGTCAGGGAATCCAACTGCATGCCTACTTCTTTGAATATGAGCGTGCAGCCTGAAGAAGATTGTTCTAATTCCAATATATTTGTACAGGTGCACATGTGGTCCCTAGTCGAAGGGTAATATAGGTAAGCACTAATCAGGCTTCAATCATGTTAATTATTCTAACAGAAGCGGGGTCCAGCTTATACTGCAGTACTCTACTTTAGTGAGATTGACGATGTGTATAACACTTTTTTATTAGGGAGTTTCACTAGAACATCCAAAATCCAAAATGGGGGTTGAAATTATAAAAAAATCCAACACCCAAAACACTTTATAAACACACCCAAAATTCATCATTACACACACTCAAAATTCATTTATAAACACACCCAACAAATATATAATTGTTGATTGTGGGGTTGATTTTGGATGTGTTTCTATGTTTAAATAGTATTTGGGTTTTTTTACAAATACATGTCTAGAATTGGGTTTATTTATAAATATCTACATGCGCTATTATTCCCAATTAATAGCGCAATGATACACGAGATAATTTCTTCACATATCATTGTATTATTAGTCGGGAATAGCAAAATAATGCTATTCCCATTATTATTATTATTATTTTACCACTTTTCTAGGAGTTGTCAGGGGACACAAAGCAATTTGCTCTTTGGGTCGGTTTCTTTGTAAATTAGAGGTCAATTTTTTTTATTTTCGTTTATGTAGAGGTTTATCTTCGGCAATTTTAGTATATTGTAGTTTGCTACCTTTCTCAATCGCAGTCTAAATATAGCTAAATCCATTGATTTTCAAGATGAAATGTCTAATTATACCTAAATCCATTGATTTTCAAGATGAAAATTTGAGGTGGATGTCTCATGTGCAATGGATGATCCTATGTTGTGACACCAAATTTCTGCCACGAAAATTAATAATATTAACAATTTAGACAAAGATTAAAAACTTGGCAAACCACGTCATAACTGTAAGACAACTAAAATTGCCAACATCTAAATTATAAGAACGAAAGTGAAAAATACTTCAAATTACACGAAGAAAATAATAATGTTCTTGGGAATTTTTATTTGAGGATTTACTTTTCTACTTGTCGACGAGAGCATCACATGACTCGCATTGTTGGGCTATAAATGGAAGTTTCAAGAATAAAATGTAGGACATATTAATATATAGAAAAATTTGGTAACACTCAATATAATGAAAAATAATAAGTATATAATCAATGAGCTAGTTCTGTTTTAGACTTAATTAACTGATTAAAAAAATTTCTTAGCTTAAAGTCAATGGGCCTTGTCAAGGGCTTTAGGGGCTGTTTAATTTGTATTTAAAATTATGTTTATACCCTTTTGTATTTTATATTGAGCCAAATCTGAGTCTCGGCCACACAAAATCACGACCAACGACCCCGGCTTTAGATTCAATATCAAACAGAGACCACGAGGTCGCAACCACCACCACGAGGTCTCAGTCGGAGGATCTATGCCGGCGGATTCTTGAAGCTTAGAGGGCGGCCATTGCCGATGCCGACGGTCTTGCTCTGGTGAGATCGAAGCTCCGGTCCGACAACGAGGACTGAGAGGACAGCGATGATGAATTTGTGATTTGACACATATGCAAAAATAATTCATCAATAATACAAAAAGAAAAACTTCTACACACATATCACACTGTTATTGAGAAGAATGTAAGAATTTCTATTTATATGGTAAGAAAGGAAGTATTTCCTTTTTTTTACTAATCATGAACTTTGAGACAAGCCAGCTTTGGGCAATGCGAACAAAAGCATCACATGATTGGCATCGTTGGGCTACATATGGAAGTTTTCAAGAATAAAAAGTGCATATATTTCACAGTCTGAGGTCTTCGATCAGTTTCTTCAATTCCTCTACATAATTATACGATCCCTAATTCATTGCCACGAGGCAAATCTTTCTGAGGCTCCAAAAGACAATTTTGTTCTTTTACTTGGTTTCCAAGCCTTTCTACTAAAACCATAAACAAAATTCCCCAAAGGGATTTTTGTAAAAATGTCACTTAAACTTATACCTTAATTTCAATTTGTCACCTTAAAGAAAAATTTAAAAGAAATGTCACCTTAATTTTTCAAAATCCATGATTTGTCATTTGACTTCAACAACATCCAATTTTCCATCCATTTTAAAGGTATTGTAATCTTTCCATTTTCAAAGGTTTTTTAAGAGTGGAAAAATCATTATATAAAAAATTGTGTATCTTTTAAACAATTAAAATTGAAAAACAAAAATCTCACATTCCCTCTTCACAACCCCTTCCTCCATTCCCCCTCCCCTCTCTACCAAGACACACATACCCTCCACACACAAATTTCCTTGGCCTACCTAAACCGGGTCCACCTTTTTCTTATTCTTTTTTCTTTTGTGGTATTTTTCCATTTGCATATTGAAAATTTGTGGAATGACAGCTACCAAACCAACAATTCAATAGCCTACGTAACATATGGTGGCCAAGCAAACTTTAGATCCTTCAACATAAACACAGTGGCGTAAGTTAATGAAACTATGAAAACAAGAAATGAGTTGAATTTTAGGTGGGAAGCTTAAGTAGTTTTAAATCAGGTATCTGAAAATTTCAGATATGCTCAATGAACCCCATAAAAAAATTTATACATGCTCAGAGAGAGACAAGAAAGGGGTGAGGGGGTCCTGTGTGCAGTGGTGGATCCACCATGGGGTTAATGGGGTCAGACGACCCCATGGTAGCCCAGGAAATGGCTTGGAGGTCCTTGGTTTCTCTTGGCAGCCATGGGAGATGACCCCATGGAGAAAAATAAGCAAGCTGCTAGGGAGAAGAGAGAGAGAGAGAGAGAGAGAGAGAGAGAGAGAGAGAGAGAGAGGGGGGGAGAAAGAAGAAAACCATAGGGAAAATAAAATAGAGAGAGGGGTAGGATGAAGAAGAAGGTTGAGAGAGAGAAGAAAGAAGCCGACACAAATTTTAATAAAAAGGAAGATATTTGTTAGGATTTTTTAAATATTTTTTAATTATGTTTGGTACACCTATAAATATTAAAAGTATACATTAATAATATAAAAATATCATTTACCATAGTGGTTTGTGAATTGAAAAAAACTTTGAGGTCAATGGTTCAACACCCATTGTGTTCCCGGCGGGTGGGATGGGGTAGGGGAGAAAGGGAGAGAGAGGTCTCGTTTTTCTCTCTTTGTTTTCCTTGAAAATGGAAAGATTAAAATACTCTTAAAAATGGATCTCTTTGTTTTCCTTGAAAATGGAAAGATTAAAATACTCTTAAAAATGGATGTAAATTGGATACTGTTAAAGTCATATGACAATTCATGAATTTTGGAAATTAAGATCATATTTCTCTTACTTTTTTTTTTTAAGGTGATAAATTGAAACTAAAGTATAAATTTAGGTAACATTTCTGCAAAAATCTGTTCCCTACTAAATGAGAGCTTGAGAAAGTTTTTGACCAATGCCAGCAAAGGCATGACGTCACCACGTGCATCCTTGGCCCAAAGCATCAATTCCAACATTCAATTGTGGTCACATATATTGAAGAAATGAAATGAACTTTTCATTTCCATCAAAATATCGAAAACCTACCTCTCTTATTCCGTATGGAGAAAGCCTCAGAGCTAGTCGTCATCCCATCCGCCGGCATCGGCCATCTCGTCTCCGCCGTCGAGATGTCGAAGCTCCTTGTTGCCCGCCACGACCAACTTTTCATCACCGTCCTAATCATGAAGCTACCCTTCAACTCCAAGGGCACAGAGGCCTACATAGCCTCCCTCGAAGCCTCTCCCGTATTGCCACGTGTCAACTTCATCACCCTCCCAAAAGTCCCAGACCTAGACAAGCACCTCAGCTCCCACTCCTTCCGCAACCAGTTCGTCGAAAGCCACAAAACCCACGTCAAAAACACGGTCGCCGAACTCACCGAATCAAAGTCCGAGTCAAGGCCTCGGCTTGCTGGGTTCGTCATCGACATGTTTTGCACAACAATGATCGATGTGGCGGATGATTTTGGGGTTCCTACGTACATGTTCTTCACTTCACCTGCTGGGTTTCTCGGGCTGATGTTTAACCTACAAAGAATTCGCGATGTGTATGGCAAGGACGTCAGTGAGTTCAAAGACTCGGACGCTGAGTTGTCCCTGCCCACTTTTGTCAACTCGTTTCCCGGCAGAGTCTTGCCCAGTGTGGTTCTGGACAAGGAGGGCGCGGAGTCGTTTCTAAGCTATGCCAAACGGTTTACAGAAACCAAGGGCATTTTGGTAAATACATTCAAGGAGCTAGAATCACATGCTCTTGATTCTCTTTCTGGTGGTGAAACCCCGCCTTTGTATCCTGTGGGTCCCATCTTGAATCTGATGAGTGATGAGACCCAATCGGGTTCGGAGCAGGCCCAACAGAAGTCGGATATATTGGGGTGGCTAGATGATCAGCCTCCTTCGTCAGTGGTGTTCCTGTGCTTTGGGAGCATGGGAAGCTTTGGCGAGGACCAGGTGAGGGAGATAGCGTTGGGGCTGGAGCGGAGTGGGCTCCGGTTCCTTTGGTCTCTACGCCAGCCCCCACCAAAGGGGACCGTTGTGTCGCCTGCTGACTACTCGGATCCTAAAGGGGTCTTGCCCGAAGGGTTCCTCGATCGGACGGCTGCGATGGGAAAGGTCATAGGGTGGGCTCCGCAGGTGGCGATCTTGGCCCACCCGGCAGTAGGAGGGTTCGTATCCCACTGCGGGTGGAATTCCACGCTTGAGAGCATATGGTTCGGGGTGCCGATGGCCACGTGGCCGGTGTACGCGGAGCAACAATTAAATGCCTTCGAATTGGTAAGGGAGTTGGGTTTGGCAGTGGCAATTAAGATGGATTATAGGAGGGACACCCAAGTAGTGGTGAGTGCGGAGGAGATAGAGAGAGGGATAAGGGAGGTGATGGAGCATGATAGTGATGTAAGGAAGAGGGTGAAAGAGATGAGTGAGAAGAGCAAAAAAGCCTTGATGGAAGGTGGCTCCTCACACTCTTCATTGGGACATTTTCTTGATCAGATTTTCCTTTGATATATTAGGAAAGTCCTAGAAAAATAAGAAATTCCCGTACCAATTGCTACTGTTTTTGTTTCTGTCATGATTAGATGAATTTAATAAAGTTCTTGATTCTAATAATTTTCTTTATATATATATATATATATATGCTCCTTCTTCACAACATGAACTGATGTTGATATATTTATTTCGGTGCACATTCAAGATCTTCAATATCTTGATCAATTATATTATATAATAGCATCAGGGGGGCAGAGCCGAAACTTGAAGTGGCCTTGGCTTGGCCCCACTAATAATGGTGAGAACTGGGGGTTGAAAATTGATTATGAGATAAGAACGGGAAAATTTGGATGAGGAAAGGAAACCATGACCCGTAAGCCTTTTAAACTAACTAACAATGAAAGTGATTTGCCGATCCGTTCATTCTAGTTGTCTTCTTCATGTTGAGAGCCGACAAATTTGCACGTTGTACCTATTCAATTTCTATTCTTCAACTTTCTACTTAAATTTTGTGGTGCATACCAAAAGAAAGAAAAATGTTGTTAAATGAATGGTATATGATGGGGGAATATTGAGTCGTACGTAAAGTAAATAAAACATAATATTTAACGAAATTTGACAAGTGGTGTCTATATTCCCAGAGATAGAGTGGCATCAATGACCTTTTTCCACTACGAAAAATAAAGTTTCAAATTTGAAAAAGAAAACACCTCGAATCAAGTTATAATAAATAGAATCTACAAGAGAATCAATCTTCAAATGTGGCAAAACTTTATGAAAAGTCTTGTGAAGTTGTGTGTTTGGTCCACAATTCCTACCATGTTTTTACTCTCTTCCTTGTTGATAAGTCTTGTGAAGTTGTGTGGTAAATTATCAGACACCAAAAGCTCAACTCATATCAATTATTTAAAGTTTCTTCTTTTCAGCCAAAGCAATGCTTTGAGGGGGCACGCCACTCTCTACTGCCAAGTCCACGACGACTTGTCGGACCAAAACCAATTATGATAACTTTTGTTTTGGCCTGGTTTACAAGTAAGGTTATCAAATTTTCAAAGTCACAAGATTAAAATAAAAGGAAATCTTGACTAAACAAATGCCAGCAAAGGCATGACAAAGAAGTAATCAAAGCAATGGATGGGAAGTGCCAGAGTTTTACGTCGGGGGCACATTGGCGGAAAAAAATAGTTTAAAAAAAAATAGGGGATCAATCGAAAGTTTCTCCTTAATTATTTAAAGTTTCTCCTTAATTTTCTTTTTTTAAAAAAAAAAATAGGGGATCAATCGAAAGTTAGGTATAAATTCAGAGGGCTAATCACCAGTATACTCTTTTTATAATAACAAGGGGGAATTTCCAACAAAGGCTTTAATATCTCTAAGGTTATGAAATTTAGAAGGGGTGAGGTCCAATAAATATGAAAGATGAACAACCGCCCGAGCGCTTGGCTAAGAAAGCCCAATAAACTATAATCTTAGTTAAATAGATAAATACACAAGCCATATAATTTTGTCTTCACCATTTTTGTGAGGTTGAGTCTTTTTGAAGCTATATACTTCTTTTAATATGATGTTAAAATAGGTGAAGTTCAAGTAACCCTGCCATGATTCATGAACAGAAACTTTGATTAAAATTGATTTTCTCATCAGTTCTCTTCTTAACAAAGTCATGAGCAAAAGTAAAGTAATTCCAATTAAAATTTAAAACCATCGTTGCTATACGTAAAAGTCATTCAATGCACACTCCTAATGGCTAGTCCCCTAATAATCAACATAGTAAGTGCCTACAACCACCCTCTCACCCTAGTAGGGAGGGTGGCTGAAGATCTTCCTAAGCTTGATTTCAGGAGATGTGTTCCCTTTCATCTCTATAAATACCATTCACCTACATTTAGACAAAGATAATAACTCCTTCATGTCCATAAACTCTACTCATTTACTCTCTTAAACACCATTTGTTCTCCCTCTAACTTAGGCATTAGAGAGGAATTGGCTGGTACTACACCAATGCCTCTTTGATAATTTGCTTTCTAAGTTGTGCAAAACACCTAGGCCAAAGAAGAAAACACATCCATGCAAATTCAACCTGACTCACATTCGATCTTGGCCCAATCAAGGTCCGAGTGAACCACCGGATTCAACACAAATCAACAACAATGATATAAGAGATAAGGTTAAAAAAAAAAAGAGTGACAATAGCCAGAAAGCCTTTGGGGATGGTTCCTGCTTGGGACGGTTTATTGATCAAATTTAACTAATTCTAATTTAGCAAAGCTCAAGATCATTTAAATGTTTGGCTTTTTTAAACAAGTTTTATAAAACGTAGTATAATAACAGGGGAAATATGAAATATAAATATTCTCAAAATTATTGCTTTAATATGTGTAAAGTTATAATCAAGGACCAAAATATTGATAATATTGGCGAAATATCATCTTTTCGGGTCTAGAATATTTTGAACCATATTCATATACATATCATATAATTATTGACAATATCAGGAAATATTGACGTCGATAATTTCTCACGCGCTTCAACAACATTTGTCAAAATATCGCGATAGCATGCAATGGACAAGAAGGGGGGAACTGAACCCCTTCCATTCCACTCCTCCAGCGCCTTAACCACCATGTTGCTTCAACGTCAATCAATCTCAGATCCATATGGGTGGGTTTTATTCAATTTCTGTGGTTTTTATTTATTTATTTACCGATATTGATAGATTCCCGATATTTCCATTGAAATTTCCGTGTTTTTAAACTACCGATATTTCCGAAACCATCGATATTTTAGACCTTGGTTATAACCAACTAGCTATTGAGCGGGAGTTTACTTCTTTTTACAAAACATGAGGTATGAAGAACACAGCTTCAGCCGAGTTGGCAACATATTGTCTTCTCAATTATATATAGATAAATTAACATGAAATATGAGCCATTCAAGATACAATTTTGATTTTGTCATTTTTGTGAGGGCGATTATATATGCCTCTTGTAGAATGATGTTAAAATAGGTGAAGCCACTCACCTTATCATGAATATAAACTCCTTACCATGTAAGTGGGAGCTTTTACATTCATGTCAATAGCAGTGTGACATGTGTGAAGAAGTGTTTTCTTTTTGTGTTTTTGATAAATTATTTTTGCATATCTATCAAATTGTAATTCGCATGAAAGAGAAATATCTCCTTACATGAAAAGAGGCAAAAAGTATCCTTAATTAACAAATAAAATAAAATGATTTGCCTTCTTAATTGTTATGACTGGAAAAACTGACAAATTATGTGTATGTATCATTGACATATTCAATGCACTCTGCTACGACTAGTTGGACCAAAATCAATTTTTGATAACCTTTTGTTTTGTCCTTTTTGTTTTGGATTTCCGAGTCTATTACATAGTGGACTTAATAATTGACAATATCCAATACTTTTCGAATCACAAGATTTATATAACTCAAAATCTTGACTTCATAGACAATCCCACGTACAAGCCTAGCCATTGGCCTAGATAATTAAATTCCAAAAATAAACAATAACAATGCGCAAGAAACTGCCAGCCATGCACATGACATGTGATGTGTAAAATTATATACATATATACTAAGTTTTATCAGCTTTCATTGCATTCAACACAAAATGAGGAGACTTGTGTTCATCCCAGGCCCGGTCATCGGCTGTAAGAACTTGATATTATATGTTTACTTTTATATTATAAATAGTGGCATCCAGAGAATCATTATGTCTGGGAATCATTATGTCCTCTATCTTCCTCCCGCAAGCTCAGAAGCGGAGAGCGAATGAGCTTGGATTTTAAGAAAGTAAAACGAGCAAAAGAGAGGCCTTTGGTAAAAATGTCTGCAAGTTGGTGGGTAGTCGAGGCATAACGAACATCCAAGGCCCGAGCAATCACTAATTCACGAACATTATGATAATCAATGGCCACGTGCTTAGTCCGAGCGTGAAACATGTTAATGTAAGCAAATCTAGAGAATGTATTCAGAAGGTTTAGAGAGAAAATAGCTCAAAGAGAAGAGAGAGAGTGAATGTTCTTCTTATCTTTCTTATTGAACAGTAACCCAAAGGTTAAGGCTTTATATACCTTTAACAACAAAGCTAACTGCCTTAACTATCAACCTTCTAATCTAATGACAAGTGGCAACATCCTATACATCGATCTATATACTCTATCAAAACACAGGGTTGGAGGCCAAAGCAATGGAACTGACGTTGTCACACCATAACACAGGTGGAGAATGTTGAGAAACTGAAATTTCAACAAGCAGTTGCTGCACCCAAACAATCTCAGTTGCGTTGATGGCCATTTGTCGGGCAATGGTGCGTTGCTTCTTAGAACTCCAAGAAACCAAGTTGGGACCGAAGAACATACAAAAATCTCCTATAGATCGACGCGTATCTGGATTGCCGGCATAGTTAGAATCAGAATATGCTACTAAGGTAGTATTACCTCGTGCAAAAAACAGTCCATCAGTGGATGAACCTTTCAAATAGCAAAGAATTCGTTTAACTGCAATCCAATGTACTGTAGTGGGCTGATGCATATGCTGACAAACTTGATTGACAGCATAGGTAATGTTGTTAGAATATTCAGACTATGATCTGAACCATTTGGATTTTTGGTAGTTGGAGCTCAAGATCTTATAGAAAAAATGAACAAATGCAGAGATTGAGAGAGAGAGCTCGAGGTATGAGCAAAAAGATGAATTCTGATATATTCTTCTCACGCACACACACTATGCACTAATAACAACTGGAACAGGAAATTCCCAAATTACATCATCCAAATCCAGCCATCCATTCTTCTATTCTAAGATTACATCTTAGCTGTCCACTTGGACTGTAATCCAAGGACTCACATTTAAATTTGTAAATTTAAACTAAATACAAAATCATATCAGCTAAAACACTTATATTTCAACACTCCCTTCTAAGTGTTTAGCTGAGATTACTCCAAGCTTTCTTCTCAGGTATTCAAAACAATCTCTTGCTAGAGCCTTAGTAAAGATGTCTGTAGTCTGCTCTTCAGTTTTGCTATACAGTAAGTCAATCTCTCCATTTTGCAAGGCATCTCGAATAAAATGAAACCTTCGATTGATATGTCTGGTTTTGTGATGATGAATTGGATTCTTCGATATAGCAATAGCTGAAGCGTTGTCACATAACAATTGCGTTGGTTCTACTTGCTCTTCCCCAAAATCTAATAACACAAACCTTAGCCAAATAGCTTGTGCAGTAGCTTCTGCTGCACTAATATACTCAGCCTGTGCAGTTGAAAGAGCAACACTGCTTTGCTTGATTGAAGCCCAAGAAAACACACCTGACCCCAAGTTAAAAGCATAACCTGATGTGCTTCTCATGTCATCCTCACTTCCACTTCAATCACTATCACAATAACCTATTAGCACTGCTACTTTTCCCTTTTCATAAGCAATTCCATAATTCATAGTACCTTGAATGTATCTCAACACCCTCTTTGCTGTTCCCATGTGCTTCTTAGTTGGATTATGCATGAATCTAGCCAAGAGGCTTGCTGCAAACATGATATCTGGTCTAGTTGTAGTTAGGTAGAGCAAACTCCCCACCATTTGCCTATACAAAGTCTCATCAGCTAGATCACTTCCATCCAATTTTGACAATTTTTCATTCATAGCCAATGGTTTGCAACAGACTTGCAGTCCTTGAGTCCAAACTTGTCAAGCAAAGTCTTTGCATACTTCTTATTGTGTAAGAAGATGCAAGTATTAGTTTGTAGAACTCCAAGACCAAGGAAGTGATGAAGCAATCCTAGGTCAATCATCTCATATTGCCTCATCATCTCATTCTTAAACTCAGCCATCATTTCCTTTGAGCTTCTTGTGTAGATAATATCATCTACATATAGTGACACAATGAGAATACCACTTGTACACATCTTAGTGTAGAATGTAGCTTCACTTGGACTCCTATGAAAACCAGCTTTAGTAAAGTAGGAGTTTATCTCTTTATACCAAGCTCTTGGAGCTTGTTTCAAACCATATAAAGCCTTTTTAAGCCTATACACCTTATCTTCACTTCCTTGTATCACAAAACCAGATGGTTGATCCACATACACTTCTTCATTTAGCACTCCATTAAGAAATGCCGACTTTACATCCAATTGAAATAGCCTCCAATTTCTCTATGTGGCTAAAGCCACCAAGGTTCTCACAGTATCAAGTCTTGCCACCGGTGCAAAGGTCTCACTGAAGTCTATTCCAGGCTTCTGAGAATAACCCTTTGCTACCAGTCCTGCCTTGTTCTTCTTCACAAATCCATCCAAGTTCAGTTTTGTCTTATAGACCCATTTAACACCAATAATTGGTTTGTCAGATGGTTTATTCACAAGTTCCCAAGTGTTGTTCTTTTCTGTCATTAGGATTTCATTTTCCATAGCTTTCTTCCAGGAATCTTCCTTTGCTGCTTCTTCAAAACTCTCTGGTTCTATGATGCACATATTGCATTTCTCATAGATTTATGCAATGCTTTTGTACTTGCGAGGGGTGTGATCAAAATCCTGGGAGCTTGGCATTCTTTCTTGATCACTAGATTTAGTGCTAGTGCCAAATATTTCACCTTCTTCACCTTGTACTTCAGGATTACTGATGTTTTCTTCTTGTCCTTGCATATTTGCAGTTATTTTAGCGATTGGAATCTTCACACTTCTTTCTTTCTGTGCATTCCAATCCCAACATGCATCTTCATTAAACACAACATCTCTAGACACAATTATCTTTCCAGTTTCAAGACTATAAAGTCTATACCTTTTTTCACAGCTACCATAGCCCAAGAAAATGCACCTTTTGCTTGTCAAATCCAGCTTCTGCCTTTGTTGACTTGGAATATGAGCATAGCACAATGAGCCAAACACTTTCAGATGGTTAACTCCAGGCTTTCTTCCACTATAAGCTTCAAATGGTGTTCTCTTATTCAAAGCTTTGGTTGGACATCTATTCAAGATATAAACTGATGTATTAACTGCTTCAGCCCAAAATTCAAGAGGAAATTTCTTCTCTAGCAACAAGCACTTTGCCATTTCCACAATAGTTCTATTCTTTCTCTCTACTACACCATTTTGTTGTGGTGTGTATGGAGTTGTTCGTTGCCTTTCTATGCCTATATCTGCACAGAACCTATCAAATTCCACTGAGGTGTATTCTCCTCCTCGATCACTTCTAAGCTTCTTTAGTTTATAGCCACTCTGCAATTCCACAGTGGCTTTGAATCTCTTGAATACACTTAGAGCTTCAGACTTGTGTCTTAAAAAATAAACCAAACACATCCTTGTGCAATCATCTATGAAAGTGAGAAAATATCGATTTCCAACTTTTGTAGTTGTTTGCATTGGACCACAGATATCACTGTGTACAAGCTCTAGAGTAGTTGATGCTCTAGTAGTAGCTTCCTTTGGAAATGACTCTCTGCATTGTTTGCCTAGAATACAACCCTCACATACTTTTGTAACAACTGTAATTTCTGGCAATCCCACAACCATTTCTTGCTCTTGCAGTAATTTCAGACTGCTCATATTCAGATGCCCCAATCTTCTATGCCACATTGCAGTAGAGTGACAAACACTTGCCTTGTAAGCAAGATGCATTTCAGCCTGCAATTTCATTGGAAAACTTCAATTTCCTCTCATTTGTATCCTTGCAATCAAATTGGAATAAGAACTATCATTGTAAATCCCCACCTTGTGATCTCCAAATACCAAGTAATAACCATGCTCTATCATTTGGCCCACACTGAGTAAGTTTTCTTTCAATCCAGGCACTAGCATAACTTCTTTGATGTATTTCTTGCCCATTTTGGTTTCAACCACAAGACTGCCCTTACCAGTGACTTCAACAAGCTGTCCAGTTCCCATTTCAACTTTTGCAGTCACATTCCTGTCTTTGTCAAAAAGTAGATCCTCCCTTCCTGTCATATGATTGCTACATCCACTGTCCAAGTACCATACCTCATCACCTCCTTTTATACTAGCATCAGTTTTATTGCTAGCATAAAACATAGTTGGATTAGCATCTACTTTATTAGTGTAATTGACTTGCTGTGTTGGTTTCTTGCTGTAACAATCTTTGGCAATGTGACCAAATTTATCACAGTTGAAACACTTTGGTTTGCCTTTGAATTGATACTCTCCAAAATGTAATTTGCCACAGTGCTTGCAAGGATTTTTAGCACCATCGTTTGTTTTGTTATCCCACTTCTTGCCTTTTGATTTCCAACTCTTATGGTGCTTTAGAATTTTGATCACCAGTTTTAACTAATTTGGCATCCACATTGAGACTAGCAAATGCCATCTCAGTTTTGCTTTCATAGTGTCTGCCCAGCCTTAATTCAAAACTCTTCAATGAGGCTACTACCTCCTGTACTTCAATTACATTCAGATGTCTTGAATGCTCAATAACAGAACAGATAGAATCATAGGCAGATGGCAAGCTAATGAGCAATTTTTGAACAACCCTTCCCTTAGGCAATTCCTCCCCATAACTTCGCATTTGATTTATCAAATCAAACAATTTGGTAATATAAGCAGTTAATGATTCATCATCTTTCATCCTTGTATACTCAAACTCTCTTCTAACACTTTGTAATTTAACACTTCTTACCTGCTTATCTCCATGGTATTCTTGCTGCAGAATGTTCCAGGCACCTTTTGATGTCTCCTCATGAGAAATTCGTGGGAATATCTCATCTGAAACTGCTCCCTGAATCAATCCCAGAGCCTTAGCATCCTTCATGAGTACCTCAGCAAATGTGTCTTTCCCAATACTACTTGATTCTTCTTTTTCCTTTTTCTTAGTGTCAGATTCGTCTGACTTCTTCAGATCTGTACTATCGAATCCCTTTTCCACCAAATCCCACAATCCATGAGATTTGAAGATGGTCTTCATCCTTATACTCCAGAAATCGTAGTTCTCACCATTGAAAACTGGTGCTCTCAATTCACTACCACTTGACCCAGCCATGTTAGACTTATATCTCCAGAACTCAAACTCAGCTACAAATTTCGATAGCTCACCAATTCAAATGCCCAGTGTTAGTTGATCGAACCTGGCTCTGAGGCCATGTTAGAATATTCAAACTATGATATGAACCATTTGGATTTTTGGTAGTTGGAGCTCAAGATCTTAGAGAAAAAATGAACAAATGTAGAGATTGAGAGAGAGAGCTTGAGGTAGGAGCAAAAAGATGAATTCTGATATATTCTTCTCACGCACACACACTGTGCACTAATAACAGCTGGAACAAGAAATTCCCAAATTACATCATCTAAATCTAGCCATCCATTCTTCTATTCTAAGATTACATCTTAGTTGTCCACTTGGACTGTAATCCAAGGACTCACATTTAAATCTGTAAATTTAAACTAAATACAAAATCATATTAGCTAAACACTTATATTTCAACAAATGTCATGACGAGTGACGGTTAAATATTGTAAAGGCCCAACAAGATTGCGATATTCATGAGGATCAGACAATGGTATACCATCCATAACACTGAGTTGTGAACCAGAGGCAATTGGGGTGGCACATGGTTTAGAATCCTACAAGTGACCACGAATAAGAAGATCACATGTGTATTTATTTTGTGATAAATGAAGACCAATAGGCGTACAAGTGGCTTCAATACCCAAAAAATAACTAAGAGGCCCAAGATCCTTCATTGCAAAAGCTTTACCAAGAGAGGTAATAAGAGACTGAACCTTACTGTTTTGATTTCCTATAATTAAAATATCGTCCACAAATATAAGCAAGAGAATATAGACACCATGACTATTGTAAATGAAGAGGGAGTGATCTGCCTGAGAACCAACAAACCTATACTGAAGAAGAAATTCAGAAAACTGGTGAAACCATGCCCTCGAGGCTTGTTTATGACCGTAAAGAGACTTATGAAGTTTGCAAACATGGTGAGGTCTACTAGGGTCTTCGAAACCCTTTGGTTGATGCATATATACCTCCTCAATAAGGTACCCATGAAGAAATGCATTTTGAACGTCTAATTGAAGAATTGGCCAATCATGAGAGACAGCAAGTGAGAGAACAATGCAGATGGTAACATGCTTAAGAACAAGACTGAAGGTTTCAATTTAATTAATACGCTCTTTTTGAAGAAAGCCGTTTGCAACAAGTCGAGCTTTAAAGCATTCAAGGGAGCCGTCAGATTTGCATTTGATGCGATATACCCATTTACAAGGAGGAATATGAGTAGTTTGAGAAGGAGGAACAAGATCCCATGTGCCTGCTTTTTGAAGGGCTTGAAACTCAACATCCATTGCAGAGCGCCAAGAAGGAGATTGATTTGCTTCACGAAAATTATACGGTTCACGATCCAAATCCTGCAAAAAAGAGATCAGTGCATATCAGGGATTGGGTTTACGAGTGCCGGTTTTAAGACGAGTAAGCATTGGATGAGAGGGTGTCTTGACTAACTGAAGAAAACTTGGAGACACTATGGGAGAAGACGGTGGGTGAGGAGAGGAAATGATCGGGTTTGAGGAAGGATCTTGGGACAATGGTGGCAAATGTGATGATAAAGAAGGGGAATAAGAAACAAGATAAGGTGAGGTTGGTGGTGATGGGGGATTTGGAGAAAGTACAGGACTAGAAGGTGTGACACTGTTAGATAACAAAGACAAAGAAAAGTTAGTATCAGAATGAGAAAAAGAAGGAACAACAGGAAAAGTTACTTGAGGAGGACCTGGAGAAGGATGAAGGACCACGGGTTGGTGCTCAGCCAAGGGTGCGAGTTGCTGAGGGGGTGCAACAGTAGCAAAAGGAAATGAGTCTCATCAAATACAACATGGCGAGATAAGTAAACACGCTTGGAAACAGGATCATAACAACGATACCCTTGATGATTTAATGAGTATCCTAGAAAAACACACTTTTTAGATCAAAATTCTAAGTTATTTTTGTTATATGGACGTAAATAAGGAAAGCACACACAACCAAACACACGAAAAACAGAATAAGAAAGAGCATGATCAAACAACTTTTCATAAGGTGATAGAAAATGCAATTGTCGAGCAGGAAGACGACTAATGAGATAAACTGAGGTATTGAAAGCATCTACCCAAAACGATTGGGGCATGTGAGCAGTAGCAAGGAGAGTAAGACCTATATCCACTATATGACGTTGTTTATGTTTAGCTACCCCATTTTGTTCTGGTGTGTGTGGACAAGTGATGCGATGAAGAATTTCATTTTTAGACCAAATATCACAGTGAACTAATTGAAGTGGAGAAACAGAGATGGATGAAGATAAAGGAAAAGGGAGCTTAGTGCTTTTTCCCAAAGGACATGTATGACACATAAGACTTGATTTAGAAGAACTAACAGGAATAATAGAGCTTAGCTTATTTAAAATATCATTAGAAGGATGACCCAAGCGTTGATGCCACACAAAAGGAGTTGTTCGTTCACCGATGAGAGCTACAAATTTGCATGACCCCACTTGAAACGGATACAAACCGTTTTCACTCTTGCCTTGGAAAAGCGTCCTCCCCGTGGATAGATCCTTCACATAACAAGAAGAAGGTGTGAAAATAAAATAACAATGATTATCAAAAGTGAATTTATGAACACTCAACAAATTATGAGACACAGAAGGACAATGAAGAAGATTATTGAGCTTAAAGGCAAACAAAGAGCCAGAACCAATATGTTCAATAGGTAAACCTGCGCCATTGCCAACAGACACTTGATCTTGACTTGTATATGCAGTTGGGAGACGAAGATTAGCCAAATCATGAGTAATATGTGAAGATGCCCCATTGTTTGTATACCAAGTATCATTAGAACCTTCAGCATAAGGAGTTGCTACCAATGCTTGAGAATGAGCGGATGGAGGGCGAGATTCATAAAACTGCTTCGGCTTTGAACAATTATTAGCAAGATGGTGAAGATCACCACAATTGTAACAGAAACGGTTAGGATGAGAAAAGCCACCGTAAAGGGAATTCCTTTGAGCAGAGTAATGATTTGGAAGTATGCCACGGCCAATAGAATTTGTGAAACCTCCAGGAATTTCATTCCCACGACTGGATCCTTGAAAAGCACCAGAATAGGGACCCCCCTTGTCCACGCGAAAATCCACGGCCACCAAACTGATTTGAGCCACCATAAGAAGCAACACCACGACTACCAAACTAATTGGAATTATAGATTATTATAAATAAACCCAATTCTATGCATGTATTTATAAAAAAACCCACACACTATTTAAATATAGAAACACACCCAAAATCAATCCTAAAATAAACAATTGTATATTTTTTGGGTGTGTTTATAAATGGGTTTTGAGTGTGTGTAATGATGGGTTTTGGGTGTGTTTATAAAGTGTTTTGGGTGTTGGGTTTTTTTATAATTTCAGCCCCCATTTTGGGTGTTTTAGTGAAACCCCCTTGGAATTATCATAAGAGTCAAAAGTACGGCTATCATCCAACATCATAGAAGTTTGATGAGCTTTAATAGAGTTTACAGCACGACCAACGCCATTAAGAATAATCTCAATAAGATCCTCATCATCAAGGGCTTTACTAGGTCCGCAATACCGGTTAACTTATCAATATACGCATTAATAGACATATTACCAAGCCTAGTAGATTGGAGCTGAAATTTGAGTTAAAGTATATGAAAGTGAGATTGCGAAGCATAACGAGTAGCCACGGATTTCCACACCTCAGCAGAAGTAGTACATCGAGCCACAGTAGAAAGGACAGTTGAAGTCAACGTAGAGTTGATCCAACTCATAATTTGCTTATCTTGTCACTGCCAATTCGCATATGCAGGATTTGAAGTGGACTTATCATCAAGCAGTTTTGTAGGGCAAGTCTGAGAACCGTCAACATAACCATAGAGATCATTGGCTTGTAGCAAAGGAGTGAATTGCGCAAGCCATTGCGGATAATTGGTGCGATCAAGTTTGATCGAAACCAAGTATGAGACATTGGGAAGAGAACTGGCCAGAGAGGTAGAAGAACCAACCATAAACAACCAAGAACAAGCACTAAAGCCAAAAAAATTAAAAATTGAATCGAGAGTCATAAGACAAGAGCTCTGATACTATGTAAGAACTTGATATTATAATGAATAATTGTTATTGAACTTGTTGATTTACAATTATACATCCACATGGGATATATACACACAGCAAATATAAAAAGTTATATTGGATGCTCTAGCTAGGAATAGAATATTTAAACTGTCAGGGGATGTTTTCATGCCTGATTCTAAGGAAAGAATGTTAGCTATTTTAGTTGACTATTATATGTCAACTAGTGGCACCCAGAGAATCATTATGTCTAAGGAAAGAATGTTAGCTATTTTAGTTGACTATTATATGTCAACTAGTGGCACCCAGAGAATCATTATGTCTGGGAATCATTACGTCTTCTATCATCGAGCACCTCGTATCATATCAACGGTTGAAAGATCATGCATGAAATATTTGCCTAATATTTTGTTACGTTATTCTCTTTCAAAGTTACAGTATTTAAATTGAGTTAAAAATTGCAATATGTTGTAATTAATTGAGGGTGGTTGACTCTGCCACTATCAAGGACCTAATACTCTCCAAACCAATTTCTCTTGATCCAACTAAAAATTTCAAACTCTTTTTCAAAATACCCTGTTGCTCTAGTCAAAATGAATTTAAACATCCAGTGCTTTGTGTTGAAATAGCCATCAGTCAGTGTAGCTAATCAGCCGGACCTCACCTATGACCCTCTGGATTGGAAGTTGAAACTGCACTCACATTCTGACCGGAAAAGTTCAGAAAAGGAGCAACACATAACATACATGGAACATGCATTACAATATTACAATTAAGAAATATTTAATTATTGTTCACCATGACTTGAAAGGTAATAGCGGAATTTCATGTAATGATGAAGAAGGACCACCATCCAAACCTGGCCCTGTTCCCGTTGAACTTGAAGCAACATAACAAGGCTCAATTGAGTCGGTCATAACATATTCAACCTCTTCATAGTTCTGTCCACCGTTATAAGTTTTTTCTAATATTTGAATCCCCTCCAGCCCTGCCGTGACCTCTCTCATTGTAGGGCGCTTTCTTCCACTCAAATTCAAACATCTTCTTGCAAGGTTAGCAACTAATATGATATCTGCTGTAGACCCTCCTTTTACAACTTCAGCATCAAGAATTTTGAACAGGCTATCTAACTGCATCGAAGTAATGAAGTATGTGGCAAGACTTTTGCCTTCTTCTTGTGACCTTCTAAAAGAAATTGGTTTTTGTCCTGTCAGAAGCTCAACAAGGACTACTCCAAAGCTATACACGTCACTTTTCTCCGTAAATTGGCTTGATTGAAAGTATTCGGGGTCCAAGTAACCAAATGTGCCGTGTACAAGTGTGGTGAGGTGAGTTTGGCCAATGGCAACCGATCTTGAAGTTCCAAAGTCAGCGAGTTTTGATCTGTATTTTGCATCCAAGAGTATGTTGGTAGACTTGATGTCTCTGTGATAAATGGGAAAGGCAGATGAAGCATGTAAATAAGAAAGGGCTCCTAGAATTTCCATGGCAATTCGTAAGCGAACTTCCCATGTAAGTGGAAACTCGTCATTCTGCTCATGGATATAGTGGGAAAGGGTTCCATTAGGTATAAATTCATAAAGCAAAATGGGAACCTCCGTCTCTAAACAGCAACCCAATAGTTGAACCACATTTCTGTGGTTGATTTGTGAAAGAATGACAACCTCATTGATGAAATCTGAAAATTGGCTTTCGTCCACTATTTTAGATTTTTTCACAGCAACAATTCTTCCATCAATCAGCATGCCTTTGTAAACTGTACCTTGGCCTCCCTGGCCAAGAATTCTATCAGTATTGAAATTGTCAGTGGACTTGTCCAACTCCTTTGATTTGAACAGCTTGATTTTCTCAACATTAACTTCACCTGAAGACAATTGTTTCTCTAATAATAATCCACCATTTCGCTTGAAGAAAATCTCCCTGCGTTTCATGGTATGGCGTTTCTTTAGGAATCTGTATCCCAAGTTCCCAACCATGCACCGATAAGCAAAAGTAACAGTCCAAGACCCGCACCAAGACCTGCAATACATAACTCAGTAAAATGATAAATGATCACACAAATTGCAAACCAAGTTTATGTCTTGTGCCCATAAAATAAAATAAAATATACAAAAGAGTTTATGTCTAAAATTCCTCTTGATATATAAAGTTATAATATTTACTTAGTCAATAACGTTGGGCTCTGTGATTTATAAAGTTATAATATTAATTTACTTATTTATTTCCATCCCCCTATCCCCACTCCATGAATGAAGAAGTATTTATTCCATAAAAGAAAAAACTAATGTGGACCAATTATATTTCTTGATTTGTTCTTAATTACCAAATTTTAATAAATAATTAACTGCAAAGACCTCTAATATAGTGAACAGTGAAGAATGACCACACTAGTTGTCTCCCCGTAACTTTATTCATGAAATATGCAGTATTTTATTGATGAGGAGGAAATAACAAGAAGAAAAAATATATAACTAACTTTGAGTAATTTGTAAGTAGAATTTTCCCAAACCAAAGTGCAAGCCTTTGCTACAACTAACTTTGAGTTTAGGTTGTTACCGGTCAACTAATTGGTGACCATGCCTTATTTACATTACATAATGCATCATTCACACGTACCTTGACAAGTTTGAAGAAGATAGGGATTTCCTACAAAGCCATCTGGGGAGTAACAAGAAAGCGTTGAGCGATTGTTGTAATTCAAAGCAGTGGAGCGAATGCAGTACGGTGTACTATCAAAAGAAGAGTTTGTAACGTAGCTTCCAAATAATGCTAATGAAGAAGTAGAGTTGATTATATTCCATTCTAGCACCACAGGAACGTTGCTTCTACTCTTGATTTCATGAGCAGAAGATGATTTCTCAAACCAATCCTTGTCAACCAGAAACGCATACTCGGCGCAATCGGCCTTTCGAGTTTCGCCTTGGTATAGAATGGAAGCGCCCATCATAGTGAGATATGGAGGAATGGTAGTCTGGCAACAGTTGATACCAATATCACAGGAAAGAGAGTTTTGATTATCACAAACTGACCTGCAGCCACCAACCACAAACTCAGCTGATTCCATCATGGCAAGGAAGCCGCAACTAACCGCAGTGAATCTGTTTTTGTCCTGAGAGTAGACGAAAGGGCTGCCAGTCAAATAAGCCATTTCGCTACTTCCATTTCCGTTGCAGAAGAAGGTAACAAGGCCGTTCACCCGAAGCGTGCCTTCAATAGAAATACTCAGCACCTCCAGTTGGGCTCGCTTCAAAACAGGCCTAGAAGACAGGTTGCTGCACTCGATCATAAACCAGTCGTCTAAGTAGCAATCTTTGTTAGATCCAATTCCAAAAGGGTATGGGATGAGGACGTGTCCGCAATACTCTTGGCAACCATGCTTTGCCATCCGAGGAACCACTTGTGCTGTACATATATTTATCGACAGAAGCAATAAAAATAAGATCATCATATGAACTGCTTGCGATTGCAATGTTCCTATGCTCCTATGCTCGGATAATAAAAAGTAAAAGATTATCAAGCAAAAGTTTTCTTTGCAACTCAGTGCTTTGTACTATATATAATAATTTGTACTATATATAATAAAGACCCCCGTCCATCGAAGAAAAGTGGGTTCGAATTGAAAGCTATCCACCCAAAAACAAAACAAAAACGAAAAAAAAGTTGACTTGGCTTTAGAGTCACTCACAAAAGGAAATGCAGTACATACTCAGTAAATTATTGTTTCTTCTTATTTTGTCGTTTTCAAGTACATAAAAATGTTGTGAAATCAAATCAATGATTCCGTAAGAATAGTCTAAAATCTTCCAACACCTCGTTCAAAGATGCAGGGCAAAACAAGCGAAACATAGTTTTTCTTTGGTGCTCCTTAACCCACTTGAAGAACACAGAGTTTGAGCTTCATTTTATTTTTTACTGTATAACAAACACAAGCGAAGCCCCAAGACAGGTTCCATAAGGCGATAGTCCAAAATCTTCTAACGTGGTCTAAGAGCATCTCCAATTTATATGTCAAATTGTCACATAGACATGAAATAATAAAAATTAAAGGTTAAAGTTGCTCCAATCAAGTTGTCAAATTCTACAAGAATTTGAAGGTTGAAAGAGATATGTTAAAAATAACATATCAAAAAACTTGATGTCAAATGTTATTTTAATATTTTTTAGTCATGGACCCCATTATCATTTACTATTTTAAAAACTTGATGCATCATATGGGCCTCATTTGCTTTAAAAATATAATATAATAATATGATATTTGGCACTTCGGGTGGAGTGCAATTTTTCAAAGTGTCAAATTGCCACATAAGTCATCGAATTCAAATTTTACATTTTGCATTTGACATCTCCCTAGAAGATGCTCTAAAGTATAATTAAACGGCAAATAATTAATTAATTAATGGTGATTGACTATACTCCAAACCGATTTGTCTTCATCCAGCTAAAATATTCAAAATCTAAAATTTTCAAAACACCTTGTTCAAATAATTAATGCCATTCAATTTTTATATGCAAAATTAGTGGGGTTGAGTTTTAATCCACTTAATTTCATTATTTTCTTGAAGACAGCTCAATTACTTGTTTGCTATTGTTTGGTTCAGTTTTTTTTAATAAATTATGTGACTTTAGTTTAATGTTTATTATTCTTGACAAATGAATCCAGTTATATGTCATCATGCAGTATAGCTAGCTACAGTCAATGCATCAAAATATAAAGTCTCAATCAAAAACTTGACTAAATAAAATATAATATATAATGAATGATACCATTTCTAATAATATCAATATCTTTTGTGACACAACCCCACACCTACTAAATTTTGTAAATAGTTAAGTTATGGATAATACAGTTTCACATTGGAAAATTTTCTTTTCAACTTAGTCTTCACTATGGAAAAAAAGGGACTAGTACAAATTGAAGGGCACGTTTCTTTTGGTAATGTGTTTTTCTTGATCCAGCTGTAATTTTCAAAACAACATTATCACAACACCCTGTTGATCTAGTCCCCAATGATTTGTGTTGAAATTGATGGCACCCCCAGTTGGAACCTTCGAACTCCCACCCTCCTTAGTGGAGGAGAGAAAGAGAACAATGGTAGGAGCTGAGTGCATCAGAGAGAAAGGGAGATGATTTATGAGTTCGTGATCATCAAGAAAAAGACCTAATTTTCGATAATCAAGCCACTGGGATTGCATTGTTTTAATACCTTTAATTAAAGTATTCCAAGTGCATTTACATAATGATATGAGTTCATCGATGGTTAAGCGTTTCGCCAAACTCTGCAACAGTGAAATTAAAAGCAAGAACCTTCTAATACTGATTGAAAGGATGGATGAGACAAATGAAAACTGTCGACAAGGGGCAAAGGCTGCAAAGTATAAAGGTAAGAATCTTTTGAAGAATTCAAAAGCAAAGTGTTTTTGTCTCTGCTTTGACCTATGGCTTTATGCTTTGGGTTTGGGTGTGGTCCACATTTGCCTAGTTTGTGTCATATTCAAATATGGATTTTCATGGAACTGATGTCAGTAAAGGGATGACGTCACCACTTGCATCCTTGGCCCACAGCATTAATTCCAACATTCAATTGTGGTCACATATATCAAAATATCGAAAACCTCCTTCTCTTATTTCATTCTGACACCAAAAAATAGTTTTTTTTGGATATATTATTGGGCTCGGCCCCACTAATAATGGTGATTACTGGAGGTTGAAAATTGATTATAAGATAAAAAGGGCAAAATTTGGATGAGGAAAGGAAACCATGATCTGTAATCCTTTTAAACTAAGAATGAATGTGATTTGCCGACAAATTTGTAAGCCTTCTAAATGTCTTCTTCATGTTGAGAACCGACAAATTTGCACGTTGTACCTATTCAATTTCTATTCTTCAACTTTCACAACCAAAAGAAAGAAAAATGTTGTTAAATGAACGGTATATAATGCGGGAATATTGAGTTGCACGTAAAGTAAATAAGACACAATATTTAACGAAATTAGACAAATAGTGTTTATATTCCCGGAGATAGAGTAGCATCAATGACCTTTTCCACTATGAAAAATAAAGTTTTGAATTTAAATTATAGATATTTATAAAAATACCCAATCCTAGACATGTATTTATAAAAATACCCAAGCACTATTTAAACATAGAAACATACCCAAAATCAACACCACAATCAACAATTGTATATTTTTTGGGTGTGTTTATAAATGGGTTTTGAGTGTGTGTAATGATGGGTTTTAGGTATGGTTATAAAATGTTTTGGGTGTTGGGTATTTTTATAATTTCAGCCCCTATTTTGGGAGAAATTTTTGTAGGTACCCGGTACACCAGCTGGCTGGTGTACCTGCCAATGTGAATGAGACACGTGTAATAATTTATTTTTAGCCTCTTTTAACTCCGTTAGTCTTTTAACTCTGGTAGTCTATTGCTGCAATCGAGAATCAAAAGCAGTGATCAGATTGAGGAGGGAGAGAGAGAAAAAGACTGCACATTGACATTGATGTGGTGATCAGATTCGCTGAGGGCTTTGAGCTTGGCAGACGTATCTTTGACAAGCTCAAGTATGCGTTGCCTTGTGTTGTGCCTGCCATGCCATTAGATTAGATTAAATTAGGCTCATTGTACTCATTAGTGAAACTTCCTTTAAATTATCAGACACCAAAAGCTCATCTCATATCAATTATTTAAAGTTTCTTCTTTTCAGCCAAACCAATGATTCGAGGGGGCACGCCACTCTCTACTGCCAAGTCCACGACGACTTGTCCGACCAAAACCAATTATGATAACTTTTGTTTTGGCTTGGTTTCCAAGTAATTAAGTTCATCAAATTTTCAAAGTCACAAGATTAATATAAAAGAAAATCTTTACTAAACAAATGCCAGCAAAGGCATGACGTCACCTAGCAAAATCGACAAAGAAGTAATCAAAGCAATGTTAGAAACGCCACTGTGTATGTATAAAAATGTTGCATGAGCTGAGTTTTTCATCAAATATTTAATATTTCTTCATCTCCCAAAATTAATCAAATAATGAAGAGACCAGCACAACTTGTGTTCATCCCAGCCCCAGGCGCTGGCCACGTCGGTGCAACGGTCGAGATCGCAAAGCAACTCGTTGCTCGAGATGACCAGCTCTTCATCACCATCCTCATCATGAAGCTCCCCTTCGACAAGCTCTTCACCAATACAGACCCTTCAATCTCACACCGCATCAGCTTCGTCAACCTCCCGGAGTCCCACATCGACACACAGGGCCTTGCCTTCACCTCCTTCATCAAAACATTCGTCCAAGGCCACAAAACCCACGTCAAAGACGCCGTCACAAAGTTACTCGCTGAGTCCGCTCAGGCCGAGCTTGCCGGGTTTGTGGTCGACATGTTCTGCACCCCCATGATCAACGTGGCGGACGAATTCCAGATTCCTTCCTACCTCTTCTTCACCTCCGGCGCAGCGAGTCTTGTGTTCTGGTTCAACCTCCAGTCACTTCATGATGAGCAGGGGAAGGACGTTGCTGAGATAACTGGGTGGGATTCTGACTTGATGATCCCGGGTTTCATCAACCCCGTGCCTGCTGGAGTCTGGCCCGGAGTGACGCGGGAGAAGGAAGGCGCCACAGCCTTCATCGATTTTGCAGCGGGGTTTAGACAAACCAAGGGTATTTTGATAAACACGTTCAGGGAGCTGGAACCACATGCTCTTCGTACTCTTTCTGACGGTAAATTCCCACAGGTGTACGCTGTGGGGCCCCTGTTGAATCTGAAGAGTGATGATGGCCACGTTGGCTCGGACCAGTCCATACAAAAGTCTGATATCTTGGAGTGGCTTGATGATCAGCCTCCTTCCTCGGTGGTGTTCCTGTGCTTTGGGAGCATGGGAAGCTTTGGTGAGGCTCAGGTGAAGGAGATAGCGTGTGCGCTGGAGCAAAGCGGGCAGCGGTTCTTGTGGTCCCTAAGGCAGCCCGCGCCAAAGGGCAAGATGGGGATGCCGAGCGATTATGTGGATGTCAAGGGAGTCTTGCCTGAAGGGTTTCTTGAACGGACGGCTGGGATAGGGAAGGTCATAGGATGGGCTCCACAAGTGGCCATTTTGGCCCACCCGGCGGTCGGAGGGTTTGTGTCTCATTGTGGGTGGAATTCTACGCTGGAGAGCCTACGGTATAGTGTGCCGATTGCCACGTGGCCATTGTACGCAGAACAACAACTGAATGCGTTTGGGCTGGTGAAGGAGTTGGGATTGGGTGTGGAAATTAAGATAGATTATGTGAAGGACAGTGACGTGGTGGTGAGTGCAGAGGAGATAGAGAGAGGGATAAGGCAAGTGATGGAGAAGGACAGTGATATAAGGGAGAGGGTGAAGGAAATTAGTGAAAAGGGCAAGAAAGCTTTGACGGATGGTGGTTCTTCATATTCTTCCTTGGGACGTTTTCTTGACCAGATTTAAGTTTAGATTCGTTAAAGCTCAAGATGATGCATAGAAACCACAGTTGTTAATTTTCATAGGAGATTTGATGAGCAAATATTTTCTCCGTTTGTTAATTTTCCACAGTTGTTAATTTTCGTAGTTCCTAATACGAAGTGTTTTCTATTATGTGATTTGTCCCTTTTTAAAATCCGAGGATATTCAACTTTCCGCTATAAAACAAAATATAAAAGTTTGACCTCTCTTCCTTCTAGACAAGTGTAAACTCGGAAATTCATCTCACGTCTACCATATTTTCCGAAAATAAATAATTTTAATATCAATTTTTCAGCTCCACAAGATTTTTTATAAAATAAAACGTTAGACTTTATACAATTCATCACAAAAATGCCAGCAAAGGCATGACATCAAATCAATTGATTAACCAGATATATAGGGTGGCCCCCACAAGTTGACATTTTGGCCCACTAGTCAATCGAAGGGTTCATATCCCATTGTGGATGGAATTCCACGCTGGAGAGTATGTGGTACGGTGTACCCGTGGCGACATGGTCAATGTACGCGGAGCAACAAACAAACGCCTTTCAACTGGTAAAGGATTTGGGATTGACTGTAGAGATCAAAATGGATTATAGGAAGGACAGTGAGATGGTTGTGAGTGCACAAGACATAGAGAGAGGAATAAGACAAGTGATGGAGCATGATAGTGTTATAAGGAAGAGGGTGAAGGAAATGAGTGAAAAGGGCAAAAAATCTCTGCCAGACACTGCAGAATACATCAATCTTCTTTGTTTTTTTTAATGATTAAATCTTATTGTTTATTTGGCTAATGCAGTCAAATCCAAAGAATTGATTTTAATTTAATTTATTTGGCTAATGCCATGACTATTAATCTTGACATTCCCACTTTCAACATTTACTAATAGGATTGCATTCCATGCCATGATTACATATAATATTTCAATACGTTGCAGCTGTGCTCAACCTTTTTGTTTGTTTGACAATTCATGTTGCTTTCCTTTTTTAAAAAAAAAAAATTAAAAAAGATACTATTCTTCTTGCCGGTGGTGCTCAATGAGTGTTTGAAATTTCATTGCCAATTATGCTGCATGTTTGGCTTTGATGCCAAATGATATTTGTATCAAAACAGATATTTGCATCTGTCTGAAAAAGCCTAAAAAATTATCACCAATATATGTAAATCTCTTTTCAGGTGGACCAAGTCAACTGCAGGGCTAAAAGCCTACATGTAAATTTCTTTCGTGTTCTTTTCGTTACAGTGGACTTGGATTTTCTCATGGATTTTCAATCACTCATTACAAATTTCTGGTGACTTTTTCCGTCACTTTGGGAAAAGGGGCGGGGAAGAAACTTCCTCTCAATTTCCAAACTACAATCTTGTGGGCCCTTGACATTGACGCAAATGTACGGGAAAGGAATCAACTAGACTACACCATCAGCTGAATGCAAATGTACGGGCTTAAAACACAGAACTTGAGAAAAAACAAACTAGCAAATGGCACAAAGATAAAGAACAAAAAAATATCAACATCCTAGACTGCTTAGTTTAAGCCCATATGGCTATCAGAGACATAAAACCAGCTCCAAGAAGAAGAGCTATATTAGCCCCAGCTTGAAGTCTTCCATTGCTCTGCATTTCTGGGTTCATAAAATCAGCTGCTAGCAGATCAACAAGGGACATATAGATTAAGATACCGGCTGATGCTGCGTTGGAAACGCCTTCGATAATGAGGGCAGTTGGGCTGTTTTCTTTATAAACGTTTGAAATTCCGATACCAATTGCAATTCCAACAGGAGTTGTAAGAGAGAAGAACAGTGCCATGATTGCAACTCCTCGAGCCTTGAATTTCGCCTACAAAGAGTAAGAAAAACAAAAAATCCTCTCACCATCTTCCAGAGTTTAATTGAACTCATAGATTAGTCAAGTATGCAAAGCAATTACCTGAGATATGCATCCACCAAGTCCCATGCCTTCGAAAAACTGATGGAAGGTCAAGGCAGCTACAAGAGGCCTAATGGTGTCGGGACTTTCAGAAGCACCTAAAGAAATTCCAATAATGACAGAATGCACAATAATACCCAACTCCAAAACCTGCAACAAGATCAAAACTAATCAATCAATATTCTCCACCCACTAATTACTAAACATAAACCAAAATAAATAACAAATCAAAAACCAACACTATCTGCTAAGCAAAAGAAAATTAAGAGTACCTGTGAAATCACTCTGTGCCTAAGAAGTTGTGTTGTAGGTGAAGCGTCAACAGAACCATGAGCATGACCATGAGTTGCATGTGTATGAACATGCACGTGACCCTCATGCTCTCCAGACCTGCTATAGTAAGAAGTGGCAGAGGCATCCACCATCAAAGTCCCAATGGCAGCAACCATGGCCACAAACCCAGTGAAGGGGAATTTTCCCCATGGATTCTCCTGAAGGCACGGCGATGTCAACTTCTCAAAAGCATCCGGAAGCACGTGTATGAACCCGGTAGACAATATGACACCGGCTGCAAAGGCCTTGATGAGGAAGAAGATGTTCCTGTCGGGGTGCAAAGCCGTAATGGTCTTCCCAAGAATCGGAATGCCAACACCGATTGCACTGGCAACTAGTATCGATGCAGTCGCGGCCAGTTTGTATTTGAGGGCTTCGGTTTTGTTCCGGTCCCCATCTTTTTCTTCGCCACATATGCCGGTTTTGTTACTGAGGGCTTCGGTTTTGTTCTGGTCCCCATCTTCTTCTTCGACACATTTGCACTTACCGAAAACTAAAGTTGGAAGTATAAGGAGGAGGCATAAGAATGCCAAGAAACTATGTTGTCTTAGTTTGTTCATCCTAAAAATCTAAACAAGTAGGCAGAATCTGAAGAAAAGTACTCAAAATCAATCAAAATAAGTGATCACAAGAGAGAGAAGAAGAGGAGTGAGAGAATGAGAAAAGGTTTGAAGGGGTGGTGCCAATTTATATAGGAGAGTGTAGGGTATTTTGTATCATTGACTTCAAAGGAAAGACTTAAAAATTTTAAGAAGGGTTAAGAAAATAATGAGGTCATGAACTAAACAAAACAATAATCTTAAAACTCAGAAATCATGTATATGCGGGAATAGGGGATGCATTAGAGATAATGGTGAAGAAATAATGAGTGGAAAAGGACGACTTTGTCTTGGAAAGATTCTCGATTGCAGCAAAAGATTAACGGAGTTAAAAGTTTTTGCAATTTTAAGGCTAAAAATAAATTATTACGTGTGTCGCATTCTCGAATTTTTTGTAGGTACCCGGTACACTAGCTGGCTGGTGTACCCGACAATGAGAATGCGACACATGTAATAATTTATTTTTAGCCTTAAAATTGCAAAAACTTTTAACTCCGTTAGTCTTTTAACTCCGTTAATCTTTTGCTGCAATCGAGAATCTTTCCATTTTTTATTTATCAATTTCCAGTTTTTCAAACAAAACCCTAAAGCTACAAATTTGCCGTAGGGATAGCAGCCTGTACGTTTTCAGCTACAGCTATGGACAAAGAAAAAGGTGATGATGACCTACACCCTACTCCCACCCTACTCCTGTACATGTCTTTACTTTTTTACTTTTCGGGACTGCTTCATAAGTTTTGGTTTCATTGGATTATTATATTGTGGTTTGAGTTACTTTTGATTTCAACATATATTTTTTTTCAATTGGCTTTGCTCCAGGTTATTTGAACGTTAGAGTTCCCCCCACCCAAACATCAACTTATGCACATGCTTTGCTCCAGCATCGTCTTTTAATTTCTATCTTTTTTTTTTTTTTTTTTTTTTTTCTGGTACAAGTGTTTCTTTAAATTTTAAATTACTATTACAGCATATTTGCACAGTAGAATAAAAATATCATAGATCTGTGGTCTTTACTGCTTCCTATAGTTATTATCATTGATATGTTATATTACCTTCTAATCTACTCAATTTATTGATTTTTTAAATTTATTTTTGTGTTATATGCTACAAAAATTATTTCTTCCTATAGTTATTCATTATCATCTCACAAAAATTATTTCTTTCGTTCAATAATGTAGTCATTGATCTTGGAAGGGATGAAGGAAACACCAAAAGCAATGATCAAGAAAAAAATCCAACGTTTGGGAATCTTGAAGAATCTTCCGATGAAAATTTGTATGGGAAGATTGTGTACAACGAGCAAGAAGCTTATGATCTCTATAATGAGTATGGTGCAAGGATTGGGAATCTTGAAGAATATTCCGGCGGCCACCGCCTGCGACGGAGACGCTGATGAATTCTTTCCCCTTCCTCCGCTATTCTGCACATCTTGAAAGCTCTTTTTTTTTTCTTTTCTTAATAACATCGCACCTTATTTGAGATTGATGGAATTAGACCACATGGGGTGGGATGGGACGTCTCTGTATGCATCTGTAAAGCAAGTCTGGGTAATTGGGACGTCTCTGTATGCATCAGAAGAGTGAGTAGACTCTAACAGAGTTAAAAGACAAACGGAGTTAAAAGTTATTGTAATTTTAAGGCTAAAAATAAATTATTACACGTGTCGCATTTTCATTGGCGGGTACACCAGCCAGCTGGTGTACCGGGTACCTACAAAAATTTCTCCCATCCCATCACAAACTTTGATTCTTTTTTTTTCTTTTCCTTAATTAATAATTACTTCCCTCTCTAGGGCCATAGCATTAATTTGAATCAATATTCTTTTTGAAGCATTAACTTGAATTAATAGTATTCATTTAGGTAATTAATTTGGGCAGTTCACCAAGCACAAGAAAAATACTCAAATAGGTATTCTGTAGGCAAAGTATCAATCTAAAGAACCACAGTTTTTGAACAGAATTCATCCCGAAGCGTGCCTGCAATAGAAATATTCAGCACCTCCGGTTGGGCTCGCTTCAAAACAGGCTCGTAATGAGGAGCAGAGCCGGTAATTTTAGAAGACTGGTTGCTGCACTCGATTTCAAACCAGTCGTCTAAGTAGCAATCTTTGTGTCCAATTCCAAAAGGGTAGGGGATCAAGACGCCTCCGCATGTATCATTGCAGGCCGGCTTTGCTTTCGGATAATAAACTTCTTGTGCTGCAGCTGCTGCACATGTATATATGATCAACAACACGAGGAATATTAATAACGAAATCAACATATGAACTGCTTGCGATAGCATTGTTCCTATGTGATTGAATTCGTGTGAAAAGTCTCCATACTTGATCATAGTCGACTTAATGATGGAATTAAAAAGTAAAAGATTATCAAGCGAAAGTTTTCTTTGCAACTCAGTTCTTGTACTATATGTAATAAAGACCCCTTGTCCATCGAAGAAAAGTGGGTTCGAATTGAAGGCTATCCACCAAAAAAAAAAAAAAAAATTGACTTGACTTAGAGTCACTCACAAAAGGAAATGCAGTATATACTCAGTAAATTATTGTGGCCATAAAGAAATTAAAAATGAAAAGTATTCTTTAATATATTTTGTTTCTTCTTATTTTGTCGTTTTCAAGTACATAAAAATGTTGTGAAATCAAATCAATGATTTCATAAGGGGAGCATTTTTGCTCATCACTTTAACCCAAAATATACTCTCATCACCCTTCTCAGCATTTGATATGTGTCTATTGACATAACCATAATTGCATAAATACAAAATAAAGAGTTAACTATTGTTATGCCAAGGAACACGTGCCAAGTGTTGAGAAGGGTGGTGAGGGTATACCTTGGGTTAAAGTGGTGAGCAAAAATATACCATTTCATAAGGTGATAGTCTAAAATCTTCCAACGTCTCGTCCAAAAATTTTCTCGAGTGATCTAGTCATAATTAATTTTTATATATATCCGGTGATTTGTGTTTAAATGACAATCATTTAGTTTAGCTATGATCTTCTTGGCTGAAATAGCAGTCACATTCCCAATCGGAAAAGTTGACTTGAGAAGGTGAAAAAGATAACATATATGGAACATGCATTACAATATTACAATTAAGAATATTTCATTATTGTTCAGCGTGACATGAAAGGTAATAGTGGAACTTCATGTAATGATGAAAAGCAAGACCACCATCCAAACCTAGCCATGTGCCTGTTAAACTTGAAACGACATCCCAAGGATCAATTGATTCAGTTCGAACATTTGATTCTCGGGTATATTTTTATTCACCACTTTAATCCAAGGTGTACTCTCACCACCCTTCTCAACACTTGACATGTGTCCTTTGACATAACCATAGTTAACTCACTACTAAAAAAATGCTCAAAAGAGACTGAGTGATATCAGTGCCTATTGGCTTCTTTAGGGATTGAAAACAGTTCATATTGTAGTATTAGGGACTGATATATATTAGTGTCTTTTAAAGGGGTCATCTATTGATAAAATGTCACTGATTATAAAAATCAGTGCCTAATTTTTGCAATGGGTCCCATATTCCTAGCATAATTTTTGCAATGGGTCCCACATTCCTAGCACCCAATACACGTACATCAATCCCAAATACATCCGTGCCTAATATAATCAAAAGGCACAAAATGGCCATCAGTCCCTACTAAAATAGAAAAGCATTTTCATTATTTTGATATATTTATATTTATTTGGTGTTTTTTTTATATTATTTGTAATTTTCAATTTATCCACCATCCGTGCCTGTAAAATATATTCTTTTAAAAGTTTTCATATATTTAAACATTAGCAACCCAACCTCAATCCGTGCCTTCCAAACATTCACTGGTTTTTTTTCCGTATTCAAATAGTCATTGTTTTTCAAATAAATGAATTACATTCCTAATGGAAATACTTATATTCAACACTTCCGAAAATAATGAGAATACACCATACACAATAATTCCATTAATCTTTTCATAATGAAAATACAGAAAGTGTTGCAAGTGGTGGACCTATCCTCAGGACTATTACATCAATATTTTCATACTGAAAATAGACCAAGTATTGCAAGTGGTCAACCTTTTTAACAAGAATATTACAGTTATGATATTAAAAACCAAAAACTTACTTGGAAAAGAGAAAAAATACAGAATTTCATTAAGCTCCACCATGCTATTCATCATTAACTGCCATTTAGCTCCTCGTTGCTTGACTTGATTTGCCATTGAGTTTCTCCTTGCTTGACTGGATTTGCCACAATCACTCAATTGAGTATTGGCGTTCCTCTCGCCAGAAGGTAATTGTAAGGTACTGTCTATATGCTAAGGTATATATCAATATAAATGAAATACAAACAGCATGCCTATAAATTGGAAACCAAACTAATTTGCATATTATCATGCATTTTGATAAACCCATGTGAAAACACAGAGATATGCACCTACTTAGCTGTGGTTTTCAAACAGAACAGCCTATAAAGCTTCAGCCCATGGCCTTAACTTTCTGTCCACTGAACCATCCTCCTCATGATGCAAAGATTCAGGACTCTAGACTATCTCCAAGTCATATGTTGTTAGAGAAAAATACCTGCAACATATTACCAAATAAGTGTCCAGCCAGCGTGTCTATTGTACCTTAAAAAGAAAGGCATAAAATTTACAAGAAAAGAAAAACACCAACAATAACAAATAGAAGCCACGGTTAGTCAAAGTAGTGCACCAAATTTAACCTTATGCCTCTAACTCTACTCAATACAAAATTTCATCAAAATAAACTAAATTTATCAGATAAAAAGGACTAATAAATATATTTTAGGAATATACATTAAGATATAAAACGTGTTCATCGATAGGTATAAAATACCATTAATTAAGCTCCTCCTCCTTGCCTTGGTGTAGTCTCAATTTGCTTCAAGGGGCAGCTCATCTTCAAGCCTTTTTCCATTCCTCTACACCAAATTTTTTCCAACATATTAAGACCATTGTAATGGATATTTTTAAAAGATACATCCACAAGCTCAAGGAAGTACCAAAAATGAGGAGAATCTAAGAGTCATGAATTAGTAAATTCGAGGAAAGCAGAGGATGAAATTTAATCACAATGCTGCAGTTAATACCTACCATAGAGATAGATGACCATTAATAATCAAGATAAATGGGTAAAAGGGTAGGGAATAACTCAAAATTAGCTTCAACAGTAAATGACTACTATGTTGCTACTCTTACTCCTGCCTAGTATGCGAATCCCTCTTATTCATTGGTTTTGGTCAACATATTTGCATTTTCAGGCTCAAAGAAACATCATTCGTACCAAAATATTTGTTGCAAAAACTGCCTCAATCCTTCATTTGAATGTATGCGTTAACTAATTAATTAATTAATTAATCTACTTCAAAAAGAGAGAAAAAAACACAAAGAATTCAAGCATTAGGAAAATGTAGCAAATTTATGATGACAATTGAAGGTTAGTGCAAGTGTAAATAAGGGCAAAGTTCATACCTTGAAATGCAAAATGATTCACAGACTCTCCAATTATAACGAAATTTGGGCTAGTGCGAGTGCGCTGTCAAATGGAACCCTAAAAATGATTCAAACATGTCACCTTTGAAGAGTCCAAGTTCACAATGAAAAGAAGGAGAGGCCAAGAGTGGCGACAGAGTCACAAACACATATTCAACTAGAGATTTCTCACCTGTTAAAATCCACAAGATACTGATTAATTAATCTGGAAACTGAAACTCATGATTCAGGGATTCGTAAATCAATCGTTAAAATACACAAGATAGTTCTGCTTTCAAATTTTCAAACCTTCCAAAAGTTATCAAATTATAATATGCAGATCAAATTACAAAAAGAAGAGGATAAAGGAAACAACTATACCTTTCACCTTTGAGCTAGAGGAGGCAGCGGTCTGAGTTTGGTTTATGGTTAAATTTGGGGGTTTTTCGTCTGGGTTTCGGTGGGGTCATTCGATGGTGCAAGAGGCAATTAACGGGACTGAGAGGTTGAGAGAGGGCTGAGGGAAGACTATATTAACGAATAAGATGGAGAAGCAACGTGTCAATTGCCGAAGACCAATTGACATCGTCATAAAGGTTATCAAAAAAATTGAAACCTGTGAAGCCACGACAAAAGATCCGAGAGAACGGGGGATCTGAGTGAGATGGAGAGGTTGAGAGAGGAGGGAGGAAGGAGGGAGGAGGAGGTAGTTCAAGAGTTGAGAGAGAGAGCTCTGCTTGCCTGAAAAACATAAAAAAAGGAACAAAAAAAAAACCTAAAATTTGAGGGGTAAAAGAAAGAAGGAAGGGTGTAGGCGATGATGTATACGTATAAGTTTTTAGTTGTTACTTGGCACAATGGCACGGTGGAGGGCTTTTAGGCATGGTTTTTAAGTCATCCGTGCCTTTAGTGAAGATGGTTGAGGGCTTTTAGGCACGGTTGTTAGTTATATGTGCCTTATTTGTTAACTTATTCAAATAATTAGTCACCAAATTTATTAATCCGTCCCTAATAGTATTTTATAGAGACTGTTTCTATTATAAGTCCCTAATAACACTCAATAGAGACTGTTTTTATTTGTGTCTCTAATAAAGGGTCCCTATTGAGCCTTTTTCTAGTAGTGACTCTTTATTTTGTATTTATGCAATCATAGTTATGTCAATAAACACGAGTCAAATGTTGAGAAGGGTGGTGAGAATACACCTTGGGTTAAAGTGGTAAGTAAAAATGCTCCATTTGAATCTCCTCCGACTTTGCTGTGACCTCTCTCATTGCAGGACGCTCCTTTCCACTTAAATTTAAGCACCTCCTTGCAAGTCTTTTTTTTAAAAAAAAAGTTGACTAGCTACTTGATTTGAGTCACTCATGCAGTGCATGCTCAGTTAATTATTGTGGGCATAACAAGACGAATCACTATTTGTTATCGATTTCAAACCAAATCATGCATGAAAATTTTGCATAATATTTTGCTACATTATGCAAAACAAGCGAAACAGAGTTTTTCTTTGTTGCTCCCTAACCCACTTGAAGAAACAGAGTTTGAGCTTTACTTCATTTTTACGGTATAACCAACACAAGCGAAGCCCCAAGACAGGTTCCATAAGGCAATAGTGTCACATCCCAGGATCGACTCCGCCGTAGCACGATATTGTCCGCTTTGGGCCCCCCTCTCCGCCCTCACGGTTTTATTTCTGGGAGCTCACGAGCAACTTCCCAGTGGGTCACCCATCATGGGATTGGTCTAGCCCCCAACTCACTTAACTTCGGAGTTCTCAGAAACAAAACCGTGAGGGCAGAGAGGGGGGCCCAAAGCGGACAATATCGTGCTACGGCGGAGCCGATCCAGGATGTGACAATTTGGTATTAGAGCCACTCTGCCGTGTGGTGTGAGTGTGACGACGAGAACGTCGGGCCCTTGAGGGGGGTGGATTGTAAGATCCCACATCGACCAACGTAGAAGGGGTGATATGCCTTATATGTACATGCCCGCCTCCATCTAGCACAAGGCCTTTTGGGAGCTCACTGGCTTCGGAGTCATGGGAACTCCGAAGTTAAGCGAGTTGGGGGCCAGAGCAATCCCATGATAGGTGACCCACTGGGAAGTTGGTCGTGAGCTCCCAGAAACAAAATCGTGAGGGCAGAGAGGGGGGCCCAAAGCGGACAATATCATGCTACGGCGGAGCCGATCTGAGATATGACAGATTGTCTAAAATCTTCTAACGTGGTCTAAGAGCATCTCCAATTGATATGTCAAATTGTCATGTAGACATGAAATGACAAAAATTGAAGGTTAAAGTTGCTCCAACATATGTCAAAAATAAAATATCAAAAAACTTGATGTTAAATGTTATTTTAATATTTTTTCAATAATGGACCTTATTATCATTTACTCTTTTAAAACCTTAATGCATCATATGGGTCTCATTTGCTTTTAAAAATATAATACAATAATATGATATTTGGCACTTCTGGTGAAGTTAAATTTTTTTCAAAGTGTCAACTTGCCATATAAGTCATCAAATTCAACTTTAACATTTTGCATTTGACATCTCCCTTGAAAATGCTCTAAGAGCAAGTCCAGCAGCTCAGGCTAGACTCGGGCTAGGGGATTTTTGGACAAAAAATCGATTCTAGCAACTCAAGCTGGCCTGAGCTGGAGGTGGGGACCATGAAGACGGGCTGGCCCAAGGGCAGGTTGAGCCCGAGATCCAAAACGAGGGGGGCTGACGTCATCGCTGATGTCAGCCTTGCACTACGCCAACGGCTCTGGGACATGTGGCGTCATTTGGGCGCTCCGATCGTGATTCTCTCCTCCAATCCAATGACAGCCAATATTTTTGCAATAAAAATATGGAAAAAAAAAATACGAATTTTTTTTTTAACATACCAAAAATTACTGGAATTTGTTTTCTATAAATACCTACCACTACTCTTCACTTTCAACACCAAATCCTCATACATTTTCTTCTACTTCTATTATTATTCACTTTTTACTCAACATTTTATTCACTTTCAAGTTTTATTTTTCTTTATCATCTTTATGGCTTCTTCTATCGACGGTGTTGGGGCATGGAGCACCATGGAAGATGTTTTGTTATGTGAGTGTTGGGTCCAAATTTCTCATTGTCCTGTCACGGGCAATGAGATAAAATTCTTTCAAATGTGGAAAAAAATCATTCCAAATTTTGTGAAAGATTGGGTTCAACCCGTATGGAAATGGCATTGTCTAGTAGGTGAAAAATTCTCAATAAAGAGTTGGGGAAATGGAGAGATACCTTGGCAAAAGCAATGGACAACCATAGAAGCGGGGAAAATCTTACCGATGAGGTAAATTATTTGTAATTTTTGTTTTATTAATTTTAATGTCCTAATTTTTTTTTATAAATGTTTCTTGCATTTTCAATATTTTGTTAATATTTCATAAATAACCAATATTTTGTTAATAGTTCTTGCATTGCCAATATTTTTTAATGTTTCTTGCATTGCCAATATTTTTTTAATGTTTCTTGTATTTCCAATATTTTTTTATAAATAGATTGTGCAAGCACAAATGTGGTTTGGTGCTACTGGGCAAGGAAAAAATTCTTTTAACCATCAAGAATGTTGGGAGGTAGTCAAAAATTGCAAACGTTTCAGAATTATTCCCATGGGTCCAACTGTTGTGTTGAACGAGATGCCACTCTATAATTCAACGGCATCGGATTCGCCTCTCGCTTCCCCGATGAGTGAAGACTCACCCATCTAAAAGGAGCCGAGGCCTATTGGGAGAAAGGCGACGAAGGCAAAGAGAGGGAGTAATTCTATTAGTAATACATCTAAATTTTTGGAGGAAATTGCAAGGCAAAGCTCCATGAGACTTGAAATAGACAAGAAAAACCAAGAAGATGAGAGGGCATTTCAAGTGGAATATGCAAAAGAAAGGGAGTATATACGTAATCAAAACATTGAGAAGAAGGATCGGGAAACCATGGCCATGGATATAAGCCATATGTCCCCTGAAACAAAACAATTTTGGAAGCAAGAACGAAAGGATGTTATGAGACGAAGACTTTTTCGTAACGATGGACCTAGCAACACGGATTGGTTAAATGATCAAAACCATTAAGTTAGTTTGCTTGCCTTTTATTTTCATTGTATTTTAATATTTTGTTTTGAAAATTAGTTGTAATTCATGTATTTTATTTCATTAGTAGTATTGGTTTTATTTGAGTGAATAAAGAAAGCATTCAATAAAATACCTTTTTATTCAAAACATTCCATACATAAAAAACAAACCACATCCAAAGCATTAAAAATAAACAAACCACAACCAAAGCATAACTAAAAATAAAACATAAACATAATAAATAAAACAAACTTCTTCACTTCACTTCATTCACCTTCATTGCCTTTCACCGCCCATAAATGCTCCATCAAGCCAACTTGACGTCGTTTATGAATATAAGACGATTGCATCTCCGTATATCGATCAATCAAACGGGTCATTACACGACTGTCCCTAACCAACGGTTCATGCTGCACTGGTTCTCCATTTGGCCCCATGGGTTTTTCATAAATTCTTGTCAAGGCCGTGTTCATTGGATCCGATTCGTACACGTCTTCAGAATCATAATCATACTGATCCTCCACAATCATGTTATGGAGGATGATGCATGTCATCATTATCCTCCTCAGCACCTCCTCATCAAATAGACGTGCCGCACCCCTAATAATAGCCCACCGAGCTTGGAGGATACCAAAGCACCTCTCCACATCTTTTCTGTACCCCTCTTGATAGGTAGCAAATAATTTTTGCTTCTGGGATCGGGGATGCGAAATTGATTTCACAAATGTGGTCCACCTCGGGTAGATGCTGTCAGCTAGATAATACCCATTTTAGTAGATTGTATTGTTGATTTGATAGGTGATATTTCGGGCTTCACCTCTCAAAACATCGTTGAACACCGAGGATTGACCCAGGACGTTCAAGTCGTTTTGAGATCCGGCAACTCCGAAGAAAGCATGTCAAACCCATGTATCAAAACCTGTAACGGCTTCAAGGATGACACTTTTTTTACCTTTCCGATTCCCATAATCTCCTTGCCAAGTAGTTGGGCAATTCTTCCACTGCCAGTGCATGCAGTCGATGCTACCAACCATTTCTGGAAATCCTCGAGTTTCGGCTTTTTGTAGAAGTCGTTGCAGGTCCCTGGGCGTAGGTCTGCGCAGGTAGTCTCTAGTGTACAGAGTTTCGACTGCATCACAAAATCTCACCAAGCTCTCCAAATCAGTGGACTTCCCCATCCAGGCAATCTCATCCACCTGATCAACAGATGACCCATACGTCAACATTCGTATAACAGCTGTGAACTTTTGCTCGGGAAGAAGTCCCAAATTTCCAACAACATTTTTCTTTTGAACAAAGTATTCATCATAATTGCAAATATCATGCATGACTTTATTGAACAAATGGGGTTGCATTTTATATCGCGCTAAAAAATGAACATCAGAGTACAGAGAAGTTGGGATAAAATAATCTTCCAGAAGATTCTTACCCCGAGAATGTCTATGTCTGTCCACATTCGTGCCACGGCCTTCTCGTGAACCACGGCGGCTTTGGTTTTCTTCATAAAGCAAAGCCACTGCTGTGACAATTTGCTAATCTAGTTCTCTCTGCGCCCTTTTGCCTGCAGCTCGTCTACGCCTTCTTTCTCTAGTTTCTCGCATTTGCCTCTCCAACACCTCATCCATGTCTTCCATTAAGAATGGAGTATGAATTCTAATATCTGATAAATGAAAATAAAGAGAAGATGTGGTGTGAGAGGTATGAGTTGAGCATCTGGTTTTATAGAATAATTTAGGCCGATAAAGATGACACGTGGCGCAATTTTAAATGGTGAAAATCTTATTTGAAATTTGAAATTTAGATGAAATTTATATATTCAATTTGAAATTCAGATGAAATTTCATTGAAATTTGAAATTTATCTGAAATTTGAAACCGAAAATTTTATCCGATTATGAGATATAAATATTATACAAATTTATAAATAAACCCAATCCTAGACATGTATTTATAAAAAAACCCAAACACTATTTAAACATAGAAACACACCCAAAATCAACAATTGTATATTTTTTGGGTGTGTTTATAAATGGGTTTTGAGTGTATGTAATGATAGGTTTTGGGTGTGTTTATAAAGTGTTTTGGGTGTTGGGTTTTTTTATAATTTCAGCCCCCATTTTGGGTGTTTTAGTGAAACTCCCTAAATAGTATTGACACGTAGGAACCCAAAAATCTTATCCGAAAATATTGTCCAAATTAATTATTTTGGTAAACAAATTTGTGAAAAAAAACAAAAAAATAAAGTGTTTGCCCTCAGCCATGGCAACTGCTAGAAATCAACATTGTTTTTTGCAAGGGCAGCCACTATTCACGTGAATAGTTGCTGCCCTAACCCCCTTTGCCATGACAATGGTTTGACTGCTGGAAGTGCTCTAAAGTATAGTTAAACGGCAAATAATTAATTAATTAATAGTTATTGACTATACTCTGTAAAAGTGAAATTCAAAAGGATGGATGAGGCAAATGAAAACTATCGAAAAGGAGGAAAGGCTGCAAGGTATAAAGGTAAGAATCTTTCGAAGAATTCAAAAGCAAAGTGTTCAGTATTCTGTCGCCTGCAGATGCACAAGTGTGGTTTTGCTTTGTGTTGAGAATCTTCTGCTTCTGTGATGAGGACTTTTGAAATTGGGACTTAGGTGATGAGGGGTAAATTAAATGACACAAACACAACCACAACAAGCTTCACACACTTTAGACCTTGACCAAAACACTTATGACTAGTCAACTGCTAGTCATGAACAACCACAATCAAGAATACACACAGAGCATGCCACAATGTACCTGCAACCCTAGAAAAATACTAGTGACAACCTAGGCACTCAGAAGGACCTGTCAATCTAGGCATCCCCTGTGCTAGCAACAACTATGGTGGAAGTGTGTAAAAACATTATAATCAAGTAAATACCAAACAGCAGATAATGATGACTAGTCAACCACCAAGAACACAAACCCAGAAAAATTACAGATATGCAAACCAGATTTTGTTCACCCAGAAACCCATCATTGGGAAAAAACTGGAGGTCATCAACCGACCAGGCAATCCACTAAGTAGAAAAAGATTCTTACAAAGGAATACAAACAAGCTCAAGCAAAACCTAGATCTATTTAGGAAGATGAGCTATACCTCCTTTGTGCAATCTTCTTCTCCAACTTAGCAAAGCTTGAAGCTCAGTTCTTCATGGCAATGGCAGCTCCTTCTCCAGCTCGTTCATCCCATGGCACTAGCTTGCAAGCTCCAACTCAAACAGAAACCAAATTTGGATTCAAAAGAGAATGACCAATTTCTTCAAGAAACCATAGTATTGAAGAAATCAATCACGAATTTGACCTAGATATATATATGAGAGAGTGTTTGATCTAGCAAGATGAGGTTTTCATATTTCAAATGCAGTTTTCGAAAAATCAATTTAGAAAACTCAAAGATGAAAAATATGAAGGTTTGCTCTTGAGGAAGAAGAGATAGTTTCCAAGGAAACTTTCCAAAACTTGCCTACAAAAGTGATGGCCACCAAATGAAGAATTGTTTGGCTTTTACACACAAAAATTCCCTAGGTCAGAATCGACACATGGCAACAGAGAGAGAAGATAGAATAGGACAAAAACATATGGGTAGGATCCAGCTGGAACAGTGAGCTAGAATTCCTACTAAACGGATGACTAGTCATAATCTTCAGAAGTTAGAAAATGCAATGCAGAATTTACCTTTTGTCAAACCCATTGTTGTCCATCATAATGTAGCCAATTAAGCATACCTAGAGATGTAATTCTTAATCTAGACTAGAGCTTGAGAAAACACAATGATTGTCCTATTACAAAATTGTCAAGGGAAGCCAAAAGAAATATTCAAAATGCATACATTAACAATCTCCCCCTTTTTGGCTTTCCTTGACAACACACTCTCTAAATACACTCAACCCAAAACCAAACCTAAGGAGATGATGAAATGAAGTACCTGCAAAACAGAAACCAAACTCCCAGGCACAAGACAAGCATATTATATAACAGAAATGTTAATTTTAAGCAATATGCAATATGTGCAATAAGGGGGTTGAGAGTGTTCTCCCCCTTGTTGATAAGGAAAGAGCAAAAAGACAATTATAGAGAAACAGTAATCAAGTGAATTAAACACAAGTCACATAATCGGATTTGAACATTATGCACATAGCACAGGATGATTACATAGCAAATAGCATTTGTTCAAAAATAAAACAAGACAACTCCCCCTATCAAAGTGCACAGACTACCCAAGCAAAAATGATCCCCACAATGTGATACAAAATATACCACCCAAACTGTCCAAAAATACTCCCCCTATCTAGGACACAACCTAAATCAAACCTCTAGCTAAAAGACTAGAGAACCAGATGATTAGTCAACCAAGGCAATAACAGGAGCATAAGTTGAGTAGTCAACCAAGGCAATAGCGGAACATGCAGAATCGGATAACTAGTCAACCACAAGAAGCATGAGCATATGTTGACTACGCAACCAAAGCAGTAGCATAACAAGCAGAAATTTTAGTATCGACCTTGTGATTTTACTTCCCTGAATGCACAGAAAAGAGTACCAAGTATGAAACTGTGCAAATAAGGCAAAGCCTTACCCCCCCTAAATACGATAGATGCAAAATAGGCGAGACAAGAGACCGGGGGATGCAAGTTACAATGCATAAGACCCTTCATTTATAAATAAGAAATCTACTCCCCCCCTAAGGTCAACAATCACAAAAGTGTATTAGGCTAAAGAAAATATGAAATGTAGCACAAGGTGCAAAGAATTATAGCCAACGCAATGAGAATCATGTGAATGGAATTGAATTCAATGTGTGGACATTACACAAAAAGAAACTCCCCCTAAACCAAAGCACCTCCTTAGAAAACATACTCCCCCTGAGTATAATATAACATAAAGGAATTAACCTTTGACATACTAACCCATCAAACTCTCCATAAATAGCCAACAAACACAAAAGTGCATCAGGCTAGAGAGAATAAGAACTAGAGCACAAGTTGCAAGGAATCATACCCAAAGCAATTAAAATCAAGTGGCTGAATTTAATTTCAATGTGTACACATTACACATAAAGAAACTCCCCCAAAAAGACAGAGTTTAAGTAACATAATTATCAAAACAAGGCAAAGCACCAAGATTTCAAACTTTAAGGCATCAATCATTGTCAAATTTGAAGAAAGCACCAAGCAAGATGAACTCTAAATTTTTGCTCAAAATTGAGGACATGTGAGAAAGAACACAAGACATAAGTCTCTAGGTTGTCCAAAAAACACAACATAGCTTTTCACAAAGCCCAAGAAGAAGAGAGTGGACTAGTGAAACAGACTAGTCACGCATGTCTAAATTTGAGGTGGCATCAAAAGACCACCAACCTCATAGACACAGCCAAGAACAAAAGAGAGCAAATCAACCGAGATAAGGCTAAGGAATGCAACATTGATGTATGAAAATAATAAAAACAACCAGCAAGAATGTTGCCAAAACACATGCATCTCAAAAAAACTCCCCCAACAAAATAGATTAGCCAACAATCCAAAACTCATATAGCACAGCAGACTCATAAGGATTTCAAGAATTATGTTAGGCTAAATCATTGAATGTGGGAACACAGCTTATTAAGATGACTGATCATAGAGCATACCGAAATCTCATTATTCTGGACAAGCAGTGCACACAATAAAGAAGACATTCCAGGGTAAAAACACTGTACAAAACCTTTGACACCAAGAAGGATGTGAAAATAACCGAGAGCAATGCTAACAAGATGTAAGTAGTTCACAGCATAACAAAGTGTTCCAAGGATAAGTAAATGACAAGCTCCCTTTAATGGAAAAATCACAAAGTGCAATAGACCTATAAATTCAAAATATGAGATTACAGCCAAGACAATCATCATTCGAGTTGCATAAAGCAACAACATCCACAGAAGTCTACTCAAAAGTGACTTAAGGAAACCACAAGAGACTCACAGACAACCAGGTTACATGTGGTAACATGGGTCAAATCCAAGAAAGACTAAATACCTTAAGACCAAGCCAATACTAGTGACCAATGACTAGTATATATGACTAGTCATATGGGCTCAAAAAGCAATCTCCAAAATTACTTAGACAAGTAAACTCACAGATTTCTCAATTGTGTGACCAAACCCATGACAAACTACAATCATGACATGTCAATGAAAAAGCTTCATTAAAGCAAAGTATGGACTGTTACAGCCAAAGAGATACACGAGAGACTACCAAGTGTTTGTGCCTAATAAATCACGGCCATGAACTGGCCGAAGGCGCCCCTTTCCTCGACCCTTGCACTTGCTCGTAAAACTGAAACGCAGCGTTCCGCCAAGGTGTTTGGCCTTCCTGAAGACAAAAGAAAAATGCCAAGGCCTGATCTTCTCGGCCTCAATTATAGGCCGAACAAAATCACTGCCAAAGGCATTAAAGTCAGATCATCAAGTGGCAGCAAGGTCCCACGCTTCATTTAATGAAGTAGTGCCTATGTTTATTGCAGCAAACCCACTGGCCACAAATAAGCATTTAATGCATGAGGGAAGGTGGGAAGTGACTGAAGTCAGGGTTTGGCGACAGAAAACAGAGTGATTAGACGTGGACATTCTCACAAGGATTCTTGCAGCTTGAGAGATTAGGTGACTAACTATCAGAGCAATAAATGCGTCTCCACGGCCAGAAGTGCAGAACCCACGATCAAGGCGGCGGCCGAGATTCACCGGGATTCATGGGGTCACACCACCATACTTCACGATCCCAAATGTCGATTAGACTAACCACTTGCTCTAATCAAACTCCACTATGCGGGATTTCAGCCTCGATTACTCCTCTAGGAACTCTTCCTATAAATACAAGGCTCAAGCTACATTCAAACAGTTCAAACACTAAACCAAAGCCTCCCACGGAGCAATTTATATTTTCCTGTAATGCACTTTCAATATCTTTACTTGCTTTCCTAGGAGTAGTGTTAGATTGTAAGGAAAATACATTCATCAATATATCATACGACCCTTGATTTTTCAAGGCGCCGAAGCACCATCTTTGTTATTCGCTCATCCACCCCATATATCATACGACCGCCGCTCACTGGGCAACGCGCCGGAGCACCGCCCTAAACCCACCATCAACATCACCACTAAACGGCCTTGTAGCTCAGGCCGTGAACCTGACGGCCGAGATTAGTTCCTCTCTCGGCTACAATCGTTTGACTAGAAGTCGAGTCCAAACAGGCGCACCATTTCACCACTTCCATCCAAACCACATCTCGACGCAAGGTAGACCGTGCTAGCACGCCCGCGCACAACCTCATCGCACCCAAAAGCAGGAAGCCACGTGTCAACGCATATCCCCTCAGCCCGGAACTCCAAGCCGTGAGATTTGCGCGGCAGACACCAAGTAGTCAACAATACCAAAGTATGCACACAAATGCATACAATAAGACTCAAAACAGTCCATAACACATCAAAAGAAAGAAGCTCAAATGACATAAAGTGTTGAGTCCCTTTAAGCACACAAATGACACAACCAAAATGCAACTAATAATGCATCAATGAGACACAAAGAATACAAGATTGGATGACTAGTCATGCGAGAAAGAAATGATTTCTAGAAAACCAGCATGACACACATTGACTCAAAGTATAGCATACAAAGAGATATCCAAGCATAATAAGTCATATTGAGATAGAAGCAACTAGAATTTGAATTAGAAAAACGTCATGCAATAGAATAACATGCATCTCCAAAACATGTGCTTAGGTTATTTCGAAAAACACAAATGAGAAATATGAACTACAAAGATTGACATGTGTTCGCACTAAAACTAGACGGGTAGTAAGTAGGCCAACTTAAAGATGAGGTGGATGTTGAAGGTGAGGACCCTCAGTATATAAGAGCATTCGGTAGATAAATGGACATGCATACAGAAGACAAATGTACGTGGTTCACCCTAATAATGGGCTACGTCCACGGAGAAGTATGTTCCCATTACGATAATGTTGTATACAATGCACATAGGGTTCGACCCAAGGAGAAGAGGAAGAATACCGAAGGCCGAGAGCTGAAGGCCGAAGGATGAAGGCTGAGGATCTGGTATGATCCGTGGGCTTTTTAAGTGGGCTCATGGATAAGCCCATGGGGCCCCAGTGAGCCATATGGAGCCCTAGTAGCCTGCCCAAATCTCTCCTTTCTTCTTGAAGGGGAGAGGTCTCCTTTTATAGGCGAGGGAGAGTCCCCTTCTCTTGTGTTTTATCGATGTGGGACTCCCTTTCCTTTGCTTGGATTGGCTTGGGAATGCTTGGCCAGATATTGTACAAACAGGAGTCCCCCAAGTTCCAGATATTGGCTGATGGCCGAAGGCTGATGGCTGATGGCCGAAGTCTGATGGCGCCGAAGGCTGGAGGCCGAAGACTGATGGCCGATGACTGATGGCCGAAGTCTGATGGCGCCGAAGGCTGATGGCCGATGGCCGAAGTGTCTCCTGGAAATTGCCGTTCGGCATGGCATTGAGAAAGGCGCTGGAGAAGTGTCTCCTGGAAGGTGTCGTTCGGCATGGCTTTGAGAAAAAGCTCTGGAGAAGTGTCTCCTGGAAGGTGCCGTTCGGCATGGCTGATGGCCGATGGCCGATGGCTGATGGCCGAAGGCTGATGGCCGATGGTCGATGGCCGAAGGCTGATGGCCGATGGTTGATGGCCGAAGACTGGAGGCCGAAGGCTGATGGCTGATGGCTGATGGCTGATGGCCGATGGTCGATGGCCGATGGCTGATGGCCGAAGGCGAATCATTGGGGGGATGTGAAGACATCGCACACTCCGAATGATGATCTGGTGCCAAAGGCCGAAGGCAGATGCCCAATCATTGGGGGGATGTGAAGACATCGCATGCGCCGAATGATGCAAAGGTACCGAAGGCCGAAGGCAGATGCCGAATCATTGGGGGGATGTGAAGACATTGCACGCGTCGAATGATGATGAGGAGCCGAAGGCCGAAGGTAGATGCCAAATCATTGGGGGGATGTAAAGACATCGTACGCGCCGAATGATGCAAGGGATGCCGAATACCGAAGGCAGATGCCGAATCATTGGGGGGATGTGAAGACATCGCACGCGCTGAATAATGACCTGGTGCCGAAGGCCGAAGGCAAATGCCGAATTATTGGGGGGATGTGAAGACATCTCACTCGCCGAATGATGCAAGGGTGCCGAAGGCCGAAGGCCGATACCGAATCATTGGTGGGATGCGAAGACATCGCACACGCCGAATGATGATCTGGTGCCAAAGGCCGAAGGTAGATGCCGAATCATTGGGGGGATGTGAAGACATCGCACGCTCCGAATGATGATCTGGTGCCGAAGGCCGAAGGCTGATGCCGAATCATTGGGGGGATGTGAAGACATCTCACGCGCCGAATGATGCAAGGGTGCCGAAGGCCGAAGGCCGATGCCGAATCATTGGGGGGATGTGAAGACATCGCACGTGCCGAATGATGATGGGGAGCCAAAGGCCGATTGTAGGAGGTGCCGAGGGCATGGCTCAAAAGAGTGCCGAGAGCACTCGTGAAGGAGAACGACGTAGTATTTTGTATCGCTTCGGTAGATAAATGGACATGCATACAGAAGACAAATGTACGTGGTTCACCCTAACAATGGGCTACGTCCACGGAGAAGTATGTTCTCATTACGATAACGTTGTATACAATGCACATAGGGTTTGACCCAAGGAGAAGTGGAAGAAAACCGAAGGCTAAGAGCTGAAGGTCGAAGACCGAAGGCCGTAGGCTGAAGGCTGAGGATCTGGTATGATCTGTGGGCTTTTTAAGTGGGCTCATGGGTAAGCCTATGAGGCCCGAGTGAGCCATATGAAGCCCTAGTAGCCTGCCCAAATCTCTCCCTTCTTCTTGAAGGGGAGAGGTCTCCTTTTATAGGGAAGGGAGAGACCCCTTCTCTTGTGTTTTGTCGATGTGTGACTCCCTTTCCTTTGCTTGGATTGGCTTGGGAATGCTTGGCTAGATATTGTACAAACAACATGCCAAAGCAATGTATGCACTCAATTCCCAAAATCAATGAGACACATTAGTTAGAACCTCTCATGAAGCATAGAGTAAAGAGTTTGGGAAAATAAGGTCTAATTCAATATGAGCTTCAATAATGATTTCCAAGAGTGGCATGAGACTTTCCAAGCATCAAATCTAATATAAGTTCTAGAAATCAAGGCATAAACCCGACCAAGAAATGTGATCCAAAACTTGACATTTATCAATATTTTAGAAAGGCATAGCACACTTGCTTGTACATTTCTTTTTCTATTTGTTGGTGTACAATGCTCTTCCAAGCGCTTTTACCTTTGAGAAAAAATGAAGTACAGCACACTTGCTTGTCCGAAAATGCTTTTTCTATATTTGTGGACAATGCTTTTCCAAGGCTTTTACTCCAACATCTTATTTGCGTTTTGATTTTCAAATGGATCAAAAGATGAATGTAGAAAGACAACTACAAGTGATCTTAGACACTTTATAGATAGCTCAAAGCATATCATGCAACACAAGTATATTCAACAAAAAAGATCAAAATTGTAGACAAGAATGGGGACAACTCTTTCACACCCACAACATCATGAAAAGGCTCCCACTCATAAGAATCATATATTCAAGAGAAGAAAGCAAATGCTCACATGCAACATTTTTTATTTTTTATTTTTTATTTTTAAACACAAACAAAATGGAGATTCATATTATAAGCACACGAAATTGAAAACACAAGTTAATCCATTTTGCAGAACCCAATAGATCTTTGAAGGAAATCAATACCTTCAAGTATCTAGCGGTTTTAAAAAAAAGGCTAGTTGCTTCTCAATATGCACAAATTTCAAGTCATTGTTTTTCACCAAGATCTCTTATGTAAGAAAATACCTTAAGTCAATTAGTCAAACATCTAGAAGATCTCACACATCATGAAGTTTGAATGAACATGATATCCAAAGTGAAACTATGAGACCAAAATAGATGAGAAATAATGATTGTTGAAAAGCATAGTCATCCAACATATGTTTCATCCAAAAGAACTCAGCCTTTGCTATGGACCAAAAAAAAAAATCATAATTATATTTCTTACAATGCCAAACAGCAAGGTTTTTGCCAACATAAAAAAATTTCCCATTTTCTCACAAAATTTATCAAACTTAGTCTCATGGTTATGTTGGAACTCTGATTATTGGCAGATGACTAGTCAACTTTTCGTTATGCAGAAAGTGACACACAGATTTGAATTTTTGAAATAAAATTTTTTCAAACTTATCACTCAAGAATAAGCCCCATGTAAACCCAAAGAAGTCATCTACAATGACTATGATGTATTCCTTACCATCAAGAGAAAAGGTATAGACAAGACCAACAAGATAAATGTGAACAAGTTCAAAAGAACATGAAATTGTGTTGATCACCCAATGGTTCAAAGCACTGTGAGAGAGATGATTGAAAGACATGCATGCAATGACCACATTTTTAAAAAAAATGAAACCTAATAAAACAAAAGAACAAGTAAGGTGCATATGCATGACAATGTATCTAGACCCCATGAAGCACACACAAACAAGAGACCGGTCTAGATACATTAGATAAAGAAACTAGTCACCAACATGAGTAAGAACATTGTCTTCCTTCTTGATCCAAACTTGCATCACTTTTGAAACTTTATGAGGCAAAGAGATCACCTTAGAAATTTTGACAGCTTTATAAAGAAGATCATTCACTTGAGTTTGAAGTGAGTCATCATTTACTTTCTTGAAATGAACAAAAGGCTTTTGCTCAAAATTCCTAAGCTCAAAACACTTTGGTCTAATGTGTCCTAATGTGCCACAATGATGGCATGTAGGAATGAACCTTTTTGGTTGTTGGAAACCAACTTTTTCAAGTGAAGAGTGTTTATCCCTTGTACAAACCATAGACTTTACAGCTGCATACCCTTTAAAAGATGACAAATGAGTCTTAAACTCACTTTCTTTGGAAACTCGAGACTCAATCCTAAGGATATGACACCTAGGTCGAATGTGTCCTTTCACACCACAATGGTGGCAAGTAGGCACAAATTTGGATTGTGGAGGAGACAACTTTCCCTTAGAAACAATATTCATGGAATCGAAACCCAAGTTGAGACCGTGAACAAATTTTGGAGCTTCTTGAGTTGACACATCTTTGACAAAGATTATCTCAAATGATGAAGGTGTAGAAGACTCATCTATGTATCCTAAACCTCTCTTATCACCAAACAATTTTTGCAAATTGAGCATTTTATCAATCTTTCCAGCACCAATGGTTAAACCTTGAATCTTTTCTTTTTCCAACTCAAGTTCATGTTCCAATCTTATATTTTCAAATTGTAAAGCATCAAAAGATTCAGATTGTTTAACCGTGTCGTTTTCAAGTGATTTTACCATCTCAAACAAGTTTTGCAACTCAATGTCTTTCTCAAATAACATGCGTTGCAAAATAGAATTTTCAACCACAAAATTATCATGCACGACTACATTTTCATGCTCAACTAATGACTTGTCAAACTCAAACAAAGTTAGTCTATGAAGAAACAAGGATTTGTCATTTTCAAGCATATTCAACTTCTCAATCAAAACAGAATTTTCTTTTTCAAGAGTGCTAACTTTTTGATACAATTCATACATGTCAACTTCATTCTCATACAAGATATCACTCAACATCTTTTTGGCCATTTTGAGAGTTTCATTCAGTTCATCAAGTTCTTTGACCTTTTGTTCCAGCATGTGATTCTGTTTTTTGAAATTACAGGTTTCATTGAAAAGCATATTATACTTTTCGCATAGTTCCCTGTATGATTGGTCATCCTGCCTATCATCTATAGACTCAGACTCATTTTCTGAATCGGATTCTCCCTCATTAACTACATCAACTCTAGCAAGGTTAGAGTTATGAACAAATACAGCAAGGGCAAATTGATTTGCCTTTTCATTAGGTGAAGTGATATACTTGTTGGAATTATCACTATCACTATCACTATCACTCCATTGTGCACTAATTGACTCTTCTCTCCTTTTAGACTCTATCATGTGGTTATTTGCACATTCCACATCAATGTGTCCAACACCACCACATGTATAACACTTTACAAGACCCTTCAAACTTTTGTCCTCCCAAAAGATATAAGAGTCCAAAAAATTCCTCTCCTTAAGAACATTGTCTTGAGACACACATGTAGACAAACTAGGAGGATTTTGACAATTCCTAGGGACTTTGGTTTTGTCTTTGACAACCCTTTTAAATTTATTGACAAACAAAGCGAGCTCATCATGAATGCAAAGAGTAATTTGATCAATTTCCATATCTACACACCTAATACCAATTAGCGCCCAAAGGATCTCTCTATTTATGTTAAGGGTTGACGCTATGATACCAATTGAAATTGGGACTTAGGTGACGAGGGGTAAATTAAATGACACAAACACAACCACAACAAGCTTCACACACTTTAGACCTTGACCAAAACACTTATGACTAGTCAACTGCTAGTCATAAACAACCACAATCAAATATACACACAGAGCATGCCACAATGTACCTGCAACCCTAGAAAAATACTAGTGACAACCTAGGCACTTAGAAGGACCCGTCAATCTAGGCATCCCCTGTGCTAGCAACAACTATGGTGGAAGTGTGTAAAAACATTATAATCAAGTAAATACCAAACAGCAGATAATGATGACTAGTCAACCACCAAGAACACAAACCCAGAAAAATTACAGATATGCAAACCAGATTTTGTTCACCCAGAAACCCACCATTGGGAAAAAACTGGAGGTCATCAACTGACCAGGCAATCCACTAAGTAGAAAAATATTCTTACAAAGGAATACAAACGAGCTCAAGCAAAACCTAGATCTATTTAGGAAGATGAGCTATACCTCCTTTGTGCAATCTTCTTCTCCAACTTAGCAAAGCTTGAAGCTCAGTTCTTCATGGCAATGACAACTCCTTCTCCAGCTCGTTCATCCCATGGCACTAGCTTGCAAGCTCCAACTCAAACAGAAACCAAATTTGGATTCAAAGGAGAATGACCAATTTCTTCAAGAAACCATAGTCTTGAAGAAATCAATCGTAAATCTGACCTAGATATATATATGAGAGAGTGTTTGATCTAGCAAGATGAGGTTTTCATATTTCAAATGCAGTTTTCGAAAAATCAATTTGGAAAACTCAAAGATGAAAAATATGAAGGTTTGCTCTTGACGAAGAAGAGATAGTTTCCAAGGAAACTTTCCAAAACTTGCCTGCAAAAGTGACGGCCACCAAATGAAGAATTGTTTGACTTTTACACACAAAAATTCCCTAGGTCAGAATCGACACATGGCAACAAAGAGAGAAGATAGAATATGACAAAAACATATGGGTAGGATCCAGCTGGAATAGTGAGCTGGAATTCCTACTAAACGGATGACTAGTCATAATCTTCAGAAGTTAGAAAATGCAATGTAATGCAATGCAGAATTTACCTTTTGTCAAACCCATTGTTTAATCTAGACTAGAGCTTGAGAAAATACAATGATTGTCCTATTACAAAATTGTCAAGGGAAGCAAAAAGAAATATTCAAAATGCATACATTAACAACTTTTTTTTGTTTTTGAAACGCAACGATAGGCTACTCTAGGGGGGGGGGGGGGGGGGGGCGCGCTCAAGCACCAATGTGCACACATGGGGTTTCGAACGGGGATGCCATTGGGAGAAGGGGGAAGTCACCACCACTGTGGTAGAACCCACTGGCTGATGAGGACTTTTTTTAATGCTTTAACCTGTGGCTTTATGCTTTGGGTGTGATCCATATTTGCCTGGTTTGTGTCATATTCAAATATGGGGTCTAGGATTTTCATGGAACTGATGTCAGTAAAGGCATGACGTCACCACTTTCATCCTTAGCCCACAGCATTAATTCCAACATTCAATTGTGGTCACATATATCAAAACATCTAAAGCCTACCTCTCTTATTTCATTCTGACAAGAAAAAAAAAAAAACAAAAAGCCTCTCTTATTCCATAGTCGAAGCTCCTTGTTTCCCGCCACGGCCAACTTTTCATCACCGTCCTCATCTTGAAGCTACCCTTCATACTCCAAGGGCACAGAGGCCTACATAGCCTCCCTCGAAGCCTCTTCCGTATTGCCACGTGTCAACTTCATCACCATACCAAAAGTCCCAGACCTAGACAAGCATCTCAGCTCCCACTCCTTCCGCAACCAGTTCGTCGAAAGCCACAAAACCCGCGTCAAAAACGCGGTCGCCGAACTCACCGAGTCACAGTACGAGTAGATGAATTTACTAAAGTTCTTGATTCTAATAATTTTCTCTATTCATACATGCTCCTTTTTCACCACATGAATTGAGAGGCTGATATGTTTTGTGGTGCATACCAAAAGAAAGAATGTTAAATAAATGGTATATGATGCTGGAAAACTGAGTTGACTGTAAAGTAAATAAGACAATATTCAACGAGATTCGGCAAGTGGTGTCTACATTCTCTGAGATAGAGCAGCATCAATAACCTTTGTCCACTATGAAAAATACAGTTTTGAATTTCAAAAGAAAACACCTCGATCCAAGTGGTAATCCATAGAATCTACAGAAGAATCAATCTTAAAATGTGGTAATAATTTTTTTAATAACTAAAATTCATCATCTATTAGTATGCAATAGCAATCATAAATAACATTCATAAAAGTTTTAATTTTTCAATTTGAGAAAATGAAAGAGGAAGAAGACATGAACTTTTTTTGTTTCGCAACTATAGACTTGAACTCAACTTGCCTACTAAAATCAAAGGGATGAATTCCAACTCAACCAAATACACACTTGTGTTACTTTCTTGCTCGCTCAAGTATATATATAATACCTATGATATTAATATCCACAATATATACGTAAAATAATTTCGAGGCTCTGTGCGGTGGCACCACTTGCACACCCTCAGGGCCGCCTCTGCCAAAAGAAAAAAAAAATTTTAAATGAATGGTATATGATGCAGGAATATTGAGTTGCACGTAAAGTAAATAAGACAATATTTAACGAGATTTGGCAAGTGGCGTCTACATTCCCCGAGATTGAGCAGCGTCAATAACCTTTTTCCACTATGAAAAATACAATTTTGAGTTTGAAAAAGAAAACACCTCGATCGAAGTGGTAATCCATAGAATCTACAGAAGAATCGATCTTAAAATGTGGTAAAAGTTTATGAAAAGTCTTGTGAAATTGTGTGTTTGGTCCACAATTCCTAGTCCTACCATGTTTTTACTCGTTAAATTCTGACCTCATCCTTGTTGATAAGTCTTGTGAAGTTGTGTGGTAAATTATCAGACACCAAAAGGTCATCTCATATCAATTATTTAAAGTTTCTTCTTTTCAGCCAAAGCAATGCTTTGACGGGGAATGCCCACTCTCTACTGCCAAGTCCACGACGACTTCTCGGACCAAAACCAGTTATGAAAACTTTTGTTTTGGCTTGGTTTCCAAGTAATTAAGTTTATCAAATTTTCAAAGTCACAAGATTAATATAAAAGAAAATCTTGACTAAACAAATGCCAGCACAACGTGCACATGATACGCACAGAAATCCCTCAATAGAATAGGACTGTGTATATATAAAGATGTTGCATGAGCTGAGTTTTTCATCAAATATTTAATATTTCTTCATCTCCCAAAATTAATCAAATAATGAAGAGACCAGCACAACTTGTGTTCATCCCAGCCCCAGGCGCTGGCCACATCGGGTCAACGGTCGAGATCGCAAAGCAACTCGTTGCTCGAGATGACCAGCTCTTCATCACCATCCTCATCATGAAGCTCCCCTTCGACAAGCTCTTCACCAATACAGACCCTTCAATCTCACACCGCATCAGCTTCGTCAACCTCCCGGAGTCCCACTTCGACACACAGGGCCTTGCCTTCACCTCCTTCATCAAAACATTCGTCCAAGGCCACAAAACCCACGTCAAAGACGCCGTCACAAAGTTACTCGCTGAGTCCGCTCAGGCCGAGCTTGCCGGGTTTGTGATCGACATGTTCTGCACCCCCATGATCAACGTGGCAGACGAATTCCAGATTCCTTCCTACCTCTTCTTCACCTCCGGCGCAGCGAGTCTAGGGTTCTGGTTCAACCTCCAGTCACTTCATGATGAGCAGGGGAAGGACGTTGCTGAGATAACTGGGTGGGATTCCGACTTGATCGTCCCGAGTTTCATCAACCCCGTGCCTGCTGGAGTCTGGCCTGGAGTGACGCGGGAGAAGGAAGGCGCCACAGCCTTCATCGATTTTGCAGCGGGGTTTAGACAAACCAAGGGTATTTTGATAAACACGTTCAGGGAGCTGGAACCACATGCTCTTCGTTCTCTTTCTGATGGTAAATTCCCACCGGTGTACCCTGTGGGGCCCCTGTTGAATCTGAAGAGTGATGATGGCCACGTTGGCTCGGACCAGTCCATACAAAAGTCTGATATCTTAGAGTGGCTTGATGATCAGCCTCTTTCCTCGGTGGTGTTCCTGTGCTTTGGGAGCATGGGAAGCTTTGGTGAGGCTCAGGTGAAGGAGATAGCGTGTGCGCTGGAGCAAAGCGGGCAGCGGTTCTTGTGGTCCCTAAGGCAGCCCGCGCCAAAGGGCAAGATGGGGATGCCGAGCGATTATGTGGATGTCAAGGGAGTCTTGCCTGAAGGGTTTCTTGAACGGACGGCTGGGATAGGGAAGGTCATAGGATGGGCTCCACAAGTGGCCATTTTGGCCCACTCGGCCGTCGGAGGGTTTGTGTCCCATTGTGGGTGGAATTCTACGCTGGAGAGCCTATGGTATGGTGTGCCGATTGCCACGTGGCCATTGTACGCAGAACAACAACTGAATGCGTTTGGGCTGGTGAAGGAGTTGGGATTGGGTGTGGAAATTAAGATAGATTATATGAAGGACAGTGACGTGGTGGTGAGTGCAGAGGAGATAGAGAGAGGGATAAGGCAAGTGATGGAGAAGGACAGTGATATAAGGGAGAGGGTGAAGGAAATTAGTGAAAAGAGCAAGAAAGCTTTGACGGATGGTGGTTCTTCATATTCTTCCTTGGGACGTTTTCTTGACCAGATTTAAGTTTAGATTCGTTAAAGCTCAAGATGATGCATAGAAACCACAGTTGTTAATTTTCATAGGAGATTTGATGAGCAAATATTTTCTCCGTTCGTTAATTTTCGTAGTTCCTAATAAGGAAGTGTTTTCTGTTATGTGATTTGTCCCTTTTTAAAATCTGAAGATATTGTCAACATCATGAAAACGATGAAAACGATGGATTTGCCGATTTCTTAATTGTCGTTTCCATCACATTTACGTACTCAATGCATATTCAACTTTCCACTATAAAACGAAATACAAAAGTTTGACCTCTCGTCCTTCCAAAAATAAATAATTCATCTCATGTCTACCATATTTTCCAAAAATAAATAATTTTAATATCAATTTTTCAGCTCCACAAGATTTTTTATAAAATAAAACGTTAGACTTTATACAATTCATCACAAAAATGCCAGCAAAGGCATGACATCAAATCAATTGATTAACCAGATATATAGGGTGGGCCCCACAAGTTGACATTTTGGCCCTCTCGTCAATCGAAGGGTTCGTATCCCATTGTGGATGGAATTCCATGCTGGAGAGTATGTGGTACGGTGTACCTGTGGCGACATGGCCAATGTACGCGGAGCAACAAACAAACGCCTTTCAACTGGTAATGGAATTGGGATTGGCTGTGGAGATCAAAATGGATTAAAGCAAGTGATGGAGCATGATAGTGTTATAAGGAAGAGGGTGAAGGAAATGAGCGAAAAGGGCAAAAAATCTCTGATGAATGGTGGATCCTTGTACTCTTCATTGGCTCATTTTATTGATCATATTTAAGATTTGATTCATCAAAGCTTAAAATCATTTGTAGTCATACAATAAATTCGCGTATGTAAACTATTTCAGTCTTTTCTTATAATAAGGGGGAAATGAAATTCCAATAAAGGCTTTAATATCTCTCAGGCTTTAATGGTGTTCACACAGACGCTGTGGGGCCCACATTGATTATCACCAATGCATTCATCAGTATCTGAAATGTAATTTAGAAAAAAAAAAAAACAGAAAAGGTAAATTAGCAATACAATAATACTATTTGCACAACATCTATTGACCACTTTGCAGATCACCCTCTGTAATAGGATTTGGACCCCATAAATGTACGAGGGACTCACCGATATTAAAGAAATGATAAGAAATAATATATGTTTGACCACTTTACAGATCATCTATCTAATAGGGTTTGAGATCCATAAACATATGAGGAACTCACTGATATTATTAAAGAAATGGTAAAAATTAGTATATGTTGTACAAATAGCAACACTCTTGACAATAAATATTATTAGGTACCCAAAAATATGTAGAAGGAAGGGTCTTATTATTATTATTTTTTGGTTAGACTGTGGTACCTGTTCTCGACGGAAGGGTCTTATTTTGACTTGCATGACTTTTATGTCTTGAAAGAAGTTCTTTGGCTGAAAAAAAAAAAAAGAAAAAAAAAGGGGAGTTCTTTCCCCTCCTTTCCAATACCGCTTGCATAAATCAAACGGAAGGTTAATAAAACAAACAAAACAAACGCAAAGAAAAATAAAACACAGAGACGGAAGCTAGATATAATTAAGGAAGCTTTAGTTTTCACACACAATATAGTTTACTATTTAGGTAATTAGGAATTCAATTTCAGCTAATTAGGATAAAGCCAAAAGTCAAAATATAGTACTTACTTTTACCAAAATATAATTAAAAAACTTTAAAATTACAACATATGCCATTATTTTCAAATTTACAAAATATGCCATTATCTATCCTGTTCCTCGAGTATTCTTCTTCACCTCAAGAAATTGCCTTCCATATTTTCACACTATTCCCAAAAGCTCAGAGACTGCACAGCGACGATTGTTCACGGTAAACCACAATCAATGATGACCACCAACGGCGATGACCACCAACGACAATCAACCTCTAGAACAAATTTGCCTTCGATTTTAGGGATTAAGGATTTTAGACATTTTAGCTATTGTTGGTTATGCATGATTCCTTTGGAAAAATGGATGACTCTTTGAATTCAAAGCTACTCGTTGTTCAGGTCTTGGATTCAAAACTACTTTACTGCTCATTCTTCATTCTACAATGTAGTTTAGGTTTCAAAACCTCTAAAAACCAAAAAGTTACCAAAGAAAGAGAAAGAGCATCAAATATATCTGTTTCCTGCACTGAAGAAAACAGAAATAGTAGTGCAGTTTTCCGATTTAGTTTGTAGTTCTTGTTTTGACTATGTTGATCTTTCCATTTCATGTCAAGTTGATGTATATTTTCTGTTATATTTTGTGTTTTGGATTGCTTCTATTATATTTCTCTTATATTTGAGGTTTTGGGTTTTGGATTGCTCCTTTTAAAAGAGCAAGAGTATCAAATATTTCTGTTTTATGCATTGCAAAAAACGGAAACTTTCCATTAATGCAATGAAGTATATTTTTGTTATGTTTGGTGTTTTGGATGGCTCCTATTATATTTCTATTATGTTTTGTGTTTTGGATTGATCCTTTTAAAAGAGAAAGAGCATAAAATATTTTCTGTTGTCAGCATTGCAAAAAAACAGAAATTGCATTGCAGTTTCCATTTCCTGCAATGCAGTTTCTGTTATCTCTACTTGTCCTAATAGTGTTTTCATTGCTTCTTGTTTCAAATCACAAATGCCACAAGAAATGTCAACACAAAAGAAGGATGCTCAAATCCAAAGAAAGCCAGCAATCAAGACAATGGCTCAAAAGAGAAAAACTAAGCCAAACTATGATAGGAATGCAAAGAACCCAGACTATGTCTAGTTTCGCTGCAACGTCAATGCTTTCAACAACATCATTGTAGATGTAAAAGACAAGCTCAATGAAAGGCAGAAGAAACTGCTCAAGAAAATGCACTGCAGACTTGAGTGATGAGTATAGGCCCTAAATAAAAGGAAAAATATATATTTGAAACAAGCAAAGGGCAAGTGGCAATCCTTGAATTAGAGCTGTATCAAATTGATTTAATAAAAAAGAATTCTAGCTACGTTCTTTGTCACTTGCCTTCCGAGCTAGATTACTAGTAACACTAAGCATGCTAATTGAAAAGACACTAGAACATGCAATGGAAACATATCAAGGTAACAGAAGTTCCTTCCAGATCAACTAGATGAAATTGAATTTGATTCTTCAAAGCAGCTTCTTTTTTCTCAAGTATTTTGATTTTCACAAAATTGACCAAAAACATAATCAATTGTATCAAAAAGAAAAAAGAGAGGCAATTATACAGCAAAATGGATCCAACAACACCAAGCCATCTTTTCAAACATACAAAAAAGAAAAAGAAAATCCTATAAAATCATAAGGATTAACGTTATTTTCAAACCCCAATTCCAAATACAAGCAAATGCATTAAAAGCAAATGAAAGAGAAAGAGGCTCTCACAGGCGGAGGAGAGTCGATCTCCTTGAAATACCCAAGCATCCTATACACACACACAAGAAAAAACTGAACCAAGTATCAATTGACTGATTCCAGACATCTAGAGCCAATAACCAAACTTAAGTGAAAAGAACTTTCAAAAGCCACGCCCATATCTTCTTTCACCAACTTTCATGAAAAGGGATGAAATAGGAAATGCATCAGCTTATGCAAAAGGATCACCATTCTCGCGGTTCATCATTGAATTTACCAACAAATGATAAAAATTTGCTTAAGACGAACCATGATCTCAAATTGCTATAGGAGAGTAATCTATAGGATACTGATCCAGCATGCAACATATCAAAATTATATCACCATGTAAAGGAGAAAATATATTTGAAACAAGCAAAGGGCAAGTGGCGATCCTTGTATTAGAGCTGTATCAACTCTGGAATTAGCTTCAAAAGAAAAGAAAGCTCCCTCTGCGAGAACTCTGGCTTTGATTTCACCTTCATCTACATCTTCCCGTCTCCTTCCAACAGATTCTTGTCCCCCCCGTCTTCAGCTGTTGTTGGCTTAATCATATCCGACACCGCCTCCGTGATCTCTTGCACAAGATCTACTATCACTCCCTCAATTCCCATTAGGTGCTGCATCTTGCCACTACCAACGACGCGTCGTACGAAGTCACAGCCACTTTGCCGTCGTGACCCCTGGACTCAAGAGAAAGAGAGAACAGAGTCCCCTGGACTCATGAGATAGATCTGGTTTTGGCAAAGGCTCTTAGAAAAAGGCTGAAATTGTATTTTACCTCTATAATTTAGACAGGCAAAACGAATCTGAGCCTCCTCTTTGACCTAATCCAAAATAACAATTTTTTCCTAGGTATTAAAACCCAAACTAAAATACACAATGTCTCAAATACTAATTAATAAAGTTAATTATGTCTAATACCTAATTTTTCTTATAATTAATTACATACGTACCTTGACAAGTTTGAAGAAGATAGGGATTTCCTACAAAGCCGCCTGGGCAGCGACAATAAATCTTTGAGCGATTGTTGGAATCCAAAGTTTAGATTTTGCAGAAGGGATTTTCTACAAAGCCGTATGTATAATTATAATAATCACGAGTTAAATTCTCTATAACGTAGCTTCCAAATAATGCTAATGAAGAAGTAGAGTAGATTATATTCCATTCTAGCACCACAGGAACGTTGCCTCTACTCTTGATTTCATGAGCAGAACATAATTTCTCAAACCAATCCCTGTCAACCAGAAACGCATAGTCGTCGCAATCGGCCTTTCGAGATTCCTTCTCTTGGTATAGTATCAAAGCGCTCATGACAGTGAGATGTGGAGGAATAGTAGTCTGGCAACAGTTGATACCAATATCACAGTAGGAAGCATTGTCTTGATGATCACAAACTGACCTGCAGCCACCAACCACAAACTCAGCTGATTCCATCATGGCAAGGAAGCCGCAACTAACCGCAGTGAATATGCATGTTTTTGTCCTGAGAGTAGACGAAAGGGCTGCCGGTCAAATTGGCCACTTGGCTACTTCCAGTTCCGTTGCAGAAGGAGGTAACGGGGCTGTTCACCTGAAGCGTGCCTCCAATAGAAATATTCAGCACCTCCAGTTGGGCTCGCTTCAAAAAAAGGCTTGTAATCAGGAGCAGAGCTGGTAGTTTTAGAAGACTGGTTGCACTCGATTTCAAACCAGTCGTATGAACTGCTTGCGATTGCATTATTCCTATGCTCGGATAATAAAAAGTAAAAGATTATCAAGCAAAAGTTTTCTTTGCAGCTCAGTGCTGTCCATCGAAGAAAAGTGGGTTCGAATTGAAGGCTATCCACCAAAAAACAAAACAAAAACGAAAAAAAATTGACTTGACTTAGAGTCACTCACAAAAGGAAATGCAGTACATACTCAGTAAATTACTGCGGCCGTAAAGAAATTAAAAATGAAAAGTATTCTTTAATATATTTTGTTTCTTCTTATTTTGTCGTTTTCAAGTACGTAAAAATGTTGTGAAATCAAATAAATGATTCCATAAGGTGATAGTCTAAAATCTTCCAACGCCTCGTTCAAAGATAACATATATATCTGCTGTGACCTCTCTCATTGTAGGACGCTTCTTTCCACTTAAATTCAAACACCTCCTTGCAAGGTCTTTTTTTTAAAAAAAAGTTGACTAGCTACTTGATTTGAGTCACTCATTGTCACATCTCGGGATTGGCTCCGCCGTAGCACAATATTGTTCGCTTTGGGCCCCCCTCTCTGCCCTCACAGTTTTGTTTCTAGGAGCTCACGAGCAACTTCCCAGTGGGTCACCCATCCTATGATTGCTCTAGCCCCCAAGTCGCATAACTTCGGAGTTCCATGACTCCGAAGCCAGTGAGCTTCCACAAGGCCTCATGCTAGATGGAGGCGGGCATGTACATATAAGGCACATCACCCTCTCTCCTTTTAGTCGATGTGAGATTGGCTTTGATACCAAATTGTCACATCCCAGGACCGGCTCCGCCGTAGCACGATATTGTCCGCTTTGGGCCCCCCTCTCTGCCCTCACGATTTTGTTTCTAGGAGCTCAGTTACCCATCCTGGGAAGCTCTAGCCCCCAACTCGCTTAACTTCGAAGTTCCCATGACCCAATTGTCACATCCCGGGACCGGCTCCGCTGTAGCACGATATTGTTTGCTTTGGGCCCCCCTCTCTACCCTCACGATTTTGTTTCTAGGAGCTCACGAGCAACTTCCCAGTGAGTCACCCATCCTGGGATTGCTTTAGCCCCCAACTCGCTTAACTTCAGAGTTCTTATGACTCCAAAGCCAGTGAGCTCCCAAAAGGCCTCATGCTAGATGGAGGCGGGCATGTACATATAAGGCACATCACCCCCTCCCCTTTTGGTCGATGTGGGATCTTACACTCATGCAGTGCATGCTCAGTTAATTATTGTGGGCATAACAAGACGAATCACTATTTGTTATCGATTTCAAACCAGATCATGCATGAAAATTTTGCATAATATTTTGCTACATTATGCAAAACAAGCGAAACAGAGTTTTTCTTTGTTGCTCCTTAACCCACTTGAAGAAACAGAGTTTGAGCTTTATTTTATTTTTTACCGTATAACCAACACAAGTGAAGCCCTAATACAGGTTCCATAAGGCGATAGTCTAAAATCTTCTAACATGGTCTAAGAGCATCTCTAACAAATATGTCAAATTGTCACATGGACATGAAATGGCAAAAATTGAAGGTTAAAGTTGCTCCAATCAAATAGTCAAATCCTACATAGATTTGAAGGTTGAAAGAGATATGCAAAAAATAACATATCAAAAAACTTAATGTCAAATGTTATTTTAATATTTTTTTAGTCATGGACCTAATTATCATTTATTATTTTAAAAGCTTGATGCATCATATGGGCCCCATTTTCTTTTAAAAATATAATACAATAATATGATATTTGACACTTCGGGTGGAGTTCAATTTTTTTCAAAGTGTCAAATTGCCACATAAGTCATCAAATTCAAATTTAACATTTTACATTTGACATCTCCCTTGAAGATGCTCTAAAGTATTATTAAACGGCAAATAATTAATTAATTAATGGTGATTGACTATACTCCAAACCGATTTCTCTTGATCCAGCTAAAATATTCAAAATCTAACATTTTCAAAACACCCTGTTCAAATAATTAATGCCATTCAATTTTGATATGCAAAATCAGTGGGGTTGAGTTTTAATCCACTTAATTTCATTATTTTCTTGAAGACAACTCAATTATTTGTTTGCTATTGTTTGGTTCAGTTTGTTTTAATAAATTATGTGACTTTAGTTTTATGTTTATTATTCTTGACAAATGAATCCAGTTATATGTCATCATGCAGTATAGCTAGCTACAGTCAATGCATCAGAATATAAAGTCTCACATCAGAAACTTGACTAAATGAAATATAATATATAATGAATGATACAACTCCTAATAATATCGAGATCTTTTGTGACAAAAACCCCACACTTATTAGACTTTGTAAATAGTTAAATTATGGACAATACAATGTCACATTAGAAAATTTTCTTTTCAACTTAGTCTTCACGATGGAAAAAAAGGGACTAGTACAAATTGAAGGGTACATTTCTTTTGGTACCTTGTTTTTCTTGATCCATCTATAATTTTCAAAATAACACTATCACAACACCCTGTTGATCTAGTCCCCAATTATTTGTGTTGAAATTGATGGCACCCTCAGTTCGAACCTTCGAACTCCCACCCTCCTTAGTGGAGGAGAGAGAGAACAATGGTAGGAGCTGAGTGCATGAGAGAGAAGGAGAAGATTTTATCAATATAAGATGACCCGCTGCACACCTTCTCCTAGATGATTTATGAGTTCGTGATCATCAAGAAAAAGACTTAATTTTCGATAATCAAGCCACTGGGATTGAAAGGATCGATGAGGCAAATGAAACTGTCGACAAGGGGCAAAGGCTGCAAAGTATAAAGGTAAGAATCTTTTGAAAAATTCAAAAGCAAAGTGTTTTTGTCTCTGCATGCTGGGAGTCTTTTGTTTTTAATGCTTTGACCTGTGGCTTTATGCTTTCGGTGTGGTCCACATGGAACTAATGTCAGTAAAGGCATGACGTCACCACTTGCATCCTTGGCCCACAGCATTAATTCCCACATTCAATTGTGGTCACATATATCAAAATATCTAAAACCTACTTCTCTTATTTCATTCTGACATCGAAAAATAATTTGCACGTTGTACCTATATATTCAATTTCTATTCTTCAACTTTCTACGACCAAAAGAAAAAAAAACATTGTTAAATGAATGGTATATGATGCGGGAATATTGGGTGGTAATAAATAGAATCTACTGGAGAATCTACAGGAGAATCAATCTAAAAATGTGGCAAAACTTTATGAAAAGTCTTGTGACGTTGTGTGTTTGGTCCACAATCCCTACCATGTTTTTACTCTCATCCTTGTTGATAAGTCTTGAGAAGTTGTGTGGTAAATTATCAGACACCAAAAGCTCGTCTCATATCAATTATTTAAAGTTTCTTCTTTTCAGCCAAAGCAATGCTTTGACGGGGCACGCCCACTCTCTACTGCCAAGTCCACGACGACTTGTCGGACCAAAACCAGTTACGATAACTTTTGTTTTGGCTTGGTTTCCAAGTAATTAAGTTTATGAAATTTTCAACGTCACAAGATTAAAATAAAAGAAAATCTTGACTGAACAAATGCCAGCAAAGGCATGATGTCACCTAGCAAAATCGACAAAGAAGTAATCAAAGCAATGTTAGAAACGCCACCGTGAACGTGCACATAATATGCACAGTATCCTTCAATAGAATAGGACTGTGTATATATAAAGATGTTGCATGAGCTGAGTTTTTCATCAAATATTTAATATTTCTTCATCTCCCAAAATTAATCAAATAATGAAGAGACCAGCACAACTTGTGTTCATCCCAGCCCCAGGCGCTGGCCACGTCGGGGCAACGGTCGAGATCGCAAAGCAACTCGTTGCTCGAGATGACCAGCTCTTCATCACCATCCTCATCATGAAGCTCCCCTTCGACAAGCTCTTCACCAATACAGACCCTTCAATCTCACACCGCATCAGCTTCGTCAACCTCCCGGAGTCCCACTTCGACACACAGGGCCTTGCCTTCACCTCCTTCTTCAAATTCATCCAAGGCCACAAAACCCACGTCAAAGACGCCGTCACAAAGTTACTCGCTGAGTCCGCTCAGGCCGAGCTTGCCGGGTTTGTGATCGACATGTTCTGCACCCCCATGATCAACGTGGCGGACGAATTCCAGATTCCTTCCTACCTCTTCTTCACCTCAAGCGCAGCGTGTCTAGGGTTCTGGTTCAACCTCCAGTCACTTCATGATGAGCAGGGGAAGGACGTTGCTGAGATAACTGGGTGGGCTTCTGACTTGATGGTCCCGGGTTTCATCAACCCCGTGCCGGCTGGAGCCTGGCCCGAAGTGACGCGGGAGAAGGAAGGCGCCACAGCCTTCATCGATTTTGCAGCGGGGTTTAGACAAACCAAGGGTATTTTGATAAACACGTTCAGGGAGCTGGAACCACATGCTCTCCGTTCTCTTTCTGATGGTAAATTCCCACCGGTGTACCCTGTGGGGCCCCTGTTGAATCTGAAGAGTGATGATGGCCACGTTGGCTCGGACCAGTCCATACAAAAGTCTGATATCTTGGAGTGGCTTGATAATCAGCCTCCTTCCTCGGTGGTGTTCCTGTGCTTTGGGAGCATGGGAAGCTTTGGTGAGGCTCAGGTGAAGGAGATAGCGTGTGCGCTGGAGCAAAGCGGGCAGCGGTTCTTGTGGTCCCTAAGGCAGCCCGCGCCAAAGGGCAAGATGGGGAGGCCGAGCGATTATGTGGATGTCAAGGGAGTCTTGCCTGAAGGGTTTCTTGAACGGACGGCTGGGATAGGGAAGGTCATAGGATGGGCTCCACAAGTGGCCATTTTGGCCCACCCGGCGGTCGGAGGGTTTGTGTCTCATTGTGGGTGGAATTCTACGCTGGAGAGCCTATGGTATGGTGTGCCGATTGCCACGTGGCCATTGTACGCAGAACAACAACTGAATGCGTTTGGGCTGGTGAAGGAGTTGGGATTGGGTGTGGAAATTAAGATAGATTATGTGAAGGACAGTGACGTGGTGGTGAGTGCAGAGGAGATAGAGAGAGGGATAAGCCAAGTGATGGAGAAGGACAGTGATATAAGGGAGAGGGTGAAGGAAATTAGTGAAAAGGGCAAGAAAGCTTTGACGGATGGTGGTTCTTCATATTCTTCCTTGGGACGTTTTCTTGACCAGATTTAAGTTTAGATTCGTTAAAGCTCAAGATGATGCATAGAAACCACAGTTGTTAATTTTCATAGGAGATTTGATGAGCAAATATTTTCTCCGTTCGTTAATTTTCGTAGTTCCTAATAAGGAAGTGTTTTCTGTTATGTGATTTGTCCCTTTTTAAAATCTGAGGATATTGTCAACATCATGAAAACGATGAAAACGATGGATTTGCCGATTTCTTAATTGTCTTTTCCATCACATTTACGTACTCAATGCATATTCAACTTTCCACTATAAAACAAAATACAAAAGTTTGACCATATCTTCCTTCTAGACAAGTATAAACTCGGAAATTCCTTTGACCAAAAAAAAAAAAAAACTCGGAAATTCATCTCATGGCTTCATACAATTATTTATATAAAATAAATAATTTTAATATCAATTTTTCAACTCACAAGATTTGTATAAAATAAAACGTTAGACTTTATACAATTCATCACAAAAATGCCAGCAAAGGCATGACATCAAATCAATTGACTAACCAGATATATATAAGCAAGTTTATCAGCTGAGCTTTTCATTGCTATCATCTTTCTTCATCTCCACAAATGAAGGGACCAGCAGAACTTGTGTTCATCCCAGCTGCTGGGATTGGCCATGTTGTGTCCACAATTGAGATAGCAAAGCTCTTAGTTTCTCGTGATGACCATCTCTTCATCACAGTTCTCATCATGAAACGACCCTTTGACAAACTCTTCACAAACACGGACTCTTCAATGTCACCACGCATCAACTTTGTCAACCTCCCCGAAACAACAGATCTCTTCGTCGAAAATCAGAAAACTCAAGTCGAAGATGCCGTCGCTAAACTCGTTGAGTCAAATCAGTCTGACTCCTCCAAGCCCCGGCTCGCCGGGTTTGTTGTTGACATGTTCTGTACCACCATGATTGACGTGGCCAATGAGTTTGGGGTACCTTCTTACGTGTTCTTCACCTCCAGTGCTGCTTGTCTCGGGCTCTTGTTCCACCTCCAGACGCTTCGGGACGAGCATGGCAAGGATGTGGCTGAGTTTATGCACTCGTATTCTGAGTTGGTCGTCCCGAGTTTTGTCAATCCTCTGCCTGCTAGCGTCTTGCCTGGTAGGCTACTGGAGAAGGAGAGTGCTGAATCATTCCTCAACCATGCCAAGAGGTTTAGAGAAACCAAGGGTATTTTGGTAAATACATTCTGGGAGCTGGAATCGCATACCCTTCATTCTATTTCTCATGGTAAAAACCCACCAGTGTACCCTGTGGGACCCTTATTGAACCTCAAGAGTAGTGATGATGATAAGGGTTGGGATATCTTGAGTTGGCTTGATGATCAACAACCATTGTCCGTAGTTTTCCTCTGCTTTGGGAGCAGGGGAAGCTTTGGTGAGGCCCAAGTGAAAGAGATAGCATGTGCGCTAGAGCACATTGGGCTCCGGTTCTTGTGGTCCCTACGCCAGCCCCCACCGAAGGGTAAGATGGCTATGCCAAGTGACTATGAGGACCTTAGTGGAGTCTTACCCGAAGGGTTTCTTGATCGAACGGCTAAGATTGGGAAGGTAATAGGGTGGGCCCCACAAGTGGACATTTTGGCCCACTCGTCAATCGGAGGGTTTGTATCCCATTGTGGATGGAATTCCACGCTGGAGAGTACGTGGTACGGTGTCCCCGTGGCGACGTGGCCAATGTATGCGGAGCAACAAACAAACGCCTTTCAGCTGGTAAAGGAATTGGGATTGGCTGTGGAGATCAAAATGGATTATAGGAAGGACAGTGAGATGGTTGTGAGTGCACAAGACATAGAGAGAGGAATAAGACAAGTGATGGAGCATGATAGTGTTATAAGGAAGAGGGTGAAGGAAATGAGTGAAAAGGGCAAAAAATCCCAGATGAACGGTGGATCCTCGTACTCTTCATTGGGTCATTTTATTGATCAGATTTAACATTTGATTCATCAAAGCTTAAAATCATTTGTAGTCGTACAATAAACTTCAGTCTTTTTTTTTATAATAAGGGGGAAATGAAATTCCAATAAAGGCTTTAATATCTCTCAAGTTATGAAATTAAGAAGAGGTGAGGTCCAATAAATATGAAAGATGAACAAAGCCGGTCGTGCACTTGACCAAGAAAGCCCAATAAACTGTAATCTCAGTTCCATAGATAAATACACGAGCCATATAATTTTGTCTTCACCATTTTTGTGAGGTTGAGCCTTTTTGAAGCTATATACTTCTTTTAATACGATGTTAAAATAGGTGATGTTCAAGTAACCCTGCAATGATTCATGAATAAAAACTTTGATGATTTCCCGATATCGATAGTTTCCTGATATTTCCATCGAAATTTCTGTATTTTTGAACCATCGATATTTCCAAAACCATCGATATTGTAGACCTTGGTTATAACCAATTTGCTGTTGAGCGAGAGTATACTTTTTTTACAATAAACATGAGGTATGAAGAATGCAGCTTAGACCAAGTTGGCAACATATTGTATTCTTAGTTATATATAGATAAATTAACATGAAATATGAGCCATTCAAGATATAATTTTGATTTTGCCGTTTTTGTGAGGGCGATTATATATGCCTCTTGTAGAAAGATGTTAACATAGGTGAAGTAAGTCACCCTCTCATGAACATAAACTTCTTACCATGTAAGTATGAGCTTCTACATTCATGCCAGTATCAATGTGACATATGTGCACAAGTTTTTCTTTTTGTGTTTTTGATAAATTATTTTTGCATATATGTCAAACTATGATTCGCATGGAGGATAAATAGACAAGCAATATCCTTAATTAGCAAATAAAATAAAATGATTTGCCTTCTTAATTGTCTTGTTTGATGACTGAGAAAACTGACAAATTATTTGCATATATCATTGACATATTCAATGCATTCTACTACGACTAGTTGGACCAAAATCAATTTTTGTTTTGTCCTTTTTGTTTTGGGTTTCCAAGTCTATTACCTAGTGGACTACAATAATGGACAATATCCAATACTTTTCGACTCTCAAGATTTATATAACTCAAAATCTTGACTTCATAGACAACCCCACGTGCAAGCCTAGCCACTGCCAGCCTTGCACATGACATGTGATGTGCAAAATTATATATATATATATACTAAGTTTTATCAAGCTGAGGTTTTCATTGCATTCAACACAAAATGAGGAGACTTGTGTTCATCCCAGGCCCGGGCAACGGGCACCTCTTACCAACGGTTGAGATCGCAAAGCAACTCGCGGCTAGAGATCACCAGCTCTTCATCACAGTCCTCATCATGAAGCTCCCCTTCGACCAACTCGTCACCAACACAGACGCTTCCATCTCACGACGCATCAACTTCATCAACCTCCCCGAAGCCCACGTCGACACACAAAACACCGGCCCCTCCTCGTTCTTCAAAACCTTCGTCGAAAATCACAAAACCCACGTCAGAGCCGCCGTCTCCGAGTCAAGTATTCAGTCTGAGTCGAACCAAGCTCGGCTGGCCGGGATGGTCGTTGACATGTTCTGCACCACTATGATTGATGTGGCCGATGAATTTGGGGTTCCTTCCTACGTGTTCTTCACCTCCAACGCCGGGTGTCTCACGTTCTTGCTCCACCTCCAAACGCTTCGAGACGAGCATGGCACGGACGCGGCTCAGTTGATGGACTCGGAGGCTGAGTTGGCCATCCCGAGTTTCGTCAACTCTTTGCCTGCACATGTCTTGCCCAGTGTGCTATTGGACAAGGAGGGTGCCACGGCATTTCTCAATCATGCAAAGAGGTTTAGGGAAACCAAGGGTATTTTAGTAAATACATTCTCAGAGCTGGAATCAAATGCGCTTCACTCTCTTTTTGACGGTAAAACCCCACCTGTGTACCCGGTGGGACCTCTGTTGAATCTCGAGAGTGATGATTTCCACGTGGGTTCTGACAAGGCTAGACAAAAGTATGATATTTTAAGTTGGCTTAATGATCAGCCTTCCTTGTCTGTTGTGTTCCTGTGTTTTGGGAGCATGGGAAGCGTTGGTGAGGTCCAGGTGAAAGAGATAGCGTGTGCACTGGAGTACAGTGGGCTTCGATTCTTGTGGTCCCTACGAAAGCCCCCGCCGAAGGGCGAGATTACCATGCCAAGTGACTATGCGGATCCCAAGGGAGTCTTGCCGGAAGGGTTTCTGGATCAAACGGCTGGGATTGGGAAAGTCATAGGGTGGGCCCCACAAGTGGCTATACTGGCCCACCCGGCAATCGGAGGGTTTGTATCGCATTGCGGGTGGAACTCCGTGCTGGAGAGTCTGTGGCACGGCCTGCCAATTGCCACGTGGCCAATGTACTCGGAGCAACAATTAAATTCTTTTGAGCTGGTGAAGGAATTGGGATTGGCAGTGGAAATTAGGATGGATTATAGGAAGGGAAGTGAAGTGGTGGTGAGTGCAGAGGAGATAGGGAGAGGGATAAGGGAAGTGATGGAGAAGGACAGTGATATAAGAGAGAGGGTGAAGGAGATGAGTGTAAAGAGCAAGAAAGCCTTGGTGGATGGCGGTTCCTCACACTCTTCATTGGGGTGTTTTATTGATCAAGTTCAACTGTGATTTATTTCATTTGTGGCTCTATCCTCTATGTAACAACTTTTTATCCTAGCACTTATTTTAGCGATATTTTTCTGCAATAAACATTTCTTTTTCCAGGAAAAAAGAATTTAAACCATTGTTGAACCTTTTTTTTTTTTTTTTAAGAAGGTTAAAAAAAAGAAGAAAGACTTCTCATGTATTAAGTTGTAACTTGTAAAGAAATTACACCATCAATTGAATGTATTTCATTTACAAGATTCTGATATGTACACTACATCATTTGATGCAAATTTTGAAGAGTGAAAACACAAAACTTTGGAGAAAGAAGCAAGCAATGCCCATTTGGTTGACTAAGCAAATGGGCCGGTATATAGATGCTGCTAGATGTATAATACATCTCATGTTTAAAGACATGATTAAGAACATTTCTTTAAACATGAGATATATGCTTGAGCAAGACATATCTAGCAGCATCTATATAGATGCCCATTTGATGCAAATTCTGCTAGATATAGATGGCCATGAGATATATGACTAAGCAAATGGGCCGATTAATAGATGCCCATTTGATGCTAATTCTGCTAGATATATGCCTGAGCAAGACATATATCTAGCAGCATCTATATACCGGCCTGTTATTCAGGTTTTGATGTTGTTCTTAATCATGTCTTTAAACATGAAAAGAAAAGAAAAAATTATGAACATCGTGGACTGACTAGTTTAAGCCCATTTGGCTATTATAGGCATGCAACCAGCTCCAAGAAGAGATATATTAGCTCCAGCTTGAAGGACTTCCATTGCTCTGCATGTTTGGATTCATAAAATCAGTTGCTAGCAGATCAACAAGGGACACATAGATTAAGATACCGGCTGATGCTGCATTGACCGGTATCTTATAATCTGTATGTCCCTTGTTGATATGCTTGCAGCTGAGTTTATGAACCCAAAAATACAGAACAAGGCTTCAAGCTGGTGCCAATATATCTATTCATTTAGAGCTGGTTGCATGTCTATGATATCCAAATGGGCTTAAACTAGGCATCTAGTAAGCTCAGAATAATTATTTCTTTTCTATTTCACCATTTGCTTGGTTCTTTTTCTGAAGTTTTGTGTTAGTAAACTGGGAAGTCAGGAATCGGAAGCGTAGAAAAGATATGTAGATGATCTTAAATCTGAAGAAGTACACAAAATTTGAAGTTTGAGAGTGAGAGAAGATTTGAAGGGGGTGATACTTAATTACCACTCTATATAGGAGGGATATTGGCAATCATGAAAAGTTTGTGTGGAAGTTTGTTATACTTACCACCTAGTTTTGGGAGGGCGCACTAGTGATGAAGGCCAAGATGATGGTTACAAAAGAAAAAGAGAGTGATCCATTAACTTTGGAAAGTCAATGTCCTTTTTGTTAGATCAGAAAATCATCTGCTGAGTTTTGATTTTTACTAGCCTTATATATAAGCTATATGAAGAAAGCCAGGGTTGTCCAATTTAAAATATCCCAATAGCCAGACACTGCAGAATAATACAGCAAATTATTTTTTTATTTTTTTGTGATTGTGTAGCATCAAAATCTGCATTAATTTATTAATAGGATTCCATGTACATATAATATTTCAATAACTTGCTTTTCCTTATTTTAAATTAAAATCCATTTCTTGATACTATTCTTTTCTTGCTGGTGGTGCTCAATGAGTGATTGAAGTTTTATTGCTGCATTTTGTCCCTCTGTTATGCTGCTTGCTTCTTTGGCTTTGATGCTAAATGATCCCAAACTGAAAAGGAAACCAATCTGTCTGACAAAAGCAGAGAAACACAATGCAGGGTTAAGAGCCAAAGAACTTACAACCCAAAAGCGCTTTTCAGACACCTTTAGCAAAACAAAACAAACAGATACTCCAAACATGCCTTATAAGACTCTCAAGCTTGCAAGAATATAGACCTGAAATGATACACTATTGGGAGGAAATTTCTATATCAGTATCAAAAGCAAGGTGTTTAAGAGCCAGCAATGTCAAGGACCTTCTCAATCCTGCATGTCAATGCAGCTTAGATTTTTGTAATGGTTAGAAATAGATGAGATTCATAGAACAAATCTATTTATTTTATTACTGTAAGCTATTGTAAGATTACATTTTATTACTATTGATGGAAAATAGAGCACAATATTTAATTAAGTGGGAACAGATGGTGCAATCACTGAGATTTGGGGACCAAAGAAACAGTGTTGCTAACTGCTAAGTAAAGAAAAGCAACATCTCAGAAAATGAGATGGCCAGGATTCTTCAAGAAAGAAATAGCAAACAGAGTGATAAATTACCTTCATAAACTTGGAAAAGTTTTTGTTATCTTGTTTTTACTCAAGAAAATTCATTATTTTCGACGTTAAGTTGACGATATCATCCAAGAAGTGTTGCAAACCTTTGCTGCAAAAACTTAATACTAAGAAAGCTATGTGAAGAAAGCGAGGAGCAAAGCAATGTAATTATGTAAATATCTACTTCTGATCTGCTGAATTGCATGTATAAGCTATGTGAAGAAAGCCAGGAGCAAAGCAATGTAAATGTCTACTTCTTGTCCAATTTAAAAAAATCCCAATTGCCAGACACTGCAGTATACAGCAATCTTCTTTGTTTTTTTTAATGATTAAATCTTATTGTAGTCAAATCCAAAGAATTGATTTTAATTTAATTTATTTGGCTAGTGCCATGACTATTAATAGTATTCCATGTACTAATCTTGACATTCCATGTACATATAATATTTCAATACATTGCAGCTGTGCTCAACCTTTTTGTTTGTTTGACAATTCTTCTTTTTTTTTTTCCTTTTTTTTTTTATATTAAAAAAGATAGTATTCTTCTTGCTGGTGGTGCTCAGCTGTGCAAATTATGCTGCATGTTTGGCTTTGATGCCGAATGATATTTGTATCAAAACAGATATTTGTAAATCTCTTTTCAGGTTGACCAAGTCAACTGCAACAGCAGAAAAACACAATGCAGGGCTAAAAGCCTACATGTCAGATCAGCATAGAATTTCTTTCGTGTTCCTTTTTGTTACAGTGGACTTGGATTTTCTCAATCACTCATTACAAATTTCTGGTGACTTTTCCCGTCACTTTAGGAAAAGAGGCGGGGAAGAAACTTCCTCTCAATTTCCAAACTACAATCTTGTGGGCCCTTGACATTGATGCAAATGTATGGGAAAGGAATCAACTAGACTAATGGTTTCAGATTGCATTTTTGACTATTTAACAAAAAAACAAACACTTTCCTCTTTTGAATTGTAAAGAAACTACACAATCAACTGAATGCTTATTTTTAATACAGAATTCTGAGATTTAAACTACATAATTTGATGCTAATTATGGAGAAATAAAACACAGAACTTGAGAAAAAACAAACTAGCAAATGGCACAAAGAAAAAGAACCAAAAAATATCAACATCCTAGACTGCTTAGTTTAAGCCCATTTGGCTATCAGAGACATAAAACCTGCTCCAAGAAGAAGAGCTATATTAGCCCCAGCTTGAAGTCTTCCATTGCTCTGCATTTTTGGGTTCATAAAATCAGCTGCTAGCAGATCAACAAGGGACATATAGATTAAGATACCGGCTGATGCTGCGTTGAAAACACCTTCAACGATGAGGGCAGTTGGGCTGTTTTCTTTATAAACGTTTGTAATTCCGATACCAATTGCAATTCCAACAGGAGTTGTAAGAGAGAAGAACAGTGCCATGATTGCAACTCCTCGAGCCTTGAATTTCGCCTACAACAAGTAAGAAAAACAAAAATCCTCTCAGCATCTTCCAGAGTTTAATTGAACTTATAGATTAGTCAAGTATGCAAAGCAATTACCTGAGATATGCATCCACCAAGTCCCATGCCTTCGAAAAACTGATGGAAGGTCAAGGCAGCTACAAGAGGCCTTATGGTGCCAGGACTTTCAGAAGCACCTAAAGAAATTCCAATAATGACAGAATGCACAATAATCCCCAACTCCAAAACCTGCAACAAGATCAAAACTAATCAATCAATATTCTCCACCCACTAATTACTAAACATAAACCAAAATAAATAACAAATCAAAAACCAACACTCTCTGCTAAGCAAAAGAAAATTAAAAGTACCTGTGAAATCACTCTGTGCCTAAGAAGTTGTGTTGTAGGTGAAGTGTCAACTGAACCATGAGAATGACCATGAGTTGCATGAGTATGAACATGCACGTGACCCTCATGCTCTCCCGCCTTCTCCGTGTCTCCGCCGTTCTCCGCAGGCTGAGCCTTATTGTTCTTGAAGTGAGATCTGCTGTAGTAAGAAGTGGCAGAGGCATCCACCATCAAAGTCCCAATGGCAGCAACCATGGCCACAAACCCAGTGAAGGGGAACTTCCCCCATGGATTCTCCTTAAGGCACGGCGATGTCAAGTTCTCAAAAGCATCCGGAAGCACGTGTATGAACCCGGTAGCCAATATGACACCGGCTGCAAAGGCCTTGATGAGGAAGAAGATGTTCCTGTCGGGATGCAAAGCCGGGATGGTCTTCCCAAGAATCGGAATGCCAACACCGATTGCACTGGCAACTAGTATCGATGTAATCGCGGCCAGTTTGTACTTGAGGGCTTCGGTTTTGTTCCGGTCCCCATCTTCTTCTTCGTCACATGTGCACTCTCCGAAAACTAAAGTTGGAAGTATAAGGAGGAGGCATAAAAATGCCAAGAAACTATGTTGTCTTAGTTTGTTCATCCTAAAAATCTAAACAAGTAGGCAGAATCTGAAGAAAAGTACTCAAAATCAATCAAAATAAGTGATCACAAGAGAGAGAAGAAGAGGAGTGAGAGAATGAGAAAAGGTTTGAAGGGGTGGTGCCAATTTATATAGGAGAGTGTAGGGTATTTTGTATCATTGACTTCAAAGGAAAGACTTAAAAATTTTAAGAAGGGTTAAGAAAATAATGAGGTCATGAACTAAACAAAACAATAATCTTAAAACTCAGAAATCATGTATATGCGGGAATAGGGGATGCATTAGAGATAATGGTGAAGAAATAATGAGTGGAAAAGGACGACTTTGTCTTGGAAAAGGATTTGAATTTGTCTTCAGAGAGGGATTGAAACAACCAACCATAAAAATGAGTTTGTTCGGAAAAACCCATGTATTAATTTCGTGTGTTGTGAGAATGTCGACATAACAAGTAGCAGAAAAGGGAGGCAAGAGCTTTCACATGGAGGGTCAACGCTTGAAATTGTACAATTCAACAAAGAATGACGATATAGTGTGTTGCATTATTTTTAAATTTTTTTAAATTCAATTAATTTTTCCGTTGTGTAGGTAGGAGAGGCCATCCCATCACAAACTCTGATTCTTTTTTTTTTCCTTAATTAATAATTACTTCCCTCTCTAGGGCCATAGCATTAATTTGAATCAATATTCTTTTTGTAGCATTAACTTGAATTAATAGTATTCATTTAGGTAATTAATTTGGGCAGTTCACCAAGCAGAAGAAAAATACTCAAATAGGTTTTCTGTAGGCAAAGTATAAGTCTAAAGAACCACAGTTTTTGAACAGAATTCATCCCATTTAATAAATTATCTATTTGGGGTCATTTCGGCATCAGTCTTTGCCGTAAGGATAGGTCGTCAATCGTGCACATTTGCGTTGGCAATTTCTAACTGAATGAAATTGGCAATGAGATGAGTAGTCAAACTCCTTATAAGTCCTTGTAAGATTTTCTAACTTTTTAATGTGGAAGTTTTTACCTTCACATTCTCACATACCCCCGTACGTGTAGCAAATTTTCAAGCCTAACATGTGAACAACATATTTTGGATGACGTAGAGCACATGTGGCTATTAAGCTTTCACACAAGGGCTAACCCGCTTTGATACCATAAAGAAACAAAAACTATAAAATAGAAACAGACAAGAACAGAGAATTATAGTGGTTCGGTTGTTGATGCTTACATCCACTTCTAGTGGCGGACCTATTAAGGCGCAAAGAGGTGCAGCTGCACCTCCCCTCGCCGCTAAAACCATTGTAGGTGCTTCAAATTGCACCTCTACTCAATTGGTGGTTGTGAACTCCAGCAAGCCCATAGCCTGTGCGGATTGTGCTACTAAACGGGGACCCCAAAAATCAAGGGCCTCCAAAGAAAGAAGACAGGGCAAGAAAAACCTTGAAATTTTGGAGTTGCAGAGCCGCAATTGCACGAGGAAGAAGACGACTGTGTGCTGATGTTTCTTTTAGGTTTCTCTCTCATATTAAAAGGCCCCGTTTATGTCTTAGTTTGATTTTAAATTGAAACGAGGCGTTTTGTTTCTTTTTAGTATAGTTTAATCCTATTCAATTGCAACCAAATAAAAAACAATTTAAAAAAATGAGACGGTGGTGCTCTGTAGTCTATCCCTACCTCTCATGTCACCTCATCATGACTCATGTTATTTAGTTCTGATTGGGCTTTGACTCTAAAGCCTTATTTTTATTATTTTAACACCTTATTTAGTTCTTATTATTGACTAGGCTCTAACTCTAAGTAAGGAAAAAATTCAGTTCTATTTGTGGATTGTGAATTTTTGTTTTTTTATTTATAAAAATAGGTCCTTAATATTTCTCTTTGTGTAAGGCCTCCAAAATTCATGTTTGTTGTGCTGCGTAGCGCACAACTGACCAAAACGACGTCGTTTTGAGCCAGCCCCAAAAAAACCAACAAAAGAGAGGAGGAAACCGGATTGCAATTCATGGACTTTAAACACATGCTTAGGCCTGCATTTCGTGGGCTTTAAATCTTTAAACATGTTTTTCTTTCTTATTCAAACAAGGATTACAAAAGGTTTTTAAAAAGAAGGAAATCAATTTGTTCTATTGTTGCTTTTTTTTCTTCCTCCTTTACTATAATCCAATTCGTTTCTTCTTCTTCTTCCCCCCCCCCCCCCCCCCCCCCCACTCCTTTTTTGTAATCTGCTTCTTATTTTATTTTTTCTGATTTGGCTAATAGCAAACTCACGACTCGTGATATGATCAATTATGATTTGTATATTCAATTTATTTTTATAAAGCTTTTATCCTTTCAAAATTGCACCTCCACTAAAAAATTCATGAGTCCGCCAGTATCCACTTCGAGTGAAATTGTCTTATTAGTATTATCACAGCAAGACAGCACTTTTAGAGCTTTATGCACAAAGCAAGAAAAAACAATTATACAATTGTAACATGCGCACAAGCATGCTCCACCACTCAAGCATACTCTATCACTACACAGCTATCCAAACAATGGATAATATAATAATGTAGTATTCCAACACTAACCATTAATCAAATGTTAGTTACACAATGATTTAAGGTCAGAAATAGCATAAACTTTTGTTCTATTTTTGGATGAGGAACAAATCTACAAGAAACAACTACAGAACAAGGCCCCGATTCACACCGAGACCATAAATATCTAACTGGAGAGCAGTTGATCGTTAAGAAAGAGATCAATGAAGAGCTTGACAACGTTAAATTCAGAGAGAGAGGTGAGAGAATCAAATCATAGATTAATAGTGGGGCAACAGATTCTTCAATGGACTGTCTTCTTCGTGGATGGACTTGGCTACAGTTTATGCCACTTTGTATTCACGTACAGACCTACTTTACACTAGCAAGGTTTGGATAGGCTACCGGATTAAGTTGGCTGTCCTGATCAGAAGCAAAAATAGGCTTTAGATTCTGCAGTGTAACAATATATATGTACTTGAAGATGAAAGAAAGTGGATGGCTAGCCTGGCCATGCATGTGAGTTCTTATTGGAAGTGTTATAATGCACTGAATTGACTTCAAAGTTCAAAACGTTCTGCCAACGAAATCCAACACATTTTTTAAGCTATAAAGGCCATCTCCAACTCATGAGGCCAAACCCAAATAATTTCAAATTATAACCCAATTCTTCTCCCAATCCAAGAAAAGTAAGGGGCTAAAATTGAGAAAACCCAAACTTGAAGCCAAATACTAATCCAGCTATTGCCTCTACTGGAAAACTTTTTGGTGGAGTCCACTCAAGGCTGATTCAGCCCATGTGAAAGGAGGAATCAATGGGTGCCAGGTGTAGCGCTCTGTTGCTGCAGAAACTGTCGGATGTTGGTGTCACATCTTGTTTTGTTTTTTGTTTTTGTTTTATTCCAACAATAACCCAAATCCAACGATACACATTAAATCCAAGCTATTTTAACATTAGAAAAAAAATATCCACCGGCTGAAATTGAAATCCAGCGATCAAAATAATATTTTAAATTAGGGTTAACTATCAATCTAGCCCCTAAACATGTACGCTACTTTCAATTTGCACCCTGACATTTTTTTTTTTGGAAATTAAGGATACGAATTATTTTTTATCGCTAATTCCCCCCATACCGTCTAAATCAACTTTTTGACATCCAATAGTCCGTCAAATTGTCACTAATCAAAGGGTAGTTTCTTCTCTCCACCCTAATAACTCTACTCAGCCCCTTTCCCAATCACACAAGTCGTCGATTTAAAAAGAAACAAGAAAAACAAAGTCACTGAAGGGTCAATTCGCACAACTATTAGTAAAGTAGGGTTTGTTTTGAGGAAGAGGAGATTCAACTATTCAGCACTGAATAGATGATTTGAAGATTGAGGGTTTCAAATTGGTGAGATTCTTGAATACGGGCTTTGTGGATTCGACGAAATGTGGCTCCGATTATGCGTAGCAGTGGTCGTCCTCCAAAGTACAGTAAGTCTTCTTTTTTCTCTTTTTGAATCATTGGTCCAATGGTGTAGGTAGAATAGTGTTTCTTATCTCCCTTTTGTAAAGTAGTTTGGCTGAGATCCTTCATTTTTTGTTTGGGTGATATTCCTTTTTGAAAAGGAAATATATTTGTGGTCCCGAGGATAGTGCATGTGATTTGTTTGTGCTTGGTCTGTAACTTTTGGTTTTGTCTGATGTGAGCAAATTTTTGTTATGTCAAAAGTAAATGTGTTGTTATGGCTGTAAATGTAAGTTGTTGGTGACATTAAGTGTTGTTTATATATTTTTTTTTTTATTTCTGCCTTTGCAGCTGATCCAGATAACTTCACTATGAAGATTCATCATGGAGAGAATTTTAAAAAGGGAAAATATTTGGGTGGTAGGATACAATGGATAGATAATTGTATTGGGGATCATTTTTCAATGTTGGACATGTATGACATTGCTACGTCACTCGGATACAACCAGTTAAGAACGTGTTTTCACTATAGGAGCACAACAAAGGCTTTTCTTCCACTAGAAACAAATGGCCATGTACTTGAGTTTGTGCAGCAAATTCCTTCATCTAGGGTAAAGAATTTGTACCTCTCACCACTACTACAAAAATTGAAATAGACGACGGGGAAAAACCGTCGTCTTTTTGTTTTGAAAACGGTCGTTAAATCAACCACCATCTTTTGAATGTCAAACTACGATGGTTATTCACCGTCGTCTATTAATAGTAAAGATGACGGTTTTACTCCAAATCATTGTCTATTTACTATAAAGATGATGGTTTTTCTGAAAGAACCGTCGTCTATTAACTGTAAAGACAATGGATTTTTTGGGGAAAAAAAAAAGGTCTTCTATTAACTCTAAAAAAGACTGTTTGTAAAAAAATTATCGTCCATTAATTCTAAAGACAATAGTATTGTTGAAAAACTGTTGTATATCAATTGTAAAATTGGATGTAGTGATTTAACATTTTAGCTTCTTTTTTTTTGTTTCCAATGGTTCTCTACAACGATTTTAACTAAAAAAATAACCATAATGCTTTGTGAACAATAAATTCAGGTCCAAATCTGCTATTACCCACGCTATACATATATATACTCAAAAATTGTTTCCTTCATAAAACTTGAAGATTCAATAGTAATTACATAGTTTACCAATCTTGATTCTTACTATATCCATACAAAATACCATATCCATAGCATTAAACTATAATTAGAAATAGAGGAGCTACATGTGATTGCTCATAAATGCTGCCCATTCGATCTGAATTTCATCAATTTGTTCTTGTGTGTATGAGTTAGCGCTGCCTTCTTGCACTGCAAATCCAAGATTAAAAAAAAGCAAGTTTAGTAAGAAATATATTTCTAATCTTTTATGTCTTTTCCTTTTGCAAGAGGAAACAAGAAACAAAAAGACAGAAGAGGGGAGCATAACTTATCTGGATTTCCATAATGAAACTGCAAATGTTCAAACAAAGAATAATCCCTAATTTGAGAAACTGAAAACTGAGTGATAAAACTATAATATTTTAACAACTATAACAGCAGCATCCTTGAAGCCAACTAGTTCTCTCCTCTTAATGCAAATTCCGGAGAGTGAAAACACAAAACTTCCGAGAAAGAAGCAAGCAATGCTCAAAGAAAAGAAAAGAAAAAATTATGAACATCGTAGACTAACTAGTTTAAGCCCATTTGGCTATTATAGGCATGCAACCAGAAGAGATATATTAGCTCCAGCTTGAAGGACTTCCATTGCTCTGGATGTTTGGATTCATAAAATCAGTTGCTAGCATATCAACAAGGGACAAAGAGATTAAGATACCGGCTGATGCTGCATTGACCGGTATCTTATAATCTGTATGTCCCTTGTTGATATGCTTGCAGCTGAGTTTATGAACCCAAAAATACAGAACAATGGTGGGCTTCAAGCTGGGGGCCAATATATCTATTCCTTTAGAGCTGGTTGCATGTCTATGATAGCCAAATGGGCTTAAACTAGGCATCTAGTGCTAAAATATGAAACCTAATATGAGAATATTTGTTTGTGGGAATTTTCTGTGTATTCTTCTCCTTGTAGGAGGTCATATTTATAATACAACGAAACCTGAATGGGCAAGTAAATAATAAATTCCTAAATCTATTTACAGTAGGAAATCAGGAATTAAAGTAAATCAGTTACAATTATAATAGGAATTCTTGGTGTGTAAGGAAAGTAAGTCAATAGTCCACAAGTCACGCCAACACTCCCCCTCACGTTGGTGCATAGATGTCGCCAATGCCCAATTGGTCCAGTGAATTGTGGAATGCTTTACTGGAAATTGCCTTTGTCAAAATATCCGCTAATTGATCCTCAGACTTTACGAAAGGAAACTGAATCACTTTAGCTTCGAGCTTTTGTTTGATATAGTGTCGATCTAACTCAACATGTTTGGTGCGATCATGTTGAACTGGATTCTGTGCAATAGCTATTGCAGCCTTGTTGTCACAAAAGAGATTCATTACAGATGTAGGTCTATACCCAAGTTCAGTAAGCAACCTCCTTAACCAAATGAGTTCGCAAATTCCTTTGGTCATACCTCTGAACTCGGCTTCTGCTCTGTGTAAGGCGACCACCTTTTGTTTCTTGCTTCTCCATGTAACCAAATTACCTCCCACAAATGTGAAGTAATCGGATGTGGATTTCCTATCTGTTATACTTCCTGCCCAATCTACATCTATGTAACCATCAATATTCAAATGACCATGTTTTGAGAACATAAGTCCTTTTTCAGGTGCAGACTTCAAATATCTAAGTATCCGAATAACTGCATTCATGTGGTCTTAACTCGGAGAATGCATAAATTGACCGACGATGCTCACCGCATAAGTAATGTCTAGCCTAGTATGAGACAAGTAGATCAATCATCCCACTAACCTTTGGTATCTTTCTTTGTTAGTTGGAACTTGATTCAGGTATTCTCCAAGATGATGATTCTGAACAATACGAGTGTCTACAGGTTTGCAATCTAGCATTCCTGTGTCTGTCAATAAGCCCAAGACATATTTCCTTTGAGAGAGAAATATGCCTCGTTGTGATCGGGCCACCTCAATCCCCAAGAAATATTTTAATCCACCTAGATTCTTCATCTCAAATTCAGTAGCCAAATAGTCTTGTAGCTGAGATATTTCATGTTTATCATTCCCAATAATAATCATGTCGTCAACATAGATTATTAAAGCTGTTACCTTCCCTTTCTGATGTTTCAAGAACAAAGTATGATATGAGTTACTCTGTCTGAAACCATTGTTCTTCATTGCCATGGTGAACTGTCCAAACCATGCACGTGGTGACTGTTTCAGTCCGTACAACGCTTTTCGTAATTTGCATACTGTTCCTGTCTTAGTAGTATTATATCCAGGAGGAATGTCCATATAAACCTCCTCCGCGAGTTCTCCATGTAAGAAGGCATTCTTTACATCAAACTGGTGTAGTGGCCAGTCCAAATTAGATGCGAGGGACAGTAAGACTCTAACTGTGTTCAATTTTGCAACTGGTGCAAAGGTTTCTTCATAATCTACACCATAAGTCTATGTGTATCCTTTCGCCGCAAGTCTTGCCTTGTATCGCTCGATAGATCCATCAGCATTGTGTTTTATGGCAAACACCCATCTACATCCGACAGTCTTTTTTCCTCATGGTAAAGTTTCTAGTGTCCAAGTTTGATTCTTCTCAAGAGCTTTCATCTCTTCCTTTATAGCTTGAACCCACTTAGGATTTTTAAATGCTTCAACAACCTTAGTTGGGATATGAATAGCAGACAACTGATGCACAAAGGCCTTGAGTGGTTCAGACAGCTTCTCAGTGGATACATGATTCGCAATTGGATACTTTGATGTCTTGCCAATATCAGGTGAATAACGATTTGGTGGCTTCCCATGATTTTTCCTGAAAAGTAATTGGTATCCAATAGATTTATCCTCTAAATTCACAAGTGTAGGAGGAGTAGTTACCTTAGGGATATTCTCAGGAGATTGGTCTATTGGTACTGTTGAGTCAGAGAGGGGGTCTTCATCTTGTTGTTATGTATTGTCTGTAGGTGTAGGACTCGGATCAGAAACATCTTGGCAGGGATCAGGTGGATCAGGCGATTGATCGCTATGAATGGGCAATTGATCACTTTTCGGCAAAGAGCAATCTCGTGCTCTAGTAAGCTCAGAATAATTATTTCTTTTCTATTTCACCATTTGCTTGGTTCTTTTTCTGAAGTTTTGTGTTAGTAAACTGGGAAGTCAGGAATCGGAAGCGCATAAAAGATATGTAGATGATCCTAAATCTGAAGAAGTACACAAAATTTGAAGTTTGAGAGTGAGAGAAGATTTGAAGGGGGTGATACTTAATTACCACTCTATATAGGAGGGATATTGGCAATCATGAAAAGTTTGTGTGGAAGTTTGTTATACTTACCACCTAGTTTTGGGAGGGCGCACTAGTGATGAAGGCCAAGATGATGGTTACAAAAGAAAAAGAGAGTGATCCATTAACTTTGGAAAGTCAATGTCCTTTTTGTTAGATCAGAAAATCATCTGCTGAGTTTTGATTTTTACTAGCCTTATATATAAGCTATATGAAGAAAGCCAGGGTTGTCCAATTTAAAATATCCCAATAGCCAGACACTGCAGAATAATACAGCAAATTATTTTTTTATTTTTTTTGTGATTGTGTAGCATCAAAATCTGCATTAATTTATTAATAGGATTCCATGTACATATAATATTTCAATAACTTGCTTTTCCTTACTTTAAATTAAAATCCATTTCTTGATACTATTCTTTTCTTGCTGGTGGTGCTCAATGAGTGATTGAAGTTTTATTGCTGCTTTTTGTCCCTCTGTTATGCTGCTTGCTTCTTTGGCTTTGGTGCTAAATGATCCCAAACTGAAAAGGAAACCAATCTGTCTGACAAAAGCAGAGAAACACAATGCAGGGCTAAGAGCCAAAGAACTTACAACCCAAAAGCACTTCTCAGACCCCTTTAGCAAAACAAAACAAACAGATACTCCAAACATGCCTTATAAGACTCTCAAGCTTGCAAGAATATAGACCTGAAATGATACACACTATTGGGAGGAAATTTCTATATCAGTATCAAAAGCAAGGTGTTTAAGAGCCAGCAATGTCAAGGACCATCTCAATCCTGCATGTCAATGTAGCTTAGATTTTTGTAATGGTTAGAAATAGATGAGATTCATAGAACAAATCTATTTATTTTGTTACTGTAAGCTATTGTAAGATTACATTTGATTACTGTTGATGGAAAAGAGAGCACAATATTTAATTAAGTGGGAACAGATGGTCTAATCACTGAGATTTGGGGACCAAAGTATCAAGGGCTGGACACTTGGAATCTTGGTGCAGCCTGCTGGAAACTTTGGAACCTTTGCTTCGTTCTTGAGTGGGCCTTCTTGAAGACTATTATATTAATGGGCCAATGGTTGTAGACTATATGAAATATATAATCTATATAATAAATCAAAACTCACATCAAATTTGATTGCGCCAGTAAATTAGAGTAGTTTAGAATATTGCTAGGTTGTAAGAATGATTCATGAGTCAGAGAGATTGTGATGGGAAGAAAGGAGGTAGATGAAGCCGAAAGATCAAAGTAAGGAAGTTAAAGAAACAGTGTTGCTAACTGCTAACTGCTAAGTAAAGAAAAGCAACATCTCAGAATCTGAGATGGCCAGGATTCTTCAAGAAAGAAATAGCAAACAGAGTGATAAATTACCTTCATAAACTTGGAAAAGTTTTTGTTATCTTGTTTTTACTCAAGAAAAGTTACAGCAGTTGATTCTTGTAAAATTCATTATTTTCGACGTTAAGTTGACGATATCATCCAAGAAGTGTTGCAAACCTTTGCTGCAAAAACTTAATACTAAGAAAGCTATGTGAAGAAAGTCAGAAGCAAAGCAATGTAAATGTTTACTTCTTGTCCAATTTAAAATATCCCAATTGCCAGACACTGCAGAATACAGCAATCTTCTCTTCTTTTTTCAATGATTATATCTTATTATAGTCAAATCCAAAGAATTGATTTTAATTTATTTGGTTCTAAGTTCCTAGCTAATGCCATGACTATTATTAACATCACATATATTCACCACAAATCTTGACATTCCCACTTTCAACATTTATTTAGGATTCTATTCCATGTACATATGATATTTCAATACACTTCTGCTGTGCTCAACCTTTTTGTTTGTTTGACAATTCATGTTGCTTTCCTAATTTTTCCATTTCTTGATACTATTCTTCTTGCTGGTGGTGCTCAATGAGTGATTGAAATTTCATTGCAAATTATGCTGCATGTTTGGCTTTGATGCCAAATGATATACTAACAACTAGGTGCACCTTTGTCACCAGTACATGTAAATCTCTTTTCAGGTGGACCAAGTCAAATGCAACAGCAGAAAAACACAATGCAGGGCTAAAAGCCTTACAACTTACAACCCGAAAACACTTCTTAGACACCTTCAACAAACAAAACAAACAAACAGATACACCTTCACCAATATATGTAAATATCTTTTTATATCATCATTAAAAAAAAAAGCAAGATGTTTAAGAGTCAGCAATGATAATGATAATCTTGGAGTTCTGAAACTGGAAATATTGGTTTCGCCAAGAACCATCTCAATCCTACATGTCAGTTCAGCGTAGAATTTCTTTTGTGTTTCTTTTTGTTACAATGGACTTGGTTTTTCTCATGGATTTTCAATCACTCATTACAAATTTCTGGTGACTTTTTCCATCACTTTGGAAAAAAGAGGGGGCACACTTCCTCTGAATTTTCCAACTACAATCTTGTGGGCCTTCGAAATTGATGCAAATGCATGGGAAAGGAATCTACTAGACTAATGGTTCAGATTGAATGTTTGACTCTTTAGCAAAAAAACAAACACTTCTCTATTGAATTGTAAAGAAACCATCAACTGAATGCTTTTTTTTTAAACACAGAATTCTGATATTTAAACTACGTAATTTGATGCTAATTATGGAGAAATAAAACACAGCACTTGAGAAAAAAAAATATAGAAAATGGCACAAAGAAAAGAACAAAAATTTATCAACATCCTAGACTGCTTAGTTTAAGCCCATTTGGCTAGCAGAGACATACAACCAGCTCCAAGAAGAAGAGCTATATTAGCCCCAGCTTGAAGTCTTCCATTGCTCTGCATTTTGGGGTTCATAAAATCAGCTGCTAGCAGATCAACAAGGGACATATAGATTAAGATACCGGCTGATGCTGCGTTGAAAACGCCTTCAACAATGAGGGCAGTTGGGCTGTTTTCTTTATAAACGTTTGAAATTCCGATACCAATTGCAATTCCAACAGGAGTTGTAAGAGAGAAGAACAGTGCCATGATTGCAACTCCTCGAGCCTTGAATTTCGCCTACAAAGAGTAAGAAAAACAAAAAATCCTCTCAGCATCTTCCAGAGTTTAATTGAACTTATAGATTAGTCAAGTATGCAAAGCAATTACCTGAGATATGCATCCACCAAGTCCCATGCCTTCGAAAAACTGATGGAAGGTCAAGGCAGCTACAAGAGGCCTAATGGTGTCGGGACTTTCAGAAGCACCTAAAGAAATTCCAATAATGACAGAATGCACAATAATCCCCAACTCCAAAACCTGCAACAAGATCAAAACTAATCAATCAATTCACCACTAATTACTAAACATAAACCAAAATAAATAACAAATCAAAAACCAACACTCTCTGCTAAGCAAAAATAAAAAAAGCACCTGTGAAATCACTCTGTGCCTAAGAAGTTGTGTTGTAGGTGAAGTGTCAACTGAACCATGAGAATGACCATGAGTTGCATGAGTATGAACATGCACGTGACCCTCATGCTCTCCCGCCTTCTCCTCATCACCGCCGTTCTCCACAGGCTGAGCCTGATTGTTCTTGGAGTGAGACCTGCTGTAGTAAGAAGTGGCAGAGGCATCCACCATCAAAGTCCCAATGGCAGCAACCATGGCCACAAACCCAGTGAAGGGGAACTTCCCCCATGGATTCTCCTTAAGGCACGGCGATGTCAAGTTCTCAAAAGCATCCGGAAGCACGTGTATGAACCCGGTAGCCAATATGACACCGGCTGCAAAGGCCTTGATGAGGAAGAAGATGTTCCTGTCGGGATGCAAAGCCGGGATGGTCTTCCCAAGAATCGGAATGCCAACACCCATTGCACTGGCAACTAGTATCGATGCAATCGCGACCAGTTTGTACTTGAGGGCTTCGGTTTTGTTCCGGTCCCCATCTTCTTCTTCGTCACATGTGCACTCTCCGAAAACTAAAGTTGGAAGTATAAGGAGGAGGCATAAAAATCCCAAGAAACTATGTTGTCTTAGTTTGTTCATCCTAAAAATCTAAACAAGTAGGCAGAATCTGAAGAAAAGTACTCAAAATCAATCAAAATAAGTGATCACAAGAGAGAGAAGAAGAGGAGTGAGAGAATGAGAGAAGGTTTGAAGGGGTGGTGCCAATTTATGTAGGAGAGTGTAGGGTATTTTGTATCATTGACTTCAAAGGAAAGACTTTTAAATTTTAAAAAGGGTTAAGAAAATAAACAAAACAATAATCTTAAAACTCAGAAATCATGTATATGCAGGAATAGGGGATGCATTAGAGATAATGGTGAAGAAATAATGAGTGGACACGGACAACTTTGTCTTGAAAAAGGATTTGATTTTGTCTTCAGAGAGGGATTGAAATAACCAACCATGAAAATTGGTTGGTTCGGAAAAACCCTTGTATTAATTTCGAGTGCGGTAAAAATGTCGACATAACAAGTAGCAGAAAAGGGTGGCAAGAGCTTTCACATGGAGGGTCAACGCTTGAAATGGTAAAATTCAACAAAGAATAACGATAGGTAGGAGAGGCCATCCCATCACACACCGTAATTAATAATTACTTCCCTCTCAAATAGGTATCAATTATATTGATATAGACCAATTTTTATATCCTAATTTTTTTATTATTAGGGATTTTTGTATCCTAATTCAACAATACTAGGTTTTTTGGCACCCTTTATTTGTTGGATTGACTTGTATATATTTTCAGCAAATATTTTGATAACAAATTCTGTAGGCAAAGTATTATTCTAAAGAACCACAGTTTTTTAACAGAATTCATCCCATTCAATCAATTATCTAGCTGGGGGTCATTTCGGCATTAGTCTTTGCCGTAAGAATCTTGCAAGGACGGACGTCAGTCATGCACGCATACGTAGGTAATTTCTAACCATTAATCAAACGTTCGTTCCACAATGATTTAGGGTCAGAAATAGATTAAATATCCTTCTTTTTAGGGATGAGGAACAAAACAACAAGAAACAACTACAGAACAAAGCCCCGATTCCCACCGAGACCATAAAGATCTAACTGGGGAGCAGAAGTTATATGACAAGCACAAGCCGATTGATCTGCTGCTGATAAATATGAAGGCGACTATGTTGAGCAATGAGCTTATTAACACCCCCCACATGTCGTGGAAGAACACGATTAAAATATGGTTTTATAATCTTAATTATAAGCCAAACCAATCCCCTCGCATGTCACATGAACTTTGGTCCAAGTCAATGCAATAATGTGATCATTAAGAAAGAGATCAATGAAGAGCTTGACAACGTTGAATTCAAAGAGAGAGGCGTGTGCTGCTAAGGCCTGCAGGGGCCCAAAATTCTGAAATACTATTATATACTGGGGTTTGTATTGGACAACTTAGGATAATATATATATTAAAATAATACTTGTGGCCCCTCACAATAAAGAGAAGGAGGGATTTACGTTTCCCCTTCAACTAAAAGGCTATTTCCTTAACAAAATAGCCAAGTTACTCCTGAACCCCACCAACATAAGTAATAAAAATTAAAAAAGACAGCCAATCAAATCTTTTTTTCATAAGTATATTTAAGAAAATAGGAAATCAAAGATAATCGGTTATTTATTTATTTACAAGCTTTAATTTGTCCATAAGCTTTGATTGCCATTGATAAGCTTAACACTGGAAAAGAAATCAACCTTAAACCCTAATATATCGGCCCCTCCACAAATAAATTCTTAGCTCCGCCACTGGATGAGAGAATCAAATCATAGATTAATAGTGGGGCAACAGATTCCTCAATGGACTGTCTTCTTCATGGATGGACAGTGGACTTGGTTACAGTCTATGCCACTTAAAATTTGTATTAACATACAGACCGACTTTATACTGAGCAAGGTTTGGATAAGCTACCAAATTGACTTGGGCTGTCCTTATCAGAAACAGACATAGGTTTTAGAATATGCAGTGCAGGTAGCTGTATATATGTCCTTGAAGATGAAAGAAAGTGGCTGGCTAGCCTGGGCATGCATGTGAGTTCTTATTGGAAGTATTATATTGCACTGGATTGACTTCAAAGTCTAGTTATTTTCTCGACTGGATAACTTTTTGATGGAGCAGGCTGATGCAGCTCATGTACAAAGAGGAATCAATGGGCGCCAGGTGTTGCGCTCTTGCTACAGAAGCTGTCGAGCCTTTTTTTTTTTTTTTTTTAATAATTTCAATAATAACCCAAATTCAACGATTCATATTAAATCTAAGCTATTTTAACGGTAGAAAAAAAATATCCAATGGTTGAAATTTAAATCCAAAAGTTAAAATAATATTTTAAATTAATCTAAATCAAATCCAACCCCAAAACTCACTCCAAACTCCAAAAATACCCACCCATTTCTCAAATAAAATTATATTTGTGGAATTTCAATTTTGTTAGGTTAAATTGTTCAAAAATTTAAATTATGAAGTTATTTTAAAAAATTAAATGAAGAAATGTTATCCATGAAAAAAAAAATTAGACTTAAACCATTTTTAAACAATTTAATAAAGTTGCGGACTTAAAATGGTTAGGGGAAAAAAAGGTTTGAGTTCAGGCAAAACCCATATAGTTACTTTTTGAAGGGGGAAAATTTGAGTTTAGGACCAAATGAGCTGGAGAATGCATAAGGGGCAATGTATAGGGCTTAACTTTTTTGGTCAAATACAGGGCTTAATCTATATGTCCCTTGTTGTTCTGCTAGCAGCTGATTTTATGAACCCAAAAATGCAGAGCAATGGAAGACTTCAAGTGGGGGGCTAATACAGCTCTTCTTCTTGGAGCTGGTTGTATGCCTCTGCTAGCCAAATGGGCTTCAACTAAGCAGTCTAGGATGTTGATAATTTTTTGTTCTTTTTCTTTTTGCCATTTGCTAGATTGTTTTTTCTGAAGTTTTGTGTTTTATTTCTCCATAATTAGCATCAAATTATGTAGTTTAAATCTCAGAATTCAATAGAGGAGAAGTGTTTTTAAATAAATAAATAAAGCATTCGGTTGATGGTGTAGTTTCTTTACAATTAAACATAGGAGAAGTGTTTGTTTTTTTGCTAAAGAGTCAAATATTCAATCTGAACCATAAGTCCAGTTGATTCCTTTCCCATGCATTTGCATCAATGTCAAAGGGCCACAAGAGTGTAGTTTGGAAATTGCGAGGAAGTGTAATGAGTGATTGAAAATTTGTAATTAGTGATTGAAAATTCATGAGAAAATCCAAGTCCGTCGTAACAAAAAAGGAAAAACAAAGGAAATTTTATGCTGAATTGACTTGTAGGAAAAACAAACTAAATTTCCCTCTAATTCCGTCCAAAATACACCTGCACGTAAAAAAAAAACGTGTTTATTCCGTCAAGAATTTGAACGGAAATTTGGACATGTCCTTAAATTGCAATAAAATCTACAGAGGTCACATTGCCAAAATTGAAACCACATGGATAAAAGTTAAAGATTCAACAAACCATAAGGACGAAAAGTGAATTTTTGCCTAATATATATCTTATGCAACATTGAAAAATTTACACTGACATTTCATTTCACTATTAAAAGTAGAATTTTGACCTTTTAACTGTTAAAAATATAGTTGTGCTTACGTGCACAATTTGCAATCATTGATCTAAGTAGAACTTGCACTCCATCAACGATTAGAAATGACCCAAATATAGACGTGCGATTAATCTAAGAAAAATCATTTACGAAGTATCGAAGCCGACTTAAACAGAGCTTTAGGACCTAAAACATGACACACGTACAGGTGACGAGGGTGATGAACTATAAAATGGTTTTAGTCTCTCAAATGAAATAGCAGATGAGAATGACCGTCGACCAAAAGGACAGAGAAAATAAAATAAGAAACAACAATATCGAAAGTGGGATATGTTTGTTGATAGCGTTGAATCAGATAAGTTCCACCAACGACAACCACCAGACTTTGGCATTGTGGGCCATCTACGTCTGAGATAGTACAAAAAATCTGATAGGAATCATAGAACGCGTACTCAGTGATCAAGGAACTGTCTCATCAAACTTTCACTTTTACTATTGAAAGCTAAGTTGATTTTGTCATTTTATTTTATGAAATAAAAGTAAAAAATATGATCCCATCTGAACGTGAGAACCTTCCCTATTCCCGTTTCATTGCCCCACGATCTCTATCTCTCTCCTCATGTCAACTATCGGAAGAGAGAGATAGACATAAACGGGCAACGAAACAGGAATAAGAAAGAATGTCTCCATCTAAATCCTTTGAGTTGCCAGGAGGGTGAACACAAAGCACAAGTTCAAGTTGGACAGAGATGGCAAGCAGAAACGCAAAGACAAATATCACTATCGTGTATAACTGTGTTCTAACCACACTGGAGATAGATGAACAAAAAACAGCAAAGTTATACTACACTATGTCTCCACTCAGAGTTCCCCTTTTCAACCACAGGGAATCACATTTCATTTTACACAACTCCATGAACAAGCAGCAACGGTACAATAACCAATAAATCCTGCAATCATGGAAAAGAACATCTTACTGCTTTCCTTTCTCATTCTTTTCTTTCTCAACCTTTTCTTTCTCATTCTTTTCTTTCTCATTATTCCCATCTTTTCCATATACCTCCTCATAATATTCTTCATCATCATCATAGTATTCTTCATCATCATAGTACTCTTCGTCGTCATCCTCATCGTAGTATTCTTCAGCATCACTATCCGCCTTACCATTTTCCAGCAGATACTTTTCTCTTGACTGCTGCCCTCTTAAGCTCTCTTGAATTCGATCTCTGATGGCTGTGCCCTGAGAAAATCCCACATCGCAGGGTAAGGACACCAAAATTATTAAGACAGTGTTTACTTGTAGAAATATCAGTTTATATGTAATTGGTAATGCATATATTGTCTTTACCATTTTATGGCAACCTTCTTCAAACATCTCAAGAAATCCAGCAACCCAGCGATCAGCATTTTCTACCCACTCATTACGATGCATAGCAACAGTCTGGATCTATAATACCAAGTCAGAAATGCACACCAGTAAGAAAAATATACAATGATTGAATGGTGAGAACGCAAATTTACAATCTAGTAATTAGCAAATGGATTGTGTATACAAAGACAGGAGCATTTTCTCTCAGATCAGGATGGAAATCTATTCCTTCAAGATAAAACCTTTCTTAAGTCTGTGCAAGTGTATGTGGGTTTGCATAGAGATTTGAATTCCATAACACTTATTAAGTATACTTCATGAACTCAGGCCCCTAAACAGGGGTGTGCAATAGCTAGCAATTTTGTTGCCTTCGATAATTCTCTTCCCTAATTATTAAACTTATGTCCAGTCAATTTGACAATCTTCCTTCATTCATCAAGTTAAACTCATTGACAGAGTTTGTTATTTGGCCCTTTGACAATGTTATATATATCATCTTAAATAACGGGCGATTGCTTGTTGGTACCTTATGCCGTTATGTCATGCTATGCATATAGAAGCAGGTTTAAGTGTATATGGGCATGAGCGTATACATAGTTGAAAATTTTGTGATGAGGACATATTTGTCAAACCCATTAGGGTTTACAAACGAAAGAGATGGAAGAGGGAATTATTAATTAGTTTCCTAATTTATTTGTTAGTTCCTAGGTTCTCTAAGTTTTCCAGATTTCATTAGGATTTTTAGTTTTTCCAGATTTCAGTAGGATTTCTAAGTTTCCTATTTTATTTGGATTAGGATTTCTTTCCTAGAATAAGTTTAATTTTTCTTTTCACTCTAGGGTTAGATTATTATAAGTACCCCGTCTATGTAATTCATTATGGAGTTGAGTTGTTGAGATATAAAGAAAAACTTATTTTCCCGAGATTGGAGACTACTTGGTGTGAAGCCAAACCCCTAGAGTGATTCCAGACCTATCCCTTTTGTTCTATTTTCTGTTTTCCGTTGTTTTCGCTTCCGCTAAACAACCTAAATACTCAATTCACCCATATCCTACATAATTTTGTTAACAAAAGGGCATTGACCAGACTTAATTTGAGTATCATGGTGCATACCAATTAAAACTAGGAATTATAAAAAGCCAAGAAATTCCATATAAGCAAGAGCAACATGAATAACATAAGGGATAATGTAAATGAATCGGGAAGCCAAAAACATTTTCAAATCGGAAACCCAAAGATTGTCATATTCATCTACTTCTTCGTTGGAAGGAGATTGAAGAACATATAGGGGTCGTTTGGTACAGTGGACTGTCATGGACTGGACTAAGTTTTGGGATTGTCTTGGATTGGCTTGGTCTAAGCTGGATAACACTTGTACTGCGCTTGGTGTATGTTTGATTGAACTAGGACTAAATTTTTTTAAAATATTTTTTTGAAAAGTAAGTTTTTTTTAATATTTAGAAACAGGGCATGTGGATTTTTTATATCTTCTCTCTACATCTCTTTCTTCATCTTCCTCTCATTATTTTTTGATTTTTCTTCTCTCTGCATCTCATTCTTTTCTTCCACGGCTGGCTTCTTTTTCATCTTCTTCTCCATCCTCTCTCCTTCTTTCTTCTTCCTCTTCTATTATGTCTTCCCCTTCTCCTCTTTTTCTGTTCGAAAATTTTCAGACAAAAAACAAGCAAAGAACCCAAGCTACCACTCCCCTTTTGTACCCTCAAATTCGGCATCATCTCACAACATCCCTTCCCCAAACCCCAAAAAACTCATGTTACATTCTTTTCTTAGTCAAAATTGAAACCATTTATGTTCTTTTTTGTTCTGTAATTTTTTTTTGGATTTGCAGAGAGGGTTAGAGAAGAGGAGTTAAGGGAGAGGGGAACATCAATGTTGCTGGCGTGGGGGAAGATTGGGACGTTGATGCAGTGGGTTTGTGTGGTGTTTTTTTTCTTTGAATTTCGAACTGGTTATGGCTGGGGACGATGATGCAGTGTCCATGGTGGATATGGTGAATCTGTGTTGCAGCTGGAGGAGAGAGAAAGCAGTAGTGGTGGGTGGGTCTGCTGGCTCTTGGTTGTTGGTTGTGGTTGGTTGCAGGCGATGTTGCTTGTTGAGGGAGAGGGGCACTGCGATGCAATGTCGCTAGCGAAGGGCTTGGGACAATTTGTCCGCCCTTTCCACACAGGCTTCTGTAAGAACACCTAAAGAGGTGTTTTTGGTGGGCCTAGTATTAGTGAATCCCATTTAAGATTAGAACCATGGGAAACAAACATGGGATTAAAGTTTGGCCAATCCAGTCCAAAGAAATCCCTTGTAACAAATGAGCCCATAGTGCGTTGACTACATGACACTACCAAGAAGAGTCCAGAACTAGACATGGACTTTAGTATAAAAGGAGTTTTCAGCTCGTTAAGGAAGATGCATTTTTGGCACTGAGTTCAGAATTAAAAATTAAATAAAATGAAACGATCACACCTGATCAGTGAAAAATTCTGACACCAATCATTTACGAGTGAGTATTACACCAAGAATTAATTGACAAGCGGATGAGTTTTCTAGTTTGCTATGTTGATATAGCTTATAATATTGTTAATAATCCCAAGATTTCCCCCCTTCAATGCCAGTTTGAACCCTAAGACCCCTGGGTCTTTGGGTGTAAACCAAAGCCAACATGATACGAGGAAACCAGCAACGAAATTCATTATTATTCACTATGCTGGTTGTGATTATGGCAACTCAAAGATACTATACAAAGGTATTTGTGCCTAACATAATTCACTATGCTGGTTGTGATTACAGCATAACAATACTGTCATTAAAAAGGCATACCTTCTCTCCCACTTTTTCTTGATGTTCCTTCACTTTCTCTTGTAATTTCTTCAATCTCATGTTCACCCTTAACCGCTTTTCCTGTTTATATCAAACATAAATAGAGAGCTAAGTTCCTTCGCCACGGAAAAGTTACCATATCAATAGATAGGTCGATTGAAAACAAGACCCCAAGAAAACCATATTTCATAGTAAGAAAATCGAATAGATGAAAACACGAGAAAAATCTTGCCTTCACAAAACTAACACCAAGCTCTTTTCTTGTATATCCACGATCCAAGTTACGCAACACATACTGATTATAATCTTTTACAATCCTCATTATAATGTCCGATGTCGATATCCCATCAGTTCTCTTTGTTTCCTTAAACCTCCCCACTGCTTTGACCTATAAGAAAAGAATCACTTAACAAATTATATGTTAAAGAAAAAAGGGAAAGAAAAAGAAAAGCCAAAAGAAAAGTACTTTGTGCCAAACTTACAAATTCGTACACATCTTTCCCAGCTCCACTGGCATCAGCATAACTGTAAAAGACACATTGAAAAGTACAAAAGAATCCATAATAAATTTCACTTCTAACAGAAAAGGTGTAACAAATCAGCACCTACTTTTTATATCTATAAAATTTTAGATATACCATATATTTAAAAATAATGGTATACTGATAGAAACAATACTGGCCATAAAAAAACCATACGAATAAAGCTGAAGTATTTTATTAACAATGGAGCTTAAAGGTGAGAGCTTGAGAAAAGTATCCTTACGGGAGAGAGTCATGGGCCACATAGGCAATCTCATGCTTGTCGAGAAATTCTTGATTGATCACCCAAGGTGCATCAGGAATGACTTCATCTACCCACCTGCACAAACAAAACCCATATTTGTTGTTCTTGATTATACAACTCTCTGAAATTCTATTGTATGAAAATGTGCCATCAATGCACACGCATACACATGTAAAAGTTATAGCTTTAACAAAAACACTACATCTCAGCAAAACCAAAAGAAATATTTCAGAAAGAAAAAATTATAAGGTGGAGAGGGACAAGAAGGTAACAGAGAACATTCATACTTGCAATGGCGAAGAGATTCATAACGTTCAGACTCTGTCATAACAGTCTTGCCTTTAAACTTGTGAGTGGTTTCATCATTACAACAACCAACGAGCAGATAGGTGTTAGGGAACCTGAAATCACAAATTGAACTTATAAGAAAAATGTACATAAGCATGCCACATGATATCAATTATAGATATTTATAAATAAACCCAATCCTAGACATGTATTTATAAAAAAACCCTAACACTATTTAAACATAGAAACACACCCAAAATCAACCCCACAATCAACAATTGTATATTTTTTGGGTGTGTTTATAAATGGGTTTTGAGTGTATGTAATGATGGGTTTTGGGTGTGTTTATAAAGTGTTTTGGGTGTTGGGTTTTTTTATAATTTCAGCCCCCATTTTGGGTGTTTTAGTGAAACTCCCAAAAAAGTTGCTATAGCAAATCAAACGCTATAACAGAATAGAATCAGAACATACAGCAACAAAGACATAGAATTAGCGAATAATAACAAAACAATACATCAAATAAAAAACTAAATCACCACACCATGTATCTCTGTTTTTAGTTCTGATACAATGTCAAAAGAGAATACCTTACAAGTTTTAACTTAGGAATCATCTGTATAGCTATTCAAACACTTTAAGATTACAATTTCATACAAGCTTCTACATATCGGTTTAACTATTCTACGACGTATGTGAATCCAATAAGCTTAACCAAAGTAAGGCATTCATGTAAAAAGAAGAAAAAACGATTAACAATCACAGATATTAAAACTGAATCAGCATAAGCAAAACATTACAGCAAAATAAAAGATACCCAGATAACAAAACACACAAAAGTTAGAAATTTCATGAAACAAACCAAGTGAAGCTCCAAAATAAGAACAACCCAGATTCGAAAATGAAGCAAAACAGAGAATCAAACCATGATTGCACTGAAACAAAAACAAAAGCAACACATGGCAATTGAAAAGGAGGAGTGTGCGAGAGAGATAGAGAGAACACATACGATTTCTTGGCTTGCTCGAGCGAGCGAGCATGGCCGAAGTGGAAGAGATCGTAGATCCCATCGGCGTAGACGCGAACAAGGCGGTCGGGTTGATCGGCGTTGGAATTCGAATGGGCACTGGCGTTGCTGGTGTCACAATTATCTTTGGGCTCAACCTCTGCCATTCGAATCCAAATAAGAAACTTGAGTATGAGTTTGGGCTTTTACCAATTTGCCACCTCCACGACTACCACCACCTCTGCTTGGCTTTGTCCCTCTCTCTCTCAGCTTTCATTCTTTTCTCTCTCTCTCTCTTTATTTGTGATATTCGTCGGCGTCCCCTGGTAAACTGTATAACCTCAGAATACGCGGTAATTCCGCATCCCCCTCCCTAACTATTTGTTTTGTTTTGCTTTTTTTTTTCAGTTTTCTGAATTGAATTGAAAGATGCTATTAATTTCATTTTATGATTTGTGTTTTCTTTAGTCTAAAATGGGGAAAAATGGATGCATCATGCATAGTTATTGCGCGGTTGATGTATAACGAACAGTTGGAATGGCGGTATTTACAAGAAAAAGTTTAGCCAAAGTCATATACCATGTCGACATGATAGAAGATGATGCGGTAATAACCCACTAGGATGGTATTGGGCCTAAAAAGAGGAAGGACCAAATTCAAAACAAAACTAGGGGATTGAGCCCAAAAACCAATGACAGTGACACAATGGCCTCCGCCCTAAAAACCATGCCCAATATTTTCTTTATAATCCAAAAGCATGAGGGCCGAGTAGATTGGCCCAATCTGATTTCATGAAACTCGACCGAAGTTAGAGCCGGCAATATTTACCTACAAATAGGGGATAGGGCTTTATTTTTTAAACACTCAACGTCTCAACCAAAATCAAACCAAAATGCTGCTTAAATTTTCTCTCAAACCAGACTTAGTGCTAGTTTGGCATTGCTGTGCTGTGAAAATAATCGCTGTCAAATTTACTGTGAGAGAAATCAGCTGTGAGAGAACGCAGTTTGGCGTTTGGTAAACTTTTTGTTAAAAGTGTTGTTGGTATGGATTCCCGTATAATCAAAAAATGATTGCTGTATAATCATTAAACCCAGCTCCTCTTTGAAACTGATTCTTGTATAATCAGAAAATGAAAGCGGGTTGGGCTTCCCAAAATTTTTAAAAAATCACTTATCACCCCAAATAAGCAATACCGAACTAGCACTTAGATTTTTATTGCTTTCTCATATCTCCACGTAGTTATATCACCAAGAAAACTTCGAAGTTTTCTTGAGCACCATCATTGTTACCGTTCACATTTTATATCAACAAACAGCTCTATTCAACAGAGTTTTTGTTTGAGCACCGTCTAATCCATCCCTATCTCTCATTTAAGCTTTGTTTTAGTTTATAATTCAAAGAGGAATTGAGAGATCATATTGACAGCAGAAAGCCTTTAGCCGAACGTGGTAGTCATACAAGTACTCGACCGGCACAAAACGACACTAGCAACTTCGTTACCAAAGTTGAGTGCCCAACGGCCAAGAACACATTCCTTACTCGACCCTAGTCGCTTGACAAAGTCAAAATCAAAGGCGATATCCGTTATCCACACCACCAATCTTATTCTTTGCTATCACGGCCATCAGTGACCATGATAGCTGGCACGTTGCGCACAACACTTGTACCAGAGGATGACTTTGTTCCCGTATTCGCTCGGCCACAAATTATTTTACCCTAAATAATCCATGTGTCAAACAGAAAAGATTTTGGGGTCAATAGATACCCTCACATTTAAACCAATATAATAATTGTTCATTTGAAAAATAATAATAATAATAAAAATAAAAGAATCTTTTTTTTTTCAATGGGAGAAGGGGATTCAAATTTGGGACGTAAAGTATTTTTTGAGACCCCTTCCAAAATGGTTAAAATGATCTTTTTTAAAAGCCTTTTCTTTTTTACAATACAAAGAGTTTTTCAAAGTGTTTGGCGAAAAATAAAACTTGAAGATATTTATGGGTCATACAACAAGTCATTTATGAAGAGAAAGCAGTTTTTAAGTGTTTCTTCAGGAAACATTTGAATAAGAATATCTTGACGTGATTCCAAATTCTAATAAAAATATTTTTTTTATGAAGAAGAGAAATATCATTAGATTAAAAGTTACTCGATCATGAATGACATGGCTATCATAAAAAGGTTTTTATATTAATTTGTAGAATCGTGATTGATGATTGATTTCACCGGCAATGCAAAGAAAACCCCTACTTTTCATCAATATGCTTTCTTTCTTTCTAATCTTATATCTTCCCAAATTGAACAATACTATAGCATTCGCTTAAAGCAAGTTTTTTTTTTTTTCTTTTCTGAGAGGTCTGAACACATGCATGGGATGCGATCTTCATTTGTTAACTGTTGCAAATGTACTTGTTTGATACACATTGTGGTCGCCTATGAACGAGAATGAACAATCGCACGAGATCACATTGAAGTTAGAGAGACCAAAGAAAGCCTCAAAAGAGAGACTGAGAGAGACTAATTGATATTGTGCTGCAACCAATCCCCTCCATCAATGAAAGAAACGTTCCAAAAAGTTGAAGCTTGTGTGTCATTCAATTTCTGTACAAAAGGCGCTCGCATGGTCATATTAGCTCCTGCACCAGAACAATTGTATTCTCCATAGAATATGGTCCTGCATGCATATATATAATTATTTGGATTAGATTAATTCTGGGAAATTAATTATGAAAATGAATGTTTAATTATGTTGTGTTACGGACTGGTCTCTTGTTGGGTCGTTGAAATCGTTCCAGCCTTCAGGAGCTATAATGTCAGCCATTGTTGTGTTGACGAAAACCACTCGTGAAAAAGGCCTCCATGCTCGACCCAACCACACTCTTCCAGTCCCTCCGATAAAGCAGTTGACAAATGCAAACCCAGTGTTGTCGTCCTTGGAAGCTCTGCCATGCGCTGTGACGGCGCCGTTTACGTTCCTTGATCCTGGAGGGACTGGATTTGCCATGGAGATCAACTGGCAATTCTGTGTCAAACAGTTCATATGCAACAATTTGATCATAAGCATTTTAGGCTAATCATGGCATTGACAATAATATCCCACATTGCTTTTTGAGAAAACCTTTCTATATTATATATATATATATATATAACCGCATTACAGTCACGTGATGAGAGATATTGAATGATTACATTGTTAACTCATCATTTAATACAGATGGGTGGCTTCTACTCTTTCATAAAGGTGAAAATTACATTCATTAGAGACGTGATCAACAATATGGCCTGTAAATGTATATCGTTGATAGAAGTTATGCACACATCCTCTTTCATGTCATGACATTTGCATGTGAGTGGTAACATAGTTGTTACACAAATTGCTAAATTTTATGAAGAACTCAGCTGTTTTAGATCATATGGTCTCCCAGATATCGTTTTTTTTTTATAACAAAATTGTGCAGAGAGCTGAGATGAATTATTATACCTCATAGAGTGACCTTCCATTGCCAAAGATGAAATCAATGGAACCCTGTACATAGCAACCCTTAAAGTAATGGCGGCCCCTATCATCATGAAGGGTGTCTTGGGCTCCAAAGAATCCACAACCCAAAAACGCGGCTTGGTCTCCTGATATTCTAATCGCTACGGCTTGAGCTCCAACATCACCAGGATTTGGAATTGGAGCCACATTCTTTTCATACAATTCCCATTTGGACATGTGTTAGTTAGTGTACATTAATCATACCATAAAATTAATATTAATGCAACTTTCTCACCATGAAGCTTATGTTCTTAGCAACAAAGTTGTCAGCATAAACTTGAACAGAACCGCTATAAAATGTGCCATGAGATGAATTAGCTGTGTCATTCCAAGCAATTGCAGTCGATTCATACCCTTGTCCTTGAAATGTTATGTTGGGTTTGTTTTTCGGAATCAAGATTTTCTCACTATTAAAAATTTACAACAAGAACAAAAATTAAAAATAATCAAGAGATCAAAGAAAGAAAGAAAGAAATTATCTTTTGAATGAAGAGTTGGAAAAGAAAGCCAAATGAACTTACTAGTAAAGCCCATTATTAATCCAAATTATTGTTCTTTTCTGGCTAAGAGCTGGAGCTGCATCAACAGCTGCTTGAACCAATGTGAAATTACAACAGCCATTTCGATCGACACAAAGGTAGGAGGTTGTGTTGGTGTCTGGAGGAGGAAAGCCACGCGGGAAGTCATCACAGATGGATCCTATGGTTCCATTGTCTTTCTTTTTGTGATGTCTGCCAATGTGGTTTGGGATGAGATAAGAAAAAATATTACTAGGCACTGATGAAGTTGTGGCCAGACTAAGATCCACAATGTGTTTGAGGGGTGATGAGTTTGGATCAATGACATGTCTAGATGCCAATAAGACTGCAAAGATGGCAACAAAATATGTTAGGCATGTGGTTTTGAGGCTCATTTTTTTTCTTTTTTGGTCTGAATTGTGGAAAAGGGTAGCTGGAGAGGATGAGATATTTCAAATGGAAGGTTAAATAGGCATATGCACTTGAAGTGAAAGAATTGATGGAATGTCTTGCAAATCACCCTGTCCTTGTATATCTTAAGAGTATTCATTTCCAACCTAGCTACCAAACTTTTTTTTTCCTCAACAAATACAATTACTATTTAAAATTGCATTCTTTATAGGAAAAAAAATCCCAACACTTGCGGAAGATTCATAAGTTACAGTCTGATTCGGGGTCTGAGTCTAGGACTGGTTTAGTAACTGGGTCATTCTTGAGGTCAATTCTTCCATGATCGGGAGCCCTACCCTTCCATGCATTGCAATTGGGAAAAGGACTGGCATGTTCGGCTGTGGATTCGTTGGGCAAAGCCCAGTAGACCAACACAGCCCATTTTCAACCCAAATTTGTCCCATCGTTTAAAAGTGAAAACAAACCCATTATCTTAGACCAATTTCAGAAGTGAAAAAAGAAATGGAAAAGAAGTTTACTTGACACTTTCTTTTGGATCTATTGTTTTCCTTCCAATACAACTTCCTTCTGTGGTTTGGTTGTCAGCAAAGGCAAACACAAACAATGTAAACCTTCCATTTTAAGTAACATATAAGTAGTGGAGGGGTTCACCTAATCTTAAACCCATCTGCTAAATGCAATTCATTATGAGAATGTTTGGAAGTCTTTCCAAATAAAGCTTCATTGTGTTCCTTTTTTCTTCAATTATTTATTTATTACATCCAAATGAAATGGAAATTTCCATCCAAGAGAAAGAAATAAAAAGTAAGTAATAGTTGTATACACTTGCATTTTATCGCATAATAAGTGGTCACACATCAGATGATAAAGTGTTACAAAAAGAAAAGTGTATACATACGTTACAGGTAAGTTTCTGACTCTAGATGACATGACGTCGATAAATAATGGAATGTATATGAGGTTTTTTCTAATGTTAAATTAACACGGGTCTTTGAAAAAGTAATATATCACAATGCATAAATAAATAAGAAAATTTTATTCTTAGTCATAGTCGGATTATCAATAAAAAATTCACGTGTTTGACATAAGTTTGAAAGTTGAGGGTTGCTAATGATGCTCACCGGACGAATGAAACTATAAAACCAATCAGAGATTGATGTAATCTTGGGGAATCAAAAGGCACCCATTTGAAATTCAAATAAGCAAAGATTAGGGCATATATATTTTTGACTTTGTAAAAAGTACTGCAATTTCTGCTTTTTCACGCCAAAATTTGGGTCCCATGATGACCTCGCATTCACCCCCTCTTCCCTCTTCTTTTCTCACTCAATCAAAAATCTCTCCCAATCAAACGATTAGCAGCGCCGGACGCGCCACTCCCGTTGCCGCTTTAAAAAAGGAAAGGAAAATAAAAAAAAGATTTTGCACTACTCTTTGTTTATTTTTTTCTCTTTTCTTTTATTCCTAACACGTTCTATTTTTTATATTATTGAAAAAATTGTAAAATTCAAGGTGAGCATATATAAGTTTGGAAAAAATAACAGAAAAAAGAAGTGATATTGTCACACCAATGTTGATTTCAACATGTAGATCACCAAATGCTTGAATCAATTTGGTTTTATACAATATTACTATAGCGTATTATTGTCATCTTCATTTACTTTTCTCACCCTTCATAAGTTTCGTAAATAGCATAAACTTCAAATATAAAGGGCCCGTTGGATAACTATTTCAGTTTTAGTTTTTAGTTTTCATCCTCCCCTCTCATCCTCTCTCTCAATCTCATCCTCACTCTCATTTTTACTCTCATTTTCTTCTTTACTCTAGCATTAAATAAATAAATTAAATAAAAAAAACTCGTTTTTAACTCATCTTCCTAAAATCCTATTTATTTGATTTTAACCTTGTTTTTCCTGTTCTTTTGAAGCTTTATAGACGATGTATAGTCCCATCCATGAAGCAGTGCTATGCTAAACTAGTTACCATTTTTATTAATTGATACACTAGCAGCCATGTGGACTTTTTCTGGAACATGAAAATAAACAAAGAATATATTAATTGTCATATGTTTATATACTAGGAAGGAAAAACATGCATGAAAATCTGGCATCAACCGCTGCCCCATCGCCCTTTTGTTTTCAATTGATAATACAAGCGATAATCTAAACTACAAGTGGGATGAGAGTTTTTCCACATACGCTACCAGTATGTCATGAAGAGTCGAATCTAAGACTAGTAGTCTGCAAGCAAGAGTCCTTTTACCCCCATTGACTTTTTTAGTGCTAGATTAAATTGCAAGACGTGATCAGAATATTTGGCAGTGTACTCCCCCCGCCACGCCAAAAAAAAACCTGCAAGCCACAAGCCAAACCGAGAGAAAGAAGTGTAAAATGGGGCACCAAACAAACAAGGAAAATACAAAATGTTCAAGTAAACTCATGACAAATTCTGCCTTCATAGCATATATACAAAATAAATACCACTAAACTAACAACCATACAAAAGAAGTAGCGCTGTAGAGAATTCAAACTTGTACCTCTGCCTACTAAACTATAACATCTAGTTGACTAGCAGTATTTATTTAAATGATGTCGATCGTTACAAGCTCATTTGAGAGGACTCATTTATTGATTGTATGTAAATGTACACACAAAAATTATAGATCAAGAAACAAAGACTAATTAAATCTCTATCTTAGAAATTTAAAAGGATATTCAAAACAAACATGAACAAAAAAGAAAGGGAGCTGTTAATTAGTACTCCAAAAAAGTTATGCACTCCTCCAAGTAAGGATGGCAGAAATCCCCGTCGAGGCGAGAATCCGATAGAGTCCCGGCCGTAACAAAGGGAGATTTCGGGGCAAAACTGGGATCGAGTACGGGCATCCACGAATTTAAAAAATCCCCATACCATCCCTGCCCCGAACCCGACCCAATACTTATATGTTTATTTTTAAATAATAAATATATAATAAAATATTTTGTTACCCTAGCATCTTCTTTGCACGCCAAACCCAAGTCATTCAAATCCACATCCAAATCCAAATCTGATGTAAATTCTGCAAAAAAATTCGTTGCTAAGTGAGCTGAAGTTTCTGCTTTCGAGAAGATAAGTGTTATAAATTAACTTGCCAGCTTGGGTAATTTGCTTAAAGCTCAAAAAGTTGCTGTTAGTAGTAGTGATTTATGATTGATGTTGGTAGTAGCTTAGATTCCACCTTTGTATATATATAACTGGGAATTTTAGTTCAAAGAAAATTTACTTAAATGAATAAACCAACAATGCCAGCGTTTAGTTTTTTCTATTTTTTTATTTATTAGATCACAACATTCTGTTTAAAGATTATGCCTATTAGACTGCAAGTTCCTAACTTTGATTTTGATTTGGCTTATGTTCAGTTTCAAGTTCTTGCACATGGACATTCAAAGTGAGAGAGATCAGATTATACCAAAAACCCAGAGATCCGAGGGTGGATTTGGGGGATAGGATTCCCCGAAACCTCTTAAACGGGGATGGGGTCGGGGACAGGGGCAGGAATGAAGAGTGGGGACAAGGATGGTATTGTCATACCTGACCCATTATTATCCTTACCTCCAAGAGCAATTTATATGTGCAATCTCTTGTATTTTTATGATAGGGAGTGACTATGACTTTTTTAAAGTATTTGTGAAAAAACACAGAATATTTGAGTCAAAATCACGATGAATTCTACCCTCATACATAGTATGATTCATATTATATATTGTACATTTTCCACAGAAAATATTAATTAACAAACTAATAAGTAATTGCTTAACACCAGTTACTTAAAAGATCTAAATACTTAGATCTATGAACTGAATCCCACAATCGAACCAATCAATCACATTTTGTTTTTGTCGCTCATTTGAGAGGACTCGTTTATTAATAATAACTTGGCAAAATAAAGAAAAATAAATAAAGAAGAAGAAGAAGAAACAAGCTAAAACAGTATAAAGCATCTCCAAATTAGAAAATTAAAAGGATATTAAAAAAAACAAAATGAGAAAAAGGACCACATTGTATATATAAAAAAGAAGAAGACATTTGGTATCTAAATCTGTTGAAAAGCATACATTATATTATATATATAGAAACATTGTTTCCGTATATATACATTGGTCAAGAATTGTGTCCCTATGATAAGTCAGTCTACCTAACTTTTCTGCTTTACGTCCCTCTCAAAACATGAAACTGCCACTCCTGTTCTCATTGGCAGCGTTAGAGCCAGGCCTAGCTGCAGACGGCACTTGGGACGACGACATACCCTCCCTCAAAAACTCATGATGATCAACAACATGAACAGACGAACCTCCAAATCCCATGTTTGTGGGTCCTCCTCTTGATGATGATGAGCTCAATCTCTGGAGAAACCCATCCCCAACTCCTGCACCAACCAAGTATTGCTGGTTCTGACGTTGTTGTTGTTGATGTTGCTGGTACTGATGATGTTGCTGCTGCTGCTGAGGGTGTAGAGGATGATACCCCGGAGACACCACAAAGCCCTGTGGCCTAGGCGGGGCCAGCCCGAAACTAAAACTGGACCCACCGGAGGGAAACGACGCCGTGTTAGGGCCCCCGGTGAACTGCTGCACCATGGCACGGAAGTTCGTAGTGTCCGTGTTGAGCAGCGTGGTGGGGGTCCGTCTCGAGGCTCTAGATCTCTTTCTGGCAGGTTTCGAAACCCGCCCTTGATCTGGGCTCAAACTGTTGGTGCTGGAGCCTGGATTGGCGGAGCCAACTGCACTTGTTGTGGCGACAGCGGATGGAGTTGTGGTGACCACAGTGGCTTCAGAGACTTGGTCATGACCAAAAAAGGTTGAAGTATTAATACCTGAAGAAATGTGGCCATGAGACACCTGAGCTTGAGAAGAAGACAAGGTTTGGTTGTAGAATTGGAGCCAGTCATTAGGGTTATTGGACATGGTTCCAGTACCACTCATGGCCATAAAACAATGTGATTCTTGTGTTTCAGAGAGAGAGAGAGAGAGAGAGAGAGAGATGGGAAAGGATTTTGGGTTTTCTTTGTTTTGGGTTAGAGGGAAGGAATAAGATAGTAGGGGTAAGCTATTTATGGAGGCTTGAATGGGGTCAAAGGAAGACTTTTCGGGATGATCTTGACCGTTGATTTGAGAAAGATAAGTCTGGGGTCACGTGACATAGCACGTGAGGTGATGGTGGTGGGCTGTAGTGGAATAATTTACACTAACACCCCTTTAGGTTTTCGGTGCTTTCACAAAACCCCCTGACATTTTAAAACTTACATGAACACCCCCTTAATTCTTAAATTGTTTTCAGAAAATCCCTTTTTATTGATTTTTAATCCAAAAATTGATGATTTTATATAATAAAAAATTCTTGAAATGACAAAGTTAGCTTGATATTGGATTGCACGTATATATATTGAAGCTAATTTTGTTATTCGCAGAAGATTTTATGTATGAAATCATCAAATTTTAAATAAAGAATTAATGTAAGGGGGTTTTCTGAAAATAAATGGAAATCTCAGGTGGGCGTTTGTATAATTTTTGAAATCCAAGTGAATTTTATGAAAACACCGAAAACCTGGTGTAACTTCTTGGAATAATGTAAAAATAAGGGTTTCTGGAAGGTGAAGTCTTTGTATAGAAGTGTGCGTGTTGTTGCATGGTTTCCCGGAAGCAACATAAAGGCTAGACGCCACGTCAGCTTTATCGTGATGACGTCATTGTCGAAGGTGGCCACCTCAGCACGTGATTGGTGATGGTGGACCGTGGTGGTGGTGGAGGTAGGTGACTCGTGGCACTTGGGAGACGTTGGATTTTGGGCCAAAGAGAAACAACCGAGCGCCTTCCTTTCAGGCCTTGTTTTGTCGTTTTACTTGATGCTCGGTCGTTTTTGGCACAACTGGCCCGGACTCCACATAAAATAAAATAAAATAAAAACCTAGTATTTTTTGCCCTTTTAAAGTATGTACTCTGATAGTTTCAGATCCATTAATAGCATTTTTTTCTTTGTTAATTTTACCAAATTATAAAAAGATAAGACGCATTTAGGGGATAACTGAGGGCCACTTGGAAGTCGTTTGTCCTTTCTTTGGTTAAAAAGTCAAGCTGTTGAGCACATAGGAACAAAGGCATAGGTCACAATTAAATGAATTATTAGTTTTTTTTGGTTGCATGGATGGCTAATCACAATCACAAGTTCTGATTAGGGTTTTATAGTAGGCTAATCACAATTAAAGAATACGATTCATATTAAACGGAATGACTGCTGAATTTCTAGGGTTTCTCAGAGAGGAAAAAGGGTTTCTTCTTAAATCTAAAATCGTTGGGTTTCTTTTCTTTCTTTTTTATTTTATTTGTGTGAAAGTCTTTTATTTTTTATTTTTATAACAAATTATGTCATTAAAACATATGATATGGCAGATGACATGGGTTGCCATGTCATGTGCCACATATGTTGGTACTCAAAAATTGGTAAATAAGTTGGTGCCCGTAACATTATTGTAATAATAATAAGAGCTTGATCGTTCCCTTTTTATCTCTTTTATATTAATTAAAATAGGAGCTGATTTCCCCACTCTCATTTTCTCCACTTACACTCCTTTTTACTTTTTAATACTTTTTAATCAATTTTGTTCTTTCTCTTTCCTATTCTATCCTTACCCTACATTAATTTCTTTTTTTACTTCACTTTTATATTATTTCTTTATTTTATATACTTAATTTTCCAACTTACACTCAATTTTCAATATTAAAGAGAAAAAGAAAGTTAATTTCTTACTGAAAATGGAGTACAAGTTGAAAAATTAAGTATAAAGAAAAAGAACTAATATAAAAGTGAAGTAAAAAGAAATTAATGTAGAGTAACGGTAGAATAGAAAAGAGAAATAACAAAATTGATTAAAAAGTATTAAAAAGCAAAAGGGAGTGTAAGTGGAAAAAAGATGAGTGGAAAAATCAGATCCCTTTAAAATTTAAAAGAAAAAGTTTGGAATCTCTTTTTGGTTTGGAATATCATTTGAGTTGAGGCCAGTTGCAGCCTGAATATTGTTAGTAATTCAACTCCTAAGCACCTAAACCTACAAGGTTTAGGCCAATAGGCCGAAAAAGAACCCTGCCACATAGGGCCTAATCTTCTAATTAATAATAAAAAAAGGTGATTGAGGTTTTCTTCAAAGATGAAAATACTTTATAGGCCAAGCATTCCTCTTTTACACATACTTGCGGTGCTGGCTGGAGCCCATCTGATTCAGCCATAACCTATTATTAGCTCTCCATTTTCAACTTTAAAGGGATTTAAAATTTTGAATTTTCCAGAAGATTAAGACCAAACCTTTTAAGGTGTGCCTATGCATTGGCTTGTGTCTCATATCCCGAAACAAAGCATTTTTAAACCAGAAAACATTTGAACCAGAAAGATAAATAAAAGAAGTCAAATCGAAGTCATTGCTGATTCGTTTTCCATTTCCTCTCTGTGTTGATGGATGTAGACTTTTCTACTTTGAATCTTCTTTAGTTTATTATTGCGTCAATTTGCTTCACCATAACAATGACCATTCATCGAGCAAGCATGCTGGTGAGATTGTTCATAACAAGATATCAAATTAGCTTTGAAGATTTAGTGTTGAAGAGTCTTAATCCTAACTCCTCAAGGTCTATGCCTCGTCTGAAAATTGAATGTTCAAGACTCTTAATCTTTATGCTTCAAGGTCTATGACTTGCCTTATAAAACATAAAACACTTCGCCTTTCAAAACCCTAATCCACACGTAATTACATGTCTTAAATTAAGGATACACAAAACTTTATGCGTTTACTTTGAAAATTTTGTAACATATCTAAACAATTTTATTTATTTATTTCTGGAACTTTGTATATATGAATTAAGATAGGTTGCTTCTTTTTTTTGGTTTTCTTTTCCTCCGAACTCACATGCAAATTGGTCTTCAATTTGCCTCACAAAATGATAACCAGCAGAAGGAGAGTCAAAGAAGAGAACATGTGTTAGGCAGGGATATATGATTAAGATTTGAGAATATAAATACAAGACAGTGATATCAAATTTCTAACAGATGACGGCCAATATATTTAGCACACGTTCCTTTTGACCACTGACCAGTAATCAGTTTTCTTAAAATGTCTCCGTAAGGCTAGCCTAGACTACAACTCAATTTGCGGCAACATTGACTAACTGGTTTCTTCTTTTACTGTCTGTTAAATTCCGTCAGCCTCCCTTCCCTACTGATCTTAAAAGTATCTCAGTCTCTTGAAACATGGGAATGGCTTCTCCAATGTGTATGTGAAAATGGGTTCTGATCCCTCAGACAATTCAGTAATTTTACCAACCGATCTTCTTCTCTACGTTTGTCTCCACTCTCAGCTGTTTATATTGTCTGCATTCCGTAGTCGGTGAAAAATAGTCAATGTGGGCCATCCTTACACACAACCCGGGAAGCTGGATTTCCCCGCCTTCAAATTTGTCAACAACTTTATTGGTTGGGAATAGTCAACAAAAAAACATACATAAACGAACTGTCTCGTGCATCTAGCCGTCGTTGAATGAGGCACAAAACGTAACATGCTAGGATCAGTCGTTCACATTTCATAAGGTTGATCACACTTGGGTGTATTGTCCCTTTAGCATCTCTTTTTATGAATTGATGTTTGTAATTAGACACCTTCTTGGGCAGGTACAATGCATAAACGATTGAGAGTAGTCCATGCACGTGTGAACATTGCAATTAAAAGTTCTTTTGTTGAATTGATAGTTGCAATTAGAAAACCAAAGGCCCAACGGTCTTGGGCTTATGAGTTATGATTAGGCCCATATATAAAATCAGACTGGGCCATTAACTACATGGAACAGAAAGGAATCATAGAAGCACTGTTTACCAAATGGAAGTGGACTCACTCAACTAAGCATGAAGAAAGTGAACAAGAAGCAGACAGCCATTTACTAATTCATTCATGAACTTGTGCACTTTGTTAGGTCAGGCTCTGGATAACTTGGCTTTCCTGATTTTTAGTGGGGCAGGCAGGCAAATGAGTGTGACAAAAAAGTAACCACCCACAAATTCTTTTTTCTTCCATGTTTGTTTATGTCATTCTTCCAACATTATAGTGTTGTGTATGGCTGTGTTGCAAATATCCCAAGTACTAAAATATCCCCAGCTGAACCCACACTGGTCCAAACTCAAGAACTGTCTGCTGCTTATTGCCTAATGGCCATGGCTGGTTATTCTCTGTTGCATCCCTCTACCCCAGCTCTTATTAATGTCAACTTTCAGAGAAGTGAATTTGGTCGTTTCCACTCTTCAACCACCACTCATCTTCTCAATTCCAAGTCCACCACTCATCCTATCAGGTATTTCTCTTTCTTCAACTGTTGCTGATAGTGTTTTCTGCAGTAATAACATGATAGCCATATACTCATTTAAGCAGTTAAAACATTTTCTAGCTTCTGGGTTTCTTGGAGAAGTTGATATTTCAATTACAATTTAAATGTTTTAGTTTCTTTACATGAGAGAGAGAGAGTTTCTAACTTGCGTTTCTGCTTCCTATTCCACAATTTCTTGGAACCAAGCGATTCTCCGTTTTTTTATGCCTAGCTTATAATTTGTGTTTTCCTTTTCTTCCTGCAATCGGTTTGGCATGCTTTCTCTGTATGTTTTCTCTGAATTCAATAGAAGAAAAAGAAAAGACAAGAAAAATTGAAACTTGTATTTCAGTTTGTTTCCCAGGGAAAAAGAAAACTCAATTGAAGAATGTTTTGTACAATATAAACAGAGTGAGTAATGAGTACCATGTAGCTTGAGCAGAATATATTGGACTTCCTATTTCTTTTCCGTTTTACGCCTTATGTTTATTGTAGAATTATAGAATATGATGTGAATTTTCTGAATGTAGGTGCCAATCAACTAGTACTGATGAACCAAAAACAAGAAGAAAGTTACTGGACAATGCAAGCAACCTCCTTACCAATTTTTTGAGTGGAGGAAGCCTTGGGTCTATGCCCATAGCTGAAGGTGCAGTCTCGGATTTGTTTGCTCGGCCTCTCTTCTTTGCATTGTATGACTGGTTCTTAGAGGTATGCATCCTTCACAAATTTTGGTCTTTGGATCCTTCAATTTAAAGTGTACTTTCCTGTCATGAATTCATGTTTGATGGCTGCTCTGCTGGTTGATTGGGTTAAGACAGATGGTTGGGTAGAGAGGTTCAATCAATTGTTCATTTTCTTGTTTGAGATTAAAATTTCGATGGCATATACAGATAAAAAAATCTCAGTTTTATGGAGTCCCTTGCAGCTGTGGGGACTGGGACTTTGTTATTTGGGCCTTCTGAGCACCACTGTTCATAATTATTTTCCTTTTCTCTACAAACTTTTGTTTGTTTTGGCAGCATGGCTCCGTGTATAAGCTTGCGTTTGGACCAAAAGCATTTGTTGTTGTATCAGATCCTATTGTTGCAAGGCATATTCTTCGAGAGAATGCATTTAGTTATGACAAGGTACTACCTAATAATATGCTTCTGGACTCCCCTTGTTCAACAAGAATTTGTTTTGTTGTTTCTATCTTCATTCTCCATGTCTATAATGTACTCATTGTCAGTAGATTATGTTCCTTTATAAATAAACTCATCATTAGTATGTTGCTTTCCGTTTTCAAATCATAGTCTTGATTTAGTATCTTTACTCAAAAGTTACTTTGCTCACACCATTTGTTTGAACTGACAGGTTATATGGATAACCTTTGCAAATCAGTGTTATGCTCCATCCTGGCCCCCCTCCTCTCCCCCTCTCCTCTCTCCTCTCTCCCTCTACCTCTCCCTCTCCTCTGTCTCCCTCCCCACCCATTGATAAACAATATTAGTTTATCGCATAACATTAGCTATCATGTTTAACCTTTTTTCAGTTGGGTTTATGTAATTTTGAATTATTTTCTAAGTTCCTTTTAGTCATCTTAATCAGTTAAGTAAATAAGATATATACAGATGTGTTTATATATTTAATTTTTAAGCTGTTTTACTCCACTCATTTTTACTTATTCTAATCTGTTGTGCCCAAATTGGTTGTGATTTCACACTTGTACTTAGGGAGTTCTGGCTGATATTCTAGAACCAATAATGGGCAAAGGACTTATACCTGCTGATCTTGGCACTTGGAAGCAGAGGAGAAGAGGTGAGTAGTAACAATTAATTTTTGTTTCTACAGGGAAAAAAAACAATTAATATTTTAGTGTTTGCACCGCAGGTTAGGGCAAAGAGTAAGGTATTTGTATTTGAAGTTTGTAACTTATAGTGGTCCATTATACAGAGACTTACCAGCCATAAGCTGATTTTGCAGTTATTGCTCCCGGGTTCCATTCCTTATACTTGGAAGCAATGGTCAAAACATTTAGAAATTGTTCGGAGAGAACAATATTAAAATTTGAGAAGCTTCTAGAAAGAGAGAACTTGCATGTTGAGAAGACAATTGAGTTGGATCTTGAAGCAGAGTTTTCGAGTTTGGCTCTTGATATTATTGGACTTGGTGTCTTCAACTATGACTTCGGTTCTGTTACCAAAGAATCTCCTGTAATCAAGGTTTGGCAAAAGGAACATTTATTCTAATGATTTTGTAATGGTTGTATCTGGCATTCAGCGCATTCCATCATGATGTCTTTTTTCAAACCAACATTCGGTTTTCTTATTCTGTTGTCTATACATCTTATAGAAGTTCTCATTTCTACCGACTTCTGGAGTGAACTAAAGTGTACAATCAAATCACTGAATAGAATACTAATATACTTTTTTCTTTCTTTTCTTTCTAAATAATTGATTTTTTTCTTGCCTAGCTTCTAAATAGTTGACTAATTATTGTGAACTGTTACTCTATTTGAGTATATGATATCACACTTTTTCCCCTTTAATTATTATTATATATATATATATATATATATATATATTGATTTATCATTCATGTTAATATGCTTAATGCTAAGCGTTCATATTCAGCTCTTTTGCAAATACATTACAGGCAGTTTATGGCACACTTTTTGAAGCTGAACATAGGTCCACCTTTTATATCCCATATTGGAAATTTCCCCTGGCAAGGTGGATAGTCCCCAGGCAACGGAAGTTCCATGGTGATCTGAAGGTTATAAATGATTGTCTTGATGGACTTATCAGAAATGCAAAAGACACCAGACAGGTTAGATGAAACTTAAACTGAATTAAGTGGACGTGGGAGAATATTTAATATCATATCTACACAGTCATGCAAAAATTGATGTTTTATTGTATTATTGGAAACAGATGTTAAAAAACTAATTTTCCAGTACCTAGAACTTTATTTGATTACATTCTGTGACAGGAAACGGATGTTGAGAAACTGCAACAAAGGGACTACTTAAATCTGAAGGTGGGAAAACCTCCAACTGAAAATATAATCCAATTCTTCTGAACTCTAATGATAAGTGATACAGTTAGGAGCTTTGCAGAAGGGTTAAAATTCTGGCATTGTAACTATAAAGTTTGCAGGATGCAAGCCTACTGCGTTTCTTAGTTGACATGCGTGGAGCTGATGTTGATGATCGTCAGGTAAATACTTTCAAAACTTTAATGCTTTTAGATACAGGATTTATGACCAAAATAATGAACATATATAGGATAAACTGATGTATCAGTACTTGTTCGATCACATTATTCCAACTGATCCAAATAAGGGTTTTCTTTTATTCCCCCTTGCACTTCATCAACACCATGCTTTTTCTTTCTTTATTTCTTCGCTCCCTGACCCTCACTCCCATTTGAGGTGAATTCTCAGTTGTACACCATTATGGATTGGACCTGTTTTGAGACAATGGTTCTCTTTGGGCATTTATAACATTACCTGTGGATTTTGACAGCTTAGGGATGACTTGATGACAATGCTTATTGCTGGCCATGAAACAACAGCTGCTGTCCTTACTTGGGCTGTTTTCTTCCTTGCACAAGTATGATTCTTCATTTCTAACTTAAATTCTTCAGAATAAAGTTATGCTTAATGTTTGTCAATGGCTTCTTTGCACCAATGAGCTCTTTCATCCTCACATATGTGACGACATAGATGAAATTCACTTGCTTTGTTGCAGAACCCATCCAAGATGAAGAAAGCACAAGCAGAGATTGATTCAGTACTTGGACAGGACGGACCAAATCTTGAATCAATTAAAAAACTGGAGTACGTCCCTAAGACAATTACTGAACTTGTTCCATTCACTTGTAAATGCACTGCATTTATCATTGAAGCAATGAAACTCATCAATATTTAGTTATGTAGCTGAATTTGAGATCAAAGTTGGGTTAGAGGGGAAAGGAGAATGAACTGAATTTTGAACATTGATACAAATGGGAGGGGCAAGTCTGAATCATCTTTCGATGCATATCCCGGTGGCTCAGGAGATTAGGAGCTTTGTCTTCTTTATCTGAATGAACTCTAAGCCTCTAACAGGTTTGAACAAGGCTTTCCAATCTCATTTTGAGCTTAAGTGAACCCAGAAACCACCAACGAATGCCAAGCTGAGGCACAATGATTACTTCAACTTGCCTCTTTTTCGCCCTTATTGGAATCTCAAAGTATAATGATGTTATTCATGTGGTTTTTTTTCTTTCTTTTTTTTCTTTCAGGTACGTAAGACTTGTTGTAGTAGAGTCTCTTCGTTTATTTCCCCAGCCCCCCTTGCTTATTAGACGTTCTCTCAAGTCAGATACACTACCAGGTATTATTAAAATGGTCTTATACCTTCAGATGGAACTTGAAGTTTTATGTCATTGTGCTTTATGGATTTATTTTCTTTACAAATCATACAACAAATATTTATTTCTGGTCATTTCTAGGATAAGAAAGGGGCTTTATATCCATTGTGCAGGAGGGTACAACGGTGAAAAAGATGGTTATGCGATTCCTGCTGGGACTGATATCTTCCTTTCTGTGAGTAAAGCATTTAAGTTCCCTCCTTTATTTATGAATTTCTTTAAATTGGTATAAATTGCAACTGCTCCTTAGTTAAGGTAATGCTAAGTTGGGGCCTCAGCTCTATCTATCAATGTGATACTTCCATGAGCTTGATTCTATGCTCTAAGCTTGCCTGGCACGTTCTCTTTCAATCCATAGTTTTATATTCCAAAAACTTTCCACTCAGGTATACAATCTCCATAGATCTCCATATTTTTGGGACAATCCTAATGAATTTGAACCAGAGAGGTTTTTAGTGCCAAAGAAGAGTGAGGTTGAAGGATGGGCTGGTTTCGACCCTTCTCGAATTCCTGGTGCATTGTACCCGGGCGAGGTTATTACTAGTCACTTCCCCTTTCGAATCATACATTCATGTTCTCACATTGATGACATCTATCAAGTAATGACTTTATGATCGCAATTATCAGATTACAGCAGATTTTGCCTTCTTGCCTTTTGGCGGAGGGCCAAGAAAATGCGTAGGAGACCAATTTGCTCTCATGGAGTCAACTGTAGCATTGGCTATGCTGTTGCAGAAGTTCACTGTAGAGCTAAAAGGGTCTCCAGAATCCGTGGAACAAGTTACAGGGGCAACAATCCATACAAAGAATGGATTGTGGTGCAAATTAAGGAAGAGGTCCGATGTACAGTGACTTACCGAATACGACATACAGATGGGACATTGATAGGGATACTGATGATAATTGTCCAGTGTATTCTTCTTGTTACCACTTACCAGCTACAGGCTTTGAATTTAACAGAATTATTTTCTTTTTAGAGAATAATTTTGTTACCAATGAAAACGGAAGAGAGTTGCATTGTCCAACAAATCCGCAATAGTAATAAACGTAAACTGCGTCAGACTTTTGCAGGGATAGTTTTATAATTTGATTGAACTTGGAACATAATTTCATGTCACTATGTGAGAGCAGAAGGAAAGCAAATACCCGATCCTTTTTTAAGTTTTCAAACAACAAAATTTGCACGAGACAAGCAAATGACTTCCTTCTCGTGCAAAATCCAGAAGTCAGTCTGGTCGATGATATCACATTTCTGATGTCTTTGTATACTAAGAGCTGTTGAACCAACATACATCACAGTTATCCATACAATAGTTTACAGATATTAAGTAGGCATAGATTTATTATGTTCTAACCCTAATATATACGAGTCTAAGAGTTGGCATGCAGGTTCAAAAGAAAAGATAAACGTAGTGGAAGACGGTGTGACATAAATTCCATTTATATCTATCGAACATCTTTATGTACAATTGTTAAATTTAAAAAAATTAAAAATACAAAGAAACATCTATATCAGCAACAACAACAACAACAAAAAAACCTTGCTTATAAGAGTTCAATCTTTTTTAATCTCCGTTTACAAACGTGAGGCTTAATTTACAACTGGGCACTAGTCTTCATCTCAATGAATGGCCATGGTCTCTCGGCTATTGCATTGGGTGCTTACCGTGCGGATGCTTTGATGCATTGCCGTGAAAGTGCGAGGAGCCTGCAGACTGTTCCTGCAGCGAAAGAGCCATAAAGCTCATGAGATGAAAATCCAATGCCAAATAGAAAACCAGAGTCCAATTGGACTACTTAAATGCCCACCATATCTTGCAGATTGCCCTGAATGTCAAAACAGCTCTGCACGGTTGGTGATCTGAAACTAAGGTGACCCTGCAATTAAAGAAAGAGGTCCCAAAAGAAAAATACAGCTTATTTAGTAATTCTATGTGATGAACCATACTGCTTCATAGAATGCCAAGAACCAAACAACCCGTACCATTCCCCGCATACTCTGTTGGGTCCCATAGTGACCAACATGTGTTGGTAATGAATGCAACTGTCCCTGTAGAAAATCAAAAGAAAATGTTTGCCTTCTGTTTTTTTATGACAAATCATCAGGGTCAGAACAAAGGCATGGATTGTACCTGTGTGGCCTGCTGATTGCCATAATAAACATCATGGATAGGAGCAATTGAGTTCAGCTGCCCCTGATACAAGTAATAAACAATCCTTGATTTAAATTTCTCAATTAGAACTTTAAGAGGTGTAGTCAGGAAGAAAATATGTCATACCATTCCTTGCATACTCTGTTGAGCACTGTAATAGCTATCAAGACCACGAGATCTTGAACCGTGTTCCTGCAAAAACATATAACATCCCATTTAAAAAAAATTCATAATAACAAATTGTAATACTGCAGGGTGTATGCATATCGACAAGCTCTTATTGCAATATCTTGGAATAACTTGGGTGTTTCATATTACCCCTTCCAATTCTTGCTGAGGAACGTAACAATTATCACGGTTATGTGCTCTGGATTTCATCTGTTCCTACATTTAAATCCATAATGAAGTGTACTATATATTACAGTCCAAAACAAACAAATTCTCTGTGAGTGAGAAATTCAGAACAAAAGTGATCATGAGACAAACCATCTGCTGGCAGCTGTCTTGCAACCTGATAGTTATGCTATCTTGTTCAGTCTGCGCCTACAGTATACATAAAATATACCTCAGGGCACATATCAATTAGGATGACCCAGAAAATTTATACAAGCCAAAGATCAAGCCTTAACCAACCTTTCTTTTTTTGTATGTTTTCTTTTTCTTAGAAGACTTTGCCATATTGCTGCTGGGATTGACTTCTTCCACATCATTAAAACCATGATTAGCTGACATGTTGGCTTCGGAAACAGTTCTTACAGAATTATTGGCATCCACACAATGTTTCAATGCTGCCTCTAATGCCTGAAATGCAATGTGGTAAGTTTCTGGAGATAAAGACCCCTCTTCACCCATTTTAACAGCTAATTTACACAGATCGTTGAAACGTTGCACTCTGTAGTTAAGCCTCTTCGGTCCATCACTAACAGTATGCCTAACTTTTGCATCCTTCGTCCAACGCTTCAAAATGTAATGGGATGGGATACTGGAAACACCAGACACTTGGAGGACCAGAATTGCATGTCTACAGAGAAAACCTTTGTATTCAAATGAATGACATGAACAACATACTTTTAATTCTGCTTCATTCCAAGAAACAGTAAAATTTTGGCATTCTTCCAAATCATCAACCCGGAAAATTACAGTTGCTTCATTTTCACCATCTTTCTGCAATTGACAAGAAGCTAGTCCCAAAACCTCGACCTTAAATTTTTTAAATACAGAACCTGTATAGATAGTTGCCATTTGTTTTTCAAAAGGTGAGAGAGATCTTAATCCAGGTTGTTTATCCTGTGTTTCAAGAGCAGCATTAACTTCCATGTCATACATATCTTTCTGAAATCCTTTGTACTGCTCAATAAAATCGTTAACTGTAGCTTCTTGAGAAATGTACCTATCAAAGAATGAAGTTATACTTCCAGATCGCTCCTTTGTAGACATTCCAGCCATAAATGAATACTGCATATAAGTTGGAACCCACTTTTTACGATCTTCAAACAATGAGTGAACCCACTCATTTTCTCTTAGTTCAAATCTATCAACCAATTTCCACCATTTCTTTTCAAATTGTTCAACTGTCCAGGACCGGTAAATGCATTTGTTGAATTTTTCCATAAATATTTCATTCTCCTTTATGAAAAAACCCACATTTTCAGGAATCCTGGTCAATACATGCCATAAACAAAAACAATGGTATGCATCGGTAAATACATCTGCTACAGCTTCTTTCAAGTATTTGTCTTGATCAGTGATAATCAGTCTTGGAGCTTGGCCGCCCACTACTTTAAGCCATGTCCGCATTAACCAAACAAAAGCTGCGGTGGTCTCTTCTCCCATCAATGCACATCCAAGCAAAATGTACTGGAAGTGATGATTGACTCCAACAATAGGAACAAAAGGAATTCTATAATTGTTTCTAACATAGTAAGTGTCAAAGAAGACTGCATCACAAAAACTACTATAATCATGCCTGCATTTTGCATCAATCCAAAATACACTTCTCAGTCGTTTTTCATGGTCAAAATCTATTGCATAGAAGAAGTTGGGATCCTCGTCCTGCATACACATAAAATGTTCAAACATTACTCTCACATCTTCCTCACCTAAAGCTGACTGTAGACCTTTCTTTTGGCAAGCAACAGTAGCAGGTTTCTTGTTTCTTCCGCTGATTGCATAAATAAAATCATCTGGGCACATTTCATGGTTGTGCTCCTTTATGAAACTATGTACAACCCATTTCCCATCATCTTTCCTCTTTATATGCAAGCTAGCTTTGCAGTCTGTCTTTGTTATACATAGTCTTGGATTGACAGTTGTTCCGGACTCGCGCTTGCTTCCAAATCTAGAACATGCAATTTTTATATCAATGAACTTTCCAGACTTTTTGGAGCGCCGACTGGCTTTAATTGTAATGCCAAATCCCACAGACCGAGCATATTCTCTGTAGTAAGAATAAGCTTCTTCCTTAGACTCAAATTCCAAACCATTTTGGGGTTCCTGAATTACTCTCTTCCCCTCATCAACAGCATTCAACCCTATATTTTTCACATCATCTTGAGCCTGCAAACTACAAGCACTTTGGTTTGCATCCAATCCATCCGCTTCTTTAACATGTTCACTCGTTGTTGGAGAATTAACATGCTCATCAACATTTTTCTCATCTGTGACATCTACAACATTAACATCTTTATCTGAACCAGTTTCTAACTTGTCCTGCTCACATGAAGGCAGTTCTAGATCTATCTCCATAGAAGAAAACAAAGCTTATGCAATACAAAAGCTTATTTAATTTAATTACCTGAAACACAAAAACGAATTACAAAAGCCAGGCATTAATTATAGCCATACCATACAATTGAGCATGAACATAATTTTATAGAGTCGTTTAACACTGTGCAAGTATCATATTTCTCACATACCATACCCTCCAGAATATTAAAACTGAAAAGATAAGAAATTTTAAGCTTATTAACACTCTAAAAGCTTAAAATGAATAAATAATTATGACAATTATAAAAAACAATAAAATTCAAAATAAATGTTCTTTGCTACCTATTTTGTACTCGGGATTCAAAATCTTAAAATAAATAGACTGAAAACAGAAGAATAAAAAAAGAAAGGAAATTGGTAATTACCCCTTTTTCAGGGAGCTGAGCATCTCCACTCAGTTATGAGAAATTGTAAGACTTCGAGTTTTCCTTCAGTTTTTCTTCAACTTTCCAGAAGCCAAACAGATAGTGAGTCCAAATACAATGGCGAGAAATCAAGGTCAATGAAACAAAGAGGGAATCATCAGAGTGCAGTGGTTGCACCTGCGCAAGTCACACACTACGGACAGACTCTGAGAGAGAGAGAGAGAGAGAGAGAGAGATTCAAGTCCGAGACCGAATCATAATAGGTCGGGTTCAAGTTCGCGGGTATTTGTTTTGGGTCGGTTTTGTATTTGACAAAAAAAAATATAGAAGAAAACTTCTCAATTCCTATTACCCATTCACTTAGAGCATCATGGGGGGTGTATATGGGTGTGTATGTTAAATATACACCCCGAGTCACCGGAATCGTCTCCAATGGTGAGATGTAAATGGATATAAATATACATCACCACCATGGGGATGTAAAATAAAATGTATATTTACATCCATTTTTACATCCCTTGCAGGCGGGACCCACCCGAGAAAAGAGAAGAAAAATAAAGAAAAGTCAACATAAAAGGCTGGGACCCACGGCTACACCCCCGAATTTACACCCCCTCACTGGAGCAAAAAACATATTTACACCCTCCGGAGGTGTAAAGGGGATGTAAAAGTGGCTTTACACCCCCGAATTTACACCCCCCCACTGTGGATGCTCTTATGGGGGGTTGTATAATAAAGTATATGTCAAATATACACCCTTTGTGATCGGAATCACTTGTAATGGAGAGGTGTAAACGAGTGTAAATTTGCATCACCACCATGAGATGCAAATTTGCATCACCACCATGAGATGCAAATTTGCATCACCACCATGAGATGCAAATTTAGATGCACATCTACATCTTTTTTCACATCCCTTGCAGGTGGGACTTACATAAAAAAAGGTGAGAAAATGTGGACAAAAGTGAAAAAAAAGTTGCTAAATGAAACCCACTTGTGTGGCTAGAGTAGTTGCTAGACCAAAAAGTTGCTAAATGATGCAATTCTTGTTTTTTTTTTCAAAAACAGCAAACAACTTTAGGTCTATTTAAATATTTTTGCATGAAATCAATGATCTTTTTGGATGAAATTATATCTTCTCCGAATTTAAATATTTTTAGACCTATTTATTTGAAAAAATAAAATAAATCTAACACTCACAAAATTAATTTTATAAAGTTAACATAAAATAAAATTTTAACACAAAAACGAATTAAGACAAAAAAATCAATTATACATCTTTAGATTTATATCTTCCTCATTGGAGCAAAAATCACATTTACAACCCCCGGAGATGTAAAGGGAATGTAAAAGTGGCTTTTCACTCCCGAAAATACACCCTCCCACTGTGAATGCTTTTATCATTGTGATTATTTAACAATGCCAATCACAATATTCATTTTTGTATTCTCTCTAATTGAAAAACTCACAATCCAACCATGATCCCACTTGAGGGAGGCCTGTTAACCCCCCAATTTGTAGTCTGATATGATAATGTTCAATGCAACACTATGGTCTTACAACCCACAACTGATTTGTTGAACTGTCAATCAGGTCTAGTTCAGTGAAAAAAAAATCTTAATTTGCAAATCAGTGGTCTAAAATTCGACCTTCCATGACACGGTGACACCTTGATAATATGTGTGAGAAACCTATCACCTTTGTAGTGTAGACTATTATTAAAAAATAATAACAATAAAACTGATTCAGTGCACTTGCAGGCCATGGCCACCCACAGTCACAAAATTGGACAAACAAGGGTTTTTAGGTCTAATGGTCCCTAAGTTTTTAAGTCTAATGGTTATACCGTCAATTTTGTTATATTTTATGTTAAATGCAGGGGCAAAATTATATTTTTATATTATTTTGAATTTCCACTATCTAAATATTCAATTCACCCAAAACTTTAAAAAAAACCTTAAAAACCAAGGTGGGTGAGTATGGTTTGGGTCGGGGTGTGGGTTGTGGGAGCGTCATCAGTTATTACCGGTGTGGTGGGTTAATTGGTTCATTCATGGCTTTGTTGGCATATTCATATGCGGGAATTTTTTATTTTTTATTTATAAAAAGGAAAAATCCATTTTATTCCTGCATTTAATAGAAAAAGTTAACAAAAGTATGACCATTTATCCTAATAAAACTAAAGTTGAAAGACCACGAGAATGATTTTGAAAATTGAAGGACAAAAATGAGAATTGGGTCAAAGTTCAGGGACCATTAAACCTAAAAACCCAACAAACAATTCCACTGATTTTATTTTTCAATGTTATATAGTCTGAGAACAAAACAGCGACACCAGATAAAAGAATAAACATAACTTTAAACTCTGCATACATCCATAATCCATTTGCCTCAATGAAAAATTAGAATAAGCTGTACACCTTTACATGAAAACTAACAACTCAGATAAATAAAGTTAGTATCCCAATTTCAACCATAACAACGCCACGAGCTTTTTTACGAAGAAGTAACTACAGAAGGCTAGAAAATGCGCATGCTTCAGCAAACAGTATGAAATTCTCATCTTCGGCGCATTAATCACAATATTTGCACTAACTAGGCGTTGATTGGTTGGTACATTCGAGTCCACTAAATGAATCTAAAATACACTTGACATGAGATTGCACTGCTTGCCCATTGTGATACAGTGTTACGCTAAGGTTAATGAATTGGCAAGGTCATCCCCTTCATATATGAATACACATGGAGGATTTACCTTCTCTATGGAAGTTTACGTTTGGCTTAAACAGCGCACCTCAGAACTGGAAAGAGAGGAGACGTCAAAAGAGAGATCTCGAGCCACTACCTGGTTCAGTTTATGATTACAAACAAGTTTTAAGTACAACGTCAACCAACTCCAAGATGGCAGGCGTTTCTTCCTCATGAATGTCTTGAAGCATCGCCATGCAACTGTGAAGATCTCAAATGAGGGTCATCCTGCAATTGGGGTCACAAAACCCAAAATAGTTAGTAAAAAACCACAGATAAAATCATTGGATTTTCTTCAAGATACACGCATACATGCTATATTGCAAACAAACCTGCAAGCTGTAACTGAAACTAGTTGATGGTCTAAAGTCCAATTGTCCCTACATGATTAGAGCAAAATTTGAGAAATTTATCCTTTGAATATACAATACCTGGAAAATTTTCTCTAAAATGTGAATCGCATTAATATGAAAATACTATACCAGCCCATGAATGCTTTGTTGAGTCCCAAAAAAACCATCATGATTGGGTGCTATTGAATTCAGTTGTCCCTATAAGCAAGATAAAACCAATTAGATTGAAATATAATATCGTGTCTGTCTGTATGATTCTAAAGGGAATCCTTAGATATAATGGTCACAACATTATTTTGACTTACCAGCCCTTGCATACTCTGCTGGTTAACATAGTAACTGTCATGGGGTGGCTCCATTAAGTTCAACTGTACCTGCAAAGACCAGTTACAAAACGTCATAAATGATACGAGAAAAATGCCATGTAAAAATTGAAAATAAATTATACAAGAAAATAATATGCAATACCAGTCCATGCACATTCTGTTGGGCACCATAATATCCAGTAAGGGGTATACCATCTGAGCTTAAATTATCCTACAAGCATAAATGCCCAAATTTAAGATAGCGTTATCATTAAGATCACTGTAGGAAAAAAAAAAAAAAAAATTCACAAACTTAGTCTGAACAATGTAAAGAACTCCAATGCCCATGATATTCAGTAGTTAAAGAGACAAAAGTAGGGATGTAGTTAGTAAATGGTGGATTGCATTCAAGGAATATCTGCAAAATCAATAATTTCCTGATCCAGTGAACTTTTAACACAGAACACCGAAATTAGATCTTAAATAAAATGAATAAAGGACAAACCATTTGTTGCAAGCTGTCTTGTGCTTCCACAAGTATAACATCTTGCTCTGCTTGCACCTGCTAAATAGAAACATACTTCCATGAACTTTCTTATTACATTTGACTCAAGCGAAGTCAACCATCAAGTTCAGAACATACCTTTCTTTTTCTATTTGTAATTTTCTTCCTACTTGTTTTTGATGCAAGGCTTCCTTGATTCTCTTCTTCTGCTTCACGAATACTATGTACAGTGCCGCTAAAGTCTACGACAGTATTATTAGAGTTATTCACATTCACACAATTCTTTAAAGCTTCAACAAGTGTGCGGAAAGCAATATTATAAGTTTCCTCAGATATTGATCCTTCTTCACTCAATTCAATGGCTCGTTTGCATAAATCATTGTAGCGTTGCACCCTAGTCTGTACTCGCTCTGTTTCTTCAACCATTGATTGCCTGCTTTTTGCATCTTTCGTCCATCTCTTCAAAATATAATGAAATGGGATGCTTGAGAGGCCACAAATTTGGAGAACAATCAGTGAATGTCTACAAAGAAAACCTTTGTACTCGAACAAACGACAGGAGCAAGAAACCTCTGACTTTGTTTCATTCCAGGTCACCATGAAATATTCATCCTTTTCACAGTCTTGAACTCTGAATGTAGTAGTTGGTCCGTCTTCATGTTCTTTCTTTGGCTGGCAGCCAACTACTCCCAAAACCTCAACTTGGAACTTTTTGAATACTGCATGAGTGTAAACTGTTGACATTTGTTTTTCCCAAGGAGAAGGAGATTTTAATGCAGGCTGTTTGTGCCATGTATCAAAATCTGCAATTGCTTCCTCTTCATACCTGTTTTGTAGAATTGTCCCGTATTGTTTCACAAACTCTCTCAGAGTAATTTTCTTGTGTATGTATTTATCGAAGAAAGAGTTCATACTTTCAGAACGCTGAGTTGTACACATTCCAGCGAAAAAAGTATCTCCCATATAAGTAGGCACCCATCTTTTACGATCTTCATACAGCAACCGGATCCATTCATCATCTTGAAGTTCAAATCTGGTAACCATCTTCCACCATCTCAAGTCAAACTGTTCGTCTGTCCAGGAATTAAAGATGCACTTGTTAAACTTTGGCAAGAAATTTTCGTGCCGTTTGATTACATGAGCAAGAGTTTCAGGGATCTTTTCCAATATATTCCAAAGTGTAAAGCAGTGGCGTGCATCTGGAAAGACTTCATCAATTGCTGCCTTCAAGGTTTGGTCTTGATCAGTGATAATCAATTTAGGACATTGCCCACCCATTGCTCTAAGCCACGTCTTCAACAACCATACAAATGTTGATTTAGTATCATCAGCAACCAACGCACAACCAAGCAACATTGACTGAAAGTGGTGGTTCACCCCAACAAAGGGAGCAAATGGCAACTTATCATTTATTTTGATATAAGAAGTATCAAAAGAGACAACATCATTAAAACTCCTATAATCACTCCGACTTTTTGCATCAACCCAAAACAAATTTCTCACACGCTGCTCTTCATTCAAATCTATTGCATAGAAGAAATTGGGATTCTCCTTCCGGATACGCTTAAAGTATTCAAGCATTACTTGAGCATCTCCCTCATCTAGACCCAAGTCCCGGCATTTATCAAACTGATAGTTTGAATCAGTCGTAGCAAACCCAGTATTTTGATACCCGCCAGATTGTCTAGACATTTCAACATACATCTTTCTAGTTCGTTCACTAACTGCATGCAAAATGTCAATATTATTCTTTTCAGCTAACTTTACATTTCTATGAATCCGAAAATGATATGCTAGAGCAGGTAAAAGCTCATGATTATGCTCCTTTATGAATTCATGAATAATCCACTTTCCATCTGCCCTCCTCTTCACATGCATGCTGGCTTTGCAGTCTGTCTTTTTCACAGTTGGTCGACGACTAGTCCCACTATCCGACTCCGGTGTGACTCCATATCTGGAACATGCAAACTTGGCATCAATAAACTCTTTTGATTTCTTTGAACGCCGACTGTTTTTTATTGAAGTGGTGAATCCCATAGACTTGGCATATTCTTGATAAAATGAGTATGCTGCCTCATGTGATTCAAATTCAATGCCATTACAAGGTTCAAAATCTGTGTCTCCCTCAAACACTTGAATGTCCCTTTTAGGAGAGCTAATGACTACACCAACTCTATTCTGCACTTCTTCCACAACAGCAACCATATTCATATTTTCACTTACTCTACCACCATTCATATTTTCTGGACCATCCACCACTGTTTCACCCAAATTTTGATTTCTATCCATGATGTTTAGTTAAAAGTAGTTTGTTATCTGTTTCTGAGAAGAGACTCTGATCTTCCAAACAGACCTTCATAGTAATACCTAAAAGATAAAAGGTAAAATAAGAAACAATGATACAATGATCAGAAAAACAAGTCCTTTTCAGGGTGTTAAAAAATACTCAGCGATTATCTCTGTTATTAGCAATATACTAACCAACTTGGCCAGCAAACCTAATAAAAACAAGTTATTGGACCACGTGGACACTCAAGAAGTCTCTGTCATTCTACTTGGCACTCTCTTATGGTGATGTCGAACACACATGATTGCATCAAGCAAACCGCACCGAGTGCAAAAGACACCAACTCTATCACTGTTGGTACCTAAAGTGCACCTCTCTTACCAAGTACACATACACACACGCATAGTTTGCCCGGTTCAAACTTCAAGCAACAATTGCCAATATATTTCATACCTATTAAGATATAATCTAAAACTAGTATTTATAAATCAAATAGGAACTTAGCAAGCAAATAAAATAGTGCCAAATTATAAACAGCTAACCTCACATAATCTAGCACACTGAGCCCATAAGTAAAGCATTAATGCAATAGTTGTGAATATTCGGAAACCACTATATGATTAGAGAAAAAGTTTCATTGCTTCACTCAAGTTTATTTACTGGAGCTTCTGATCAAATATCAAGAATGAACAAACGTGCGGCTAGAGTAACAGTAATGACAATTCCACAGCAGTTTGATTTTACTATGCTTGACTATTTCAGGTCCATTTTATCTATTAACAGTAATAACTGTTCCGTCAAATTGTGATTAATCAATGCCCCATAAAAAATATAAAAAAATATAAAAAAAGTTATGGCCATTTTCACCCTCTGCTTGGCAGCTGAGAAAGCTGATGAAATGAACAGAAAAGACTAAAGTCTAGACACGTTTATGCTTTAACACATATTTGGGTCTAACAAAACAGCATATGATCATAATTATTAACTCAATTTTCCCATTTTGCGGCGATTTCTCAGCAACCAAACAGAAAAAAAGAAAAAAATTTCCCAACAAAACCAACAAGTTTGAATAAGTTTAGAAAAACACAAGAGAGAAGTAAAATACGAATTGAGAGAGAGAGAGAGAGAGAAACCTCAAGTGAAGGCAGCAGAAACAGAGAAGAACGGTGGCTGATTTCCACGAGTGGGTGAAAGCTTTCGAATTTGGGAAAGCTTAGGGCTTTGATCTTCTATTTTTGGGTGATTTTGGTTTATCATTTTGGGTTAATATCTGCTTCAGAGCCACAGGCGTGGCGCGTAGTTACTTGAATTATCGGCATGAATGAATATGAATTTATGAACGACCCCTCCTCCTAATTCAACACGAATATGTTAGTGTTTTTACAGGGTTAATTATAGAAATGGTGATTAAATTATGAGGAATGCTAGCAACCTTTTCTCTAACCTTCTCCCTTTCTTGCTTGACATGTGTCATTTTATTTACACTTAAAATAATATCATTAATATACTATACAAACTAACTTTTGCTTTCCAAGTTTACCCATATTAAATGTATTCAATTTATCCAAAAAAATTTCACAACTTCTTACCATCTTATTAATTTTTTTTAACCCCAATTATTTTTTTAAAAAAGAAAATGTCTGCTTTTAAAAAAAAAGAGGAAATGTCCCTTTTTTTAACGTCAAGTTTAGACTCTTTTTTCTATCTAAACTTTTTGTGTTTTTATAAAAAAAGGACATTTCCTCTTTTTTTTTTTTTAAAGCATACATTTTCTTTTTAAAAAAAAAAATTGAGGTTAAAAAAAATTAATAAGATGGTAAGAAAGTTGTGAATTTTTTTTGGATAAATTGAATACATTTAATAAGGATAAACTTGGAAAGCAAAAGTTAGCTTGTATAATATATTAATGACATTGTTTTAAGTGTAAGGAGAATGACACATGTCAAGCAAGAAAAGGAGAAGGTTAAAGAGAAGGTTCCTAGCATTGCCCTTAAATTATACCACTTTACATTTTGGTCCTTGAATTTTAATAGTGAATTCTGTATGGTCTTTTTGAGAGACCATTTCTATAATTAATCTTGGGGTTAATCATTTTATTAGTCCCTGAACTTAGACCAAATTTACATTTGAGTCCCTCAATTTCCAAAATCATTCTCGTGGTCCTTCAACTTCTATTTTGTTAGGACAAATGGTCTTACCGTCAATTTTGTTAACTTTTCTGTTAAATGCATGTGCAAAATGGTATTTTTGTATCAAAATTGATTAAAATATGAATAAAAAATTTAAAAACTAAAAAATTAAAATTAAACACTCTCTCTCCCCCTCTATCCTGATTTCTACTCCCCCCAAACTTTTTTTTTCTTTTTTTTTTGGTTGGTTTTTTATTTTATTTTTTTTAATGTTTATTTTAAAGATATGATGTCTTATTCATTTTTTTTTGTTTTAATATAAAAATACTATTTTTTCCCTTGCATTTAACATAAAAAGTTAACAAAATTGACGACGGGATCATTTGTCCTAACGAAACTGAAGTTGAAGGACCACGAGAATAATTTTGGAAATTGAGGGACTCAAATGCAAATTGGGTTTAAGTTCAGGAACTAATAAAATGATTAACCCTTAACCTTCTGTCTATATATTAGACTCCCAATTGTGAGAGTAAACGATTATCAGCCATTGATACATCACATGCATCAACAGCTCACATATGAGCCTAGCATTGCTCATAGGAAAATGTTACATGTGTAACATGGAAGTTGTAGCTAATTGCTTTTTTTTTTAACCAACATACTTCGCTCTCCAATATGAGACTCATAAGATATTATGCTTATTCGTTTTATTAGTCTCTGAACTTAGACCCAATTTGCATTTGAGTCTCTCAATTTTCAAAATCGTTCTCGTGGTCCTTCAACTTCAGTTTTGTTAGACAAATGGTCCTGCCGTCAATTTTGTTAACTTTTCTGTTAAATGCATGGGTGAAATGGTATTTTTATATATTTTCTATTTTTAAATTGATTAAAATATGAATAAAATATTAAAAACAAAAAAAAAATTTCAAGTTTTTAGGAATAAGAACTAATTTTTAATTTTTAGTTTGATTGAGCATAGGAATAAATTTTTTTAATTTTTTGTTTTAATTTTTTAATTTTATTTTTTGGGTGAAATGAATATTCATAAATTGAAAATTAAAAATAATACCAAAATACCATTTTACCCTTGCATTTAATAGAAAAAGTTAACAAAATTGATGGCAGGACCATTTGTCCTAACGAAACTAAAGTTGAAGGACCGCGGGAATGATTTTGGAAATAAAGAGATTTAAATGCAAATCCGGTCAAAGTTCAGGGATTGATAAAATGAATAACCCTAAGATATTATATTATATTACACTGTGAGACTTGCATGATTAACTAGTATTACTTGTATGAAGTGTTAGATCACCAAATTTTGAATGAACAAGATATAGTTAAATTACTAGGTGAAATTTTTTTGTAATTGTCACTGCGAACTGAGATTTTTACTGGATGTAAGTCACTGCAAACTGAAATTTACACTGATCAACATTTGCCAAGTCATCAATTATATATTAAGCAACTCCAAAGACTCGGATACTTTTCAAACTTTTACTGCAAAAATTAAATTGACACGCACGCACTACAATTCTTTCAAAACAAAAATTAAACATTAAAAAGAAAAGAAAATTGCATTTGGCAATTTGGCAATCAGTCAATGGAATTTGACTAGTAATAAGTTATTTTGATTTCAACTGACCCTATTATTGACCGAGGCTAAGCAATCAGAGGGTACAATAATACAACATCCTTTACAAAATATATGAACCCCGATCAAATTTTCTTCCTACTTCCAATAAGATCGCATAGGAAATAATTAACAACAGCCTACTCTATCATGTCTTATTGTACAGGAGGTTGCCCACAAGGCATGATACATTTCTTCCTTTTTCTTTTTACATGAGAGATTATCTTCAAAACATCTCCTTCACCTACTGAATAAAATTCGAATCAGTTTTTACCATGTTTCAAGTAAAACTTTAGCAAACAGCAAAAAGTGTTCAATAAATACCCATTTCAAATGCAAGCTGCCAACACTGAGAAATGCGTTCCTTAAGCATGTCTTGATGCATCATCATGCAATGGAGCAGTTCTTACATTCGGGTCATCCTGGCATGAGGAGAAAACTATTGTAAGATAAATTAAAGTCAAATACATGATTTAGGAAAGCCATTAGTGCCCATGTCTAGCAAACTAACCCGCATGCCATAAGTGAAACCACCTGCTGTTCGGAAAAAATCCATCTGTCCCTGCAAACACAACGCCCCAAATTATAAATTGAAACCATTTGAACATGGTCATAGGCTAAATGTATTTGTTATCATAATAAGTTTGCTGTACCAGCCCATGCATGCTTTGCTGAGCACTGTAATAACCATCATGGCTTGGGGCTATAGAGTTCAGTTGTCCCTACATGTATGAACCCGCGTCACAAAGTTATATTCATTTATATTGCAGTATCACTAGTCTTTTTATACTCATTTAAAAAATTAAGACTTACAAGCCCCTGAATGGTCTGTTGATTCCCATAGTAATTATCCCGTGTAGGTGCCATTAAGTTCAATTGAACCTGACAAAAAGGATGCACAGATTGAAAATAAGAAGAAGAAAAAAATCAAAAACTGCTTATTGCATTAATACATAAAGACATGGTCATACCATTCCTTGCACACTCTGTTGTGCACCATAATAGCCATCGAGATTTACTGCTCTTGGGTTCAATTTGTCCTACAAAATATTACCATAGTCGAATCAATTGTAAAAAATTGGTATTTTCAAGTCCATTAATTTATAACACTACTCTCATAGAACACAATATTGTTTCATAATATTGTGTAGCCATCATAATATTGTTTCAAAACGCAATACACATACAGATTATGATACCAATTTGACGCAAATAATCTAAAGCAAATATTTGTTTTCATAAAAGCTAAAAACTCATAGAACAAGACAAACCATTTGTTGCAAGCTATCTTGTGCCCCAACAGTCATAACATCCGGCTCAGAGTTCACCTGCAATTTGATTAGAAGGTCACCTTTAACAAATATAATTATAACAAGAATATCATAATTAAGTCACTACCAACAACAAACCTTTCTTTTCTTGGTTGGATTCTTTTTTTTATTTGTCTTGCCCATACTTCTATTTTGACTATCGTCTTCAATACAAAGCAGACCATGAGTGACTGATGATGTGCCAGCTTCTATCAGACTCTTACTAGAATTATTTACACTCAGACAATTTCCAAAAGCTTCTTCTAGTGCACGGCATGCAACACTGTAACTCTCCTGAGATAGAGATCCTTCCTCGATCACTTTCATAGCCCGTTGACATAAATCATTAAATTTTTGCACCCTGGATAGTCCATGGTCAGATTCTTCCCCCACCAAATGCCTGTTCTTTACATCTTTTGTCCAACGTTTTAATATATATTGAGCTGGGATTGCAGAAAGGCCACAAATTTGGAGAACAATCAGTGCATGTCTACAAAGATAACCTTTGTATTCAAATAAGCAGCATAAACAGGAAACTTCTGTCTTCATTTCATTCCATGTTACAATGAAATCTTGATTCTTTTCAAAATCTTGCACTCTGAAAGTGATGGTCGTCTCATCTTGCCTTTCCCTTTTTGGGTGGCAGGCAACTGCACCTAAAACCTCAACTTGAAATTTCTTGAATACTGCATGTGTGTACACCCCTGAGACACTCTTCTCCAAGGGTGAAGGAGATCTCAATGTGGGCTGTTTGTTCCATGTATCAGAATCTGCTTTGGCTTCTTCTTCATACCTATCTTGTAGAATTGCTTCATACTGTTTCAGGAACTCTTGTACAGTGGTCTTCTTATGCACATACTTATCGAAAAAGGAATTAACACTCTCAGATCGCTGAACCGCAGACATCCCAGCCAAACAAACATCCCTCATGTATGTTGGCACCCACTGTTTTCGGTCTTCATACAATGACTGAGTCCATTCATCATCTTTGAGTTCAAATTTTTCTAGAATTTTCCACCATCTTTTTTCAAACTCTTCATTTGTAGATGACCTGTGGATGCACTTTTCAAATTTCGCCATAAAATTTTCATGCCGTTTAATTACATGGCCAAGATTTTCAGAAACCTTCCCCCAAATATGCCACAAACAAAAACAATGATAAGCATTTGGAAACACCTCTGAGATAACTGATTTTATCGATTTGTCATGGTCAGTGATTATTACTTTTGGAGCTTGCCCACCCATGGCTTTCAGCCACGTCTGCATTAGCCAAGAAAATGTTGTTGTACTTTCGTCTGATACCAAAGCACATCCAAGCAGCACGAACTGATAGTGCTGATTCACTCCAACAAATAAAACAAGAGGCATTTTATATTTGTTCCTAATGTAGGTGGTATCAAAAGACACCACATCACTGAAATTGATGTAGTCATGCCTACTTTTCGCATCAACCCAAAACAAACTTTTCAGACGTTGATCTTCTCCCAGATCTATTGCATAGAAAAAGTTGGAATTCATATTCTGCATCTGTGTGAAAAAATCAAGCAAAATCTTCAAATCTCCTGCCTCTAATGCCAAATTCCGACCTTTATCAAATGGATTTTTGGGATCATTTTTTAGGCCAACCACATTTTTGTATTCAGCAAATTGTCTAGCCATTGCAGCATACATCTTTCTTGTTTGTTCACTGACCGCTTGGGCTGGTAAAAGCTCGTGGTTATGCTCCTTCACAAAATTATGTATAACCCATTTACCATCTGGTCTTCTCTTCACATGCATCGAAGCTTTGCAATCTGTCTTTGAGCATGATCGCCGACCAGTCGCATTTTCCGGGTCTTGCTTGTTCTGTCTGGCACGTGGTCTATTATACGACTTGTCATACTCGCGCTTGGTCCCATATCTGGAACAAGCAAATTTTGCATCAATAAATTCTCTTGATGTCTTTGAACGGCGGCTATTTTGGATTGCAGTGTTGAACCCCATAGACCGAGCATACTCCTGATAGAAAGAGTATGCTTCCCCATGTGATGCAAATTCCATACCAAAAAGCGGCTCAAGATTTGTATCCTCTTTAAAGACTACCATATCTGCTGTTGGAGAATTCAAATCCCCGCCATCTTCAGCATGTACCTCATCTCTAACATCCACAATGTTTCCATTCTCAATATCTCCATTCTGCAATTTTTCTTCATGTTCTAACATGTTATCAATTCCATGTGGTTCTTCATCTTCTTTGTCATGTTCACCAGAAGGTAGCCGTAGATCTATGTCCATAGTGAGATTATTTAATTTCAACTGGTTATTATCGGAGAATATCTGGAAGAAAGAAAGGACAACAGTTGCCAGTAAATCAGAAAATGAAAAGAAAAAAAACTACAAACTCCGAGGATGATAATGCCAATAACAATAAAACATAAAGATTCCTAACTAAAGCAAGAAAAAGAGTTACAAACCATTTTGGAAGTTCGAAGTACAATGTAACTAACAAATCCAACTAGATTGTATAGCCTTGTCAATGTCAAAAAGATGATGACATCCTCTTCTTCCAACATAAGGGACCAGGATCGCCTCCCATGGTGTCTTAAATGATAATCTAACGCTTTGGCTGGAGACATAAAAGAAGAAAGGAGAATGTTCCTCCTTAATTAGAAAGATAAATAAATAGAGAGCAAAAACATTAATCCTACATGACTGAAAACTTCCATAGAAATAGCTAAGTGAACCACCATCATGTGTTGAAATTGTGATAGTTTATGAGGTTTAGGTGATTATCAAAGATAGAACAAATTGTGTTGGGGGGATTTTTTCACAACCACCAAAAGAGCTATTACTTGATATTCAGAACTACGTATTCACGTAGTCAGTTATGGGTGTGAGAATTTTCTGTTCAACACAGGCATTCCACGTATTTGGAGTGTCCAGCAGCCATATCCTTGTTAATATCATGTCACATTGTCACAAGTATTCAGGACCACCAAAGTGAAGTGTTTATAACTACTATACCAGAACAGGGTGGTAAGGCACTTTCTTGTAGGCATAGGGTGTGGTCCTGAACTCACCTGAATAACTTTCAGGGAACAAAACTTAACCCTTTTAACATTCTTAAAAGAATTTTAGAGTACTCTTTCACCGTTTTAGCTAAATATGAGACAGTGTTTTAGTACTAGAACACATTTCATTCGATTCTGAAAAGCCCCTCGGGCCTTTTCTTATAAATGATATGGAGAATGCAAAATTATGCGCAGCACATTCCCATTCTATTGCCAATTTAATGCAACTTAAAGATATTCAACAATGAGAACAAGAGACACTCCGCGTTTATTCATTCATTCAACATTTTTTGTTATTGAACATCTGCACTAAAGAATTGCCATAGATGCAAAATCTTGACTACAAATGCATCTTGAGTTCTTTACCTTTTTTGTTTTTCCTTTTATTGAATTTTCCATCAAAAGTAAACTAAAATTGGAGAATAAAGGAAAAAAATGAAAGCCAGTCAAAAATTGCAGTAAGATGTACAACTTTTCCTTTTGAACCTATTAATAAATTTTAACATATCAGATACATACTAATAAAATCTATGATAATTATCTATCCATAAATTATCATCTAGGAAACCATAAACATGTATATCAACATCAAAAAGTGCCTAACATGACATTGCAGAAAGCATCTTAATCCAATACCAAAATATTGAAAAACCAGTCTAAAGGTCAAAGAACACTCTAAAATGTTCAAATAACATCAATAGAGTATTTATTTCTACCACAAATGTGGTCTTGTTTAGGAAAGGAACAAAAAAAAAAATCTGAGCTACATTTGGCAGCAGGATCAGGGTGGTTTGTCTGCATTGAAGTGCAACATACACACACATACACAGAGATGGAACAACCTAGAGAGGGAGAAAGTTCAAAGCCAAACCAGACAATACAAATCAAAACCCAATCCAACTCACACGTCCCACATCCTGTTTCATCATACAATTTCTAATCCTAAGGAACTTGCAATTACATTCCTAAAGTATAGACTACCATGTCATATGCTGCATACACAAAGAACTGGGCAATCATACTTTATATGCTAATAAGCACTCCACAAGCTCCAAAATGTGCAAAACTGCAAGTCCACATGGGAGACTAACTGGACTACTAAGCCTGTTTAATAAATAAAGTATTCCCAAGTAATGAAATTCTAGCTCAGCTGAATTTACCATGTTGGAAAATTACTCTGAAAAATTAAATTAGACAGCCAACTTCTGCATACAATTTGTAGTAAAACATAACAACAAGGCTCAACACATACTCTATAGTGATTTACAGTCACTCCCCATTTTCAAATCCATTTCATTATTTTGTGTCAAATGCAAGAAATCAAATCACCCACATGAAAAGACATACTTTTTACACAAAACAAAAATAAAACTACAATCTTTACAATCCATACAAATCCCAAATAGCACAGCAATACATTCAACAACAGAAAAACCAAAAAGAAATTTTAAAACAATGAATTGGTTTTCATGGAGAGAGAGAGATATATATATTTATATATATATATAGGGAGAGAAGAGAGGTCTACCTCTCTCTCTGTGTATTACATATGGACGAAGGAGGTGGAGGAGGAGAGAGCTTCGATCTGAGACTGGGGAAGATGATCGCGCACGCGAGGGGGTTGAGCGAGTGGCCAATACGAAGGTCCTTTAATTTTGCCCCCAATTTGTTTCTGTTTAGGGTTTCAAAAACGCTCGATCAATCTGACTCTCACCTTTCCTCACTCGCTGCCTCTTTTTCCCCTTTTATTGATTTATTTCTTTTATTTTTGCTCTAAATTTTTCTAAATTTATTTTATTTTAATTTATTTCCCCAACCTCGCTGCCGCACGCGTCGTGCGTGCCAGCCCCGCTATTGCTGTAACCGCAGAGATGTGGGTCCCGCCTTTTTGCAAACATTATTAGCTGAGTGCGCGTGTCACGCGTGGCTGCCTGCTCAACAAATCACACGTTAGCTGCCTTATCTCTCTCCCTCTCTCTTCACACATCTATATATCAAATTTATTTTTGTTTTGCTTCTCTAAAAAAAAAATAAAAAAATTGTTTTGTTGATTTATTTGCTAAATCAGATAAATGAGCCGTCCAAATTCAAGGTTTTTTAAAAAAATTTGGTATGACTGTCACACGTTATGATTGCGAATTTGCGATATGGAAATAAAGAGAGAGGGTTTCTCACACACACACTACTAAAGTATACTCAATTTTAAGGAGTCAAACAATGCTCATATTAGCATACTTAGTAATCTCGTGTACAAACATTTCAAGAAAGTACTTTCGGTTTTTACACACATTTTTAAAAATTAAAGGTATCGTACAAGTACAAATTGTAACACCTTACATTGTTTTCCTTTACTTAAGACCTTACATTATGTCACATTACTTTCGATTTTCTAATTTCCTCAAATTAAGAAATGTTCCCTAACTCTATATTTTCACTCAGAAAATACGGAGATTCCTATCTCCTTTCATCTTGTGAACCAAGTACATGGGACTCGAGCATATTTCTTGCCATGTTCATGATTGTTTGGATTTCTTTCTTTTTGAGCCACAACTTTTTTTTTGTTCAGGTGTGTATGGTGATGTCAATGAATGCCTGCAAAGTCCATTCTCTTGATCTATTCTTTCAAATTCCGTTGTGACTGATATATGTATAAATTTGAAGGTCTAGATACCTTTGAACTTTCCTAACCAACCACAAGTCTTCTCTTTGACTTAATACATTGGAAAACTCCAACACTTTCTTCTTTTGGATCCCCAAGTCTCTCAAGTTAAACCAGAAGCACTCATCAAACCCTTCGTTAACAGGACACAAAAATGATGTGAAAAGGTCATGCATGTAGCTTTTCAGTTTTTCCAAATAGAGGACGTCAAATTCTTCAAAATATGTTCAGAAAAGGGAGCATCTCTTGTCATGCCATGCCATATATATCTGCATCTATAAAATTCGATGACCATTGTGACATGGAAAAGTACAGAAAGTCACTGAAACTTCATTAAGATTTAAGAAGAGTTTCAAATCGAATCACATACAAACATGACAATTTTATCACATTTTGATTCACGCATTTGTCTATAAAAAAAAAACTGTCAAAATATGTATTTAAACTTAATCATGAACAGACACTTCTATAACTTCTATACGCGTATAATTTTCGTATACCTATACGAAAGGCCCTCAGCTCTGATAACTATGTACCTTATTGGCTTCACCACCAAAGCAGTTGGCCGCGCATTTGCATTGAATTCTAAAGCTGGAAGATGATGAAGAAGATATGTTTCGAGCATAGAATTTTCCTTGAAACTTGTATAGAAGTTTGTAAGCTTCAGTGGAGGGGAGAGGATAGGAGAGGAGAGACAGGGAGACAAGTTGGTTTTTATTTTCTTGGGCTTGGGATGTATAAGGTTTAGGGTATTTGCTTTATGGATATTGGAAAGAGAGAGAGAGAGAGAGAGATTGTAGTTGTTATCCAAGGCAATCACTCTGTATCTCAAACGACTCAATATTTTTTAGGGGAAGCAATGATTTTAGGATCATTCTTGATGCATGGTTAATTTGTATAGGAAAATTACTTTGCATATTATTGAATCTGTAATCCATACCATAGTCTCTCAATTTGTATATCACTATTATATTGAGTTTTTTTTTTAATAAACTGAGATGGAGGATTTGGATTCAAGACTATGTTCTTGATTCTGATAGTCTCACATTATCTTGTTATGGCAAGAGAGATCATTGCCACTTGTTTCTTTCCATAACTATACATTCCAATTTCACTTCGTGTTACTTTTCATGTTAATGCGGTCTAGCCTAGTGAAAAATAGTATTGACTTACAGACTAATAGTCTTAAGTTCAAACCTCCATTGCACAATGATAATGTGTGTGTGAAAAACCTCATTCAAACTACCGCTTATATTTAAAAAAAATATATAAGCAAAAAATATTTTTGATCACCGGAGTCAGAGTGGAAAAACATAGAATTATCACGTATGGCTAATCAAAGAAGTTCCTTATAATCAAATAAATATTTTATTGAAGCTTTATTAAAGGGATCAAAAGATGATTAAAAAAATTCAAATTATTAGCCAAAAAAATGTCAAGGAACTATTAAAAACACATGAAATAAGAGTAAAGTTGAGGAGAGAGACAAGAGAAAGAGATGAGAGAGAATAATATTTTAGTGGGACCCAGACAAAAACGCCAACATTAATAACGCACCAACACCCATGTTTTTCTACCAAAAGCAAACCTAACACATTACACACGTCCACTGTACACATTACATCTTCACATACTGGTGAGTCTTGAGTCTGTCAACGGCCCAAAAGTTAACGCCTTTTGTTTTTGTTTTTGGCTTTTCTCTGCTTCTTCAGCCGAAGGCCAGCAAATTCTGCTCTTTTTTCTCACTTCTTTCTCTTTGACCCATTGCACAACTCCTTCATTCCATTTCACAACTGGGTTTCTTTTTCTTTTTCCTTTTCCTTTTCTGTTTGTCAGTTTCAACATTTTATTCTTTTGTTTTTTGTTAATATTTGTATTATCTGTGAGTGGTGGCAAATTGAGAGCAACAGGTACCGTTAAAGTAAATTCTTACTTTCTTTTTGGGGTTCCTCAAAATTCATTTTTATTTTTGGCTTTTGGGTTACAGAGAGGGAAACACTCTTCTCTGAAAAGCTCTCTCCTTTTCTTGTATTTCTAGCCTTCTTCCACTCTCTAGTTTGGGAGTGCTAGGGTTTTTGGTTTGCTTTGGGCGGTGGGTTTGGTCTGAATTGGGAAGTTATGGTGAGAAAACATGGATGGCAACTACCTGCTCACACCTTCCAGGTACTTACTTGTCTTCTCTAGTCCAGACTTGTATCTCATCTCTTCATATCAATGTCTGTTTATGTTTTTGTGTTAAAATATTGATTAGGGTCTGCTTAAACCGCTTAGTTGCTGATGTGGGTTTCTCTCAGAAGGGCTAATTATAGTCTGATCCCTGTTCTGAGTGTGGGGTTTCGTTAGTGAATTCGTGTAAAAGGACAAATCTTTATGGCCATCATTATTTCTCCAACTGTTAGTTAGGTCCTTGAGGTTTGCTTTTACCCTTTTTTGGGAGGAGTATTGGGTTCCCAAGTAAGAGAAAAAAGTAGGAAAAGCTCGAATGCTTGAGTTTATGCTTGTTTAGGCTGTTTAAACTTGAACCTAGCAAGGCAGCATTTGTTCATTTTCCTTTTGCCTATATATCTACCCATCTTCTGGACACCGGATTCTCTCTTTCTTGTTAATTTATCATGATTTTTTTATAAATTGTTTGTTAATCGAGTTATCACCTAAACTGTGTTTTTTACTTGGCAGGTTGTCGCTATTACCGTATTCTGCTTGTTAGTGGTTGCGTTCTATGCTTTCTTTGCGCCTTTCCTTGGAGGCCATATCTGGGAATATGTTTTGATTGGAAGTTACTCTCCAGTGGTATGTGAAATTATTTAATTTAAGGCTTTCATATAGGTCCAAATTTGATTTATATTTTTTTCAAAGATAAAAAATTCAATGGGGCCAAACTAGACTAGATTTTCTAGAGTTCAAAATTGATTCTCTATGACAGTCACTTCTTATAATACTTTAGCCTTTAGCAAAATTCTTCAGAATCATAACTAATTTCATTTCTTCTAGATAGATTTAGCTTTTTATGTCTAATGGTATTCCCATAATCTTGTCATGGTATTTCAGGCACTGCTTGTCTTCATTCTTTACGTTCGATGCACTGCAATAAATCCTGCAGATCCTGGCATTATGTCCAAGTTTGACAATGGAGCAACAAATAGTATCAATCCAAATCATAGGTTATCAGCAAAAGACTTGCCTAGAAAATTTGATGAAACCACCACTGGGCATTCTTCTCCATCATCAGTTTCCAGAAGTTCTTTAGCAGGAGCTAACTCTAGTAGGAAAGGCTCAGTAGGAGAACTAGGGGGTGTAAATATTGTAGCAGAACCCACAACCAGGAAATGTTGCATTGGTGGAATCTTCTGTGCATTGTTTGTACATGAAGACTGCCGCAAACAACAGGAAGGTGCAGCTGAGAGTCAAGGTGGTGAAGATGCTTTGTTCTGCACATTGTGCAATGCTGAGGTATTGCATTATGACAAGCATAGTATCATAATTTATCAGTTTAAACATTCATCACTTCTAGTCATTTTAGTTTCTCATGTGCTTCTTTATCAAGCTAAATGCTCCTAGTATTTTGTATTGTAAGTTGTGAAGCTGCTTCATTTCCCAGGAAGAAGCTATTAGAAATGCTTTAAGTTATGATCTCAGTATACTCTCTCTCAATAGATTCTTGGCAGTTGAGTTGGTTACATTATTTGGTGCAAAATGAATCATATGATCTATAGAAGTGACCATACTCTGATAATAGCTTGAGCAATTAAGGCTTATAAAATCTTGTTTCTTTACTACAATGAATACTTTTCATGCTGCAGGTCCGCAAGTTCAGCAAGCACTGTAGAAGTTGTGATAAGTGTGTGGATGGCTTTGATCACCACTGTCGGGTATTTTTCATGTTGTTTGATGTATTGTGCAACTTGTTTTGGGTTGACCTATCTTAATATTATCTCTACAAAAGTAACCTCAATATATTACATGGCTGCAGTGGCTTAACAATTGCGTGGGACACAAAAATTATGTTACTTTTATCTGTTTGATGGCCACCAGTCTTCTTTGGGTAGGTATTGCAGTCTGATAACTATCATGTGCAGTAATAATCTTTGGTACTAAAGATGCTCGCTCTCTGCCCATTTTGGTTCAGCTTGTCATTGAAGCTGGAGTTGGTATTGCTGTCCTCGTGCGCTGCTTTGTTAATAAGAGAAGCATGGAGGCAGAAATTATTGATAGACTTGGAAATGGTTTCACTCGTCCCCCGTTTGCAACAGTTGTGGTATATCTTATTCTTTAAATTCTCTAAACTAAAGTTAGCTTCCTAATCTTTTGCCGGTATCGATAGAAAAATTGCTGTGCTAACTTTGGGTCTCACTTTGTGTAGACTGTATGTACAGCAGTTTCTGTGCTGGCATGTGTTCCACTTTGTGAACTATTCTTCTTCCACATGATACTAATTAGGAAGGTCAGTGCCTTTGGTTATTGAACTCATTTCCATGATGCTAAGTGTAGTAAAGGAGCTTAAGGGAGAGCTTTTATTATATTTCAAGTGATATAATCTTATTTTCTGAATTTTAAATTTGAATTAGGGTATTACAACCTATGAATATGTTGTGGCAATGCGAGTCATGAGTGAGGAACGTGGACAATACGTAGATGAGGCTTTCAATAATTTCGCGAACTCTTTTCGGAACTCCCCAACAGGATCTGCTACAACTGGCTTGAGTGGTGGGAGTTCTTTAGGTCTGCAATACAAGGGTGCATGGTGTACCCCTCCAAGAGTATTTGTGGATTATCAGGTACTTTAGTATTCACTTTATATCTTAATTTACTCTTAGTGAAAGGCATTGACAGTGGTTCAAATCAAACTAACTTTAGGCTTCAAATACCCATCTTTGACCTGTGGTTTAATATGTTTTTAGAACTAGATATTGACAAGATGATTAATTGCACTGTTCTTGGGTGGAACAGTTTGGTCCCAGTTGATATTTTACAACTCATGGAACAGAGAGTAAATGAAACAAACAAGATGTAATCAGCAAATCCATATCTAATTATGTGGGGGCTGAAACTTGGTATCTTTTTCTTTTCTTTTCTTCGCACTGTTTTTTTTGGGTCAGTTTCTTCCCACTGTTTCTCTAATGGTCAGGCCCATGATGCTCCCGTATGGTCTGAGGTTCGAAACCCTCAAAGGTACCTACCTAGCTATTTGCTAGTCTTCCTTGCCTCCCAAAGATTGTAGGTTTCGGCTGTGGGGCCCAGTTTCAGAGCTGCGTCCGCAAAGCAGATTGGTGGATTTCTGGGTGTAATGGCCTTTTTTTGAACTTATGCAAGTGTAGTTAAAAGAACTACATTGTTGTTTAATCCTTCGTCTTTTCTTCATGTCCATATTTCAATCTGCTCAAGTATGAGGAGTTATTATCTGGATGCTGTATATTTGAGTTTTTTTGCTTGATCCAAATGATGGCTTAAATAGTAAAATTAATGTTTTCTATTGATCTTGCAAGGAATATTTTTTTCAAAATTTTCTTCCCATTTTCTTGCCCTTCAAATCTTCTTCCTTTCTCAATTATTTTTCTTTCCTCCATTAGTGGCTTTTAAGAATGGGTACAGGAATTGCCAGCATGGACCCACAACTAGTTTCCTGTCTTCTGTTTGACATTATATCTTTTTTGGCCTCTGGGAGAAAGAAAACTTTGTATATTTTACACTTGACACAAGCTTTGCTTCATTAGGATGAAGTTGTACCACATTTGGAGCCTGGAATGGTCCCATCAACTATTGATCCGGATGCAACTGGAATTACAGAAAGAGAGCAGAAAGGTCCTAAAAGGCCTGTTCGCATTAGTGCTTGGCAGCTTGCAAAGTTGGATTCCAGTGAGGCCATGAGAGCAGCAGCCAAAGCCAGGGCATCATCCTCTGTTCTACGACCACTTGATAAACCTGACCTTGAACTTAGCTCAAGTGGCAATATGAGTGTGAGAAGTAGTGTAAGCACTGACACAGGGGCAAATAAAGAGATTAAGAACGAGTTGAGGTTGTCAAGAAATTCCTTTGCTCCAAGTCAAGGTAGCCGAGATGAGTATGAAACTGGGACTCAAAGCATAAGTAGCTTCAGTAGTCCAAGCCATGTTCATGAAGCGGTCACACTTAGCCCTCTACCACAGGGAGGTCTGGGACGTTTTAGTACAGCCACTTCAGTCCCCAGCTTAGTTCCTGACCGTCCATTAACTTCCAAGGCAACATTGCCTAATGTCAGCTTGGGATTTGATGAAAAGATTATGCAGAGGGGAAGTACTACTGATCCATTGCTGCTGTCAGCTCCAGCTTCTTCTCTTTTCAGAGATGTCAGAAGGTCATCCGTTGTTTGGGACCAAGAAGCAGGGAGGTATGTCTCAGTTCCTGTATCAGCTTCTGAAGCTCGAAACAGGTTATCCACACAAACAGGTTTTTCAAATCCTAATGCAGAAACAAGCAGTTATAGTAGAAGGCCAGTTATTCCACCACACGAACCTTCATCTTCTGCAGTGAAGACTCCAGTGCAACAAACAGAAAAACTGATGTACACAGGGGATTCTATATTCTTTGGCGGCCCGCTTTTGAGTGCACCAGTTAGGGAAAATTTGAAAAATGAAAGGGATTTGGGTTCAAGAGAGGGCCAAGAGAGGGTGGGACTGAACTTGCCTAGGGAGTCTAGATTCAGACGAGATTCTGCCTCGAACCAGCTTCCTGTGTTTGTCCCAGGGGGTTTTGAGAACAACCCTTCTTTTGGTTCCGGTTTGAAGTAGTGTTACACTTATGGGCTGAAAGTTGTGACAAATGCATGTAAATTTCTTCCTCCTCTTGCAAGGATTGTGTTTTGGAGGAATATGCAAGTCTGGAACCAATGATGGGAGCTAAGCTTGATACCTTTGACCTGACTGCTTGAAATTGTTACAAACAGAGTTCTCTTACAGGGTTGGAGCAGTTTCTTTGATGAAATTCCGATTTAACGCACCGGCTTTAGCTGAGGTTTGTAAATGAGGCGATCTTAAGAAGTGTTTCTTGCGCTTTCTTGACTTTGTAGCCAAAGGATTTGTCTAACGGAGCTCCATTTGTACTCTGAATATTTTTTTTATTAGCAAGGTATCTTCCCACTATTGAGCTGGAACATGTAAATCTATCTTTTTAGATTCATCCCATTTTTACTTCCCCACCTTCTTTTGCAATCGAACTTTGTTGATGTTGTCAAATCTCCAAATCCCGTTGTTTTGGTTGCTTTGCTTTTTGTTGTCTTTCATTGCACTGTCGTCAAACTTCCAAGCCTGTCTCAGCTCACCAACGTTAACACCAGCGTCATTTCATGATTTCTTAACCAAACATGATGAATTATAAAAGCACAACATTAAATAAATGATAAATAATTTGGAGGAATCACCACTGGCTTAGAGTAACCCAGCTCCCCTAAAAATGATTTACAAGAGGTTTTACCGGTCGACACCGATTGTAGACCCGATGACATACAAAAAGTTGCGTTGCGTGATTACCAATCTGAATCGTCGTTTCATAAATTCTTTTAGTATAAATACCAAAAGCTAAGTTGTGGGATTGTCAATATGATATAGACTCTTGTATCCTTGTTTAAATATATATTCTAGCAATATGACATACGAAAGTGACTACTGAATGAGCAATTTCCTCCAACTCCATTATCAGACTTAGAAGATTCTTACAAATATAGAATCACAGCATCTCCAAAGGAGTAAACAAATGAAATAGGCAAAATTATACTATAACAACCTAAGTGGCATATTGACTACCCATTTGCCTCGTGAAAAAAATTAATCACTCCAAGCGCCTAGGCAATGCAAGTGTACAACTCATTATTATATTATTTATTTTTATATTTTACATTTACATTGTTTTTTTGGTCGAAATGCATTTGCCATTATATTTTATAGAAAGTATGTGAGAGATGGGATGTGATGATATTTTTATTATAAAAAGCAAGTGGGGCATAATATACCTCTTTTTTTGGTCGAAATGGCATAATATACCTCTTTACTTTGAAGTAGGCAATATTGCCTTGTTAGGGAGAGTAGGTATATTTTGCCTACCCATTTGTCTATTTCCTTATTAAAAACCTTACATGTAATGAGGATATCATTGTTTTACTATTCCCGACCAATAATACAATGACATGTGAAAAATTTATCTTATGTGTCATTGCATTATTGGACGGGGATAGCAAAAAGTGACATCCCTATTACATGAAAGTTTCTCTCCTTTCCTTTCCTTGGAACATGAAAATATTAGTATGGCAAGACAAATCTTATGTGCCTGCTCTTTTGCCTCTTCCCTTGGAAATGCTCTGTTGCATAATTGTTTGTACACATCAAGTCTAGGTCTTTATGGCAGACAAGGTGACGGGGCTCCATCACACCAGTGAGTCAATGTTCAATGAAAATATGCGAAGAAAAGAAAAGAAAAAAAGTTAAAGAACAGAAGGCTTCTCTAAAATGAACCAAATGGGAAATATATGTTAATAATGTGTGAAGATGATTCTTAGACTCATGATATTTGTCTCCATTGGATTGGGTGTGTGTAGGAGGTGAGTCACAGTTGGTGAGTTTTCTTTTATTATGACCTGTCAAACTTGCAGTAGCTTAGCATTTCGCAAGTGATGTCCTTATCACGATTCATTTATGGAGGGCCAGTCGAGGTTGGGCCATTTGGATCAAACACTACACAACCTTAAAAACATGAAACACGATCAAACGCTATTTTTAGGCAATTTTATTTTATCCACGTAACAAAAATAAAAAGTACTACGAAAATATACAGTTTTGCAATTGCCAAGTTGCCCTAGGACAATCTAATTCAAGAGCAGTTCAACTTAAAGACAACCTTATTCCATAACTGTTTAAATATATTCAGATGAAAAAATCATACAGCATGGTACCATAAATATGACGATGTTTCCGTTCAACTATCTGTTGAGATAAGAATATATATGTGGTGATATTTTGTGTTAATCATTATGGCAAGCTTAGGTATATAATAATTTCGATACCAAACCTTTCTGTATCAAGACCTGATTACTATATATATATTTGGCTTTTTATCATAAATGGTCCTTCACGTTTACGAAATTATCACGAATGGTCCTTCACGTTTACGAAATTATCATGAATAGTCCTTAACGTTTGGATTTTTTATCACAAATGGTCCCTACCGTTATAAATTCTGTTAAATGTGACGTAGAAGATAAGCGGAGCCCATATATCCAATCACATTGTGACATGTGGATAAAACAAATAATTTTTAATTTTTTTTTAATGAAAATTCCCTTTTTTTTTGCTGCAACTTTTCACACCCTTCCTTACTCTCCGTCTCTCTCCCCCTCAAAAGAAATTGAGGAAGTTCGAGTGGAGCAAGTATCTGCAAGTGAATTTGCTCCTCGCGATGGAATTCTTCTCACCATTCACGACAAATCCAGTGACAAAGAATCAGACAAGATCATGCTCCATTTGGGTACGGGAAAATCGAAAAATGGAGAGAATAGCAGTCAGTCAGGTTCATTTAATCAATTAGAAAACGATGGTGGCATGTACCAATTTGGAGAAGAAGGGAGTTCCAGCACTGTTACAGTGTATAAGGCTTCTTCATCGTATCCAATAACTGCCCCGTCTCCTCTAGTTGGCCTGCCTGTATTCTCTCACTTGGGTTGGGGCCGGCCACTGGTTTACATTGAGGGACCTTAAGCTTGCAACAAACCGATTTTCAAAGGAAAATGTCCTTGGTGCGGGCGGATATGGAGTTGTTTACAGGGGAAATCTCATAAATGGGACTCAAGTGGCAGTTAAAAAGATCCTAAACAACCTGTGAGTTTGCTAATATCCCGACTCAATTGTGGTTTGTCCATTCACCATTCTTGCTTCCATGAATTTGTCTTAACTTGGGTTTCTGTCCTCTCCTTGCAAGAAGAGATTCGTTGGGCATGGGTTGCGGGTTGCGAGTTGCGAGAAGAGACGGAGAGCAACTATATATCTTATATTTTTTTCTTGCAAGTGGCAGTGGGAAAGAAAAAAACAGAGGGAGAAGGAGAGGACAGGGAGAAGAGATGGAGAGCAAAGGGTGGAGAGCAAAGTGTGGAGAGCGAGGGCAGAGGGGTGAGAGAGACGGAGTAAGTAAGGGGATGAAAAGTTGCATACAAAAAAAACGAAAAGAAATTTTCATTAAAAAATTAAAAAATTATTTTTTATCCACATGTCACAATGTGATTGGACATGTGGGCTCCACTTATCTTCCACGTCATACTTAACAGAACTTATAACGGCAGGGACCATTTGTGATAAATAGCCCAAACGTTAAGGACTATTAGTGTCACAAAAAAACCTCAAGGACCATTCGTGATAATTTTGTAAACGTGAAGGACCATTTGTGATAAAAAGTCTATATATTTTTTTTGTATCTGACTAATTTCACAAGAAAATGGGGAAAACCCATGAGATAATGATTTTGTTCGTCAAATGTCATATATATCTTTTGTTAGGACATAGGATGAGAATCTTGGGAATTTTGATATTGTATACGACAAGAATATAAGAGTCAGCAAAGGCTATGTCAGTCTTTGTGCAACTTGAAGATATAAAATTTAAAGAGTGCTGCTATTTCCACCCACCTGTCCTATTTTCCCACCCACCTTATCTTCAAAATTTTAAAAACAAATTTACTCCTTCGTAAAATGACTTTTAAGGACTTATATAAAATGATTATAAAAAAAAAAAACAATTGCCTCAAACTTAAAATTAAAAGAAGTTTAAAAAGTCCAGAGCACAAAGATCAAACGTCAAATCCAAAGCACCCCTCAACCTCTCCCTCCTATTTTATCTCCATCCTAAAACTCTAACCCCAAAAGTTTTGAACCAAAACCATGGATTCTTCATCATAAACTCCAATCGTCGTCATTTAGGAGGAGGCCAGCAAATCCCAATGATCGAAATAGTCTTTCCTTCCCACGGAGCCAAAACCACAATCCTAAGCACCACACCCGCCAACGCCCTGCATTTCCAAAGCTCCATTTGCGACGACTGAAGCCTCAACCGCTCGATCACCATCCGTGTCCTCAACCTCCCAAACGACGCCGTCTCGCCTAACTCTTCAATGTCCGCAACCCCCTCCATGGACACCTCCATCCTCCAAGAATCTTCAAGCTTTTCCTCACCCAAAACCCACCCCACTGCATTGTCATCCACGTCTTCCATTGCTGGGCTACGGATGTCATCGACGGGCAAACGAGTGACCCATAAATTATTATTAACAAGATAAGGGTTTTGAGTTTATTAATTGCAGATAGTTAATGAAAATCTTGTTCCGAGTTATGCTATAGGCCTACGACACTCTTTTCAGCTCAGATTTTGCTTGGGTCACCTAATTCAGATGCTCATGTTGAAAATATATTCTATTAGTTTTGTTTTGGTCGTCAAATCACTCTAATTAGAGCAAACAATTGCTCTTTTTTCAATCATTAGATTAAATTTAAATGACTCACAAGTAAACAGAAAAGAGAATTTGCTTAAATTAATAATTAAAGAGTATTTTAGGAATAATGGTAGGTGGAAATATAGGATTGTATTTTTTCAAATTTACATGGTGGGTGAGAAAATAAGGTAGGTGAGAAAATAAGACAGGTGGGTGGAAATAGCAGCACTCAATTTAAAATGATATCTGTTGAATAATTGAATGCATATTATAGTTGCAATGCGTTTCTTTCGTCATTATCAAATGTATAAAAGCTTTCTTTTTTTTATCAATTAATAAGCTCAATTGTTGGCCAGATCCTACTTTTGCGTATTAACAACTCACAATAATCTAAGAACTATTTTATGCTATATTTGGGCATGCGCATTAAAAATATGAATTTAAAATAAGAGCGAGGTTTGACTACGTAAGAGCTCCCATACTTTGCATTACACATTTCTGTATGAGTTGGTTTTGCAATACTTCCCTCCTTACCATGTATGTAGGAACTTTTATATTCATGCCAATAGCAGTGACAATATGACATGTGTGTATAATTTTTGTTTTTTGTGTGTTTTTGATGAATTATTTTTGCATATGTGACAAATTGCGATTTGCATAGAGAAGTAGTATCTCTTTATAAAAAAAGGAGACAAGCAGTATCCTTATGGTTTTTAATAATTCCATACGTACAAGTTTCAATTGCTGGATGTTGCAGCATTTGATGTAGTTTAAGATACAGAAAGATATTGTGGGAACTTCCTCAACAATAGACCTTTTCACCCCACACACATGGTAGAATTCAATTCTCACTTTTCTTCTTTTGAAAGATGAAAATGACGGGTTTTTTCTTTGAAGATGAGAATGACATGTCATTTAGATGTGAAGGTAGAAGACTTTGATTTTAAGCTATGTTTAATAGTAGCAAATGATTCTTTTTTTCCTTTTTATTTATTTTGGTGGGAATGCAATCCCACATTTGGGGAGTCAGAGAAAATTTGAAGATTCCACTTTCTTCCTCCACTTGCATCTAAATAAATATAGAAAGAAAAAAAGTGTGGTAAATGAAGCGTATTTGGACATATTTGGCCAGTCATTTACATCATTGCCGGCACACTCGACAGTTTTAAGTACAGAAGAAAACAAGGCAGGTTCTTCCCACTCAGAGTCATAGTCTCAGTCTCTGTCCATTACAAAGCTTGTTTTGTTGTAGATAAAGAGAAAGCAAAAAGATGGGTTTTAATCGCCTTCTTGGATCCAATCTCAGAACCCAGGTATCAAATCTCAAATACCCATTTGCGGTTGTGCTTGTTTTATGATTGCTGTGTTCAGTATTTGTTGTGGAACTTTGAAAAAGAAGTTACAGAGTATGAATACTTTGTGCATTTGGTTCTTGAATCATTTCATTCAGTTCATCATCTTAGAGTTTTGATAAATTTTCAATCTTTTGGCTTTGATCAGTTTGTTGATATTTTCCTGCTTAAAGTCTTTCGCTTCTTTGCGGAAATGTTGGAAAAGATAAAACTTCAATTGCCCTTTTGACTTTTCATGCCTTATCCGAATCCTTGAAACTTTGTGTTTCTTACTCGGTTTGTGGATCGACGTTTGTTTAAATTGTTCTTTAATCATCTTTCTTTCTTTATCAAAGCCAAAACCAAAGAAAAAAAGAAAAGCCGAGGAGGGAGAGACCACAAATTGCATTTAAACTTTTTGACGTTCTGTTTGGTTGCTGAGAAAATGTTGGGAAAATTAAGGACTTTAGTTCAGTATCTCCAACTCGTTTTAATTTTCCAATTGCTATTATACACAAGGTTTTCTACCGTAGAAGACTGCAACAAACTACCCTTGTTTTCTTGGTGACTTTTTTATAGTTTTATCACTGGCTATGTCTTTTATTTTTGTATTTATTATGTTATATGAATATATTTCCTCCATTTTGGTTTTGCAAGTTCAGTTCTGAAAGCCATTTTGTTGCTAAATGTTGTAAACAAAAAGAGATCAAATTTTCAGTTTTAAGTATACGGAAACCAGGAAAATAGTAGGAAGCATAGTAGAACTAATTGTACCAGCTGATATGACCTCTGTCTCATAAAGTGTTCGTTAATATGGTCAAAGTAAAAAACTTTATTATTACTACTTCCTTGTTGATGCTGAGAGATGGCCTTCACCTTGAAGATTTATTTTTCTAATAAAATAATGGTCCCATTTGCGATGATGAGTTTTGTACATATGATTTTGTAATTAATATATCCGTCTTTCTTGTTTACAGCTTCGTTCATGTACAAAATATGTTGCTGCTTCTAGAAGTCCACAGGAGCATCTCTTTCTGGTTCCCTTTCTGTCCCGGTCCTACAGTACAGGGTCACCTTTGCAAAAGGAAGAACCAATAACTAATGAGAAAGGTCTAGGGTAGGTGGTCTTTTACACTTAATTATCTACACTTTAACCTCCCTCTGTGTGCACACTTATTTGTATATGATAATGTATATTTTCATGCATGTGTATCTTATTTTTGATTTTGCATCTGCACTGTTCTAGTAGTGTACTTGTTTAATAGCCTAGACATTTGTATGTGTGCACAAGAGATTCCAATCTAATATGTACTTAATTGTTGACACATACTAACTCAGGTTCAAGGGGCATGATATGCTTGCGCCCTTCACAGCTGGGTGGCAGAGTGCTGATTTGCATCCTCTGATTATAGAAAAGTCTGAGGTAAACTTCTTAGTTGTGTCCTTGAATTGGCCTAACATTGTCTCTGTGAAAATAGAAGTAGCTCAGGTGTACAATCATTGTATGCGCTTTCTTATTTTCAAAGCTGATTTTTTCGAAGTCAAGTAACAGAGTTGATCTTTGATTTCAGGGTAGCTATGTTTATGACATCAATGGGAAGAAGTATCTTGATGCTCTTGCTGGTCTATGGTGCACAGCATTAGGTAAAAGATTTGCTTCCCATTGCTATTTCTTTCTCAGCTTGAATGTGTTGCTTTGTCCTTATTATCCTACTTCTTAAGACTGTTTCTTTGATTTTGATATTACTGGGTCACTTGAAACAGCCACAATTACCTCACAAAAAGTACTGAATATCTCTCCAACTGCATTTCTCATCATTATGTTTCTTGCACACCCTGCTTTTGAATAAGACTATTTGCACTGGTCACCTTTGACCTCCTTTATCAGCATGTATAGATCCTAAGCTACCCCTACTATCTCGCTTACAGCTTTGCCTGGCCTCACTATTGGAAGTTAGTTATGTTTATTTGTCAAAAATAGGTGTTGAAGAAATTTCGAAGTCATCCATGTTCATGTGTATATGTGAAAGCACTTGAATTCATATTTTTTATTGTTAAAATTTGCAGGTGGAAATGAACCTCGCCTAGTTGCTGCTGCAACTCAACAGTTGAATACCTTGCCATTTTACCACTCCTTTTGGAATCGTACTACTAAACCATCTTTGGTATTCATATTTTTTCATAACTTCCTTGTTTTTATATGTAATTCTGCAAATTTCGATTACTGCTGCTGCTTCATGCATGCCATGTCATTTCTAAGTTTAAGCTAGAAATGTAAGGAATTTTGTTGTATTATTTAGAAAAACCTTGCTTCATAACTTTGCTCCCTCTTACACTGTTGCTATATATGTTGTATGTGCCAGATAGTTGAATGGATACCTTCTTAAGATACTTGCCTGTGATATTCAGTAACAAACTTTATTTTACAGGACTTGGCAAAAGAACTTCTAGAAACTTTTACAGCTACAAAAATGGCAAAAGCCTTCTTTACTAATAGTGGATCCGAAGCCAATGATACTCAGGTTTGATTAGTTTCTATGAGAACATTTATTTAAATGCAGTTTCCAATTTGTATAAGATGGAAAAGTGAATTTATCCCGTTACATGATAACAATGATGTTGCATTTCATTCATGATTGCTGAGAGAATAGCATTTATCAATTAATACAATATATGGGGATAAAATAACCAAACTGAAGTACGTCAGTATCATTCTTGTTATCATGGAACTGAATCTATGGAAGACTTACTTTTACTTATCTAATTTGATTCCATGTAATTATCAAATGATAATTCAAAACTTGAAAATCTTATGAACACCCCGAGTTTTGAAAATGCTTCAGTTGCCTGAATACCAAGTCCTGTGAATTTAATGAGTGGAATTGCATTGTTTGGCCAGGAGTTCAAAGATGATATTATAGAAATCAATGACCAGTTTGTCTATAAAGTTATTATCAGGTTTAAGTACTTTATGTTAGAACTCTATACATAATGTCTTTATATTTACTTGAAATATTTGCTTTGTAGGTGAAGCTAGTTTGGTATTATAATAATGCACTTGGGCGCCCAGATAAAAAGAAATTCATAGCTCGACACAAATCGTATTTTCAACTTACTCAACTCATTTTGTTTTCTCTTTATTTCCTCTAGTCATTGTACCCAAGTCCTTTGATGTTATCTTTGCATCCTGACAGGTACCATGGTTCAACTTTAATAGCCGCAAGCCTTTCTGGGTAGGATAAATATTCTAGTGAATTTCTAAGGAAAGATCACCCTTCAGTCCATTGACTCTAAATTTCTTTTCACAGCCTTCCAGCTTTGCATCAAAAATTTGATCTTCCCGTTCCATTTGTATTGCACACTGACTGCCCACATTATTGGCGCTATCACCTTCCAGGTCTATTTTTACACTGGTCTAATCTTTGAGATTTATTTTGACCAATTTATTGAACTTTAGCTTGATAATGGATATGCCAGGTGAGACAGAGGAGGAGTTCTCTACCAGATTAGCCAATAACTTGGAGAATCTTATCCTCAAAGAGGGACCAGACACAGTGAGTTATTCAAATATCATTTCTGGAATCCTTCTAGAAATGCAGAGGATACTTTGTGTTTGTGACATGGTATGTTTGTTATTTTCAGATAGCTGCGTTCATCGCCGAACCTGTCATGGGAGCAGGAGGTGTGATACTTCCCCCTGCAACTTATTTTGAGAAGGTGAGCTTTAGTGATAAAAAAAGCATGAAATAAATCCAAATTTTTGTGCTCAGGTTCTCACCTTGTCAGCATGAAAGACCAGTTTGATAACACAGCTCCTGCTACGAGCTCCTCTCAGACATTGTTTCTATAAGTTGTCAATGTATTTATGGCTTTGATATGGTTTTGAAGTACAAGATCCAGACTTCATATATATGAAATCTATTAAGGATAAAAGGCTCGCATGTTCTGCTTTAGTGTTGCCTTATTTCAGCGTGGCGATTGGTGCTAATTTTTTTTTTTTTTTTAAAAGGAAACTTAAAAAGATCTTTGTAATGGACAAGCATTTCCTGTTTGATGCAGGTTCAAGCTATTGTGAAGAAATATGACATTCTATTTATTGCTGATGAGGTATATGTTATACTTTTCTTTAATGTAACCTGATGTTTTGAGTAAGCTTTATATGTTTCTTGTTAAGCTTACGTTTTATTTGTTTACTTTTTAAGGTAATCTGTGCATTTGGAAGGCTTGGGGTAATGTATGGGTGTGACAAATACAACATCAAACCGGACCTTGTATCTGTAGCAAAGGTAAAATGAGATTATCTATGAATACGGAGCTCCTCGCTCACATCCCAGACAATATTCATTTTCTCATCACTGTGGTGTTGGATGTCCCAGGCACTTTCTTCTGCTTATATGCCAATAGGTGCTGTTCTGGTGAGTCCAGAAGTTTCAGATGTCATACACTCTCAAAGCAGCAAGCTTGGTATGTTGGTAACTAATCAAATTCCAATAAAAGTTATTATTCTTGAGTGACACGATTTCTTTTGTGCCAGGTTCTTTTTCTCACGGGTTTACATATTCTGGACACCCTGTATCCTGTGCGGTTGCAATTGAAGCACTCAAGATCTACAAGTACGTTCTTATTTGCCCAACCCAAAATATTTGAAAGCAAAGGTGTCTTGGTTTCAACTTCCAAGGATTCAAACCAATTAGGGTCAGAATCTGGAGGAAACAGGATTGATCTCATACTGACTAAATCACCAATCTTTTTGTGAACCCTGTAACATATCTGAAAGAAAAAGAGTAGGGTATAAAGCAGATGACTCTGGATCATCCAGTTTCACATTGATGCTTGAAGGGTTTCTACCATCAGCATCTTATTAAAAAATGGACCAATCTCAATTAACTAAGTTGCCCTTTGATTGATATAAATCATCTTTGATTGACCTGCCTATGTTGGCATGACTTGTGTTAGAAATTTAGATAGAGCTTGGTGGGTCCACTGCAGTCCAGCTTACTTCTACCTGCTTTTGTGTTTTTTTTTTAACTACTGAACAATAACCATTTCACGTGTTTGTAGGGAACGAAATATTGTCGATCAAGTAAACAGCATTTCGCCAAGGTTCCAAGATGGTATAAAAGCCTTCTCTGATAGTCCCATTATAGGGGAGGTAAGTCTTGTTACACAGTTTTTACACTATATAGGTCAGCAAGAGAAATAACAATCACTAAGATATTTACATGGTATTCCTTATGTCGTTATGCAGATACGGGGAACTGGATTGATCCTTGGTACAGAATTTACAGACAACAAGTCACCTAATGATCTATTCCCTCCGGAATGGGGTAAGTCCCATCTTTCTTTCTATCGAAGGAAAATGAAGTAGACTTCATCTAGTATGAATATGTTTGGCTTTTCTGGGAAACCTATCAAGGAACCAGTCAAGCAGGTCTAAACCTCATGGGGCTGGTGTGGAGAGAGGATGCGTATAATGGTCTAATCGTGTGCTAACTGACAATTTATTTTGTGATATCTGCCTGGTCATTCATTGGTGTGGCGGTCAGAAGGCATTGTCTCTGTTATATTATAGGCTCTGTTTATGGCCAAACAAATTCTTCCTTGTTTTTCTTGCTGATACTCCTTGATGGTATCCATCACAGGTGTAGCTGCATATTTTGGAGCCCAATGTGAGAAGCATGGAATGTTAGTACGCGTTTCCGGCGATAATATAATGATGTCTCCACCATTTATCATGACTCCTAATGAGGTTGATGAGGTAGGCCCATTCCTCAATCTGTTCCAATCTCCCCCTTAAAATGGAACAATACTCGTCTCATTTTTTTATATGAAATGCTTGCTTAAATCACATCCAAGGTTTGAAGAAGCTTGAAGAACATGCTAACTAGAACCTTTTTTTTATATTTTTTATTCCAGTTAATAAGCAAATATGGGAAAGCATTGAAGGATACTGAAAAATGGGTGGAGGAGCTCAAATCTAAGCAGAAATAATTTGTAAATGCATTAGCCGATGATGGTGAAAAATATGTAAATGCATTAGCAGAAATAAATTTTCCACTTCATGTAAAGCAAAGACGGTTCCTTGTGTCTAGTGAGATGAATGGTATCTGAATAAAGCATCTTTTAACATTATGTTGGTGTAGGGTTCTGGCTCTTATTTTAATTATTTACATTTTAATGAACTATTATTTTACCAATTTGTTTCTTTAAAATTGAAATTTATGATTTATAAGCTGCAAATTACATGAAACAGGGGTGACCCAAATTCAAATTTGGCACACAAACTGAAATCAACATGAACAACAATTTCTGAGCCTAATTTCTAAATTGTAATTTCCATTTTACAACGCGTTCATCGACATATCCTCAAGCCAAAAGGGCCTTCGTAATGAAAATGCAATCTTATTTGAGCATTGGTATATGCCAAAATAGCATATGGCTGTTAATAATTTGCAAATTGCTGGGATTGGAATGAAGGGCAGCAGCAGCAGCTTTAAAAACGTTCAAGAAGCTTTGTCTTCAACCTTTGGCTTGTTTTTCAGCTTTTCTTCTGGCCCGTTTTTCCCTAGAGCTTGGAGATGGCTTATATCCAACAATCTCGTTATCTTTCTCGTCCAAGTCCCTAAAAGATTTCTACACAGAATTTTGAAGAAAAAAAACCGAAAATCTCAGAAAGTAATGAACAAACAACATAAGATATATATTTGACCCAAAAAAGATAAAAAAGAAGAAGAAAAGAAAGAACATAATATTAAAGATTTATTGGATAAAAGGGTACCTCGCTGAGCTCAGCAAAGCTCACGGCATAGAAGGTAACAGCTGCAGCAGCTACAATCCCCAGAACTGGAAGAGCTATCTGCTGTATCCCATTCATATTTCTCTTTACCTCACAAATCTCTCCTTCGTTGCTTCTTTCTAAATTTTAAAGAATATCTTCTTGGTGGATAAGGTGCATCATTTCCAGGTGTGTTTTCAACGGTGGATATAAGAACAACTCAGTGGACCACTCAAGCTACTGGAGTCAAGTGTAGCCCAACCATTCATTCTGGTGAGCATTCTCTTCGCACAGCCCACTTGTTGAGCTGCTGCCACTGGGCCATATGTATCCATGTTCTTCAAAACATTGGACTAAGATAGTTTCATACTGCCAAACTTTGTTCATGTTTTGATTTAAACTACGAATCGGAGAGAGATTCGAACTCGGGTGCAAAGCTGCTGGCACACTACCCTAACAACTAGCCTAAACCTATGAAACTCTAAAACACTGTAACTCGAGCATCAGCAATCCTTTGTCATTTACCATCGGAATGACCATATGCTTAGTAATTTTTTTTTAAATGAAGCAGAGCTATATACACATTTACTTACAACGCCTATACCTTTACGCTCTAGAAAGTACCAATTTAATATGAACTAAACAACCACACTTTGCTAACATTTAAGGTTGTAATGTCAAAATTGGCAATATCTGTTTAAAACTGCAAAATGAAGGTAAAACAAGTAATCCTATTTGATGATCAAGATGCAACTTCAGAGTAATTTCAGGTTTGATACGCAGAAAGGTTCCAACCAATGTTTTCCCTGATCAATAAGAAGAGGAAGAAAAAAAAGGACAGCATCCTTGTACCCAAAAAGAAGAAGAAAGAAAAACCCTTTCCTAAGTGTCTTTATGTTCTGTAATGTTTGGGATCTTCTTCTTCACATACTCAGAGTACTCATCAGGATCCATCAGATTATTGAACTCATCCCTACTGCTCATCTCCACCTTCATGATCCATCCCTTTTCATATGGGCTCCCATTGACCTAAACCATCCCAATTACCAGACAGAAATTAATAAAGCAAGATTAATTACACTTACAATCAATGAAATTAGCATAATGTTAATTAATTCTTACCAAACCTGGAGAGTTAAGAAGCTCTTTGTTCACTTCAACTATGTTGCCAGAGACAGGAGAGTTAATGTCAGAGGATGCCTTGACACTCTCAACACTCCCAACAATGGTGCCTTGTGCAACAGCAACACCAACATCAGGCAGCTCCACAAATATAACATCACCCAAATGTTCCTGAGCATGTTCTGTTATTCCCACACTAGCCAACTTCCCTTCATCTTCAACCTTAGCCCACTCATGGGACTTTGCAAACTTCAAACCCTCCACAGCTACATCAGACACAGGACATAAATCTTAGAATTCATTTGAAAATTATTAGACTTTGCAAAGATAAATCATGAATTTTGAGACTAGGGTTTTCAGAATTACCAGAAGAAAAGCCTCTACAGGGAACAGACACCCTCAAAGACAAAGCAGCTCTTGTTGACCAAACCCTAGTCAATGCCATGTCTCTCTCTGTCAGGGTGTGTTACTTCAACCTGGTACTTGCAGCCCTCACTTCTCAGTGATCACGGGTGGTTTTATGGTAATTTGGAATGCGGCTGAGTGCTGTCAGTTTTGAGTTCTATGCTTCCCACACCAAGAGGACACCTGTGCAGGAGACGTGTCAACTATTGGTGATGGGATCACTAATGGCTCCATCCACTGCCATGATTTAGGTGGTAAAAATGAAACAATTTTGACTTTGCTTTGATTATGTGGGTAGTCCTTATTCATGGTATAAAGAGATATTGGAGGGGGGAATCAAACTAACGACTTAAGATAAAAGAGTAAATGATTTTAATCATTTCAGCAATAAATCTCTTGTCATTGCCATAGTCTTACTTTTATTTGAATGTGAATGTTGAGAACGAGACTCTCTTTCTCTGAGAGCAAGTCCATCCTTGCTTCAAAACCGGACAAAAGGCCCCCTAGGCTAGCCAAGCAGGCCTCTAGCGCGCAGCCTCAAGACTGGGCAAGGCATGGGACCCACCAGCCTGGGCAAGCCCACGGGCAAATCCTGCCTGGGCTCAAGCCCGAAGGCGCTGACGTCAGTGATGATGTCACGTTGACGTCAGCGAGCAAACAAATTTAAAAAAAATTCAATTTTTTTTATATAAAAAATACCAAAAAATTATGGATGTTTTCCCTATAAATGCATAACAATTTTATTCATTTTCTAAATTGTTTATATTTTGTTGCATAATATATATTTTTTTTCTTGCCCTTGCCCTAGCCTTTTGGGGTGGAACCAAAAAAGGCAAGGCTGCCACTATTCACGTGAATAGTGGCAGCCCTTGCCTTGCCTTAGCCTTCATGGGTGGACTTGCTCTGAAGAGGAAGAAGAATAAGAAGAAATCTGAGAAAGAAATCTTTGAAATTGGAGAATGTGTTCATTAAATTTTTTTCAAATTAACAACAACTAAAATTCAATAAATTTCAGAAATTAATATTAAATTAGTCAAACATTCATTATAGGGAGATTCACTATTATACCCAATTTAGGAGCCTAAATTATAAAAATACCCTATATGAAATGGATTTTAGAGACACACCCAAAACTCATTTACTACATAATAAAGAGGCTTCTAACTTCTTATAAATTACAAAACGATTTGTTAAAACAAGCTCAACCCCAAAACCTCATAAAAAAATCCGAAACTTTCAATAGGGCATCAAAGTAATTTAATAATCAAAATTAAATTCAATAGGGTCAGCTATCATTTTTTGAGTTTTTTTTTTGTTTGTTTATAGAAATTAAACGGTGTAGAGTTTATATATATATATATATATATATTTAATGCTAAGAATGAGTATATGACTAAATATCAAAATTAAAATCAATAGGGCCAGCTGTCACTTTTATTTGAATGTGAACGTGGAGAACTGAGAAAGAAATCAATGAAATTGGAGGATGTGTTCATTAAGAGTTTTTCAAATTAACAACAGCTAAAATTTGATAAAATGCAGAAATTAATATACAATTAGTCAAACATTCATTATATTCTGATCAATGACCAATTAGGACTGCCGTCTTTCTTCTTATTAATCGGCCAAATTAAGTATTTGAGTAGTTGGTTTACCTGGTTCCAGTCCAACTTAGAAGTCCAAAACAACTAGTCAAAAGTGGTGCTTGGTCGGCTATGATTTAAACTTTCTACTCCATAAATTCTAGTCTCTGTTTTCTGCCCACATGTTTTCCCATTCCAAATATTTTCCAGAAAAGTTCAAATGCTTCATATAAATTCAAAATACGATCCTATATTTTTCTAACTTAATTTTGCCTAAAAGTTTTCATTATTATTACTGGCCAACTTTCTTTAAATGCTTAAATGTCAAAATGGTGTTTTACTCACTTATCAATTCAGTCTCGTGTTTTTAATTTGGTCGATTTAGTCTTTGTGTTTTACTCATTTGGTCAATCTTGTCCATTCTATTAAATTACTATTAAAAAATTCATAAATATTATTCAAACTAATAAAAACTCTCTAATTATTTATAAATAAAAAACCAGAAAATCTCAATTTAAGAATGGAAAACATTTTTAACAACAAAACAGTTGACTGATTAAATCGAAAATGTATAAAATAAAATAAAAATCCGAAAAACAACCCAGCTATGAGGTGGGAAATGGAAGATGTACAGTGGGAAGGAGGGATTGATGAGAGAGAGAGAGAGAGAGAGAGAGATCGGGTAGTGGATCGGATTGCTCATGGTGGTTTGGGTGGTGGCAGTGGCTTGAGAGAAGAAGAGTTATTTTTATTAATTGAACTTAAATTTTTAGAACAATTACAAATTTTATTTATTAAGTTGTATAACTTTAATGAATTGTTTTAATGGTAATGTAACCGATTGGACAAAATTGGCTAACGAAATAAAACGCAAGAGCTAAATCAACCATATTAAAAACACGGAGACTAAATTGGCTAAACGGGTAAAACATAAGGATCATTTTTTCATTTAAGCCTTCTTTAAAACAACCATTTACTTTGAAGTAGGTGGAGTTTAGATCAGAAGAAGATCGTTCCTTAGAATCCAAGCACATGGTAATGCCCCTAATTAACAATGTGTGCTTTTATTGCTCTTGATTGATTCTTCCAAAATGTAATCAGAAAATCATATCGCAAATAGTTTTCGTATGCATAATAAACCCATTTCATATAATTCTTCCAAAGCTAACATGCTATTGTCTTAGAAAGTTGAAACCGAAAGGTTAAAGCTTTAAGATTCATTTGTCATTTTCAGAGTACTTATTTTGTGCACGTCTTTGTTTGTTTCTGATGGACTATGTTAGTATATTCTACAAGGACCTAAACCAAACATTTTCCATACGCAAATAACGTCCGTCAAACCAAACAGCTAGGCAAGAAATCCAAATCACACGATTCCACTAGCTATACCTTCAACCTCATAAGTTCATAGATGGGATCGCATGTGAGACTAGGTTGGATCAAAATGAAAGAGTCCGTTTTTTATAAAGACGATCGTACAACTATGTAGTCCGAACTCTCGAGTATAAGAATTTCTCCTTACATTTGACGAAAATAAAAAAATATATTTTATGTTATCAAACTGTAAGTCTCATATTCATATCATAATTTGGATTCATTGAAGGGGTCTAAAAAGAGAAACATCTATGGTAGTCCAAGCACCCAAAATTTGTATAGGACCCGTTGAAGAAAGTGGAAAAGATGGCTGAACAGACCTATAAGCCAAATTGGCAATTTGATTTATTAAAGCTAATAAACATTGATGCCAAAGGGGAGGAGAGAGAGCAAAATGTCCTAATCGACTAAAGAAAGAGTTGTCATGTTGGCACGCCTAGATGGGCGGTTTGGTCGGTCGCCTATGGCCGCCACTCTCAGACCAAAAAGCCACCATTTTTTTTTCTTGCATGGCAATGACCAATTAAACCTCATTTATGTCTTATTTCTCACAACTAGCATTCTTGGGATTCAGAAATTCACTTGATCAAAAGAAAAGGAGAGACAATGAGAAATTGTTGTAGCAATTTCATGTTTCACGCATCAGTTGAGAATGTAGTTAATAAGTCTTGAGTAAAGAGTTTGTAGTTCAAAGTAGTTAACAACATTTACTTATGCACTAAATTATGTACCAAGCTCCATCTAGGAGCCTAATATGCATAAGGCAGAAACAGAAAAATCGAAAATCGAGGCTAAATGAGATGATGAAGGATATAGAAAGTTGGGTCGATTCCTACTAATGTACCAGATATATAGATTACCCTGCTCTAACTAAAATCTAGAAGCCTAATATACATAAGACCCTATTGTATTGAAATTATCACACAATATATTTCTCTATTTAAATCTCAATTTCAAATTCCTAATGAAAATCAATAGATTTCAAATCTACAGATTTGAAATAGATGAAGAAAAAAATTCCACCAGATTTGAAAATCCAAAATATATATTTAATTCTCTTTAAAATCCAAAATATGCCAACAAAAATAAGAAGAAAATAAAATGAAAATCCATATAGATTTTTTTCACCATAATATTGTGTCTTTGGTTGGCATTGTAATTAAAATGAAATCGGAAGGCAAGAGTTGCGAATACAGCAAAGTTGCTACTGTCTGATTGCCCAATAGGCGGCCCCACCTTACTGTCCCATGGCACTACGGTGGACCCCACTGCCTCCTCATTCATATTTATATACTTGGAATCCCTCTCTCTCTCTCTCTCTCTCTCTCTCTCTCTCTATAGGCTATAGCTCCTCCTCTGCCTTTTCGTCACCAGCTCAGCTCCTAATCACTACCATTTTTCGTTTTCGTGTTTCGAAAAAACAATAAAAACGCTTCACAGAAATCTGAGGGAAAAACCAATCAGCTTTTATCAGGCAAGCGATCAATCTTTCCTTATGCTCTGTCTTTTCTATTTGTATGTATGCATGCTCTGTTTTTCTAACTTGGTTTTCATTCTTTGAATTTGAACTGTTTTCTGTTCCTCTGTGTTTCATGCTTTACTGAATGACCCAGTGTTCTGTTTCTGCTTTTTTTTTTTTTTTTTTAATATACATGGTGATGTGATCAAGCATCAAGCTGTGATCTTTCCGTGATAATGTTATCTGCCATCTGGGTTTTATTTAAATGTGGTTGAAAATTGAGAATTTGTGATTTTGGATAACCAATTCATTTGAGAAATTCATGTGATTCTGATATCAAAGTTTGAGTCTTTGAACTCTTTGGACAAAACCCATCTCAATGATCATAATTCTTTCACCTTCCACTTGCTGGTTTGCTGATCTTTGGTCATTTTCTACTTCGTCTTCATTTGTTCTAATTTACTGTTTTTGAAGGCTTTGAAACAATCCCATCCCATCACTTTGATCACAATTTTTTCACCTTCATTCCATTTGCTGATCTTTTGGTCTTTGATCATTTTTTTTTTCTCTGTTTCGTCTTCTTTCTGTTTTCACTTGATGATCAGTGAAATGAAAGCTGAAGGAAGTTCATCTGTGATGCAAATCTTGAACTAGAGAGTCAGAGCCAACAAACCCAGTTGGGTTATTCTTTTGGTTTTGACCAGTCTATATGGCTTTGAGATCTTTGTAGAACCAGAATTCAATCTCTAGATAAAATATTTCCGTTTTATTTATTTATGTATTTGTTTATTTGCTCGGGCGTGTTAGGTGGAAGAGATTTTATTCGTCAAAAGCTGTTTAGATCGCTATTTAAGATTAATAAAGCACGAATTTATTGGTAATTTAATATATTTGAGGTTGTGTTTACTTGGATTCCAGCTCTTAATTCATTTTTTCTTTATTTTTTATTTTAGTAAAAGTTTTTTTTAATTTTATTTTATAAATATATGAAATGTTAATGAATTAGTAACTGCAAAAATAAGATGCTATACATATTGTTTATATCAAAGTTGATCTTAATGATTAACCTTAATTAGTGGCCTTATTTTTCTGCATTTGTCAGTTGAATGATAATTGATGTGCCTCTTTTATCTTTGTCTTTGTGTCTAATTATGGAGCCAAAGATGGCGATGAAGGCTCTGTCAAAAATCTAAAATAGGGAAAAGAAACTTAAGAAAGAAAATGATGGCAAAGCTACCTGTCCAAGCACCTTTAACTTTGAAAGAATCTTTTTATTTTATAATTTTCCTTTTTTTTTTCTTTCTTTCTTTTTTATCATAAACTTAGAAATGAACTGTCAATGGAGTCTAGCCCAGTAGAAAAAGGGCTTTGATTTGCATACCAATGGTCTCGAGTTCGAACCCCCATGACAGCTTAGTAGTGTGTTTGGGTGAAAAACCTCATTCCCCTCCCCTGGTAGCTTAGACTATCGCTTGTATTAAAATAAAAATAATAAACTTAGAAAGGAAATTAAGAAAGATGGGGTCTTGTGATTTGTACAATCAAATAAAAATTGAAAGATGGACTGCCCATCTTAGTTGTAGGCTCCACCCACTATGCTTCACTTTTTGTGTATTAGCAACCAATGGTCCAGATGTCACTATAGGCTTTATTTTCCCAATTTTTAAGCAATGAAAATGATGCAACCTCTGTATTAAAAATGAAATTCTTAGAAGATGGAGTTGAAAGACCTTGTCTTTGTGTGTAACAACTTAGCTTGAATGAGGAATTTTGGGGCCTACAGACTCTGTATGGTTCCACATGAAATCATCACATGATTGATCATCATCACTGGTTAAGTGACAAATATGGCAGGCAGTCAGCAGGTGATTTTAAATCCATAAGATTCTAATTCTTCAAAGAATGTGATCAACCCTAATTTACAATTAAATTAAGATTTTTCTCTGTGATTTTAATAATCTAATCTCCAATTGATTTGAAAAAAAAAAAACAAATGTTTTTATAATCTAATAATTTATTTTTTCTTGGCCAGTAGAAATCTAGAAATATTTGCATTAACATAAATGAAAGAATAAAAATCTGGGCCATGATACTGATGGGTCACCACAATGATTTATGGTGGGTACCCACTTTGGGTGCCACGTCAGGTGGGTTGTCTTTGTCCGGCACACAATTTACTTGCTTATACCCACAGCTAATCCGGAATGGAATGACAGAATTACCCTCGTAGCATACCTTCTTTGTTAAGAAATGTCTTTGACATCTCATCTCATGTGTCTATTTTTCTTTTCACATTTTGTTGTTGCAAAGGCTTGAAGTAAAAGAACTTTCCAAGAAAAAGGACGTCTAGTTATTAAGATGATTCTTTTCCTTTTTTGAGAAGTCTGCATTATTGTAATAAGTTGATAACATAATAAAGTGGATGATGAAGTTTTTTGTAAATCAGAGAGACGCAAGTGGAGTAGATCAAAATTAGGTGCAATATGGAAGAAACACAAGTGAGTTCAGAAATCCCAGTGAAGACTTTTGAGGATGCCGAAACAACCAATGCCGAAGCAATCAAGGTAGCTGCAATATTTTGTTCTGTAATTTAAACCCTTCTATTTGCTAATTTTTTCAGACATTGATTAATCTGCAATCATTCACGTTAAGTCCTTCATGGGGTCATTTGATTTTGTAAAGCTCTTTAAATAGACGTTGAATGTTGATTACGGTGGTTGTAATGCAGGAATCGAATGGGGACTTGCCACCAGTAGAACATGAAAGAAAGAAAGAAGAAGAGGAAGCAACTTTTGATGGAGAGTTCATAAAAGTTGAGAGGGAATCACTAGATGTGAAGGATGGTTCTCATGCTGCTGAACCAGCATTGGTGGAGGACAAGCCATCGGTTATTGAGAGAAGCTCAAGCAATTCAAGCAGAGAATTGCTGGAAGCCCGGGAGAAGGTGAGTGACCTTGAGCTTGAAATTGAAAGGTTGGCTGGTGTGTTGAAACATTCGGAATCAGAGAATTCTTTGCTGAAGAATGAGGTCTTGCTTACAAAAGAGAAGCTGGAAGAAAGTGGAAAGAAGTATGAAGAGCTTGAACTCAGTCATAAGAAATTGCAACAGCAAATTGTTGAAGCTGAGGAGAAATACAGTTCACAGCTCAATGTTTTGCAAGAGACGTTGCAAGCTCAGGAAGAAAAGCACAAGGATCTGGTTGGGGTGAAGGAAGCATTTGATGGTCTCAGCCTTGAGCTTGAAAGCTCAAGAAAGAGGTTGCAGGAACTGGACCAAGAGCTGCAGAGTTCTGCCGGTGAGGCACAAAAGTTTGAGGAGCTGCACAAGCAAAGTGGTTCGCATGCTGAAACTGAGACAAAGAGGGCCTTGGAGTTTGAGAAACTGCTTGAAGTGGCAAAATTGAGTGCAAAAGAGATGGAAGATCAGATGGCTTGCATACAAGAAGAACTCAAGGGCTTGTATGAAAAGATTGCTGAGGATGAAAAAGTCAAAGAAGCACTCAACTCTACTGCTGCTGAGCTTTCTGCTGTCCAAGAAGAGCTTGCTCTATCAAAGTCCCAAGGTGTGGATTTGGAGCAGAAAGTCTCTGCCAAGGAAGCTCTTATCAATGAACTGACTGAAGAATTGGGCCTGAAAAAGGCCTCAGAATCTCAAGTCAAGGAAGATATTTCCGCTCTTGAAAATCTGTTTGCGTTGACTAAAGAAGATCTTGATGCAAAGGTTTCTGAATTGGAAGAAATCAAGTTGAAGCTGCAGGAGGAATTGAGCGCCAAGGAATTGGTTGAAGCTGCACAAAAAACTCACGAGGAAGAGTCCTTAGTTGTACAGGAGAAATTGGCAATAGTAACCAAAGAAAAAGAAGCTCTGGAAGCAGCTGTGGCAGATCTCACTGGTAATGTACAGCTGACGAAGGATTTGTGCAGTGATCTTGAAGAAAAATTGAAGCTTTTGGAAGAGAATTTTGGCAAAACAGATGCTCTTTTGTCTCAAGCTTTGTCAAATAATGTGGAGCTTGAACAGAAGTTGAAGTCACTGGAAGGGCTCCATAATGAAGCAGGAGCTTCTTTTGCAACTGCCACTCAAAAGAATCTTGAGCTTGAGGGTATTATTCAATCTTCAAATGCAGCAGCAGAAGAGGCAAAATTGCAACTGAGAGAGCTTGAGACGCGCTTTATAGCAGCAGAACAAAAGAATGCAGAGCTTGAGCAACAGGTAAATGTGGTAGAGCTGAACAGAGGAATTGCTGAAGGTGGTCTGGAAGAACTCTCCGAAAAATTATCTGCACTCAGTACTACATTGGCTGAGGTTGAGGAAGAAAAGAAACAGCTGACTGGTCAGGTGCAAGAGTACCAGGAGAAGATAAGCCAGCTGCAATCTTCCTTAGACCAGTCATCTTTGCAGAATTCAGAGCTTCAGGAGGAATTGAAGATTGCCACAGAGAAATGTGCTGAACATGAGGGCCGGGCCAGTACACACCATCAGCGAAGCTTGGAACTTGAAGATTTATTCCAACAATCTCATACCAAAGCGGAGGATACTGGTAGAAAGGTAAGTGAGCTGGAGTTGTTACTCGAAACAGAGAAGTTCAGAATCCAAGAACTTGAGGAACAAATAAGTGCATTGGAAAAGAAATGTCTGGATGCAGAAGCAGATTCAAAGAATTACTCCAACAAGATATCTGAACTTTCTTCTGAACTTGAGGCATTCCAAGAAAGAACATCTAGCCTTGAAGTTGCACTGCAAGCGGCCAATGAAAAGGAAAGGGAGTTAACAGAATCCTTGAATGTTGCTACAGAAGAGAAGAAAAGGTTGGAGGTTGCATCAAACAATTCCAGTGAGAAGCTTTCTGAAGCAGATAATCTATTGGAAGTCTTGAGGAATGAATTGAATCTAACTCAAGGGAAATTGGAAAACATTGAAAATGATCTTAAGGAGGCTGGAATCAGAGAAGGCGAGGTCATAGTGAAACTCAAGTCTGCCGAGGAGCAACTGGAGCAGCAAGGCAACGTAATAGAGCAAACAACATCCAGAAACTCAGAACTTGAAGCGCTACATGAATCCCTAGCAAGGGATTCAGAGATCAAACTCCAGGAAGCAATAGTAAGCTTCACTAACAGGGATGCCGAGGCAAATTCTCTGCTTGAGAAACTGAAGATTCTTGAAGATCAGGTGAAGGTTTATGAAGAGCAGGTTGCCGAAGCAGCAGAAAAATATGCATCATTGAAAGAAGAACTGGATAACAGCTTGACCAAATTGGCTTCTTCGGAAAGTACTAATGAAGAATTCAGTAAACAGATATTGGAAGCAGAAAACAAAGCTTCTCAGTCCCTCTCAGAAAACGAACTGTTAGTTGACACAAATGTTCAGCTGAAAAGCAAGATTGATGAACTACAGGAATTGTTGAACTCTGCTCTATCTGAAAAAGAAGCCACTACAAAAGAGCTTGTTTCCCATAAGAGCACAGTTGAAGAATTAACAGATCAGCACTCAAGGGCCTGTGACCTTCATTTGTCTGCTGAAGCCCGTGTTGTGGAAGCCGAAACCAAGTTGCAAGAAGCCATTCAGAGATTCAGTCAAAGAGATTTGGAAGCTAAAGACTTGCTTGAGAAGCTAGATGCTCGAGAAGGCCAAATAAAATTGTATGAAGACCAGGCTCAAGAAACATCTTCATTTTCTGAAACCAGAAAAGCAGAGCTGGAAGAGACTCTTTTGAAGCTGAAGCATCTGGAGAGTATTGTTGAGGAACTGCAAACCAAGTTAGCTCACTTTGAAGAAGAGAGCAGAAAACTAGCTGAGGCAAACATAAAACTTACAGAGGAAGTGTCCATATATGAGTCCAAACTGAGTGATGCAGAAGCAAAAAATTCTACTGCCCTTGCTGAGAAGGAAGAGACAGTTGAACAACTTCAGGCTTCAAAAAAGACTATAGAAGATTTAACGGAGCAGCTTTCTTCGGAAGGGCAGAAACTACGATCTCAGGTGTGAACCAAACTTTTTGTGATTATTATGCTGATATTATATGATGCTTTCCTGTCCCCATATATGCTCTATAACTACGTATTTTTGCTACAGATATCTTCAGTTATGGATGAGAACAGCCTGCTTAATGAATTGAATCAAAATATTAAGAAGGAACTCCAGCAAGTGATATCCCAGCTCGAAGAACAACTCAAGGAGCATGAAGCAGGAGAAGATGCCTTAAAATCTGAGGTTGAAAATCTCAAGGCTGAGATTGCTGAGAAATCTTTGTTAGAGAAGTCTCTCAAGGAGCTTGAAGAGCAATTGGTGAAAACTGAAGCTCAACTGAAACAAGAGGTAGAACATTATCAGTTTTAATAAAAAGGAAATCTAGAGAATAAGCTCTTATTCCGCAATCTTTAATTTTTCTTTTTCTGCATGGCGGTTGGGGGTGGTGGAGGAAAAGGGTGCATTCATCTTTTAAGGATTTTTTCTGACTCAGACAATGAACTGTAGGTTGAAAGCGTTAAGTCAGCTGCTGCTGAAAGAGAGGCAGAGTTGACTTCAAAATTGGAGGATCACGCACATAAAGTCCATGACAGAGATTTATTAAATGAACAAGTTGTAAAACTTCAGAGCGAGATACATATTGCTCAGGTCACTGTTGCTGAAAAGGTAAGGCACCAGTATTATTTAAGATTTCTTTTACTTCAATTGTATGATGGTGAATATGTTCAAAGTTAAGAACTGTGGACTGTTCATATCAATAGTAGCATTATGCATTTCTAAATTGCAGACTTTTTAATATTAACGTTTTGTAAAATGATCCATGTTTTAATTCCCTACTCAACAGAAAGAAGCAGATTCTCAAAAGGACCTGGAACAAGAGGCATCATTGAAGCATTCTCTTGAAGAACTTGAAGCTAAGAATAAAGAAATCACTCTTCTAGAGAAGCAAGTCAAAGACCTTGAGCAAAAATTGAAGCTAGCCGATGCGAAATTAACAGAAAGGGTTTGTCTATACCATTTTCCCTACTCACTTTATATATACTACTACGGTAAAAAATGCAAACACATAACACACAAATTATGCATGCTGTACGCTTGTTCGAAAGTAGCTGTCAAATTTTTAGAACTTAACTGTCCTAAAAAAATTTTGGGAAATGGAGACGTCAAAGGATTTCAACTTACTAGAATCACAAAGCTAATTATTCCAGCAAACAATTGTTTAATAGATATGTTTAAATCATGTTGCAGGGTGATGCCAATGTAGCCGGATTGGAAGTGAAATCTAGGGACATTGGATCAACCATTTCAACTCCATCAAAAAGGAAGAGTAAGAAAAAGTCAGACGCAGCACTTGCTCAAACTTCATCATCTTCAGAGATCCATACTCATACTGCTGAGGCTTCCCCTCTGATGAGCATTAAGTTCATTGTGGGAGTGGCTGTGGTGTCTGCCATCATTGGCATCATTCTCGGGAAACGATACTAGATTTGCTACTGTGGTTTTTGGTTTCACCCCTCAGGTGTTGGTGATATTTTTTTTCTTTAATTGTTTCAGTTGGTATAAATTATGCACAGAAGATTGAAGGCTTGGTTTTTGTGCTTTCAAGCTTAGTTTTTGAGGTTGTTGGTCAGGGAATTTAATTTAATGCCTATCCCCTTGCCTGTTTGCAAAGCAAAACATAGTTGAATCATGTATTATTCAAGTTTGTATTTAGTTTTTGGATTGGGTTGCAAATGCTTTCACAAATATTTACAGCTGCTACATGCGTGTCTGAAAACTTGTATGTTTACAGCTTGTTCTCTTTATGAGTTTATTGATAGGCTGTAAGGCCGATATTTGGCACATCCCCCATCCAAAAATCAGTGTGTGCAAAGCTGTGTTATGAGTTGGGGTCGAGGAGCCTCTACAAAGCATATTTGTCCTGATGAAACAAAAAGAAAAAAAATTCCGGAGCCAAAGAGAAAAAGAAGGTAAAAATAAGCTCAAGTAAACGTTATGCGAATTGCCTTGAAGACCAAATCGTTGAAAAAATTTCGTAGGGGGATGCAGTTTTCTATCTAAATGCTTGACTCTGTTTTCGAACAACACAAACCTAATTTTATTGCTTCAAGTAATAATCCATCTCTAAAATAAAATTTCACATTTCATCGTGAACAGATGGTTAGTTTCATCTATAAGTACGTTGATGTTGAATTCATTCAGATAAATTTTGAATATTTGACCATTTTTCATGTTGAATTCAGAGAAAATTTGAAGGTATAACAAAATGTTATACGCAGCTTTGGCACTATTCATTTTGTGAATCACGTGCAAATTATAAATATGATTACATTTACATGGGCATATCTGAAAGTACAAAAACTTCAGCATTCTAGGTTGTTAGTTGCAAAACCCTATTTTTCTACCATGAAAAGCTATCTACATGTAATTGTCTGCTGCAGGAACTTGCTGAACCAATCCACATCTGTGGAGGCTGAGCCATGATGTACTTTTTTTTCTTAGCATTAGCAATAGCATCTTGGGGTTCCACCACCTCTGCAGTAATGCCATGAAAAGAATATTATCTTTCGGAATCGAGCAGTATTTCTGAACATACTACTTTGTTACAGTACCTTGCTCATCTAGGTACTTGAAGAAAGTGAAGGAGGGACTATAGTGGACTCAAAAAATGATTTGTGTCATTGCATTCCATCATACCGGCTTACAACATCATGTTCAACATTCCCCTTTAACCACTTTCAATTCGATAAAGATCTCGTTGTCATCAAACCCTGTACATCAACCGACATTCTAGTTCAACTCAAGACGAAAAAAAAAAATATATTCATAATTCATAATCCATACAAACTTAGTTACCTGAACCCAAATCTTCAGCTTCATCAACTGAAAGTTCTAAAAGCCTTGTGTTACCAGAGGGGGAATCAAGTGACATCCAATCAGGATTTTCATTGTCTTCTAGGGGCATTTCCGTCTCTGTCACCCACTCTTCGACAATGCTATTGCGGTCAAATGATATAGGACCCACATCTTCCTGTTCTTTGTGCTTGTGAACCCTAGAAGAAAGCAATTAGCAAAAGAGCTATTTTCTTTTACCGAAGAACATTTGGAAAATACCAATATACAGAACCTATTGTTTCTACTTACTTTTGTTTTAGTTTCAGGTTGTATTGAACAAAAACAAGATCACTAAGCCGTTGACGTTCTAAGCTGTTCCTTGTCTTGTGCAACTGTTCAAAAGGAATTTGATTCTCCTGACCTTGAACTATGCTGCAAGTTTGACTGAGAATACGAATTGCCAAGCGTGCAAGGTTTGGGCAACTACTACCATATGTCGACCACCATTCAGCTTAGACAAACAGAACGTTTAAAGAAATCAGCTGAAAGATGCCATAAGATCCAAACTCTATGCAGCACAACTTCAAAAAAGAGGGCTCATACCAAAATCTAATTTAACACCAGAATGACTGACATAGGCAATAGTCTGGGCACTTTTTTTAGCATTTTATCACATTTATCATTCTATTATTTTATTTTATTTTATTTTTAAAGAAGAAGTTAAAATATGGTTTGATCACCTTTCATCGGTATGTTTAGCCAACTAAATAAAGAAATCCTGTCACCCAAAAAAACAATGCACTCTAATGAAAGATCCTCACCAGGAAGTAGATTGTCTCTAGCTCGAACTGCCAAATTCCTCCCCAAATCTCCAACAGCATTTTTGTACAAATTTATCTCTTTGATAACTTCATCTTGTACTTTTATATCAGGAACCAATCTCTCTATGCAGTCAAACATCCTTGATATGATCTCATTATGCAAGTCTCCTTTGACACTATAGAAAAACTTGGGATTAAGGTAAAAACCTGCTGCATGAAGAGGAAGATACCATAACTTTTTCCACCTGTAATCAATAATATCCCAGTAGACCATGTATTCTTCTCTCTTGACAAGTTCTCTTTTGATTGTTTCTTTTGCTCGATATATTCCTGCAAAAACGTATCCCATTGCTGCCCTCTTCTGGCTACCAACAATTCTCAAAACTCGCAAAAGTGGGTTTGTAAAATGTGTGACCAAAATGCACGAAGACCAAAATGAGTGATTGCTTAATATATCTAGCACTGCTGATCCTTCTGGTGTTTTGGAGTAGGGGCAGCTCATCCATTCTTTTGACGTAACCATAGACTGCAAATTAAATTTAAGGTCAGCCATTTGCTTCAATGTAGTAAAGTTTGTAGCAAACCTAGTTACTCCCAGCCTCACAATGTCATTCCCAAATGTATACCTTCTCATCATATTCAAAATGACAACATGTTTGTAGATAAATCTTGTAACAGATCTAGCCTGTTCAATTACAGAATTTATCCACTCAACTTTTCCAAAATCCTCAAGGATCAAATCTATGGAAGTGGCGGCACAGGGAGACCAGTACAGGGTAGGGAATGTATCCATCAACCTCTTCCCAGCAACAGCAAATTGCTCTTCAGTATTTGTAATGACTTGCAAAACATGACCAACTCCAACTTCTTCCACCACTTCCTTAAGAAACTCGAATAAAGCATCTGGGGAAAAAATAAAGTAGGAAGCATCCACAGATTTCAGATAGATTGTTCCTTCAGGGCATTGCACTGCAAAATTTAGCAAAGTTTTACCCTTTTCAGAACTCCATTGGTTGACTAAAAGGGAACATCCAGTCCTTGCCCAAGTTTCCATGTGTTGATGAATATCACTCTTCACCTCTCCAACTGCATTCTTCAATATCCAACCCCGAAGGTCATCATATGAAGGTGCTATAGTCCCCTTTCCCCCAGAGGCAATAGCATCAATCATTGGCTGGAAATAAACCGAGTTCTTCACCACATCCAGGGGAGCCTGAATTTCATATAAAAACCGCCCAATTGCCATATGAATTTGTTGATTGCTGACCTCTTTCACTACATAATTATTGTCGACAGTTCCAGCATTGGCAGCCCCCACAGCACTTTCACCTCTCACCCTCTTCCTTGCACTCACATTTATATTACTTAAGCCAAACTCTTCTTCATTTTCCAACCAATATGAGTTGGGAAAACCAGTTGATCTCCCTTGGGTGTCTTCAGAAAAAGCACTACCTACTGCAATAGGGATAGGAGCTGAAACATTACTCAATTTCATAACGCCATCAACAGAACCAGAACCAGTATCTGCAGAAGAAGTTCCACCCCTCCACCTCACTCTTCTATCCACACTCATTCCAGCATCTTCTTCTTGATTCACTGAAAAATTCGATTTGGGCACTCCAGCTGATCTATGCATTGCAGCATTACTCCTATAAGAATTGTCTACTTCAAGGGGTACATTAGTCAGATTACCACTCAACCCAACACCATTACCACTCATTCCAACATCTTCTTCTTGATTCACAAGCGAATTCGAATCGGGTCCTACCATCAATTTGCACTCCCCATTTTCAGCAAATGAATTGTCTAATTCACTAGGACTGTGATGTGGGTTTGCAACAATATGACTCTTCCTGTGCCTAAACGCTGCAATCCCATGATCTAAACTCTGTAACATGGAAAGACGAACATCTGGTGGGGTTTGGTCACAAGTAGGGCCATTGCCCTTTCGACCAGCAAGGTGGGATTTAAGCCTGTTAATTCCACCACCCTGAAACACTTTGCCACAATATATACACTTCTTCAGCTCAGCCTTAACTCCATTGGGCTGGTCTTTGATGAAAAGTTGGCAGTGTTTCCATGCTGGGTCTTGTTTGTGTGGAGAAACAGCGACGGGTTCAAAACCCTCTAGAGATATCATCCTAATAAACTTTATGATCAATCAATCAATCGCTACCCAGAATGCTTCATGCAATATATAAACTGAGAAATATGTTACATTTGGCAAAAGAATTCGAAAGAGAAGAGGGAGACGATAAACTTACTTGTCTTGGTAATTTCTGTCAGTCTTCGGAGGCTTTTGGGAAACACAGAGGAGAGAGAAAGAGGGCTTTGTGTTTTGTTTTGTTTAGGAGAGAGAAAGAGACCCAAGCGTGCGGGCTTTTGATGGATTTTGGTGTTAACATAGAGGTCAACCGATTGTGAAGTTGTGATTTTCATTTTTTTAAAGGGCGTTTCAGAGTAATTAGTAAGTAATAAATGCATAATTTATTAAAAATACATTTACATTTTATATATAAATGTAGGGCTGGCAGTTTAGACCGAAAAATCGAAAAATCACAAATACCAACTAAGATTTTACCGCGTTTAAACCGACATATCACGAAAACCAACTGCAACATGCAGTTTATAGAACCAACTGCAATATGCAGTTTATAGAACCAACTGCAATATGCAGTTGCGATTGCGGTTCCGCATATCCAAATAATGTGGTATACTGCAAATTGCAATATAATTTAATTAATTATTAAAATAAATACTTATAATTATTTAATATTAACTAAAAGAGGGTCGGACTTCGTCATTTAAATGGATCTTTCTCTCTTCTCTGTTCTTCTTTTCTTGTTCTTTTTATTTTTACTCTCTCTCTCTCTCTCTGGGACTTACCTAGGCTTTGAATGTATTACTAATGAGGTGTATTCTTTGCTAATCTCTTAAAGTTCCTCTTTTTTTTTTAATAAATTTTTTATAAAATCTCAGCCTTGAAGAAATATCATTTGAATATTTAGTGAATTAATATAACTTAATTAGTAAATAATTAAACTTTATATAGTAGGAACTTGGGTTTCAATTAGTATTGCAAACTCATCAGTTATGTTGGTAATTTTGTTAGGTTGTTATTAGTGGGTTAGCAGAGATAATCTCTAGCTTGCAATCAACTATTTAGTTGGTTAAGATGGGAAGCACTCCCAAACCCAAACTCTAGCCTCTCTCTCTCTCTCTCTCTCTCTCTCTCTCTCTCTCTTTTTGTGAGTCCTAAAAGAAAATTCCATAGAGGGGGGAGGAGGAAGAAGCGTCACTGCCTCTCCTCCCCCTCCCATCTTCTCGTCTTTTCCTTTTAGGTTAGTGAATAAGTCAACTGGGGTGTTTTGAATAAAAAGCCCATTGTGGTGGTTTCTTATAAGCTATAGTTAAATTGAAGTTCCCCATCACCCTTTTTAATCTATGTTCTCAATCAAATCCTACTCCCAAAACCCGCTCATGTTCTTTAAATTTGATTCTACATCGTCTTTGATGGAGGTTACTGCAAATCACCCAATTGTTATTTGGTAAAGTTGTTGTTTTCATTTATTTGTTTGCTCTTATGCGCAAGTAGATTGCTGGAAATCATATTTTCCTCACATCTGTTACGGATGTGGCGGTGGGCGTGGTCGCGATTGCACTTCTTTAGATGGTGATTGTAGGGTTCGTTTAGGCTCATGGGTTGATTTATGATTTTGGTTATGTTGGGTTTGGGGGATTGGTTGGGGCTTATGGCCAATTGTGGTGATGTGGGCTAGTAGTTTTAGTGTGGCTTTTGTCTACGTTAGTTTTGCTCTTAGCATGTTAATTTGTTACTCTTTTGGGATTGGTATTTTAGATGTCTTTGGTTATACCGTTGAAGTTTATCTAATGAATTTTCAATTTGATTCAAAAAAAAAAAACTATTTAGTTGATTAATTATGCATTAGCAGGATTGTGGATTGTATTGGTTTATTTTTAATAATAAAGTTCATTCTCTCCGTATATGAGTTTAAGAATCATTGCCAATGACAAAAAGTTCTACTTATTTCAACAGTATTTTTAAGTATGAGCAGACTCTATTTTTGTTAATAGAAAGTTCTATAATATTACGTTGTTCCATATATCGACCGTAATATACTGCAATATGTCAGTTGGTTTATGATTCATCGTTTTACCATACCACAATATATTGGTTAGTTCATAATTTCATTAAAAAATTGCCGTAACCAAACCGCAACCATATGCAGAAAAATTGCATAACTTCTATAAAAATAAAAAATAAAACTCTTTTTTTTCGTTTAAATTAAAGTTTTCTAAAATGCAGGCTGGCCCAACTTTCATTGGTTCATACATCGGCTCAATTTCTGTAAAATTATAGTTTTGACTTGGTTTCTATTGGGCCTAGCCCTCTCTAACCTCAGCCTGGCACAATTTTCTTCGGTTTCGGAAACTCAGCGAGTATGAGCCATGTTATGCTTGCATGTCGAAAGGTAGAATTCTATAGTGAGGGTTTTATCTAATGCTAATCAATTTGATCTAACAATTAAGAGATAATACCTCATCTAAGGGCCTTAGATTAAGTTCTCATTATAGAATCACTCGTGTGAAAAGACCCACAAACACTCGGTCAAATAACGAGTAAAATATATATATTTATATAAAAATAGTTGAATGAAAAGTTGAACATAGAAATTTATAGGGTCGAACATAGTGGCATTTTGATCTGAAATATAGTTAAAAAGTTAGAATTGTAGAACTTTTAGTTCACTGGTGAAACTAGTTGATGAGTCATTAAAGTGGTAAGATGAACATGTGAAGGAATGCTTTAGTTTTGGCTTTTAATCTCTATCATGTTAAAATTCATTAAAGATAGATGCTGAAATGTTACAGAGAGAAGTAACTTTTTCACTTTTGTTGCATAGAAAAAGTCCATATCATATCAGTTTGTACCAATTCACTCCATTCAGCCAACCAGGAACTGATACGCAACAATGAAAGAAGAGAAGGATTTTTAGCCACTTCTTTTTGTACATGAGAGATTGGTTTGTAGAGATTACAGAAACACCAGCATATGCATATCTGAATTTCTGACAAAAGTGAGATAAGCTTTCATATTCTAGTCTAGACTACACTTCCATGTGCCCTCATTTCATTTGTGGGGACTATGTAATCCCAAATACCCAATCACCCAATCACCCAATCACCCAACCCAACAAGCTTTCAACTGATTCTTAAAATCTTAGGCCTCGTTTGGTGACTCGGTTTGAATTGAATTGGAGTTTAGTCCAAGTCAATCTTTTTGAATTTTATCCTTAAGTGAGATTTGTAAGACACAATATTTTGGATCGTTATCCATTTTAACAAGTACAATCCCCCCATCGCACCAAACTCGATTTGAATTGAATTGGAGTTCAGTACAAGTCAGTCTTTATGAATTCCACCTTAGGTGAGAGCATCCACAGTGGGAGGGTGTATTTTCGGGAGTGTAAAGCTGCTTTTTCATCCCCTTTACACCTCCGAGGGTTGTAAATGTGATTTTTGCTCCAATGAGGAAGATGTAAATCTAAAGATGTATAATTGATTTCTTTCACCTTTTCTGCTGTAGGTCCCACTGTTGTCCACTTTTTTTTCACCTTTGCTCATGTAGGTCCCACTTGCAAGAGATGTAAAAAAAGAATGTATACGTGCATCTCATGGTGGTGATGCAAATTTACACTTGTTTACACCTCTCCATTACGGGTGATTCTGATCACAAAGGGTGTATATTTAACATATACCTCATTATACACCCTCTCACTATGGATGCTCTGAGATTTGTAAGACACAATATTTTAGATTGTTATCTATTTTAACAAGTACAGTCCCCCATATCGCAGACAACAGTCATGACACTTGTCCAATTTAATTGAAATAACCCAGTGTATTCCCAACTCCCACCCACCAAACGTGACCTTAAAATCATCAGCACACCAAGCAGGACAAGTCTTCTTTGTTTCCCTTTTCTATTCTTCCATGTTTGATTGCAACTTTCCACCCAACCCATGGCATTGCATCACCAAAACTTACATTATTAACTATTATCAAATGAATTAAACAATTGTAACTCATTTAAGAACTCCAATGATTGTCACTTGAATTCACCATCTACAGATTAGACCCCATCAGATATGGATATTTTTCCTTTTTCTTTTTACTTTTCATATATAAATTTAAATATAAAAAACAAAAACTAACTACATTGTTTTTATCCTTCAAAGAATTACAGCCAAGTGAAAACAAATACAACTCCGCCTCCTCCGTCGATCCCCAACATGTTGTGATAATTGGTTTGCCAATTATCAAATTCATCACTCCCCAATGTTCATCAATTTCACCCCAATAAACAAAGTGGTGGATCATGTTGGTCTCCTTCGCAACATCCAAGCAACCCAATCGCCCAATCGGGTCAAAGTAATTCAATCCAACGGCTGCCAAGCAGAGGCTGTGAGCAAGGAGAGGTCCTTCCAACCCAACTTCAAGCACCCATTTTCCTCAACCAAGGTGTATCCTTTCCAGGGAAACATCCCAAGCAGCAAGCTTGCCTGGGCCGCCGGGTTCCCGCCAAGCGAAACGGGCCGAAACCCGACCCGCTTCAACTCATCCCCCCACCTCTCCACCTTCACCTCCCCGGTCCTCTTGGGCCCGCCCACGGCCAGAATATTCCTAATCTCGCAGCCGAACAGCTGCTGCTCCACCATATGCCTCTCTAGGCTGTCCGCTCCCAATCCATCCCCAAGCGCATCAAACAGCGCACTGTAGTAATGCAAGGCCTCCACGAACCTTCCCAAGAAGCTTCCGCTATGGCTCAGGTCCTGCTCGGCGATCGTGATCAGCTTCGGTCTCAGCGAGCCCAGCAATCTCAGCGTCGCCAAATCACTGCCGGTGACGTCGTACAGACAATGGTGCATCCAGTGGACCACTGTGGCCTCGTCCGGTCTCACTCCAAGTTGACTCAGCTCGGTTATGCTTCCGATTTTGCCCTCCAGGGGCTGGAACTCGAAGGGGAGGCCGAGCGAGCTCGCGAAATCGGCTAGTCTCCGCCCGGTCGACTCGAGAAGCTCCGACGAGGATCCGAACCCGGTTATCCGCATTGATCGGATCTTCTTCGACCGCGAGGCTAAGATGTGGAACAATCCTGGCCACTGGAGGCCTTGCATTATATCCAAATCGATGACGTGGACGTGATCCTCGCCGTCCAAGGCCTGGAAGATGGCTTGGTTGGACGTGAAGTGAGAGAATTTGACTAGAGGACTGATGGAGTTGTAGGATTGCAGAGCGTTGAAGATCCGCTGGGACTGAGCTAAGGTTAGGGTTTTGGTGGTGAGGGGAGAGTAGGTGCCTAAGCAGGAGCTGATCACGCGCGTCTGAAGCGCGTGCGCAAAATACGCGCCAACTCGCTCCGGCGAAGATCCGAACGGCGAGGAGAGCTCGGCGATCTCCGGGAGTAGGTCACTGGCTTCTTCTAGGCTGTCCATGGCGACGCACTCGGCGCATTGTAGGAGAAGCCCGAGGAGTCTGAGACCGGCCGACTCGCCCTCAGCGACCGGCTCCGTCTCACGCTCGTCTGAGGTTTTTTCGCGGGAGAAATTCCGGCTGGAATTGGGGCGCTTGGTGAAGGAGGGGTCTTCGCCGGATGATTCTCCGCCGGCGAGGTCGCGGTCGACGCGTTTGGTCTTCATGGAGGAAGATGAGGAGCTAGGGTTATTGTTAGGGTTCGCGGCGCCGATTGGGGATTGAGGAACTAAGCTCTGAAGCATGACTGGCAGAAGATGATGAGTGTGTGCGATTGTGGAGAGGGTGATAGAGAATATAAAAGTGAGGAAGATTTTGAGCGGAAAGAGACAAAGAAAAGCGAGAAAGACAAGCAAAGGCTTGCACAGTGAAGTTTGCAGAGAGGAGGTGGTGTCAGAGAGAGGGAGAGAGAGGGTGGTGTTTGGAGAGAGAGAAAATGGGAGAAAAAGAGACAGAAAGTTTGACAACTTTAGAGGGGGGGTTAGGGGAGAAAACCAAAATAGGATAAGTCCGTTTGGGCTGGGGGATCCGTGACACGCGTGGGGGAGGATCGCCCTCGTTAGGTACTCCGTTTGGGCGTGTCGTTAAGCCCGTTTGTTGTGTTGGGGGATTAGGGAAAATGATAGAATAAAGGGATTGATTGATGGATCAGTTGAATAGATTATTGGTTAATCAGTTTCTTAATCGTATAATTAGCATCATCTTTGGATTCTCGGGTCGATGTTTTAGGAAGATTATAAGGGTTGATGGTTTGTTGCTTGTGTTGACATTGATTTGTGTTATTTGTTAATTTTATCTCCCATGTAAAACAAATCAGCATTTGAATATTGTTTGTTTGGTTGGATGCAAACATCTAGAGCTTTCAAAATTCACAAATTCTGGGAATTTTGGTGGCCGCTTGCAGCTCTACAAGCCAGGGTTCGACACTCATCATTCATCTTTTTCTTTTTTAAAAGATAAATAAATCAATAAATACCTACTATTTGACTACTATAGGCGGAGAACTATATTCATCGTAAAAGATTTTGACTCGTGTGAGTTTTTTCTTATATCATGGCAATTCATATCAAGCCAATGTTTTTTTCTTCTTACATCCCAATGCATTTTTTAACCAAGGAAAAAACAAGGATCTATGGCATACTATACAACACAATGAGGTTTGGTTTGCTTGCCAACGGAGTCTAGCTCTGTGGAAAAAGATCTTGATTTGCAAACGAGCCATCTCTAAGTTTGAATCTCTACGACATCTTGGTAGTTCTAGTGTATGTGTGAGAAACCCCCTCCCCTTGTAGTTTAGATCATCGCTTGTGTTCAAATTATTGCTTACTCTATGAGCAAAACCTCTTGCTTCATCAAGAAAAGAGAAGTACCGAGTAAAATCGGCTGCCTATGTCTGATGTCTACCAAAATGATGGAGGAAAGGAATCTATGGTACGGTACCCCATGCTTCGTTGTTTCTGTTTTTAATTGAGGGCCGGTTATCTGACTCATACATCAAATGATGCATGTATCTAAGCCTCTTCTCAGTCAGAACTAAGAATCTAAAGCCTCTTCTCTAATTGGGTCAATCCACTAGACACGCAAGACAAAGTTTTTTTTATATAAATTTTTCCTAACGACCGAACGACATTGTTAAGTCTTGGAATTTATGAAGAGAAATGTCAATACTAGCAAAGAACAAGAGCATGATGGTGGGCCAAAATATAGGGGAGACTCGAAAGCCAGCCAGACAGAAACCATTCACATCCAATCCACACACCACCTTTTTTTTTTTGGGTCTCAATCCATACAACACTTTAACGCCTTTTTACTGCAGCACACTAAGTCACCCACCCAGAAAACATCGGTATCGCATTTCCTTTTCACTAGCCGCTACTAGCTCCTATAGGTCATGTGCTCATTTCGGGAATTCAACACTATTCTCCCAAGGGTTGATTAGTAATTCAACCCTTCAATGAAAATCCCATGAATATCCCCAAACAAGAAAAGGCCCAATAGCAAATGGTACTTGTTCCAAGTTTTTTGGCAATACGCAGCCATCGATCAGAACAAAGATTCGATAAGGCACACGGAAAATTTAACAGGCACCTGCTAATGATCTAGAAATAACCGATCCCACTGCCAATGATTTTTTTGCTAACATAACAAACATGCAATCTGGTCCGAGTTCTTGCATGACCAAAAGCACCACATGAAGTCTAATATTTGCAACATCAAAGTAACACAAAATCAATCAAAAACTTAATTCAAAAGAAAACATCAACAGTATCTGCAATGTCCACATGAGCAATACCCAGTCTAAGCAGCATACCCTCAAGAAGTCACAACGCCACATACAAGGGCAAAGTGTACAAGTAAATTACAGTATCCCCAAAAAACCGAACAAGAAGTCCACATGAACAAAAAAAATCATAACACACAAATCAAACATTTTGCATAAGGTTGGGTCATCTATCACTAACCAGTAACTCGACAAGATCAGCTTAACCCTACAGTATAACTCTTTGAGTTGTTTCATGTACATTTCATTCATAAAAAATTTGACAAACTGTGACGAAAGACGCTAGCCGAAAAACCAGCAACGCTAACGCCCCCATCAAGATATTCATGCTACAAGCCCTTTTCAGATTATGGAATCAACTATATTGACCAACAGTACTCAGTCAATAACTCAATCCACCACATTAAGCACGAAACATTAACAACTCTGACATATTTAAAAAGCTAAACCCTTCATAATAATCATTCGAGATTTAAAAAGCATTTATTTACAGGGAAAAAAAAACAAGTTCAGAAGATGCGTACTTAAGATCAAAAGACTTGACTATTTGAAAGTTGTAGTAAATAATAACTAAACCTATAAATTTGAACAAAACATTGGACATAACACCTGGGTGATTAGGTTTGTTTTATTACTCAGGTTACAAAATCCAAATGGGAACATAACTTTCACAAGAGTAGGCAGGTCTATATAATTTGTAAAATGGTTTTACCAATAAACTCAGATGCGTTTAGCATTACCAAGTGACTCTTCAACTGATACGTAAGTATACAGGACAATTTACTATACAAAATCCAAATGATCTTGTGCAAAAAGCACACCATCTATGCACAAAATCAGCACATCTAGCTGCACAAGATAGACTGAAATCCAATATCTACGAATCCCAAACGAAATTGTAATCCAGAAGCAAATCACGAAAAACCAAATGCAGAAAATGAACATATCAAGCAACACAGATGAGCAATGAGGATATAAAATCTCAAGTAACATAGTAAAGCAAGAAATGCCAAATTTAACATTTTAGTAATAACAAATCTAATTGTTTAACTAAGCATTAATGCATAAATCCATAAAAAGTCTCATCCACACAGATCCTAAACCATTTTCAATCCAAAATTAACTTGAAAAAACAGAAGACAAAATCAGACCCATTTCCAGCACGACGCCGTTCGAGCTCCCTCAGAACCTGAGCTTGGTGAAGAACCACCTGTTCTTCCCGGTCTTGAACCGCTCCTCAAAGCGCTTCTTGGTCTCCTTCAATGCAGTCACCTTCTTGTCCTTGGTCACAAAAGCTTCAACGTTGACGACGTCCTTTAGATCCACATCCAGGGTGTAGCGAGTGGGCATGAGGTGCTGGTAGTTCACGAGCTTGACGAAGGGCTTTACCCTGGATTTCTTGGCAGTCTTCTTCGCCGAGTCCTTGCGGATAACCTTGCTGGGGTACTTCTTTATCCCCGCAACCAAACAGTGGCCATAGGGACGATCGCGAGTGCCGTCGTCGAAGGCGCGAACGATCACGGCCTTGCGTCCGGCGTAGCGGCCCTGGAGGATGATGATGGCCTTGTTTGGCTTCAGAAACTTAACCATTGTGCCTCTCTCGTCTCTCGTCTCTCCTCTCTCTCACTCTCTGGTTTCGGCCAAATGTGGTGAGGAAAAACCCTAAATGAGCGATTATATAGTTATGGCGGCTCAGCGAAACCCTAGGTTTAGGTGGATCTGGGCTGACTAGAGTTTTTGTGTTGGGCTTTTAGGACTTGGACTGGGCTGGCTTACTATTATTTTTTTTCTCTCGCTTAATTGGATCACCTCCAAAAATAAAATAAAGTCGAAAAATACAAATGCAGTATATGTTGTTATTAATTTTGGTAAAAAAAATTTAAATCATGCAAATAGTAAAAATTATTTTCATTATTACTTTTTAAAAAAATATAAGCGATAGTCTGAACTATAAGGAGAGTTGGATTTCTTACACACACAATTGATGACAAGTTTGTCTAAACCAAGATGTCATAAGGCTTGAACCTAGGACCAAATCAATACCATTTTCCACTAGTATAGACCTTGTTGCCTATTTTCATTATTACTTAAAAAAGACTAACAAAAATTTTAAATTTTGGAATATTGCAAAGACAAAACGGAATTATGATGAAGATGACAAAATATATGTAATGGAGCAAAGGAAATGTGAAATTGAGTTTCTGGGTTTGGTTTTGAATATGGGAAGGCTTAAAGCAAGGGGGCGGGGGTTGTGGAATCAATTGTTCTTAGCCTTTTATGGCTACTATTTACTCTAAAAGGGGCCTCTATCTACACCTTAAAATGGAGAACTACTTATATGAAACAAGGATAACATTATTTTGCTATTTCTAACCAATCACGGTATGCCACACGTGAAAAAATTATCACGTGATAATATGTGATTGACCGGGATAGCAAAATAGTGCTATTCCCGTTCCATACAAGTTTTTTGCTTAAAATGAATTCTGGAGACCTAGTCTTTGGTTTCATTTTTGCTCTAACATTTTTATTTCTTTGAAAAAACGGGTTGGATAAAACTTTTCATTGATTAGAGACTAGGGTTCGGCAATGATAGAATAGAGGAATTGATTGATGGATTAGTTGAATAAATTATTGACTAATCATCTTTGGATTCTCCATATTTTGGGAAGATTATAAGGAGTGAAAGTTTGTTCCTTGTGTTGTAATTGTCAAGAATAACTATTCTATTTTCTCAAACAAACAAATAACTATTCTATTGTCGTTTGTTGAGGCCCAAAAAATCCAGGATTGGGCCCAAATATATTTCTAGCTAAGTACGACACCTAACTTGGGAAGAAACCCAACTTGGGTACGCAAGAGTTCGTCATATACGCATGCACACGTGCCACGCCATGCTACAAGCTTAAGTGGGCCCAAGCCACTCGAATGCCTGGGGCTTGCTGAGCGGGTTGTGGTATGGATGGTTATGAGTTTTCATGAGGCCCATTGATAAGCTGAGAAATTGAAGTTTTGGGCTGCTTGAAAGCCCCGAAACTCAAGCCCATTTCTTGAACCCAAATATGTGGGTAAGCATAAAAAAGAGAAAATAGCTCAATACTCTAGGAAATTAGCCCATTCCTTTAGTGAACTAGCCCATTACCTTAAAGAACGGCTCAAATGACTTATAAAATATTTGAAAGTCTCTAGTACATGGCTGGAGACAAAACAACGACAAAAGCCAAAAGTTACCTATGTATGCAGGCTGCTGGGAATCTCCAGCACATGGCTAAAGACAATTCCCAACACAAGCCATCCAAAAAACCAAAGTATACTTGAGCAAAACACCCTTCAAACCAGCGTACATGCCCATTTCTTCCCCTCACTAGATCTAGCCATGGAAGAGAGAAGAAAGAAGGAAAGGAGATGGCCGAAAATGGGAGTCCCCCACTGAAACAGCTGCATGAAAAGCCTAGAGCTCCTAAAACCCTGTTTTTGTGCGATTGGCCAGAGAGAATTTCACCAAATAGGATGAGTCAAAGGAAGAGAAGAGAAAGGAAATAAAAGACTTGGCCAAATTGGATGGAAACCATTAGGGTTTCTTGGAAAGGAGGAGCTTCCAGAGGCTACAAATGAGGCACCTCCTACCCAACAACCACAAGAAGAGAGCAAGTATCATCTCTCATCCTTGAAACCACATCCAGAGAGCAAGCTTCATCTCTCATCTTCAAAACTTAGCAATTTAGTGCTCTATTCATCCTTCTCCCCCCATTTTTCTCTCATGGCAAACTGTTCCAATACTTGACAAAACCTTTGTCGAGCTGCCGGAAAATCACTTAAGCCACCCATTGCCCTCTCCTTGTCTCTCTCTCTTCAACGAACCCTTTTAGAATCCCTTCACCCTGCCTTAAAACCTCTATGTTTGGATGAGGAAGGCTTGGATTAGGAGTACGTAGGTCTTGTTAGGAAAAGATTGTACTACTTAATTGGTAGGAATTATGTTTGTTGTAGAATAAAGATTGGTTAACCATGTAATAACTATTGAATCTTCAAGTTTTATGAAAGAAACTATTTTTGAGTGTATATATTCATTAATAAAGCATTATGGTTGGTTTTATGTAGCAGTTTGGGAACTTATTAGACGACGGTTTTCATAATAAATCATGGTCTTTACAGATAATTAACGACGGTTTTTATAAACCAACCGTTGGCTTTATAGATAATTAACGACGGTTTTTATAAAACAACTGTCGTCTTAACCTACAATCCACAACGGTTTTAATAAAACCGTCGTCTTTCCTCCTATAATTAATGATCTTAACCTCTAAACAACGATGATTTTCTTTAAAAACCGTCATCTTTACAAATAAACAACGACGGTGAAAAGCTGTCGTAGTTTGACACCCGAAAAGATGGCGGTCGATTTAACAACAGTTTTCAAAGCATTACCTATTCAACTATAACTCCAAAACTTGATGCATTGAGAACTCATAGTAAGGACGTCAAAACAGGACCACAAATGTTATTCAATTATGACTATTAGTTTTGATTCAATATGGATTCTTAATGAAAACAGCAACTAGCCAATTTTTAATAGAAAAATATATCTATTAAAACCAATGAATTAGACCAATCAAATAGGAGATGATTCCAACATGCAAAGGAAAATATAATATTTTAACTTAAATCAAAATAGAGTCCAACCTATGTTGCACAGACACGGGTACGGGGACACGGGAACGCGACACGTCGACACGGCAACACGGAAAATCTCAAAAAAGTAGGACACGGACACGGCTAGGACACGGCAATTAAAATAATAATTAATTCTCAATATTTCAGTGTCACATAATTCCATAAAACAAAATAAATAACTCATGTTCATCATCCATACATAATAATTAATACACCACAAAATAAAACATAAATGATCTAACTCTCAATCTTCTTCAATCATCTATGTCTTCATTGTTGTTATTAGAAAACAACACGCCCTCTAATTCTGGTTCATCAAGTAAAAGGTTTGCAATTTCAAGCACACCCTCATTCTTCAAGTTCATAGTATCAAATCCATCCTCCAACTTTCTTACTTGATTCAACCTTTGTAACATACTTTCACAATGGAGCACTATCATCAATTGATTGAGCATGAGAGGAATCCCCACTAGAGTTAGCATTAGAGTAACTCATCTTTCCCTAAAAAAATTTAGCATGGTTCAACTTTACATTCATTATGTCTAATACCCAATTAATAAACCAAATTCAAGTATACTCCACAACTAAGTAACAAGACTTTTATTAAAAATAAAAAACCAAATACAGATATAATCATACAAAGATACAAAACACATCAAAACAGAGAAACAAAATAAAACATGGTTCACATTCATTACGTCTAATAGTCTAATACCCAATTAATAAAACAAATTCAAATATACTCAACAACTAATAACAAGACTTTTATTAAAAATAAAAAAAGCTCCAAACAGATACAATCATACAAAATACCCACACACAAAAAACACATCAAAACAGAGAAACAAAATTAAAAATCTGTGAAGCCTAACCTGAGTTTGCAAGAAGGAATCGTCCTTCTTGGTCACGATTTGCAAGAAAGAATCGTCCTTCTTGTTGTGTTTTTCTTCAAAAAAAATAAAAAAATAAAAAATCTTCACATGAGTTTAAAAAAGTCGTTTTTCACTTTTAACCCATCTTTTTAAAAATATTTCAAATCAGTCCATCAAAGTTTCAAAAATTACATTTAGACCCCAACTTTTATTTTCAAAATTTCAATCTGGTCCCTGCCGTGTCTTGACCGTGTCGGAGCCGTGTCTTGACCGTGTCGGCGGCGTGTCTTGACTGTGTCCCAGCCGTTGACCGTGTCCAACGCGTGTCGGAGGCGTGTCGGAGTCGTGTCGGCGTGTCGGCGTGTCCGACACTCTGACACTCCAGCAGTTTGGAGTGTCGGTGCAACATAGAGTCCAACTAGGAATCCTATAATGAATGCATGTCATGATTTACCTGAAATCAATTTTCTCATATCGGTCAAGTCATGTCTCGGAAGTATGGGGCTGAACGAGTTGTGCCAAAATGTCCGGTAACAATTCTTCACACACTAGTTTTCAAACTATGCTATAGTCTAGGAAATGACAACACAATTTTCATACTACCACAACCATACAACTCAATGCAGACGTATCTATTAGGGTGAACCACGATATATCTGCAAGGTTTATTTGTGTGTTTCGTGGCCTTATCTCGTTGATCCAATTTTTGACGTCAATTTTATTTAGACAAAGAATATAAAAGAGAGTGGGCAATGGGACCAGATACAGAGTTTCAAAAATATCGATGGAAAGTTTGTCAAACACGCGGGCTTGATTGCTTTATGTTTACTTGTATCATCTTCATATCCAAGTGATCACCATCAACTCTCACCTAATGTTTGAAAATTGACAAAAGACTTAAAACTAAAACAGAAAAAGAACACGATTGTGTATTATTAAGGGATTAAATCTGGCCATATACAAGGAAACAAATCCATCATCACCACAACAAAAAAGAAGAACAAAATAAAAAAAGAGTAGCGGCTAGATATCTGAAATGAATAACAATTATTATACAAAGATGATGAGAGTTGGACAATCAGGAACCGTATCCAATCAACATGGTCTCTTCTTCAATATCACACAAAAAACTAAAAACTATGAAGTGTAAAAATATAAATGATGATGATCAGAGATATTGAGATTATTGGGTGGAGTTGTTTCAATCAAAAGCAAGCATCCAACACACAACAGCAACACAAGGCAGCACAGCAGCCCTTCCAGAAGCCATCACCCTTTGACTTGGTTTCTACAGGAACAGAGTTCTGGGGCACATCTCTTATTGGGTAGCCTGCAGGAGGTGGAGCTTGCACATGATATTGCTGGGCAGAGTTGGGAGCTTGGGCAGGGTATGCGGCTGTTACATGAAATTCATCAAACAATTGTCAATAACCATATTCAAAGACATCTTTTTTCTATATTGTTGAACAAAAGTTCAGAACTTTAAGCAACCCACCCACCAACACCAAAGACCAAACAAATGAATTTTCAAAGTGTTTTGAGAGTACCAAGTTGCTGAAAACTAGCAATTGAAGTGCAGAAATTCAGTACCTGTGGAATTTCTTGAACTCATCTTTGAAGAAAAAGAAAGGCTGTGAAATTCAAAAGAATATGAGATGTTGGGGTTTAGAATGAGAAATACTTGGAAGGTTTTGAGTTATTGGTTTAGAGATGAGAGATGAAGAATATTTATAGTAGAGAAGCAGATGCAGATGAGAATGGGAAAGAACTGATGGAGTAGTTGTTTCTTAGAAGGTGGTAGCTCATACGCGGGCGGCTAAACCGCGTGGAGCAGAATATCAAGCCGATTAACACAAGGCAAATCCACATTTATACTAATTAAATAACAATATGTCACACGTGATAAGTTTTTTACATGGTAATCTGTGATTGGCTAGGATAGCAAAACAGGGCTATCCCCCGTTCTGGAGACGACGCAGTCTTTGGTTTCATTTTTGCTCTAACATTTTTATTTCTTTGAAAAAACAGGTTGGATAAAACTTTTCATTGACTAGAGACTAGGGTTCGGCAATGATAGAATAGAGGAATTAATTGATGGATTAGTTGAATAAATTATTGACTAATCATATCATCTTTGGATTCTCCATATTTTGGGAAGATTATAAGGAGTGAAAGTTTGTTCCCCTTGTTGTAATTGTCAATAATAAGTATCGTATTTTCTCAAACAAACAAAAAACAAATCTAGGAATAATGTGGTACTCTATTGTCTTTCAATATACTCAGACACGAGAAAGAATCAACTGTAGACCATTTGTTTTTCTTTTTTAATGCAATTTTGGACAACTGTATTTTTCTCCACCCCATCTACCATATATTTAAGAGTTCAGTTTTCCTGTGATCGAATTCACTGTGCCACCCTGTGACCTTCTTATTCTTTTGACATGTGTCCCTTCACTTAACATAAAATTAACGCAGTTAACTTCATTTGATAATTAAAAAACAAAAAAGTAATTCTTCATCCTCTTTCTCTTTGGTCTGTGCCCAGATATTCACTCTCAACGACAAATTATCATGCAAAAATTTTCCACAACAATAACCCATAAGTGGTAGATTTGCATGTGTATTTTTGTCCGGTCATCAGCATCAATGAACCCATCTTAAATTCACAAGGTTTTCTTTGTTGTGTTTTTTTCATTGATCAAATCAGATTGTTGATACCACCCAGGTGATGGCCGCTGGCCTGGTTAATTTCCGACAACTGCACATCAATTGGCGACACCCACGGGCTCCGATTTATGGAACCCAAATGAAACCACCGTCATACAACATTTGAAAGTTGTCGAACTCGCCTTAGAAATCTTTGTCGAATCTGCAATTTACCGACCCGCCGAGCTTCTACTCGAGTTGTCGAGGCCCAGCAATAGAACCGCCATGCTCCGACGTACAAGACGCCGTCAGCCTTTTAACCACCTTACACCGGAAAATTGTTTTCCTTGCCCCCTTCATCTTTCTTGCGCTCTAATATGAAAACTCAGTTTCGTTCAAAAAAATAATCTGAAAACTCAGCCAGTTCTTGAAAAACAAACCTTTAAATATAATTATTTTAATTATTATTTTGATAAAAATTAAAGACTTAACAGAGTTAAGTTTTGGTTAAATGAAGGGACACATGTCAAAAGTATAAGAAGGTCACAGGGTGGCACAGGGAGTTTGGTCACACGAAAACTGAACTCCTTTATGAGTGTTACTATTTCCACCACCATGTCCTATTTTCCCACCCACCATATAAATTTGAAAAAAAACAATCTTATCTTTCCACTTACCATTATTCCTAAAATACCCATTAACTTTCCACCCACCAAGTAAATAATAATATATTATTAATTAATTCATTAACAATATAAAATACTCCAAAAAACAACTATTTCTCTCTCTTTTACCCGATCCCCTCCCCACCAATTTCATCACACCCCACCCATCAAACTCGCCCCCCACAGCCCAGCACCCTAGCCACACAACTCAACCTAGGTGACTATTAAAGAAACAAAGAGGGAAAATAGAGAATAAGGAGGGGTGTGCTGGTGGAGGCGAAGAGACAGATGATGGGGTGAGGTGGGGTTAATTTTTTTATTTTTTTTTACTCTTTTTTTTTCTATTTTTTAAAATTGATTTTAATGTTTTTGTCCTAAGTCCTTAAAAGTCATTTTATAAAGGGATAAATTTGTCTTTAAAATTTTGAAGATAAAGTGAGTGGGAAAATAAGACAGATGGGTGGAAATAGCAGCACTCTTCTTTATTCTTAAACAAGTTTCTAAGGCGGCTTAGTTGATCCACGATTTATCTTTCATATCAAGTGGAAGCAATGGTTAGCACCAAGATTTTTTCTGTAACCAATTTTATTCGAACCAAAAATATAACTATAATTCAGTCAACCGTTGAGGGTGGAGGTGGGCCAAGCAGGGTCGTGGCACCCATAGTTCTGGATGTGATATTTTAGGCCTCGCTGAGCTCATATGAAGCTCACAATAGAATGTCCAAGCCATGCTTATCTACGGGAACACCACCTTCATTTGTAACCTAGTTTGTCATGCACTCTCATTTTACTTTCTCAAAGGCTCTCAAGCATGTGTACAATGTAACAACCGTCTAATATAGTGAAAACAACCATACCACTCAATGCGGACGTATTCATTCGGGTGAACCACGATATATTTATAAGGTTTATGTGTGTGTTTCTTGGCCTTATCTCGTTGATCCAATTTTTGAAGTCAATAATATTGATAATTTTATTTAAATGGAATTTGTACAAAGCATATAAAAGAGAGTGGGCAATGGGACCAGATATAGAGTTTCAAAAATATCAATGACAAGATTGTCAAACAAGCGGGCTTGGTTGCTTTGTGTTTACTCGTATGATCTTCATATCCAAGTGATCACCATCAACTCTCACCTAATGTTTGAACATTGACAAAAGACTTTAAACTAAAACAGAAAAAGAGCACGATTGTGTATTATTAAGGGATTAAATCTGACCATATACAAAGAAACAAATCCACCACCACTACAAAGAAGAAGAACAAAAAAAAAAAACTTATTATACAAAGATGTTGAGAGTTGGACAATCAGGAACTGTATCCAATCTACATGGTCTCTTCTTCAATATCACACAAAAAACTAAAAACTATGAAGTGTAAAACTATAAATGACGATGATCAGAGATATTGAGATTATTGGGTGGACTTGTTTCAATCAAAAGCAAGCATCCAACGCACAACAGCAACACAAGGCAGCAGCACAGCCCTTCCAGAAGCCATCGCCCTTTGACTTGGTTTCTACAGGAACAGAGTTCTGGGGCACATCTCTTGTTGGGTAGCCTGCAGGAGGTGGAGCTTGCACATGATATTGCTGGGCAGAGTTGGGAGCTTGGTTAGGGTATGCTGCTGCTACATAAAATTCATCAAACAATTGTCAATAACCATATTCAAAGACATCTTTTTTCTATATTGTTGAACAGAAGTTCAAAACTTTAAGCAACGCACCCACCAACACCAAAGACAAACAAATGAATTTTCAAAGTGTTTTGAGAGTACCAAGTTGCTGAAAACTAGTAATTGAAGTGCAGAAATTCAGTACCTGTGGAATTTGTTGAACTCATCTTTGAAGAAAGGCTGTGAAATTCAAAAGAATATGAGATGTTGGGGTTTAGAATGAGAAATACTTGGAAGGTTTTGAGTTATTGGTTTAGAGATGAGAGATGAAGAATATTTATAGTAGAGTAGCAGATGCAGATGAGAATGGTGGGAAGAACTGATGGAGGTTGTTTCTTAAAAGGTGGTGGCTCATACGCGGGCGGCTAAACCGCGTGGGGCAGAATATCAAGCTGATTAACACAAGGCAAATCCACATTTAGACTAATGGTGAAGATCTTTAATCAAGTCGAAATGGTGGCGTGTCTTGCTTGTTAATTCTTATGATACAAGATATTGACACGTGCCACCTTATGACTCATATAAAAAATCAGACCAATAAAAAAAAAGACTCATAGAAAAAAAAATCCTTATTTTTTTTTATTGGTTTTTTTTAATTGAAATTGTCCATGAATTTTTGTCTGAGTGACTTGAGTGTCATTTTAGTCATTCAATTAATTTTTTCATTTTAATAGTCTTCAAAATATCCATTAATGTCAGATTGACCACACACGCCAAAATCTGTCAACATTGCTAATAAATTATGAGATAACACCTTTGTTTTTGGGTAGGAAATATTTTTCCTTATCATTTTAACTCAAGACACCATCCTTCTTGATACTTGACATGTGTTCATATGCACAACTATTGTTAATTTTTAACTTTGATTTATGTAATCATAGTTATAATTATGGACACGTATCAAGTGTGGAGAAGGGTGGTGAGCAGGGCACAGAAATATCCCTGAACCGGATCCCTCCTCTTGAGCAACTAGACACCAGTAATCACCTGTTACTTAAGAACAACAAGGCTAGACAGGTCATGATAGTAATGATACCCAAATGGACTTATATTAATATTCACATGCTGAAAACTCATCAATATTCGACACAGGTGAAAGTGGGGCAGGTATTATCGCATAATAAAATTCTATCTTTTTCAACACGGAGATGGAACGACCTTCTAGTGTTTCCATTCAACGTTAAGAAATGAAGAAAAGGAAGGCAAAGGGGTCAAGAACTCAAGGCCATCAAGGAATCAATTGAATTGAAATATAAATATTATTTATTGTAAATCTATTTTTACTTAGGACGCAATGGTTGCTGTAAGATTAAGTAGTTGTTGATCTGCTTTGCTTGTCGGTTGTTCTTCTTCTTATCCAATTCTTTCTGTTTCTGTGCCCACCTACAAACAAACGATTGCTTTCTGTCGTTTGGTCAATTGGATTATTTCGTGTGTTATAATTATAAGATGATGGGCTTCATCAAAATACGACATGGGTCTCAATTCTTGAACCATGTAGATAATTGGGCCTGCTGCAAATACGACAAGAGCTGGGCCTCACATGCAACTCTTAAGGCCTCTCTTCTGCTGTACCAAATTACCAATTGTGGCTCTATAAGAGCTCTCATGGCCCAGAGTCCTGCCCAGTGTTATTATGTTTAGATATCAATTACGTCGGTTCAAGAATTCTATAGTGAGGGTCTTATACATGGTCCTTAAGTAAGGTCCTATTTTTTAACCTAAGGGCCATATATAAGGCCCTCATTATAAAATGATTCAACGTTGGCCGGCTATGGTAGTGTGTCCGTTTTCTTGCACCTAAGAGTAGATTTATTTTGTTGTAATTATGAGTAGTTTAGAATAGTTTTCGTACATATACAAGAAAAGTAACGACAATTGCTATTGTGGGTTTTACTTTCATATTGCATATGAGATCTTTGCCTTCGACAAGATTAAAACAGCAACAAGTTTCCTAGGCTGTTTTTGGTTATTGGCTTGAACCGAAATTGTGAAGCTTTTAAACACTTCAAATAAACTTCTTTTGTATATAAGCGATAGTCTAAAATACTTTAAATTACTCCAAACTACGAAAAAGGAGAATCAAACTCGAATGCAATAGAACAGACACACTATCAGCATATTCTTCAAATAAAATTTGGCTTATGAATTATAGCTTGAGATTTTTTAAAAAAAATTGATAAAAGGAACTATCTCTGAGGTTCTAACTGTAAGTTGCAGCAAAGGATGCACTTTTCCCCTTTGCCTTTTGTAAGTCACATGCCTAATTGGTGGGTGGGTAGGGTTTGAGGTACAACCCACAGCCAGCTACAACTTCATTGCCAACATTACTTACGTACGTTACCATGCTTTTCATGATCAACACGTTTATTTTTCATCTTCTTTGTGGTGGAGACAAAAAATGGCGGACGTATGGACCGCATGGTGCCATTGGCATTTTGCCCCAAGTTTAATGCCTTACTTTATGTCTCTCTCCCTTCCAAAAGGTCTCTTTTTTTTGGGAACGAGAAAAGTGTGCTTTAGGTAAGCCTAACACTAATTAAGGGCTGCCAAATTTGATTCTTAAATGATATATCATAAAATTTAGGGAGCTTTAGTTTTAAACTATAATATAGTTTACTAATTTAGTAGAAAGAAATACAATTTAGTCTAATTAGCAAAAGGCCAAACACCAAAATGTAACAAAAATACCATTACAAAATATGAAAATTACAACATATGCCATTTTCAGTATTTAGTTTTAAACCAAAGTTGAAAAACGACATCAAACTAAAACTGAACCAAAACGACATCAACCGAAACCGATATTGAATCACAACCCATTCGCGCGACCTTTCAACTTCACCTCCAGAAACCTCCAGACCACCAACGATTGAAGCCACCAACGATCATCGAAGACCACCAACCCATTCGCGCGACCATCATCGAAGACCACCAACGATCGAAGCCGATTCTTCATCTCAGTTTCTGGTTTTGGTTTTCTGCATCTCAATTTCTGCAGTTTTCTGCATCTCAGTTTCTGGTATTGGTTTTCTGCATCTCATTTTCTGGTTTTGGTTTTCTGCTTCTCATTTTCTGGTTTTGGTTTTCTGCTTCTCATTTTCTGGTTTTGGTAGAAAGAAATACAATTTGGTTTTCTGCATCTCATTTTCTGGTTTTGGTAGAAAGAAATACAATTTGGTTTTCTGCATCTCAGTTTCTGGTTTTGGTTTCGTTTTCGTTTTTTGCATTGCAGTTTATGGTTTTGGGTAGGGGTGGGCACGGTACGGGATGACACGGAATGGAGGTCATCCCGGTGTCAATCCCGAATAGGAGAATCGAGACGGTATGACACGGGATGGAAGATTTTCAAAACACGTTCAAACCATACCGGCCCTAACCGGGACCGGTATGGTTCGGTATCAAAACTGATACCGTTCACCTTAGGCTAAAATTTGAATTTTTTTTCCTTCAGTTTTTGCAGCTGCCAAATAACTTCAGTTTGGATCTCCTCTTGGAGTATCACAACCTCCTAGAGTAACGAGAGGCACCACCCTGTGGAAATTGCTTCTTCCGCGATGGATCTCCTCCTGGAGTATCACAGCCTCAATTTTATTGCCAAGCCTCCTAGCAACAAGCGTCAAGTCAGATGGCATAAACCTCTCCCTGGTACAATCAAAATCAATGTTGACGGGCCTTCAATTCCGCCTCGGATCATACTTTTGTGCTCTCTGTGTGGTTTTCAATTTCATCACGCGTTCGGATCATAAAGCGTCTGTATTCTTCAGAACCACCACGCCGGACCACTTTGAGAATGGAGAGTGGTTCAGTGGTGGGCATTGTAATAGATCAGTGCCATTCAAAGAAGGTGAGGTTGATTTAAAAGATGTAGATAATGTAATGCGTAACATTGAGTTGGAAGAATTTGAGAAGGCTGCCGCCAAAGGATCCGAAGAGGGGGTGAATTTGAAGCTACTGGACACAACCCCATCTCTACTAATAAAGTAGCACACTGAAATTTTGGAAATAATATTTAATATTTATTATTTAATATTAATTAGTTACTGTACGGTACTGTATGGCACCAAACGGGATCACAAATCTGATACCGGTGTCGTGCCAAACAGTAACGGGATGACACGGTTTCATCCCGTTTAAGCATCAACACCAAACGGTTTGGCACGAGTTTGACACGGAATGGCACGGTTTCGGGATGGTATCGGTATTCCGGTTTTGATGCCCACCCCTAGTTTTGGGTTACGTTTTCGTTTTGGTTTTCTGCATCTCAGTTTTCGCTTTCGTTTTCGTTTTCGTTTTGTGTTTTGAATTGCTCATTTTATATGTCTACTATGTTTGATTAAAAGCCTTTTGGATTGCTCTTTTTAAAATAGGGTTTTCTGCATAGCATTAATGGAAACTGCAATGCAGTTTCCGTTAATGCAATGAAGTTTGTAGTTCATTAAAATGCATTTACGCAAATTGCATCACATTAGTGGCCTATATTTTGTGTTTTGGATTGCTCATTTTATAGTGTTTTCAAAACGATGATAAGAATCACAAAAGAATGAAGCTCAAAATCAAAGAAAGCCAAGAATCAAAACGATGATAAACATAAATAATAGTGTTTTCGTTTAATTACAATCAAATTGTTGATGATAAATACAAAAACCAATTCCTCATCTGGGTAGCCTTTACTCTTCAAATTGGTGAGGTTGACGGCTAAGGGAAGAACAAAAATCAAATTGTAATTATATAAAAACTGCAATGCAGTTTCCAATACTGCAATGCAGTTTCCAGTTTCTAAAAGTCCAATTTTGAGTTCCCTTTCTCTTGGGTAGTTCTACTCTTCTCTTGCCCACCCAATTCCTCATCTGGGTAGCCTTTACTCTTCAAAATGGTGAGGTTGAAGGCTAAGGAAAGAACAAAAATCAAATTGTAATTAAATGAAAACTGCAATCCAGTTTCCAGTTTCCAAAAGTCCAATTTTGAGTTCCCTTGCTCTTGGGTAGTTCTACTCTTCTCTTGCCCACCCAAATCCTCATCTGGGTAGCCTCTACTCTTCAAATTAGTGAGGTTGAAGGCCAAGGAAAGAGCAAAAATCCAATTATAATTACCAAAACTGCAATGTAGAACCTGTATAAAATTTCACCTACTGAAAAACAAAGAAATATAATGCTGCAAGCAGAAACAAAAGACAGAGACATGGAGAAAAATAAATAAATTTAACCATAAGATCATACCCCCATACCAAATATTACGGACAAATACAATCAATCATACCCAAATCGAATATAAATCCAAATATTATGTACAAAAATCATGTAGGATCATCTTCCACCAAATTTTTTGTAGGTAGAAAGGAGACTTTTGCTTCAAATCTAACTCAGCCTTGAAATCTCAGTGTGTAAAGCATCAACGACACCTTGAAAGCTATCAAATTGAGAGCTCACCAAATCAACTCTAACCCCAAGCATGTGCGCCCCAGCCGCCGTGATGGGCCCGTGGGCCGCAACCAACATCTTGGGACACCTCTTCTTCGCCATCTCCCAATCCAGCCCAAACTCCTTGAAGCTCTTCAGTAAGCCCTCCACCTCCGCAGTGCTCGTGAACACCATCGCATCCAACGCTCCCTCCTCAATCCTCTCCACCACTTGCTTAGCGCACCCCGGTCAAGCCCACCACGTCTCGTACGCATTAACCATAACCGGAACCCAATGCTTGGACTCCAAATCTCTGAGAAAATCCGGGACCACATGAGGCTCAACCAGTCCCACCACGACCTTGGAGTTACCGGCAAAGGCCGAAGGGATGAGCAACTTGAGAATTCCATTGCAGCCGCAAGTGAAGGCTGTGATCGTCGTTGCTGTGGAGAGAGAGAGAGAGAGAGAGAGAGAGATCTAATCTGATAAAAAAAGGAGACCAATAAATATATTAATAAAAAGGGTATAATTGTCTTTTCAGTGATTAATATAAGGTGGGCCAATGAATCTGAGCCTCCTCTTTGGCTTAATCCAAAATAACAATTCTTTTATAGGTATTAAAACCCAAACTAAAATACCCAATGTCTCAAATACTAATTAATAAAGTTAATTATGTCTAATACCTAATTTTCCTTAAAATTTAAAGCGGATTCAGATTTGAATCAATACACTTTAATGTACGTATTAATTAAATCAATCTAATTATAATTTACTACCGTGACATCTGAATTACAATTCGTTTCATGCTCACTCTTTTATTACTCGTTGTATATAGTTTGGTGGGTGGAGGCTCTGGAGCGTTCTCTCCTCGATAGAAATTACGTAATGCTTTCATTGAGAAGCACGCTGGCGTTCCACATGGAGATGGAGTTGTATATGGCGCACTAAAATTGGCGTCTTGCTTGAGTTTCATGCGTTTTACACTTCACTTTTCCACCATTCAAGTCGGCAAGCTTGTTTGCCGCAGCTTGCAGTTTTGAGTACAAACTGTGGTCAAAAAGAATTTTCCAAAATCAATGATTGTGTTTAGTCACCGTTATCCATATTCGGCACATATAGTTGTTTTGTACTTTTGATTGTTTATCAATAATACTATCGCTTATTTTCAAAAGGTTTTTTTTTCAAGGAACAAAATTACCCGGTGTGAATATTATTTTATCCCAAAATCTATGATCAATATAAACTTTTGACATTATCCGTAAATCCCACAGAAGACAAAAGGAAAAAGGTGAAAGTAGGAAGCGTATCATTGTGGATGACGTAGTTAAAACTAAAAAGAGTGTGGTGTTTATCGAAATTTACACGTGTTGAAAAACACTACCATGACAGAATCAAAATATATATGGTTGTGCTGTGGGTGGCCCTAAGCCTAACTTGAGCTCCATTGGACAATTGAATGCATGCTTAAGAGGAGTTCACATCCACCTAACTAAAAGTAGAAATGATAGAGCAATACAAAAGATGAACAAAGAAGACTTAATTGCAACTTGGTATTTCATTAGGATTTTAATTTTGAAAGAAGACTTTTTTTTTATTTTTTATAATTGCAATTAGATACTTTGTAATTAGAAAAAAAAAAAAAAACCACAATTTTTTTTACATTTGAATGAGTCTCTTGACTTTCCAATATATTTAGGCCCCGTTTGGTTTATGGATAGAATTTGATGGGAAATCATTTCCCAAGGGATGAGAAATGGAAAATTCATTTCCCATGTTTGGTAATGTTGGGAAAGTAACCAGGAAAATACCACTTTATTTCCTTTCCCATGTTTGGTTTGTGCAGATTTTCCATTTATATCTATGCTAGAAATACGAACTAAATATTGATAAAAAATAAAAAAGAAATATGAACTAAAAAAAATACATTTAATGCTATACTGTAATTCTAAATTGTTAATGAGGACAAAATGGTAATGAAAAATATATATTTAATGATGCCCTTAGTTTCTGGGAAAATGAAATCCAAGGGGGATGAAGGGTTTCATTTTCTCCCCTATTTTCCCATGTGCTAGGCAACCATTAATCTCATGCCTGGACTTACCAAACATGAGAAATCATTCCAAGTGCCATTTCCCATTAACCAAATGCAGCTTAAGTTTATAGAAAGACAACTCATTATATCTTAGGCTTCTTAGAGCATCTCCAAGGGAGATGTCAAATACTAAACATCAAATTTAAATTTGATGGCTGATGTGGCAATTTGATATTTACACAGTTTTACACTCCACCCGATATGTCAAATAAATAATTATTGTAGCAGTCAAATCATTAAAGATAAAGAAGAAAAAAAATAAAAAAGGAAAATTATAAATGAAAGTAACAGCCAGCTGTCTTTGAAAATATTGAAATATTTATTTGACATCTTGCTTTTGGGATGTCAAAAATAACAGCTGAACCTCCAACCTTCATTCCACATCAGCTTTGACAATTCGGTTGGAGTGATGTGAGATGTTATTTCTAGCTGTTAAATGTCTATGTGGCACTTTTGACATATCGGTTGGAGATACTCTTATAAGTTGTTATTTTAGCTGTCTTGTCAAATATATGTTTGTTCCTATTAATTAAACTTCTTGGAGGTAGCTAGTGATCAATATGCATAATTTATTTTATTGAAAGCATGATTTTGATCCTACTAAAGTGTACATTTTTTAAACTGGAAACAACCAGAAAAAAAAAACTTAATTAAATATTTTTTACAATTTTTAATTAACACTTAATTAAACATTATTTTGAAAACTAAATTCAAAGGAGAGAAAGGTCTATTATATTTAATTGTACTAATTTTCTTTGTTCCAAAAGGACTGAAGATGAAGTAGACTTATAAATTATAACTGTACATCATGAAGCACATGCCTAGTTGACTCATCCTCCCCTATCTCCCCTCTCTATAAATATTGCTCTGGTTTGGACTCTGAGATCATCACTTTAATAACATTTAAGAGAGAGAAAGAGAGAAAGAGGAGAGAGAGAGATGGGAAACATGAAGTGCATAAAGAGGTCCAATTCCATCATCATCTTGGTTCCGTATCCAGCACAAGGACATGTCACTCCCATGCTTAAATTAGCCTCCGCCTTCCTCAGCCATGGCTTCAAGCCAGTGCTGGTCACACCAGACCACATTCACAACCAGATAGTCCCAAAGGTTGAACAAAACGACAAGATTTTGTGCATGCCAATCCCAGATGGACTGGACAAGGACGCCCCAAGGGACTTCTTCGCCATTGAGAAGGCCATGGAGAACACCATGCCAGGCCATCTGGAGAGCCTTGTTCATCGACTTGATCATCAGGATGGTGATCAAGTGGTGTGTATCGTTGCTGATTTGTTGGCTTCGTGGGCCATAGATGTAGCCAATCGCTGTGGGGTACCCTCTGCTGGGTTTTGGCCTGCGATGCTTGCCACATATCGCTTGATCACTGCCATACCAGATATGGTCAGGACAGGTCTCATTTCTGATACAGGTTAGTTTTTGCTGATATATTAATATTTAGTGTGCATGATATCATCTTGAGTGATCATTTGCCTTCTTAGTTTTTCATTTTTGGTATTTTTTTTTTTGTCAATACAAAGCAGTGGTTTAAAAACAATTCTAATTTACGAAAATGGAAATTTGGGTGTGATAGGGCTGGCACACTGCCCTGGCCAATTCTATAACCCACATCTACATCCCCTTTTGGAGTCTTTAATAAATGTCTTCAAGTTTTGCATTTTTCTAAGAAAAATAATATTTTTATTTGTGTCACATGATTATATTTTGTCATAGTATAATTTTATTATAAATAAAACTATTTATATCACATTTATTGATTATATTTCATAATTATTTAGTATTATATTCTGAATTAGAAATAGCCTGGTGTGTGCTTGAATTAAACATACATGTCACATATATAAATATATTTTATATATAATATATTGAAGTAAGCACGTTTGGACAAGTGATGTTGAGGGCCAAAATGATACCTAGTTTTCCCATAATGTTGTAATTAAAGCTGTAAATTATTGATAAAACATTGTTAGACTTAATATTTTATATTGTGAGTTTAGTATATAAAAATTCCACTAGATCATATTTTTTATAGCAGAAAATGTCTCATGAGTTGTAGTATTGTAGTTTGGTTGACTGCGGTGAAAAAAAATAATATATAAATTTATCAATGGAAGTTCACATGAGATGGGGATGGGACCTGAATACATTACTGATCCAGGCATGAAAACTTCATTACTTAGTTGGGCATGACATTATTGTAGTTTTAAGTAACCAGGCACGTGCTAATTAACTTTGTTATTGTTAATTAAACTTGATTAGTATAAAAGCTAACAAAATCATGACTTTAATTGACAGAATCACATATGTGAATTGTTAATTAGTATGATTAGATTAGAAGTCAGATTCACTTATACCATTATTAATCACATCCGTAATTTATCCATACGAGTCGGATCATAAAGTAATGTGTTCAGTAAATATGATAATGGACTTATGTGATATTACTATATTTGCAGGATTTCCAAAGAAACTTGGTGGTATATGCTTACCTAATCAGCCTATGCTCTCTAGTGAAGATCTTCCCTGGTTGATTGGCACCCCAGCTTCAAGAAAAGCAAGATTCAAATTTTGGAAAAGAACCTTGGATCGATCAAAAACTCTTCCATGGCTCCTTGTAAATTCTTTTCCAAATGAATATTGCACCAATGGTGAACAACAACTTGATCATCATCAATTGGTCAAGATGAACACTCAAGTCCAACAACCTCTAGTTTTCACAATTGGTCCTCTGAGCAAGCACACAACAATCAAGAACCCTAGCTTTTGGGAAGAAGACACAAGCTGCTTAACTTGGCTAGACAAGCAAAACCCTAACAGTGTAATTTACATATCTTTTGGAAGTTGGGTAAGCCCCATTGGAGAGGCAAAGGTGAGAAGCTTGGCATTGGCACTTGAAGCTTTAGGGAAGCCATTCCTTTGGGTGCTTGGGTCTTCATGGCTTGGAGGGCTACCAAATGGGTACTTGGAGAGAGTCTCAAGGCAAGGCAGAGTTGTTTCATGGGCCCCACAAATGGAGGTCCTGCAACACAAAGCTGTAGGGTTTTATCTCACACATTGTGGCTGGAACTCAACAATGGAGGCCATCCAGTGCCAAAAACCCCTCTTGTGCTATCCAGTGGCTGGGGACCAATTTGTAAATTGTGCCTACATTGTCAAAGTTTGGAGAATTGGGGTGAAATTAATTGGGTTTGGACAGAAGGATGTGGAGGAAGGATTGAAAAAGGTGGTGGAGGATGCTGAGATGAGCAACAGGTTGAGGAAGCTAAATGAAAGGACCATGGGAGATGAGGCTAATCTCTCTGCCTTCATTGATGATAAGCTTAAGATTTTTACACTTGGGTTTTCCTCTAATAGTGTTCATGATTATGATTTATAGCTTATTATATTTTGTTAATTATGTAATTTAATATGTAAAGAGAGAGTATAAATCAATACATAGTAGTGGAATTCCATCGTAACACATTGATTATTTTTGTCGAGAAATTCTAGAATTGCATTCATAATTCAATTAAAAAAGCCACTAGCCACAAAGGGCCATTATAATAATGGAACGGTCTAACATCAAAATTAAGACAATTTGGTGCTTCTCCACTAACAATCAAGCAGGATTGAAAAAATTATGGCATAGGCATCCCAACTAAGATTGTAAACTCAGAATAATCAAAAAGAGATAAAGCTTAAAAAAAAATTAATCAAGTCATAACAATACAAATAAAACTCTCACAAAGGAGAAATGAAAAGCGCTCACAAATGAGAGGTGAAAACTACACAGAGAACCCAAAGAGTCTCTATGACTTATTCCAAACATAAAAAATTAATTTAAGTATTGGTTTATATAATTTATAAATTTACTAAACTGACCTGTACCAGCCCACCTATTCCGGGTTCATATCCTTTTCAAATAGATAAACTATCTAAAATTAGTTAATTGTATTTAGTGTCGTATGCTAATACAACTTACAAGTCGGCAAGTTGGTCGTTTGGAACAAGAATACGATAGGTGTGAACTGAAACAACTTTAGGTTGCAATCTTGGTTAGTTGACTCCTAGAACTTCTTAATTAATTACATGAGTACTATTTTATCTTAGTCGACAGTCCCAGAAAAAAAATCAACAGAGGACTTATTAAGAACCTAGTTAGAAATTCGTGTATAATACTTGTATTATATACATAAAAATATATATATTTTTCTTTTACTTCTAAAAAATACGGTATAGTACACGTTTAAAAAAATCAAACCTTAGATTTTAATTATATTATTAAACTGATTTGATTGAAAAAAGGGTATGATTTATACTTAAAGACTTTTTTTAGATTGATATTTAACAAACTTTGGTTGGCAAATCCTCAATTAATAATACTATAGATATAAACTTGAACGGTTTGAGCAGCTCTTTTCACCCTAATGCCAAAGGGTAGGAGATGGTCGAGGATTCTTCAAGTAGTCAATTATGCGGTGTTAACAATCAACTTATGTAATAATTTTACCGTTTATTTATACTAGACGATATAGTTGATATATCATGGATTGTAAATTATTATAGTAAGTTTTTGTTAACTATATACTAATTTTTCTTAATAATTATATACATATGTTATAATATGAGTCGATCGATAAAAACGCATGATGATTTTATAAATGGTTATAGTATTAATATTTATACACACGTGTGTATTAATTAATAACATCACACATTGTCTTAAGAAAATTACATCACATGCTAATGTGACTATCTTACTCAAATACTTTTTCCCATTCAAGTGTCAATTAATTACAAGTAATATATATAAATGTTTTTGGGTTAATTTCAAACTCTCACTCTTAAGGCATATTTGTCGTTACACTCTCATTAAGGCATATGTGTCGTTTTGATATCAATTGAAGGGTATTTTCGGGCAATTGGTGTCTTCCGCAAGTACTTTTGTTAAAAACCTATGACACATTTTCTCCAAGTTTGGGCGAGAAGGCACCAATTGTTTGAAAATACCCTTCAATTGACATCGAAAGAAGCGAATAAGTGAGACATAGTCTTGCCACTTAGACAATTAACATAAATTTTGACAGCCGAAACCTAATTGCAAAAACTTAAAAATATTAGAGTACATGATTATTAAAATTGAGAGTGCAGGGACAAACATGCCGTGAGAATTTAGGGTGCTAAATTGAAATTAACCCAATTTTTATTTATTTAAAAAAGACATTCCAAGTAATGATTCACACAGTTTATAGAAGCCGTCCGATGTTGTACTTGTTTTTGTGTTGGTTTCTAGTCGGAAAAGAGAGAATGGCGTTTTATCAACGACTCCCACCCCACTCTTCCCTTCCCGGTCTTTTAGCTATTATTATTATTTTTTTGTCTGACCCTTCTTTTGCTTGGAATATCAACTTGTCAAAGTTGCACAGTTCCGCGTTTCTAATAAATTTTGGATGAACCCAGTGAAAAATTGAAGAGTAAAATTTGATACTTTCCCAAAAAAGATATCTTTCCTTGTTGGCTGTCCAGCTGTGATCTCATTTGCTCTTTTCTCCACATTACACACCTAGACCTAGGTAATTTTTCATTTTCTTATTTTATATATATATTCTTTTCATTTGAGCCTTATTATATTCAGTTGCATATCTTGTAGTTCATCCAATCTGCTATTAGGTTGCTGAGAAAAGAGGACAAGAGAAAGCTAAGATTTTGGATCATCCCTGTTTGTTGATTTGCTTCTGTGGATTGCTGTTCAGCTGAACAAAGTCATTTGATCTTGTAAAGCTCAGCTGAGAGGTACAAGATTGAACAAGAGAGAGAGAGTATTTTCTCCGCAACTAAGCTTAGCTGCAGGTTCTTATTCGCTCTCTTTACCATTAAGCATCTTGGTTATTGTTCATTTCAATAAAAAATTGTACTTTTCAATTACTTATATTCCTTTTTTAAATTTAGTTCATTAGTGTTGCTGCTATTAAATTGCTTTCCTTCCTACTTTATGTGCCGTTTGGCTGCTGAGAAAGTGAATTGAGATAGATAATCAGATTATGTCATCAATCACTGGTTTTGTATTAGTACAGAGAAATATCTGAATTTGTTGACTAATTCAATTCCAGTAAGCTTTGTCCTTTCAAGGATTTTATGAAAGGAAAATCAAGATGCAGACTTTTCGTTTCATTCCTTTTCCTATGTTTTCTCAGCAACCTAACAGAAGATAAGTGAAGGGAGAAAAATGACATCTCATTTAACCCTACATTATTCTGAAATTTTTGTGGGTCCTAGCTCGAGTTAGGATCAACCTGTCATACGGGTTATTCTGTTTAGAAGAAGGGATCATTTTTGGATTATTCTAATGAGTTAGTTCATTTAACTATAATAGTTTGGCATGTTCTACAGGGGTGAGTTTGCTATCCGTTTACTTGATATAGTATGAACGGAAGCTACAGCAATGCAAGTGCGAGTTCAAGCTCGAGTTTAAATAGCAGCACCCATGATGCAGAGGATGACCAAGCAATTGCAACTATGTTGGCAGAAGATGAAAAGCTCAAAATTGATCACAGGTTGGGGAAAAGGCTCTCCCACTTAGATTCCATTCCGGTATGTTCCTCACTAGTCATTATGTCTACAATGTTTCGTCTTCCCTGATTAAATGATTGTAAAATTCTTCCGCCTTAATGCACCTTGTGTGTATGTATATATAGGTGCAGATATTTGTCTGGTGTGAACATATGTATTTATTTGTTGTATCTAAAAAATAAGCCCATGATTGATTTTTCTCTATTGGTTGTTATGAGCGGAAACAGCTAATGTTTGATTTTGATGAAGCAAAGAATAAGCTAGTCCAAGAATCTGCTGAGGTGATTGGTTTGTTGCAGAGTATATCTCGAAGTTTGAAACTGAAGTGTCATTACTACTAGCTGGCCTTGTGTCACCATGTTCACATCTAAGTTATCTAACGCAATAAGAAAATTTCAGTGAATGGCCATAAGTATGTTTTTACGCAAGAAAATGGTGCATCTACAAAGCACAAAATAGTGATGTGTTAACTACTACACACCCTTTTACACTCCAAGATCATTGGGTTGATCTTGAAGTTTCACATATTTTTATTTTATTTTTCTTACTTCACTCAGTCATCTACCTACCTAGAGGAATGGGAGCTGGAGGTTTCGCCTATATATGCCTTTAGACATAAGTTTGTGCTGGTGTAGTGCTTGTAGTATGGGATATGAAATCTTATTGCACCATAGATGCTTGGCTTTTGAGAACCACCTACCCCTCTCATACACAATTGATTGGTAGTTGTGTTGGAAATGAGGAGACATTTTGCTTACTACATTAAGATATCACTTCATTGATTCTTGCTCCGTTTTACCATATGCGTTACTTACTCCTTTATCTTAAAATAAAATTATATTCTTTCCACCTACTGCCTTGAATAGTGCTTAAATAGATGAGATAACCTTGTTGTTCGCTTGACTGAAAATTGGGTAGCTTCTGGGTATTGACTGGATTTATACGTGGTTTCACTGTGTTTGCAGCACACTCCCCGGGTTAATGGGGAGGTAATACCTGACGTGAATGATGCTACCCAAGACCATGAGCGGCTGTTAGAAAGGTTGTACTTTGTGAAATGAGCTCTCTACACGCTTTCTTCTTGATTGTTTTGTTGCAACCTTGCTACTTTTCAAGTTTACTGAGCTTTCCTTTATTCAGGGCTTTAGTAGGGCTTGGATTAGAAAGTGTAATTTGATCATGGCTTATATTGCAACTTTTATTTTTTCAAAACTAACTTTATGAAAAAAGAAAGGATTTCTTTCATGAATTACTCATACAATAATATTCTGGTATCCTATATGCTATATGTCAGTGAACTAATGAGAGATGGTAATCAGGTGACTCATGAATCATCGATTCAAATTATATCTCAGGGCTGGATAAGTTATTCATTAACAGAAAAAAAAAAGGCAAGATCTAACTGATAGAACAAATACAATCATAAATCAAATAGAAAAAAAATTACATTCTAGTCTGCCCATATCATGTAAGACGCGAAATTGTAATTGTCTCCAAAACATTTGCTGTGTACTTGGGTTTGTAAATGGATGATATGATAGCAGGAAGAATCATCTTGGTTGTAATATTTTCTTTTTGATTGATTCAGGTTGGCTACATATGATTTATCTGAACTGCAGATTGAGGGTGATGGAAATTGCCAGGTTTGGCTACAATGAATGATTTATCAGCCTATTGTTTTTTAAAATTATTTTCATTACATTCTTCTTTCACTAAATAGATTGAAATGCAAATGCGTACCACATGTATGTTGTTATCATTTCATTTTATTTGTTTACTTGGGTTAAGTCAACATAAACTTAAGTTTGCCTCATACCTTTCTTTATTTCTTTACATGTTTTTTTTTGAGGAGTCAAGGGGTTGCTGCGTTATGATTGATAAAATATTTGTTTAACACGCTGCAGTTTCGAGCATTAGCAGATCAGTTGTTTCGCAATCCAGATTACCACAAGCATGTACGAAAGCAGGTGGTAAAGCAGGTATGGCTGATGAAGCTCCTCCAATGCATTCATTTTCCTTATTTTAGTTCCCCCCTCCCCCTCTCCTGATAGGAACTTCTTTACCTCAGTTTAGTTATTGTAGGCTTGATGGATTAGAAGATTGTATTCTTTAGCAGTTATTTTCATCTATCAGTGGTAGTGGATATGCAAATCTTATTACCTCACTGTATATGAAATCTGTGGAGCTTAATTCTGGTTTCATATTTTCTTTATATTAGGTATTTCTTATTATTTATTTAAAAATGTTTTATGTTTCAGCTAAAGCATCACAGAAAACTCTATGAAGCTTATGTCCCGATGAAGTACAGACACTACCTGAAGAAGATGAAGAAGTTAGATTTCTGCTTTCATGCCTATTGATTTTTTAATGCAAAATTTAAGATATGTTGTCATGTATCTAACTGTTACTAAAAGTTAATTCAATTTTGTACAAAATACTAAATGGAACTAGAGCCGGGGAGTGGGGAGATCATCTTACCCTTCAGGCAGCTGCAGATCGAGTAAGTTCAAATCCTCTCCTTTTACATCTGGTGCTTTTGAGGTCACTAAGTGAAAATACTTGCTTTCTTCTTTGCCTCACCATTATCATGTCAAGGTATGGTTTAGTAGTTCATCTTATGTATGATGTAGCCACATCGGTGTCCCCTTATAGATGAGAAATGAATCATATTACAAATCATAAGAATCAAGTAATAGATGGGAAATTTGATAAAAAAGAAAGAAAGTAATAGATGGGAAACAATTAAACACCACTTACATGGAAAACTTGGTCTCTAGAACCTCACTTATGATCTGTTCTGCTCTTGCACCTTGTCTTGTGAGATTTCATATATAGGTTTGCAAAGAACTTCTTCCTTTTCCATTTTCTAGAGTTAAATATAGTACCATCTGGCAGAATCATGACCCGAGTCGATAAATTGTAATTAGAAGTTGCTCTTTCATATATGGTTATGATTTGATAGTGGTAAAATGCAGGTTTTGTGAGATTGAAGTAAAGAATTAAAAAAACATTGTTTCTTTGTATCTGTTAAATCTTTTGGTTTCTCTGTTTATTCCCATGTTTTCTTTTCTTTCCCACTTTATTTATATTGCTGAGTCCCGCAGTGGTTGCTTTCTAACAGTTACAGATTCTTCTGTAGTTTGGAGCCAAAATTTGTGTAATCACCTCTTTTCGAGATGCATGCTATATTGAGATCCTTCCTAAAGACAGGAATCCTACCCGAGGTATGTCTCATTTGCTTTCTTTATCTTATCTAAATTTAATCACAGTTTGCTTTTTGAAACTTGAAAGAAAATGCGTAACAGTGAAGTTGGGCTTTTCAACATGTTCGATGGTAATATAATGTCAATTTTTGCATGGAACTACAAATTTGGATTGGACCTGATGCAGAACTTGATGTCAGTTTCTGTTGAAGCTTTGCATTATAAACTCAATGTGGTCCCTCTTGTTTTTGTTTCAGAGGTTTGGCTGAGCTTTTGGAGTGAAGTGCATTATAACTCATTGTATGCAAGTGCAGGTGGTGAACTAAACCATTATTTACTTGTCCTTCTCATTTGCAACATTTTTTCCTTTCTTCTTGACACTTTGGTCTCGGTGCCGTTTAGAGATATAATCCTCTGATTCTTTTACTAATATGTGTACAGATGTTCCGACAAGAAATCCCAGAAAGAAGCATTGGCTGTTCTAGATCTAGGGTTATTTCAAACGGTCATCAGTTTCAGATATATACAAGTTATATATTAGCGAGTATGCTATGTTCATGGGCATTGTAACTTGGTGTAAATTAACACGAATTCCAGATATTTCTTTCAAAGTTTATCTCTGTATGCCGAAAATTAGAATTTAGATACCTGTATATAAAAGTTACAAAGGATCCCCTAGCTTTTCGACGACATTGTTACCACCGGATTCTTGTATAAAGAGCATGAGCCACTCTGAAATTAGGTTCCTATTTAATTTGCAAGGTATTGCTTTTTAATTGTGGCAATGTGCTACATCTTTGAGTTCCGGAAGGAAGAGGTACTTATATTGCCAACAACAAAAATAAGTGAAAATTTTCAGTTTTATTTTTGGTGAGATTGGGCTGAAGCCCGACGACAAAAATTACAAGATAAAACTAATTTTTGCCTAGTTTTTACTCAAACTAATAGCATTAGCAGGTAGAACATCAGGGATAGGATATGTAAATTAATACTCAAACTAATAGCATCTGCAGATAGGCCATCACAGCTACACCTGTACGTTTATGAATTCTTTAGTACTTTTAAATTTTTAAACGCGAGAAAAAAAAAAATCCTATATTAATACATTGCTTAATAAGTTAATAGGACCCTAAAACTGGTGAAGAAATTGCGTATTTTTAGTATGATTTGTTATTTTGTGTTTTATCATATGGTCAACACATTGAGGAGGTGGTCAATTGGTGAATATTGATATGAATTTCGAATAAAAAGGTATTTTCCTTTAGCCATTCCCATTGCCAACACCGAGTCATGTAACAAGGATCAATGAGAACCGTTGGCACAACACCACTGGTCGTCTTACTGACCGCCACCTGTACATTACGCCACGTGTTGTTTTACCATTGGCCACTCATTCTCCTTATTTTCCACATAGGCTTTCCTTCTGTATCTTTCCATATATAAAGTCCCTGCAAACTTCCAGCATCACTGAGAAAGTTCTTCCCTTCACTTTCTTTCTACGATTCTCGTCAACCAAACAAGAACCGTTTCTGCAGTCTTCTGGAGAATGCGATCTGCACATTACTGGTCACCCTCTCTCTCTCTCTCTCGCTCTCTCTCTATCTGGTTATCTCTTCACATTCATTTTTCTCGTTTACTTAGCCCGAGTTATTTTTTTTCCCCATTTTCTCCTGTGTTCATCTCGACGTGAAATGTTCAAATTTCAATTGCTCTGTTTGGTTTCTGAGAAAATGAAAACATAGTGTAGAGCGAAGTAGGGCTGAAGCTTATTTTGTATGTTTCCTTTTTCATCGCAATTGATTTTGAATTGAAATCTGTACGTGCGCAATAGTTGAGCTTAGTAGGCCCCTGTGTTTCATTGTTTTTATGCCTAAAAATCATCAAAACTGAAAATGGAAGTAATTGTTTTGTATTTATGTTCTCAATCGCAAGTTTAGAAAGAAGGAGTTTTTGTTCGAATTATTTATCAATTTTTATTGTTGTGTTTTTCAGACGAAGTTTGAAGTCCTAGGGTTACTAATGCAATCTAGGATGGCATCGATCTTATTCAAGATAGGGTTATTCCTATCCGTGCTTTGCCTTGTATTTTCTCCTTCTCAATCCGCGGTGATGAGCATAGATCTAGGCTCCGAATGGGTGAAAGTTGCGGTTGTGAACCTTAAACGCGGGCAGAGTCCTATCACAGTTGCTATCAACGAGATGTCCAAGAGAAAATCTCCGAACTTGGTTGCATTTCATTCCGGTGACCGCCTACTGGGTGAGGAAGCTGCTGGATTGGTTGCTCGATACCCGGAGAAAGTCTATTCTCAAACAAGGGACTTGATTGGAAAACCCTTCAATTACAGCAAGAGTCTTTTAGATTCATTGTACTTACCATTCGACATTACAGAAGATTCTAGGGGCACTGCCAGTTTCAAAATTGATGATAGAGTGACTACTTACTCGGTCGAGGAACTAGTGGCCATGATTTTGGGTTATGCTGCAAACTTAGCGGAGTTTCATTCGAAAGTACCTGTAAAGGATGCTGTAATTTCAGTTCCACCGTACTTTGGGCAAGCAGAGCGAAAGGGGTTACTCCGGGCGGCACAGTTGGCGGGGATTAATGTTCTTTCTTTGATAAATGAGCATTCTGGTGCGGCATTGCAGTATGGTATTGATAAGGATTTCTCAAATGAGTCGAGGCATGTAGTTTTCTATGATATGGGCACCAGCAGTACCTATGCTGCACTCGTTTATTTCTCGGCTTATAATGCCAAGGAGTTTGGGAAGACAATATCAGTCAACCAATTTCAGGTAAATTTCAATCCAATTCGAATTATTTTGTTAAAGTTCTTCTGTCCATCAATAAAGGAAAAACAAGAAAACTTGACAGTAAAAATAATCCATCAATGTGAAGTTCCTCCTTCCATGTTCCTGTTACCGAAGGAAGGCAAGGCATAACTTACTTCGGTTCTCATTTTGATTTGCAATTATCTTGGCTAATTTTCTTAAAGTTTTATTTTCTGGTATAATTTGTACATATGGTTGGATTAACCTTTAGATTAAAGTTTAATCAGTTGTCTCCTTGTTCTCCATATTGTTTTTAGTGCCACTCACCAGTGTCCCAGATTTCACCTCACTGTAAGCTTCCTACATAACTTGTCACATTTTTCCAGGTCAAGGATGTCAGATGGAACCCAGAACTTGGGGGTCAGAATTTGGAATTACGGTTGGTGGAGTATTTTGCTGATGAATTCAATAAACAAGTGGGGAATGGGGTTGATGTCAGAAAGTCTCCAAAAGCAATGGCTAAGTTGAAGAAACAGGTCAAACGTACCAAGGAAATTCTAAGTGCGAACACAATGGCTCCAATATCTGTTGAATCCCTTTATGATGATCGAGACTTCAGGTTGATGGAATTTAAAGTGCTTTTTATAATTTTTATAATTTTGTGTTAGGTAGTTGTCCAAGGTAATACACTGAACATTATTTACATACTTACATGAGATTTATTTCCTTTTCAGGAGCACGATAACTCGTGAAAAGTTTGAAGAGCTATGTGAAGATCTGTGGGAGAAGTCACTTTTACCTCTTAAAGACGTTCTTAAGCATTCTGGTTTAAAGTTAGATGAGATATATGCAGTGGAACTGATAGGAGGAGCTACCAGAGTGCCAAAGTTGCAGGTTTGACCTATATTATTCCTTTTGCATGTATATGAGGCAGAAAATATTCTTGTATAGTACGCTGTATTCCATGATGGAATGAGTAGGAGACAGAGAGTAGTCTCGGATTCACTTGGTTTTAGCTTTAGCCCATTGTTTCATCCCCAAGTAAAACCTAGACCTACCAGTAATGACAAACCTAGTATCGAATGTTAATTGTTGATTATTGTCTCTAGGTAGTGTCCTAGACTAACCAGTAATCACAAATTATTTGCTCATTGGTGCTGTCATACATCACTATATTAATGTTGTTGTATTGCATCAAATCGTCATATTGAGTTGTTAAAAGAGTGATCATGAAAAAAAATTCTCTATTTTCTTCATTACAGGCTAAGCTTCAGGAGTATCTTGGAAGGAAAGAGTTGGATAGACATCTGGATGCTGATGAAGCTATAGTTCTTGGTGCAGCATTACATGCTGCTAATTTAAGTGATGGAATCAAACTGAACCGTAAGTTAGGGATGATTGATGGTTCTTCCTATGGGTTTGTGCTTGAGTTAGATGGCCCTGATCTTCTTTCAGAAGATAGCACTAGGCAGTTACTCGTACAACGGATGAAGAAACTCCCCAGCAAGGTAAGTACCATGGCAGGAACTAGCAAAAGTTAGTAAAGGGTTTCATTTAATTAGTTCTGCTAATTTCACTCCTTATTTTTGGTTTGTTATAAAAATAGATGTTCAGATCCTTTACCCAGAGCAAAGATTTTGAAGTTTCTCTAGCATATGAAAGTGAAGATACTTTACCCCCTGGTGTCACCTCTCCTATATTTGCTCAGTACTCTGTGTCCAGTTTGACAGATACAAGTGAAAAGTAAGGATTTGCATTTCCAGATCCTTTCTGGATGATTTATGCTGCAATGCTAGCTGTATGTCCATGCAGAGCATGAGACGAACACTGACATCATTTATATTTGTCTTCTCTATCTTATTTAGGTATGCATCACGGAATTTGTCTTCCCCCATTAAAGCAAGTCTGCATTTCTCTTTGAGTAGAAGTGGTGTTTTGTCACTGGATCGTGCAGATGCTGTTATTGAAGTAACAGAATGGGTAGAAGTTCCTAAGAAGAATCTAACTGTGGAGAATTCCACTAATGTTGCCCCCAACATATCGACTGAAACTGGTGCGAAGAACTCTTCAGAAGAAAGCAATGACAATACTGAAGATGGTGGAAATAGTAACACTAACAACTCTACTATTGAAGGACAAGGTACTGCGGATCTTGGTATTGAAAGAAAGCTGAAAAAGCGGACCTTTAGGATTCCACTGAAGGTATAAATGAGCTAATTGCCTTAAGATTCTTTTGTTCTTCTAACAGCTCATTAGAACCTTGTCTTTTCACTAAAATAGTTTTGTCTATTGTAGATTGTTGAGAAAACAGTTGGACCCGCTATGTCTCCTTCAAAAGAATCTCTTGCTGAAGCAAAACGTAAGTTAGAAGAATTAGACAAGAAGGATACAGAGCGGAGGAGAACTGCAGAGTTGAAGAATAACTTGGAAGGATACATATACGCTACTAAAGAAAAGGTGGGAAGGTTCAATCAACTTTTTTTCCCTTCTTCTCAGCTTAAGAAAACCAATCTTGAATGAACAGTATGTTGCATATTTCCATTTCTTATGAATACGTACAATGTTTCCAAATGTTTCTGGTTTTCCCTTTGTAGTTCAACCTACCAGAATTTCTCTCATTTCTATCAGTATATGTTACCAAGTTATAGCTTGATTGGATATGTAAGAGGACTTCACTAATGTTCTTAATTGGACACTATGCCCTTGCAATTGTGTTTTTTATTAATTTTTTCACCTATGTTGTTAAAGTATTTTTTTCTCATGGAAATGATTGCCTTCAACTATTTGTTGATATCTCTGCGACAAGCATCTAATGTTGTATTTCCTTCTTGTGTTTTTTGGTTTGATGGGCAAAAGTATTTTGTTCTATTGCTAGTTTGTTCCTATATAAATAGTTTTAGGTTATAGCAATATGTTCTGGTTTCAATCTTTTAACAAAAACTTTCTTTTACCAGCTTGAAACATCCGAGGAATTTGAAAAGATTTCAACTAGTGAGGAACGCCAATCCTTTATTGGAAAGCTTGACGAGGTACATATTTCTTTCTTGCAAACCAAAGTTCGTCTTGATCAAATATATCTGACTTAAGTTTTTATTTAAATGTGCTATATTTTTCTTAGGTACAAGAATGGCTCTACACGGATGGTGAAGATGCTACCGCTCCTGAGTTTCAGGAACGCCTAGATTTGCTAAAAACTACTGGGGATCCAATATTCTTCAGGTATATTCCTATTTTGTTTGTTTAGTTTAAGTTTTAACTGAACTGGGTAATATATAATTCTAGGTGTATGAATTTTTAAAGGTTAAAGCTTTTGCCAAGTCAATTCAATGTATCTGATCTGATGAATTCTTGGATGCAGATTCAAAGAGCTTACTGCACGGCCAGAAGCAGTGGAATACGCTCGTAAGTACCTTGTTGAGCTGCAACAGGTAAATTCAGACACACTTATTATGTATACCTATTACCTATACCTGTATATGTACCTTGTGGGAAAAGAAGAATCATATGAAATTGGTAGTATATCACATGGTAGAAATTCCATTTGGTAATTTCATTACTAAACAAATAAATAGAACCACTAATACAGTAGACAAAATATATATATATATTTTAAATTTCTTTTGTTTGCAAGGGCTGATGAAGAAATGTACGCCCCTTTTGGCATGCATATAAGTTTTTCTTTCCCTGTCTGCGTTGTCTTGAAAAACGACCTAAATTTTACGTGTGAAAGATGCAATTGCCATTAGGTCCATCACCCATTCAAGATTCATAGAGCTGTTGGTACAATACAGTTCACACCATTACACTATCTATGAGACATAAATTTGTCTTTTCCCTCCTCATCCTTGCAGATTGTACGTGGCTGGGAGTTGAACAAACCCTGGATTCCAAAAGATAGAATAAATGAGGTGCTTCAATCAGAACTAATTTAACACAAACTCTTCCTGATTTTATAAATAGTAGTAGTTGTAATAAACTTTATTTGGTGCTCTTTGATAATCTCTGACGCTTAAGGTGCGGGATATTCATGTGTGTGTTTTCTAGGTTTTAAGCGATGCTGACAAGTTGAAGACTTGGTTGGACGAGAAGGAGGCTGAGCAGAAAAAGTAAGCTATCGTCATTGCTGTGTTTATTTCTTTTAATTCTATTGAGGTATTGTCGATGTCAACTATGCATGCGCATATAATCTTACATGTAGATAAGAATGATGTTCACATGTATGGCTGTAGTGTAGTAAAGGGAAAATGATCCACGATGATGGGGGGTAAAATAAAGGGTTCCCTTTTAGGAAACCTAGGGAATTAGCCCATTTCCCTTTTGCTGCTACCTTGCTTTGATTTTTTTATGTTTTATGACTTGCTTTCTGAATGTATTTTGTGTTATTTTGTACTGTTCTTTTTCTCAACTACCAAAGTCTTACTTTGTTCTGAATCTTCTGATGCACGTTTATGCTGCATATCTGCTGCTAAGACAAGGGATGCTTTAATCTAAGTGCGCATAATTGGTTTAAAATTATTGCTTTGGGTTACTTTTGAGATCTTCCTGTTAAAAAAACCTAAAGTTAGCAGTAAAAGGGCATAATTTCACCCTGTTAGCTGTAGTAGTATTGCCTTAATTTCACCCTGTCGTAGATTTGCTACTAATTGATTTTGGCTACTGACTGATATCCAGCCTGTTCTCCTTCCTTAAATAACTTAAAGTGTGCCAGTGCTTCCCATTTGGTTGACCTATTTTTGTTCTTTCTTGAAGGACTCCTGGATATAGCAAACCAGCATTCACATCTAGTGAAGTTTATCAGAAGGCATTTGATCTGGAAGACGAGGTATTGCTGCAATTTTTTCTTGATTCAGAAAATAAATGGAAAAGTAATTCACAAGCTACTTCTCGATGATTGTAACCTCTTATCTATATGATTGTATGTCTGTCTAGGTTGCCAACATTAACAGAATCCCCAAGCCAAAGCCTAAAATTGAGAAACCCACAAGCAATGAAACAGACAGCAGCGGAGAAAAAGCTCAAGATTCCAGCACAAGTTCTGACAATTCCTCACAAGATGACAAGAAAGCTAGGGACTCAGATGATTCAGCAAAGGAAAAGGTTGAGTCGGAACCTGAGGGCCATGATGAGCTATGATCTAACTAAATTGAAATGCAATTAGCATTAGTTATCTGCCTTCCCAAGCATTTTGGATTGGCATCGACACAGAAGGTTGAAATGAGCCTGCAATTTTCAGACAGTAGAAAAGAGTAGAGTTGAGGCCAATTTTCAGTTGGGTGCTTATCACCCTCTCGATGTGGCGGATAGCTGTGTTTGGCGGTCCGAAGAATAGTTGCACACGGACTTCTCTCTTGTTATTTATGCTGCTATCACCATATACCCACATTACATAGGGGCATTGATGGGTTTACCACTTTGCCTCCTTAAATATAAAGTTTTGATCATTGTTATATTATGTTCCTCAGACGATATGACAGGGATATTTTTTGCTGTTGAGGAAGACTCTCCATCATCTTCTTTATGAAAAAAATGTAGCTCTTAAGATTACAAATTTGATCTTTTCGTGGTTTTTATCTTCTGGTTTTTCCTGAAAAGGAAACGTTTTGTGAACACCTTGCATCATCAGCCAAACGGAAACGTTTCGAATTGGCATTCTGCTACTTGTTAACATTACAAAAAGATAAACCGAAACGTTTCAAAAACGCAAGACAACAAAGAATCAACTGCCTAAACTATAAAACACAGCTCTGTTTCTCTCGAGAACTCCTCCAACCAAACCGTTGTGGTCAATTATCTACTGTGGAAGTGTTTTGGGGTACTTGTATGCAGAAGCCCTTCGTACCATTGTGGTCGAGTGAGTTTGTATCTTTTTGGGTTGAAAAGTGAGCTTCATTTTGATCAATGGCTGTGATAAATCTCAAAATCTGCCACCTTTTCTCATATTCATGCAATGGAAAATGAAAAATTGAAATTTCTAGCCGTGGTCATGGATATGTTGGAAAAAAGGTTTCATTCGGATTGAACTGATACACTAGCAAAGGAAATGTCTTGACCACTTCGCAGTCATCAGTAGCAAAGACCAATGAAGCTCAGATCAATAGGTAAAAGGGGAAGCCAAGTCTTTAATCAAAATCTGAAGATTACCCGGTTGGGGAAGTCAGGGCGGATCGATGAAGCAATTAAAATTTTCTCACAAATGGCTCAGAGGAACACTGTAACATACAATTCTATGATCTCTGCTTATGCTAAGAACGGTAGAGTTGGCAATGCACGCCAGCTGTTTGATCAAATGCCTCAAAGAAACTTGGTTTCTTGGAACTCCATGATTGCGGGGTACGTGCACAATGATAGGGTTGAGGAAGCTTATAGGCTTTTTGTTGACATGCCAGACAGAGACCTTTACTCGTGGACTTTAATGATAACTTGCTATACTCGTAACAGTGAGCTTGAGAAAGCCAGAGAGCTATTCAATTTACTTCCTGATAAGCGAGACACAGTTTGTTGGAATGCTATGATTGCAGGGTATGCCAAGAAGGGGAAGTTCGATGATGCTAAGGGCTTATTTGATGAAATGCCAGCCAAAAATTTAGTTTCATGGAATTCAATGCTAGCAGGGTATACCAAGAATGGGGAAATGCGTCTGGCAGCGAAATTTTTTGAGGAGATGCCTGAGAGGAATGTGGTTTCGTGGAATTTGATGTTGGATGGATTTGTTGAGGTTGGTGATTTGGATTCTGCTTGGCTGTTCTTTAAGCAGATTCCAGACCCGAATGTTGTTTCATGGGTCACAATGTTATGTGGGTTTGCACAAAATGGGAAGATTGCAAGGGCAGAGGATCTCTTTGAGCAGATGCCAAGTAGAAGTGTGGTGTCTTGGAATGCAATGCTTGCAGCGTATGTTCGTGACCACCAAATTGACAAGGCTATCAAAATATTCAGGGATATGCCTGAGATGGATTCTGTGTCATGGACTACAATGATTAATGGGTATGTCCGCGTTGGCAAGCTTGATGAAGCAAGGCAATTGCTCAGCCGGATGCCATACAGGAACATTGCAGCACAAACTGCAATGATGTCTGGATATGTACAAAATGGAAGGATGGATGAAGCAAGTCAAATCTTCAACCAGATTGCCATCTATGACGTTGTTTGTTGGAACACATTGATTGCGGGCTATGCTCAGTGTGGAGAAATGGTTGAAGCTCTATCTCTTTTCAGAAAAATGATTAACAAGGACATCGTTTCTTGGAATACTATGATTACTGGTTATGCTCAAGTAGGGCAGATAGATAAAGCACTTAAGATCTTTGAGGAGATGGGCGAGAGGAGCATAGTTTCTTGGAATTCTCTGATTACTGGTTTTGTGCAAAACGGGCTATATCTGGATGCACTAAAGAGTATTGTGATGATGGGACAGGAAGGCAAGAGGCCTGATGAATCAACTTTTGCATGTGGTCTAAGTGCATGTGCCAATCTTGCAGCTTTACATGTTGGAAAGCAACTTCACCAATTGGTTGTGAAGGGTGGTTATGTAAATGACTTGTTTGTCTGCAATGCCCTGATTACCATGTATGCTAAATGTGGAAGGGTCACGAATGCTGAGCTTGTGTTCGAAGATATCAATCATGGTGATATTGTTTCTTGGAACTCTTTGATATCTGGGTATGCTCTAAATGGAGATGGTGGAGAGGCAGTAGAGCTCTTCAAACAGATGCTAATAGAAGGGGTGAATCCAGATCTGGTCACCTTTGTTGGGGTGTTATCTGCATGCAGTCACAGTGGGCTGGTTGAGTGTGGTTTAGACATTTTTAAGAGCATGAAGGAAGTTTACCTTATTGAACCTCTGGCTGAACACTATGCTTGCATGGTTGACTTGCTTGGTCGTGCAGGGAGGCTAGAGGAAGCCTTTGAAATGGTGAGTAATATGAAGATCAAGGCAACTGCCAGAATATGGGGTGCATTGCTTGGAGCTTCCAGGATACACCGGAATCTAAAATTTGGCAAGTATGCTTCCGAGAAGCTTTTAGAAGTTGAACCTGATAAAGCTTCAAATTATGTGCTCTTGTCAAACATGCATGCTGAGGCAGGCAGATGGGATGAGGTTGAAAGAGTCAGGGTGTTAATGAAAGAAAGTAGCATGGTGAAGCAACCAGGCTGCAGTTGGATTGAAGTCAGAAATCAAGTACATGCTTTTCTCTTTGATGATCCAGTGCAGCCTAGAACAGCAGAGCTTTGCAGTATATTGAAGAGCCTAACCACCGAGATGAGAAACACAAGTTACTTCTTGACACCTTATGATTGAGGAGCCCTTTAGTACCTACCTACTGGCACCATAAATGGTACTGCTTTTTTGCTCTAGTTAAACTATTTGCATTTTAGCATTTTGTAGATTAGTAAATGTACAAGCATTCATTTACTAATTCTTCTTCAATTGCATACGAATAACTTATGTTACTTTCGAAGAGAGAACTCATATATTGCCAAGGAAAACATTAGGAAAGAAATTTGATTGTTTCAAGGAAATATTAGCATTCAACATTTATACTTATGTGCAGATAACATTCAAAACTGACTATTTTATACAGTGAAGTATCAATGTTTCCTCTGTTTAAATCAGCTAAACTGACCCTTTCTTTTTTTTTTTTTTTTTTTTTTTTTTTTCTGGGCTTGAATACAGTACAGGAATAAAACCGCACACAGACTATGAACCAAAAGGGCAGGACTTTCTCTCAGTGAACACCCAGAGATTTTCCTAAATGCCCATTGGAATTTTACTACCTGTTCCAAGTAAAAAGAAATGCATGTTCAACTCAACGGAGCAACATCAGACTTCCACAACAATATCTCTGGCATCTTTTCAACCCATAGCATTGGAAAGACCATAGCCGTTCAGATGGGATTTTTGCCATCTCCATGCAATCTGTAAGCTCTCTTGAAGTGTATAGTGGGCTGTCCAATTTAACGCCTGCCTTACCTTGGAAGGGTCACTATAAACTTTAGCATAATCCCCTGGCCTTCGGCTGAGGTATTCAACCTTTATGTCCACCCCTGTCGCCTTCTTACACGCCTCGACAAACTCCTTCACTGAACTACCTGCGATAAAAATGATCTGAAAGATCAGGAGAAGCGGGGCCAGGAAGGAAAGGATAAGGAAAAGAGGAAAACAAAATTTGAGGGATTTGCTAACCTTTTCCAGTGCCGACATTGTAGATCCCAAGCTTTCCAGGTTGTGCATGGGCAAGAGCTTTTACATGAGCATCAACCAGGTCAGTGACATCAATGTAGTCCCTCACACAAGTGCCATCAGCTGTCTCATAGTCTGTTCCTCTGACCTAGAATCAATAACATAAACAAAGGAATTCAATTTCTCACATTGATTTTGGCCTAAATAAGTCTAGCTGAAAAAGAGAAGGCGGAGCAGAGGGAAAAAAAGTACCTTCAGTCCAGGAATAATCCCTCGAGCCGCATCAAAACAAGCACCAGATATTCGGCCCTGCTCACGTAGCTCAGGTCGAGGAGCCTCTCCTAGTTTTCCCTCAGGGTCTGATCCTATCACATTAAAGTATCTGAATACATAACCGTAAGTATATTAGCTTCAGTCATATCTAGAGATCCAAAATATACAACCTGGGAAATTGTTTATGCTTCATGTTGTGTTAAACTAAAAATTTGAAAACACAGTAAATGGTTTTTGATTGTGTCAGCACCAACCGTAAGATCATGACCCCCATGTCTGAGTTTTTGGAGAAATCCAGTATGATATCTTCTGCCATCTTCTTGGCTTTTCCATATGGATTGATTGGGACCTGAGTTGGTACATTTATAAATTCTAAGTGTTTGGACCTTGACAGAGAACCAAGTTGGTGTATAGAAAACTATTCTTTGTTGTATATTGCTTGATGTATTAACACAATATTTACACTTTGCAGATGACATATTATTAAGATAATGAATGTATTGTGATTTTGAGGTTGGATAAAACAGACAAAAAACTCTGTTATGAGTTCTCACCTGCGTAGTTTCTTCGGTGATCGGCATCTTCTCAGGTTCTCCATATGTGGCACAAGTACTAGAATAGATCAATGTCTTCACATTGTGTGCTGCCATTGCCTCCAAAACCAACAGGGTGTTTGATGTGATGTTGTGATAATATCTGCAGAACACAGATTATATGTGATTAAAAGGTACAGTGAGAAGAGTAAACATGTTGATTAACTGGAAATTAAAGATTGAATGTACCTAAGAGGCTCAAGTGTGCTTTCACCAACATAGGCAACAGCTGCAAAATGCATGACAGCATCAAATGCGTTCTCTGAAAAGATTTTGTTGACCTAAGACAAGAATCAAGGAATGTCCAACACACATTGTTTATTGAAATAGATCAGAGAAGAAAATAAGAACTAGTGATACTAGTTTTAATTATCATAATTAGGATACAGCTTTGGCATCTCCCAGGTCTGCGTAAATAAACTGAAGTCTCCCGGGTTCTGGAAATAAATTCTGAAGAACCCTAACAGCGCCGATATTTCCTCGGGAGAGATTGTCCTGTACAAAGAGGCAAAAGGGTTTAATTCAATGAAACACATTAAACAGTTACATTCAATTTCAATAATGCATGTAATAAAAAAGGAAAATTGATGAAAATAGAAAAAGCTTTGAAATTGCGTGAATGAGAGATACCACAATGGTTACACGATATGAATCCTTCAAAAGCCTAAGTGCAGCATGAGAACCTATGTAGCCAGCACCTCCTGTAACCAAGACATGCGTCACGCCGGCTTCATGGTAAGAAAACTGCACATACAAGAGAAAAAAACCAAGTCAAATGTAAAGAAATAATGTGTTAAAAAAAAAAACAACAAAAGTAAAGATTATACATCAGAAACAGACCATCTTGTGGCTGCTAGAATTAAGCGACTGCTTGAACATGACAAAGCCGAGGGCAATGAGGACAGCAGCTGCAAAAAATTTGCCAGAAAAACTGCTCCTTCGTTTTGCAACTGCAATATCCATGGCTGCAAACCACAGAATTGAATGAAAATCAAAATTGGTAAGTGCTTATATATCAGGAGTTGAAGGACAAAAATTTGTCCATTGTGATCAGTCCACAGACGATGTACCCTATGCTTTTTGTCCAATCCAATGGCTATTTTAACTCTGCCGACTTCAATCAATCTTCCTCACAATCATGACCAATATGGAGGGAAAAGAAGATAGAGAATGGTAAATTGAATTTAGAAATCACCCACCTGCAAATTATGAAGATGATTTTGGCCTTGACTTTGGCTGAGCTCTTTTTCTCTATGATATAAGCCAACTGTAGTTACATGAACTGCAAGACTCTGCTGGTTAACCATATGTCATCAAATTGTATAAAATCCACACAAACAGAGAGAGAGAAAAAGAGAGAGAGAGACAGAGAGAGACAGAGACAGAGACAGAGATTACAGCTCAAAATATAGGAAAATTCAACTATTTGCAAGTAGGAAAATTCAGCATCATATAGGAGAATTCCAATTCTAACCCAACAAAAAACTCCCAACGAAAGGTCAAGGCTAGAAAGTCCAAAACCAATAGGAAAACACCAAGGAGACTTGAAAAGAATCAATAACTTTTTTTCTTTCTTCCATTATCTCGATTATAATTATAATAGAAGAAAAAGGAGTTAAAAATAAAGAATGAACGTTACAAAAACCATGGAAAACAAATAGATTTATAACTAAAAAAGAAACTAGGAAGCAACAAACACATGGGATCACACAGGGTTTCAATGAATTCAAGGAACCCAAATGACAGAAACTAATAATTATGCAAAGAATTAAAACTCATGAAAAGTACCTGAGCAGGCACATACGTTAAACTCCTCAACCTCAGAAACGCAGAAACTTGAACGAGGAGGTTTTGATATATTAGTTTGAGAATATAAAACGTTTCTGCTCTCTCTCTCTCTCTCTCTCTCTCTACATTGCAATGAATTAGGTGAAATGTATATATAGGGTCAGTGTGAGAATAAAGAAGTGTCACCAAAGATCATATAAAGATGGAGTGAAAATGAAAGAATCGCTACCAACCCATGAATGAATATTTGTATTTGAGAGAGAGAGAGAGAGAGAGAGAGAGAGAGAGAGTTTGGACGTGGTCTTGTGTGTTGTGTGTGAGGGATTAAAGTGAAGGAGAAATGTGGGCGTCAAGGAACAACACGTTACATGTGCATGCGGGGAAGGTCAGAGGCTCTCTGCTTCCTCTCCTCTGCCCCTCTGCATGTGAATTGACCGGCGCATCAGGAAGCTTAATCCTTCAATCAATCAAAACTTTGAGTTTAAGATCAACAATCTAGCTAAAGTCCACCATTTCTATATTATTAAGATACATATACATATATATATATATATATATATATATATATATATGCATGCACCCCTTTTCGTGGGTTTGATCATATTTGGTTTAATTGAATTAAGTTGCGAATGTGGTAGCCAACGGGTTCTAGTCTAGTGAAAAATGACTTTGACTTGCAGACCAGATTCCCTTATAAATTTAGACTATCCTTTGTATTTTTTTTAAAAATCATATATGTTTATTTTAAAATGATGTGTGCGGTTAAGCATGGTTTTTTTTTTCTTTCTCTCTCCTTTGATTTTTTCATTTTTTATGTTGTACTGGACTAATTCTCTTAACAACTGTAATATTCTCCCAATTATTGATATTATAATCTGTCACTGAGGAAGCTTATATATGTATTGAATTGTAGTTATTGTATATTTTTTTGTTTGTTTACTTATAGAACTGCTAGAGAAAAAGAAAAGGACTGGACACCTGCTTCTCTCTTATCCTAATTAGCTATAAAACTTGGTCTAATTGTGTGTTCTCACCTTAGTCTCCTGAGAGATCTCCACCAGTACTTAAAAGCACTTCCAGATTTGTATTCATTTTGGTTCACTGATGATTCATTGGCCTGGGTTTATAGGTCACAAAACTATAAGAGATAATTAACCCTCTATATACACCCACACTACCTTACCAGCAGAAATTCTATACGATATCGATATTGTTGAAAATGTATTGGTATATGTTGGTATGTTATGTAGGCGACAATCATATCAATGTCTGTAATTTAATAAAGAACTAACCTCCGTTTCATAACCGAACTGACCGTGCTAGTAACAAGTCCTAACTATATGCATCACTTGTTTTTAAACATCACGTGACAATGCATTCTCTCATTGAAATAATCTTTCACATTTTCTCTCTTTCATTTCATCTCTTTGTTAGAGTTTTCTTTGCTACCTAATTTCTAGGAAATTAATATTATACTTGTCTTCCTTACCCAATTTCTCTAGCTTACGCGAGACTATTAGCCCTACCCTAATCATCATTTCTGATTCCCCATCTTGCACGTTTCATGAACATGAGAAAATTTCCAAGAAAACCAACACTTCCTTTGAAAAATATCATCGCAAAATTAGAATGTCCGCCAAAACGGCACCGTTTCCCATATTCTTCTCTAAATCCTAGCCACAGAGGATATCCTCTTGTAACACGATGACGTGTCACCTAATCTCACTGTGGAGCCCTTACGTTCTGTTCTCTCTCCAAGTCAAGGTCAAGTGCCATTGTCACACCGGGACACGCGTAACTCCTGCATTGGTCGGAAGGCGGACCCGGACCCAAGGATCCATATCGGGCCTCCGAAGTCCGAATATCCGAGCTTTAATACAGAAAGAAACAGTTGGAGCTGAGCCAATCAGAGGCCGCCACCTCTCTCTGCGTGTTTGCTCACCGCCATTCTCTGGAGGAAGCACGTGTGCGAATACGAAAGTCGTCTTCTTCATTCGCGGTGCTGCAAAATGACCTAACCTCATAACCCTCTCTCTCTCTCTATATCCCTCTCTCTTCTGAGAGGGGTTTACCCTTTTTCGCGACCTCTCCGACTTTGGCCCTACGATTTCCCTACTATTTACACTACCTGCCATCCCCATTTTTCTTCGCCCTTGTCTCCGTCCACCGCGTAAATCTCCAAATGAAGCCCTCGAGTTTCGGCTTTTTGTGTTGATGCTGATCCGGACCAAGACGACTTCGTTTTCGCTTCTGCACCGGGGCTTCGAATTCTAAGGTCGCGGACGCTATTGGTCGTTCTGTAAATATGGAGAGATCTGATGGCGCAGATTTTAGGGACTTTCTTGAGAGTTCCTCAGGTTCCTCAGGTTTCTTTTTAACCTTCAAGATCTGTAGTTTTTTTTTTCTTCGCATTAAGAGGTTTTTTTGTACGCTGAGAAAGTGGAAGGAAAGAAAATCATAAATGTTTAAATGTCTTTTTTAGTTTGAGGAAACAAATGGCATGAGATTCTCTTTTCTTTTTCCTATCTTTTCTCACACAAATGAAAAAAAAATCTAGGATTTTTTTTTCCCTTTCTGATTGTTTGTTGGGAAATTCTTTCTAGTTGGGATTATGTGTTTTAGTTTGGACTTGATTTGATGGGTTTGAATTTACCTTTCAACTTGCTTCTGTAGCTTGTTGGGAAGATTGGTATTAAAGTTGAAGTTTGGAGTTGATGATTATGAGCTGTGTCCATGAATGTATTTTTTGGTTGCCTAATTATTTTTGCTGGGACTTTACTTCTTATTGTCAATTAGTGTTAGCTTAATTTTGCTTTATGGATGAGTTGAAGCTGTATGACCCTGGCCAAGGTTCTTGTCCTGACTGAATTCATAAGACATGAATGGTTATGAGAATGATTGAAAATTTAGCTGACATTGTGGTGTGAAATGTATGGGAAATTAATGTTGGGGGTATGACATGGATGGTTATTTTTTGCAGCTTTACTCGTTTATATATCATTGATGTAGCTCTCTTGATTTGGATGTCTAACTTTGTTTTGATTGTCATACAGATAATAAACTCTTTGATGCCTCACAATACGAATTTTTCGGTCAAAAATTGGTGGAAGAAGTTGAGTTGGGGGGTTTGGAAGATGAGGAAGACAGAAAACCTTTATTTGGCCCTGTTGATAATGAGTACCATTTATTTGAGAAGGATGAGGTTAGATTACTTTTCCCCGTTAATCTTAATATAAACTCCAACTGTGCAATAGCTGATTTTGTTCAATTTGCATGTAAGGTCCATTAGACCTTTTTACACTTTTTCACACTAAATATTGTTCACTTGCCACTACAACTGGTGTGCATATGTTTTGCGTAGTTCATGCTGAGTACTCTAACATTATGCTTGATGCTATGGTATGGGCAACCATTTCCTTAAATTTTTTTCATTGTGATGAAGTTTGAGTTTATTGTCTATTTAGTATAATGAACATATGTTGTAGGCTCTGTATTGGTGACTTTTAGCTTTCAGTCATATAAAACCTGTTTATTGACATTGATATTTATTTTTGCATTTAGGGTCTAGGTTTGGGATCTTTATCTGACGTGGATGATCTGGCAAGTACTTTTGCAAAGGTGAGCTTTCTTAATTTTGATGATTTGCAAGCAGTTTGAGTTTGTCTGCATGACATTAGTTATGAGATACCTTAATCAGTATGTTTTTGCTCATATGTATACGTAAGCATGTGATTGAAGTAATGAAATTTTCTTCAATATCTTAATATTTGTCTCCTTTTATTTGTCTTTAGATTCTATTTCTTATGCTGCATTGCTGATGATTATATCAAAGAAAAGACAGTAATGATACAGCTATAATTTTCATCCAGAATATTTTCTGCTGGTAGTTACTCTTACTACTCACTGATGATGGTTTCTACCCAGTAAATTCACTTGTTTGAATGTAGCAGAATATGTTTTTTTTTACTTCGATGTAACTTTATGCTTAATTGTGATTGCTATGATCAATGAATCTGTTTGTTTCTCAAACTCAAAATTTCAAAAGTAGCAGTGGTTTTTGTTTTGTTTTTGGAGAATGCTTTGTCTTTTGCTGTCTGTTGTGTGCATTTTCCTTATATGTTCATCTTCATTTTCCATTCCCCCCCCACTAATTCTTAATAATGAATTTTTTCTTCTTCTTCTTTTACATAGTTGAACAAAGTTGTAACGGGACCAAGACATCCAGGAGTTATAGGAGACAGAGGTTCTGGATCCTTTTCACGGGAAAGTGAGTAACAAACTGTCAACTTTTGTTATGTTATGATGGTGCTTAGGTTTGTCATGCTTGCGTTCTTGGTTTGGATTTATTCCTTTGTCCAATTATGTGATAAGGCTTTAAACTTCTGGTGATCTCATTTGAGATTGTATTCTTATGTACCTGCATCTCAATCATTTTAATTGTTGGCAAAAAAATTATTTTGGTTTTGGAAGACTTCCATTGCAATTTTCTATTTTCAATGCTAGATAATATAATTAGCAAAAATGAATTAGTTGAACATGCGCTGCACAGATTGTATTACCTCTGTTAACATCAGAGGACGTATTTTAGTCTACAGTGCATCAAATTGAAACCTGAATGCACTTGTGTTATCAGAATATTAAAAGAAAAATTGTAACTCTGGCTTAAATTCAATGGTTCTTTTACCTTTAAAAAATTGGGTTGCAAATTTTTTGTTATTATTTAATATCTAAAATACTCATCCTGGTGCTTCCAAGTTAACTTCTTGGGCTATTGGTTTTATTCATTCTACAATTGTGCTCTAGTTTTTTTTCTTAAATAAACTCTTAATGTCAGATCAGTCTCATATGCTGGACAATTAGCGCTTTGATTAGTGTATGATTGAAGTTATATTTGCATCTAGGAGAAGCTTTTGTCCTATTTATGACATGATAAGACTGGGTTCTTCTAGATTTATGTGTGGAACCAGGGTTTCGACTTGCATGCTGAAGATTTAATATAAAGATTTAGTTGATTATTGGCTCTTTGTAGTATACAATGTTAAAGTATCCAAAATATAAAAGTAACTTGGCTAAAAACAGCAGCAGTTAGATTGCAAGTCATTATGTTTCTTTGGTGTTGAACTATTAGTACGGTTATTATACCCTCTCCTTTGATCTCAGTCTAAATTAAATCACTTATTTGGACCTCATGGTGTGCTTGATTTCTTCCATTTTTGATGTAATGTAAATAGCACTTGTTCCTTACAACTCCAGCTTTCGGAATTTTATTTCTGTTTTATTTATCGTGGAGTTCTGTTCAGGTTCATCTGCTGCTGATTGGGCCCAAGATGGAGATATCAGTAACTGGTTAGATCAGCATATGTTTGATACAGAAAGTTCCCAGGAAGGTAAGAGGTGGTCGTCACAGCCCCAGCCTTCTTCTGCCCGATTTGCCGAAACAAAACAACCAAAACCATTGTACAGAACATCCTCATACCCCGAGCAGCAGCCAGTCCAGCATCACTTCACCAGTGAACCAATTTTAATGCCCAAATCAACGTTCACATCATTCCCACCTCCTGGAAACAGGTCCCAGCAGGGTTCACCACACCACCAGCTGAATATTTCTACTCTTGCTGGTGGTTCCCAGTTGCCCTTTTCTGCTCCAAACCTTTCTCCTTTATCTAACTCTAATCTTCTTATGGCTGGTTTACCTCATGGGTTGCATTATGGAGGGAACATGCCTCAGTTTACCAACCCTGGCCTTCCTTTCAATAGCAGGGCACAAAATCATTGGGCCACCCATTCTGGAGTATTGCATGGGGATCATTCCAGCATCATAAACAATATACTGCAGCAACAGCACCCTCATCAAAATGGACTTCTGTCCCCACAATTACTGTCAGCTCAGCAGCAGTTACAACAGCAGAGATTGCACCATTCGGTTCAGCCGTCTTTGGCCCATTTTGCAGCAATGCAGTCTCAACTTTATAGTACCCATCCTTCTCCATCACATAAGGGAATGCATGGGTTGTCTGACACAAGAGATCATAGACCTAAACATAGAGGAAAACAGCGTTATTCTCAAGGCTCTGATACTGGTAGTCAGAAAAGTGAGAGTGGGTGGATCCAGTTCAGGTCTAAGCACATGACATCTGAAGAGATAGAGAGTATTCTTAAGATGCAGCATGCTGCGACACATAGCAACGACCCCTATATCGATGATTATTACCATCAGGCAAGTCTTTCTAAAAAATCTGCTGGTTCGCGGTCAAAACACCCTTTCTGCCCATCTCATCTGAGAGAGTTCCCTTCCCGAGGTCGTAATAGTAGTGATCAGCATACCCATAGTTCTGTTGATTCTCTTGGGAGAATTCCCCTATCTTCCATACGTAGGCCTCGCCCCCTCCTTGAAGTTGACCCTCCCTCTGGTTCTGGTGATGGCGAACAGGCCTCTGAGAAGCCTTTGGAGCAGGAACCAATGCTTGCTGCTAGAATTGCCGTTGAGGATGGCCTTTGTCTCCTCCTTGATGTTGATGATATTGATCGACTTATACAACATGGTCAGCCCCAAGATGGTGGGGTTCAACTCAGGCGAAGGAAGCAAATCTTGTTAGAAGGGTTGGCATCATCACTTCAGCTTGTTGACCCACTTGGTAAAGGCAGCCATGCAGTTGGGCTGGCTCCAAAGGATGACCTTGTGTTCCTACGGTTAGTGTCTCTTCCTAAGGGCCGAAAATTCCTTTCTAGGTTTATTCAGCTTCTCTTCCCCGGTAGTGAGCTTGCCCGTATTGTCTGTATGACAATATTCCGGCATTTAAGGTTTTTGTTTGGTGGCCTACCATCTGATTCTGGAGCCGCTGAGACAACTACTAATCTTGCAAAGACAGTTTCTACATGCATTAATGGTATGGATCTTCGTGCACTAAGTGCTTGTCTCGTTGCAGTAGTTTGTTCATCAGAGCAGCCACCACTCCGACCCCTTGGGAGCCCTTCTGGAGATGGGGCCGCTATTATTCTAAAATCTGTTCTTGAAAGGGCAACCGAAATCTTAAGTGACCCTCACGCTGCTGGAAACTGCAGCAGGCCTAACCGTGCCCTTTGGCAGGCATCCTTTGATGAATTCTTTGGTCTTCTTACCAAGTATTGCTTGAGTAAATATGAAACTATAGTACAAACAATATTTACACAGCCTCAGCAAAGCACAGAAGTTATTGGTTCAGAGGCTACCAAGGCAATCCATCGTGAAATGCCTGTGGAGCTTCTACGTGCTAGTCTTCCTCACACTGATGAGCGTCAACGGAAGCTTTTGTCAGATTTTGCTCAAAGGTCAATGCCTATTTCTGGTCTTAATGCCCACGGTGGGGGTGGAGGTCAAATGAACTCTGAATCAGTGAGGGGATAGTGGAGAACTACAGGTTTTCCGGAAGGTTTCTCAAAAACATGATCTATCATTGGTGGTTGTGTGCATTTCAGATGCTTTCACAAAGTGAATCTGCTTGAGAGGAGGGATGTGGCAGTGCGGGGGAGTGCTTCCTTGTCGAAGTAATTTTAAAGGCTTCGGTTTTATTTGTTGTTAACTACTTTTTACTGTTCTGAAAATTAAGAAAACATGTGATGCTCATTTTGGTGAATTCATAGTCAATGCATAAATGTGTATTATGATGGGAATGCTGGATGGAGGGGAGTTTGAGTCTGGAAGTTGGTTCTTCTGGGAGCTTTATTTTGGTGCTCTGTGTTGAACTGGAAGCATAGGGATAGAATGTACAGGGTAGTCTTACAGAACCTTCAAAACTCCTTTTGTTCCAGCTCATTTCCTGATATTTCATATTCAGTTATTGTATCTGTCAGCATGATCTCTCTCTCTCTCTCTCTCTCTCTCTCTCTTCCCTTTTGGGTGCTCCGCAGCATTTCAGATTGTCATTTTTAGTGGGTCTTTTTCGTTTTTTTCCATAACAAATATTCTTGTTTGGGCAACACACGTATCATTTTTCTGGTAAAGTTTTGGAAAGAAATTGTTCACAATACTCATGAATGTGTAATAATTAATTCAACCTGAGGTGGGAAAAGATAAAGAAAAGGGTAAAGCTTTTATACGGAAAATTATGACTAATAATGTGGGGGCGTGCACCAATTTGGCTTGGATTGTAATAAATTTTGGATTTACAGTACATTTATAAGGTATTTCCCTGACACTAATGAATTTAGTTCGAGAATAATAAATTATAGGATAAGGCATGATATTAATGAGTTTTAATTTGAGTTGAAAAACTGTGCTGTGCTCTTAGCTTCCGCCGGAAGGAAAATCTACTTTTTAATAATCAATGAACAATTTATAAAAAAAAGGGTTGCATTTCGCCACGATCTCAATAACTGTGCACATCCGAAAAAATGCCTTTCAATCAGTCACAGATAATTAGACAATTGCACTTCATTATCATAATGTGTGGTAAATTACCATGAAATATATATATATATATATATATATATATATATATATATATATATATTATATAATTATCAACTTGACAAAGACCTAGTAGCTAGCAAGCATGTGAAATGTTAAGCACTTAAGGGGTGGCTTGCTCCGTTGCTATTGCTGATCTCTTTCTCATTGTCCAAAATGCAGCATTGTATCGGTTCTGCAAGGACAAAGGACGTTAAGTTGATCGAAGCAGCAAAGGTATATAAAAACAACAACTCATCGGCATTGAACACGTTTCAAAGTCCTAAACAACTTGAGAACTTAATCTCTCTTTAAATATTGGTATGATAATATTTTAATATCTCTAAAACATGCAGTATTGTTTCTGATCAAATTGTTTTGGATTTGGACCCTACTGACGTTAGTTGAGCTCCTACTGTATAGAGCAATTTCCCTACAAGGGGTGCATCTGAAATTACCGGTGTCCGAGGATATATATGCAAAGCTCCCGTTAGAAAATACTACAGTAAAAGGGGACTAAAAAGAGGGGGAAAATAAAAAAAGCCACTTCATATGGTAGGACTTACTTGCATCATTGACTTAGGATTTGTAGTGTAGGTTGTCTCAATGGTCTTTTCCTTCTGCAGTCCATGAAAGAAGTCAATTTATACGGGTATGATCATCCAATGATGCTAAAGCAACAAAACAGAATTGGGATGAGGTTACCTCAAAATGAAATCCATAGTGCAAAGCAACCCTCTTCACATCCTCCAAACTCAGTTCAATGGACATTTCCTATAAAATGAACAAAAACAATTTTAAAACACTGGCCCCTCCTCAGAGCGTGTGAGCAAACGAAATGTGCTTTATTGACAGGAAGCTTACATCATCTTGCCCATACATCTCGGCAAAGTGATATAGTAGTGGACCCATATTTATCCAAACCTGTCATCCAATCAATTAAGGCATTAACAAAGCTATTAGACGGGAACAAAATTAAAGTTATCCGGATTGATTGAGGAACTTACTCCACCATCTTTCAAGATTCTTGATATGATTTCAATGTATTCGACAATATTGTGTGCTGTATCAATAAAGAAGCAGGTCACAACTGCATCCCAAACACCTGTACGTGACATAAATACACCCCATGTGAAATACTACAGAGGTTAATGATAAATCTTTCGCGATATTTACTACGACTAGGTGCTCAAAATATTTAATCATTAGCATAAATTACAATGTTTAAATATAAGAAACCCACGATTATGACATACAGATTTCCTTACCTACTTGGTTTGGATCATTATAAACCTCAACAAAGTCACCACCACACATAGAAAAGCCTTCGGTAATCCCTGCACTGCTTGAAAGAAAATCTACAATTATTGGAAAACAAATCCTAATGGAAATTTTTAGGAAAAGAAAATTTTATTGAAAACAAAAAACAAAAGTATGCCAATGTTTTATAAATCAATTTATCAAAATTCAGAATAAACTTTCTGGGATGTTAAAATTTTATCTTACAAGTGTATTAATCATATTACAAAAAGCATATCATTGGAGTGAAATGGAGATCTTTATATGGTCTAGTCAACTGCGACGATATAAGCAGGGGAAAAATTGTGAGGGGAATGTTTCTACGAGTTTTTCTACAAATTAATGGCAACCATTGTCAACTCTTTCTAGGCCACTAATAAAACTGATTTCTAAGAGTATGCCATCAACAGCATCCATTCAACTTCAATGTAACTTGATGGTTCATGGCTAAACGCCTTCAAAGCTGTTAAAGAACTGAAATTATGCCAACAAATGACACTTCCGTAGCATTACTTCAAAGAAAAGAACCTAAGTAGCAGCATGAATACCTAGCTGGATGAATATCTGGTACTGAAACGGGACGAAGTTGGTCACTATCCGAAAGTGAATTGCAATTGCCGTGGATCCAAGGGTATATTGTCCACTCCCCAGCAGTTCGAGAACTGATAAACCAAACAAAACCATCTAAGGAAAAAAAAAAAAACAGAGTAGAGAAGGAAACTGAAATATATGGGACAAAGAATTTATCGCTAAAAATTAAAAACTCTCTTCCATGGTAAGAAAAGGGTCATGACATCCTTACTGATTGAGAATAAAACTTGAACATATCATCATGTAGTATGAAAATTCATTTCCCTGGCTTATGAAACCTGTATAGAATTTGAGAAATGATAGCCATGAGTATGAACATATGGAAAAGCAGAATTCTTAGCAACTGAACAATGTAGACACACCTAGACATGAAATTTCCAAAGCCAGTCGCCCAAGTCCAGCACCAGGAACTAAACAGGCAGGAGGACTGTTCAACATAATTTACGATTAGCATATACAGTAAAGTACTAGGAATAAAAAAACACTCACACACTAAGAAATAGTAATTTGTTCTTTACAATGGTCAAGAAACAATACAACAACAGGAAGACACATATGAAAAAATAAAACCAACAACAGAAAATAATAGTACCTTTCCTTAGAGCGATCAGCAAATAGTGAATCAAGTTCTTCAAGTATAGGCTTGTAGCACTGGTCACGTTCTTTCTGTCCCTGTATTAAATATATAAAGTAAAACTTGGATCCACAGATGAGATAACCTTGAACCCAGAAATCAATGATAAATCACGATGTACCTCTGCCGCCCAATCTCTAACTATGTTTCGTACAATACAACGAACCTGTAGGGGGAAAAAGAAAATAGGATATTAAACTTAAATTTGACGCATGTACTGGTTGTTTTTCTTCTTATTTAAAGAAAAAGAAAAGAAAAGAAATGAGTCTCATTGTACCAGATTTCCTACATAAGTGACCAACATACCTTATCAACATCAACTAATGGAACATGTAATTGTAATGATGGATCCAACCACGTACGAGTTGGTGAGGACACCTGAATTTGTAACACCAAGAAAGATAAAATTTTCAATTGAAAATTTTGGCCAAATTTTGAATAATGGAAGGATAAAAAATTTAAAAGCAACACATACAGTGCATTTAGAAAGTAAGTAGTGGTGAGGCACAATGTGGTCCCAGTTGATTAAATTTTCAGTATTTAATACCCAGAAGCACATTAACTTAGTTCATATCCGTCAAAAACATGTTCAAATAAGTTGTAAAGTATTACAGCTAGAAATAAACCAAAACTCGTACATCTCCATTGGAATCAATGGCATCATTCCCATCACAATTATGCATCTCCCTGTTATATTCCCTGCCTGAAGTGTGTCGCTCAGTGATGGAATCACAATGACCTTCATTGTTTACCTCCTGTGGTTATATACAGGTCAAATTTCTAAATGAAAAAAGACATAGATGAAGCAAACTATGCATTTTTTTTTAATTGTATCAAATATGAAACCTTATTCATTTAATTATCATTTATGAACAGCTAATGTGGTCATGTAAGTGGTACAGAAACCTTTTTGGTAGTCACCCCTATTGGTGAACTGCAGACTGCACTGCTCCCTTCCCCACAACAGGCCTGATCTGAGTTGGTGATATGCATTCTTTCACTTGTGGAGGTAGACTGAGAAGAGCAAACACTTTTTACTCCAGAAACATCATGGTTATATGAGACGCGTTCAAGATGTTGGCCATCACGGACATCTATGTCCTGGCTCAAATCAAGCGGGGGTTCAAATGCCTGCAACGTAATATAATTTTGGGGAGAAAAAAGAAGTCAAGATACCTTAATACCAATTACACCAGTTTGAGGAATCGCTCACATAATGTCAGTCCTTTGAGAAGTCATGAAGTGTTGCAATATCAAAAGGTCATTAGAATATCATCAAGTGAATCAAGTTTTAGAAAGAAAACATGATAAGAGGGAAGTTGGAACTAACCTGAAGCATGCTAAAAATGAAATATGAATTTACTGAAATGCACCTGCATAATTAACAGTCAGACCAATTGCATTACTTTAAACTCTTTTATTTTTATTTTTATTTTTATAATCAAATTTATATTAGAACAGAAAGCCCCTAAGCTATTTCACAGAATTCGTTACAACATGTTATTATGTTGGCATCCTTAGTTCAAATAAATAAAGGCACCAGCTATTTTTAAACACACTAAGACTCTATAATACTATGGCGTTGTGTTAATTGTAAGCAAATTCCCCCACATTTACCTAGAAATTGGGCATAGTGTTAATATTCTAAGCTTTACTAGCTCCACCGTTAAATCTACATCATAGGCACTGCGCCGATACACGTCACAATTTAGAATCATATATGTGCAAGTCATTGGATTGTTATCAAAATATTAGAAACTTAAAAACTAACGCGATGAAAATACTCAAGGAGAACTTACCGTCTTAGTCTTTGAAACTTTAAAGGGTAGTGGGACAGTAGAGCCTGCAATAAAAATTGAAGATAGTGTAATAGCAACTCACTTACTCTAACCCAATTGGTAGTGAAAGTTACAAAAGAACTTATATTAGTACCTTATGAGAAGGTGGAAGCATTTTAAAAGATCTTTCATATCTTCTCACATCCTCTTCTGCTGCCTCCGGGTAGCTGTATAAACCAAGCCAATGCCAATACATCAGAATTCAGAGAGACATTGGACATCTATGTGACAAAGGGGCACAATAGGCTACAACACCATACATGATCAAAGGGGCTCAAAACCATAGCAGAGCTAGAAAGTGAATGAAATTGTGATAAAGAAATTACACACAAGCAAATAGACCAGAATATAAAATAATATAACAAATATATATTTCAGCTGAAAATGTGGCAATGCTAAAAGCACCGCAAGCGTTTTTTTTTTCTTTTTCCTTCCAAACATTTAAAGACAATCTGTATAGCAACCATTAAACTTAAAGCTTGTGAATTTTGATGTTGAAATTAATAACAGTGACGAAAGCATCAAGCTTTCGAAATCATATAAGAAAATCAACAAATTAGAAATCAAATTTGAGTGTTTAAGAATTGAGAGAGAGAGGTACTTGAGGTAGGCGCTGATGATGCGCCTGAGCGATTTGACTTCGAGGGCTTCTTCTAGCTTCCTCTGACGACGTCGTTCGTCGTCTTCGTCCTCTCCTCGATGCATTTCTCTCTCTGCGGCTCTGACAGACGACATAATACTGACAAACAAGCACTGTTGGGTGTTAGTGTTTAGCTTTTGCTGGTGACTGACTGACGAAGAAGAGAACCCTCCGGCTCCTCGTATAGTCAATTGAGGATGATGAGTCACGCATAAAAAATGTATATCTTTGATCGGCCCGGCCCAACATAAATTTGAGAGGACACCCAAGAATTTTCTTTGGACACCCAAACTTAGGTGAGACAAAGTTACCGGGTATCCTGAAGTTAGTTGTCGTGCTCTGTTAAACTTAAAGCAGGAGGGTAGAATGGGAGGTTATAGTGAGAGGGTTCTTATCGTCTAATTCAAACTTCAGTACAAAAATATTATGGAATTGTTAGATTGAACCGTCTCACTGTAACCCCTCAACATAGTCCCTCATTGAATATTGAGACTTGCATATCTAGACGTCAGTCATATGACCCAGTTATTTGTAGGGTGAGTTCATCTTTTTCGTATCTTAATACATCTTAATTGCTCAAGTTGTTATATGAAAATTCAATAATTTACAATTAATTATTAACTGAAATTAATATTGTATTTGGGCAGTACTAAAAGTTCGAGAAATGTACATCAAAAGCAAAAACAAAAAGAACAAAAAATTTCTTCTTTTTTTTCTTTTTCAAATGAGGAAAAACCCACCTAATTATTTTCACTAATAAGCCAAATTACTTGTGGCAGTAAAATTTGTACATTGGCAATTTAGCATGGTGAAAAAAATGGGGCTGCATAATCCATGTCACATTGGCCTTGACATTATGGCATACATATTAAATCCAAATAACTGATTTGTGGTTAAAACTCAATAACTAAGAGTCCATGAATTGATCTCTAGAATTAATTGCAGCTAATGCTATTATAGGCTTTTGTATGGAGAAGCTTCTTGACTTCTTTTCTTCCTCTTTTGGAGAAAGCTCTGAAGAGACCTCTTCATGGACACACCTGGAGGCCCATATATTTGAGATTGCAATGCAAGCAACGCTGCGTTTGACACACTTGATATCCCCCTTTCTGCCATATCTCCAGCTGCCAACAAAATCATGGCCCTAGCCTACATGAAATCAAAAACTTAGTTGTTAAACAATAACTTGATAGGTTTCTGTTATTTCATTGAGAATTTTAAAATTATGTTTTATTTGCTTTAGTTGTACGAAAATGCGTAGCTTGACTCGATCTAGTCAGTAGTCCTAACGTCACCAATATAACATGTCAGACTATCTACGTAAAGGAAAAAAAGAAGGAGTGATGCGGAAGTTAGTTTATGAGATCGTCATCAAGTACCTGAAGTTCGGTCATGTCGCTGACGAAAACTTGGCCATTATAAAAAATGGTAATTTGCTGCTGCTGGTCCAGATTCCAGTAGCCCCTAAGAAAGATACAGGGAAAGGAAAGAGATGCCAATTGAAATCTCCTTTTGGTTCCCAACATCTATCAATTCAAAATTCAACAAACACAACCAAAACAACAACACTAGAGAGAGAGAAGAAGAAGCAATGATCATTTATTTGATCATTTCAATTTCTTGGCATGATATATAAAAATGAAAGAGCTCTGCTTTCTAAATCGTCCACTCATGCATTAACGATTAACAATCACTCACGTGCGGGTGCGAGAAGCTGTTATAGCATTTGTGCAGGAAAACATAGTGGCATTGATGAACTTACATTGGAGTTTCCAACGGCGGTGAAGGAGTGGTCATCGGAGAAAGGCGAAGGTCCAAGCTGCAGATGCTCGACAGAGCTAGAGAGAGAAGTTAAAAGCTAAAAATGCATTTGAAAAACCAAGAGGAGAGAGAAGAAGTACTAGGATACGAAGGGAGAACTTTTCAAGGCCACATTGAGGGAAGCGGCTGTTGGATAAGCCAAGCACCAAATGCGCTTCAAATATCGTTGGAGGCATTTCCGCACGTGGTAAACGATATACACGTGTCAAAAAATGCACTCACACACACACACACACACTCTCTCTCTCCTCTGAACTTTCACTAAATATCTTCCCCACATGCTCTCTGGTGTTGGTGGCTGCCTCTTTGCCTTTCAAACTGCTTACTATAAAAGGAAGGCGTTGCACTTTATGAGGAGCTCGAATTTGTAGGGATGCTATATGAAATGTGGTTTGCGTGCACTAGAGATTGAGACAAAATGCTCAAAATTAAGATATTTGCTTAACAGATAATGCTTGATTTCTCACCCATTATCATCTATTTATCTTCCCGTTTGACGTGGTCTAATCATATTATTACACGTGAATACTTTTTAACCGACTCATATCTTGTATTTTTACTTTTCGTGTGGCTTAATTATTATATTATTACACGTGTTATTTTACGTAAACGAATTTCGAATCGCTATCAACAAAAATATCTATTGATTTCTTCTCTCCTTTTAAATTCACCAACACCAAATGATTTAAACTTACTCGATACTTATAATGTAATTGATATGCGTGATTTACGAGTGATTGCATTCTGATTAGGATTTATTTAAAATTTGTATGCAATGAGAAATGAATATTGGAGTGAGAGGACAAATAATTAAGCAACATAAAAGGAATGGGGATGGGACTTGTTCCACAAAACGTCCTTGTCATACAACATAGGCATTGCGGCTCACATGCAACATATCATCATAGTACTTAATTTTTCGCAGTCACTCTCAAGCCAATTTGCCAACGTGCGCCTAGTTAACTACTCTCTAAGGAAAAGTTACTCTCATTCAATTTAGGCACGTGAACATTGTCGGCACGTGCTCAAATTTACTTTTGTTTTGCTCTTTTCGTTACGAAAAGCATGAGCTGAAGGGCCATAGCCTCAGCCATGTGCAAATGGAACTTGGAAGTCCTATGAGATGTTGCGGCTTTGTTTGGTTTTTAACTGGTTTTGAAGGCAAAATGAGATTTTAAAGCAACCACCATGGTGGTAGGGAACGGCAGATATTTTGGTTGTGGTGTGTGAAAAATGTGATATTTCCTCTATTATAATGTGAAGCCTTGGAGTATTTTTGAACTTTTGTTATATATGTCACACCATCTATGCACATGCCATGCTTGCTTGTCATTACGGATTTCAACTGTTCCTATTTTGGGCTTGTTTGTGAGTGATTCTGGATAGACTAAAAAGTATTTATATGGAGAATCACTTCTAATGATTTTATGGAGAAGCACATAGGAGGTTTATGCCCAAAATCACTTAAAATTACTGCTAATCTTAAAAGAAAAGGGCTACCTGATATCATATATGCTCATTTCATTTCTTTTCAACTCATTCTTATTTCCAAATCGTGATCAATCTGATTTTCTCTAATTATATTATGTGCCGCCCCGTCATAATGTGATTTTTATCTCATTATAATACTTGAAATGCCTTTAACGATTGAATTAATTTGTATTATATCTTGTAATTACAACTACACATAGGTGCATGTGCATGTGCATCTAAGTATTTCTCCATGCTCTGGCTTCTGGCTAATAATAAGTGTAGTGATCATAGCTTCAGAAGTGATATGATATGACTACACATACATGCATTTCGCTCACGATGAGTCATCAAGAATCCAAATATTAATAATTTCTTTGTTTTTTGGTTTTGTTTTGTTTTGTTTTCTTGAGTACGCTTGACTTGAAACAATACAAGATTCTTGGTTTGGTCTTGGTGGGTCGATTGTGATATAACAATAATAACCTTTTGTTTTTATTTAAAACAAAATTAACCTTAATGATGGACAAAAAATATACTTTAAAATGACATTATATATCGATCCCACATCTTAGAAGAAGTAAGAGTGGTGATTTCCTCACTCCAATTTTATCCACTTACACTCCATTTTATAACTAAAAAAAGAGTGTAAGTGGATAAAAAGAGAGTGGGGAAATCATTACCCAGAAGTAATTGTGTCACAGTATTTGATTGAATGTTGTGATTCTATTATGATATCATAGCAGATGACAAATCATAGCGATTAACATGCTGTCAAAATTATAGATGAATAGCTCTGATGGATCTTGGTTTCTAATATATTTTTGAAGAGAGTGTCTCTTGAAGTCTAAGCAGTATCAGTCAATTTAAAGAACTTTGTTGTTACTTTGACTTTTCCTGATTTGGCAAATATAACAATCAAATACTGAGTCAGATAACAATCATCAAAATTTCTTTGTTAGCTTACACAAATGAATTGTATCCGTCTCTCTCTCTCTCTCTCTCTCTCTCACACACACACACACACACCCTTTTGGTTAGCTCGCAATCTGTGCAAACCAAACACCACGGCACCCAAGATACTAAACCAATAGCTGTGATCAGGCTGACTATTAACTTGGTTCGATTTCCTTCATCTGAAAAAATGAATTTGTAATGCAAACGGTGTGAGACAGAAAAGAAAAAATATTTATACTTAAAGCTGTGGAAGCAATATTATCATCATTTACCTATTTCTGTACTGTCTAGGAGAATAAAAAGATATACTCCGTCAGAGGAAAACTCCTGTATATCAATAAGGTCTTTGGACCAGGCCAAACACCCTATATTATTAACATATAAGCCAAGCAAGAACAATTATTTAGGCATTGTATCATGCACTCTTCAGCATCCGAAGACGTGATATATTCATGGTAGTTTCAACCGTACCATCTTCGAAAACCCATCTCCTTTTCCTCTCGAAGTGACTGACTTGCTTGTGTACTACTCTCACAAATCAATTTTGTTTTCCTCACACAGACGCTGGTGTCCTGTTTCCTTTGCTCCATTCCTCATGTGACTTAGGTACAAACCCTTTCAAACACTTGCAGATTGGAGATTCAGAAGTTCTGCAAAACCCAAAAAGGTCCACATGTTCCATAATGGTCACATGGATTCTTTTGAGCCTGCCAGCTAAGATTCCAGTTCTCACCACGTTCGATCGGAATACATAATCTTTAGTGTACCTTCTGAAGAGATATCCATATATCAGAGTTTTGTCAAATACATAATAAGAGAAATACTTTGTTCCCTGCTGCACATTATCATCGAGATTCAACCCACAACCTTCTGAGTGTTTGCTAGATTCTGTGTCCCTTGAAAGATACGTGCCAATCCAAAATCCGAAATTTTTGGGCTCATCTTCTCATCCAACAGAATATTACTTAATTTCAAACAGGAATCATGGTGGAGATAAACAAGTCCTCTAGCAACACCTTGAATAATATTGAAGTGTTTAGCCCAATCAAACACTGCTCTTCTCATTGGATCTAATCAATACACCAATTGCCATTAGAAATGAAATCAATAGTCCCCCTAAGTTCGGCATACTAGGATAGGAAGAGCTCAGACATTATCAATGATACTGAAGAAAGAATAGGTGACATGAGAAATTGCAGCCAAACATAAAGGGCCTGTGAAACTAACCCAATAATATCATATCCAAGCTTTTGTTGAGCTTTACAAGATTCTTGTGTTGGAGTTTGGAGTTCAACAGAATCTCGTTCTTCAACTCTTCGATGCCTTGACCTGAGCAACTAGATAGTCATTTTCGAAAAATCGGCCTAGGCGGTGGGCGCCCAGGAGCTAGGCGGGTCTTCTGTTTTTTTGTTTTTGTTTTTATTTTATTTTATAGATTTTGTTTTTGACTGACTCATTCTTCAACTCTTCGATGCCTTGCCCTGAGCTACTAGTTCGAAAAATCGGCCTAGGCGGTGGGCGCCCAGGAGCTAGGCGGGACTTTTTAAATTTTTTTTATAGCTATTGTTTTTCATCGACTTCAACTTCCAAAGACTCGGTGATGGTGGTGACCAAGGACGAGTACGAAAGATGCCATTCTGCTCATCCCATCTTCTTCTCCAACATTAGTGTGACCGAGTTCACATTGGACCGGCCTGGTTTGTTCTATTTCATTAGTGGGGTTTCTGGGCACTGCGAGAGAGGCTAGAAGATGATCATCAAGGTCTTGGAACCAGCAAGCCCACCTCAATCTGCTGACCAGAACGAGCAAAAGAATGATGCTGCTGTTGCAATGGCCGCCATCTCTTCTGCAACTCTCATACCCTGCATTATGTCATTTGTGGGGGTCCTTTTCTTCTAATTGCAGTGATGAGTGATGGTTACTATATTTTTCTTTTGGTTTGTTTCAGCACGGATACTCCGATTTAGGTCCGAATCCGGTATCGATATGCTACTATACGCGTCGGATATGTATCAGAGTCAACGGATACAGTCTTTGATGAACGGACAACTCGATTTAGAGGTTTTAAGAGGGAAAATAAAGAGGAGATAAGCTTTAATTGTTGCTGGTTGAAAAATTCGAAGAGTTTGCCAGCCGTTGGTCTACTTTGCACGATCATACTCCAACACTTCTTCTTCTACTGTATCTTTATTAGTTTTATGTTATAAATATTTTGATAACTATATATTAAGTTATTAATATATATGTTTAATTGCCATATCATATCCTAGTTTTTATAGAGATTTTCCGTATTACCTTTCGTATTGTATTGCCGTATCTGTATCCGTGCTTTATAGGTGAGTTGAGATTAAAAGGTGTGTAGGACTGGAACTTATTGAGATTATGAAAGTAAATTTGTTTTGAGTCTGATATTTCTCTATTGAATTATTATTATTTTATTATTTTTGGTACAGATTTGTTTTAACTCTTGAACATATTATTTGCATCCATCTTAGTACAAACCATAAATAAGATAACTTTCAGAAGCTAGGGTTATTGGTTCGAGATTTGGATTTAGGGTTTGGAATACTAAAATAATTTTCTATCATTTTTAAATAATTGAAACTATATTTTGAAACCACTAGCCAGTTTTCTATCCCTCTTCCTATTTTCACTGGAGAAAACTATGACTTCTGGAGTAATGAAGACCTATTTTATGTCTCAAGATTTATGGGACATAGTTGATAGTGGCTTCAATAATCCAGAAAATCCAACCGTGTAACAGTTGAGGCAACTAATGAAGGATCAGCAAAAGGATGCAAAGGCCTTATATGCCCTGCAACAAGCCTTGCATGATACGATTTTTCCAAGGATCATGGGAGCCACAACTGCAAAGGAAACATGGAATACCTTAAAGGAGGAATTTCAAGGCAATGCCAAGGTACTTGCGGTTAAACTACAAACTTTGAGAAGAGATTTTGAAAACATTAAAATAAACGATTCTGAGACCACACAAGACTATTATGCCAAAATAAAAGAAATAATCAATCAACTGAGAGCCTATGGAGAAAATATTAATGATTCAAGAATTGTAGAAAAAATACTTATAAGTCTTCCTGATAAGTATGATCATTTAGTTACTGCCATTGAACAGACAAAAGATTTAACTAGTCTATCACTGACAGAACTAATGGGCTCTCTTGAAGCATATGAGAAAAGACTGAGTAGGTGAAATGAAAATTCAGTTGAAAGCGCCTTGTAGTCAAAACTAAATTTAAGGTCTCAGAAACTAAAGAAGGGGAAAGAAAATTTGGAGAAAGTTGTAGAGGAGAAGATTATAAATCCAATAAAAATTGGGGAAATAAAATAGAAATGAAAGAGAGGAAAAATTATCCTCCCTGCAGGGTGTGTAAAAATACAAACTACCTTGAAAAATATTGCTGATAGCGTGGCAAGTCCAAATGTCGAAATTGTAAAAAATTTGGGCACATAGAAAAAGACTGTCAGACCAAGAACTATCAAGCCAATTACTCAAAAGAGAGTAAGAAGAATGAGCATGTGTTTTATGCTTATCAAAAGGAAACAACTGAAAATGGTATATTGACAGCGGCTGTAGTAACCACATGACTGGCGATGAAAGCATCTTCCCCAACATGGACAAGTCCGTAAAATCCCAAGTAAAACTGGGAAATGGAGCACTGGTGGAGACAAAAGGAAAAGGTACAATCTCTATCCAAACTAATAAGTGTTGGACAAATGATTGAAAATAGATACTCTCCGCACTTTTCTAGAGACTTCTACACAATATTCGATAAAAGAAATAAAAATCACATAATAACAAAAGTAAGGATGGTAAATAGAAATTTTCCCATCCAATGGCAATTTGTAAAAGCCACAGCCAAGAAAGCATAAGTAGAAGATTCATGGTTATGACATTGAAGATTTGGCCACTTTAATTTTTATACACTAAAAACTCTTTATCAAAAGAATATGTACAAGCATTTCTATCTGGAAAGGCTTGGAGAGCTAAGGTCTTGTTGGAGCTTGTTCACACAGACGTTTGTGAACCCATGCGGACTCCATATCTTGATAACAACATGTACTTTATCTTGTTCATAGATGACTATACTAGAATGACGTAACTACTACAAAAAATGAAATAGATGACGGTGATCCACCGTCGTTGTAATGCTTAAAAAACCGTCGTTAAATCGATCGTCATCTATTGAAATATCAAACTACGACGGCTTTTCACTGTCGTTGTTTATTTGTAAAGACGACGGTTATTAGTAAAACTGTCGTTGTTATGAGATAAAGACGACAGTTTTTTCTCAAAACTCGTGGGTTTATTTTTTACGAGAAAGATCAGAAGTCTTTAATATCTTCAAAAAATTCAAAACTCATGTCAAAAAACAAAGTGGCCACTATATTAAAGTACTAAAGAATTCAACAAATTTTGTGAAGATGAAGGAGTATAGCATCAACTAACAGTTGGCTATGCTCCTGAACAAAATGTAGTCTCAGAAAGAAAAAATAGAACTGTCATGGAGATGGCAAGATCCTTGATATTTGAAAAAGGCTTGCCAAACACATTCTGGGCAGAAGCTGTATATACAACATTATTTGTATAATACGTGAACTTTCTGTGTCTTACTGAAACTTTTGTAAAAAATATGTGTATTAAGCATAAGAAATTCGTATGTACATGTACAATACGACTATTGTATGTTTGCTTTTTTTTTTTTTAAAAAAAAAAAAGAGGACACCCAAGCGATTAGGCACCACGTGGGGCTCTTGGGCTTTGGAGAAATTTAATTAAGGCACTCAAGTGAAAATAAGTAATTTATTTTTTTCGTTTTTGCACAGCAGAATTTAAATTAAAAGGTATAAGATGTTACTTAATTATATATATTAAATTAAAGAAATTAACCAAAAAAAGAGAGTAAAGAAACTAATTTTATATTTTAAAATTTTTTTAAAAAATAAAAAAATAAAAAAATAAACATAAACACCTCTCCCGACAAAATTTCATCAGCACAAGTCTATGCCAATAAATATTTGCCAGATTAGACTTCTCCTGACAAAAACTACCTCTGTTGACAAACTTTCGTCGGGAGAGGTCTTCTTTAAAAAATAAATATAAACTTATGATATTTAGGTTAATTAAATTTTTAAAATTTTATTTTTAGTAATTAAATAATATATTTGCCTGATTTAATTAGTTAAATTAATAATTATATTTTAATAATAATTTATTTAGTGAATAATTAGTATTAAATATTTTAATTAACTTCATGAATTATATTACTTAATAAATAGTACTCCAAATTTTCTTTTCTTTTCTTTTTTCCCTGTAATATTCACTAAGTAAATGATAACTAAAACATAACTACTACATCAAAGTGATTAAAAAAGAGAAATACATATTATGCTACTTAAAGCCTACATGTAAAATAATATACTATACTTTATTTAAAACAAATTAAAAAACTGAGTATAGCTGTGCGGCTATAATAATTTTTATGTAAAAAAAGAGGACCCCAGCGATTAGGCCCCACGTGGCAAAACAAGTCTACAGAGTATAGCCGCGCGGCTGTACTATTTTTTATTTTATTTTAAAAAGGACCCCTTAACGATTAGACGCCACGTGTCAAAAATAAGTAGAGCCGACCGGCTATACTGTGTGATACATTATATTTAAAAGGTCTATACTATTTAATGAAAAACAATTATGAAAAAAGGACCGTCAAGTTGCATTAGTTTGTACTTTATAGATATTAATTTGCTAGTTTCAACACATCCAAAGTAGATATTAATCGGCCACTATATAATATTTTAATATAATTTTTATAACATATATTATTCTTATTCAATAATATGTGAGAATTATTTGTATAATACGTGAATTTTGCGTGTCTTACTGAAAATTTTGTTAAAAATATGTGTATTAAGCATTAGAAATACATAAGTACATGTACAATACGACTATTGTACATTTGCTTTTTGTTTTTTTTTAAAAAAAGAGGACACCGAAGTGATTAGGCACCATGTGGGGCTCTTGGGCTTTGGGCAAATTTAATTATGACACCCAAACGAAAATAAGTAATTTATTTTTTCATTTTTGCACAGTAGAATTTAAATTAAAAAGGATAAGATATTGCTTAATTATATATATTATATTAAAGAAATTGACCCCAAAAAAGAAGTAAAGAAACTAATTTTATATTTTAGAATTTTAAAAAAAAATTTAAAAAGTTAAAAAAAAAACATAAACACCTCTCCCGACGAAATATCGTCGGCACAAGTCTATGCCGGCAAATATTTGCAGGATTAGACATCTCCCGACGAAAACTACCTTTGCCGACGAAATGTCGTTAAGAGAGGTCTTCTTTAAAAAATAAATATAAACTTAGAATGTTTAGCACTACTACATTTTAGCGTTTGCGCGACGAATACAAATTGGTCGCGCAAAGCACAAACCTGTCGCGGAAAAAATAGTGCGACAGAGATAACGTCGCGCAAAATCAGTCGCGCAAATACCGTCACGAAACCATTTGCGCGACGGAAAAAAATAAAACCGTCGCATATTCTCCTTCGTTGCGCCTATAGTTCAGGGACGACATATATTCCGTCGCTCAATAGTTTGCGCGACGACGATACAGGCGTTGCAGGAACTATGCGCGACGACAAACCTTCGTCGCCCTATTGTTTGAGCGACGACGATACAGGCGTTGCAGGAACTATGAGTGACGATAAAAATTCGTCGCACTGTTGTTTGCGCGACCAAGGGTCAGACGTTGCAGGAACATAGTGCGATGACTATATCTCGTCGTGCAAAAGTGTTAGCGCGACGAATATTTCATCGTTGCAAAGACTTAGTGCGACGAGATATTGTCGTGACTCAAACCCTTGCGCGACGATGATTTATTTGTCGCATTTTCTTTAGGGGACAAATGCTTCCGTCGCGCAAACCGAGAATATATTCATTTACAATTTATTTTTATGGTTTTTAATTTTTGAAAACGTGATTATGCGCGACGGGTAATTTTTCGGCGCGCAAAATATTAGTAATTAATTTTTTTTTAAAAAAAAATTTATGTGTTAAAAAGAATTTTGGTTTATTTTATTTTTATAATTAAATCAGATTGCAATTGAAAAATGTAATGAAAAGAAAATAGTTTTTTAAAACATAATATAAATGTATAATACAAGAGAAATATTTAAAATGTAATTAAGAAAGTAAAAAACTAATTAAACAATGTATCTAAATCTACTTCCTCGTCTGGCAAATGCGGCTCGGAGGTCTGGACATTGGGGACAGGGGTAGAGGATTGGTGGCCATGCGCAGAGGTGGACGGGGGAACAAAAGATGGTACGGGAACGCCGGACTGGGCCATGGACTGTATAATCTGAGCCATCTGGGCCATCTGGGTTTCAAGCTGGGCCACCTTTGCTGTCAAAACACTGTTTGACTGCGACAATGAACGGGATCTAGGTTCCCGCCGCTGGGCATTCCCCATCCCTCGACAGTATGTCCCTGGCCACCTCCCCAGAGTTTGATCCAAGGTGTCCGTCAAGATCTGAAACCCAGCATCCTGTGGAGGAGCCACAGACTCGAGCGGCGTATCGGGAGGAAGCTGGGAGGCGGACTCCTGAAGAACCAACTGGCTCTTCTCAATCATGGTCGTCTGTTTAACATAACATAAAATATAAATAAAAACATTTATATAATAACTATGAAACTTGAACACGTAAAATAATCATTAAAATTAAAGACTACTTACATGAAGGGATTCCGCCAACTCATTCCCAGGTCGAACATAAACGTCGCCGAAAACGTCAATCTTTGGGAATTTGGACCCCTCCTAAATTGAACAAGAGAAGAAAAATGTTAGTACCAAAAAAAAACAAATTAACATTAATGACATATTAAAAATTAAATAAAAACGACTTATTATTACCCGACGCCGCGCCTCCATCCTATAGGAGAAGGGCCTGGAACCTGAATGGTGGAGAAGAGTCTTCTTCTCCCTATTGCCCTTATTTGCTTTAGCCATCTTCTGTTATACAAAAATTAAAACGTATTATTTGAAATTGAAATGAAATATTAAAAAATTAAATAAACATTAGTAAGAAACGTGTAATAATTTTGAACTTAATATAAAAAAATACCACATAATCAGCCTCCTGCAAATGAGCACAGAGCCACTGCCAACTATCCTCCCGCCCCTCAAGCTCCTTCGGGCAACCCTCCTGAAGAGCAGCCTGCGGATCATCAAATGCCTGAAAGTGGTGGTGCAGGTCGCTCTTCCACTGCTTGTACCTGTCAGCGAAGAGTCTGTTGATGTACCCCAACAACTCATCGTTGACGTTCTCTAAATTGTAGTTCATCTACAATAAAATAATTACATACATTAAATATTTAAAATATATAAAATTGGAAGGAAAAACAATTAAAATGTAAGATACATACCGACAGGTGTCCATGCATCTCGTTATGCACCGCATCAGGCATGGCCTTCCAAGACTTCCATTTCATCGGACAGTAGGTAACAAACATACAAATAAATCAAATTTACCAACATATAAACTAAGCATATTTTAACAATATTACAAATTTAATTAAAGCATATATGTTGGCGTACGCTTTGCGATTTCGGAGTATCCGGGACTCCGATCCACAATCCGTTGAATCCTATACGATCCTAGACATACAAGGTACATCATACGTGAGTTTGAGTTTCATCCAATGGTCCAAACAAATCAAACCGTTAAATCGCACAATAGGGGAAATCCATTCGAGGCTGAAACGGTATCCAAATTGGAAACCGAACACACCTAAGCGCTCATGATAACTAGGGGATCGCATTGGGACACAATGTGGTTTTGCTACAGTTCCCTAGCGCTGTCACAAGCGGCAGCAGCGCATGGATGTGAAAAAGCGATAACGATCGCCGGAAAAATCTCAAAATGAAGGGCCAATCTTCCTACCCTAGGTTCAGGACATCGAATAGAGGCAGTTTTGTTCTCGGACATACGCCAAAAAATGGCCGGAAGTGGCCGGAATTTCATCCCGAAATCCGGCCAAAATCTTAGTTACAAAATTAGACAACGTACGCTACAAATTTAATAAATCCTACCCAACCACCAGCTAGACAATAAAAAATAGGGGGAAAAGCATACCTCACTCGTCAGATTTGGAGGCCGGAGGAGGGAGAACGAAGCCGGAGTTATTCGCCCAAAACCGGATAAACTCCCGCCAGTTTCTCAAAGCCAATCGTCGCGGCGGCGGCTCGGAAAGGTCTGAGTTCGTTGCCGGTGATCGCCCGGTCGTTAATGTGGAGATTTGAGGTGGTGGCCGGAGGAGAGAGAGAGAGAGAGAGAGAGAGAGAGAAGAGAGAGCGGCGGCGAGAATGAACCAGAAGGTCTGACACTGTCGAATTATTATCAGACCTTTGCGCGACGAAACGTACTGATATCATTGCGCAAATCAGTAAAGGGCAAAACGGCACGTTTTCGCCTAAAATTTTCGTCACCTTGCGCGACGAAAAAAACTCTCTGTTGCGCAAAGTTGAAAATATAAACTTTGCGCTACGAAACACCGTGTCCATCGTCGAGCAAACCCGATGCAGTAGCGGCAATTGAACCGCCAAAATTTCACGACCTTACGCGACGGGGTCAAACAGATGCGTCGCGTAAACATCATACCCTAAACCCTAAACCCTAAACCCTGAACCCTGAACCCTGAACCCTGATCACGAAAACCCTAAACGACATCATCACATTGCGCGACGAAAGGAGTTCCTATTTGTCGCAAATAGTAGTTTTGCGCGACCTCTCTTACTCGTCGCGCAATTTGTTGTATAAAATTTGAAACTATTGTTTTGATGGCATACACATTCTACGAAACTAGGTTCAAAGATCCAACTGTCAAACGTATTTGCTTATACTTAGAGATCGTATACACCAAAAATGGGGAAAAAAAAACGTATAGAGATCAAGAACGGGACAAAAGTTTTCGACGGTTATAAAAGAAAAATCACGATTTAACGGTCAATTTTACTCTGATTTCGATAATTTTTAACGGATACAATCCTTCACCCAACGTGAATCCAATGACAGTATTTGATCTTCATTTGAAATTATTTACACTAGTGGATATCACAAAATCTTATGTTATACTTAACAAGTTTATATATAAACTCTTAATAGTTAGTGACTATATTGTGTGGATGATATATGCATTATAGAAAACTTTTTTCATCGATCCAACCGTCACGCTTGTTTGTTTCTACTTAGAGATCGTATACGCCGGAAATCGAAAAAAAAAGGTATATAGATCGTGTAACGGGACAAAAGTTTTCAACGGTTATAAAGGAAAAATCACGATTTAACGGTCAATTTTACCCCGATTTCGAAGATTTTTTACGGCTACACTCCTTCACCCTAAATGAATCCAATGACAGAGTTTGATCTTCATTTCAAATTATTTATACTAGTGAATACTCAGTTTAAATTCCTAAGTGTCATGTATAGAAGTATTTTTAAAAAAATTAAATTGTTTTACGCGACGAAGGATAACCTTTCGCATGTAACTAGTTTGCACGACAAATATTTTCCGTCGCGCAAACGTTATTGTGTCGATATATTCTTCATATCGTCGCGCAAAGTGCACTTTTAACTTTATTCCATCGCGCAAGAGACACTTCGAAACTATTCCCAGACACTTGTAAAATTTTTTGGAAAATTATTTTTGCGAGACGGAGATAATCGTCGCGCAAAGGGTTTCCTGCCGACGGCAGTACATTTATTTGTCGCGCAAAGAGCACTTGAAATGTTTTTCCTGACACTTGTATTTTTTTGGAAAATCTAACCTTGCGAGATGAATACTATCGTCGCACAAGGGTTACTATAACGACGCTGGTCTTATTCCGTCGCGCAAGAGACACTTCGAAAATATTAGGTCAATATCTGTCGCGCAAACGTTATTTATCCAGTCGCGCAAGGTTCTGTCGACATCGATTTCTTGCGCGACGACGAGGTTCTATCCATCGTTCAATAATTCGTCGCACAAACAACAAGCGACGTAATCTCTGTCGCACAATCTACTGTCGCGCATTTTTTTGGAGCGAACTGCAATCCACAGTGCTTTCTTCTTCGCGCCTTTTTTTAGCGCGACGACAAGTTTTACTTGTCGCGCAAAGGTATGTTGCGCGACGATATGTACTGTCGCGCAAACGTTATTTACCCAGTCGCGCAAGGTTCTGTCGACATCGATTTCTTGCGCGACGACGAAGTTCTATCCGTGACTCCATAATTCGTTGCACAAACAATAAACGAAGTAATCTCTGTCGCGCAATCTACTGTCGCGCAATTTTTTGGCGCGAACTGCTATCCATAGTGCTCTCTTCTTCGTGCCTTTTTTTCGCGCGACGACAAGTTTTACTTGTCGCGCAAAGGTATGTTGCGCGACGATATATACTGTCGCGCAAAGTTCACCGCCAAATAAATTTTTCCGCGGGTTTTCCAAGCGGCTTTATACGACGCTCTTTGTTTTTGTCGCGCAAAGGTATGTTGCGTGACGATATATACTGTCGCGCAAAGTTCACTGCCAAATAAATTTTTCCGCGTGTTTTCCCAGCGGCTTTATGCGACGCTCTTTGTTTTTGTCGCGCAAAAGTATGTCGAGCGACGAAAAATTTTGTCGCAGAAATTTACGCTACGCTTTATGTTACTCGTCGCGCAAAACAAATTTCTGCGACGAATTATCCTCCGTCGCGCAAAAACCCGTTGCGCAAGGACTAAAATGTAGTAGTGTAGGTTAATTAATTTTTTAAAATGTTATTTTTAGTAGTGAAATAATATATTTGCCTGATTTAATTAGTTAAATTAGTAATTATATTTTAATTATTATTTATTTAGTGAATAATAAGTATTAAATATTTTAATTAACTTTATGAATTATATTACTTAGTAAATAGTAATTCAATTTTGTTTCCCCGTAATATTCAATAAGTAAATGATAACTAAAACATAACTACTACATCAAAGTAATTAAAAAAGAGAAATACATATTATGCTACTTAAAGAGTATAGCCGTGCGCCTAGGTGCCTAAGTGTAAAATAGTATAGCCGTGCGGCTATACTTTATTTATATAAAAAAAACTGATTACAGCCGTGCAGCTGTCATATTTTTTCATATAAAAGAGAGGACCCCATCGATTAGGCGCCACATGTTAAAACAAGTCTACTTTTGAAAAAAATAAATAACACATAGTATAGCTGCCGCCCGGCTGTACTATTTTTTTTTCTAAAAAAGAGGCCCCTCTGGCAATTACGCCACGTGTCAAAAATAAGTATCGCCACCCATCTATACTATTTTTCCAAAAAAAAAAAAATCGTAGTACAGCCGCACGGCTACACTATTTAAATACATTATATTTAAAGGGTCTATACTATTTAATAAAAACAAAATTAAGAAAAAAGGACCCTCCAAGTTGCATTAGTTTGTACTTTATAGATATTAATTTGCTAGTTTCAACATATCCAAAGGAGATGTTAATCGGCCACTATATAATATTTTAATATAATTTTTATAACATATATTATTCTTATTCAATAATATGTGAGAATTATAACATATATTATTCTTATTCTTAACCTTTTGAACTGCTGCTTAATCCATGGGCAGGCAAGAGACAACCTAGCGAATTGAACTCTCCTGGCAGATGGGTAATACTCAGAGTGGCTATTTATGATACTATGCAATTTGTGCGACCAGATATACAGACAATAGTTCTTCTCAGATATAAGGAAATGGTTCAGTTCCAGAGCCAATAGTATAGCCTATTTAAAAGGTCTATACTATTTAAGAGAGGTGGTTCTCCAAAGAAGTGATTCTGGCATATTGAGAATCATTCCCAAACGAGTGCTTGCTGAATTTAGATTATATTTCAAACTTCAATTAGGGCACGTACTATTTTCTTAACCAAGAAACTGAATTGTATGATTAGATCGAAATTAGGTTTGAGTGTGACAACATTAGGTCAAAGTTGAATGCATATGACTAGACCAAAACTTAATTAGTCTAAATTATCTCACATGTTGAAACGATACTTGAAGGTACGTATTATCTGACTAATTAGAGTTTGTTTGACACATTTAACTTACGTGATTAGACATGTGTGATTTTGATACATCCAACAATTGAATGATCTAAAACTAATTTGCCATAGAACTTAGGATTCTGACTGTTGGCTAAAGCCGCGACATGGAGTCCCAAGGTCTCTGTTAGCCTATGTTTGCAATCATAATTTTCTTAGTCTAAAACCAAAATTTGCCAACCTTAGTGCTAATCGCAAGCCAAGCCTTATCATTTGGCTATGATCTAGCTGCAGCACACGCATCTGATGTGTCCCATCACAAATTTTGATTTGATGTCACATAAAAATATAATGCACCACCCACAATTTTGTACAAGGTGGGCTAGGTTTTGGAGAAGGATCTGGCTCCTGTCTTCTTGTGTGTATGAATTGGAGGGAGTTGCACCCTATATTATACTATAGATTTATTTGGTGTCTTGATTTTTGATCAATAGTAGGGGAGCTTTTATAAGGAGGGGATTATGTTAAGGGAGTGTGTATTGAGGGATTCAATCCATTCATACAATAACATAAAGAAATTGTTGCACTTGAACATTTTCATTAGGCTTGTAGTTCAAGTGGTGAAGAGCATTTACTCATGCATTTGAGGTCTTGCATTCGATTCTCCCCTCTCTCAATATCGTCTGTAAAAAAAATATTTTATTGATCGGATGGTTCAAGGTTTAAGAGCTTAAGAATGAGTATGAAATTGCATTCCCATATTTGATAAGTGCATCCTTACCTAACTAATGGGTATGAACTTCCCACGCAGGGGGAATTTCATACCATTAGCTCATTTTGGGAAACTTTTCCCCCCATTTGGGAAAATATTTAATGCAAATTGTTTTTGGACTAACTTACTCCTTAAAACTTTTAATAATACAAAATCAAAGGTTGTTGGAGAAATGAACAACTTTTCATTTATAATAGGCTTATTTATGTACATGCCCCCTGTGCTTTCAAAGTTGTCTTAGATTACCACATGTTCTTTAAAACGTCTCAAAATACCCCATACACTTTTAAAAACTGTCTCACGTTACCCGTTCCATCAGTATTAAGAGATGTTCCGTTATATGGTGTGGGCCCCACTTCTTTTAAATTGCTTAACAATAGAGAATAAGGTTATTCAGTTTCATAAAAGGGGAAATTGGGTGAGAAGGGGAAATTGGGAGAAGAGGGCTAGGGTTCATGAAAATCTGTCCATGATTTTTGGTGCACTATTCTACTCCACTGAGGTGTTGCCCTCCTCCTCATCATCCCCATTTGAGTTTCTACATAGCAGGGTTTGGCAGAATCGAAACCCTAGGTTTTCCATTCTGCCAGTGCTCCATTAATGGCGGGTTGAAGGGGAATACATGAAGCAGCCTGAGCTCCATCAATGGCGGGTTGAAGGGGGAGACATGAAGCAGCCCAACCTCCATCAATGGCGGGTTGAAGGGGGAGATGTGAAGCAGCCCGAGCTCCAAGGTTTCATCAAGCAGCTCCGAGGGTATCGTCGCTACAGCCATGCTCTGTAGATTTCAGAGTGGATGAGCAATGAAATGAATAACCCTAGCCCTCTTCTCCCAATTTCCCCTTCTCACCCAATTTTCCCATTTTTGAAATTGAATAACCCTTACTCTTCATTGTTAAGCGATTTAAAAGAAGTGGGGCCCACACCACGTAACGGAACGTCTCTTAATACTGACATAACGAGTAACGTGAGACAGTTTTTAAAAGTGTAGGGGGTATTTTGAGACGTTTCAAAGCATATGTGGTAATCTAAGACAACTTTGAAAGCACATGAGGCATGTACATAAATAAGCCTTTATAATATTGTACAAACCAAACATGGGAATAGGAGAAAATGACATTTTTAGTCCTCATTTTCTAATGTTCTTAAACATGGGAATGACTAATGTTCTTAAACATGGGAATGAGCATTCTCTATTCCCATATTGTGGAATTAAACATGGAAATTTCATTATTAGGAAGTTCAATCCGCGGATCAAACAGGAACCTCATACCAATTATAAACCCTTATACACATTGACCAAAAATAAATTTGTTATACACTTTAAAGTTCGACCTACTATTTTTTCTAACTCATTGGCCCACTCTCTCTCACTACTTGGGCTAACCATAAATCACTCTCTTTTGGTCGGTCGGATCACCCCTATGCTGATGTGGACGAAGGTCGACGCTTAATGATTTTGTAGTAGACTGCATGGCCAAATGGGCCAGTATATTGACTCAGGCTGCTCCTTATTTATTTATTTATATATTTAAATTGTTTTAAGCTCCTACTTGAAATTTAGTTGGTTAAATTTTTATTTTTATTTTTATACAAGTGATATTCTACTTTAATTTAATCTAAATTATGGGGAGGGGGATTCGAACTTGGGTGCAAAGTGGAAAGCACATCCGCTCTAGCTAACTTGACTAAACCCATGTCTATTAATTTAAGTTAATTAACATGAGAAAAAGAGAAAGAAATTTGGAAAAATAAAGTGTTATACTATTCAGTTAAAAAACTTGTTCATTGAGTGGTTGCATGGCTAAAATAAAGTAGGAAGTTGGAGAAATTAATTGAAAATTTTAACCTTAATTATATTAAGTATTTAAATTTTGTCAAGTAAGTAAGCTTTGGAATATTCACAACATTTCTTGAACATTCCTCTGTAAAACAAACAGAATCTTCTTGCCTGCAGAGACGAACTTACATGCTAATTAACCAGCCGGCCGTTGTCATCTTGTAATGAAACTTTTAGTTAAGAAACTCTTGTATACAATTCTTTTTTTTTTGTACTTGCCTCAGGCGTTGACTCTTTCTTTACCTTGTTCATGTTTAATTAACAACATAAATATTGTTGTTAATTAGCCTATAAAAATACACATTATAACTTACAACTTACAAGCATACACACTCTCTGATATACAGTGTCTTAAAATGGGTTATAATTCCAAGCCTCATGCTGTTTGCATTCCAGTTCCAACTCAAGGCCATATCAAGGCACATCTTAAACTGGCAAAGATCCTCCACCACAAAGGCTTTCATATAACCTTTGTCAACACAGAGTTCAACCACAAGAGACTTGTCAAATCTCTAGGACCCAACTCCCTTGACGGCTTGCCCGATTTTCGATTCGAAACAATCCCGGATGGCCTTCCGGATTCAGATGAAGATGCCACCCAAGACCTCACTTTGCTTTGTGATTCCATCTTGAAAAACTTCTTGGCACCTTTTCTTGACCTCCTCACAAAACTCAAGAATGATGTCACAGCAACTTCCAACAATGCTCCTCCTCCTGTGACTTGCATTGTTTCAGACCCTTTCATGCCATTCACAACCCCTGCTGCTGAACAGCTTGGAATTCCTGTCATTCTCTTCTTTACTTTTGCAGCAAGCAGCTTCATGGGCTTCAAGCAATATCCCACTTTGGTGGAAAAAGGTCTTGCACCTCTCAAAGGTGATATATTTATTTGATTTTTATGGTTTTTTACACTTGAATTTTCTACACATGCAAATGACACATTTCTTCAATTGATTACTTGGGTTTTTGTAGATGAGAGCTTCTTGACAAATGGCTTTCTGGACCAGGTGATAGATTGGGTTCCAGGAATGAAAGGTATTCGTCTAAGGGATCTCCCAAACAACTTCATAACTACAAATCCCAATGACAGCATTTTCAATGGCATCCTTGAAGTAATTGGAAGACTTCATAAAGCTTCAGCTGTTGTTGTTCATACTTTTGATGGATTGGAGCCAGATGTTTTGGATGCTCTCTCATCTATGTCTCCACCTGTCTATGCCATTGGCCCTCTCCAATTACTTCTCAATCAAATACCAGAACACCCTTTGAAGTCTCTTGGGTACAGCCTTTGGAAAGAAGAAACTGAGTGCCTCCAATGGCTAAACTCCAAGGCACCAAACTCGGTTGTTTATGTGAATTTTGGGAGCATAACGGTCATGACACCAAATCAACTTGTCGAGTTTGGTTGGGGACTTGCAAATAGCAAGCTTCATTTCTTCTGGGTAATTAGGCCTGATTTGGTTATTGGTGAGTCATCGATTTTGCCACCGGAGTTTGTGGAGGAAACTAAGGAAAGAAGTCTAATAGCAAGTTGGTGCCCACAAGAGCAAGTCCTTAACCACCCTTCAGTTGGAGGATTTTTAACACACAACGGTTGGAATTCAACGATTGAGAGCGTGTCTGCAGGAGTTCCTATGTTGTGCTGGCCATTCTTTGCTGATCAGCAAACAAACTGTCACTATACCTGCAAGGAATGGGGCATTGGGATGGAGATCAACAATGATGTCAAGAGAGACGATGTAGAGAAGCTTGTTAGAGAGTTAATGGAGGGAGAGAAGGGTAAGAAGATTAAGAACAAGGCCATGGAGTGGAAAACACTGGCAGAGGAGGCCACCAGTCTACACGGTTCTTCATCCACAAACTTAGACCATTTAGCGAATCAAATGCAATCAAGAAAAAGCTAGATGTTCTCTGCATCCACAAACTTAACAAGATCATGCGCTGCAAGCCTAGAAGTTATTGGTTCAATGAACTGGCAACATGTTTACCATCTTCAGTTTTTTGTTCAGCTATAAGTTTTAAATTGATCTTAGTGTTCCAATAACTGTTATGGTTTTAAGATATTAATTACTGAAATATACAAGATAATATTGAATTGGAAGAATACAGAGGAACCAAATATTTTAGCAATGAAAAATGGTAACCAAACATTGTAGCAGTATAAAAAAAGGGTGACAGAATTGAAGATGCCACTAATTATGAGGCGGCTTTAATTTTGAAGGTCAATGAATCAAATTATCGTATACTATCTTCCTGATATTTACGTCACCAAGAAACGAAAGTCTAAGTCTAAAGTCTCTGTCTTGATCAAGAAGTTTCCTTGTCTTGATCAACTGAATTTTCTTTGCCACAGATATTTGTGGGCTGGAAAAGTTGACTATCTATCAAAAAGTGGTAACCACAATTAATATTGTAGACTATTAGTGATGTAACAATTTATACCATAATTTTGTCTTGATCAGCTTTCTTCTCTATCTCTGGTTATCTTATATGCATAGATAATCTGCATTTGCAAGCACTGCAATACAAACACAAAAGCTAAGATGGGTTCCACAGAAGTTGCTACTAAGCCACATGCTGTTTGCATTCCACTTCCTGTTCAAAGCCATATAAAGGCAATGCTTAAATTTGCAAAGCTCCTCCACCATAGAGGTTTTCATATAACCTTTGTTAACACAGAGTTCAATCACAAGCGCTTTCTTAAATCTCTAGGACCCAATTCCCTTGATGGCTTGCCTAATTTTCGGTTCGAAGCCATCCCGGATAGCCTTCCAGATTCAAATGAAGATACCACACAAGATGGCACTTTGCTTTGTGAGTCCATCAGAAACAATAATTTTTTGGCTCCCTTTCATGCCCTCCTTGCAAAACTCAACAATGATGCCATAGAAACATCCAGCAATCCTCCAGTGACTTGCATAGTTTCAGATGGTTTCATGTCTACGTTCACAATCACAGCTGCTGAAGAAATTGGAGCCCCTATAGTGCTGTTCTACACTATAGCTGCCTGCAGCTTCATGGGAATTAAACAGTTTCGCGCTGTGGTCGAAAAAGGACTTGCTCCACTCAAAGGTGAAATATATAACTACTAATTGAAGCAATTGTTGTTTAACTTAGTTTAATCTTAAATGCTTGTTTCTAAACATGCAAATGAAACGTTTCTTCAACCGAATTTCATTTGTACTATTGCAGATGAGAGCTGCTTCACAAATGGCTATCTGGACACTGTAATAGATTGGATCCCAGGAATGAGAGATATCCGTTTAAGGGATCTCCCGACCTTCTTGCGAACCACAAATCCGGATGACATCAAATTTAACTTCATCATGGAAGCAACCGATAGAGCTCATGAAGCTTCAGCAGTTGTTCTTCATACGTTTGATGCCTTGGAGTCAGATGTTTTGGAGGCTCTCTCATCTATGCTTCCCTGTGTTTGCACCGTTGGCCCTCTTCAATTGCATCTCAATCAGATACCAGAACACCCTTTGAAAATGGGATACAGTCTATGGAAAGAAGAAACTGAATGCCTTGAGTGGCTAAACACGAAGGCACCAAACTCAGTTGTCTATGTGAATTTCGGCAGTATAGCAGTCATGACACCACAACAGCTTGTGGAGTTTGGACGGGGACTTGAAAATAGCAAGCTTCCATTCTTTTGGGTAATTAGACCTGATCTAGTCATTGGAGAATCCGCTATTTTGCCCCCTGAGTTTGTGGCTGAAACTAAGGAAAGAAGTCTAATAGCTGGGTGGTGCCCACAAGAGCAAGTCCTTAACCACCCATCAGTTGGAGGATTCCTAACGCACAGCGGTTGGAATTCAATGGTTGAGAGCCTTACTGCAGGAGTTCCTATGCTCTGTTGGCCAATCTTCGCAGACCAGCAAATGGACTGTCGCCATGCTTGCAATGAATGGGGCATTGGCATGGAGATCAGTAATGATGTGAAGAGGGATGAGGTAGAGAAGCTTGTCAAAGAGTTAATGGAGGGAGAGAAGGGTAAGAAGATGAAAAATAAAGTCATGGAGTGGAAGAAACTTGCAGAAGAAGCTACTGGTCCACATGGTTCTTCATCTACAAACTTGGACAATTTAGTGAATCAAGTGCTATTAAGAAAAAGCTAAAGATGTTACCATAAGAATATTGATGTTAATTATCATTTTCGTTGCCATTGTCTCAAATAATCAACTAGCTAGCAATTTGTACTAAAGCATGTAAAACCTGTGTTACTATGTCTAGAAGTTTGTTTTGCTCTAAGATTTTCACTAATTACACTCAATGATATATGTTGCGTGAAAGCACTCCAAGACCTTTTCGTTGATGGACTAGGCAACTACCACACACAAGCCATACAAAGATAACGTACACATACAAAGAACGCAAGAATTTATAGAGGTTCGGCGTTGTGCCTACTGATAGGATTTTAGCCACCTGCAAAACAGAGGTTAAAACGCTATATATACTCGCAATAGAACAAGGCTATTATTAGTATAGCAAAGGTAAATACGAGGTCATTCCCACGAAGACTGAAGTCAATTGAAAAGAGATGTACTAAATACTTACTTGTAAATCAATGAATTATTATTTTTGGATTCAATGCGAATAAAATAAAACACAAATCGGGAAGAAAGTTTTGAAGGATTATTAATTGGTTGAGAAAATCAGGAAGATAAGACACTATGGCTAGGTGTCCACCACAAGCAATCCAATATAGTACTTACGTTCATTCATCCATTAAGAGGTAATTCCAGGTTGAAGATTGGTTACCTTACGTTTATTCTCCCTATGGCATTTAGGCTAGAATAATTCCTACAACATGCAATCTCCCTATGGCATTTAGGCTAGATATAAACATGAAGAGTACGATGAGCACGAGTAACCAAATCAATCATGTAATTCTTATGGCATGACATTTACCGTAAGTAATCACACCTTTTAATTGCAAGAAGCATACTCAAAATCAGTGTGGCATTCATTAAATTTTGCATCATATAACTCAGTCATATACCATAATGGTGATCAAGCATCAAAGCACATAATCGGTATAACACTCAGCAATTAAAAGTTCAAACACAAAATCACATTAATGGATAAATAAACATACAATACTATATCATCATATGCTAGGGCTTAACCCCGCCCTAGATTAAAGTTTAGTTACACATGAACATAATTAAAAACACAGAAAATAATATCATAAGAGTGAAAGAAGAAACCCTGAATTACAACGTTGCACGCAAACTCTTAGAGCTGTTCTCCTCTTGATGAATGGGTCGTCAAAAGTCCTCTTTTCTAACCTAGGCTTTTCTTTTTATATGATCTCTCTACCTTTTCCTAGTCCTAGTAAGCCTCAAACAACTTAACTTGCAAGGCATGAACAGCCAAACAAATTGTAACCAATAGGAAATATAAAAAAAGAAAGTACAAGTCAGCTTTGCTAATTCTTTGCAGCTTACAGCAGCTATTCCGATTCTGGGCTTTTGGTGGGCTCAATCTTCACCAAATTGAACGTGTAAGATCTCATTGGAAAGGTATTGACGTCAGCTACAATTTGTATGACACATAGTTTCCAAGAAAAATCCCATAAACTTGACTAAAATCGTCCTAAAGCCCAACAGCTCCAATCTGCCCGCATTACAAGAAAAAAGGTCTTTCGCGACGAAATCTTTTGCGACCAATCCAAATTTGGTCACCAAACAGGATTATGGGCGACGAAGTTTTTTAATTCGTCGCCAATAAATTCGTCAGATTTATGAACTAATTGACCATAAAATATGTCCGAATGGCGACCAAAAGATTTGGTCGCTAGGGGAGGAATTGGCGACCAATATTAAGATTCGTCGCCTTTAAGCTTGAAAATTATCGGCGACCAAAGTATTTCGTCTCTAAGATTGCTTGCGTCGTCTGTAAATTTGAGATGCCGCGAAAATATTTTGTGAGATGCCGCCCAAATATTTTGTGAAACTTGGCGACCAATTGTTTTGGTCGCGATTCGTGTAAAAAAGAATATAAACTATTAAAACTGTGTCGTTTTCCTTATTTGACGGCTGCCGACCAAATAGCTTGGTGGCTGATTCTAGGAGACTATAAATTAGCATTTCCCTAACCAGTTACTTCCCCCAATTTACTTCTCTCGTATCCACTCTCTCCATCTTCCACACCACCGATGCCTTCAACTCCGTCCTCCACAGACGCTCGCAATGAAATCTTCCAACGACGCCGGCCAATCACTTATATACCCACTATCTCTTCGTCCCTCTTCAGATTTCTCATGGCCTTTATTTCTCACTCTCTTTCCCAAAATCATCCTTCATTGATGCAAACCACTTGCTGCTACGGCAACATATACTAGAGATTCTCTGCAATGTGCTCAGCCACATACCAACTCTGATTCAAAGGTGCTTTTATTATTTATTATTTATTTAGCTAGTTTTCTGTACTTATTTTATTTTCATTTTGTAAAAATAAAATTTAGTTGGTTTTTGTCTTAGTAACGACGTGGTCGACGACCCCTCAACCACTTCTCATCTGCTGCCTCTATTTTAGGTATGAAAACTTCTCTAAATATTTTGAGTTACGAGTTTGGAATCATGGAAATGTTAAGATTTACCCTTTTTTTATAAAGATTTCTTGTGCTTGCGTTGCCTGGTGGTATCTTGTAATTGATGCTTTGTTTCTTTGTGGGATGTTGCAATGATTTAGCATTTTTCAGATTTCTTTGTTAAGCCTTCATTCTAGAACTTAAATCTTCAGGTCTTTTAATATTTCATTTATGTAAACTGTGAGAAGAAATAAAAGAGAAGCAACCTTGATTGAGCACTGCCATTTGAAAATTTTCCATTATAGATAATTGTAGCTATTAAAGACTTGAAGGCCCCTTCAGACAACCAAGAGACCAACGCTAGGCTGTGAAACTATTGTTGCAGATGGCAGGTTTGAGCATCCTTTGTTTTCCTTCTCTTTATTAGAAATAAAAAATTGTGCCACAATTTTATTTCTTTGTTGTGCCTTTTAAAAAGTCTTGTTTGGCTCATATTCTTTTGAAACTTAATTTTTAAAGACCCCTGCATTATTAAAAAAATTTCCTTCTCTTTTCATATATCAGAGGACTTCAATGAATTCACTTAAATTGATAAGGTCTCTAGTCTGCAAAAGATATTTGGTTATGTACTGTGAATAATTATCTGTTATCATTTTGTATTCCCCTGTTTCCATTTTAAAAGATCTCTTTGCCAGTGTTTAAAGTTCAACTTAGAAGAAGTGAGTATTCAGGTTGCTGTTATACATTATACATTTGTCCGTTGGTTGAGTTTTTCTAACATGACTAGGATTTTGAAGTTGGACATTTATGTTTTTTGCTTTCCTGCTTGTAGGAAAATGCCTTAGAAAAGAGTGGGTCTAACATGACTAGGATTTTGAAGTTGGACTTGCGTATCTGATTTTCAAACATCTGAGATGAAATTTTACTCTCATTATTGGCTAGTGGAGATTGTGAATTGGTAATCAGGTTGAGGAGCTATTTAAAAACTTGCATTGCCTATTTGATTTGGATTATCTCTTTTTCTCTTTTTCTCTGGTTTGATGTAGCAGTAGCCATTTTAATTTGGGTAGAAGATTTAGCTATAAGGAATTGCTTTCTGCTTTTTGAAACCAAACCAAATTCTCATTTGAAGCAATAAGTTTCTGGGAATCTGTTATACACATGAACTTATTTGATGACTGCAAATACCTATATTAATTTCTTGGATATTGACTTTTTTAAAAATCAGTATGAAATGCTTGCTAATTATGCATATCTAACCCCAGTGTAGCACAATGGGCTGCGATGTAACCCACAGAGCTTACTATTGAATGAAAAACAAGACCCTCTTTATTTTGCTCCTATTGTTCTACTATATGGAGTTTCTCCTGTAATGTATACTAAGGTAGCAGATTGTACTCATAGATTTAGAGATAGTTGAGTTTATTTCAGAATAATTCACTAGTTGTGGTTTTCTTTATTGCAGTTGTGTATTCAAATAGCTCCAGAGTTGGAGAACCCATTCCTGCCACATACCTACCAAATTGGTGAGTTCCTATGCATTGGCCTCAAGCACATTTTTTCTTGTTCTGTTTTTTAAATATTTGAATTACATGTCTTGTTCAACTTATTAGATGAAGCATAAGATATAAGATCTCCTCTTATATGTCTTTATTCCTCCTTATATTAGAAAGCCTAGCTTTTCAATTTGAGATTTCATTAGTTCTATTGGGACTCTTACTATGAATTAAACACCTGATTTTCAGTTCACCCATGTTGAAGATTTGTAAACAATTAGTCTTTGCCTATAGTGGCATATTTTGAGTATAATCTGGTCTCAACCTCTCCCAAACTTAAGTTATTTGCCTTGTTTTGCTTTCGTAAAATCAGATCTAGGTCCATGTTTTTATTTTTCCATGTATGCTTCTAGCTATTCCATTTTTGTGTACTTTTTAAATGATTATACTAGACACTTGAATCTCAATGTACATAGCTTGTTCTTTAGCGGGCTAGCTCCTTTTTTGTTTTCACATTTAACTGAAATGAGATGATTTCTTTGCTAGTTTCTGCAATTGCAGAAGTGTATGTTTGTCAAGTCATGTTCTCGGAGAAGTTATTGGTTAATCTTGAGTCTCCAGGATTATGAGAAATTGATGCGCTTTCTCAGGGATTTGGTTAGCAGGCCATGCTATCAGTAGAGATTGGACAAATTAGATGTATTTCTTAAATAAGATCTCTTAGATTTCTATTTTGGTTAACTGGTATTGCAGCTTGTATTCATTTTACCTTGCTGCTGCCCCTTTGGTCTACAACATAATTTTTTGTTTTGAGCAATCTGATATATCATTGTCCTTGTGTTTTTATTAATTTTTAACACTAAAATGAATCATATTTTAAATTAAAGCTGGTCCTAAACCAAAATACCTTCATAGCTCTACCAAGGACTTCTGCATACTATTATTGTTATTGTTATTGTTATTAGTTCACTAAACACATTGAATAGGATATGGGATGCTTCCTTTTTGAGAAACAGGTCTGTAGCCTCTATGTATTGTCATGGGATAGTAATTTGATTCGAAGTTGATGAAATCAATTTCAATATATGTGACTTGTGTGGTAGTTATTTTGATTGGAGCATGCTGAGGTGTGAAAAATAAGTAAACCATGTCTTTACTGTTATAGACAGTTAAGTTCGTTCTTTTTTTCACTTTTGCTTTATTTTTCTTTCATGGATTGATATTGCACAGCACTAACTAAGTTATATTCTATTCAAAGTCTAGCAGCTCTAAGATAGTTGTGTAAAATAAATCAAGGAGCTATGAGAAAAAGCTAAACCATAATCCATGTATTTAATGTTATAGGCAGATAAGTAATGAAGAGATTTAAGGATATTATCTTATATTAACTTGTTTACTTTCTTGCTAAGTTTTTAGGAATATGAATTGTTATTTTGGACTGGCAACATGCATTGTTCCTTCTACATAAAGATAGTGCATTTTCCAATTACAATTCTTTCTAATTCCTTCTACATGAATTTATATTTTTTGTTGTAAAGGAATATCATGGCTGAGTTTGAGAAGATCAAGCAACAATTGGCAAAGTGCTTGGGAATTCCACGAGATCATATCACGGTCCCTAACCCACAAATGTTAGAAATCATGACAACAAAACTTGGGGTTACAAAGGGCATAGGATGCATGATTGGTCTCTAGTCTTAGTGTATAGGGAAATAGTGACGGCAAAACTGGGTTTACAAAGGGCAAAAATATATGGAGTTGGGCCTCCACTCGTTCATGTTTACTACTTTTAGATATATGGCACCTTTATGTGTACTTGAATGACTTTTGTACCTTTGAATGGGAAAAACTTTTATTTATGTCATTTTCTATTAGTTTATTTACCTAAATTTATAGTTTTTTTTTTAAATTTCAAAATGTTAATGAACAAAAGGTTAATATTATCACAAAACAATATATACATATATATATATATATATATATATATATAAACAAAATTAAATACTTAAATTATGCATGTTTTAGCGACCAACTAAGTAAGCTTTAGCGACCAAATCTCATAGTCACCAGAAACTATCGGCGATGAACCAATCTCTTTGGTCGCCCAATCCTTCCACAGTTGCGGCATATTTTGGTATTTTCGCAGGAACCTGTCTTTATAGGCGACCAGCTGTTCACTTTAAGGCGACGAAACTAATTGGTCGCGAAATTTTTTTGGCGACGAAATTTTTTTTCGTCGCCTTATGCCATTTTTACTTTCAGCCACGAGCTTGGGGTGACCAAGCTAGCGACCAAAGATGGTGGTCACCGAAAGGGTTTTTCCTTGTAGTGCCGTATGGCACATGCCCTGAAATTAACAATTCGTTCTGAACAGTTGGCTGGTCCAATAGCTCTCAAACTTTGACATAACGTCTCTTGACCTCTTAGCTTTCATCTCCAAGTGGTCTCAATCAAAATCTCCCAGTAAAAAGTAATTTCTCCATTTTTGGCATTTTAGAGTTCTTGAAAACACAAAAGCTGGGATATGTGAAGATCTCTATAGAACAATCAACTTTTGCATAAAATATCTAGATGAAAAGAGTAAATTTATGTGATTTATAAATGACTTATCACCTACGTCCTCTTTGGTGATCCCCCAGAAATTCACTAGTAAGAAAGAGCCCCTTTGGTTACAATGAAAAACCCCCTTTGCTGTCTCACAAACCCTAGCTTTGTTTTCTCTCAACTTGGCTCAAACCCAATTTGACGCCCTTGTTTTCTCAAAACTTAACATAAGGTATTCATATTTTAGCATGTGTTATCTGTTATGGTTTTAAGATCTAATATTAATAACTGAAAGATACAAGATAATATTGAATTTGAAGAATACCAACAAGAACAGAGGAACAATTTTTGTTTTTTGTTTTTTTTATAGCAATGAAAATTGAGATGTTTGCATTCCACAAATCATTTTGTCAACTGACTTTTCTTTGCACAGATATTTGACAATCTATCAACCAATGACTAATCGAAAATTTGACAATCTATCAACCAATGACTAACTTTGTACTAGTCGAAAATTTGACATTTCCTTATACTAGTCGAAAATTTGACTATCTATATCAACCAATGACTAACTTCTAGAAATACTTGAGCAACAATTATACTTGAGCAACAATTTCTACCACTACATAGTTATTTATGTTGCACTTTGCTACTTCATCTCATTGCCTCAATTTGTCTGGCTACTTCTTTTTTTGACGTTATCCTCAGTTTCCTATTTTGACTGAGGGAAAAAACAGAGAGCCAAAACAGGACACGTTTAAAAGTAGCTCACTTTTGCTGTATAAATAATCTGTTCTTGCAAACACTGCAATGCACACACAAAAGCTAAGATGGGTTCCACAGAAGTAGCTACTAAGCCACATGCTGTTTGCATTCCACTTCCTTTTCAAAGCCATATAAAGGCAATGCTTAAATTTGCAAAGCTCCTCCACCATAGAGGTTTTCATATAACCTTTGTTAACACAGAGTTCAATCACAAGCGCTTTCTTAAATCTCTAGGACCCAATTCCCTTGATGGCTTGCCTAATTTTCGGTTTGAAGCCATCCCGGATAGCCTTCCAGATTCAAATGAAGATACCACACAAGATGGCACTTTGCTTTGTGAGTCCATCAGAAACAATTTTTTGGCTCCCTTTCATGCCCTCCTTGCAAAACTCAACAATGATGCCATAGAAACATCCAGCAATCCTGCAGTGACTTGCATAGTTTCAGATGGTTTCATGTCCATGTTCACAATCACAGCTGCTGAAGAAATTGGAGCCCCTATAGTGCTGTTCTACACTATAGCTGCATGCAGCTTCATGGGAAGTAAACAAGTTCGCGCCGTGGTCGAAAAAGGACTTGCTCCACTCAAAGGTGAAATATATAACTATTAATTGAAGCAATTGTTGTTTAACTTATGGTTAGCTCTTAACTGCTTGTTTGTAAATATGCAAATGAAATGTTTCTTCAATTGAATTTCATTTGTCTATTGCAGATGAGAGCTGTTTTACAAATGGCTATCTGGACACCGTAATAGATTGGATCCCGGGAATGAGAGATATCCGTTTGAGGGATCTCCCGACCTTCTTGCAAACCACAAATGCTGATGACACCATGTTTAACTTCTTCATGGAAGCAACCGATAGAGCTCATGAAGCTTCAGCAGTTGTTCTTCATACTTTTGATGCCTTAGAGTCAGATGTTTTGGATGCTCTCTCATCTATGCTTCCCCGTGTGTACACTGTTGGGCCTCTTCAATTGCATCTCAATGAGGTACCAGAACACCCTTTGAAAATGGGATACAGTCTATGGAAAGAAGAAACTGAATGCCTCGAGTGGCTAAACACCAAGGCACCAAACTCAGTTGTCTACGTGAATTTCGGCAGTATAGCAGTCATGACACCAGAACGGCTTGTAGAGTTTGGGTGGGGACTTGCAAATAGCAAGCTTCCATTCTTTTGGGTAATTAGACCTGATCTAGTTATTGGAGAATCTGCTATTTTGCCGCCAGAGTTTGTGGCTGAAACTAAGGAAAGAAGTCTAATAGCTGGGTGGTGCCCACAAGAGCAAGTCCTTAACCACCCATCAGTTGGAGGATTTTTAACGCACAGCGGTTGGAATTCAACGGTTGAGAGCCTTACTGCAGGAGTTCCTATGCTCTGTTGGCCATTCTTCGCAGACCAGCAAATGGACTGTCGCTATACTTGCAATGAATGGGGCATTGGCATGGAGATTAGTAATGATGTGAAGAGGGATGAGGTAGAGAAGCTTGTCAAAGAGTTAATGGTGGGAGAGAAGGGTAAGAAGATGAAAAATAAGGTCATGGAGTGGAAGAAACTTGCAGAAGAAGCTACTGGGCCACATGGTTCTTCATCCACAAACTTGGACAATTTAGTGAACCAAGTGTTATTAAGAAAAAGCTAAAGAATATTGATGTTAATTATTATTTTTATTGCTATTGTCTCAAATAATCAACTAGCTAGCAATATGTACCCAGGCCTCTAAAACCTGTGTTATTATATCTAGAATTTTGTTTTGCTCAAATTATATATTGTTGTCTTCCATAAATACTATATGCTCCAGTGTTGACGGCTTACAATTCTAATTGCAAAGACAATTCAGATGGTAAATAAATATATAAGCAATAGAAAGAAATAATGGGAAAATATTATAATTACCAAAGAAGACAGTGATATATACAAAAGGTTATTATACGGTGACACAAATTGCCCACATATCAAGAATTTTTTTTTATGAAGACCTTTACTATTGAGAGGGGTGATAACATACTAAACTCACACACGTTAGATGGATGCTAGGACTCGAACCCAAGATGTTTCCCGAGGGAACATTTGCTCCAAACCACTACACCAGTGGGTCTTTTGCAATCAAGAATGTTTTAGAATCTTCATCCATGATTTTATATTGATTAAACAAATCCTCTTAATGACTTGACGTATTTGACATCTGATTAAGGTTTGCTTGCTAAGCTTCTTTTTTGACATTCTCCTTTGATCTCCTATTTTGGCTGCGCTCAATGCATCAATGCTTATGTGTCATATTCTCTTCAACAGTTTCTTCAGCTCAGTAACCGACCCTGGATTCAAAAGAAAGTAAAAACAAAACAAAATCATGAAGTGGAAGAAACAGGAACAATTAAGAAACTGCTTCAGTTCGTGGGGTGTTCTCCCAAACAGAGGTCTAGGTAAAGGGAGCGCAGATAGCCTGGATAAAAAAAGGTGGCTTTTATTTTGTGTGTGGAAATTGAGTTTGATTCCAAGTGTGCCATCTGTTTAGCTTTCGACGTGTGTTGAGCAAAATTAAGTTGATGATGGTAACGGCTAACATGGGGACTCCCTACGCCTAGCCGGCTGCCTAGGGCCTCCAATCCCTATATATACTTAGTATTAGGGTGGCACAATTTCGGGTTAACCAGACTGAATTGCTCAATCCGATAATTAGAGGGTTGGGTTGGGTTGGTCTAATAATGAGTGGGTCTTGGGTTAAAAAAATATAAACCGCTCCGTATGGGCTGGAACCAAAACATAAAAATGTAGTTAATTTTGAGTTAACCCAACCAAACTGCCCAACTCGATCATAAAAGGATTGGGTTGAGTTGACCTAATAATGAGTGGATCTTTGGTCCAAAAAATCATAAACCGCAACCCATGCCGAGTACCCCTACCTAGTGCAAAATTCTATAGTGAGGATGACATTTATGGACCCCTCATATGGACCTTCATATTAGCCACATGATCATTTCATTAAACTTAAGTGAAGTTACTCTTCAGATGAATCATGTGGTTAATATGAACGTCCACATCTATGGTCCATATAATATTGCACCCTCACCATAGAACGACTCCATACCTAGTATGTCACTCTTTTTTTTTTTTTTTTTTTGAGAAAGAGAATTCATTCATAGAACCGAAGACGTACAAAGAACGACATGATATAGTGGCTTCATTAAAACCTTCCTAGGACAACCTCATGGGACAAACCGCAGGGGAGGAAAGAGTACCACACATATCATGGACTAACAAGAGAGTCCGATTCAGGTCACTTTGGACCATTATAATAAAAGAACAAATCAAAAATGAAAACTAACACATAGACCTCCGATGAGAACCACAACTATAGACCAACACAGTAGACCCACATGAGAGGACCGCACAACATCCCAACTGTCAAAAAAAGCATTCTATGAGCAAAATCATAGTCCTTTGACACCCACACAAATTGCAAGGCATACCATAGTAAAAACTAGGAGAGAACATGCAGGAGGAACACATACACAATAGTAAAAGGACCCCTGAGAAGCACTCCACTTCAACTCAGAACCGGACAAAGAAAACCTCTTATGACCAAGCATAGTTCTTTGGTCGGCGCAGAGTAGAGAAGAGCTCAACATCCCAATAACTACCACCAGTGTCGTTGTTGCCGCCGCTGTTGAAACAGAGACAAACATCAGCCGCCAGGTATCACAACTCTCCCGATGAGAGACACAATCCAGCGTCACCACATAAACAACAATAAAAGGACCCTTTAGAAGCACTCCACTTCCACTCAGAATCGGACAAAGAAACCCTCCTATCACCAAGCATAGTTCTTTGGTCGGCTCAGAGTAAAGAAGAGCACCACATCCCAACAACTACCTACCGTTGAAATAGAGACAAAACATCAGCCACTAGGTATCACAACTCTCCCGAGGTGAGACACAATCCAGCATCACTACTGTCGTCGCCGTTAAGACAAAGACAACACCAGCCACCTAGAATACTGCAAAAACAATCAAACAAAACAAACAGACAAACAGACCTAGACCCAAATAGATCTAGACTATCTGGGGAGGGGAAGGGGAGGAGAAGAGGGGATAAGAGGGAGGGAAAAGGTGGGAGAAAAAGAAAGGGAGATGAGGAGAGGAAGATGAGCGGAGGGGAGGAGGGGTAGTGGCCACCTCCCCCCTTAGCTTCCTTGTGGTTGGTTGTCGGCAAGGAGAAAGGGGACTAGAGTACGGCTAGGGTTTTTTTTCCAGTAATTATTTTCAATTATTTTCAGTAATACCAACAAGTTAATTCTTTTAAACATTAATCTTTTCCCAATATAGTATAAAATATCATTTTCCCTCTCCCTGTTACTTTACTACACGTTGGAGAGTCCAACGCCACGAGTAGTAAAGTAACAGTAACCAAAGTGTACGGATCCTTTACCATATGCCGGATATTCCAATGCCACGTGTGGTAAAGTAACTAGTATCCTAGTGAGCACACACGCCGGAAAATCCAATGCCACGTGTGGCCTAACCAAACCATGTTCGCCACATGTGGGTACCATAACCAAGGGAGGGTACGTAGCATGGTGTAATCCCATATTTACATAAAAATCACAAAGTACCCTAACTCATATCAATCTCTTTCCCATTCATTCAATCACAAAGTGAATATCAATTTCTCAACATAGATAATCCAGATTCCGAATAATTATAACTTCAAATATCAAAATAATAGAAATATTCACAATTTAGCGATATATATATGTTATTTCGGAAGACGTCGATGAGGAATGGACTTATATTCCTAACTTAGTCTGAAGTATCTTAATCCGATGGTGGGATAAATTCACTAGAGATCACTTGGCCCCTGCCAAGATCACCCCAACGCTCATCCCATCTTTTGAACCTGTTGTTGCTCAGCCTGTGGCCACTTCTTCTGCTAGTTTAAGTGTTTCCCAAAGGTTACAACTGTTGATAGACTAGCCAGGCTCAACTTCATCAAAAGAACACTTGAAAAAGAAAGTCCAAGAGATCCTGGATCTAGATGACGAATCCATGGTATCAGCGTCTGCCACTCAGCCTGAAGATGAGGTGGACCCCTTTGCTAACGAAGATATGCTCGACCACTTTCATCCAGATCTTTATGGTGGGCCTTAGTAATATTCTGTCTGATAAGAAGACAATTTGTACTTATTGTAAGTTTTTGTTAAAGCATTTTACTTTTGCTTTTCCTCTGGTAAAAACAAGATGCTTCTGCTTTAACTTTGCTTTTTCTTTACTTTTGTAAAAGTTTGATTTTTCTTTTGGCCATTTGCATGAAAGTTCAGCCAGAATCATCAAAGTGAAGCTGCCGCTCTACTGTAGGCTGCTTTGTGACTTCCTATCCCTGATTGACACGTCAACAGCCCCGAGGCTTTAAATTGAGGACTTCTCCTCAGTTGTGCAGCATCGAGAAAAATATTGCCTCAGAAGCCAAATAATCTTTGTACTTTGAGTATTTATAAAGCTGTTAGGAGACTAAAAATCAAAGTCAAAGAACTTACTTGCTTAGCTTTAGCCAACCCCGAAGCCTTTAAAATAGTAGAAACCGATGCTTCAGAAATTGGGTATGGAGGAATCCTAAAATAGAGAGTCAATAACTCAGAACAATTGGTTAGATTTACTTCTAGAGTTTGGAAACCAGCCCAAAAGAATTATTCCACTGTAAAGAAAGAAATGTTAGCCATTGTCCATGCTGTTTCTATATTCGAAAGTGATCTTTTGAATAAAAGATTCTTGATAAGAGTAGATTGCAAGGCTGCAAAAGACATTTTGTTTAAAGATGTAAAAAATTTAGCATCAAAATAGATTTTTGCAAGATGGCAAGGAATACTTTCTGCTTTTGATTTTGATATTGAATTTGACAGGACCCGACCCAAATTCCACTTTGGAATCCGAGCCGAACCTTGTGCGTGTCCGACACCTGGCGGGTGCCGGGCACAAATGACCAAATTGCCGCACTAATGAAAACTAAGTTACTTAGGGTTTGACTTCTGCCGAAAATTCGGCAGAGTCTCCCTTGTGAAAGCACGTTATCCAAAAAAATGTACACCTACATGAAACACAGTTTATAATCTCAACCGTCAACATGCATCAAATTTACATTCAGACTATCCTACTACAACCAAATGGCCTTAGGCCATACAATAGTTCTAGGGCAATATCAGAGCAGCTAATTTAGAGTTTACAATGAAACAGTATAATTACAAAAGAAATCCTACATAAGGAAAGGACGGAGCGGAGTGTGGAGTCTGCCCTGTGGTGGCGCTCTAGTGCACGTCTATTGCCTGGGGGCACAAAACATTAAAAATGTGAGTGGACAAAAATAAAGTTTTAAAAAATAGTATATGAACATACTAACCCCTCTGTAAAAACATTTAGAAATTTCAATTATATTCCTTTATATACTCGTATAAGAATTTCTAAAACATGCATATTTACATATATATTATTAATCATACATTCATTTAAAACATCGAGACTTTTTTGAAAACATTATAAAAGAATAAAATCCTTTCCACATAGGTGTACCCGTCATTTAACCGTCAATTCCCTTATTTCCGTATATTCCCACATATTACCGTCAATTCCTCGTGTCACCAACGGTGACACGTCCTTGCAGGTCTCAGTAACACAAAGTCGACCTGAGCCGCAATCTTGTTGGATTCAAGAGACATTAGTCAACCTAATCCGCATTCCTCGCTCCCACGGTCTGGATATCCCTAAGACTCGTGGGGCAAAGTCAAGCATGCTGACTTATCCGAAGACAACTAGGATGTTCGTGACATCATTATAATCGAAGGCAACCAATTTATCTGAAGGCAACATTTATTATACTTGGGTACCTATGGTGGTTTTAAATAAATATGTATAACGCTAAATAAGGTTTGAAACCATAAAATGAATTCTTAATTATCTTTAAATCCTGCTGCCATTCCATATGATAATTATCTAAATACTTATTCAAGATCAAATAATGGAATTAATTAGCATAAAATCATTTATAAAACCAAAAGTCCACTCACGGTTGGTCTGAGCTAGCTGGACCCTTCGAAGGACCCTCATGTGGGTCCGCTGGTGCCTGAGCACCTATTTAAGCCATCACGAATATTTTATTAATAAAATTGCTCAATATATTCATTTAATTAAAAACCCTAACCCCCAGCTCCTAAAAGTGCGTGCATCAAGTTTAAAGTCATTCCTATGCCCACATAAGCTTTCCCAACGATTAGAACGATCTAAAATGATCGGAGACTTGAAAAGCGATTAATTCTCAAAAAAGTCAACCCGAGACCCCATGGGGTCCACGACCTCCAAATTCCGATCTGAGAGTTCCTAGAGGTTCCAATATGTCTAAGACGCATGTCTCGAGAGTTTGGTCTCGATCGTACGGTCAGATTACTCACGATCGCACGATCGGATAGTTATGGTAAACCTAACCCTAGGGTTGACATTTTCGGAGTATCTGGGACTTCGATTTATGATCCGTAGATTCCTACACGTTCCTAGAATGACCTAGATCAACATATATGAAATTGACTGCGATCCAATGGTTCAAACATATCAAACCCGGAAATCACACAATAGGCTCCGTTCGAGGTTCAAACGTTATCCGAATTGGAATCCTACAGTACCTACATGCTTGTGACAACCAGGAGATCATTTTAGGATACAATGCCGGCCCATTGCCTGGCACACGTGCCACCGCACGAGCCGGCAGCGCATGGGTGCCTTGAGCAAATTTCGGCAGCCAGAAAAACTCCAAACCGCCGGCCAAGCTTCCTACCCTAGGTGTAAAACCTCATTTGGAGTCACTTTTGTTCTTGGACCTACCCCGAAAAATGGCCAGAAGTGGCCGGCATTTCAATTTGAAAACTGGCCAAAATTCAGTTCGTGATTTGGGTTATCTACGCTAGAAATTGATTCAATCCTACCCAACCATCAGCTAGAGCATGAAAAATAGCTCAGAATCCATACCTCACTCGTCAAGATTGGTGGCCGGAGGACGGAGAACAGAGCCGTCTAAAAATCTGTCAAAATCGTGGGGTTTCACGGTTGTTACCGATGGCGGTCGGCATCAGGGTGAGGCGGGTTGGGCAGCTGGGGTGGTGGCGATTCGTTCCCGGTCGGTCTCGTGGGTTGGGGTGGTCGGAGGTGGCGGTTATGGAGGTTGGGGGGTGGCTGGAAGAGAAAAATGGAGAGGGGGGGAGGGGGTTTATCGTGGGGAGAGAGAGAGAGAGAGAGAGAGAGAGAGAGAGAGAGTTATAAAAAAATCTGAATTTTTTTTTCTGGGTTATTACAGAATTTATTAAAGGTGAAACTAACGCACTCCTGGACTTCTTAACTCTGGAATTCTTGCAGGGTGCGAACCAGAAGTTCTGGACAAATGACTTCCAGTAAGAGCCCCTCTGCTCTTACTAAGTCATCCCCGCCTGACCCAAAGCCATTGATGACCTCTTCTCCATATAATAAGGGTAAAGAGAAGCAGATTGTTGAGAATCCATTCCGTGAGTATATGAATATGTCTGTAGCGATCATTGAAATGAGTGATCTAGATAAACACCCGAATTTTCTAGCTGAAAAATATTTAAGGGATAATCTTCCTCCTTTAAATAAGCCCCATCTATTCTATGAAACTCTTCTAATTGAAACCAAATATGTTAATATAGTTCATCATCATAGGGGTGAAAATACCAACACTATAGCATTCACAAAAATCCAAATTCTAAATGTCATCTCCTTGGAAGAATGGGGTCCTAGCCTTGAAAGGGCCAAAAGATTTATCCTTCCTGAAATGAGGCCATATTCATATAATTTCTGGGATTATAAAAAAGCATGGGAATATGTCTTATGTTTTCAAAATCAAAATTATTCTCATTCTTGATTTATCCAGTTTAAGCTTTGAGCTCTGAAAGAACTCCCTAATTGGTTCAAGAGCTTTTTCCTTATTTGGGGTCCCACTATAGAATACCTTCATCCTGAAATTAGGGAATCTTTTCAAATGAAATTTTGTAAATGGAATCAAAATCATCTTGATGGAAGGACTTTGTTCATGTGGTTCATGATAATGTATGAACTACCTTGGTTCATCCTAAACCTTATATATATATATATATATCCATTCCATAATCATAAAAATCCATAATAGATGCATGGTAATTTAATCAATGGAAATAATGCTATTTCAAAACAATGTCCACTCACAAAAGCATAAATTCCATAAAGACTCTAAAATAATTCAAATAGAAATCAATACTTGTTTACACATAATTTCCATAAAATACTATATCCCACAATTAAAACAATATACTTTCGTAAATAACCCGATATTACCAAATCCATATACTTTATTAATAATCATAATAATATTAATTAATGATAAGTAATAACCTTTTAAAAATCTCATATCCTCCATATTGAATCAATTTTCAATCTAAACTCATTATGCAAGAAATTCCATGTTAAAAGAACGAAGTATACTTAAAACAAACGTCCACTTATTTACTAATAATCATAGCCGGGACCCAAGACTCACTTTCACAACCTGTCAATCAAGTATCCCATACTCATCCATTCCACTTCAATTATCAAACTAATATCCAATAATTCCATACGATACTATAAAACAATCTCATAATCCCACATAATCAACATAACTCAAATAACGGTCAAGACTCGTTAATAAGGTCGTTCTAGTACTCCTCGAAGGGTGAAACTACCTCGGAAGACTCACGGTCAACATAGGGTCAGACTGCCCAAACTTGGTCAACCGGGCCAGCGGGGCCCACGACCTCCGATTTCCAATCTGAAAGTTCCTACGGGTTCACCAGGGTTTATTATACACGTCCTGCAAATTTAGACCAAATTGAACGGTCGGATCGCTTGAGATCGCACAATCGGACGGTTATCGTTTAACGCAAACTTTAAGTCATTGAATCGGAGTATCCAGGACTCCGATTTATGATCCGCTAATTCCTACATGATCCTAGAGTTGCCTAAATCAACATATTTGAAAATGGAGTCGATCCAACGGTTCAAACATATCGAACCCAGATAACGCCTAATATGTGTAATCCGATCGACAGTCATACGATAACCAATTTCAAATCCAAGCATACTGTCGTGCTCGGGATGACATGGGGATCATTTTAGGACCCAAAGACCTGCCACAAAGTGGCCCACGAGCTGCCACACGCGCCGTCAGAGAGTGGAAAATCTGCATCCGCTGGTCAAGACCTGTACCTACATGATCAGAACAATGAGTGGAGCAACTTTTGTTCTTGGACTATGGCCAAAAAGTGACCGGAAATGGCTGCAATTACGAGCCGAAACTGGCCAAAACTTTAAGCCACAATTTGAGTTTCAAAATGCAGAAATTAATCCTAAACAACCCAACCATCAGCTAAAACACATTGGTAGCTGGAATTGCCCGAATGAACTCAGGGAAGTTATGGGTAAAACCGGCCGGATTTTGTGATATTTTGGCGGCTATGGTGGTTGCCGGCATTGGGGATGGGGCGGGATGGAAAGAGGAGGAGGAGGTGGTTGTTTTGGGCCCCGTGCCACCCAAAATGGTGGTCGGATGTGACGGTGGTGGCCCAAAAAGCCACTGAATGAATAGTAACAGCCAAAAGGAAGGGGGGGGGGGGGGGAGAGGAAGAGAGAGAAAATCTGGTTTTTAAAAAACCATTTTTGAAATAATTATGGTTATGCGACTAAGCTTCTTTTGATCGTAACTTCTTCCTTTCAACTCTGATTTGAGCCCACTACGTGTCTACAGAGTCATCTCAACACGATCTACGTAATAGTACCAATCATGTCCCCAAAATCCTTCTGGATTAAAAAGTGACCAAAATACCCCTATCTCAAGGGCAAAATTATAATTTCACAATTTAATAAATTAATTAAATTAACAAATAATTTAAATTTGGGTCGGGATGTTACAATTCAGAATTTTGAAGCATATTTTGTATCATGTCCCCAAAATCCTTCTGGATTAAAAAGTGACCAAAATACCCCTATCTCAAGGGCAAAATTATAATTTCACAATTTAATAAATTAATTAAATTAACAAATAATTTAAATTTGGGTCGGGATGTTACAATTCAGAATTTTGAAGCATATTTTGTGTGTATATGTGTAACTAAATATGTATTATTATTGAAGTACAGTTTGTTTATCCCTTTCTTGTTGTGTAAAATGTGTATACATACATTCTTTTTATATGTTACAATCTTATATTTGAGTTCACATAATAGTTTCTCAAAGTATATATTTACATTAAAACAGATAGTATGAATGCAAATAGAAAGTCGAGGGCCTCTAAAACCTTAAGACCACCTTACTATTGTTTTTTTTTTTTTGGTCAAAAGTTAGAAGGGCCTTACTATTGATTTGGCTCCTAGGTGCAATTTTCACACGATATGACACATAGTTAGCATATTATGGTTCACTAGTATTTAATGCGAACCTATATATGACTCGTTAAAATATATTAATGATAAGTAAGGAGCTTGTAGCTCAAGTGGTTAAGAATATTCATCTCTGCATCCAAAATCCTAGGTTTGATCCCCCCTCCCCTAATATCGCTTGTATAAAAAAAAATTACTAGATTCAAATTCAAGTATGAAGGAGGAAACTCATTATATTTTCAATCCCCATACAATAGTCAGATAAAACGAAAAATAGCTCAAATAATGTACCGCATACATAAAATAGCTAGCAAGCAAGTTGTACTCGGCCGAATCTTTCTACTTATATCCAAGTATTAATGCATCAAGATCCGCTTTCTCGGGAAGGTTTTTGGATGGAGGTTCGTGTTGACAACTACAACAATATGGAGAAAATTAGGAGGATGCTACGACAATTTATGGAACACATCGTTTGCATCGAAGCTCGAACGCGGATATGTAAGAGTTCTAACGGGGAGGGATGCGTGAATCCTTATATGAATCGAGTAGCTTGCATCGACATTCTAATCCATGGGAGTCTCGACGAGGAGTACGAGGGAGATAGCCCTTTTCATTGTTGCACTCCGCTGTGTGAGTCAAGTGAAGAGGGGCACGGTGATTCTCATTGTGTCTTTGAAGGTACAACTGGATTTAGTAATTTTGGTGCATCTTGTTCTTCATCAAAGTTATTAAATTTAGATTTACCTCCAATATTTGACCTTTGTTTAGAAGACGATTGTGAAATTTGTTTTGGGGTAGAGAAAAATTCTGAAAAAGTATTTGGTGACCGTAAACAAGTTGAATCTAGTGTAATCTTGAAGGCGCTGGACCTAGAGGAAGTTGGCTATGCACTTTTAAAGCAATACAAGCAAGACACATTTGAAGGAAAGATTGCCGAGAACTCCATTGATCTTGTCAATTTAATGCCATTTGGATTGACGATTCTTTGGAAGAGAGATTGGTTGCTGAAGATAACTGGAATTGTTCCAAAAAGGTCAAATATTCTAAATATCTTTTTATTTGGGAAGGAAGGTTTCAATTAGGTGCTAAAAGATCCATAATTAATATGAATCAATTGAAGATTCTATTCGGATTTTCCTCAATCAAAGGCTTGAATTCGAGGATGAATTCTTTCCTAATGCAAGAGCATAGGGATATTTACCATTTAATTAGTTATTTTATGAGATATTGTTATTTTCTTATTTAGGTAGTTTTAGGATATCTTTTATTATTTATGTGTGATTTTATAATTAATTAGTTTACTTTTGGACCAAGTAGTCTTGGTGCCCAAGTCTTGTAAAGGCTATAAATAAGGCTAATGTAATAGTGGTAAGGGAGTTTATGTTGATGATTATTGAAATAGTTTATTCAATGTTTGTGTGTATTGTTGGTGACCTGTGTTCGGACTCCGATCCCATCAGTGATGCTGTAACCCAAAATGAGAGAATTGAAGAGGGCACGCTTTAATTTTGAAGGTAAATGAACGGAATTATTGTATAGCATCTTCCTTAGTCCTTACATCACCAAGAAACGGAAGTTGTCTCTTTGTCTTGATCAAGTTGTTTCCTTGATGTCTTGATCAACTGATGTTTCTTTGCACGTATATTTTTGGGCTGGAAAAGTTGACTATTTATCAATCAATGACTAACTTTTCGATACACTTGGACCAACATGAGTGCGTATATAAATTCAAAATGTGGTCACCGAAATTATATCAATCAATGACTAACTTTTGTAGACTATTAGTGATGTAACAATTTATGCCATATATATATACATATATTAGGGTGGGTACAATTTTGGGTCAATCCGACTGAATCGCCCAATTCAATAATTAGAGGGTTGGGTTGGGTTGGCCTAATAATGAGCGGATATTGGTTTAAAAAAATCATCAACCGCTATGTACGGGCTTGAACTAAAACATAAAAATATGGTTAATTTTGAGTTAACTCGACCGAACGGCCCAACTCGATCACAAAAGGGTTGGGTTAGGTTGACCTAATAATGAGCATATCTTTGGTCCAAAAAATATAAACCTCTATATATGGGGTTGGGACCAAAACCGACCTAACCCAACCCATGCCGAGTACCCCTACCTAGTGCGAAATTCTATAGTGAGAGTGTCATATGGACCCCCTAATGTGGACCTTCATATTATTAGCCATATGATCATTTCATTAAACTTAAGTGAAATTACTATTTAGATGAATCATGTGGCTAATATGAACATGATCATTTCATTAAACTTTAGTGGAGTTACTATTCAGATGAATCATGTGGCTAATATGAAGGTCCATATGGTCTATATAATATTACACCCTCGCCACATAGAATGACTCCCTACCTAGTAGGCCCAATTATTCAATTCAAAATTAAGAAGAGGTATGCTCGAAAAAGGCCCACTTATTCATTAAATTCATAGTCTAAGCTAGTTAACCTAGTTGAATAAAATCAAGAAATAAAACACATTGAGCCCAATTTCACATTTTTGAACTATGACAAAGAAACTTTCTATTGACAAACACTTTTACCAATTATTTCTACGTGTTTCAATGAAGGTTGAAGTCCGAATTGTTTAAATACTAGGTAAGGTGATTGATGATTTCTTTTAGTTTTGAATTTCATGCTTTGGTTTTTGGGAAATTAGTCTAAAATTAATATTTTCAGTTAAGATTCACAATTTTGAAGAATATTTTGTGTGTATATGTGTAAGTAAATATGTAGTATTATACTAGAATTTGAGTAAAGTTTGTTTATCCCTTTCTTGTTGTTTAAAAAGTGTACATATATATTTTTTTATATGTTACAATCTTATATTTGAGGTTCATATAATATTTTCTCACAGTATTTATAATAAAAACAGATAGTAATTAGTTATGCATACCTTTTAAATTAATTTTGGGCTGCATGTATGGTTATCCATCAAGGTCAAATATAAATGATATCTCCGGTCATCCAACCAAAGGCTTAATAATTATTACAAGGACAAGACAACAAGGCAATCTTTTGGCAAATTGAGTGAGTGGTAGTAAGAAGAACTACCCCCACAAAATTGGGTGCTATGAAAAATAACCAATAATCGAAGATTTAAGTGTTTATATAGAAAGGGTAAACCTGCTTGGTTGAAAAGAAAAGCATTTTTATTTACCACTTTAACTCAAGATATACTATCATCATTCTTTTAAAAAATTGACACTTGTCCATGAGATAAGCATAGTTAACATTTACTTTTTACATTTTAAAAATATTTAAAACCAAATAATAAAATTAAATTAAAAAACTCTCTCCTCTCTTCCCCCCCTTCCTGACTAAGGGCCAATTTGGCATTGCTGTACTGTGAAAATAATCGCTGTCAGATTTGCTGTGAGAGAAATTCAGCTGTAAGAGAAAGCAGTTTGGCGTTTGATAAACTTTTTGTTAGAAGTATTGTTAGTACTAATTCCAGCATAATTAGAAAAAAAATTGCAGCATAATCATTAAACCCAGTGCCTCTTCGAAACTGATTCCTGCATAATCAGAAAATGAAAGCACCTCATTAGCTGCTTTCCCTTATAGCTTTCTCTCACAGCAATTTTTAACAATAAGTGATTTTCTCATAGTTTATCAAACGGGCTGGGCTTCCCAAAATTTTTTAAAAATCACTTATTACCCCAAATAAGCAATGCCAAACGGGCACTAACCCTCTCCATCCATGACGACTCAAATTCTAAACCCATCTTCGCCGGCATATCATCCGTCTGGTCCTCCACTGCCGACTATGTGCATCATTCAATTTACTTCAAAAAAATAAGCATACGGCTTTCAATTGCTCCAAGCATTCTTGAGAAAGTACCCATTTGGGTAATTCCTCCTATTAATGGGCATTGCAGAGTCCCTGCTTTTATCAATCACAAAAAACCCACGAAGCAAATCTTCCAGTTTCTGGGTTATCCTTTCCGGAAGATTACAAACTCACCGAACCAGATTTCCTAAAATCAAGATCTCTTGGACCCTGGTGGTGCTTCTGTCAGATTCTCCTATGTTTGAGATCTGGTGGCTGTTAATGAGAGGAGGCCTAGAAAAAGTTTGAAGCTTTTGAAAAAAGTGATTGGAATTCAACTTGGGATTTTCGTTTCTGTAAGCTATGCTCTTTTGTCCAAAAAAAATAAAAAGCTATGCTACTCTTCTTCCTCGTAATTTCGTAAATCAATCTTCTGGTCTTTGTTTTTTTGCGCTTAAAAGGCAAATAGGGAAGCGGAGGAGGGTGAACGAGGTGGGGGAGGGAATGGTGGCTGCGTTGCTACAGAGGAATGGTGGCTAGGTTGAGGGGGTGGAGGTGGATCGGGAAGGAGGGAGAGAGAGAGAGAGGAGAGAGTTTTTTAATTTAATTTAATTACTATTTTACTTTATTATTTGGTTCGAAATACTTAAAAGATTTAAAAGTAAAAGTTACCTTTGGTTATTTCATGGACAGGTGTTAATTTCTTAAGAGTTAGTGAGAATACATCCTGATTAAAGTGGCCCAATACACTTTGCCCTATAAATAATCTGCATTTGAGCAAGTTACGCACATACATTATAGGCTTTTTATCACAAATGGTCCTTTACGCTTACGAAATTATCACGATGGTCCTTAAGGGTTTTTTGTGACACTAATAGTCCTTAATCACAAATGATCATTGCCGTTATAAACTCTGTTAAGTGTGATGTGGAAGATAAGTGAAGCCCACATGTCCAATCACATTGTGACATGTGGATAAAAAATAATTTTTTAATTTTTTAATGAAAATTCCTTTTTTTTTTTTCTGCAACTTTTTTCATCCCCCTTTCTTACGAGAAATTTTTATATGTTCCGGGTACACCACGTGTCTGGTGTACCATCCAATAGACGGAGGACATGTGAAATTATTTTCCAACTTACTGCATTTCTTTTTATGATATGTGGCGGGCTGTATTGGAAATATTCCATATGTTCTCCGTCTATTGGATGGTACACCAGCCACGCGGTGTACCCGGAATACCCAAAAATTACTCCTTTCTTACCCAGTCTCTCACCCCCTCTGCCCTCGCTCTTCCACCCTTTGCTCTCCATCTTTTCTCCCTCTGTTTTTTTCTTTCCCACTGCCACCTGCAAGAAAAAAAAAGAAAGATATACAGTTGCTCTCCATCTCTAGATCAATGATGAGTTTTCGCATAATCTGAGTTTTAGAGACATAGCATGCTGAAATTGTCTATTCTAACTCTATTCCTTTCTCATTTCAGGCTTCCCATAAAGCTTTTGTATATGGGTCAATGTAGATTCTATACCTACAGCACTGTTGCCCTCCTTACATGGGAGACTCGAAGGAAGGATTTCTCAGTGATGACTGGTCACCATGTAATTACTGTTCTCATGATTGGGTTCTCATACATTACGAGGTATTTTTCAGGTTTTCTGCGAGCACAATAATATGTTGGTACCACAGAGCATATATTTAGCAATGTGCATTTGTGTGGTGTGGAGGATCTCATGCAATGACTTTCTTTTCATTTTTCGGCCACTTGTAGCTTTTTTCGGATTGGCTCAATCATTCTTGCCCTGCATGACGAGAGTGATGTATTTATGGAAGCTGCCAAGGTTTTCAAGTATTCTGAGAAGGAGCTTGCAGCAAGTGTGTTATTTGGTTTTTTTGCTGTTTCGTGGCTCATACTGAGGCTAATATTCTTCCCTTTCTGGGTTATAAGGTCATCAAGGTCTGCTGTCATGGTAAACCGTTTTATTAAACCAAATTTACATGTAGAGTGGCTCTGACTTATCTTTTCTTATGGTTGGTATTTTCCAGCTATGACCTTCTTGATTGCTTGGATCTATCGAAGCCTGCTCCCAGAGCTCTGTACTATGTGTTCAATACAATGTTACTGATGTTCTCCATCTCTAGGCAACTGTAAGGAAGGGGGATGAAAAGTTGCAGGTGGCAGTGGGAAAGAAAAAAACAGAGGGAGAAAAGATGGAGAGCAAAGGGTGGAGAGCGAGGGCAGAGGGGGAGAGAGACTGAGTAAGGAAGGGGGATGAAAAGTTGCAGAAAAAAAAAAGGAATTTTCATTAAAAAATTATTTAATTATTTTTTATCCACATGTCACAATGTGATTGGGCATGTGGGCTCCACTTATCTTCCATGTCACACTTAATAGAGTTTATAACGGCGGGGACCATTTGTGATAAAAAAAACCCAAACGTTAAGGACTATTAGCGTCACAAAAAAAACCTCAAGGACCATTCGTGATAATTTCATAAACGTGAAGGACCATTTGTGATAAAATGGAAAAAGGTATTGCGCGATACTGATTAATAAAAAAAAACCTCAAGAGGATCATTCGTGATAATTTCATAAACAAAACCTAAGATATGGCTTCCACTGTAGTTGTTAATAAGCCTCATGCTGTTTGATGGAAAAAGGACTTGCCCCACTCAAAGGTGAATGAAACATCTATATAAATAGTTCAGAGATTTTATGCAAATAAGATGCCAGCTGACTTTGTTTTTATACAAGAATAAAACCTAATCAATGAATCATAGTTTGCTAGACAGTTTGACACGAGATGTTGTTGTTAAAGTTGCAAATGAAATGTTTCATTGATTCATTAATTCGCTGTCAATGTAGATGAGAGCCGTTTTGAAAAATGGGTATTTGGACAAGGTCATAGATTGGATTCCAGGGATGAAAGATATTCGTCTAAGGGATCTTCCAACCTTCATCCATTCTACAAATCATGATGACGTGATGTTCAACTTCTGCATGGAAGCAACAGATAAAGTTGATAAAGCTTCAGCAGTTGTTTTTCTTACATTTGATGTTTTGGAAAAAGATGTTATGGATGCTCTCTCATCTATGCTGATTCCACCTCTTGATGCCATTGGTCCAATCCAGTTGCTTCTCAATCAGATACCTGAAGATTCTTTGAGCCCTATCGGACACAGTTTATGGAAAGAAGAAACTGAGTGCCTTCAATGGCTAAATTCCAAGGCCCCAAATTCAGTTGTTTATGTGAATTTTGGCAGTGTAGCGGTCATGACACCACAACATCTTGTGGAGTTTGGCGGGGGCCTTGCAAATAGCAAGTTTCACTTCTTTTGGGTAATTAGGCCCGATTTGGTTGTTGGTGAATCTGCATATTTGCCACCTGAGTTTGTGGGGGAAACGAAGGAAAGAGGCCTAATAGCAAGTTGGTGCCCACAAGAACAAGTCCTTAACCACCCATCAGTTGGAGGGTTTTTAACACACAGCGGTTGGAATTCAACCATGGAGAGTCTGACTGCAGGAGTGCCTATGATCTGCTGGCCATTCTTTGCTGACCAGAGAACCAATTGTTATTATGCTTGCAATGAATGGGGCAGTGGCATGGAGATTGATAACGATGTCAAGAGAGATGAAGTGGAGATGCTTGTTATTAGAGAGTTGATGGAGGGAGAGAGAAGGGTAAGAAAATGAAAAAGAAGGCTAAGGAGTGGAAGAAACTAGCAGAAAACGCAACTGATCCACATGGCTAGCTCCTCATCCATTAACTTAGATAATTTAGTCAATCAAGTGCTGTTAAGACAAAACTAGATGTTATCCATATCCATATCTGTAAGGCCCGACATGTTTAATTCAATTTTTTCCTTATAATTTATGTTATATTATGATACATTTGTGAATAAGGCTGAGTGTAATGGTTTACTTAAGCTTATTCTAAGTTTTTAGGCCATTGGTTTCGCTAGAGAACTTGGGGCGAAATCTAGAGCGGGAGGCCATGAATCTGGACAAGGTTGGGTTTTCAGGTCGGAGTTTGACATTTTAGGGAAATGGGTTCAGTCAAGTAAAACTAGTGGCGCATAGCTTGAATTGAATGAAATGTCAGTGCAGATATGAAAATGTACTCCAAGTTTAGGTTTTGAAATCAGTTTAGGAATTGATTTTTATTCTCTATGAATTTGGGTGGGTTATGGTGACTGGCACACTAGTAAAAAGAGTGGCAACAATCACCATTATTTGGTGACATTTGTGGCTGTGACAAAAGGCATTTAGTCACCTTTTCTGACTTTTTTGGTGACTAAAAAAGCTTTTAGTCTCATTTTTTTGCTTTTTTTGGTGACTAAAGCCTTTAGTCACCCCCACAATAATCACCAAATGTCACCAAATAATGGTGACTGTTGCCACTTTTTTTTGTAGTGGCATATCATGGTGGAGATGGTGGAGGTTCAAGAGAGAGAGAGAGGCCAGGAGTGGGTGGGGTTGGCGCAGGTTGAAGATGGTGGCTGCGGGGAGAGGTTGAAGATGGTGGCTGATGGTGTTTTTCTTTTTCCTTTTCCTTTTTTTCCTAATGTTATTTATTTTATTATAATTTTTAATTAATTTAAAACATAAAGAATTTTTTATTATTTGTTTGTTATCTATGTAGAGGTGGGCTCCACTTGCCACGTCACCCTCTCAATTGGTGAATAATGATCCATGTGTAATAAATTACAAAAATACCCCTGCACGTCATCAAAGTTAACAAACTTTTGGATGGAGTTGACAACATGGGGCAAAGTGGGTTACCAAACCTAAGCCAAGGGATGTAAGTGGGCCACTTTGAGTTTGGAGATGCAATGTGAGATTTGACCGAAGTTTTAGGGAGTATTTGTGTAATTAAGCCTTTATATTATTGTACTCATTTAATATCTATATAATTATAATATTATATAATCTCATACTAGGCCAATGTAATACATTAAGAACAGACAGTGAGACATTATCATCGTACTTTACCATCATGCATAGTATTAAATATATACAGTTCTTCCAAAATATGACATCACAAAAGTTTTATACAAACCTTCTTGTTCTTTCAAAATATATACAGTAAGCATTACAACCCAAAACTAAACATAGCCAAATTACCAAATTTTGGTCATCCAAAACAGCTTTCATCCAACAAAGCTACCATCAAGCCTTCCACTATATCAAGTAGTGAACTCCATAAGCCTCAACACATAATTGCAAAACACATGGTAGAGAAATAATTGGCATTCTACCTATCATTAATAGATAATGTGTAAGGCCATGTCAAAATCATTGAAAAATGAGAACAAGCATCAGCATCCTGCAAGATTAAAAGTTGCGGACAAGGTGTGAATCATTAACTCGCACAAATTTGACCAATATCCTAACTGTAGAATGAATATGTTTTGATTGATATTTCAGTGGGCAAAAACCCTTTACATATATACAGAGATTTCTGTATCTAAGAAGGAAAGAAAATAAATTACAATTGAATATTCTAAGTCAACAATATATGCAAGGAAAGTAAAACTAATAGCAGACAGCTATTTGATTTGATTTTGATACGGCTGTAGTGTAGGAGAAATTATAGCTTCTCTTATACGCCCCCGCAAGATGGAGCCGCCGTCGGTGACTCCAATCTTGGAACGAAGTAACTGGAAGCGCTGGCGAGAAAGAGGTTTCGTCAAGGCATCGGCTAACTGATCAATAGTGGATACATGAGCAACCGTTAGAAGGCCTTGAGCGACAAGATCACAAACAAAGTGAAGATCAATGGCAATATGTTTCATGCGGGAATGAAGGTAGCACCAATATTGTCACAGGCAATAACAAGGGGTGAAGGAAGCAAAACACCCAGTTCACGAAGTAAATTCTGTACCCAGGAGAGCTCGGCAGCGGTGCAAGCAACAACACGATACTCGACTTCAGTAGAGGAGCGAGCAACAGAGCGTTGTTTGCGTGAACTCCATGAGATCAAGTTGCCACCAAGAAAAATGGTATAGGCAGTGGTGGATGTGCGATCATCAGGATTGCCGGCCCAATCCGCATCAGAGAAGGCATGGAGAGAGAGAGTGGTGTTGCGATGAAGATGAAGACCATGATAGATGGTGCCTTTGAGATAGCGGAGCAGGCGTTTGAGAGCAGCCCAATGGAGTTCAGAAGGCCGGTGCATGAATTGAGAGAGTTTGTTGACTGCAAAGGCAATATCTGGACGGGTAAGACTCAGATATTGGAGACCACCAAGAAGACTGCGAAAGAGAGTGGCATCAGCAGGGGTTGCACCATCGTTGAGCACAAGGGCAGGGGTGGTAGACAAGGGCGTTGAAACATCCTTGGCACCTTCCATGTGAGCGCGAATGAGAAGATCCCGAATGTACTTGTGCTGTGATAAGAACAAACCAGATCGTGTAGGAATAACCTCAACACCCAGAAAAAAAGTGTATAAAACCCAAGTCCTTGATAGAGAAGCGCTGAGCAAGAGTGTCAAGAAATTTGGTGAAGAACAACCTGTCACTGCCAGTCACAATTAGATCGTCGACATAGACAAGAAAGTAAGTCACAATAGAACCATGGTTATAAACAAAAAGAGAAGAGTCAGATTTAGAGTGAAGAAAACCATAAGAAACCAAGAAGGAGCTCAACTCCTTGTACCATGCCCGAGGTGCCTGTTTAAGACCATAAAGGGCCTTGCGGAGCTTGCACACATGCGAGGGATAAGTGGAATCAACAAAACCAGGAGGTTGAGACATAAACACTTCCTCGTGAAGAGTACCATGAAGGAAAGCGTTATTAACATCAAGTTACCGGATGGGCCAGCCGCGAGCAAGGGAAAGATGGAGGACAACCCGTATAGTGGTGGGTTTGACCACCGGACTGAAGGTCTCATAGAAGTCAATATTGGGGCACTGATGGAACCCTTTTGCCACCAAACGAGCCTTGTACCTGTCAATACTTCCATCCGGATGACGCTTGATGCGAAACATCCACTTGCATCCAATTAAATTTTGATGAGGGGGAGAGGGAACAAGCTCCCAAGTTCCATTCCGAGCCAAAGCAGTAAGCTCATCGGACATGGCTGAGCACCACTTGCTGTCTTTGATGGCTTGAGAAACACATGTAGGTTCAAGGGAGGATGGAAGAGGATGTTGGGTAGTGGACTGTTTAGTAGTGGTGTGAAGCTGTTTAGGTTTGAAGATATTATTTTGAGAGCGGGTAATGACACGAGAAGGGGGATGAGGTGGTGAAGGGGAGGGCAATGAGGGAATGGTAGCCTCATAAGAAGGAAGAGAGGAGGACGGGAGAGGAGAGAAGAAGGGGGACACAAGAGAAGACTCACCCAAGACGGAAGAAGAAGGATGTGTACACGGTGCAGGCATCGGTGCAACAGGAGGTGACGCTGGTGTTGCTGGTGCGGGCAATGGTGCTGCAGGGGCAGGGGACACGATAGCAGGGGCAAGTGGCATGGCTGTAATAGCAGGAGGCACGCTGGTGGGTTTGGCATAGGATCATGAATGGGTCCTGGATCAGTTGCAACCGACCAAGAGTGCATAGCGGAATTAGAGACAGAGGAGAGAGGTGAGACATGAGAGGTAAAGGGAAAAATAGACTCATTAAAAACGACATGACGAGAAAGGTAAAGACGATTGAAGGATAGGTCAAGACACTTATAGGCACTTTGAGAGGTTGAATAGCCAAGGAAGACACAAGGACGAGAGCGAGGTTGGAGTTTATGGGTGTTGTAAGGTCGTAACCACGGAAAACATTGGCAACCAAAAATACGAAGTTTATGGTAGTTGGGTGTTTGACCAAAAAGAGATGAGTAGGGGGAGGATGATTTAAGGAGAGAAGTGGGAAGACGATTTATGAGATATACCGTAGCTTGAAAGGCATAAGACCAGTAAAGTGGTGGCATAGAGGCTTGATGAAGGAGGGTAAGGCCGGTCTCAACAATGTGACGATGGCGGTGCTCGGCGGAACCATTATGTTGGGGGGTGTGGGGAGGTGTGGTGAGATGAGTAATGCCATGAGAGGCGAGAAAAGGTTTAAGTTTTGTGTATTCGCCACCACCATCAGAATAAAGAGAAAAAATTTTGGAGTGAAAGTAATTTTCAACAAGGTTTTTAAAGGTGGGAAAAATTTTAGAGACATTAGACTTGTTTTTAAGAGGGTAAAACCAAATATATTTTGTGTAATGATCGACAAAAATGAGATAATAGTGAAAACCATCAATTGAGCGAAGGGGAGCAGGACCCCAGACATCAGTGTAGATAAGATCTAATGGACAGTGACTAGAAAGAGAATTTAAATGAAAAGGGAGCTTATGGCTCTTATTACATTGACACGACACACATGGAGACTTAACAGATGACTTTGAAGTGACAGGGAGAGATTGAGAGCGGATGAGCTGATCCAAGACAAGTTGAGAAGGGTGGCCAAGGTGACTATGCCAGTCATGCAGGGTAGAAGCTGTACTAACAAGTGCAGAAGGTGAGCAGACGTCACTCATTGACCCGGGCCACGTGTACACATCATTCTTATTCGGGCCTTGAAGTAGAGTCGCCCCTGTGCGCAGATCCTGTACAGAAAAATAAGAAGGAAAAAATTCAATAGAAGTATGGTTAGATTTGCAAAACTGAGAGACAGAAATTAAATTGTTTTTAATAGAGGGCACACAAAGGACATCATGTAAGGCAAATGCATGAGAAGAGGTAGGAAGAGAGGTGGAGCCAACATGGGTGATGCCAATGCCTGAACCATTACCATTGACAACTGAGGTCAGAGTCGATGAGCCAACTGGTGGCTGTATGAGGGGCAGTAACAACATTCACAGTGGGATCAGAGGAGGGGAGAACCTGAGCACGTGGACACCGTTTGTCACTGTGACCCTGCTGATCACACAATTGATAGAAACCTTTGTAACCGTGGCTTGGTTGATTGAAGGAGCGACGCTGGCCGGAGAATGGACGGGAAGTGTGTGGAGAAGAGGTGCCGGGGCCAAGAATGCCACGTTGCTGAGAAGGTGGCCTGTAGCCATGGGATGTGGTAGAACCCTTGTGGAAGGAACGATTGGAGTTGGTTCGCTGGGTATTATTGGCTGTGACAACAAGAGGTTCAAGAGGAGTGTCATGGCGCTTGAGTGCGTTCTCGAAGTCAACGAGTTTATCATGCAACTCTTCAAAGGTGATAGGTGTTTCACGAGCACGAATAGCAGCAGCGATCTCTTTGAAGTCAGAGCTGAGACCATTGAGGATATGGATCACGAGATCGTCGTCGGATATAGGAGAGTCAATGAGAGCAAGTTCGTCAGCAAGAGCTTTGATGGATTGAAGAAATTCCATCACGGGCTTGGAATCACGACGAGCAAGAGTGAGACGTTCCTTGAGACTCATGACTCGAGAATGTGTACGGTTCGCATACAGCTTGGTAAGTTTGTCCCAAGCGTCTTTAGAGGTTGAGGCAGCAGCAATAAGGGAGATGACAAATTCAGAGACAGAGGCAAGAATAGTGTGGAGAAGGAGTTGGTCTTGGCGTTTCCAAAGGGTGTTGTTGCTGTCAAGGCAAGCGAGAGTGCCATCCACATAGCCAAGGAGGTCATACCCAAGGAGAAGGGCTTTGAACTGGGCACGCCAGGAGGGATAGTTGAGAGGGGTGAGTTTGAGAGGAAGCTGTGCAGCAACGTTGATGGTGATGAGAGAAGGAGAGGAACTAGTGTTGGAGTTGGGGGTGAGAACAACATTAGAGTTGCTGTTGTCTGGAGCCATGAAGACAGAGGGAAGAAAGAAGGAAGTAAGAAAGGGTTTAGGGTTGGGGGGGAGAAGAAAAAAAAACACTCGAAGGAGCTAATAGGGCTCTGATACCATGTAGAATGAATATGTTTTGATTGATATTTCAGTGGGCAAAAACCCTTTACATATATACATAGATTTTTGTATCTAAGAAGGAAAGAAAATAAATTACAATTGAATATTCTAAGTCAACAATATATGCAAGGAAAGTAAAACTAATAGCAGATAGCTATTTGATTTGATTTTGATACGGCTGTAGTGTAGGAGAAATTACAGCTTCCCTTATACTAACAAAGACAGTAAAAGGCATAAGGGGCAAACTGCCTATTTGAAGTAGCACCAGTTTTGGGATTCAAAGCCCTCTCCCTCTATGGTTTTGATTGTCGTTGAAAGTAGTCGCATCAATTTTGGGATTTAAGGCCCTCTCCCTCTATGATTTTGTAAGTGTCATATTTAGTGGCGGATCCAGGAATTTTGCATGCAGGGGTTAACGTCTAACAAGTAAAAAAATTCTATACAAAATAGAACCAAAAAAAAAAATGAAACAATAATATTATAATTCTTAATTAATAGAAAAAACCACATTACAATTGTCCACGACGAGTTTTCATATTTGAAACGTTGCATTATAGAGTCATTATCAATACAAACAAACACATCTTTCTCAATGTAAACAAGTAAGCTATCACTCAACCATTGATCTCTCATTCGGTTGCGAAGTGGACCTTTCACAATATTCATAGTGGAAAATGCTCTCTCCAAAGAAGCTGTTGCAACCAGTAAAGTTAAGGCTAATGTGAGAAGCAAATAAACATAATTAAATGTTCTATGCAACCCTTTCTCCACTATTTTTCTTGCAAGGCTACCAATCCCTTTCAATTGAGAAAAATCGCTCCTCGTACGCATATGATGAATATAAATCCCAAGTTGATCTTCAAGTGCCAAGAGGTCTTGGGGAGTAAAATCTTGAGAGTAGAATTCAGCAAAACGAAGTAACTTTTGTTTGTAAAAAGCTATGAATGAATCATCCGGACTCAAACATGCCAAACAAAGAAGTAACTCAGTATTTACCTCACTGAAGCGATGATTTAATTCCACAAGTTGCCACTCAATGATCTAAATAAAGATATCCACATGATAATGGTGGAGATGTGCTATTCTAGGAGCTTTCCGATGTGATCTCCATTGAGCTACATATGGATTATCCAAGTTTTGAATCTCAATATCATGTTTGCCACAAAAGGAAGATACTTGATCAAGCAAGGCTTTAAATGCATTCTCTCTCATGTGTTGTAGTTGGTCCTTGCAATCTTTGACTAAAGTCATTGCATTCCCAATATCTTGGTCTTTCCTTTGTAATGCTTGTGACAAATCATTTGTGGCTCCCAATATAGATCTCATGAAAAATAGGTGAAATACAAACTCAAAAGATTGTATATCTCTCAATGACTTATTTGCTTCACTTATATTATCAGTAGAGACATCCTCAATAATCAATTTAAGCACTTTCACCATAGATTTGAACATGGAAATGATACTAAGTAATGTACCATAATGTGAGTTCGAACGTGTATCACCAGGATGTTGGAGACAAGTTTCTTGATTTAAGCCTCGCCTTGTTGGAAGAGTATCTTTTTCAAGAGCTTCCATAATATTATTTTGTAGTTGATCTCTAAGCATATCACGACGCTTACACGATGCTCCAACAATATTAACCAAGCTATTGCATGATGTGAAGAAAGTGGCAATATCAGCATTTCCTTTTGTCACGGGCACAAGAGCTAATTGAAGTTGATGTGCAAAACAATGAATATAATAGACACAAGGATTTTCTATCAAAATCTATGTTTTACGACCATTGAACTCACCCTTCATATTACTAGGTCCATTATATCATTATCCTCTTAGCATAGAAATGCTCAATTCCTCTCTTGAAAACAATGTGCCAATAGCCTCCTTTAGTGAGTTTGATGTAGTGTCACTAACATGTTGAATGCTCACAAATCTTTCAATTACATCCCCACTTTGGTCCACATAACGAAACACCACTGCCATCTGTTCTTTTATTGACACATCACGCGATTCATCAACCAATAAAGAAAAGAACACACCATCCATATCCTTAATGATTTTCTTAATAGTTTCAGTGGCATAAGCATTCACCAGATCTTTTTGAATTGTTGGAGCTATTAGCTTGAGATTCCTTGGAGCATTTTCTAATACAACGACGTTAACTTTCTCATCATGATCAACAAGAAATTGTAAGAGCTCCAAATAATTCCCCCTGTTGTTTGAAGTGTCACTCTCGTTATGGCCACGAAAAGGAAGACCTTACTTCAACAAAAATCTCATGCAATCAAGAGAAGCTATCAGGCAAATACGATAATCAATACGAGCTTGATTTGATTGCTTGCCCAAAACTGTTTGGATGTGATGCTTCTGATTCATAAGATCTACACAATATTGTCTAAATTGATTATGAACACTTCCAACACCTCCAATATGATTCCTAATTCTTTCTTTCTTCTTCCAATTTCTGAAACTCATCTCTGTGAAGGCATCACTACACCCTTGACCAATTTTGAAATTGGATTTGAAGACATAACAATAAAAGCAAATTGCAGCATCTTTACTTATACTGTACTCCAACCAGTCAAATTCATCAAACCACTTGACATGAAAATGTCGATCATACCCTGAAAGATCGATTTGTGGAAATGTGTGATTCTTAGGTTGACAGGGACCCTTTTGTAGATATGCTCTTTGAACTTTGTCTCGAATGTTAGGATCATAATCCAACATTTGAGGTTGAAGTCCAGGGTCTGAGGGAAGATTATTCATAAGATCTTGTAACTCACTTTCTTTCGAACAACCCACATCCCTTGAAATATCCACATCTCTTGAGTTCGAACTACCCACATTATCCGAACTAGAAGTAGTTGATGAGAACTTTCTCTTAAATTATCGTTCCATAACTTTCTATTCAAAACACATACAAACTAATTAATAATCCAAATTGCCAAGATTTATTCTAACTAACCAAAATAATCAAAAACTCCTAACAAATACAATCAACAACAACAACAAAAATAAATCTTGAAATCTTTATTAATCAATTAAAGCATAATGAAGAGATTAAAAATTAGGATAACATAATTTCAATTTGAGGGATAAAATCCATCATATTAAAACATACAAACTAATTAAATCATACAAACTAACATATAATTAATTTAAAACTCTAATTCATTCAAACTAATCAACATATTAATCAATCTCATCAAAGCATAAAAAGATTAGGAAATAGGATAACATACTTTCAATTTTGAGAGCAAATTTCAAACAAAATTGTATTTGGGGTTTGCTGCCGCCACTTGATGAGGAGGTCGTCGGCATCGGAGGGTGATTCATGTGGGGAGGTCGTCGAATTGAGTGAAGGTTGGGTAGAATTAGTGGTTGGGGTTGGGGATTTAGGGTTTGAATGAGAGGAATGAGTTAAAAACCCATTCCCCAATATGTTTCTTTTATGTTTTTGTTTCTTATTAATAAATTATGATCAAGGGGATGGGCAGGGAGCTTCCAGAGTGTTGGTCCCCTCTTTGAGGGTGGTGGATGTTTGTGCATCCGATGACCGATACTGAGGAGCTAATCTTGCCTAGTCCTTTGGTTTATTTATTATAAAATAAAAAAATAAAAAAAAAGCTGTTGTGCTGCCTGTGCGTTTTTTTATTTTTATTTTTAAACTTGAGCCAAAACGACGTCGTTTTGGCCAGGTCTTTAAAATAAAAAAACAAAAAAAAACCACTTAAGTAGAACGACGTCGTTTTGACGTAAGGAAAAAAAAATGAAGCGTTGAACGCCTTGCGCATGCACTGTGCAGCAAGCTTCTTGCTTGCTCTTGGCTATGGCTGCTCCCTCTTTGGGGCATTTTATCAAACACCTTCTGGGCATTTGCAGGGGTCAAGTTCTTGGGTTCCTATGGTGGATTTTGAGCTTGCGGGGGTCAATTGGCCCCCTTTGCCCCTATGTGGATCCGCCACTGGTCATATTTGTAAATTGGCATTTCCTCTCCAAAGCTTCTTTTTTATGTAAACACTAGGACTTTTAGATTGAGTATTAAGAGCAATTATGAAGTTGGCAAAGCAAGAGAGATGCGGATAGAAGATTGAGGATGCACATATTCGATAGTTCATCATCAAACAAGGCTTCATATGCATTTAAGTGAGGTAAGTTAGACTTAGATATCATACATGCATTTGTAGATGGTTAGCATCATTTAGAATAAGCTTAAAACGTTTTTAAATTGCATTCATGCATACACAAGTGCTTTTGTATTGAATAAATCAGGTTTACATTGACTTTAGATCAATTTATGTTCACTGCCGCTCGAGCGGGCTTATTGGTGCTTGAGCGGTGCACACGTCTGAATATTCAATGTTCTGCCGCTCGAGCGGACTTATTGGTGCTTGAGCGGTGCACACGTCTGAATATTCAGTGTTCTGCCGCTCGAGCGGACTCACTGACATTCCTCCCATTTCTTCTCCAACATTCCCCCCATGATCCTCTCCTTGGCAGAACCCAAAAACCTAGCGCCTCCCCCACCCCCCTCCTTGTGCAAAACCCAGAAACCCAACGCCTCCCCCACCCGCAACCCACCCACCTCCTTGCGCAGAACCTGAAAACCCAGCACACCCCTTTCATCGATTTCTTCTCTGCTCCTCCTTTTCCCCACTGCAACCCACCAAGACCCACCGCCCCCTCCCTCTGTTTTTTTCTACCTCATTCCCACAGAACCCCAGGCCCCATGCCCATTCCCCTCCTCCCCGACCCATGCCCCTTTTCCCCGTCGCAACTCCCTCTAAATTTCTAAATTTTATGTTTGTATTTTAATTTTTTAAAGTAAATAATATTTTATTATTTTTTAATTCATTCTGGAGGTGGGCTCCACTTTGCCACATCACTAACTCAAATTCGTGAGTAAATGACCTAGGTGCACAAAATTACTAAAACACCATTGCCATGTCATCAAACTTAACGGACTTTTGCATAGAGTTAACAGTAGAGGCAATGTGGAACATCAAACCTTGGTCAAGGGGGGAAAGGGGGGGTCACTTTGACTTCAAGGAGGTAAAGTGAGATTTGACCAATGTTTCAGGAGGCATTGTAGCAATTAAACCTTACATACTATTACAAATGAAACTAAGCTCTATTGATCTCCCTGTGCTAAAAAATAAAACCCAACGAAGATATTGGAATGATTATTACATAAAACCAAACTGACATCGTATTAGTCTCTACATAAAATACATAACACCAAGGGACATGTACGTATAATGTAAATCATGTTCAGTCAAAAATCAGTGCTCGGTCGTGTGTTTAGCTTTCTCAACCTTTTTAATTGATAGATTGAGAAGTTGTGTTAGCTCAAGATCCACAACTATTTAGTAGTATTTGTCTTCACTTGATTAGAGGAGATCTCAGATTCGACTCACTTGGATGATGAAGAAGATAATATTTGTGATGAGCTAGCTCGATACTTAGTTGTGGGTGGCTAGCCTCATTTTGGAGGTGTAGTATTGTTGTGTGTGTTTAGCATGTTATGCAAGGACGAAGATGTATGCTTGCATGTGTTGTAGTAACGGAGTATGGAATTAATCGTTCAAATACTATGCAAGGACCATATGGTTTTGTCCAAGCCTCTTATACATTTCAATCTTTTTATAAGAATGAAATTTCGTTGACCACTTCTTTGGCATCCAACTCTCATACATTTAATATGGAAAGAAGAAACTGAGTGCCTCCAATGGCTGAACTCCAAGGCACCAAACTGTTGTTGTTTATGTGAATTTTGGGAGTATAACAGTAATGACACCAAATCAACTTGTTGAGTTTGGTTGGGGACTTGCAAATAGCAAGCTTCCTTTCTTTTGGGTAACTTGGCCTGATTTGGTTGTTAGTAAGTTGGTGCCCACAAGAGCAAGTCCTTAACCACCCATCAGTTGGAGGGTTTTTGACACAAAGCGGTTGGAATTCAACCATTGAGAGTCTAAGTGCAGGTGTGTGTGCCTATGATTTGTTGGCCCTTTTTGGGTGGCCAGCAAACCAAACTGCTACTACACTTGCAATAAATGGGGAATTGGCATGAATATTGATAATGATGTCAAGAGAGATGAATCTACTTCAAGATCCACAACTATTTAGTGATATTTTTCTTCACTTAATTGAAGGAGATCTCAGGTTTGATTCACGTGAATAACGAAGAAGATAATATTTGTGATCAATTCGATACTTAGTTGTGGCTAGCCTCATTTTAGTGGTGTAGCATTGTTGTGTGCTTTTAGCCCATTATAAAAGTGGAGTGTAAATACCCTATCGCTTATTTAAAAAAAAAAAAAAAAAAAAAAAGGTACACCACTTATAATTTGGCCCAAAAAGTTGAGTAGCACTCCACGCCAACTGAGTGATATCAGAATGGGGGACCAATGACCGACTATCAATTAAAAGTTGTGGTCCTTTGCTCTTTGAAGTTTAAGGGACTCTTTCGAAAGGGCAAGTCATAAGAAAATTCATTTAATTTGGTGGGGCTAAACTTGATAATTATAAGGGTTTTTAACTGTAGAGGTTCCTGAGGTTTATCTCTAGTTGCAATTGGGTTTCCGAACTTTTTTTTTGAGGTAATTAGGTCATCCAACTCTCTCATCCATTCCAATTGTGTCCTTCCGTCAATTTGGTCGTTAATTTGAGGGTTAAAACCCTCTATTTCAATTAAAATATTTTAAATTTTAAAAATTGAAAATAAAAAATGAAAAAACTGTAAATAAATAAACTTAAAAATAAAAAATCCAAATCCAAATCCAAATCCCTCTCTCTCTCTCTCTCAGCTCTCCCTCTCTCCCGCAACCCATTCCCCCTCCGTAGCGATGCCTTCTCTCCTTGTCTCCAACCTATGAAACAACTTCCTCTTCTTCCAAACCAAGTCCACCATGGATGATCGCTAAGATCCAATCCTCCCTCTCACATTCGCCTTTCTCTCTCTTTCTTTCTCAAATCTTGAGGCTCATCAAGAAAAATATTCCACCTTCCCAGCAATTCTTCGCTCAAAGAATCTACAGTAGCAACTTTTAATCTACTACCTCCTCAATTTCATCCTGGTGTGTCTTGGTTGGTAGCCTAGAGAGGTAAAAATGCAAAAACAATTCTAAATCAGCGAAATTGGTGCACTGAAACCTGGGTGTGTTGGATTGTCTTTATGCTTTTAGTCAAACAATATGGTAGAATATTTTCAGATATATTTCATTCTCCGAAAGGAGGTATTTATAATACAGGTTACAAACCCTAGTGGGGTTTAATTAGGAAATAGGTGGAATCCTAATTACATAATATCTATACAAAAGGATAAATAAATAAAACCTAAATAAAATAGGATATACTACTTGCCAATACTCCCCCTCAAGTTGGAGCAAAGACGTCACGCATGTCCAACTTGTCAAGCGAGTTGCAAAAGATACTTGTAGAAACAGCTTTCGTAAGAACATCGGCTAACTGATACTCTGAGCGGATGAACGGAAAGGAAACAATCTCCGCATCCAACTTTTCTTTAATGAAATTTCGATCAACCTCCACATGCTTTGTACGATCATGTTGTACCGGGTTATGAGCAATTGCAATTGCAGCCGTATTGTCACAATATAAATCCATGGGTTTCTTAGGCCCAAAACCAAGATCTCTCAATAATCTCCTCAACCATAGTAACTCAGATACACCATGAGCCATTCCCCGATACTCGGCTTCAGCTCTAGATCGAGACACCACCTTTTGTTTCTTACTCCTCCACGTAACAAGATTGCCACCAACAAACATAAAATACCCAGATGTCGAGCGCCTATCTGTAGCTGAACCTGCCCAATCAACATCTGTGTACCCTTCCACATCTGTATGACTGTACTTGGAAAACATTAATCCCTTGCCCGGAGCCCCTTTGAGGTATCTCAAAATACGTGTCACAGCACCCATATGATCTTCACTAGGTGAGTGCATAAACTGACTCACTACACTCACTGCATATGCAATATCTGGACGTGTATGAGCTAAATAAATTAATTTCCCCACAAGCCGTTGACAGCGCTTCTTATTAGTAGGAGCTTGATCAGGATACAACCCCAACTTGTGATTCTGTTCACTAGGAGTATCAATGGGTTTACAATCCAACATTCCAGTTTCTGCAAGCAAGTCCAAAACATACTTTCTTTGGGACAGAAAAATACCATGCTTAGATCTGGTAACTTCAATCCCAAGAAAATATTTCAAGTCACTTAATGATTTCATCTCAAATTCAGACGCAAGATATTTCTGAAGATTATGTATTTCTACATGATCATCTCCAGTTACAATCATATCATCAACATAAATTATTAAAGCTGTCAATTTACCTCTGCATCGTTTTAGAAACAAAGTATGATCTGCGTTACTTTGTACATATCCAGACTTCCTCATAGATGCAGCAAACCTCCCGAACCAAGCTCTTGGAGACTGCTTTAATCCATACAATGATTTCAGTAGTTTGCACACCATACCCTCCTTAGAGGTCACAAGGATACCTGGTGGAGGATCCATGTATATTTCTTCGTTGAGGTCACCATGGAGGAATGCATTCTTGACATCAAATTGTAATAGCGGCCAATCATGATTAGCAGCTAAGGATAAGAGTACGCGTACAGTGTTGAGCTTAGCTACTGGAGCAAAAGTCTCCGTGTAATCCACTCCATATGTCTGAGTATACCCTTTTGCTACCAATCTTGCCTTGTAACGGTTAATGGAACCATAAGCCTTATGCTTCAAAGTAAACACCCATTTGCACCCAACTGCCCTTTTTCCTTTTGGTAAAGGAATTAACTCCCAAGTAGCATTCTTGTTCAAGGCTTCTATCTCAACATGCATTGCATCCACCCAGTTTTGATCAGATAGAGCATCTTGCAACTTAGTTGGCACACATACACTAGATAATTGACACAAATATGATGCATATGACTTAGATAAACGATGAGTTGACATATAATGGTTAATGGGATATTTGGACTTGGCATGTATATCAGGAGAATATTGCAATTTAGGTTTCCCACGGGTAGTACATGGGGGCAAAGAATAGGTAGGCATATCATTAGAAAGTACCTCATTATCACAACTTGATTGAAGCAATGGCAGGGCAGAGGGGGGTATTGTATCAATTTCATCTGTACGAGAGTCGCCAGTATTACTGTTATGTCCTTCTGAGAGAGGCTCGAAAAAACCCAAAACATGGTCGGGCGACCGGTCGCGACTTTCCTGGCGACCGGTCGCGTCACTCGTATCGGTACTATTGTCGCTCGTCGAGGCAAGCGACCGGTCGCTTCCTATATGCGACTGGTCGTTTCTTGGACAGATTCGTTCGCGACCGGTCGCTTCCTCATAGCGACCAGTCTCTTCTTCACAGATTCGTTGGCGACCGGTCGCTTCTTCATAGATTCGTTGGCGACCGGTCGCATGGAAGACGCGACCGGTCGCTCCCTATTCACCAGAAATTCCTTCTTCAGGTCCAAAATCTTCCATATTTTCCACTCCGAAACTCTTCAATTCACTCCCCCTCTCCCCCTGAATTGAAGAGGACGGAGAAACATAATAGGGTACTTCTTCATGAAAGGTGGCATCCAAAGTGACATGTACCTTCTGAGTAGGCGGGTGATAACACTTATAACCCTTCTGAGTAGTAGAATAACCAATGAAGACAGAGCGGAGAGCACAAGGGTCAAGTTTACTCCGTTGATGGGAGTAGACATGAACATACGCAACACACCCAAACACCTTCGGAGGTAACTTTGAGACCAAAACCGGAGGAGTAAGAGCACACAACACATCAAGTGGGGTCTTGAAATCAAGAACCCGACTAGGAGTACGGTTAATCAAGTAGGCGGCGGCCAAGACACCATGTCCCCAAAGATGATGGGGAACAGACATATCCAACATCAGAGCACGAGCAACTTCAAGTAACTGATGATTCTTCCTTTCAGACACACCATTCTGTTGAGGTGTGAATGAAGTGGTAGTTTGGTGAATGATACCTTGAGCACGAAAGAACTGGGTCAAGGTATGATTCCCATATTCACCGCCATTATCAGTTTGAAATACTTTAACCCGAGCATGGAACTGAGTAGACACCATGGCACAAAAGTCAGGAAGAATAGAGGCAACATCATGTTTATTCTTCATCAAATACACCCATGTTAAGCGAGTGCAGTCATCAATAAATGTAACAAACTAACGGAAGCCATGAGAAGTCACACGAGCAGGACCCCAGACATCAGAATGTACTAACTCAAAAGGCAAAGCAGCTTTATTATTACTTAAGGAAAAAATAGTACGGTGGCTCTTGGCCATTACACAAGTCTAACATTTGAAACTAAACTCATCACACGAACTAAATAACGAAGGAAACAAATGTCTAAGGTAACCAAACGACGGATGTCCTAAGCGACGATGCCATAACCAAAGTTGTTGCTTGTCTTTAACACTGCCACTCAGAGCTTTATTAGCGACACAACCACGAACTGCTGCAGCTGGCAACTGTAAGTAATACAACCCCCCTATCCGTTTACCATGCCCAATCTTCTCGTGAGTCCTGAGATCCTGGAAAAAACAATGGGTAGAATAGAAGGTAGCAGAAGCGTTAAGTGTATCCTCCGTTTACCATGCCCATTTGGATTTACGGCTTGTTTTGGATTGTGGTTTAGCAAAGCATTTGAGGTGCCTGAGTCTCAGCTTCTCAAGAAGCAATGAGTGCTTCAAGGGTTGGGTTTCTTGTTCTTCAGCTTCTTCAATGGCACTTTCGGGGATAGAAATGGTTGTGGTTGTGGAGGTGCAAAGAGGCCTAAACTCTGTTAAAACCCTAGTGGTTTTTGGTAGTTTTATGAGAGAGAATCGTTTGGCTGCTTGGAGGCGTGATAGAGAGAAGAGGTTTGAGGAGAGAGAGAGAGAGTGAGAAGGGTCCTTGCTACTCCTCCCGTGGCTTTTTCCTTGCAATGTAATTTTTTAGTTTTCCTCCCATTGTGAAAACTCTAATATACCCCTTACAACAAGAGCAGGTGCTATTCACACGGTCAAAGTGGACGGATTTAGGGTAAGATGTAATTGCCTCAAAAAAACAAAGTTTGGAACTACTTGTCGAGTTAAAGGATGCAATTGGCTCAAAAAAAAGTTCACGGACCCAATTGCAATTGGGAGCAAAGTTCAGGGACGTCTACAATTAAAAACCCTAATCCCAAAGAAATTTCTCAAAAGTCTCAATTTTCTTCAACTTGATATATGGGAAATATAAACTTGATAATTTCTGGAGATATTTCTCCCGAAGTCTTTTCCAACCCATAAATGCTTGGCTCATTGGTTGAATGTTTGGTGGTACCGTTATGAACATGGTACCTAGATATTCATTGGCGAAAGTGCCAACATTTATAGTTTGAGTATTACACAATTGAGTGATCGATATGGGAATATGACCAACGATGCCAAAGCATTTACGATATGACTAACAATAAAATTGTGTCTAGAATAAGCGTGTGAGTACTTCTTGTAATCATCATTCTATAGTGGATTTGTTTTGGACTGAGGAGTCTTGTGGATTTTCCCCAGAGGTAGGATTTTATCACATAAAATAATTCTCTGTGTGTTCCTTTAATTTATACTCTGCACATTCGAGAATTAATACATGATATCAATCCCTTTGACGTGATTTATTTTATTTGTTATGTTCAATTTTTATTTGACCTATTCACCCCCTTCTAGTCCTTTCTTAGCTATCCTACAGGTAATTTCACGAAGTGTCACTATACCTGCAAGGAATGGGACATTGGGATGGAGAACAACAAAGATGTCACGAGACGACGTAGAGAAGGTTGTTAGAGAGTTAATGGAGGAAGAGAAGGGTAAGAAGATGAAGAACAAGGCCATGGAGTGGAAAACACTGACATAGAAAGTGACCGGTCCACACGGTTCTTCGTCCACAAACTTAGACAATTTAGCTAATCAAATACAATCAAGAAAAATCTAGATGTTCTCTGCATCCACAAACTTAACAAGATCATGCACTGCAAGCCTAGAATTTATTGGGTTAATGAACTCGCAACACGTTTACCATCTTCAATTTTTGTTCAGCTACAAGTTTTAAATTGATCTTAGCGTTCCAATATCTGTTATGGTTTTAAGATCTAATATTAATTACTGAAAGATCCAACAAAATGGTTGATATCTGATTATACATGATATATGCATTATATATACTTAATTTGAAAGCAAATAGAAAATCCAAATCCTACTTTGTTTCCTCGTCTTTCTTACACCAATGACTAACTTCTAGAAATACTTGAGCAACGAGTATACTAGTGTGCATAAATTAAAAAAGTAGTCACCGAAATTATATTTATGTTGCAGGTAAAGTTAAGATCAACTTTGCTACTTCATCTCAATTTGTCTGACAGCTAGACTTCTTTTTTTGACATTATCCTATTTTGACAGAGAGCCAAGACAGAGATCCAAAACAGAACACTTAGAAAAGTAGCTCACTTTTTCTGTATAAATAATATGCATTTGAGAGCACTGCGATGCACACACAAAAGCTAAGATGGATTCCACAGAAGTAGCTACTAAGCCACATGCTGTTTGCATTCCAGTTCCTGCTCAAAGTCATATAAAGGCAATGCTTAAATTTGCAAAGCTCCTCCACCACAGAGGTTTTCATATAACCTTTGTTAACACAGAGTTCAATCACAAGCGCTTTCTTAAATCTCTAGGACCCAATTCCCTTGATGGGTTGCCTGATTTTCAATTTGAAGCCATCCCGGATAGCCTTCCAGATTCAGATGAAGATGCCACACAAGATGTCACCTTGCTTTGTGAATCCGTCAGAAAACAAAATTTCTTGGCTCCCTTTCTTGCCCTCCTTGCAAAACTCAACAATGATGCCATATCAACATCCAGCAATCCTCCTGTGACTTGCATAGTTTCAGATGGTTTCATGTCCACGTTCACAATCACAGCCGCTGAAGAAATCGGAGTCCCTATAGTGCTGTTCTACACTATAGCTGCCTGCAGCTTCATGGGAATTAAACAACTTCGCGCTGTGGTCGAAAAAGGACTTGCTCCACTCAAAGGTGAAATATATAAGTATTAATTGAAGCAATTGTTGTTTAACTTATGGTTAACTCTTAACTGCTTGTTTGTAAATATGCAAATGAAATGTTTCTTCAATTGAATTTCATTTGTCTATTGCAGATGAGAGCTGTTTCAAAAATGGCTATCTGGACACCGTAATAGATTGGATCCCGGGAATGAGAGATATCCGTTTGAGGGATCTCCCGACCTTCTTGCAAGCCACAAATCCGGATGACATCGTATTTAACTTCGCCATGGAAGCAACCGATAGAGCTCATGAAGCTTCAGCAGTTGTTCTTCATACTTTTGATGCCTTGGAGTCTGATGTTTTGGATGCTCTCTCATCTATGCTTCCCCATGTGTACACCGTTGGCCCTCTTCAATTGCATCTCAATCAGATACCAGAACACCCTTTGAAAATGGGATACAGTCTATGGAAAGAAGAAACTGAATGCCTTGAGTGGCTAAACACGAAGGCACCAAACTCAGTTGTCTATGTGAATTTTGGCAGTATAGCAGTCATGACACCAGAACGGCTTGTAGAGTTTGGGTGGGGACTTGCAAATAGCAAGTTTCCATTCTTTTGGGTAATTAGACCTGATCTAGTTATTGGAGAATCCGCTATTTTGCCGCCAGAGTTTGTGGCTGAAACTAAGGAAAGAAGTCTAATAGCTGGGTGGTGCCCGCAAGAGCAAGTTCTTAACCACCCATCAGTTGGAGGATTTTTAACGCACAGCGGTTGGAATTCAACTGTTGAGAGCCTTACTGCAGGAGTTCCTATGCTCTGTTGGCCATTCTTTGCAGACCAGCAAATGGACTGTCGCTATACTTGCAATGAATGGGGCATTGGCATGGAGATCAGTAATGATGTGAAGAGGGATGAGGTAGAGAAGCTTGTCAAAGAGTTAATGGAGGGAGAGAAGGGTAAGAAGATGAAAAATAAGGTCATGGAGTGGAAGAAACTTGCAGAAGAAGCTACTGGTCCACATGGTTCTTCATCCACAAACTTGGACAATTTAATGAATCAAGTGCTATTAAGAAAAAGCTAAGGATGTTACCATAAGAATATTGATGTTAATTATCATTTTCATTGCCATTCTCAAATAATCAACTAGCTAGCAATATGTACAATTTTGTTTTGCTCAATAAAATCTCTATTTGCAAAGACAATTCAGATTGTAAATAATATCTAAGCAATAGAAAGAAATAATGAGAAAATATTATAATTACCAAAGAAGACAGTGATATATACAAAACACAAATTGGCCACAAATCAAGAATGTTTTTTTTATGAAGACCTTTACGATTGAGAGATACTAGGACTGAAACCCAAGACGTTTTTCGATGGAGCATTTGCTCCAAATCACTGCATTAGTGGGTCCTTTGCAATCAAGAATGTTTTAGAAATCTTCATCCATGATTTTATATTGATTAAACAAATCCTCTTAATGACTTGATGTATTTGACATACCGTTTCGATATTGATTAAACAAACCATTTCGATATCCAATTATGTCCTACAAAATCAATAAACACCATGCTTTAAGAAAGTACTAAAATTTCAATAATTCAATTGAGTGATCAAATAATATCGGATTCAATTGATTTTTTTTGTAGAGATGATCTTTGAATAAGTTTCTACAAAATAGACGGTTTGGATTAGGGAAATACAATACTGAGTGGGCTCTTATTTGAGGGATCCCTCAACTAAAGCTTTATATATATATATACACATACATTATTGGATATGCAATCCAAATAAGGTTTAATATTAGAACTAGTTTATACTTTTTATGAAAATGAAATGTAAACCAATTAAGCTCTATATATATATATACGCATACATTATTGGATATGCAATCCAAATAAGGCTTAATATTACAACTAGTTTATACTTCTTTTGAAAATGAAATGTAAACCAATTATGTAGCACGTTTAGGGTGCCGCCAGCACTCCGTAACATATTTTGTCTTTATTTGCTTGGCTTTTTTAAAAAAAGAAATTCTGTCTTTATTTGCTTGGCTCTTTTTTTTTTTTTTTTTTTTTTTTAAAATAAAGAAATTCTGAAATTGTATTCATAATTCAATAAAAAAAAGTCATTAGTCCCAAGGGCCATTACAATAACGGAACAATCTAACATAAAAAATAAAACAATCATATATGCCTCCATTAACGATCACTCAAGATTTGAAGGAACTCTGACATAGGCATCTCAACTAAGATTGCAAACTCAGAATAATCAAAAAGAGATAAAGCTTAAAAAAACCAAGCCATAATAATACAAATAAAACTCTTACAAATGAGAAATGAAAAGTTCTTACAAAAGAGAGGTAAAAAACTCTTACAAAAGGAGATGTGAAAACTGTTGGTGAAAATGAACAAACACTTTCACTCATTCCCCTAATGATCTTGTTGTTGATGGACTTTGTGACATACACAAGGATGGATGAATCACACACACACACTTGAGAAACCAACCAAGCACAAAGTGACACAAGTATTTTAGAGGTTCAGCAATTGCTTACATCCTCTTGGTGATCCCCTTGAGAAATTCACTAATGAAAATAGGTTACAACTTTGGTTTACAAAGAAACCCCCTTAGAACTCTATTCTCTCCCAAGCTCTCTTTTCTCTCTCACCCCTTGCTCAACACTTTGATACACTTGTGAACACTCTTACAACCCTTGGTGTTTCCCCCCTTTGGTGTCTAGACTACTCAAGACTCAACTCAGCTCTCTCTTGAACTGATTGCCCTCTCTCTCTTCCTCCCTTGGTAAGTTAAACCTCTCTTGAACTCACTAGCTCCCAGCTACTTATCCACTCCTTGAGAAGTAAAACCACACACTTGCTGTCTTGCTTCCTCTTTCCTTTAATACACAAGCCTTTGGACTTCAGAAGAGACTCCTTCTTTCCTCCCACGTTCTGCCCTTGGTTACCTAACATGGACCACAACTTGGGCAGACCAAAGGCTAGGCATAGATAGCTGCAACTTCAGCCACCCTATCTAGAGCTATAGGGTAGGTACTCTTTGGAACAAGTTAACAATCCTCATTCAATGGTGCTCCAGCTTTTCCAGCACCTTGCTAGACTTCTTAGAACCCATAAAACATCTTGGAAGCTCGAGGGATTAGGTAGGAAACCGACACATGTGAAGACACCTTGAAAAACGCATGGAGAAATCGAAACAGCATTGCGGGCGACCGGTCGCGGATACCTTGCGACCGGTTGTGGATACCTTTTGGAAGCCTTGCGATCGGTAGCAGATACCTCGCGACCGGTCGCTTCCTGCGAATTCTCCAGACTTCGTCTCTGTTCCAAAACGACCGGTCGCAAACGCCTAGCGACCGGTCGCAAACGCCTAGCGACCGGTCGCTTCCTCCTTCACTTGCATACTTAATGTGAGCCATTTTTCCAACAAAAACTACATAGAGAACTCAAAGAGTCTCTGCGACTTATGCGAAACATAAAGAAACCGCAAAAAAAATGATGGTGGAGATCCGACACTGAAATGCAGGTGGAGATTCAACACCAAGACGCAACCACAAAATTAAAATACAAGGACAAGACAAACAACTTTAATTAAAGTGCACAAGAAGAAGATGATCCTATCTTACGAATTACCCCCACAATTTTTTATTTTATTTTATCGGGTCTCCATCTAGCTATACCTAGCTTTCAAATATTTTAAGTACAATTCACAAGGTGACTGATCACTACGATCCATCCAATAATACCTAGCTTTTGGCTGCCGTCCAGGCTTCTCTGTCATCTTTTCTTTTCTAAAAAAACATAATAAAAAAACTGAAATAGGGGTGATTGGAATCAATGCATAGCATTAATTTGAGATAAGCTCAACAGCTACAGATATGAATCACACTCAATCAACCTTGCACGCAAGTTCTACTCAATAATAAATTTCCCATAACCTCGAGCAGCCTGAAGAACCTGTCCCTACCAAGTTTCACATTGAGTGAGTACCCTCCAACCCCCATAACCATAATTATGATCACCTCAGACTTATCTATTTATATATAGAGAAGGTAAATCGACCGACGTCTTTCATCATGCAGGGCCAAAAAAGGAAAAAGAAGATGGGCAACACCAGCCATTTGTTGAAAGTTAGGTAGCCCACCAGTCCTATAAATAAATAATCTCTCCATTTGTACGAGTGAGCACAAAAAAGATCTAAAACATGACTTCCACGATAGTAGCTCATAATAAGCCTCATGCTGTTTGTGTTCCAGTCCCAGTTCAGAGCCATATAAAAGCCATGCTCAAGTTGGCAAAGCTCCTTCACAACAGAGGCTTCCACATAACCTTTGTCAACACAGAGTTCAACCACAGGCGCTTTCTTAAGTCTCAAGGCCCCAACTCTCTTGATGGCTTGCCTGATTTTTGGTTCGAAACCATCCCCGATGGCCTTCCGGACTCAGATGAAGGTGCAACGCAAGATGTCACTTTGCTTGCTGAGGCCGTTGTAAAAGATGGTTTCTTGGCTCCGTTTCGTAACCTCCTCATAAAACTCAAGGACGCAGCAACTTCCAATAATAATCCTCCAGTGACTTGCATTGTTTCCGATGGTTTCATGTCGCCGTTCGCCATTCGCCATCAAAGCTGCCGAAGAATTTGGACTCCCTATTGCACTCTTCTTCACTATTGCTGCATGCAGCTTCACGGGATTTAAACAATTTCGCGCTTTGGTAGAAAAAGGACTTGCACCACTCAAAGGGGAGATTAATTCATATTTACATTTTCAGTTTGTCATTCTGTTCTCATAATTTATTTATTTTACGATTTCAAAAAACTCACAAAAAGAAGTGCAGAATGACTAGCATCGTACCTTATATATGATCGATTAAGTAACTGCTTTTTTTAAACATACCTAAAATGGATATTTTCCCCATTTAGCTAATTATTAATTGGTTGTTAATGTAGATGAGAGCTGCTTAACGAATGGATTTTTGGACGAGGTCATAGATTGGATTCCAGGAATGGAAGGTATACGTTTAAGGAATCTCCCATCCTTCTTTCGAACCACAAATCCGGACGATGTCTTGCTTAACTTGAGCATGGTGGTAACAGATGAAGTTCATAAAGCTGCAGCACTTGTTCTTCTTACATTTGATGCTTTGGAAAAAGATGTTCTGAGTGCACTCTCATCTATGCCTAATATTCCACCTGTTTATACCATTGGCCCTATCGAATTACTTCTCAATCAGATACCAAAAGACCCTTTGAAGAACTCTGTTGGGTACAGTCTATGGAAAGAAGAAACTGAATGTCTCCAATGGCTGAACTCCAAGGTGTTAGGAAATAAGTTTGTATAATATCAATTGATATCAATACTGTTGTAATTAGGATTTACTTTCCTAGTAAGTTTCCTAGATTAGAGGACTAGTTTCCTTGTACACTTAGAATACTCTTGTATAAAACCAATTGTACGTATCAATGAATATAATTCTCTTCCAATATCAAATTTACATGGTATCAGAGCAGGACATCAAACCCTAGCTCTTCATATTTCTTTTCCTGCCGCACCTTACCTTCTCGTGCCGCAGATCTTTCGCCGCCGGAAACCATGGGTGATTCCTCTGGTACATTCAAGGTTGAACCTTCAAGTCCTTACTACATCAATAATTCAGATCATCCAGGTTTGGTAATTGTACCAAAGCCTTTGAATGGAGATAATTATGCAACGTGGCGCAGATTCATGACTGTTTCATTGAACGCAAAGAATAAATTGGGTTTCGTTGATGGAACTCTCAAAAAGCCGTCATTGGAATCCAAACCTGATGAACACGCGGTATGGATGCACTGCAACGACATGGTTTTCTCCTGGATTGTCAACACTCTTGATCCCGAAATCAGCGATAGTGTCATATATTGCACCACAGCCTGCGAGATTTGGGAGGATCTCCGTGAACGATTCTCTCAAAGCAACGCTCCTCGTATCTTCCAACTTCAACGGGAGACTTCATATTTGACACAAGACCAATTGTCAGTTGCTGCCTATTACACCAAGTTGAAAGGTCTTTGGGATGAACTTGCTTCCTACACAGATTCTTCTACATGTACCTGTGCAACCTATGGTGATCGCAACAAACTCATGCAATTCCTTATGGGATTGAATGAGTCTTACAGTGCTGTTCGTCGTCAAATTCTCTTAATGAATCCCTTGCCGTCTGTTAGGCAAGCATATGCCTCCATCAGCCAAGAAGAAAAGCAACGCACGCTTGGAGCCTCACAAGTTGCTGCTGGAACTCCCGATACTGCTGCCATGGCTGTTAGAACTGGACGCCCTAATCAAAATCGATCCACCAATCGCGAGGATCGTCGCACTGACAGGACAGACCAAAACCGTTCCCAGACCTCCAACCGTGATGACCGCCGCGCTGGATCTTCAAGAAACCAACCCCATTGCACCCATTGTGATGACGATGGCCATCACATTGATACCTGCTGGAAGCTTCATGGGTATCCAGAAGGTCATCCACGCCACAAACCTAAAAAAAATCATGGTGGTCCATCTTCCAATCATGTTTCGGAAGGCCCAACCAAGGATGAGATGCAGTCCGTTATGTCCGGCCTTTCGGACCTTCAAATTCAGCAGATGTTGGCTATCATGCATGACAAATCAGTTCCTGACAAGAAATCCCAGGTCAATGCCGCTGCCACCAACAAAGGTTTGTCAAAATTAAAATTTAAGCAATGGATTATCGACAGTGGCGCGACTGACCACATTGTTTCTTCTCCACAATTGTTAGTTCATTGTAATATTGATCATTCTATGCAACCGGTTCATATGCCTAGTGGGGAGAAGGCTTCAATTACTACAACAGGATCATTCCCTCTCAATTCTACTTATACTTTGCGTGATGTGCTATGTGTACCTACTTTCACAGTAGATTTGATGTCTGTGAGTAAGCTTACAAAAAATTTGAATTGTTCAGTGACCTTTTTCCCATATTGGTGCATTTTGTAGGACCTTGCTACGAGGAAGACGATTGGTTTGGGTAAGCAACATGGCGGGCTTTATTATTTGGTGGCACTATTGGCAAAGAAACCCCACACCACAACCCACCAATATCCCTCTCACCGTCCATCCTGCAATCACACTGTGACCACTACCGACCTTTGGCATCGTCGTCTTGGCCATATTTCTTCCTCCATATTACATTTTACGTCTAAGCATTTACTAGATTTCCCTTTTGTCTCTAATAATGCTTGTCATGTTTGTCCCTTGGCAAAGCAGAGTCGTCTCCCTTTTGGAACAAGTTCAATTTCATCTATCAAACCATTCGATTTAATTCATTATGATATTTGGGGCCCTTATAAGCATTCGTCAATTTCTGGTGCCCGTTATTTTCTTACAATAGTTGATGATTTTTCTCGCTTTACTTGGGTATTTTTAATGCGCCATAAACATGAGACTCAACATTGCTTAAAAACCTTTTTCTCTTTTGTTAGCACTCAATTTGATTCCTAAATTAAACAACTTCGTGCCAACAATGGAGGGGAATTTCTTTCTCTTCAGACTTTCTTTCATGAACAGGGCGTCATTTTTCAACACTCTTGCGTTTATATGCCTCAACAAAATGGGGTCGTAGAACGTAAGCATCGCCACATTCTTGAAACGGCTCGTGCTTTAAAACTTCAGGCCAATCTTCCTTCCAAATTTTGGGGGGAATGTGTTTTAACTGCAGTTCGCCTCATCAACCGTTTTCCTACTCCTCTTCTTTCTTTTAACACTCCTTTTGAACGTCTTTATTCCCACAAACCGTCTTTCTCTCATCTCCGTGTTTTTGGTTGTCTTCCATATGCCACTAATGTTCATGTGACACATAAATTTGCTCCTCGTGCTATTCCATCTGTTTTCCTTGGTTATCCCCTTGGTCAAAAAGCCTTCAAACTTTATGATCTTGAGTCTCACAAAATTTTCACAAGTCGTGATGTTAAGTTCCATGAAAATATTTTTCCCTATCACACTTTTTCTCCCCCCTCTTCACTTTCGGTTCCCTCTACCTTTCCAGCACCTCCTTTCCCTTCTGACGTGGACCCCATTTTTTCTTCTCCTCCAGCCGCTCCTTTACTTGAGTTGACTCCTCCCAGTCCACATCCTCTGCCTTCGTCCCCACCTGACACCAACACCGAGCCTGCTGAGCCTGGTCCGCCTTTGCTCTTATCCCCACCAGCTGAGCACGTCCCCGGTTCACCCTCCACCACTCCCCATGCACCCACACCTGATCCGCCACCTCTCCGCCGATCTGAACGTCTCTCTGTGCCTTCCGTTCGCTTACGTGACTATGTATGCAGTCAGGTCATGTTGCCCATCCCTGATCACTCGTCTTCTTTACTGCCGGGTCCTACTAAAGGTACACGTTTTCCGCTTTGCAATTATCTCTCATATCATCGTTATTCCTCGGCTCACCTTGCTTTCATTGCAAAAGTCAGTACTATTGTTGAACCCAGTTCTTATGAGGACGCTGCTCCCCACTCTCATTGGCAAGAGGCCATGCAATCTGAATTGCAGGCCTTGTCTGATAACCACACTTGGAGTCTTACTTCGTTACCTGCTGGAAAGAAGCCCATTGGTTGTCGGTGGGTGTATAAAATAAAGCTTAAATCTGATGGCTCTGTTGAGCGGTATAAAGCCCAGTTGGTTGCTAAAGGTTTTACTCAGCTGGAAGGTGTTGATTATCATTATACTTTTTCTCCTACTGCTAAAATGCCCACTGTCCGCTGCCTTCTTGCTCTTGCTGCCGCCCGTAATTGGCCATTTCATCAGCTTGATGTCAACAATGCTTTTCTTCATGGTGATCTCCATGAGGAAATCTACATGCTCCCTCCACCTGGTCTTCGGCGACAGGGGGAGAACTTGGTATGTCGCCTTCATAAATCTCTTTATGGTTTAAAGCAAGCTTCTCGTCAATCGTTTGCTAAGTTTTCTCAGGCCATTTGTTCTACTGGTTACATTCAGTCTAAAGCTGACTATTCATTATTTACACGCCATAAGGGGCACTCTTTCACAGCCTTATTGATTTATGTTGATGACATTGTTATCACGGGCAATGACCCTATAGCTATCTCGGCACTCAAGGCTTTTTTGCACCGTCATTTTCGTATTAAAGATCTTGGAGATTTGAAATACTTTTTGGGGATTGAGGTATCAAGATCAAAACAGGGCATTTTCTTATCTCAACGCAAGTATGCATTGGAAATTTTGAAGGATGCAAAACTCCTAGGTGCCGTACCTATAGATTTTCCTATGGAAAAAGGTCTCAAGCTCTCGGATAAAGGTGAATTACTTAAAGATCCAGCTCCTTATAGAAGACTCGTTGGTCGCTTAATTTATTTGACCATCACAAGGCCAGATATTACTTACTCTGTTCATGTCTTAAGTAGGTTTATGCATGCCCCACGTAAAACCTCACATGGAGGCCGCACTTCGCATTCTTCGTTATTTGAAAAAATCGCCAGGTCAAGGCATATTGTTGTCCTCTCAGAATGACTTGACTTTGCGTGCCTTCTGTGACTCTGATTGGGCAGGTTGTCCTAATACTAGACGGTCTACTACAGGCTATTATGTGTTTCTGGGATCTTCTTTAATTTCATGGAAATCGAAGCGACAAAGAACTGTATCTTTATCATCAGCAGAAGCTGAATATAGATCTATGGCGGCAGCATGTTGTGAGTTGTCTTGGCTTCAATCCCTCCTCAAGGATTTGCGCATCCTTCATCGCTAATCTGCTTTGTTGTACTGTGACAACAAGGCAGCTTTACATATTGCTGCTAATCCAGTATTTAATGAGAGAACAAGACATATTGAGATGGATTGTCATTTTATTCGAGATAAGATTCAGGAAGGTTTAATTGCTACACAACATGTGAGTTCGTCCTCTCAGTTAGCCGACATTCTTACTAAGGCGTTGGGACGAGAAGAATTCAACAATCTTGTTCGCAAGTTGAGAGTTCTTGATATCCACTCTTCAACTTGAGGGGGAGTGTTAGGAAATAAGTTTGTAAAATATCAATTGATATCAATACTGTTGTAATTAGGATTTACTTTCCTAGTAAGTTTCCTAGATTAGAGGACTAGTTTCCTTGTACACTTAGAATACTCTTGTATAAAACCAATTGTACGTATCAATGAATATAATTCTCTTCCAATATCAAATTTACACAAGGCACCAAACTCAGTTGTTTATGTGAACTTTGGGAGCATAACGGTCATGACACCAAATCAACTTGTTGAGTTTGGTTGGGGACTCGCAAATACCAAGCTTCCTTTCTTTTGGGTAATTAGGCCAGATTTGGTTGTAGGTGAATCAGCAATTTTGCCACCAGAGTTTGTAGCTGAAACAAAAGAAAGAGGTCTAGTAGCAAGTTGGTGCCCACAAGAGCAAATCCTTAACCACGCATCAGTCGGAGGGTTTTTGACGCACAGCGGCTGGAATTCAACCCTTGAGAGTCTAACTGCAGGTGTGCCTATGCTTTGCTGGCCATATTTTGGTGACCAACAAACTGACTGTTACTATACTTGCAATGAATGGGGCATTGGCATGGAGATTGATAATGATGTCAAGAGAGATGAAGTAGATAAGCTTATTAAAGAGTTAATGGAGGGAGTGAAGGTAAGAAAATGAAAAATAAGGCCATGGAGTGGAAGAAACTGGCAGAAGAGGCAACTGGTCCTCATGGTTCTTCATCCACAGGCTTTGACAATCTAGTGAATCAAGTTCTGTTAAGGAAAAGTTAGATGTCATCCATATACGAGCACCTAATTGGTGAGGCAATAGCTTACCAATGTGATAGAAAAACATGTACTCTCTTAGACATTACCAAGGCCCCCCTTTTGAATTGGGCGGAACCACACCAAGAGCTATAGTGGGCTTTATTTTTATTTTACTCAATTTACTTAAGTTTACAATGTAAATAAGGAAGTACCCCCATTTGAATTCAAATAAAAATACTAGAAAATTAAATTCTCACCAAATAAAAAAATAAAAAATTGGTGATAGAAACACATGTATTCTCTTATGACATTTCCAAGGCAATAGCACATGTTTATTTTAACTCTCTAATAAAAATCACAATAGATGACGTTTAGTGTCGGAACAAATGATAGTCACAAATTAAATTAAAAGTGATGTTAAAGACAATCGCTTACGTGAGCAGTTGCATCACATATTTTAAACTAATATATAACTTTCTAACATTTAGTAATTGATACGTACTGATATTAACAAAATCCTCATCAAATCTACCCTTTATTTTTCTTCCTTTAGTTGTTTGACTGGTAAGATTTTTCTTTTTTAATTTCCCACCAAATAAAAAAATAAAAAATTGGTGATAGAAACATGTACTCTCTTAGACGTTACCAAGGCAATAGCACATGTTTATTTTAACTCTCTAATAAAAATCACAATAGATGACATTTAGTGTCGGAACAAATGATAGTTACAAATTAATCGCTTATGTGAGCATTTGCATCACATCTTTTAAACTAATATATAATTTTTTAACATTTAGTAATTGGTACATACCGATATGAGATGTGCAGTTGTCTATTCACCCTTTTAATATTTGGTTGTATGGTTGGCAGTGCGGTTAAACATTATGGCCAAAAAATAATGATATGGGTCCCGATTAATTATCTTTTGTCCACTTATACTCCTTTGTTTTATTTAATATTTTTCATAACAACATACAATTTCCAACAAGGAGTGTAAATGGACAAAAAATGAGTGGGAAAATTGTGGAACATCATCTAACATGTTGGTATAAATAGAAGATTCCCTTTTATAAATAATATCTAGATTGTGCTAGAAAACAAGGCAGGCAAATAGAGTCATTATAAGATAAGGTCCTATTTAAAGAGAAATAATGTTACAAGGAACCGTTTTTTTTATTTTTCTAAATTTTTTAAGCACACGATGTGAATCTAATAAAAAGATCACAAAGGAAGAGAAGTGCAATAGTAAATGCTCTAAATCATATGAGTTAGAACAACTCCTATTTTTTACTAATTCATTGTAAACACTGAGGGCATGTTTACGTATCAGTAATGGAGAAAGTAAGGAATCAGAGAATTTAGGAATCGGGAAACTACTGAATCGGTCTGGGAAGAATCATTCCCATTAAGCTGTTTACTAAACATATGGAATTAGCAAAGGAATGGGGCTGATTCTCATTTTTATTGTTTACTAATTTTCATGAATCATAATCCAAATTAGTTTGATTACTAAAATGCCCTGCACATTTTGACCACAACACATATATAATTCTCAAATTGGCTAAGGAGACCAAACTAATCCGATAGCAAACTAGTAAGGCGGTGTAAACATGAGGAATCAATATGTTGAACAAGATGAACATCAAGAGGCCAGTTCAATGATAATGTTAATAACACCTTTGCCAAGAGCCAATTTCAAACAAAAAAGCAAACTCCAATAAATATATATCTTTCACCTACATAACTAGTAAATAATCAAATAATAATGACTTGCATAATCTTCATACTACCAAAAAAAAAGATATATAATCTCCACAAAAGTCTTTATCTATGACCGTACTATGTTTTGTGATGAATGTGAAGACAAAAGATAGAAGACGAAGATAGATAGATAGAATGATTTACATAACACAAGGTGTTGCTTCTGCTTATGGGAGGTTGTGTCTGCAATGATAACGTGAAAAAGAAGTTGGAGCGTCTTGGAACTTCTTGGCGTGAGTTTTTTTTTTTTTTTTTTCAGGGTTTGGGGTGTTTTGGAATTATGGTAAAGTAGTAAAGGTATTTTTGGAAGTTATTAAGAGAAAACAGGAATGGTAATCGTATCGACTACTCCCTCCTAGGTGATCTGATACCCAGTTTTGGGGGGATGTGATTACGGATTTTGAGGTGGGGCCCACTTATTTTTTCATTCCTGATTGCAAGTAGACGCAGGGGAAGTCAGGAATGGAAATCATTCCCTTTCCTCCCATACCCATTACTGATACGTAAACATGCCCTAAGCATAATATTTGTAATTCAACTTAGCCCACTAAATAACGCAAATAAAAAATTAAATAAATAAAAAAGCATTCATCAATTTAGCCCAAAGCCCAATTATTTCTAATCCACTCAACTTTTTTTTAAAAATATAATCAAGAGTTTACACTACAAGCGAGAAGGAGAAGGAAGATTCTCACACACGTTATCAAATGTCATAGGGTTCAAACTTAAAACCACTAGTACTGGTCTGCAAATCAAGTGACTTTTTCACTGAAAATATATTTGTATGCTCTCATATTAACAAAATCCTCATCCGCCACCACAAATCTACCCTCTATTTTTCTACCTTTGATGCATCCATCGGTCTACGCACTCCATTTAGTTGTTTGACTGGTAAGATTTTTCTTCTTCCTTTTTTTCGCTTTTTAAATTTTAACGTTCTCCTACATTTTCTTATCTTGGCGGCATGCAAGACAAGTAATCGATACTTGTTGTCAATACTTCATAATTTGACTACCCATACCCGAATATGCGCACCCGAAGCAAATAATAAAAATAATAATGCAACATGTACTCAATTTGATCTTGGCCACTCCACCACTTTAAGAGAGACTACATAAGCAACAAACACATACACATAATCTACATAAGCAGTAAACAAAAACACAAAATTATATATATACTAAAACTGAATCCATGATTTCACTGTTCCTAGACTGTAGCTTAAGAATAGTAAAGTGACGGTTTTGCCCCTGCTTAAGTGATGGTCTGCTTCCTTGAGCTGACTTTTGAGTAGTGAATTGGCCGTTATGCCCTCTAGCCCTGTTCTCTTCTCTTCGTGGGAACCGAAGTTCCCAATTTTGGCTGGCTCTTTCTCCCATGAGAGCTTCACTGTTGAAGCTTGCTCTGGCTTTCTTGCGGCCGTTGATTTCGTTTGTGGCTGCTATGGTACGAATTGGTTCGTTCATTTGGTACTCTTCTTCATCAGATAACCTTCTTTTCATTTGTTCTCCTGTTTGTCTCATATCGCCTTCTTCCTCTTTTGTTGGGTTTCCTTCTTCAATTTTTCAGATGTGTCTTTTTTTATCTCTTCTTCTTTTTTAATTGCATCTTCTTTTCATGTTTTGTAGGTAGTGTTTCGACAGACGGTTCTGATGCTTCACCCGTTGGATCTCCCGATCGTGCCTCCTTCGAGATTCAACGACAGCCGTCCAACGGTGACATGATCAATTGTCTGGGACTGGTGGTCTCTCCGAGGATCTCAAACAAAAAATTATTAAGCAGGCAAGATCTCTCTGTCTCTCTCTATTTGAGCATATGGATAATTAACCCTAGGAGCTTAATATCTGTTTGCATCTAAAAGGAAATATGATTGGGAGCTGATATTCTGAACTAATCTACCAATCTCTCAGTTGGAAGGTAAAGATGGTTGGTTCAATATAAGATCATTCAAACAAAAAATCTAACTTAACACTGTATAATATGTACAAACCTACTTACCCTCTGTTTGTTTGCTAAGAAAATGCAACAAAAAAATAGAAAATTATATCTTTTTAAACATTTTACTGTTGTTTTGTGGGTAGGAGTTCAATAATTATGCTTATAAGAGCGTTTGAAGTCACCCACTTAATAACATTAGTACTTTTTATTGAAATCACTTGGGTTTCTGTGGAAACTCAAGGACATAAAGGCAAAAGTTTGAGTCTTTATTCTATAATTATGTTGGATTGAAATTTTGGTGCCTTTGTTCTTTCTTGCATGTGCTTGGAATTACAATGAAAATTTTCTTTCATTGTTTTTTTGTTGTTGAAGGGTTTGAGCATGAGGACAAAGGTGATTTTGCAACCTCACCAAAGTATTTCAGGTAAGAACCATATCCTCAAATTGCTCTTTTGGACCAAAATTAAGCCTTTTGTGTGATGGTTTATCATCTGATTGGGTTATAATATGTTTGAGCTTATGGATTGGTTCATGGTGGATTTGAATTGACACTCAGAGTTGCTTGGGTGAAGTTGATGACTGTGTGCATTGCAGGACTACAACAACAAAATGGTGCAATTACATCTATTCATGGACTTTGAAATAGAAAAAAGGTTTGCATCTTTTAATCGCCTCCACTCTATTTCAATTTCTTTCCCTTTTATTAATTTTGATTGTATTTCTTCCCTGTGATGGGATTGAACAGGCTTTTGAATTAGTAATGGGAGGTGACTGTTGTGCGTGAATAAAGGCTTGCCATTGCCCTTGCTGCTGTTGTGGGACAGAGCCAGTGTATATGTACAGAAGTTGCGGTATACATTGTTCTCTTTCCCTCTCTTTAATTTCAGTTTTTTTTTCCTTGAATAGAATTTCGTCAAATGTTTTGGTTATGGACTTTTTGTGTTGAAGAAATTTACAATAAAGGTGTTTTATGATGTTCTGTGTTCGTAAATATATTTTGTAGAACAACACAAAATGTTGACTGACTTTGAAGGTGCTACAAGAAAAGGCGAACTAGGGTTCTGCATTTGGACTAGCAAAGAGGTTTGTCAATTGTTCTCTCATCCTCAATTTTTTTTTTCAATAAGTCGATTACATCTCAGCCTTAAATTCACTGTTTTTTTATTTCTGTTTAATTTAATGAGACAATTTATGTTACAGTATTCTAAATTATGCATTTTTTTTACATGTTAGGTTACTGGGATGCTTGGGGTTCTTTTTATTTTCTTTTCCACTGCATATTATAACTTAGATGGGTATGCTTCAAGAAGGTTGGTTTTATTCTTGAAGAATACCCATTTGGTTTTAGACATAGTTTATTTAGTTAAATATATGGCCATTGGTGAAATGGATTAGCCAAATATTGCATATGCAATATGCATACAAATTCCTAGCATTGTTGTAAACAGTCAGTTTAAGTGGAGGATTGTTGTATGAAATTTGGTAAACAAATATCTAGAAATTATCTTCACAGTTTCTTAGGTTCCATTTAATTTGGTATTTGTTTTTGTGTGATATATTTCTCTTAGGGCGTGTCAAATGGTAAAGCTGCAATTAACGGTGTCGTTTTTGTGTTGCAATGCCACCAGTACCAGGTTGTTAGGAGGAAGCTCCCTACGGCATCTGATGAGCACCCCAAGATTTACTGAATAAAGCTATGGGCCACCAATGAGGTTCGCGCCAAGTCCAAGTTCTGGTATAATCCTTAGCCTTAGCTTGGCTTTTGTGATCCAAATGTTCATCGGTGAATTTTGGGTTAAACTTAATATTGTTGGTTGATTGGTTTGGATTAGGTGTTTCTGAGGAAGCTGAAGAAGGTCAAGAAGAGCAATGGCCAAGTGCTCGCCACTAATGAGGTTTGTTCTCTCTGCCATTTATACTTTATTTTTCTAACTAATAAATTTGTATCCATTTTGATTATTTGTCAGTGTCTAATGTAGTAAATGTTGTTTTGCAGTGGGGAAGTGGTTCCTCCTCAACTCTCCTTCTGGCGAAATCCAATTTGTTGCCAAAGGTCTAACCTTTGACCCCAAAGCGTCACTCTTTTATCACATATATTTCGCATTTTTCTAATTTTGTTTCAATCATTTGAATCGCATTTTGTATTTGATGTTTGGCTTTGGTGGCAGATGTGAAGGAGGCTGCGTTAGAGGCATCCCCTCGAAATGCCCGGTTGAATTAGAGATGTATGTTTTCTTTTCCTTTTTTTCTGTGTTTTTTCTTTCAAAATTGAAGCCTCCACTTTGCTGAATAAAGGCTCCTCTTGGCTTTAGTGTTTCGTTTCGATGAATTTTGGGCTCTCACATGTGTTTGTGAAATTGCAAATCTTTCTTTTGTATTGGGGTTTCAATTTTCCAAAATCAGCTCTCTAAGGTGATAAGTTTTTCCTCTTTTTAAAAATATTTACTCTGATGTCTGTGTCCAAAACATTTTTTTTATAGTACGTTTTGTGCAATGTACAGATATATTATAGGAATAGAAGATGAATCTGTCTTTTCAACAAACAGCAAGAGTTACATATTCTGCGAGTACTTTACTCCACCAGTTTTACAATTATTATTATTTTATTAACATATATCTTTTTAAACTCAACATTTAATTTTGAATTTTCCAATGAAAATGACACAATTTTTGGTACAGTTTTTGTTTGTGCCTGATAAATCACGGTCATGAACTGGCCGAAGGTGCCCCTTTTCCTCGGCCCTGGCACTCGCTCAAAGGACTAAACGCGGCGTTTGGCCAAGATGTTCGGCCTTACTGAGAGCAAAAGAAAAATTGCTAAGGCACGAACATCTCGGCCTCGAGTTGTAGGCCGAGGCCGAGGCCAAACAAAATTACGGCCAAAGATATTAAAGTTAGATCATCAAGTGGCAGCAGGGTCCCACGCTTCATTTAATGAAGTAGTGCCTCTGTTTATGGCAGCAAGCCCACTGGCCAAGAATAGGCATTTAATGCACGAGGGAAGGTGGGAAGTGACTGAAGTCAGGATTTGACGACAGAAAGCAGAGTGATTAGACGCAGACATTCTCACAAGAATTCTTGCAGCTTGAGAGATTGGGTGACTAACTATCAGAGCAATAAATGCGTCCCCACAGCCAGTTGCGCAGAAACCACGATTAGGGCGGCGGCCGAGATTCACCAGGATTCACGGAGTCACACCACCATGCTTCACGATCCCAAATGTCGATTGGACCACCCACTTGCGCTAATCAGGCTCCACTATGCAGGTTTTCAGCCTCGATTACTCATCCAGGAACTCTTCCTATAAATACAAGGCTCAAGCTACATTCAAAGGGTTCAAACACCAAACCAAAGCCTCCCACGGAGCAACTTATATTTTTCTGTAATGCACTTTCAATATCTTTACTTGCTTTCCTAGGAGTAGTGTTAGTTTGTAAGGAAAATCCATTCATCAATATATCATACGACCCTTGATTTTCAAGGCGCCGGAGCACCATCTCTGTTATTCGCTCATTCACCCCATATATCATACGACCGTCGCTCACTGAGCAGCGCGCCGGAGCAACGCCCTAAACCCACCATCAACACCACCACTAAACGGCCTTGTAGCTCAGGCCGTGAACCTGACAGCCGAGATTAGTTCCTCTCTCGGCTACAATCGTTTGATCAGAAGGCAAGTCCAAACAGGCGCATCACTTGACCACTTCCATTCACATCCACAATCTCGACGCACGGTAGACCGTGCTGGCACGCCCGCGCACAACCGCACCGCACCCAGAAGCAGGAAGCTGCATGTCAATGCATATCCCCTCGGCCGGGAACTCCAGGCCGTGAGATTTGCGCGGCAGACAGTTTTCTTCCGATAATTGGAGTAGGCAAGTAGCAAAGGATAAACTATCAAAATTGAAGGTAGGTTACAGGAACCCAAATTATTGTAAAATTTGATTAGTAAGGATTTAAAAGTATGTTAGATTGACAATGAAAAAGTGAAAGATCAATTACAGAGAAACGGGTGGCGCAAGTGGTCTTGATTGTTGCATGTCTTCCTTATATGTGGATATTCTCTATTTCATGATTGATTTGATTATCTGTTTTTATCCTCTGGGTTTGTTGGGATGTTAATAAAGTTTTGTGCTTTTGCAAAATATTAGTTCATGCTTTCAATTTATATGATACGAATGTGTCCTGTAGTATGCGTATTTTAGATTTCTTGTTTGACGATTTATGAGATGAAATGGGATGTCCACAATTTGGTACATACATGTTGCCACTAAGCTGTGGTTTGATTTGATATTTGTGGAAGTTTTGCAACGCATTTATAGATTCGGACATAAGGACCTTTAAGAATGAAAATTTCCTTTTATGGCAACCCATAACAAATACCAATGTAGCTTGCAGGGCTTGGATTGTGCATCAAGTACTGAAGAGCTTAGATTGTGTAGCAAGTACTGAAGTTGTTGTGGCATTGGAACACCAAGAAGTTTGTAAATGAAAGGAGCTGCCAGCAAAGGGCCAATCTTCTACAATTGGTGACTCAAATTTTTGTTTTTTGTATGCTCAATGATTCTTTGGCATTTCTTACGTGGGCATTTAATTAGCTACCATACATTTGATTTGTGGTGATATTTGGCTGATTCTGTTTATTTGTTAGGGCCACCCTAAATTGTGTAATGATCTATTGTTGTTCATATTTGCTTTTTTTATTAATTTTTGTTTTTATGTTCATATGTTTTTATACTGATTTTGTGTAATATTTACTGATTTGGTGATGTCGTGTTAAGAGATGTTCAAAGTTTGAACACTACCTCAATTACTGAATTCTAATTCCGAATTTTAATTCTTCTCTCTTTCAAAGTTTGAACACTACCTCTATTATTTGGAATTGATTAAGATTCTTTTGTGCGTTTGTATTTTGGCTAATTTTTTCTTTGGGGGTATTAAACTTGCTAAACAAAGATGCCACTATTTAGATCTCCATGTCTATATAAATAGTACCATCTTTCCTACATATTGTCACGACTTTGTCTACATTTCACACGGTTTTAAAACCCGCAGCATCGCGCGGGCACCATTGCTAGTCTTGTCTATGGTGATAAAGCATAATTTCTCATTGATATTGAAATCAATGTTTTAAAAGGTGTAGAAGCGAGGTGTTTTTAGTCCGCTATTCGAGGCGTAAGCCTTGAAGTATTGAGGCGTAAGCCTTTCAAATATGAATTTATTTTAATAAAAAATTTATAAATAATACAATTATGACAAATTGTACTACTAATTCTTATTGAGCCAGAATATTATTCTATAAAAAATATAAGTACTAAATATCATTCAAGCATAATAATCAATCTCAAAACTTAAAATACTTATTCAACATTAAAAGAAAAACTCAATTCATGCATCCCACAACTCATTGATATTGGAAAAAAACTAACATATATATATATATATATATTGACATGACCGGCCCCGAATTCCTCAGAACTCGGGACGAATCCCGTGGAATTTCCGACATCCCATTGATGCCGAGACCACCTACTAAAGAACGAGACTTTCTGCCGGAATTTCGGTAGAGTCTCCCCCTGAGAAACGAACATTTCCCAAAAGTTTTAACCTATCAAAACACAGTTATAACTCAATCGGCAGCATGCACAAGTCAAAAACATGCAATTTACATAATAGGCCTCCGACCTTCAAATAATTCAAAGGAGAACCACCAGCAATGTTCTTAAGTCAAATAATGAAATTAAACGATGCCATTGACGAACTCAAACTAATTTAAGCATGCCCACCGTAATTAACATAAAATAACTTCCCTATTTCCATCAAGCGATGTTTAGCAACCAAACACCATCGCAAGTAGATTAAGGACTTGGTCCAAATCATACAACGATTCCAAAACGAGTTTCGTATCTACCTTGCCCACAACCACATTTTAACAACATTCACTTAGTCGAACGAGAAAACAAATAATCAATCAATCAAGCCTCGTTTTCACATGAGCTTAAGGACCACCGACAAAGTTCCAAAAATAACTTTAGTTCGCGGCTACACCTAGGTAAGACCCCAAGCTACCTACGTACCCCTTTTGCGAGGGATCAAGCCACACGTAGTTCTAAATTACAAAAATCCCGGTTCAAATAACATACAATCAATTTCAGCAATACTAATAAGTAAATTCTAGAATTATTCCTTTCCCTTTTACTTTAAATCACGTCATACCCATCTTAATTTTTTTAAACATTAAACTTTCCCCGATATAGTAAAATAATCCCTTTTTCCTCTCTTTGTTACTTTACTACATGTTGGAGAGTCCAATGCCACGCGTAGTAAAGTAACAGTAACCCAAGTATACGGATCCTTTATCACATGCCGGAAGATCCAATGCCACGTGTGATAAGCTAATAATATAACCATACATGACCATACGCCGGAAGATCCAACGCCACGTGTGGCCCAACCAAACCATGTTCCATGTGCGCAAATTGCTTTATCACACGTCGGAAGATCCAATGCCACGTATGATAAGCTAATAATATAACCATACATTACCACACGCTAGAAGATCCAACGCCACATGTGGCAAGGTAACTAGCATTTCAATGATCCCATACGCCAGAAGATCCAATGCCACGTGTGGCCCAACCAAACCATATTCCATGTGCGTTTACCACTGTAGCTTGCTCGTTATTTGTTTCCAAAGCTTGATTAAGGTTTGTCTTCGAAGCTTGCTCATTTGGGTCTGCAACATGAGCAACTGCGCAAGCTAACTGTGCTTGTGCTTCATCCAACTGTGCTTGTATATTCTTCACCTGCAAAGTTTAGAGGAAAATTATTTATATACTCTTCAATTAATTGGATATATCTAGTTCTCCACGAGTACCAGGTCAAAGGGTATTATTTAACTTGTTGTTGGAGATCTAAAATTTGGGAAATACAGCCATATATGGGATTGGTAACCCTGGCTTGAGCTTCAATTGTCATCGTCCAGGCCACAATGGCCCCCTCACACATTGGAAGCTTAGATATAATCTTTAACATTCTTCTAGCGCCAAAGACATTGTGAATGGAGGAGAATTTTGCAACAGCCCCGTCATGCATGAAATATGGTGCAAAAATGCATCCTTTCTTGCATTTTCTTTTCAAGAACTTGCAAGCTCCACAATTATTAGGTGTTCGAATAGGCATCTGGAGAATTGGTGAGAGAGAAAGAAATTAAGGGAGAGATTGCAGAGAAGGCAAAGAAATTGAGGAGAAGGCAGAGAAGCAGATGGAGAGATGTTATGGGGGTTGTGGAAAGACATAGAGTGGACCCAAGCTGAAATTACTGATGTTAATAAAAGCCGAAGGCCTGTGGAGCTCGAGGACCACCGAAAATGCTAGGGTTTTCTAGTCACGGAGATGTGGAACTCGAGGTGGACAACATGGAGCGGGAAATGGGGAGTGGAAATCACGGAGAAAGACCCTAACTCTACCATCCCATTTCTCTCTATCCAAGAGAGTGCAGTAAAAGAGCAGTAGCTTTCTCGTTTCATGGGAAAGTTATGTGAGGAGCTCGAGAGACTTGTGTCAGAAAAAGAAACGTGTAATTATGGGAATTCGGCTGGTGTTAATTGTCTATTGAAGGGAAAGCGGGATAAAAATCACAACCACGCAAAAGAGAGAAAAGAAAGGAGAAACAGAAAAGAAAAAAAAAGGAGAGAGAAAAGAGAAGAAAGAGAAATCAGAAAATAATGGCCTTTTCGTTCCCACAGATTTCTCTCGATCTAAACCTAGCTCAGCCAACATACAACAGGGGGCAAGAAGCTGCACCCGTTTGGATGCCATACTTCACTTTGTCACGAGGTCCAGTGATAATAAACGACTCATTACTCCTTGACAACGATATTGCCATTGGAGTTGCGAGGAGTTTGGTGACTCCTAGAGATTTGCATGTGCTAGGAATGAAGGATGACAACCGGTTAGTGAGCGATGTCGTCGCACTGAGTGTACAACGTGCGACATCTATTGCTAGTGTGGGGCATTGCCTCATTGCGAAATCTCATGAGGTGCAATTACTGAGGGCTCAGTTAGCGGAATAGCAGAATTTGGTTGAGGAGTATCAGCATAACATCAAAAGGTTGAAATAGGATAGGGCAAGGACGACAGAGGAGAACCGAAGCCAGCTTCAAATGTTGCAGGAAGAGAATAGAAAGCTATCAAAGATGGTAGACTTTTATTCTAAAAATATGCAAAAAAAAAGCTAGATGCCTTGGAGAACCTAGGGAAGTGCAAGCGAGATCACGAGAGGAGTTTAGGAGGGAAGGGTGTGATCTTGGGAGGCTCAAGTGATCGACCCCAAGAAGTGATGTTTGCAAACTCGGGGGAGGAGATCCAGAGGGCAAAGCTAAAGGCCCCTATTGTGGAATTAGAAAGTGTTCCATGACTTTGTTCAATTATTGTGATTTTTGTAATTTTATTTTTGAAACCGTCTTGTATTTTGTGATAACTAATTGCTTTAGCAAGTAATTTTGGAAATGGGAAAACTTGCTATGGATTTCGTAGTGGGTTTGCCTAAGACTAAGCAGGGTCATGATGTAATTTGGGTTATTGTGGACCGACTATCAAAATGGTAGTTTCACCTGTGATGGCGCATGAGTGGAGGATGCTAGAAATTGCATCAGAGGTTGATCTAACACCACTGTGGTTGGAGGAGATGTTTTTCTTGGAAGTATGATTGTTCAGCCAACTTTGATTTGGAAGGTGATTCAGGAGTAGGCTCATGATGTGGAATGCGATTGCCAAGTGTCATTCAATAATCGAGGCACTAAATGCAGAGAAAAAGAGTGTTCATATTTTAGCTGTTGAGGGTCGTCGTAGACAGCAGAAGGAGGATGAGGTGCTATCTAGGATGGTAGACATGTATTCCATGGAAATGCTGCAAACGTTGGACGAGTGGAGGTCACAAATGAGAGGGTCTGAGAGGAACAGGACGAAAGGGGTGAGATTGCCAAACATGCATGTTTTGAGCAGTTGTTCGGATCAATGGATAAGAAAGCCTGTGGTGTGACAATTGTGAAATCAATGGCAAAAGGCCAGAATCCAAGACATGTGGAGGTCACTGTTGAGGTATAGAGACCAAATCCTGTAGTACCAGTAGTAGAGGCTACAAGTTCAAAGCCTTCTGAAGCTGATAATGAAGCAGAGGGAGTTGAAACTCTAATTAGCCTTAGTCTTTGGGAAGGAGACGAAAATGTTTAAATGTGATTTTTGAAGGATCGTACATTTTAAACTTGTTTTCATTTTCAACAAATGTTGGTTGTACGGGTTTGAAAATGAAAGGAAGTGTTTGTTTTGTGGATTTATGGTTGTCTTGTTGCCATTAAAATGTTGGTATGGTAAATGGTTGGTTGGTGATGATTATAACATCAGAAGAGGATGATTATAATTAGAATTTTGAGTGGATTTCAAAGTTGAAATTGGAATCAAAGGAGGAAGTATACTCAAGCTTATTGAAGCCAATTGTGGCTGAATTGTGGGTGTTGTTTGACGCTGAGCGCAACTGAATTTCGGGACGAAATTCTTTTTAAGGAGGGTAGAATGTAATAACCTTAAAATTGAGATTTTGTTGTTATTAATATCTCGAAAAATCATATGAGGTGGATACTAATATTGGGCGTTTTATGAATTTGGTTTGATGTGAAAATATTGGAATTAAGTGAATTTAATCTCAAATTGGGACAAAAATGCCTTTATGATTAAGTTTATGATTTTTCAAAGGATGTTCAGAAAATTGAATTGAGAAAATTGTAATTTTTGGGTTGAAAATCAAGCTTGATCTCATGAACACGTAGGTGCAAACGGTTCGTGAATCCGAGTTGAAATGAAGAAGTTATGCTCATTTGGAGTTTCAGGGACTTAATTGCAAACAGATTCTTTGCCTATAAATTATAGATGGACACTATTGAGGTTTCAAAATTTGCAATTTAACCCGGAGGTTTGAGAGCTCGTCGAAGAGGCGATTTCCGGCGGTTTCTGTGGTGTATGGTGGAGGTGATCAACACCACTCACACATATCGAAAGCCTGCTATTTCATGAGCATAAACCAAGAAGAATCAGAGCCAACGGAGGTGTAGTGAAGGCATGGTGACGCCGTAAAGTTGGTTCGTCGCTAGTGAAGTCAACCGGTGGTGTGAGCCACTTACACTTCGAATCGGACCTTGAGGTAAGAATTAAAGTTGTTCTACTCAGTATTACGATCATTTTGGTGTAGGTCTTGACTGGCGATTCTAGGGTTGGTCTGTCACCAGAATAGTACCCCGAACCACTACCTGCGGTGGCGGATCATTGCGGCATGTGGTAGGGATTCTAAGTTAGGGGTTTAGAGACAGACTGTAGTCATGAAGTTACTGAGCATGATGGTATGTTTAAAGTGTTGAGATTCCGTTGTTTGGTTGACGATCGGAGCCTCACAAATCTAGACCATTGATCGGAGATTATCGAACTGTTGGATCGTGTCTAATTTTAATTATGTTGTAGCTAGTGTTGTTAGGAGTCTGTAGGTTCAGACAGATTGATGATCGGGCGTCCCAATCTTAAGTTATTAAATTTCAAAGTTAAGGCGAGCGATCGCCATCCGATTGTGCAATCTAGAATGATCCGACCGTTGGTGATGTCGGGACTATTTAGAGTTCATTGGTGCAATCGGATTTGAAATCTGAGGTTCCGGGCCCAAGGCAGATTTTTGGGGTGTCGGTTAGACATGTGGAACCCACGGGACCCAAATAATGACCTTTTGGACAATGGGTGTCATTGGTCATGATTCGACGTCAACAACACATACGTCACAGTTTTGGAGTTGGTTGGACGAGATTTGATTGCTTTGGATCCTCGGTTGGTCCAAATGCCATTTTCGTCATTAGATGCGAAATCTTGGATTTTGGAGTTTTGGAGTTTTGTGCTAAGTTGAGTTATGTACTTTGCTTAGGTATCACTATGCCAAAAAAGGGCTTTAGCAACGGATAAAATCCGTTGCCTATTACACATAAATACCGTGGTATTCAAGCCTGTTGCCTATTACCATGTAATAGGCAACGGATATTCTCCGTCGCTGTTTGTCACTTACTGCATCGGATATTTGGTAAATTCCGATGCGTAAATGATTTCCGGGTGCCAAAAAAAGGTTGACTTTTGATGCCTAAACCCGAAACAGCATCAGTAGTTTCAAAAGGGATGAGGCTAAAGAGGTCTAACAGCATCAGTGACATCTACTATGCTGATGCGTATTATCAATTACAACATCGTAGAAACAAATAATGGTGTTGTGAATTATGTTATACATCATCGCTTTTTATATTTTGCAGACGTGAAAAGCCTCCAATACTGCTGGTGGTTACATAAATGCTGATGCTACTTCTCGTTTTAGGCATCAGTGATAATAGATGTCTGGTTGTTGTTTTTATCTTTCAACTTCAATTATTTCTGGAAAACTGAAGTTGTTATAAACAATAGACATCACTTATGTAAGGAAAGGGTAGGTATTTTGCTTGTTTCACATCACACTTTACTTAGTTACTGTGTTAGTATTTAAGAAAAGCCTCATTTCTAAATCATGTTGTGTTGCCATTGCTCATAAAAAAAAAAACATTATATAAACAGTAATTTAAATATATCCATAATGGTCTATATATATATATAAGCAAAATACTTGAATGATCCATACTTGTCACATCCAAATAACAATTTTACCAACCCTACACCACAAATTATCCATACTTGTCTATGCATAAGCAAAATACTAGCTAGAAAGACATGTAAAATGAAGGAATGTTTAGCTCAATCAAAAAGCCATTCTAGGACATGAGTTGCCAATTCTTCTCGCACCTCATCCAATTTCATTTGGGTGTACGTGTCCTAGCTCTATACTGGAAAAAAAAAACACAGCATGTAAACACAAAATATGAACATAAGCTTATAAAGTACAAGGTACTAAATTTGCATAAGATATGTTGTCACTTCAAATGAACCAATGTGCAAATTTACGAAATCATATTGGTGAACAAGAAAATCTAATTTGTCAATCAATCTAATTAGATAACAAGAAGTCATTAATTGGATCCCACTTCATGTTTAAACTAGCAATTAAATGATCATGTGATGGGGTAGAGAGTTGGACAAGCACAGCTAGCATTTTTTCTCAATTGACACAGACCTAACTACCAAAAAAACAGAGGCACATTGCTGTGAAAAAAAATTACACAAGTTTCATATTAACACAGACCCAACTACCAAAAAAAACAGAAGTAGCAAATTTCCATAAGTACCTTATTTCGAAATTCAAGGGAGGAATCTTTAATCTTTTCATAATGAAAATACAGAAAGTGTTGCAAGTGGTGGACCTATCCTCAAGACTATTACATTAATATTTTCATACTGAAAATAGACCAGGTATTGCAAGTGGTGAACCTTTTTAACAAGAATATTACAGTTATGATATTAAAAACCAAAAACTTACTTGGAAAAGAGAAAAAAGACAGAATTTCATTAAGCTCCACCATGCTATTCACCATTAACTGCCATTCAGCTCCTCATTGCTTGACTTGATTCCCCATTGAGTTTCTCCTCGCTTGACTGGATTTGCCACAATAACTCAACTGAGTATTGGCTTTCCTCTGACCCAGAAGGTAATTGTAAGGTACTCTCTATATGCTAAGGTATATATATCAATATAAATGAAATACAAACAGCATGCCTATAAATTGGAAACCAAACTAATTTGCATATTGTCATGCATTTCAGTGGTTCTCTCAAGATCTGGAAGTGAGTTTTCGCAGTATAACTCACCCTGGTAAGAACTCTGCAAGAACAGACAATCTTTTAGCATCAGGTCTCCCAACTTGCTTGATTATGCAGTCGTCTTCCTGACATCCAGAAAATGTGACGAATAAAAAAAGGGAAAGGGCAATGATCACATATCAGTTTACCATATAGTAAAAGGATTATTTCTCCATTGTTACAAAAGAAGTAAATTTCTGATTTGAATGAGTATGACAATATAGCAGTTAAATTTCGCATTGAAGAAACAAATGGGAATCAATGTAGATAATCTCTTCGAGTTATTTCAGTCAATGATAAATCAAGATCACATAAGCATTCAAGAACCAATAACATTTTGATAAACCCATGTGAAAACACAGAGATATGCACCAACCTAGCTGTGGTTTTCAAACAGAATAGCCTATAAAGCTTCAGCCCATGGCCTTAACTTTCTGTCCACTGAACCATATCCTCCTCATGATGCAAAGATTCAAGACTTTAGACTATCTCCAAGTCATATGTTGTTAGAGAAAAATACCTGCAACATATTACCAAATAAGTGTCCAGCCAGCGTGTCTATTGTACCTTAAAAAGAAAGGCATAAAATTAGAAAGAAAAGAAAAACACCAACAATAACAAATAGAAGCCACAGTTAGTCAAAGTAGTGCACCAAATTTAACCTTATGTCTCTAACTCTACTCAATACAAAATTTCATTAAAATAAATTAAATTTATCAGATAAAAAGGACTAATAAATACATTTTAGGAATATACATTAAGATATAAAATGTGCTCATCAACAGCCATAAAATACCATTCATTAAGCTCCTCCTCCTTGACTTGGTGTAGTCTCCATTTGCTTTAAGGGGCAGCTCATCTTCAAGCCTTTTTCCATTCCTCTACACCAAATTTTTCCAAGATATTAAGACAATTGTAATGGATATATTTAAAAGATACATCCACAAGCTCAAGAAAGTACCAAAAATGAGGAGAATCTAAGAGTCATGAATTAGTAAATTCGAGGAAAGCAGAAGATGACATTTAATCACAATGCTGCAGTTAATACCTACCATAGAGATAGATGACCATTAATAATCAAGATAAATGGGTAAAAGGGTAGGGAATAACTCAAAATTAGCTTAAACAGTAAATGACTACTATGTTGCTACTCTTACTCCTGCCTAGTATGCGAATCCCTCTTATTCATTGGTTTTGGTCAACATATTTGCATTTTCAGGCTCAAAGAAGCATCTTAGTACCAAAATATTTGTTGCAAAAACTGCCTCAATCCTTCATTTGAATGAATGCGTTAACTAATTAATTAATTAATTAATCTACTTCAAAAAGAGAGAGAAAAAAAACACAAGGAATTCAAGCATTAGGAAAATGTAGCAAATTTATTATGACAATTGAAGGTTAGTGCAAGTGTAAATAAGGGCAAAGTTCATACCTTGAAATGCAAAATGATTCACAGACTCCCTAATTATAAAGAAATTTGGGCTAGTGCGAGTGTGCTGTCAAATGGAACCCTAAAAATGATTCAAACACGTCGCCTTTGAAGAGTCCAAGTTCACAATGAAAAGAAGGAGAGGCCAAGAGTGGCTTCGACAGAATCACAAACACATATTCAAAAGTGGCTTCGACACCAAATTTACCTGAGTCCAAACAACTAGAGATTTCGCACCTGTTAAAATCCACAAGATACTGATTAATTCATCTGGAAACTGAAACTCATGATGTAGGGATTCGTAAATCAATCGTCAAAATACACAAGATAGTTCCTGCTTTCAAATTTTCAAACCTTCCAAAAGTTATCAAATTATAATATACAAACCATATTACAAAAAGAAGAGGAGAAAAGAAACAATTATACCTTTCGCCTTTGAGCTGGAGGAGGCAGCGGTCTGAGTTTGGTTTATGGGTAAAATTTGGGGGTTTTTCATCTGGGTTTCGGTGGGGTCATTCGATGGTGCAAGAGGCAATTAACGGGACTAAGAGGTTGAGAGAGAGGGTTGAGGGAAGACGGCGGTGTGAGAATATATTAACGAATAAGATGGAGAAGCGACGTGTCAATTGCCGAAGACCAATTGGCATCGTCATAAAGGTTATCAAAAAAATTGAAACCTGTGAAGCCACGACAAACGATCCGAGAGAACGGAGGATCTGAGTGAGATAGAGAGGTTGAGAGAGGAGGGAGGGAGGGAGGAGGAGGAGGTAGTTCAAGAGTTGAGAGAGAGAGAGCTCTGCTTGCTTGAAAAAAGAAAAAGGAAAAAAAAAAAAACCTAAAATCTGAGGGGTAATAGAAAGAAGGAAGGGTGTAGACGATGATGTATACGTATAAGTTTTTAGTTGGTACTTGGTACAATGGCACGGTGGAGGGCTTTTAGGCATGGAGAAGAGAGAAGAAAGAGAGTTTCAGAGGGACTGAAGGAGAGTTTTGTTCAGGAGATGAATTTTTAGGGTACAGTTTCAGAGGGAGTGAAAAAATTGAGAGGGAGTTAGAAGAATTGGGGCTAGAGTTTGAGAGGGAGTTGAAGTTTCAGAGAGAGTTTGCGGGGGAGAGTAAAAATTTTGGGTTAGAGCGTTGACTCAAACTTTAGGCATCAGAGGTATATCACCAAAAAATGACCCTCTTAAAAATAAAATAAAAACTAATCACTTTAGGCATCTGTATTTATGTAGATGATGCTAAAGGGGAATAAAGGCATCGTCATAAATAAACAAAAATACGATCTGATGTCTTTATATCTGTTTAGTATCGTTATTTATTAAATTGATGCCTAATTTACTAACAGCATCGATTTCCCTTTTTACCGATGCCTATCTAGTGTTGCTAAAAGTGAAATTTGGCATAGTGTATTGTTGGAGTTTGAGTTGCTCGTTGAGGTTTGAGATTGAGGATTCGTTAAGTTGTTGAAGATGCAGCTTAGACGAGAAGTGAGTAAAACCATCCTAATCGTGGGAAAAATCACGAATTATTATATTTATTATAATGTGACATTGGATAATGTTAATGGCTATAATTAACATGTTTTTTGCGATTTTATAAAATGTTTTAATTGATTTACAACACATGAACTTGTTCATCAACGGTTCATGAGGTAAGTGAAACTTATTTTGTTTTGAATTGATTCTTTTTATTGGAGATTTTGGTGTTGAACCATATAACATATGTTGTGGATGTATGGTGGAAATTCATGCTTGAATAACCACATAAATATATATAATAAATATGTATTGCTGTAAAACGACATTTTATATTGTTTTGGTGTTGGTGTTTTGGTGTTGATGGATTTAGGTGAGAATACCTTGAATCCCTTCTGAGTTTGTCAAGTGGGCATTCTCGTGGCAAATAATGAAGGATAAATTACCCTAGGGAGCAAGACCCAAGAACAGTTAGAGCTCTAGTCTGGCGCCATCTAATACTCATGACTGGAGTGTAATCATGAGTGAACACTACTTTGGAGGTTTGTAGTGTTATAGATTAGAGGTTCATAGATTAGAGGTTTGACGTGTGAAAACTACTTCGAAAATAAAAGAGTTTTGGTGTGGTCACAGGTGGTGATCGAAACAATTCTTTAAATAAAATAAAAGAATTGTGATTGTGATGATATTGATAATTATGATTACCTTGGTTATACAAGGATTGTGGTATCCTAATGAAAGTGCATGTGTTTGTATATTATGTGTAAATTGACGTATTATACTCTGGACGTGGTTTACTTATACAAGCTTTAGAAAGCTTACTGGGTTGTTCTGTGGTGAACTCAGTGCACTATTCGATGGTGTAGGGGAAAATCCTGCAGGTGGTAGAGAACGTGAGCAAGAGAATTAAGGTGAGGAGTAGGAGGCTCGTTGGTGGTTCCACATGGTGCAAAGTGTGGTGTGAGAGTGTTGGTGAGTGTTAGACTTCCGCTATGTGAAATGAGTTCTGAGGAGCAGATTTTATACTATGATGATTGTTAATTTTTTTTATTTATGTAAGTTTGTAATGTAATATTTGACTCAAAAAAGTTGAGTCATTATTGACGTTGTGGTTCAGAACAGTGATGTCGTATTAAGAAAAAAAATTTAAATTTCTAGATACTTTTGTTAAAGGTTTCGAACTTCACATCCTGGATTGTTGGTTGAATTGTTTAAACTCACAGATTTGCTGTTGTTGAAAATTCGAGGTGTGACACTAAATACCATAGGTAATTCATGAAAAAGGAAAACTAAGCGGCGACATCAAATGGTTAGTAAATAGGTAGGTGAATAAGAGGCTAGATCGGATTACTAGTGGTGAATTCATTGTTCTAGTTCTTTTATCAATTTGAATTTCTCATTCTTGTGTTTCGTGACTTTCTACTTATTTTATTTTGTCTTTTAATTTCGTTGTTAATTAAATCATTCTTTCAAAAATCCCTTTTGTGTTTACGTGAGTATGCTACGTGTTTAATTTCTTGTTTATATAATTAGAGTAGTTAAAGTATTTTGTAACACCCCGACCCAAAATAAAATGAATACTGAATTAATTAATTTTAAGAATTATGAATTTACAATTTTGCCCTCGGAGTAGGGGTAATATGGTTATTTTGAATCTGGAAGGATTTTGGGGCAATGGCTGGTACTTTTACGTAGGTCGTAATGAGACAAGTCCGTAGACATGCGGTAGGCTTGAATCGGAGTCGTAACGAGAAAGTTACGAGCAAAACATCACCACTGGCATAATCGTAAATAAGTTTAAAAACCAGAAAACCCTCCCATTTCTCTCGCTCGCTCCCCTTTGTGTGCACAACAGCCCCCCCCCCCCCCCCCCCCCCCCCCCGCCCTGGGTTGGGACTGGTCCGAAATTTACCAGGCCACCTCCCTCTTCCCATCTCGACCAACCTCAGCTAGAAACACTGGTGCTGGCCGGAAATTGCAAAAATTCGAGCGAATTTTCGGACAGTTTTGGCAGATTTTTCGGAAGCTCGTTCGGGTGTTTCCAATGGCCAAATTTTGCGATCCACATATGTTTTTCTATCCTCTCGACATGATCTAGCTGCTGGTTGTGTTAATTAGGGGAAATTTCTGCACTTTAGTAGTTACATAAGCGATTGAAAATCTGTCAATTTTCAGCCTCCGATCCGGCCACTTCTGGCCATTTTTCGGGGTAGGTCCAAGAACAAAAGTGACTCCAAATGAGGTTTTACACCTAGCGTAGGAAGCTTGGCCGGCGGTTTGGAGTTTTTCCGGCCACCGGAATTTTATATAGACACCCGGCGCATGGGCGGCGCGTGGACAGGGTAGTTGGGGCCACTCTCTGTCCTTAAATGATCTCCTGGTTCTCACAAGCGCATAGGTACTTTCGTATTTCAATTTGGATAACGTTTGAACCTCGAACGGATTTTGCCTATTGTGTGATTTCCGAGTTCGATATGTTAATATTGTTGGATTGCTTCCAATTTAATATATGTTGACCTAGACTTTCCTAGGATCGTGTAGGAATTCACGGATCGTGAATCGGAGCCCCGGATGTTCCGATTCAATAAGTTAAAGTTTGCGTTTTACAATAACCGTCCGATCGTGCGATCACGAGCGATTTGACCGTCCAATCCGGACCAAACTTGCAGGATGTGTATTCTAGACCTTGTGGAACCCATAGGAACTTTCGGATCGTAAGACGGAGGTTGTGGGTCTTGCGGACGCCGTTGACCAAGTTTGGGTAGTTTGACCCTCGGTTGACCATGAGTCTTCCGAGGTAGTTTCACTATTTGAGGAGTACTAGAGCGATCCTTTTTGACGAGTCTTGATCGTTAATTGATTCATGTTGATTATGTGGGTCTATGAGATTATTTTTATGGTCTTAAATTGTGAGGTAATCTGATGTTATTTTGTCATTTGAAGTTTATGCAATATTTGAAACGTTGGAAAATATGATTTTTGGGTTACTTGATGTATTTGGTTGTGGGAGTGAGCCTAGGGCTCAATTATGATTACTAGGAAGTGAGTGGACATCGTTTTCAAATAAATGGCATGGTTTTGTGACGGAAATTTTATGCATTTGAAATTAATGGTTTATTGAATTTCATTTTATATTTAATAGCTGAATTTATTATTTTTGTAAAGTATTTGTGAATATGTGAGTTTTGACATATTCGAGTATCTTGAGTTAGATACATATATATATATAATATTTGAGAAAGTGCTATCTTTGTTGATTATGTGTGGGGTACTTGGGATGTTGTTGTGAGATGAGGAAGGATGTGAGATTAGAATGTTAGTTTGAGTACTATTAGCACTACCTTAGGTACCTCCCCGGTTATGGGTTATATGCTTATGAGGTTATGGTCTATACTATGAATAGATAAAAATGGGAAAAATTAAATTAAGGGAGGGAATATTATCTGTATAATATTTATATAAGGGATTACGAACTCCACCATCACATGGACCTCCCCTTGGATGATGATACTGGAAACAGTGGAAATGGGTACTTGGAAACAATGGATATGGATACTGGGACACCTAGAAATGGTGGATATAGTTTGGATATGACGGGACCCAGGGCATACGTTAACGGGGTGTCGCTGTAAACCCTTAATTGGGTAGTCTGCACGCGTAGGGCTATTTTCAGGCATACGGGTCTTGATTTTTCGTCCGTACGTGCTAGTTGAGAGTTAGTCTCCCAGTTGGACAACTTGTCCCTAGTCACATGGTCATTTGAGGACAGTTTCATGTGGACTAGTCAAACGATCCCCGGTTGGATTGTTTTCCCCAGTACATGATGTGCATCATCATATGTACCTCCCCTTGGATACTGATAGACACAGTGTATATGGATACGTGGATATGACGGGACCCAGGGCATACCTTAACGAGGTGTCGCTGTAGACCCTTAATTGGGTAATCTCGCGTAGGGCTGTTTTCAGGCGTACGGGTCTTGATTTTTTGTCCGTACGTGCTGGCTGAGAGTTAGTCCCCCAGTTGGACGGCTCGTCCCTAGCCACATGGTCATTTGAGGACGGTTTCATGTGGACTAGTCAAACGATCCCTGGTTGGATTGTTTTCCCCTGGTACATGATGATGGTGAGAGGTGAGTGTTATTATATATACATATATACTCATTTATAGGCATACATGTTACAAATTGGTATATGTGGTTTTGATTCTAGATTGAGATTCGTGAGTTTGTATTTTGTGAGTACCCTGTACATGTATGAATGTTTAAGCCCTGGATTGGGAAGTGTTGTTCGGCAACATACGCCTTATTTAGGGTATGGTTGCGTGGAAAGAATTGATATAAAGGGAAGAAATTGATAATGTGTTCAATGTACATACGCCTTGGATAGGGTATGGTTGCAGGGTTGAACTGATATAAAGGAAGAGATTGAGAATGTGTTCATTGTGTTTTGTCGGAATTGGAGTTGTGATAAATCTGAAATGTATCATTGGTTCTGCTTTAAATAATTGTTTATTATCGGAGTTGTGACTGTTGATATAAGGACTACACGTGGCTTGATCCCTTGTCCAAGGGTACGTAGGTAGCTTGGGGTCTCATCTAGGTGCAACTGCAAAATATACTATGTTTAAAAGGTTTGTTTGATTCTAAGTATGTGATTGTTAAATTTGAATCATGTTTGATGATTTCAGTGGTATTCGTAAAGTTGTTTGAGATCTTTAATTGCATTGTTTATGTAGTATTCGACTTAAGAACTTTGCTGGTTTTGTTTCGAATTAATTGAAGGCTGAAGGCCTATTATGAAATTGCATGTTGTTAACTTGTGCATGCTGCCAGTTGGTGTTTTAAAATATGTTTTAACAGGTTGAAAATTTGGGGAAAGGTCCAATTTTCAGGGGAGACTCTACTGAGTTTTCGGCAAAAAGTCTCAGTTCTTAGTAAGTGGGCCTGGCATCAGTATGATGTCGGAATTTCCACAGGATTCATCTCGAGTTCCAAGGAATTCGGGGCGGATTCTGTCATTTTGTGAAGGAAATTAGGTTAGACTAATTGGAAGTTGAACTCAATCCTTGTGGAAATGACCTCGTATTTGCCATACTATATTACGATTGACCTTGTGCACTTGCGAGTATAATTTGTGTTTAGACTAATCTTTATAATCTCCATTTTTCAAGTTGTCTAAAATTCACAACAAAAGACAAAGAAAACCAAATTATCACGCGTAAAATTGGCAACAACGAGAAGATTAGTACGAAGAGAGGGAAGAAAAAAGACATTTTGAAAAGAAAAATTCTGAGAACTTAGAGGAAGAAAGCCAGTGTGAGAGATAGAGAGAGAATCGCCATTACCAAAAAATACAAAATTAGTACCGTTATATGACGATTGATTTTGGAGATTAGAAGGACTACTAGTCATGTGATGAGTGGCACCTATGTCAGAGTGCCAAGTGGAGTCAGGTGGCTGCATGAATTGAGCCCCAGTAAAGGAAGGAAAAGATTCTAGACCATTGTAGAGATGGGGACATGTTGCAGTAGTATGTTGATTTGTATTGCAGGTGGTGCACCAAGCGGATCCCAAGACACGAGAAGCTGAGTTGGGCTGTGCAGAGTGTTTGCTAGAATGGCAGATTAGACCAAAGGGGGCTAAAAAGAAGGCCAGTTTCTTTGAGGTCCAAAACTTGGAGCAAAGGAGGCCGCGATTGATTAGGCCAGAGGGGCTGCTGGGAGCCATTCCACTAGTTGCTATAGGACGGGGAAGAGTTACACCAGCCACCACGGCCACCATGTCGGTTACTGAATGAGCCATCACCATGGTGTGAATTGGAGGAATTGTTTCCGATGGTCTGAGGAGAAGATTGGGTGGCCATAAGCACTGTGTTTTGATCAGGAGAGATACGAGGCGCATCTGCGTCGAAAGCTAACAAATGAGCATGAAGATCAGTAAAGTCTGGAAGCAAAGGAAAATTGAGAATTACGGTTACGAGCATTTTGTAATCGGGTCCTAAACCTTGAGGCACAACGATGACAAGTTCTTTTGGGGAGACAGGTTCATTGATGGCATCAAGTGAATCGGTAAGAGACTTAGCATGACGAAGGTAAGCATTAATGAGTTGAGAGCCTTTTTGCATGCATATCCATGAGTTGAAAACAAAGAGCAGATTCACTAGCCATACTGTATTGAGAGAAGTGGCATTGAATACACTCCCAGCGATCCCTAGAAAAGGTGCAGTCGACAATGAAAGAGAGAATGGACTCAGAGAGTGTGCTGGTGATGTAGTTGATAATGAGTAGGTCTTGTTGGTACCACTAAGCATGGGCAGGATTGGTTTGGGTAAGAGTGGTGTTGGTGGTTGTGGCTGTTTCGGTAGTAGAAGTGGAGATTTGGGCACCCGATTGTTTATGAGTGCCATCGATAGGTCATGACCGACTAAGAAGGGTTTGAGTTGACAGAGCCAAATGAGGTTGTTGGAGTTAGTAAGCTTGATAAAATGAGAAGAGTTGGGGCTAGGAAGGGAGATGGTGGATTTAGACGAAGCCTTGAGGTGGACCTAAAGGAGAAGGTTGGATCGAATAAGGGGGATGGAGGAAACCATAAGTAAGGCTGATACCATGTAGAGAATATATTTCCTTGTATTAAACAAATTACACAAAGTCCTTGTTTATACAAATACAGGAAGTCTACTTAACGTAGGAAATAATATAGACATGAATACAATCCGATTTACAACAAGAAAACTAATTGCTAGGAGGGGATTCTAAAGTTGACTTCTGAATGTGCTAGAAAAGGAAAGCTACGTCAACATCAGCTATAAGTTTTAAATTGATCTTAGTGTCTGTTATGGTTTTAAGATGTAATATTTATGACTGAAAGATACAAGATAATATTGAATTGAGTAATGCTATTTAGACACACAAGATTGACCACATTAGAGCATCTTCAACCGATATGTCAAAAGTTCCACATAGACATTTAACAGCTAGAAATAACATCTCACACACTCCAACCGATGTGTCAAAGCTGATGTGGAATGAAGGCTGAAGATTGAGATGTTATTTTTGACATCCCAAAAGCAAGATGTCAAATGAATATTTTATTATTTTTTCTTTTCTATTCTTTTTAATTAAAAATAAATCAACACTAAAATGTAATAAAATAATAATTTAATTTGACATATCGGGTGGAGTGTAAAGTTGTGTAAGATGTCAAATTGCCACATCAGCCATCAAATTTAAATTTGATGTTTGGTATTTGACATCTCCCTTGGAGATGCTCTTAGTTGACCACCTTATGTGGCAAAGGATGTGTATATGCTGCGTCACTTAAATGTGGCCAACTGTATTTTTCTTTTTTCCTTTTTAAATTAAGTAATTTATATTTTCAATTTTTCTTCTTCTTCCTTTTATCCCTTTGGCTGCCTTCTCCTTCCCTCTTGGTCTTTTCTCATCCTCCTGCGATCTCTCTCAAAAAAGAAAACCAATTCTTTGATTCAACAAACCCAACTCTGCAAATCAACTAATCAAGAAAATCCAACTCAAAAATCTAAATGCCTATTTCACTAGCTATCTAGAAAATCCGAATTGATTTTGAGATCTCATATTCTCTAGTCATGTGTATAAGAATTAAAAAGAATTTTAAAGCTTTAGTGTGTTGCTAGGAATGGGGTATTAGCTTTCCAATCAAATGGGCAGTCTGGTGAAGGATCGAAGTCGAACAATTCCCAAAATATGAACTATTTTTATTTTAAAAATGAATGTTCTTCCAAGATGGATTGATGCGATTTGTCGGGCTTCTCGCGTGGCTTGGTGGTGCTCGGAGATGTGGCAAGCAGTGCGCTAGTGCTACTGGGTAAGGGTAGATTTGATGGAGGAAGGGAGTGAGGAGTAGAGAACGCAGTTGCAGCCTGCTACAGCGTAAAGATGCTAGGGGTAATTATAATTAATTATAATTTTGTCATTTTTAATGATTATTTAAAAAAAGTAAATAAAAATAAAATCTATATGGCAATATTCATTAATTGACATGGCATGACCACATCAGTTGCCACATAAGATAGTCAGTTTATAGGGTCAATCTTGTGCGTCTAGCATTACTCTATTGAATTTGAAGAATACCAACAAAAACAGAGGAACCAATTTGTGTTTGTCTTTGCACAGATATTTGTGGGCTGGAAAAGTTGACTATCTATTAATAAATGACTAACTTTTCGAATACTTGGACCAACACGAGTGCATATATAAATTCAAAATGTGGTCACCGAAATTATATTATTTTAAAGATTTAATCATATTTTGTAGACTATTAGTTATGTAACGATTTCTACCATATATATATATATTGAAATGATAGTATTTTTCTTATTCTTATTCAAAGCAGGAGTAGAATGAGAATTGGAACTCTTTGTGGTAGATGTAGATGTAAGTGGTCCAATAATTGGAGTGAAAAACTGGGGGAAGGGCCAAGAAAAGATAATGAAACAAAAATATTCTTTCTCAAAAAAAAAAAAGCTTAATCAGATTTCATCTTAAAAGAAAAATAGGGCAAAGGCCAATAAAAGATCACAGTCCACTTTGCTTCTTGTCACCTCAATTTGTCTAACAGCTAGCCTATGCTTCCTTTTTTTATGTATACTGTTTGCCTCCTTCTCGGTAAGGAGATACTCCTCTTTTCTATAAATCACAGTTTGATACATATGCAAAAATAATTCATCAAAATCAAAAAAAAAAAAAAAAAAATTGTACACATATCACACTGCTATTGACAGGAATGTAGGAGCTCTTACTTGAGGAAGGAGGGAAATACTTTCTTTTTTGACATTGTCCTTAGTTTCCTATTTTGACTGAAATTTTAACTTTATTCTATCTCTCTTTGGTTATCTTATCTGCATAGACTTGTGTGGAGTAAAAAAACACAGAGCCAAAACAGGACAAATTGAAAAGTAGCTCACTAGAACTGCAATGCAAACACACAATCTAAGATGAGCTCCATAGAAGTACAAGGCAATAAGCCTCATGTTGTATGCATTCCCTTTCCACTTCAAAGCCATATAAAGGCAACGCTTAAATTTGCAGAGCTCCTCCACCATAGAGGTTTTCACATAACCTTTGTTAACACAGAGTTCAATCACAAGCGCTTTCTTAAATCTCTAGGACCCAATTCCCTTGATGGCTTGCCTGATTTTCAATTCGAAGCCATCCCGGATAGCCTTCCGGATTCAGATGAAGATGCCACACAAGATGTCACCTTGCTTTGTGAATCCGTCAGAAAACAAAATTTCTTGGCTCCCTTTATTGCCCTCCTTGCAAAACTCAACAATGATGCCATATCAACATCCAGCAATCCTCCAGTGACTTGCATAGTTTCAGATGGTTTCATGTCCATGTTCACAATCACAGCTGCTGAAGAAATTGGAGCCCCTATAGTGCTGCTCTACACTATAGCTGCCTGCAGCTTCATGGGATTGAAACAACTTCGTGCTTTGGTCGAAAAAGGACTTGCACCACTCAAAGGTGAAATATATAACCTATTAATTGAAGCAATTGCTGTTTAGCTTATGGATAACTCTTAATTTCTTGTTCCTAAACATGAAAGTAAAATGCTTCTTCAGTTGAATTTCATTTGTACTATTGCAGATGAGAGCTGTTTAACAAATGGCTATCTAGATACCGAAATTGATTGGATCCCAGGAATGAGAGATATCCGTTTAAGGGATCTCCCGACCTTCTTTCGAACCACAAATCCGGATGACTTGATGCTTAATTTCAACATTGAAACAACCGATATAGCTCATGAAGCTTCAGCAGTTGTTCTTCATACTTTTGATGCCTTGGAGCCAGATGTTTTGGATGCTCTCTCATCTATGCATCCCCGTGTTTACGCCGTTGGCCCCGTTCAATTGCATCTCAATCGGATACCAGAACAACGTTTGAAAATGGGATACAGTCTATGGAAAGAAGAAACTGAATGCCTCGAGTGGCTAAACACCAAGGCACCAAACTCAGTTGTCTATGTGAATTTCGGCAGTATAACAGTCATGACACCAGAACAGCTTGTGGAGTTTGGGTGGGGACTTGCAAATAGCAAGTTTCCATTCTTTTGGGTAATTAGACATGATCTAGTTATTGGAGAATCCGCTATTTTACCGCCTGAGTTTGTGGCTGAAACTAAGGAAAGAAGTCTAATAGCTGGGTGGTGCCCACAAGAGCAAGTCCTTAACCACCCATCAGTTGGAGGATTCCTAACACACAGCGGTTGGAATTCAACGGTTGAGAGCCTTACTGCAGGAGTTCCTATGCTCTGTTGGCCATTCTTCGCAGAACAGCAAATGAACTGTCGCTATACTTGCAATGAATGGGGCATTGGCATGGAGATTAGTAATGATGTGAAGAGGGATGAGGTAGAGAAGCTTGTGAAAGAGTTAATGGAGGGTGAGAAGGGTAAGAAGATGAAAAATATGGTCATGGAGTGGAAGAAACTTGCAGAAGAAGCTACTAGTCCACATGGTTCTTCATCCGCAAACTTGGACAATTTAGCGAATCAAGTGCTATTGAGAAAAAGTTAAGGATGTTTCCATAAGAATATTGATGTTAATTATCATTTCCATTGCCATTGTCTCAAATAATCAACTAGCTAGCAATATATATGTACTACTGGTCTGTAACCATGATGCACACTAAATCTAGAATTTTATTTTGATTAAGGTTTCACTACGCTTCAGGCCTTCAACTCTAAAGTCTCATCATTCTTCAGGCAATTGACTAACCATGATGCATTATATTAATAATATATTAAATCAATAGATTAAAAATATAAAGTTATATCTTTTTCCACAAATAAATCATTGGTCTGCATGTTTAAACCCTTTTCCAATGAGCTAGACCTCGTTGGCCACCCCAGTCTATTCTTAATTTGCTTGTTGAGGATTGTGTTAGGTTTTGTAATTAGGCTTACAGTAGCAATTATGTGCAATTTTCACACGATACAACACATAGTGAGCAGATTATGGTTCACTAGTTTTCGATGCGAAAACAAGGGTGGATCTACGTGCCACTCTAGCTCAGTGATGAATTTTTAGAATATACAACTTAGGCTAAGTTGTCCAAGCCCAAACTATGTAAATCAAATATTAGCCCACCCACTATGTTGAAATAAGGCCACATTTCCATAAATTCCAACCTTTGGATTGATTGGAATCCATGTTATGCAACTTTGGAGACATGTGATGCAACTTTGGAGCCCGTTTAATCATGCATGTTTATAATAAAGATAAATAATTTTACAGGGAATGTTAGTAACTTTCTCTCTAATCTTCTTTTTTAGACCTTCTTCCTTTTGGTAATGACATGTGTCGTTTTCCTTACAATTAAAACAATGTCATTACTGAATGAGACCAACTAGCTTTTATTTTCCAAGTTTATTCTTTTATTTTCTTATGTGGCATAAAATTATAATAAAATATTTGAAAATTTAATTTAGAAAATAAGAAATAGGATTACAGTATTCAAAAACTAAAATTAATAACCAAGGTGGTTGGTGTGAGTGGTTCGGCACTCTCATTCCTTAAGAGAGGTCAGGGGTTCGATCCCTGCTCTCGTACGGAGTCACCACTTTGGCCAGCACTGTACCCCTTACGGGCCGACCCGGTGTGAGCGGGGATTAGTCTGGGTTGTGGTTAAGGCTTAAAGGTGCCACCCATAGTTGGGGCCCATCCAGGACCACCTCGTGGTTCAGACAAAAAAAAAAAACTAAAATTAAAAAACCCTTATCCCCATCCCGACTCCTTCCAGCTGCCACCCACCAACACAAACACAAAGCTCATCCTTCTCCATCTCCCCACCCCCCATCAATCCACAAACCCAACACAAATGGAGGAAGCCCACACTGGCTATGGCTGCTCTTCTCCACCGCCTTCTTCACACTCCCATTAACTCTCTCTCATCACCACCATCCCCCAAACTCTCCTCAACTCCTCTCTTACCCCCTCTATTGTGAATCTCAAAGCTAAAACTCATGAGAAGCTAGAGAACCTTGGAGAAAATCGAAGTATTGCCACTCACACTATGGTTCTTCTTATGAGAAAGTAAGAAGGGGCCTTTAATGGCAGTTCTGAAATCGTGGTTGGGTTAGGGTTATTTGGTGGAGGCTAGAAGAAGTCGGGATGGGTGGGGTTTAGGGTTTTCTATTTTTAGTTTTTGAATACTGTAATCCTATTTCTTATTTTTAAAATTGAATTTCAAATATTTTATTAATATTTTATGCCACATAAAGAAAAATAAAAGAATAAACTTGAAAAGGAAAAGTCAGTCGGTCTCATTCATTAATGACATTGTTTTTTGTGTAAGAAAGTGACACATGTCATTATCAAAAGGGAAAATGGCCAAAAGGGAAAATTAGAGAGAATGTTAATAGCATTCCTCTAATTGTATATAATAAATGTTATTGATATGTGGTCATGTTGCCCTCACCACCTCTCAAAACAAGGCCCCACATGCCCCCATAAAGGTAAATATAATGGATTGTTTATTATAAAGGTAAATTATACTTTCCTTTTGGACTAACGACATTTCACTCCATCGAGGTTTAGGGTATGTATCGAAATGAGCCCCGATGTTTCAATTTCATCAATTCCAAATCTTGTCTTAACATCCACAATACTTAATATATTGCATTCAAAGCCAAGCAAGAAAGGAGCTAGCACTTCTAAAGCACCACCAACCTCAACTTCATTTCCTACTGCATCAATGGGTGTTTCCACTATAGGATCAAACATTGCTACAAAAATCGCAATAGACGACAGTAATCCACCGTCGTGTATCCGGTTTTTCAACCGTCGTGAAATCGACCGACATCTTTTGATGCATAAAATCACGACGGTAAATCCCCGTCGTCTATTATTTGTAAAGACGACGCTTTTACTCAAAATCGTCGTCTATTAGATGTAGTTGTTTTGTTATATAGACGATGGTTTGTGACAAAAAATCGTCGTTGTTTGGAGGTAAGGACTACGTTTTTGTTAAAACCGTCATTAATTGTAGGCAAAATACGACGGTTTTTATTTAAAACCGTCTTTGATTGTATAGAAAGATGACGGTTTTTTGTTTAAAAAATGTATGTAAAGACGACGGTTTTTTGTTAAAAATCATCATTGATTGTATGTAAAGACGATGGTTTTTACAATAAAACCATCGTTGATTACATTTTAGTTCAGTCGTCTAATAAATTCCTAGGTTATATTTTAGTTTTTTTGTTTCCTGTGATTCTATACAACTATTTTTAGTAGAAAACTAACCATAATGCTTTATTAATGAATATATACACTCAAAAATTGTTTCTTTCATAAAACTTGAAGTTTCAATAGTTATTATATAGTTAACCAATCTTTATTCCTACCACATCGATAACATTAACCTAAATAATGAAGCTACATATGATTGCTCACAAATTCTACCAATTCGATATGAACATCAATTTGTTCTTGAGTGTGTGAGTTAGCTCTGTCTTCTTGCACATTTTCCATGTTGTATTCCCCTCCCCTGTAGCAGTATCAGCAACAACAAGTCTCTTCTTGGCTTGTAAAATTAACATCAATCTTTACAAATGAAGCTTGAGACAGAGTGGTTTAAAGAATAGTTTGTTTAAGCACCTGCCACATAAGATACAAACTTAATAATACTATTTTAGTTATTCACTGATTTTATAGTATCTGTAGCTGATAAGATAACACCAAGTGCTCCAAGTAGAGAAGTGAAATAAAAAATATGAGCATAAAAGGGCAAAAATAAGAAGGAATAAATGTTTCAAATACAACACAGATATAAACTCAAACCACCAAAACGTGAACACTATCAACTTGAAATTGATGTTGGTTATAGTATACAACAACAACCTACAACTTTGGGAATTACCTGGAAGCAAAGGACAAGGTCTCCAACCTTCAAATTTTGACAAAGTCACCCTAAACATAAAAGGACCACCAAGAAATCCAATGACAAAGTCACCTTTGTTTGTGTACTAACCATGCCCCATTTTTTGATCACCTTGCCTCAAATTCCAACTTTGATATGTTTCCGGTCTTTTCTTCTACTTTCAAATGCACAATAGGAAAATAATAAAATGATATGTGAATGATATTATGTGAAACAGAAACAGTTCAAACTTGAAATAACCTATTAGATATGACATTCAGTGGCTGGTAGGTAATAGAATGACAAATTTATAAACTAGTGTATATTGATAAACACACAATTATTACAATTTCTATCCCTAATCTATATTTATTAGTACTTTGTTTCAATGAATTGTGAAACAATTAGAATGTTACATTGCATTTTACAAATCCATTTGCACTTCATTGAAATAAAGGCTAAATTCAATTGAATTTTCTATTAGGTAGCTATTTCTTGTGCAGCAGCCCAAGGAGAGAAAAGAGATGAAGCCCAAACTCCAGTCCATTTTCGGCAGTCAGCTTGCAAGCCCCAAAACACACGTTTTTACTGCTCAGATGGGAATGCATTCTGCATGAAAGTTGTTCCAATGGGTGTCTATTATAACATATCCAAATTTGAGCCCCATTGGATACATATTGAAACCTCAGGCCTTCCTACACCAAGCCTGGTTCAGAGAATTCGTTTTTCCAGCAACACATGTGCAGCAGCAAAAGAACTTTATTAGCCAGCAACAAAGACTAGTAGCACATGGGTTGGCAGCAAATAAAGAGCCAGACCCCCATGCTAAAAGAAAGGAAAAGTAGCAATGGATGGAGCAACCAAGAAGAAAAGAATTGAAAAGAATGCATGAAGTGCCAACCCATGCTAAAAGAAGAAACATTGAAGAGATGGGCTACGGTTTTGCATTGAAAGGGATAAGAATTTCAGATTTTAATATTTCCCTAGTGATTGTTGTTGTTGAGATTTAAGGCTATAAATAGGAAGCTCTACAAGCCTTCAAACCACACCCAAGCTCCACAACTCTTGAGCTTTCTCTCTTCCCTCCATCTTTCTAAGTTTTAATTTCTGTTTTTAGTTTAATTTTATTATGGGGAACTAACTCCCTAGCTAAGGCTAGGGAGAAAGCTTTTAATATAAGTGTGTAATTTTTATTAGTTTGATCCAAACTTAAGCTTTAATGTGATTTTGTAGTTTTTGTTCAAATGGAATTTGTAGTTTTCTTTTTAATAAATTGATGAATGTTTGATATTCTATTTCATGGGTTCAATCATGTTTTTCCCATTGTGTAGTAAAAACTTTCATGCTTTTAAAAAAGAAGAGAATTACTAAAGATTAATAGAATTTTGATGAAGTTTATTTTTTGATAGTTTGTTGCCAATGGTACAAGTTATGCTTAGAATACTTCTAAAGGAAATTAAAAAGGGCTTTAATTATTTTGAACAACTACAAAGGAAAATATTTTGTGGATCAAATTATTAAGAGTTGCATGCTTATGTTAAAAGTGGAAACCCAATGCCTTAGTGTTTTAATCAATTGAATTTTCTTGAAATCAAATCTTGCATAAATCTACTTTTCAATCATAATTGTTCTTTTTCAGCTCTGTTATCTTTACACCGCTCTCTGTGGATACGACACTCGGACTTCCGAGCTACACTGCTATACGACACCTCCCTTGGGTTTTACAAAGTGGTGCGAACATATATAATACAGTTCAAAACTTCAACTAGCTCGGTCGGTTTGTGGTTCACTATTTTTCTATTTTGGCTATAATAAATGAGCTCACCATACAATAATCAGATTTAACCAGTTTGCAAAAAGCCTTACAAGCTTGCATATTACTACAGCCTAGACATAAAAGCAACAAGAGGTTATGAGAAAGCACCTTTAGGTACTTCAGAACTTCCGAGTGCCTTATTCGAAGGGTGAATTCCCTATTGCTCAGAGATATTTTGGATACGTTTGGCAACTCTTGCGCTCTATTCTGCAACCAACTTTGCACCTAAGACAATTGCAACAGAGTAGGGCTCTAAAAATGATTAATCAAGGACACCTTATGGTAACAATAGTAACAAGAATATCATGGTATTATACTGCAATAAAAGTAAAGGAAGAGAGAGTGAATGAAATGTGCAACCTCAGTCCATTTCACAATCGGTTTCCCAGCACGATCGGCAGAGTGACTGCGTAAGCATAAGAAGCCAAAGCAAGACTTAGAGTAGGGACAAAAATTTCTCCGAAAGAAGAATCAGTACAATATGAAATTCTAACCATGAAATGAACTCACTTAAAACATTTTGCAATATTTTGACAAAATTGTCGCTCCAGCACTTGTTCTCCTAATTCCCTTAGTAATCTCTCCATTTTTTGAGTCTGTTCATAAGAGCAAGTCCACCCTTGAAGGCTAAGGCAAGGCAAGGGCTGCCACTATTCACCTTGCCTTAGTTGGTTCCACCCTTGAAGGCTAGGGCAAGGGCAAATACTATTCATTGTACTTTATTTTCTATTTTTTTATACTTTAAACCATTAATTTTGATACACTTTTCAGATAATATTTTTGGTTGCCACGTGTCACAATTTATTATAAAATTTTCAAATAGAATTTTGTAGTAGAAAATTTGGTATGGAAAGTGAAAAATATTGAAAGGAGATGAATTTGTATAAAAATTTGGTGTGGAGAGTGAATAAGTATTTATAGAAAAATTTTCCAGAATTTTTTGATATTTTTTTTTATAAAAAAATTGATATTTTTTTCAATTTTTTTTAGGCGCTAACGTCAGCAGCCTGAGGGCAAGAGCCCAGTCAATTTCTGCCTGTGGGCTTGCCCGGGCTGGTGGGTCCCATGCCTTGCCCGGCCTGTGTTTTGTGCGCTGGAGGTCCAAACCTTGCTTGGGGGGGCTTGCTTCCAGGGCAAGTCCATAGTGCTGGACTTGCTCTAATGGTGGTGGAAAAAACCAAATAAAAGCAAAGCACAATTAATTTCAACAGATAATCTCTCAATTTTCTAAGTTTGTTCAATAGACATTTATTATTTACAAAACCAATAAAGACCAAGAAGGAAAAATTGAGAAAAACTTGAAAAAGCCAGTCAATCTAGCTTTGCAAACCAGCCTCGTATGCTCAATTGTTTCATAAAGTTGTTATATGTTCACCAATCTCAGTAACTAGTTAATCCCAAGCTTCCTCCTCATCTCCTAAGAACCAAATCAGAAAATCTAAAAATAAACCAGAAATAAAAAAAATATGTAAACAAACCAGACAAATCAAGAGAGACAGAAAATCTGAAATCAAGGAGACAAAGAACATACCAGAAATGCAAAGACACTAATCTCGAATTCACTAGCAAGGTATAGAAGGGTATTGAGAGATTAGGTGACTTTCAAATCAAACCTTTCGAAAGATAGGAGGCTAGGGTTTCGATCTTCATAATTATCAGGAGATTAGGGCAATTATAGGGCTTGGACATTCAGAGGAGTGCGAGGGCCAAGGGCCTGAAGTGGTGACAACAGCCATGGGCCAAAAGTGACCTGCATGACAGATTTCGACGAGTCTTTCTAGATCGTGACTACGAAATTGGAGAGCTAACTGGACCAAGCTACTGAGGTTGATGAGAGAGTTGAACGCCTGAGATGGAGATCATTGTTAAAGAGCATGGAGATCGAGATCTTCACCATCCAACCAGCTTTGATTCTCAGATACAAAGCCTCCCTCTCCATCTTGTGGATTTGCGAAGACCTCAATCTCTCAACTCCTTCATTGATATCGATTTTCTGATGATTTTGTAGAGAGTTTCATGAGGGAGTTTTAGAGAGCTGAGGAGGGTTTCAAGGAGGGAGAGATAAGGTTTTCAGAGACGGGGAAAATTTGAAAATTTGTCGAGCGCGAATTCACTTAAGCGGCCTTTTTTTAGCGTGTTTTAAAAGACGACGCTTGTTAGTGACAAGAGTCATCTTTTAAAAATAAGTGGCCTTTTTTTTGTTCAACATGTTTTAAAAGACGACGTTTGTTAGTGACAAGTGTTGTCTTTCAAAAATCAATCTAACGCTAGTAGTGTATAAGATGATATATCATGACGGTTTTAAAGACACCGTCGTCTTTTAAAACATAACAATGGTTTTAAGATTCACCGTCGTCTATTTTGTGTCGTGGTTTAACTATTTTGTAGTAGTGAAATGTTGTAGATGAAGCATAATGATGAAAGGGATCATTAAGGTTTAGGGTTGTTAGACTAGCATTTTGTGATGGATTGGATAGTTTTTATTGTTGGGTTAATTAGTCCTAAGGTTTAGGTCTTAGGTCTTATTGTTTTGGGTAAATTGATCTTGTATAACTTAATGATTCACCTTTTTATGGATGTAATGACATTCACATAAGCTTGAACAAATGTGAATGTAAATATATCCACCACTTGTCATTTTGGGATGGAATTGAAACATCTTGAAATATGTAATTGTCAATGTTATTATCAGGATATTTTCAGGCCATTTTGAATGGAAGATTCTCTAAGTTATTCTCTGGATATTTTGACTTCATTTTCAACATATATTACTTTGAGGATTCAAAGCTATTGTAGCAATCTTAAAATAGATGTAATCCGATGCAAATGTTGCCTTCACAATCCCATTTAGCACAAACTTAATATATTACCATATACATTTCATAACCATTAACTCTTGCATAGCCATTAAACCCTTACAAAATGACACCTCAACACACCCAACAACCCACAAGCACTTCATTCAATGTCAGAGGCCAATTTGAAGCTCCTTTTTTTGTTCACTCTCGATCTGAGCATCCCACCCAAAATGAAGCTTGCAAACAGAACTCATGAAGCCACCAACAACACCCAAACACCCTTTTCTCTTTGTCTTGCCTTTATCACTGATTTATCAAGCTTATTCCAGCAACGCTTCTTACCCTCATGTGCCTTTGCTGCACACATGGAAAATTGCCTCTCAGGATTTGAATTTGTCTAAGAGGTTCGAATTGTAGCAGCCTTGCAACACCATCGGTGCCTCTTCATCCACTACAGGAATAGATTTGCTTCTTGATCTTCTTCGCAACATGAGTTAAGGCATGCTCTGTGAGCAGTTTCCTCTCTAGAATTGATTTTTTGGTATGAAATGCCCTTTGTGTGGCCCATTGGACTGGGCTTTCAGGATATCTGGTGGGTCCCACAACTGCTACATCAACATTTAACATATGACCAGACGGTCAATCTAATGGCCAAGTGAATTCGTCAGATTTTGAACTGATGGGTATGAAATGTTGTTAGTCCTTTCCTTTTTGCCATGTTCTATTTTGTCTGTTGCAACTCATTGTTTTCTTTTAAGTTGGTTTTTTAATTATATTTTTTATGAAATTGTTTATTGGAGATTAAAGATACAAATATAAGCACGAGGTTCTGGTTTTTTCTTTGAACCCTTTTCTCTATAATTCTTTTTCTGATACAATCTTTCTTCTACTCAATCCATGTGATGATGGTATTAGAGCCCATCTCAATACTTTTATAATTTCTCATATCTTTCTTTTAATTTCTACTTTTGAAGCTCCATTTTGCAATTTGGGCACAAAACCTTTTACTAAATTTATGACCTTTTCAATTTCTCTTAGATTCTTCTGCTTTCTTTTCTGAATTTCTGGTTCTTTCAAGTTACTTTTGCTTCCTAGCTTAGCTTATCTGATGATGTTATGATGGTCAACCATAACCACCACCGTATATAGGGAAGAAAAAACATAATCACTGTTATAATAGATATCCCCAAAAAAAAAAAAAAAGAGCCCATTCTTTTAAAAATTCATGGGTTTGCCATTGTGCGAAAACACATACGACTCATTAAAATATATTTGGAATTGACTTTTTGGTTTGAAACTATCGACCTGATGTTGGTTTAAAGGGGGTAATGAAGCCTTGGAATGCATGCCAAGGTCTAACAGCGAAAATTTCTTTTTTCTTTTTAGGAAATGCCCTTCGCGTGGCCCATTTGGATTGGACTATCAGGATATGTGGAAGGTCTCGCAATTGCCACATCAACATTTAATGTATGACCAGGCGGTCAATCTAACGACCGATGTGAATTGGTGAGATTTTGAAATATTTGTATGAAATTGATGAAATTGAAACCTCGGGGCCCATTTCGATACAGACCCTAAAACTCGATGGAGTGAAATGTTGTTAGTCCTTCCCTTTTTGTCATGTTCCAATTTGTTTGTTGCAACTCGTTGTTTTCCTTTAAATTGTTGTTTTTTTTTTTTTTTTATAATGAAAACCTTTCAATTGTTTATCGGAGATTAAAGATACAAATATAAGCCTGAGGTTCTAATTTTTTCTCTGTAATTCTTTTTCTGCTACAATCTTACTTATGCTCAATTTATATTGTTATGATGGTATTAGAGCCCATCTCGATTATATTGTTATGATGGTATTAGAGCCCATCTCGATACTTCTATAATTTCTCATATCTTTTTCTACTTTCTAAAGCTCCATTGTTTAATTTAGGCACGAACTTTTCAAGTTTGGCGTGTCTGATGATGTTATGGTTAATCATAACCACCGCTGGAACGATTGGATGTTATGATTGAATCTAGCTCACCCCTATAAAAAAATTTGAGTCCTCCATTGTATGAAAACATATCGTTAAAATATATTATAATTCACTAGATTCAAATTCAAAGTATGTATATCTATCTACCAGTCATGCAAACCAAGGCTTAATAATTACAAGGAGAACTAGTTTGTACTTTGTCTTTTTATTAATTTATCTATGAAAAATGAAATGTATACCAAAATATATAGCATGTGAAAGGTGCTGCCTGCAGTCTTGTCACGCATTCATGGCTGTAACATACGTACTTTCTATCTTTGTTTGCTTGGCTAGAGACATGTAATTAAAATACAACGACAAGACAAACAATCTTAATTAAAGTTTGCACGAAAAGAAGATAAAAAACGAAATCTTTTGGCAAATTGAGTGAGTGGTACGAAGGACGAACTACCCCACAAAATTGAATGCTATGACAATAACCAATAATATCGGAATCACAATATTATTTACTTATATAAAATCTCATATATAAGTACAGTTCACAAGGTGACTGATTTTGATCCAAATCAATATCTTAATTATTGTGGTTTGTTGATAATGGTATGTTAACTGTATCTGTTTAGAGATATTTTTGCTCACCCACTACAAAAAAAGTCAGTAATAGTTACCATGTATCTGTTTAGTAATGATTTGTTGATAATGGTTTTTTTGTTAGTTGAATGAAATTATTCTATTTAAGCAGGCTTAGTTATTTTATGGGGCTTTGCCATAAAAAGAGAAAGGAATGAGCAAATTAAAAATAAAATATATATATACTAAGGGTCTCATTTAATTTTTAGACATGGACTACCAAAATGTCAGGATCCCCCTGCTAAGAGTCACCTTTGTTGGTGAGTAACGCTGCAATTACGAATTTTGAGTGGCGTGACTATTGTCCTTTCTCACGAATTTAACAGCTTCGTGACAAATTTTAGTTGACAGTCAATTGCCTCTGAAGTGCAGGGGGCCCATAACACATCGAATCAACTTTAGCCTAATATTTTAATATATTTAAGTTTGTGTATTAAATTTCTATTTGATATATTTCTTTTTCTTTTTTTATTTGGTGTATCTCTTCCTTTTCATTTTTCAATAATTAACTAATAAATTCATTACAATTCTCTAATTTATTAATTACAATTTACTTTTGGTATCTTGAGTGTTGTCTGTCCTCAACATCTGAAAATGAAAAAGCAAAGCATAATCCAAGCAAGGTCTTAAATATCGGAGGTATCGGAAATATCGGAAGTCCAAAAACACGGAAATATCGCAGGAAATATCGGGATATTATCGGTATCGGAAAAAATTGAATAAAAACCATGGAAATTGTAAGAAAAACTTGGAAATTTTTATTGAAACTTTGCAAGATGTTTATTTAGTCAATTATCTATTAGTTTATCACAAAAAATTGGAAGGAAATGCATTGCATGATGGATTTAACTGATTTAAGTTGATTATATAGCGAGCTGGCAAATACCGTAAGTGTAGAAAATATGTAGTAATTAATGAAAGAAGATTAAACACACCATAATCATTTATATATAATGAATTACTACAATATTTTACACTTTATACATTGCATGGTAAGATACATAAGTGACTTAGTACCACATAGAGTTCCTATGATGTTCAAAATTTTCACTATCTTCATCATCTCTATGTGTAGAGTAAGTATATTTTGAAGAGTAGTCATCAAATGATAAATCCCCAAAATAGTTTTGCATGAAATTGTTAACATGCCACCCATATGGATCTGAGATTGGTTGATGTTGTCCATAAGCAAAATCATTTGAAGATTGAGTCTCGGATTCTTTCCATGAGTCGCTTGATTCCATCTCAACAGGAATGGGATATGAAGGGTAGGGAAATGGTTGGTTATGAGTATAACCATAGTTACTACTCATCTCATGTGAAAATTTGTTTCTTGCAAAAAGAATTCAAAACAAAACCATGTATATATATAAATATTTTAGTATTTTCACAAAAACGTAAGTGATATGGTGGTTAAGGTGTTGAAGGAGTAAAATGGTTTTCACAAATACCATGTATATAAATATTTTTGGGTTTCGTATCGGGATATTATCGGGATATTATCGGGATATTATCGATAATATCTCGATATATTGCCCAAATCATTCATAAAAATGTTGAAAATATCTTCCCGATATTATCGGGATAATATCGGGATAATATCGATATATTGACGATAACACTATGGTTAGTTGTTAAAATATCGGACCCCCAAAAATCAGATATTATCGGGATAATATCGGGGATATTATCGATATTTAATACCTTGAATCCAAGTCAAACACACCAAAAACATACCAAAAACATAATGACAACCGTAGATTCAAACCTAAAAATCAGAATAGAAAGTACAAAAATCAAACTCCAACTGGTAAAAATTAATTATATCTTGAGTGTTTGTTCTTTGTCCTCATCATCTTCATCATCTTCGAAAAACAAACCAAATATAATCCATAACTTGATTAACCAAGCAATAATCTATAACATACCGAAGAAATGAAAAAATCTATAAAAACAAAATGAAAGCCTTGGATTGAAACCTAAAAATCAAACTCCAAATGGTAAATCTAATTATCACAAAGGGATGGTGTGGTGGGGTCGCCATCAATGCTCTGGTGGCGATGGATCTGAATCCTGATGATAGAACCTTTAAAAAGTTAAACACACTACAACTTACATCAAAGACTGAAATTTTTATTTAAGGTTTAAAAATGGGCAGTGTAAGAGAGCCATTAAAACATAGAAGAAGAGCTACCAAGAAGAAGATAAAAACGAACTTGTGTTTTCTTTTTGCTAGTTTGGCCTCGCTTTTGTTTTATTTGTGCATATTAAAAGCTTTAGTCTCTTTAAAATAAAAATAAAAACTTAAAGTTTGAATTTTTAATACAGAACAACATTGGTAATATTGAAAACTAGGTGGTACTTGGCCTGATTTTCTTTTTTGGCGCATAGTAAAAGCTTTAGTCTTTTTTAAAAAAAATAAAATAAAATATTAATTTGAATTGTTTAATATAAAAGCACACCAGGAATATTGAAAACTAGAGATGGGAGTTATTATTATGAGTTGTAATATTTTATTGTGAACTTAAAAGTGTATTGGAAACTTGAAAAAGTGTAGTATTTTATTGATTTGAGTTCTAGTTAGTTTTGTTTTTATTATATTTAATTTAATAGTAACCAAAGCAGACCAACAATGGTGAGGACTAACCCATATCGTTGACCATCTACTCAAATGTAACGAGAACTAATTTTGTTACTATGAAAACGTGACTATCCCCCCGCCCTCTTATTTTTTTTGTAGTGACCACTTTAATCTAAGGTGTATTATCACCACCGTTCTCAATACTTAAACAAGTGTCTATATGCATAATCATGTTTATGCCTGTGGACATGTGTGTCAAATATTAAGAATGATGGTGAGGATACACATTGGGTTAAAGTGATGAGCAAAAATATTTTCTATCTAATATGTGTATATATAAAAAGTAAACCTGCCCCGTTGGAAGGTAGAAATAGCTACCCTATAAATAATCTGCATTTAAGCAAGTCATGCAACACGCACATACATTATATCACAAAACCTGAGATGGCTTCCCCTTTAGTTTCCAATAAGCCTCATGCAATTTGTCTTCCTTTGCCGGCTCAAAGCCATATAAAGGCAATGCTCAAATTAGCAAAACTCCTCCGCCATAGAGGCTTTCACATAACCTTTGTCAACACAGAGTTCAACCACAAGCGATTTCTTAAATCTCTTGGACCTAATTCCCTTGATGGCCTGCCTGATTTTCGATTCGAAACCATTCCAGACGGCCTTCCAGAATCAGATGAAGATGCCACCCAAGACTCCACTTTGCTTTGTGAGTCGTTCAGAAATTTCTTGCCCTTGGCTCCATTTCTTGAGCTCCTCGTAAAACTCAATGAGACAGCAAGTAGTGTTCCTCCGGTGACTTGCATAGTTTCAGACGGTTTCTTGTCCATGTTCACAATCACAGCAGCTGAAGAACTTGGAATCCCTATCACACTGTTTTACACTGTTGCTGCCAGCAGCTTCATGGGCTTTAAACAGTATCGCGCTTTGATGGAAAAAGGACTTGCCCCACTCAAAGGTGAATGAAACATATATATAAATAGTTCAGAGATTTTATGCAAATAAGATGCCAGCTGACTGTGTTTTTATGCAAGAATAAAACCTAATCAACAGATCATAGTTTGCTAGACAGTTTGACACGAGATTTTGTTGTTAAAGTTGCAAATGAAATGTTTCATTGATTCATTAATTCGCTGTCAATGTAGATGAGAGCTGTTTGAAAAATGGGTATTTGGACAAGGTCATAGATTGGATTCCAGGGATGAAAGATATTTGTCTACGGGATCTTCCAACCTTCATCCAAACTACAAATCATGATGACGTGATGTTCAACTTCTGCATGGAAGCAACAGATAAAGTTGATAAAGCTTCAGCAGTTGTTTTTCTTACATTTGATGCTTTGGAAAAATATGTTATGGATGCTCTCTCATCTATGCTGATTCCACCTCTTTATACCATTGGTCCTATCCAATTACTTCTCAATCAGATACCAGAAGATTCTTTGAGCCCTATCGGATACAGTTTATGGAAAGAAGAAACTGAGTGCCTTCAATGGCTAAATTCCAGGGCCCCAAATTCAGTTGTTTATGTGAATTTTGGCAGTGTAGCGGTCATGACACCGCAACATCTTCTGGAGTTTGGCTGGGGACTTGCAAATAGCAAGTTTCATTTCTTTTGGGTAATTAGGCCCGATTTGGTTGTTGGTGAATCTGCATATTTGCCACCTGAGTTTGTGGCGGAAACGAAGGAAAGAGGTCTAATAGCAAGTTGGTGCCCACAAGAAGAAGTCCTTAACCACCCATCAGTTGGAGGGTTTTTAACACACAGCGGTTGGAATTCAACCATGGAGAGTCTGACAGCAGGAGTGCCTATGCTCTGCTGGCCATTTTTTGCTGACCAGCAAACCAATTGTTATTATACTTGCAATGAATGGAGCAGTGGCATGCAGATTGATAACGATGTCAAGAGAGATGGAGTGGAGATGCTTGTTAGAGAGTTGATGGAGGGAGAGAAGGGTAAGAACATGAAAAAGAAGGCTAAGGAGTGGAAGAAACTAGCAGAAAATGCAACTGATCCACATGGCTCCTCATCCATTAACTTAGATAATTTAGTCAATCAAGTGCTGTTAAGAAAAAACTAGATGCTAGGCATAAAAAATAAAAAATCGCCTCACATTATTGTTGGTGTCTCTAGCATTACTCTATATATATTACGCTTATGTTTTTTCTTCAGGTGTGATATCGATGTTGAGTTGTGAAGATACAATTCAACTAGAAAAAAAAATATTGTTTTCTGTTTAGTCCCATTTGGCATTGCTTATTTGGGGTTATAATAAGTGATTATTTTGAAAACTTTGAAAATCCAACGAGTTTGGTAAGAGATACGAAAATTACGTATTATGAATAATTGATGTCAGAGAAAGCAATTAGGGAAAACAGCTAATCCAGTAATCAGTTTTGGAGTGGCGATGGACTTTAATGAAAATTTCAAAATTCCTAAAATAACCCCATCTATATCACGCTCACTACTCTTTTCTCCTAGTTTCAGTCTTCTCCTTCCCATCGCTCTCTTCCACGTTCATCTTAAAGCTCCCTCTTCTCCTTCTCTTCCATTTGTTCTTCAATTTTTCTTGTTGGATCAATCGAAGCAATCTAAAAGCCAAAAGGTTCAAGTAAGTGACATATTAGGTTTATTTTTCTTTTCAATTTCGTTCTTCTCAATTAGGGTTAGGGAAGCTCACTCATTATGGTACAATTTGCAAATCAAACTGATATGATAGCAGCGACCAGTAAGAGTTTTAATATCCTTCTTCCTATAAATCCTAGAAATATCAATGTCATAGTCACTCATTCCCTGGAGAAACCTCAAACACATACCTTGTGATCTTCCTTTAGATTACTGATTCAGCAATGACAACAAGAAGACAGAATGCTTGGAAAGGCGTGAGACAAAGTAGCCATGACTATTTTTCCCTTTGTTACTATCTTACTGATGAAGAAGAAGCTTTAGAAATAGAAATGGAATGTTAAGGGTTTTTGCGTTGAACAAGAAACAATTTACTTTTCTTAAAGGTGACCCTATATAACCAATATGGACCTAATAATTCGATTATTTAAAATAAATGGACAATTCTTTGTTCCTGCTTGTTATTATTTCTTATTAGAGAAGACTCAAGAGAGTGAAACCCAACCTGTACTCAAATCCGTTAGAAAGTTTCTGATTGTTTATTTCATTTCATACTACATACAAAGATAACAACTACTTGAGTAAAAAAACATGATACTTTTAATTAGATGCTCCATTTCAAACCATAGACACTCCTCTAACGAGAGCTTGATTAGGGACAAAACCACTTGAATTAAAGAGCTATTTCACCATAATGTTCTTTTTAGTCATTATACACAACTCATAACACTTTCACACAAAAATTTACCACACATTCAAAAATTGATTATTGTACCAATATTAGTTTTAATAAAAAGTTTACCAAAAGCCAAACTGCTTTCTTTCACAACTGATTTATCTCACAGCACATCTGATTGTGATTATTTTCACATCACAACAAGGCCATCACAACAATGCCAAACTGGCCTTGTTTTAGATTCTTATTTAAATTCCTACTTAGTTTAGGTTTCCTATTTTAATCCTATTTCCTACCCACTATCAAATAAGACTTTTAGGAAGTCATATTATTTGTGACTCGAGAGTGTCTATGAGTGTGGTTACAAACCAAATTACAAGTGAGTGTGAGGAATTGCTAAAGATTCACTATAGAAGTACAAGGGAAAAAATAATTTCAAGCACTCCGAAGTTTTCTTTCTACTAACTAGCCAGGTGATGTTGAGGGAAGCCCTCTTCAATTATACATTAAGCGAAGAAGAGCCATTGCTAAATGAAACAAGGAAATTACATAGTATTACAAATGAAACTAAGCTCTAATGATCTCCATGTGCTCAAAAATCAACCCGATCCAATGCATCTTCGTGATTTAATGAATATGACGCTTTGCTTGAAAAAGGACTTGCCCCCACTGCAGTTCAAATATCCTTTATATATATGCAGAGAGCTTTCATTGAGAGAGTCCTCAAATCTTATTTGAGGGAGACTCTTGTAAGACCCACTCCGCATTGTATTTCACTAATCCAAACTGTTTATTTTGTAAATATATATATCAATACCCTCTTTATCAATCTCAAATATAAAATCATTTTAGGGATCCTTAAATTGAAACTCAGTATGATATCCTGTTAATGTAATTACTTAATCATGTTGAGTCAGTGTTCGATCTTTTCAGTTTCTTTCAACCTCATATTATTTATTGCTAGATCGACAAGTTGTCTTGACCTCAAGATGTACACCACATATAAGTTGGTCAAAAGAGTTGAGTAGCAATCCACACAATAAAGTGGTACCAAAATTAATGGATACACATGCTAAGTTCAGTAGTCTTTTCAAACCTACATATGCTTGGCTTGGCTCATGGGCTGAATGTTTGGTTTGGAACTGCAAAGTTATGCATATAATTTACCTACTTTTGGTCATGCGGTTGAAGACTAGTTATTGGTTGGCTGATTATTTTTGTCGGTGAACTTTCACTCAAGACTGAACTTTTCGAAATTAATAACTAGGGCCCCTTCTAGCATGAGAACAAAAACATACTCATACCAAATTGTCGGTTAACGATTTTCTTCTGTTTTTTTTTTCCTTTATAGCAAACGAAGGCAATTTGAACTAGGGCCCCTTCTAGCATTGAGAACAAAAACATACTCATACCAAATTGTTAATTAGTTAATTACAAATCTTGTTCAAAGATAAAGGTCATTTATTATACGAATTCTTATGACTTTTATGATAATACAAACTAATATGTAGTTTTAGTATTTACTCCAGGCATGGATACTAAAGGCCTATTTGAGAGTGCTTATGAAAATGCTAAAAACGCTTTCTGACAACTAAAAGCACTTCTAACAACGTTTGGCTGAAAAGTTTAGAAGCGTTTTTTGAAAAAGCACCTGCCATGTGCTTCTTCAGGAAACATTCCCAAGTACTTTTCCAGTAAGCACTTGAATTTGTTATGAAAATTCAAGATTTTTATAATAAAAACGCTTTTATTAGAAGCACTTATAAGCAGAAGTACTTCCTAGAGAAGCAGTCCCAAACAAGCTATAATATATTACTACTTATATGTACAATGATTATATTAATTTTAAAAAGATTAATCATTTTATAGATTATAAGTGAAGCATGCGTTTCTAGTATATAGCACCCTATGTAATTAATTATTGGACTTTTCACATATAAGCCCATAAATGGGATTTCAGACCTTCTATTCTCATTTTCTCTTCCCTCCCGTGTCTCCTATTTAGAATTTTGACACCTGTCCTTTCATTTATCACCACTTAACCCATTCTTAATAGTGTGAACCTTCCCAACCAAAAAAAAAAAAAAAAAAAACCAGACTACAAACTCTCCTCTGCTACGTCCCTTCAACTTCACCACTTTTTGTTTTCATCTTCACTGCTGATGATTATTGATTATTGGGAGCCACTAGGAGCACTTTCTCTCTCCTCAGATTTAGGAGCTCCTAGAGGACTCCCTATTTTAGGAGGTGGATATGGAGCATGGTTGGAGTTGTATTTTTACAATTCTTCCCTAAAATTTGTCTAAGGAGGTGGTTTAGGGAGCCCATTGCGGATGCTCTCACAATCAAACTATTTTATGACTAAAACACTTCAAATTAATGATAATTTTATTAAGCTAAAACACATTTTACTATCCATAGTCTGCAACGAGATAACACTATTTTACTATCCATGTTTCATAGAAGTCTTTCTCCTACTTATGACTATGGTTGCAGCCTGCAATATTCTTAAAAAAAAGAAAATTAAAAAAAAAGAAAAGAAAGTAGCTATTCTGACGGACATTACCTCACTTTTGCTGTATAAATAATCTACATTTGCAAGCACTGCAATGCACACACAAAAGCTAAGATGGATTCCACAGAAGAAGCTACTAAGCCACATGCTGTTTGCATTCCAGCTCCTGCTCAAAATCTACAAGAAAAACATGTATTAGTGGCCACCCACTTGGTCACAGAAACTACCCTTTTGGGTCACTGAATGTAATCAGTGTCCAAATATTGGTGGTCACTGGGTGGTCACCAGAAGCTCGTCACAAATTCTATTTAGTGGCCTATGTCAACTATTGGTCACTACAACACAAAGAATCAGTGGCTATCCCTATCTGGTCACTAATAAAAACGCTATTAGGGACCACAACTCTGGTCTCTCGCTCTTGTCTCGCTCGCTCTGAGCTCGCGTTGGTCTCATTCGGATTTCGCTCTTGTCTCGTTTAGTCTTTTTTGTTTTCCTTTTGATGCGGTACGCGAGTGCGTTTTGAAAATTAAAAATAAAAAAGTTTAAAAAGAGTTAATTGGTCACTGATGTATTAAATGAGAGAAGTAAGGCTACCTTGGTATATGTGTTCGTCACTAACTATATAATTTTAAGTTGTTTTCAGTGACTAATTTAAATAATGGTCAGAAAATTTGGTCATTAAAAATTAAAAAATAGGGGTAAATGATTTTAGTGACCATGTAGTATTATTAGTCATTAAATACACTGTATTTGTGACCATTATTTATGTGGTCACTATTGACCTTTTTTCTTGTAGTGATATAAAGCCAATGCTTAAATTTGCAAAGCTCCTCCACCATATGTTAACAGTTTAGAAGAGGAAGCTTAAGAATTGAGAAAGCTAGGAAGGAAGAAGAAGATTCAAGAAAATGATATGCTTTGTATATTGATTTTCACGGAATGAATTAGAATCGTGTGTCATCAGTGTTATATATCTCAATAACCAAGACTTAACAATCTAACTAATTACAGCTAATACTAACTAACAACACGTGACAGCTTAACGGAATACAAACTAACTAATATTGTTATCATTCCCCCTCAAACCCAACTCTGGATCCTACTTTAGATTTCCAAGTCGCATACTAATGCAGTGACTTAAGAAAATAGGACTATGCATTCCTTTAGTAAACACATCTGCAATTTGCTCTTGAGTAGGAACATACTGAACAGTCAGATCATTCCTTTGAACCCTTTCACGAACAAAGTGAAAATCTGGCATTTTGGTCAAGGTTTGCTTGCTACACCAGTTCAAGGACCAATTGGCTATATTGGGAGTGCTCCTTTGAACTTCTCTGGTTCTCGTTCTAATTTCAATGGCAATTATGGTCGTGGTAAGGATGCCTATGGCAGAATTGGTTCCTCCTCAACTGGTTTTCATGGTGGTTTTTCATCAAATAAATCTGCTATTCCAGAGTGTCAAATTTGCAGTAAGCGTGGACATACAGTTGCTAATTGCTATTATCGCAATTCTTCTCCATCCAATGCTACCTCTGCTTCTGTGCTTGAGTGTCAGATTTGTGGTAAGAAGGGTCATGGAGCGTTAGACTGTTTCCATCGATCTAACTATGCCTTTCAAGGTCAGCGTCCTCCTCCCTCCTTGACTGCAATGACTACTCAGACAACCTATAATCCAGATCAAGTGTGGATCACAGACAGTGGTGCTACACATCATATGGTGTCTAATTTGAATTAGTTGACCAATGTGACTGCTTGTGATTCTGCTGAGAATGTTATTGTGGGCAATGGGTAAGTTTTGCATATAAGTCATATAAGCAATGCTAAACTTCATTATTCTTCTTTACGTCTTCCCTTTGTCTTTCACGTGCCTCAACTCAAGGCCAATTTATTATCTGTGTACCAATTGTGTCAAGATAACAACTGTAATGTTGTATTTGATGTGTCTGGATTTTATATACAGGACAAGTTCACCAAGCAAATCCTCTTCCAAGGCAAGAGTAGTCATGGTCTATATCCCATCCTTAGTTCTGTGAGGTCTTCTCTGCAGAAATCAAAGCATTCAAATTTTGGTTCAAGTTTATCCATAGCTTTTCTTGGTCAGCGGGTTAAGTCATCTCTATGGCATCATTAGTTGGGGCATCCAACTATGAAGTGGTGCAACTTATGCTCAAGGATTACAACATCTCATACAGTGATGATTGTCAGTCTTTTGTTTGTCCTGTTTGTCTTCATGGGAAAATGCACAAACTTCCTTTTCCTACTACTCATGTAAGAGTCTCTATTCATTTTCAGAAAATACATAGCGATGTGTGGGGGCCGTCTAGGGTGAAGTTTGTGGATGGCTATAGATTCTATGTAATCTTTGTTGATGAGTGTACTAGTTATATGTGGTTATATCCACTCTATCATAAATCAGAAGTATTTCCTATGTTTCTCAAATTTTATGCCTTGCTTGGTAATCAGTTTAATGCCAATATAAAGTGCTTTCAAAGTGATGGAGGTGGAGAGTTTGTTAGTAAGGCTTTTACTGATTTTTTGGCTTCTAAGGGCGTTGAACATAAGTTTTCTTGTCAATATACTCCTCAACAAAATGGATTGGCTAAGAGAAAGAATAGGCACTTGATTGAAACCGCTATCACCCTTTTAACTGCTGCACATCTTTCTAGTTCATTTTGGTTTCATGCCACTGCTCATGCTGCTTATTTAATAAATCGAATGCCTAGTAAGAGCTTGTCTCCTCAGTCTCCTTATTATTAGCTTTATGGTAGTGTTCCTAATATTACACATATTAAGGTGTTTGGGACTGCAATATATCCTTATTTGAGACCTTACAATGTACATAAACTTGAAGCTAGGACTGCTCCTTGTGTTTTTCTTGGATATGCTCAAGGATATAAAGGAGTTATTTGTTACAATCTTCATACTGGAAAATTTGTGATATCTAGACATGTAGTCCATGATGAGACTTGCTATCCTTTTCAAGGTTTTACAAAATCTAGTTCCACTCCGTCGTCTATGTCTTCCTCTACTATAGCTCCACTAGTGATTTCTGTGCCCACTTTAGTCTCTAGTGATTCTCATAGTTCACTGTCTCAAGAGAATTCAATGCCTCAGGATATTGTTCCAATTGATTCCATGCAGCATGATATTGGTACAACTGGAGTTTCTAATACTCTAACTGATCAGCAGTTACAAGCTATTCTACGTATTGCCTCTTCTAGTGATGATAATTCTTCTGCATCTAGTTTGTCATCTACTTCTCAGTCTACTAATGTTCATCCTATGTAGACTAGGGCTAAGAGTGGTATTAGCCAACAAAAGACTTTTCTTGATTATCGTTGTTATCATACCAGCTTACCTGTTATTCATGAAGAGAATGAACCCTTTTCTTATAAAGTAGCATCTCAGTCTCCTGCTTGGCTTAAAGCAATGCAAGAAGAGATTGATGCATTGCAAATGCAAGGTACTTGGTCTTTGGTCCCTTGTCCTCAACAGAAAAACATAGTTGGTAGCAAATGGGTTTACAAAATCAAGAGACATGAAAATGGTTCTGTTGCAAGGTATAAGGCTTGACTAGTAGCTCAAGGGTTTAGTCAAGAACCAGGCTTAGACTTTAGTGAAACATTTAGTCCTGTTGTAAGGCATACAACAGTGAGGTTAATTCTCAGTCTTGTAGCTATGCACAAGTGGTCTTTGAGGCAATTGGATGTTAAGAACGCGTTCTTACATAAGGAGCTTGAAGAAGAAGTTTTTATGAGGCAACCTCAAGGTTTTGAAGACGCCAAGCATCCTGAGTTTGTGTGTAAGTTGAATAAGTCTCTGTACGGACTTAAGAAGGCTCCACGGGCATGGAATGCCAAATTTACAAGATATTTACCAGCTATAGGCTTCAAATCATCTCATTCTGATCCCAGCTTATTTTTCAAGCATGAAGGCACTGATATTGTCATTTTATTATTATATGTTGATGATATCATCTTGACAGGTTCCAATGCATAGTTAGTGCAGACAATGATTGATGATTTAGGAGCTGTGTTTGAGATGAAGGACATGGGTTGCCTTACCTATTTCCTTGGCCTTCAAATGTCTTACAATTCTACAGGTAACATTTTTGTACATCAGCACAAGTATGCTAAAGATCTATTGAAAAAGGCTGGTCTGAGTAATTGTAGGGCTTGTCCTACTCCTTGCAAGCCACATAATCAAGTCTTAATGTCTGAAGGAGAACCACTGCATGATCCTACATTTTATAGAAGTATTGTTGGTGCCTTACAATACTTAACTTTCACAAGACCTAACTTATCCTATGCTGTCAATACTGTGTGTCATCAGTATATGATTGCTCCCACTGAGATACATTTCAACCTAATCAAAAGAATTTTGAGATACATTCAAGGTACTATGAATTATGGGATTCACTTTACTCATGGTCCTTGGCAATTACAAGCTTATAGTGATGCTGACTGGGTGAGGGACTTAAATATTAGGAGGTCAACTACAAGTTTTGTGGTATTGCTTGGACATAATACTATCTCATGGCAATCTAAGAAGCAAGGGTCTGTATACAGAAGTTCAACAGAGGCAGAGTATAGGGCATTGGCTAATACAACTGCAGATTTGGCTTGGATTTGACAGGTTTTGCTAGACTTGAAAGTGTGCTTGCCTCAACCACCTACCATCTTTTGTGACAATTTGTCTGCTTTGGCACTTAGTAGTAATCCTGTATATGATTCACGAATCAAACACTTGGATACAGATTTTCACTTTGTTCGTGAAAGGGTTCAAAGGAATGATTTGACTGTTTAGTATGTTCCTACTCAAGAGCAAATTGCAGATGTGTTTACTAAAGGACCGCATAGTCCAATTTTCTAAAGTCATTGTATTAGTATGCAACTTGGAAATCCAGAGTAGGATCCAGAGTTGGGTTTGAGGGGGAATGATAACAATATTAGTTAGTTTGTATTCAATTAAGCTATCACGTGTGTGCTCACGTGTTGTTAGTTAGTATTAGCTGTAATTAGTTAGATTGTTAAGTCTTGGTTATTGAGATATATAACATTGATGACACACGATTGTAATTCATTCTGTGAAAATCAATAAAAAAAGCATATCATTTTCTGGAATCTTCTTCTTCCTTCTTAGCTTTCTCAATTCTTAAGCTTCCTCTTCTAAACTGTTAACACCATAGGGGTTTTCATATAACCTTTGTTAACACAGAATTCAATCACAAGCGCTTTCTTAAATATCTAGGATCCAATTCCCTTGATGGCTTGCCTGATTTTCGGTTTGAAGCCATCCCAGATAGCCTTTTAGATTCAAATGAAGATACCACACAAGATGTCACTCTACTTGCTCAGTCCGTCGAAAGAAATTTATTTGCTCCCTTTCATGCCCTCCTTGCAAAACTCAACAATGATGCCATAGAAACATCCAACAATCCTTCAGTGACTTGCATAGTTTCAGATGGTTCTTGCTACTTTGATTCCGAGAAAGTACTTCAAATCACCTAAATCCTTCATCTCAAATTCCTGAGACAAATATTTTTGCAACTTCAGTTGCTCTTCTGCGTCGTTTCCAGTTACGATTATGTCATCTACATAAACAATCAATGCAGTAAGTTTTCCTTCATCATTTTTCAAGAACAGGGTGTGATCTGAATTACTCTGTGTATATCCAAAAAATTTCATAGATTTAGTAAATCTGCCAAACCATGCCTTGGGAGATTGCTTTAACCCATATAATGACTTTCTGAGCTTGCAAACTTGATTTTTCTTATTAGGAGCTGAATTACATCCTGGGGGTAAGTCCATATATACTTCTTCTTCCAAGTCTCCATGTAAGAATTTATTTTTGACATCAAACTGATGTAGTGGCCAATTGAGATTTGCTGCTAGAGACAATAGGACTCTAATAGTGTTAATCTTGGTTACAGGGCAAAGGTCTCCTGGTAGTCTATCCCAAATCTTTGTGTGTACCCCTTTGCCACCAATCTAACTTTATATTTTTCAACGAATCCATCTGCTTTGAGTTTCACAGTATAAATCCACCTGCATCCTACTGTCTTCTTTTCATGAGGTAAGAGCACGAGTTCCCATGTGACATTCTTTTGGAGAGCTCACATTTCTTCATTCATGGCTTCTTTCCATTTTGGGACTTCTAGTGCTTCAATTACACTGTTGGGGACAGATATGTCAGCCAACTGCTTCACATAGTGCACACGTGACTCTGATAATCTGCTGAGAGATATATAATTATTGATGGGGTATTTCCCTTTGGCTTTAAGATCTGCTTCATATTGTACTTGAGGTTTGCCATGGTTCTTCCTTTCTGGAAGCTGATATGTAGGCTCTGTTCCTTCTGAAATCAAATCATCATGGGATATTTCATTAGTGTTATCAGTTTCAGGAAAAGATGTTACCTAAATGACTTCCTCAGCAGGTGATTGGTGTGGTACTGGAGCTGAAGCGGGCAAAATCTCATAAAACAGTTCAATTTTCTCCTCTTGATTTTGACAGCGTGGAGACAACTGATCGTTTTCCTCTGGTGACCAATCGCTATCTGCTAGTGATCGGTCGTTTTGAAGCAGGTTCTCTGTATTTGAAGATCTAAGGGGGGGGGGGGGGGAGGCGACCGGTTGCTTTCCACTAGTGACTGGTCGTTTTGATGCAAAGTGACGTCCTGGGAAAAAAAAATTGAGAATTTGAGGAGTGGTGGATTCTTGATTCTCCTCCTGGGCTGTTGAAAAATATAAGTCATGTTCTCGAAATACAACATCTATAGAGGTAAAGACCTTCTGACTTGGAGGATGATAACACCAGTAACCTTTCTGATGAGGTGCATAGCCAATGAAAACACACTTTTTGGCTCAGGGGTCCAATTTACTTCGTTGGTGATCATGTAAGTGGACAAATATAACACATCCAAAAATTCAGGGTTCCAGGTTTGGGGTGGGAGGTGTTTGGATATGGTGGTGAAGTGTTTGAAGTGGTGTTTGGAAATTTAGGATATTATAGGGAATCCGATTGATAAAGTATGCTGTAAAGACGATGGCTTCGCCCCAAAAAGATCGTGGCATATCAGCACCAAAGAGAGAGGCACGAACGACTTCCAATAAGTGTATGTTCTTTCTTTCAGCCACCCCATTATGTTGGAGAGTGTAAGAGCATGAGCGTTGATGTATGATGTCATGATCTTGTAAGAACTGGTTAAGATCATGGTTGAGAAATTATTCGCCATTGTTAGAACGAAGAACCTGAATTCTGGCATGAAACTGAGTCTCCACCATTTGATAAAACTGTTGGAACTTGGAACTGACTTCCCCTTTAGTTTTGAGAAGGGAAACCTAAGTCATGCGTGTGCAATCATCTATAAACGTGACAAACCATTGAGCCCCTGCCGAAGGGGCAATTTTACCAAGTCCCCAAACATCAGAATGAACAAGAGAAAATGGAACCAAACTCTTATTTGAACTTAATGGGAACAGTACACGATGACTCTTAGCCAATTCATACGTATCACACTGGAAGCTGGAAACATCAAGAGTGGAAAATAATGATGGAAACAACTTCTTAAGATAACCGAATGAGGCATGCCCAAGATGTTTATGCGATAACCAAAATTTGTCTATTTCCCTCTCAGAACGAGTTACACTGGTTGTGAAATCTTGACCAACATTGATCTCACTATTTGGTGCCCAGTCCAAGTAGTAAAGTTTGCCCCACCGAGTATCACAACCAATCGTCTTTCCTGTGAGGATGTCCTGAAAAACACAATGATTCCGTCAAAATGTTATAGTACACCCCAAAGTAGTAGTCAGTTGTGCTACAAATAACAAGTTATGGTCCAAAAATGGAACAAGCAATACAGAATCCAGATGTAGGGAAGTAGAGAGAGATAGAGAGCTCTCCCCAACTACAGGGGAGGGGGTACCATTAGCATTAGACACCACTGACAAAGTGGATGATTTGCGATTAATAATTTGGCCAGGATCAAATGCCATGTGATCCGTAGCACTCAAGTCGATAATCCATGATGATTTTTGAGAGGACGTATGAAAAGTAGAACCTTTGGTGGTAGCGATAGAAGCACGAGTCCGCGTAGCCAGGTCAACAGGATTGACCGCATGCGTCTGTGAGTCTGCAATAAGGGGGAGAATCGTAGGGGTTCCTGACATCGCAGTGGAAGTAAGATGTGATATGAGAATGTGACGAATTTTGATTGGAGGAATTTGATGTAGGAATTGGATTTGAGAGGTATGTGTATAAGATTTGAGGGTATGGGTTTAGGGATTTTGATATGAGGATTTGAGGACTTTAGATTTGAGGGATTTGGATTTGGGGAAAAAATATGAGGAATTTGATTTAGGGTTTTAGATTTGAATACGAGAAATTTGAGATAAGGGTTTAGAGACAACCTAAGATCGATTGCTCTGATACCATACTAAAATATGAATATGGTTTGAATACTCTGAGTTAGATTTTATTCTTCTCCATAAGGAGGTATATATATGAGTTTACATGAGTGCTTTACAAGGAAATAGATACAGTGATCAATTAGAATAGTATCTTCTAATTATACAATGATTTGTCAACTATATAGAATAGGAAAGTAAATCCATTAATTAATCAAGGAAATAAACCTCCTTGATTAATTAGGAGACTCACGTCAACACAAAGAACCAAATGTTATTATACTGGCAATGAATGGGGCAGTGGCATGGAGATTGATAACAATGTCAAGAGAGATGAAGTGGAGATGCTTGATAGAGAGTTGATGGAGGGAGAGAAGGGTTAGAAATTGAAAAAGAAGGCTAAGGAGTGGAAGAAACTAGCAGAAAATGCAACTGATCCACATGTCTCCTCATCCATTAACTTAGATAATTTAGTTGATCAAGTGTTGTTAAGAAAAAACTAGATCTTATCCACATAAATAAAAAAACACCACATTATTGTTCGTATCTCTATTATTACTCTATATAGCACTCTTATTCATGTATGATGTCATGCGGAGCCTAATAACATGTTTTCTTTTCACTACTAGAAAAGTCACTTATAAGCCACACATTACAAAAATCTGAGTATTTATTTATAAAAATATCTGATATTTTTTGTATTTTTTAATAATTTTTTTGGTTGCTGACGTTAGCAAACCCGGATTTGAACTCGGACTCATCTTGCTTGAGGGCTGGCCTGGTTTTATGGGCCCCAGCAGCTGCCCTGGCCAACCCTTGCTGCTGGAAATGGTTTTTGGGCCTAAACCCCCCAGCCCCCCCTGTTGCTGGAACTGCTCTTGGAAACATGAAAATAATTGAAACACAAGAATAAGACAAACACAAGGTTACTTTTGAATTAAACTACTAGTAGTTTATTAGCTAATCAGTATTTGTATTATTATAAGTAACAATTTCTACCACTATATTACCTCAATTTGTCTGACAGTTAGACTTCTTTTTTTGACATTATCTTCAGTTTCCTATTTTGACTAGTGCGGAGGGAAAAAACAGAGAGCCAAAACAGGACACAATGAAAAGTAGCTCAGTTTTGCTGTATAAATAATCTGTATTTGCAAGCACTGCAATGCACACACAAAAGCTCAGATGGATTCCACAGAAGTAGCTACTAAGCCACATGCTGTTTGCGTTCCATTCCCTGCTCAAAGCCATATAAAGGCAATGCTTAAATTTGCAAAGCTCCTCCACCGTAGAGGTTTTCATATAACCTTTGTTAACACAGAGTTCAATCACAAGCGCTTTCTTAAATCTTTAGGACCCAATTTCCTTGATGGCTTGCCTGATTTTCAATTCGAAGCCATCCCGGATAGCCTTCCAGATTCAAATGAAGACACCACACAAGATGTCACTTTGCTTTGTGAGTCCGTCAGAAAAAATTTCTTGGCTCCCTTTCATACCCTCCTTGCAAAACTCAACAATGATGCCATAGAAACATCCAGCAATCCTCCAGTGACTTGCATAGTTTCAGATGGTTTCATGTCCACGTTCACAATCATAGCGGCTGAAGAAATTGAAGCCCCTATAGTGCTGTTCTACACTATAGCTGCCTGCAGCTTCATGGGAATTAAACAACTTCGCACTGTGGTCGAAAAAGGACTTGCTCCACTCAAAGGTGAAATATATAACCTATTAATTGAAGCAATTGTTTAACTTATGGTTAACTCTTAACTGCTTGTTTCTAAATATGCAAATGAAATGTTTCTTCAATTGAATTTCATTTGTACTATTGCAGATGAGAGCTGTTTCACAAATGGCTATCTGGACACCGTAATAGATTGGATCCCAGGAATGAGAGATATCCGTTTGAGGGATCTCCCGACCTTCTTGCGAACCACAAATCCGGATGACATCGTATTTAACTTCATCATGGAAGCAACCGATAGAGCTCATGAAGCTTCAGCAGTTGTTCTTCTTACTTTTGATGCCTTGGAGCCAGATGTTTTGGATGCTCTCTCATCTATGCTTTCCCATGTGTACACCATTGGCCCTCTTCAATTGCATCTCAATCAGATACCAGAACACCCTTTGAAAATGGGATACAGTCTATGGAAAGAAGAAACTGAATGCGTCGAGTGGCTAAACACCAAGGCACCAAACTCAGTTGTCTATGTGAATTTCGGCAGTATAGCAGTCCTGACACCAGAACAGCTTGTGGAGTTTGGGTGGGGACTTGCAAATAGCAAGCTTCCATTCTTTTGGGTAATTAGACCTGATCTAGTTATTGGAGAATCCGCTATTTTGCCGCCAGAGTTTGTGGCTGAAACTAAGGAAAGAAGTCTAATAGCTGGGTGGTGCCCACAAGAGCAAATCCTTAACCACCCATCAGTTGGAGGATTTTTAACGCACAGCGGTTGGAATTCAACAGTTGAGAGCATTACTGCAGGAGTTCCTATGCTCTGTTGGCCATTCTTCGGAGACCAGCAAATGGACTGTCGCTATACTTGCAATGAATGGGGCATTGGCATGGAGATTAGTAATGATGTAAAGAGGGATGAGGTAGAGAAGCTTGTCAAAGAGTTAATGGAGGGTGAGAAGGGTAAGAAGATGAAAAATAAGGTCATGGAGTGGAAGAAACTTGCAGAAGAAGCTACTGGGCCACATGGTTCTTCATCTACAAACTTGGACAATTTAGTGAATCAAGAGCTACTAAGAAAAAGCTAAAGAATATTGATGTTTATTATTATTTTTATTGCTATTGTCTCAAATAATCAACTAGCTAGCAATATGTACTCAGGCCTGTAAAACCTGTGTTACTATATATCTAGAATTTTGTTTTGCTCAAATTATATATTGTTGTCTTCCATAAATACTATATGCTCCAGTGTTGACCGCTTACAACTCTAATTGCAAAGACAATTCAGATGGTAAATAAATATATAAGCAATATAAAGAAATAATGAGAAAATATTATAATTACCAAAGAAGACAGTGATATTTACAAAAGGTTATTGTATGGTAACACAAATTGCCCACAAATCAAGAATGTTTTTTTTATGAAGACCTTTACTATTGAGAGGGGTGATAACGTACTAAACTCACACACTCATTCTTCTGGCAATTATGCACTAACCATGATGCATTATAATATATTAAATCAATAGATTAAAAAAAAAAGAGTTAAACCATTTTCAACAAAAAAAATAAAGTTAGACCATTCTCAATGTAATTTAAAAGTAAAGGATTATCATTATGTTGGAGATATTGACCTTGTTAGAGTTATCTTTAGTTTAGCCAAGTAGTCTTAAGCTAGTGTGCCAGCTCTCAGTTAATTAAGTGAGTTTGTCATTAGCTTAGAGCTTAAGTCATTGACAGCTCATGTATTCCGTATAGCTAAACTCGCTAGCTAATATTGTAGGAAGCCCTTACTAAATTTCAGAACTTTTCAATTTCTTTAGATTCTTCTGCGTTCTTTTCTTAACTTTTGGTTGTTTCAAGTTACTCTTACTTCCTAAAGCTTGGCTTATCTGATGATGTTATGATAATTAACCATAAGACCACCATTACACGGGAAAAAAAAAACATAATTACGATTATAATAGATATCCCAAAAATAAAAAAATTTAGCCCACCCTTATAAAAATTTATGGGTTCAACATTGTTCGAAAACATATATGACTGGTTAAAATATATCACTAATAAAAATAATTCACTAGATTCAAATTCAAACTATGTATATCCATCTACCAGTCATGCAATCCAAGGCTTAATAATTAGAAGGAGAACTAGTTTATACGTTATCTTTTATTTATTTATTTATGAAAATGGAATGTATACCAAAATATAGCACGTGAAAGGTGCTGCATGCAGTCTTGTCATGCATGCGTGGCTCTATAGGGACATGAAATAAAAATACAAGGACAAGACAAACAATCTTAATTAAAGTGCACGAAAAGAAGATCCAATCTTACTTTCATGAGCAATACTAAAATGACGAAATCTTTTGGCAAATTGAGTGAGTGGTAGTACGAACTACCCCACAAAGTTGAATGCTATGAAAATAACCAACAATATCGAACCTTTTTTTGTTTGACCAATAATCGAACCTTTTTTTGTTTGACCAATCGAACCTTCAGCATCCGCAAAATAAGTTTGTTTTCTTCGGGTAGCTAATACCTAAATCTCAAATATAGGTACAGTTCACAAGGTGACTGATTATGATCCAATCAATGTTCTATATTATTGTCGTTTGTTGATAATGGTATGTTAAATGTATCTGTTTAGAGATCATTTTTGTTCACCACTTTAACCCAAGGTGTATCATCATCACCCTTCTTAACACTTGACACGTGTCCATATGTATAACCATAGTTCCATAAATACAAAATAAAAAGTTAAATATGTTGTCAAATATTAAGAATGATGGTGAGGATACACCTATAGTTTAAGTGATGAGCAAAAATATTTCCTATCTGCTTATGTTGGCGTGAGTCAATGTTCCTATTAGCAGGGGAGGCCCTGAGCATAGGCGGGCAAGGTGGTCGCCTAGGGCCCCCAATTTTTATAAACATCTTTAAAAATGGTACTATATTAATATTATATTGAGCTCAAGTACTATAAAAAAAAAGGGCCAATTATTTACTCTAAAACTTAAAAATGGAAACTTAATAGGCTATTAGGAATAGAATTTGTTCCTATTAGGAATAGCATTTGTTCCTATTAGGAATATAATTTGTTCTTATTAAGAATAGAATTTGTATTTTATTGTAATTACCTAATTTGAGTAGAATTAGAAGATTTTGTATATATTTCCTATTTGTACCCTATGTGTATGTAAGTATATATATCCCTCACTAAGAGAAGAATAAACATATCAGTATTATCCCAAATTACTTTTGACTAGCGGGATATTGGTTGGATTATTAATTCTGGAGGTCCTTAGACCTTAGGTAACTTTGGTAGGGCTTTCCTTGTCCGTGATGAGTGGGATTCAAGTTGGATTATTGATTTCGGAGCTACTAATCATATGACATATAATTATGCTTTATTCATTATTATTGCCACGCTCCATTGTGATCATGTATGACTGCTAATAATGATGCTGCTCTTGTCACGAGGGCAGGTTCTGTACTATTGAAAACTACTTTACCCTTGGAAAAAGTGTTACTAGTTCCATCTATGTCCAACACTTTAGTACCTCTGCTGCAAGTTACTGCATAGTTAAATTGTCTTGTGCTGATATATTTGTCTTGTGTCTTACTACAGGGTATCCGGACTCAGGAGATCTTTGGTCATGCTTCTAGAAATGGGGGTTCATGCTTCTAGAAATAGGGGTTTATTATTTGGATGATGTGGCAACTGGTTGGGTTTTTCGTTCTGGTAGCACCGAAACTTCTCAGCATAGCCGGATTTGGTTATTACATTGCCGATTTGGTGATGTCTCCTTTGGTTATTTAAGGCATTTATTTCCTGCATTATTTGGTGGTATTAATGAGTCTGCTTTCCAATGTTCGACTTGTATTTTAGCTAAGTGTCATCAGTTATCCTACCCTTTGAGTTGTAATAAACGACTTATGCCATTTGATTTAGTTCATTCAGATTTTTGGGGACCTTCCCCTCTTTCTACTACATTGGGTTTTCGATGGTTTGTATTATTTGTGGATGATTGCACTTGTATGATGTGGTTATATGGTATGAAAAATATAAGTGAGGTAGTATCTATATTTCAGCATTACTATCAAATGGTTCAAACTTAGTTTATGCTTCACATTAGGATTCTTTGATCTGATAATCGTGGAGAATTTGTGAATTCGACTTTATCACAGTTTTTCATGCTAAGTGTGTTCTCCATGAAACTACTTGCCCTCTGACACCATAACATAATAATGTAGCTAAACACAAAAATAGGCAAATTCTTGCCACTATACGTGCTTTGCTTCTTGGTGCGTTAGTTCCAAAGCGGTTCTGGATGGATGATGTTACCTATGCAGTCTATCTCTTTAATCACCCACCTTTACGAGTTCTGGATTTTTGAACTTCAATGTAGGTATTAACACATCATGTCTTTGTCTCTTCTATGTTGACACTTTCCCCAAAAGTGTTTGTTTGTGTCGTGTATGTCCACCTACATAACACTCAAAGGAGTAAGTTGGACCATTGTGTTATCTGCTGTGTCTGTCTTGGTTTTTCTCCTTAACAGAAGGGATACCAATTTCATCACCCTACTACACTACATATGTATGTCTCTATGGATGTTACCTTCGTTGAGGATGAGATATTCTTTGACGATACACCAGAGCATGTCTTTCAGGGAGAGACTAGTAGTGAAGAACATGATTGGCTTGATTTACAAGGGGTAGTTGTGTTTGATGGTTTGATAATAGGGGAAGAACAGGCCAAATCGGTTACTAAGGGAGAACGGGCCGAAACAATTACTGATGTGGAACCGACTGAACCGGTTACTAACGTGGAACAGGGCAAACCAAATGAACCTACTGTTGCTTCTGCTGCTGAACTTGTTGTGTTTACTAAAATGGGCAAGATAGATGCTGACCCGATTGCCCCTCTACTTCTCTAATAGTACCCGATCAAGCTCCCATGGATATTCTTGAGGTAAGTACTCCTATTTCTACTGCTGATAATTCTTATGTTCTATTGCCTAGACGGAACTGTGGTGTTCCACTTGATCATTACTCACCAGAAGGCAAAGCAAAATATGTTATTGCCCATTATGTGTCTAATCACAGGTGATCTCCTAAGTACAAAGCATTTGTGACAAAAATGGATAGTATTATTCCAACATGTGTTGAGGAGGCATTTAATGATCCAAAGTGGGCTGAAGCCATGAATATTGAGATGGAAGAACTCTAGAAAAATAGTACATGGGATATTATTGATCAACCAAAGGGAACAAAGCCTCTGGGATGCATATGGGTACAAGGAAAGATTACCAGCTAAATGGTTCACTCGGACATATGAAGTTGATTATCTTGATACTTTTGCACATATGGCTAAGATGAGTACTGTTAGAGTTTTGTTTTCCTTAGCAGTAAACCGAGTTTGGACCCGGAGATAATTTGATGTCAAAAATGCATTCCTGCGTGGAACTAGAAGTAGAGGTGTACATGACTCTTCCATTAGGGTATGGCGTCACTGGTGATATATGGAATGTGTGCATATTAAAAAAAAAAGGCTGTGTATGGCTTGAAGTAGTCTCCTCGAGCAAGGTTTGACAAATTTACTGCAACTATGAAAAAGTCCGGCTATCGACAAGCCAATACTCGTCATACTATGTTCATTAAACATATAGCAGGTAAGGTAACTCTGTTGATTATTTATATTGATGATATGATTGTGACTGGTGATGATACTATAGAGATCGATGGGTTGGGGAAGCGTTTAGATTTAGAATTTGAGATCAAAGATTTGGGCAATCTAAAATATTTTTTGGGAGTAAAAGTCACTTGATCTAAACATGGCTTATTTCTTTCACAAAGGAAGTATGTCATGGATCTGCTAGCAGATACTGGGATGCTTGATTTTAAACCAGCTAAGACACCTATTATGGAGAATCATAAGCTTGGGGTTTATGTGAATCAAGTTCCAACTAAGAAGGAGAGATAGAAGATGTTGGTTGGGAGATTGATATATTTGTCACTTACACGTCCTAACATTGTCTATGCAATAAGTGTTGCTAGCCAATTTATGCATTCACCTAGTGAGGATCATATGGTTATTGTGCTGCGTATTCTGAGTTATTTAACCTTTGTTGGAGGTAACCTAGTTACTTGGCATAGTAAGAAACAAAATTTTGTATCTCGATCTTGTGCATAGTCTGAGTACAGAGGGATTGACCAGGAGATTTGCGAAATACTATGGTTAAGGTGGTTGCTTACTGAAATTGGGTTTAGATCAAGAACTGCTATAAAGCTCCACTGTGATAGTCAGTCTGCATTTGAAATAGCTAACAATCCGGTGAAACATGATCAACCTAAGCATGTAGAGGTTGATTGGCATTTCATTAAGGAGAAGATGGAGCGTAAGTTATTGCTATACCATTAATTTGTGCCTTCTTCGGAGCGGCTTGCAAATATGTTGACCTCGTGTTGTAGTAAAGATTCGAAGACTCACTTGACAAGTTGGGCATTACCGATATCTACGCCCCAACTTGAGAGGAAGTGTTGGTGTGAGTCAACGTTCCTATTAGGAATATAATTTGTATTTTATTGTAATTACCTAATTTGAGTAGAATTAGGAGATTTTGTATATATTTCCTATTTGTACCCTCTCTGTATGTAAGTATATATATCCCTATTTGAGAAAAGAATAAACATATCAATATTATGCCAAATTACTTTTGAGTGTTTATATATATAAAATAGTAAACCTACCCCGTTGAAAGGTAGCTATGGCTAGCTTGGCCTATAAATAATCTGCATTTGAGCAAGTCATGCTACACGCACATACCTAAGATGGCTTCCCCGTAGTTTCCAATAAGCCTCATGCAGTTTGTCTTCCTTTGCCAGGTCAAAGCCATATAAAGGAAATGCTCCAATTAGTAAAACTCCTCCACCATAGAGGCTTTCACATAACCTTTTGTCAACACAAAGTTCAATCATAGGCGCTTTCTCAAATCTCTTCCCTTGATGGTTTGCTTGATTTTGGATTCGAAACAATTCCAAACGGCCTTCCAGAATCAGATGAAGATGCCACCCAAGACTCCACTTTGGTTTGTGAGTCGTTTAGCTTCGTTTCGTGAGCTCCTCATAAAACTCAACGAGACGGCAAATAGTGTTCCTCCAGTGACTTGCGTAGTTTTAGACGATTTCTTATCCATGTTCACAATCATAGCAGTTGAAGAACTTGGAATCCCTATCACACTTTTTTACACTGTTGCTGCAAGCAGCTTCATGGGCATTAAACAATATCGTGCTTTGATGGAAAAAGGACTTGCCCCACTCAAAGATGCCTAAACCTTTCTTTTATTAGGGAGTTACAATAGTATTTCAATTGTAATAGTTAATCCTACTAATGTTAGGAAATGGTCAGTTGTCAGTTACGTTGTTATTAGGCCATAACTCCATATTTATGTCTATGATAATGACTTGCTGTAACTGTAGATTGTTCTCTATAAACTTGTGTGTGTGTGTATATATATTGTATAATGATCATATGAGTGACTAAGGGAAAATTAGTTTCTACATTATATTAGTTTCTACATGGTATCAGAGCTGATGGCTAATGCAGATTAGCAATCCTCCAATTGGCAACATTGAGAGTCATTGGCGCTCCTTACCTGTAAGAGTGTTTGTTTCTATATAGTCCTTTTGCCTCTCCTCTTCTCAAGGATGAATATGTTTTTTTTTTCCTCTCCTCCATAGCACAGTGCCTCTTCCACTCCTTAGATACCTAGTCCCACTCCTCATCCATGTCCGCCTCTTGACATGATGGCCATATCTCTGTTTTCCCTTAAAGACCACACCTTTTTATCGTTGGTTTCTCTCTTTCTCTTGAAATCTCTCTCCACTTCTTTGTCTCCGTCACGCCGTCTCTCTTGCCGAGCAGTCTCTCTTCCTTTCGCGAGCCTCGTCAATGCTTGCCAAGCCTTATCCTAGTCTGTGATCGTGCTCTCTCTCTCTCTCTCTCTCTCTCTCTCTCTCTCATGTTTTTCTGATGGTTCTCTATTGTACATGGTTTCCATATTTTCCTTTTGTTTGTTAATGCTGCCTATCGTCATTCACCTAGCCATCTCTCTTTCCTCCGTGAGCCTCGTCAACGCTTGCGAGCCTTCTCTACCGTGCTACACTGTCGTTATTCCCTTTGCACAGCCCCTGTTTCTTCCTTTGTTTAGCCTACTTGGTATCGGTCACTCAAGCCCTATCACTGTGTAGCCGACTTCGTATCTCTATGTTGCCGCCTTGGTATCGGCCTCTCACGCTCTATCTTTGCTCAACCTGTGTTCTCCTCCCCTCTTAAGCCCAATCTCTTTCTTTGATTTTACTGATGGTCTCTGTCTTCTTCAATGCTCTCTTGTGTTGCCTGTTTTCCTTCTCTATTACTTGGGTATTATCTTCTTTTATTTATAATTTTTTTATGTTACTGGGGTATTTTCTTCTCTTCTTTTCAATTGTGTTTTCTCTCTCCCCGTCATGGGTTGTCTCTGACATCTTGAGTTTCCTTTCCTTTTCATGGGTTGTCTCTTGCATCTTGTGTTCTCTCTCCCTCTCTTGGATTTACCCTTGTGGATCTGAGTAAAATTGGACATAGGAACGACCAATTTGTTATGGCTTCTCAAGTCAAACAAGTATTTTACGTTGACGACCCAATGCATCATGGTTGGTCGGTAGTGTTATCAATGCCTAATAGAGAATATAATGGATGCTATTGGTGATGATGTGCTAGGTGATATTAGAATTGAGTGTGAGCCATTTACTAGAGGGATACGAAATGTTGACACATTTGATGACCTAGTGGGTGAGTTTGGGAGTGAGAATATTAGAGATGGGTGTGAAGATATATGGATTGATTGATTGATTGTTGTAATGTATGTTATTAGTTATGCAGTTAATTGTATAACATTAATTAATAGCTATGTATATCATTTTAATTCTGATCACATTTTCATTATGCAGGTTTTGGGCATGACAAATCAAAAATTTAAAATACTAGATTAAAGGTGGAAAATAAGACGGTCCAGTTATAAAATTGGAAAAACAAACATCTACAATAAAACCAACGTCGTAGTTTTACAAACGTCGTGGAAAGAAAATGCAAAAGACCGTAAAGAAATTAAAAGCGACATTTGAAAATGAAAACACGTCAGTTTATTAAAAATTAAATCACAAGTGGGTGTAATAAACATCAATGACGGCCTACAACGCACAACGTATATTTCACTATAACATGACGTTTCAGTACTCCAACTGATGAATTTGTAAAACAGACCTTCCACGATTGAAATCTACCGTCGTCTAAAGAAGAAATAAAGCCATCTCTGTTCCATTAACTGTCGTGACAAATCTTCTGCACGTCGGTTATTCTAAAATATCTTACATCAAAGAGGGTTACACAAGCGACTTTTAAAACACCAACCACGTCAATATCTTGTAGAAACCACCGTGGTAGAGAATTACGACGTCATACAATTGAATCCTCGTGACATAGGGAGAATTAACCATGTCCTTTATTTTACAAAAAACGACGTTCAAAATATAATCCACGTCGTTTCTTTTCCTGTACATGCCTTCAATATTATTTGTAACGTCAGCCTTTAACAAAAGTAGTCGTGGATAGGACTTTTTACGGCGGTATTCATTAATATTGCGTCATGTTAAACTATTCAGACGTCTGCTTTGTAGAAAAAGCATCGTATAACTCTATAATTTAAACGACGATTCTCGTAAGAGATGGACGTGGAATATATTTAAAAAGTCATTTTTCTCTTTAGTCCGACGTGGATAATCTTATAAGCGACGTTTTTTCCACAAGTATGTCTTGGTTAATACATTTTACGTCGGTTATTCTGTGATTAATGACATGTTATATGATTTAAACGGCTGTTCTTTTGTATATACGACGTTTTTTAATAGTTAAACGTCGGTTTGTTTATTTAGTTAATGTAGTATATGTTAACCACGACGGTTTCTATTTTATAAAAATCTTTATTCATTCAATTAGGGACGTGGATAATTATCTGTATGTCGTTTCCTTTGTGAATATTGACATGTAATATTCTTTAACCGTCTGTTCTTTTGTGGTTGCGTCGTCTTTTATTAGTTAGACGTCAGTTTTTTTATTTATTCAACGTAGTATAAGTTAACCACGACGGTTTCTAAGTATTCCTTCAATTAGGGATGTGAATAATTATCTGTACGTCCGTGGCTGTGTGATTATTGACATGTAATCTGCTTTAAACGACCATTCTTTTGTGTTTGTGTCGTCTTTTGTATGTTAGACGGCGGTTTGTTTATTTATTTAACATAGTATACGTTAACCACAACAGTTTCTATGTTATATAAGTCGTATTCCTTCATTTAGGGACGTGGATAATTATATGTACGTCGGTTTTTGTTTTGATCTTGACATGTAACACTATTTAGACGTCTGAGTTTTAATAAAACCGTCGTCTAATGTTGTCGAAGGTTTCATTTTACGATATATGTATCGTAATTAGACGTCGGTTTGTAATATTTTTTGATGTTGAATGTTTTAACGACGTCGGTTATTAGCAGACGTTGTTTCATATACCAAAAGATGGCAATTGATTTCACGACGGTTTGAAAACCTTCTAGACGACGGTGGATTCTCGTTGTCTATTTCGATTTTTATAGTAGTGTTTATAAATATATATATCGGATTTAATTGAGTGGTCGAATGATATCGGATTCAAGTGATTTTTATTACAAATGAACTTTGAATGATTATCTAAAAATAGACGGTTTGGATTAGTGAAATACAATGTAAAGTGGGCCCTACAACTAATTTGAGGGATCCCTCAATGGGAGCTATATATATATATATCACTGCCCTCTTTATCAATCTCAAATAAAATTATTTTAGGGACTCTTCAATTGAAACTCACTATGATATCATGTTATTGTAATTACTTAATCATATTGAGTCAATGTTCGATTTTTTTCAACCTTACATTTATTGCTATATCGACAAGTTGTTTTACCTCAAGATGTACAACATATATAAGCTGGTCCAAAAAGTTGAATAGCAATCCACACAATAAAGTGATACCAAAATTAATGGATATGAAGTATCTATCTATATATCTTTTTCAACGTGATACATTGTTCGTGCCTAATAAATCTCGGCCGATAAGGCCGACCAGAAGGACTTCCCCTCGGCCACGGCACCTGCCCAAAAGCCAAGTGCAGCAAGGTGTTATTCATTTTGTCTCACAGGACAAGGGTGAGCCGAGAAGGGTGAAACCATCACGGCCTCGGTGAGCTTGAGCAAAGAAAAATGACAACCCTTCAAATGCACGGCCAGAATGGGAAAGTCAAGTCGCCACATGGCATCGAGGTCCCATGCTTCATTTAATGAAGTAACGCCCCTGACTACAGCAGAAGACCCACGATTCACGTAAGAGCATTTAATGTGCAAGAGGGGCAGTGATTGAAGTCAAGGTGTGGTGAGCAAAATCAGGGTGATTAGGTGCGAAAATCTTACGACTTGTAGGATTAAGTCACCAACCATCAGATCAGAGCATTAAATGCTCCTCCAGAGTCCAAGACGCACGATTAGGGCAGGGGCCGGGATTTATGGGGGTCACACTGCCATGCTTCACGTTCCCAAATGACGACTCGACTGCCCACTACCTCTGAGCGACCTCATCATGCAGATTTTCAGCCTTACTGCCCTCTTAGGACCTCCCCTATAAGTACCAGGCTCCAACTACGTTTAAAGGGTTCAAACACCACACACAAGCCTCCCACGGAGCAAATTATTTTTCCTGTCATTTATCTTCTTGTAATGCACTTTCAATACCTTTACTTGCTTTCTTAGGAGTAGTGACAGTTCGTAAAAAAATCCATTCATCAATATATCAGACGACCCTTGATTCTCAAGGCGCCGGAGCACCATCTTTGTTACTCTCTCGTTCATTTCATATATCATACAACCGTTGTTACCCAGCAACGCGCCGGAGCACCATCTAAAAACCCACCATTAACATCATCATTCAACGGTCTTGTAGCTCAGGCCGTGAACCTGACGGCCGAGATTAGTTCCTTTCTCGGCCACAATCTCTTTGATTAGAAGTTAAACTCGAACAAGCGCGCAACTCATCCATCTGCTCATCCTCACCATCTTCGAACACATGGTAGACTGTGCTAGGACACCCGCGCATAACCGCACTGCACCAAAGAAGGACGACACATGTTGGCACAGACCCTCTTGGCCCGGAGCACCAGGCCGCGAGATTTGTGACACCAACATCTTTGGCACGCCCGGTGGGACCTTATTGTCAATACTTTATGGTGGAAACTAGGTCACAGGCAAAGCTCAAGAACAAGAGAATCGAGATGACTTCTGAGACTCCGGAGTCGACCTCCCCGATAATGACAACCGAGATCGAACAAACGGTCAGTATCTCGGCCAGAGTTCCAATGACTACAGCCCGTGTGGCAGAATCCATGCAAGAGCAATCTCATATGGAAGACCTGATGGCTAGGCAAGCCTACAGGATAGAGATGTCCTTCATGGCTGCAATGGACAAAATCTCGTCAGACTTGCGCACGTTCTTTCAAGAGAGAATGCCGATCACATCACCCGCGACACCCCCAAGGCCGGACAAAGAAGCCAAGACCGCGAGAGTGTTGAACCCTACGGGGAAGGCAGCAGCCTCGGCGCTGCTAGCCGCACGCTGGCGCCAAGCTATGGTCAGCATTTCCAGCCATCGGTGATACACATGCTAAGTTCAGTAGTCTTTACAAACCCTACAAATGCTTGGCTTGGCTCATGGGCTGAATGTTTGGTTTGGAACTACAAAGTTATGCATATGGTATTGGCGACACAGCTGCCAATAGTACTATATATAACTTACCTACTTTTGGTCATGTTGTTGAAGACTAGAAGCTTACATAGTTATTTTTTTATTTTCTTCTTTCTTGCTATCTTGGTCCAGTAGAACAAGGCTAAACTAAATTGATTTTATTACATAAAGAAATTTCTTCAAAATCTTGTCAGTTAACATTTTCCAAAATGTTTACTAACTATACATATAACCGATTTTTTTTCTTTCTTTCTTTATAGCAAACGAGGGAAATTTGAACTAGGACAGAGTTGTTAATTAGATAATTACAAAACTTGTTCAAAGATATACCAATAATTTATTATAGGAATTATTATGATTTTTATGATAATACAAACTAATCTGTAGGTTTAGTATTTAGTACTATAGGCAAGGAGACTAATAGACACTTATGTGTACAATAAAAAGCTTAATCATTTTATAGACTATAAGTGAAGCATGCGTTTCCAGTATATAGTATCGGATCCCCAGTCTTTGCATTTAGAAAGTACACATTTACCCGCATTTCATAAAATCTCAAGCATTCAAATCGGAGAGGAATGTTAGTAGCTCTTGGTTTCTCGACAGGCAAACAGGTTCGGGAACAGGCTTCTTTGCAAGGCAGATTGCAGTTTTTAAGTTGGTCAGTTGGAGACTTGAGCAGAATCTCCCGAACATTCCGCATGCCGCTAATCTTCTTGCTATCTGTGCCAATAAGATGCTTGACCCAGGCAGACGACGAAGGAGCAGCTCCAACTTGAGTCTTCTTAGCAAACGAGACCTCTTTCGAAGAAGACTTCATGACATGAGAGGGAAGTCTCGGATTCTTTCTTAGCAGAGACACGTCCCTTGCCCTTGAAGTTGCAGCTTCTTCTTTGGAGGACCTGGCGTCGGCCTTCCTCCTTTTGGGGGGGTTCGGTAGAGGACTCCTCCCGTTCGGCAGACAGATCGTTTGAGTCTTGGCCATACTGCTTCCATCTGTCAATATCCTTGGCAGGGGGCAGACCACCAACTTTCTTCCGATACTCACTCAATAGCCAATGTCATTCGCGAAACCTCGCAGGGATGTTCAGGGACCTTAGCCATGTTCGGCTCGAGATCCAGCTTCTTGTTGATGTCATTCTGTTAATGTATGCATTTTGAGTATTTCTTTTGGCTTCCCTTGATAATTTTGTAATAAGACAATCATTGTATTTTCTCAAGCTCTAGTCCAGATTAAGAATTACATCTCTAGGTATGCTTAATTGGCTACATTATGATGGACAACAATGGGTTTGACAAAAGGTAAATTTTGCGTTGCATTTTCTAACTTCTGAAGATTATGACTAGTCATCCTTTTAGTAGGAATTCCAGCTCACTGTTCCAGCTGGATCCTACCCATATGTTTTTGTCCTATTCTATCTTCTCTCTCTGTTGCCATGTGTCGATTCTGACCTAGGGAATTTTTGTGTGTAAAAGCCAAACAATTCTTCATTTGGTGGCCGTCACTTTTGTAGGCAAATTTTGGAAAGTTTCCTTGGAAACTATCTCTTCTTCCTCAAGAGCAAACCTTCATATTTTTCATCTTTGAATTTTCCAAATTGATTTTTCGAAAACTGCATTTGAAATATGAAAACCTCATCTTGCTAGATCAAACACTCTCTCATATATATATCTAGGTCAGATTCAAGATTGATTTCTTCAAGACTATGGTTTCTTGAAGAGATTGGTCATTCTCCTTTGAATCCAAATTTGGTTTCTATTTGAGTTGGAGCTTGCAAGCTAGTGCCATGGGATGAACGAGCTGGAGAAGGAGCTGTCATTGCCATGAAGAACTGAGCTTCAAGCTTTGCTAAGCTGGAGAAGAAGATTGCACAAAGGAGGTATAGCTCATCTTCCTAAATAGATCTAGGTTTTGCATGAGCTTGCTTGTATTCCTTTGTAAGAATCTTTTTCTACTTAGTGGATTGCCTGGTCGGTTGATGACCTCCAGTTTTTCCCAATGGTGGGTTTCTGGGTGAACAAAATCTGGTTTGCATATCTGTAATTTTTTCTGGGTTTGTGTTCTTGGTGGTTGACTAGTCATCATTATATGCTGTTTGGTATTTACTTGATTATAATGTTTTCACACACTTCCACCATAGTTGTTGCTAGCACAGGGGATGCCTAGATTGACAGGTCCTTCTGAGTGCCTAGGTTGTGACTAGTATTTTTCTAGGGTTGCAGGTACATTGTGGCATGCTCTGTGTGTATTCTTGATTGTGGTTGTTCATGACTAGCAGTTGACTAGTCATAAGTGTTTTGGTCAAGGTCTAAAGTGTGTGAAGCTTGTTGTGGTTGTGTTTGTGTCATTTAATTTACCCCTTGTCACCTAAGTGCCAATTTCACATTCTCTATAAGTAGAAGATAGAATTCAGTTAGATACATATCAATGAATTCAAATAAAATTGCAGCAGAATATGACATACCATCACAATAGGTGGGGGCACAAGTGGATAGTAGCTGACCTCACCTTCCCACTGTCCGCTGACCTCCAACACATCAGCATGTCATACGTGATCTCCTTTGTTGAGACTGTCAAAAAGCTTGGCATTGCATACACGAAACTGGGCATACTTGATTGCCCGTCAGATTCTGAAAGCACATGATCTCCCAGTAGACATTCGGAGTACATTGGCTTGGAACACACTCTATGACGCAGAACACCTTTGTGAAGAACTTTGATAACAGGAACGTGAAGCCCAAGGAGAAGTAGAAAGAACGAAATGTGATAATTCTGGCATCCAGATCATTTGGATCCACACAAGGCACATCGTCAGTCGAAGGCTCCGCCAGTCTAACATGCACGTCATCAGGTTTGGTAGAAGCATAGATGCAATGGCACTACTACAAAAAACGAAATAGACGACGGTAATCCACCGTCGTGTATCATGGTTTACAACCGACGAGAAATCGACCGCCGTCTTTTTGGGTGTCAAATTACGACGGCTTTTCATATAATAGACGACCCTTTTTAAAAAAAAAAACTGTCATCTTTACATATAATAGACGACCCTTTTAAAAAAAAACAGTCATCTTTACTTATAATAGACGACAGTTCTTTAAAAAAAAACCCGTCATCTTTACGTATAATAGACGACGGTTCTTTCAAAACAATCATGTCTTTACCAAAAAAAGGACACTTGATTTTTAAAAGACGACGCTTGTCATACCTGCTGTCATTGTTGTTTTGTCTGATTTGAACTCTGAAGAAAACCTTTTTAATAAGACGACGCTTTTTTATTTGTCTGCGTCGTTATAAAAAAATATTCAACAGTACCTCCGTTTTTTAGTTGTTTAAGTGACTTATCCACGACGGTTTTTTTTGTTACCGTCGTCTTTTTAAACACGACGACGGTTTTTTCTTCTACCGTCGTCTTTTTCTGGTCGTCTTTTTCACTTTTTGTAGTAGTGTGGCACTTCTAGAAGTGAGCCTCAGTCGTGACTTGATTTAGAATAGCCAATTATCTTTTCTTGTGCACCTTGGAAGCACCCCACAGGTACAAAGGCACTTGTGAACTTGATGATCGGCTACCATCATCAAAAGACATGATCGGTGAATAGGTGCAAAAAGGGAATAAAAGTGCAAGTTAGATAGCATGTCAAAACCCTAAGTTGTGGTACAAAAAAAAAAAAGGTAGCTGGAGACTCATAAGCCACACCAAGCCGCATCCAATACGGCCCAGACAATGCGTCAATAGCCACACAGATCCAACTGGCGCCATCACTACACTACATCAGGCAAATGGGCTTGGCCCATGCAACCGGTGCTGCCATCACAGCTAGTCATGATGGCCACCCCATGTGGCCACAACGACAACCAACTGGGTCCACCCAACTGGACCTCACTGCGAGGAAATATACATATATGCATGTACGGCGGTAGTAGTGTCGGTCACGATGACAACCAACGGGGCCCACCCAGTTGGTCCTTGCCGCGAATAAAAAACAAAAGGAAAAAAAAACATGTTTGACCTACCTTGGTGTGCGCGACATGTCCACTCTTGGACAAGCAGTATAATTCTCTAAGATTTCTCTCACAAACTAGAAAGTAGAGGAAACAAGTTTGCAATTTGAAGAAGTGTGAAGAGATGCCTTGTATTCATAAAAGTTGGGCATCCTAGGTCAAGGAGGAATCACAAGCCTATTTCCAATTGGGAGCCCAACTTCAAGAAGAAGTCAAAACCCTATTTCAATTAGGAGCCCAACTCGCAAAGGAGCCCAACTCAAAGAAGAAAATTCAAATGCAGTTGGAGAGCCCGATAAACATTTCATCTCCTCCATGCCCCATTAGAGCCTTGCAGAAGTTGGGGGCATTTGTGGGAACACATATTTCAGCAACCAATAAGAAGATAACATGTGAAAAAGGAATATTCCTTAGGTCAACTAATTACCCTAATTAAATATTTAATTAGGAAAATTATCCTCGATTTAAGATAGGATTATCTCTCTAAATAAAGGAACCAATATCTCTTGGATTAATTCCTATCATCTTTTTGGGAAAGAATAATGCTAACCAAATAAGGAGTATTCTCCTGAAACCCTAGCATACAGGGAGACTATAAATACATGGCTACACAAGGCATTCAAGGTAATTCTGAAACCCTACAAAAACTCCTCCCTATCTCTCCCTGCCGTCTCCCCGTGAGAGAACACTCCGACCTTTCTATTATCTCCACATCTTTCTCAAGATCATTTAACTGACTTAGGCATCGAAGGGCCTTTGGCCAACACTTCACAGGTGTGGTCTATTTACTTCTATTTATTTTGCATGAATCGCGGAAGAGAGAGAAGGAAGATCGAAGATCGAGAAATCAACCCGCAAATATTCCCCGTGGGAATTTTGCTCAAACAGTAAGGTTCCAAAAATCTTTGCAGAACTTTAACATTCCCTTATACTAGTCCAAAAGTTGACTATCTATCAATCAATGAAGAACATTTTGAAATATTTGACCAACATGAGTGTATAAATTCAAAAAGATTTAAAAGATGTGACTATTAGTGATGTAACAATATATATATATATATATATGTATCTAAGTTTATTATGCAGGTATTGAAATGAATTTTTTTTTTTTTTTTCATTTTCTTATTCAGAGCAGAAAAAGAATGAGAATTGAACTCTTTGTGGTAGATGTAGACGCTAATGGTCCAATAATTGGAGAAGAAACTGGGGAAAGGCCAATAGAAGATACCAGTTCCACGTTGCTTCTTCTCACCTCAACTTGTCTGATAGCTTTCTTCTCACTGTCTGGTTATCTTATCTGCATATAGACTTGTGTGGAGGGAAATAAACAGAGAGCCAAAACAGGACACATTGAAAAAGTAGCTCACTTTTGCTGTATAAATAATTTGCATTTGCAAGCACTGCAATGCACACACAAAATCTAAGATGGGCTCCACAGAAGTAGCTACTAAGCCACATGCTGTTTGCATTCCAGGTCCTGCTCAAAGTCATATAAAGGCAATGCTTAAATTTGCGAAGTTCCTCCACCATAGAGGTTTTCATATAACCTTTGTTAACACAGAGTTCAATCACAAGCGTTTTCTTAAATCTCTAGGATCCAATTCCCTTTATCGCTTGCCTGATTTTCGGTTTGAAGCCATCCCAGATAGCCTTCCGGATTCCAATGAAGACACCACACAAGATGTCACTTTGCTTGCTGAGTCCATCAGAAACAATTTCTTAGCTCCCTTTCATGCCCTCCTTTTAAAACTCAACAATGATGCCATAGAAACATCCAGCAACCTCCTGACTTGCATAGTTTCAGATGGTTTCATGTCCACGTTCACAATCACAGCAGCTGAAGAAATTGGAGCCCCGATAGTGCTGTTCTACACTATAGTTGCCTGCAGCTTCATGGGATGTAAACAACTTCGCGCTGTAGTCGAAAAAGGACTTGCTCCACTCAAAGGTGAAATATATAACTATTAATTGAAGCCACTGTTGTTTAACTTATGGTTAACTCTTAACTGCTTGCTTCTAAACATGCAAATGAAATGTTTCTTCAATTGAATTTCATTTGTCTATTGCAGATGAGAGCTGTTTTACAAATGGCTATCTGGACACTGTAATAGATTGGACCCCGGGAATGAGAGATATCCGGTTAAGGTATCTCCCGACCTTCTGGCAAACCACAAATCCGGATGATATCATGTTTAACTTCGTTATGGAAGCAAATGATAGAGCTCATGAAGCTTCAGCAGTTGTTCTTCATACTTTTGATGCCTTGGAGTCAGATGTTTTGGATGCTCTCTCATCTATGCTTCCCCATGTGTACACCGTTGGCCCTCTTCAATTGCATCTCAATCACATACCAGAACACCCTTTGAAAATGGGATACAGTCTATGGAAAGAAGAAACTGAATGCCTCGAGTGGCTAAACACCAAGGCACCAAACTCAGTGGTCTATGTGAATTTCGGCAGTATAGCAGTCGTGACACCAGAACAGCTTGTAGAGTTTGGGTGGGGACTTGCAAATAGCAAGCTTCCATTCTTTTGGGTAATTAGACCTGATCTTGTTGTTGGAGAATCCGCTATTTTGCCGCCAGAGTTTGTGGCTGAAACTAAGGAAAGAGGTCTAATAACTGGGTGGTGCCCAGCAGTGCAAGTCCTTAACCACCCATCAGTTAGAGGATTTTTAACGCACAACGGTTGGAATTCAACGGTTGAGAGCCTTACTGCAGGAGTTCCTATGCTCTGTTGGCCATGCTCTAGAGACCAGCAAATGGACTGTCGCTATACTTGCAATGAATGGGGCATTGGCATGGAGATTAGTAATGATGTGAAGAGGGATGAGGTAGAGAAGCTTGTCAAAGAGTTAGTGGAGGGTGAGAAGGGTAAGAAGATGAAAAATAAGGTCATGGAGTGGAAGAAACTTGCAGAAGAAACTACTGGGCCACATGGTTCTTCATCCACAAACTTGGACAATTTAGTGAATCAAGTGCTATTAAGAAAAAGCTAAAGATTTTACCATAAGAATATTGATGTTAATTATTATTTTTTATTGCTATTGTCTCAAATAATCAACTAGCTAGCAATATGTACTCTGGTTTGTAAAACCTATGTTACTATATAGCTAGAATTTTGTTTTGCTCTAAGATTTCAATTAATTATGTTCAAATTATGTATTGATGTCTTCCACAAATACTATATGCTCCAGTGTTGACTCCTTAGAGCATATTTGTCATGGTAAAAGGCAAGGAGAGGCGAGGACTGGTACTATTCATGTGAACAATGTCTGCCCTAGCAATTTTGTTGTTGCTTTTCCACCCTTTGCCATGGCAAAGGGCAATTACACTATTCACAACAAATTAATTTTATTATTTATACTTATAAAATTAATTTTGATAAGATTTTCGGTTGTTATGTGTCCATATTTATTATACAAATTTAGTTAAATACCCAATCTTAGACATAATCTTATAAAGAAACACTATACCATTTTAAAACTATAAACACACCCAAAAAAAACCCAAAAATCGACAAATGTCAAATTTTTCAATTTAATAGCTATTTTTGTGTGTGTTAAATACCTATATTGCCCTTGTACTATGAATTTGAGAGAGAAAATTCAGATCTGCCCAGAGGATCTGCCAAAAAACCAAATCATATTTATTTTCTCCTTTCTCACCGGTGCTTTCTCGGTGTTGGAGTTAGAGGAGCTTCCATTGAAGTTCAATCTCAAGTCCAACTATATTCTTCATCTCTGATCTACAATTTTCAATATTTCACCTTCGATTTCTTGTTTCTAAAATCGTGCTTGTATTGATTTTTTTTTCTTCGGATTGTTCGGAACCTTGAACAAACCTCGATCAGATGCTCTTAGCTCTACTCCTCTTTCGTCACGTCTTCGTGGTCGTTGTCATCATCATTGACATCGTTGTCGTCATCGTCATCGTCGTTTGGTTTGGACTTGAGATTTTTGATCTTTTGCTTCAATTATGTGTTTCTCTTCAGATTTTAGTTGATTTTCGAAATGTATTTTAAGCTTTGATAATCGATTTATCTTTTGTTACTATTTCAGTTATGGATCTCATTTTTGTTTAACAATGTACTTCTATGACATAATAGTATTAACAATCTAGGCTCGGCTTGTTTTGAGTTGGTCTGGTTTGTTCTTTCTTCATCTTTTCTTTGGTGGACATGTATTAGAAATAGCAACATGACAAGCATTAATCAACATGACAGTAAACTAGCAGTGCTATTACCCTAGATTGGAACATACAAGGGTGGACATGCATTCGAAATAGGATGTCAAAGGAAACTAGCAGTGTTATTACCCTAGAATGGAACATTACAGGGGTAGATATGCATTAGAAATAGGATGTCATAGGAAACTAGTAGTGTTATTACCCTAGACTGGAACATTACAGTGGTAGACATGCATTAGACATAGGATGTCATAGGAAACTAGTAGTGTTATTACCCTAGACTGGAACAGTACAACCATTAATCAACATAAAAATAAACTAGCAGTTTTATTACCCTAGACTGGAACATTACAGCCATTAATCAACATGACAGTAAAGGTGTGGAACATTATAGTCATTAATCAACATGACACGTTGATAAAGCTACGGGTTTCAAGATGTTTTGTTTGTAATGAATTGTTTGGTTTTTTTTTTTTATAAAATTGGGTTGGGCTTGTTTTGGGTGCTATTTAAGTTTTTTGTGTTGGGCTTCTTTTAAGTTGATCAATGGCAATCACGTAATTTATAGGAACTTCAACACCAATTTCTTATGTAGTAAATGAGTTTTGGGTGTGTTTCTAAAGTGCATTCCATGTGGGTTTTTTTTTATAATTTCAACCCCTATTTTGGGTATATTAGTGAAGCTCCCTATTTATTATAAAATCACTTCTCAGATTTCGGATAAAATATTCAGATAAGATTTTCGATTGCCACATGTCCAAATTTGTTATAAAATTCACATCTCAGATTTCGAATAAAATATTTGGATAAGATTTCCGGTGGCCACGTGTCCATATTTATTATAAAATTCACATCTCATATTTCGGATAAGATTTTTGGTTGCTACTATTGCACCACGTGTCATCTCTATCTTCTAACTCCTATTATAAAACCACACCATCAAGTCACACCAATCATAGATATACTCTCTATCCTTTCATTTATCAAATTTTACAAAAACACATTCTACTTTCAATATCTGACATGAGGAGGTTGTTGAAGTGGGCTGAGTGAGCAAATGAAGAAAGAATGCGCAAACGTGTTGAAGAAGAAAGGGAGTGGGAAGCAGAAGATGATCAAGTTGTTTTAATGATGGGTATGCTTGATCAATCAAGCCAACACCACTATGGTTCACAACAAGGCCGTGGCCCGAACATGAACAGATGTAGGCACTCTCGAGGTAAGAATCTCTTAGAAGATTACTTATCCCAAATTCGTTGTACTCTAATATTAGGGTGGGTACAATTTTGGGTCAATATGATAATTAGAGAGTTGGGTTGGGTTGGCCTAATAATGAGCGAGTCTTAAGTTAAAAAAAAATTAAACCGCTATGGATTCACACTGTCCACTGAATTTTGAAAACATTGGAGATGTGCAGAGAACTCTTGGAAGAATAGCAATGAAGATGAAAACAAGAAGTGATGAAATTGAACCGACGTGGCAGATGAGAGTTTGCATTCAGGGTTTTTTTTTTAATTTTTTATTTGAAGATAACGGATATTTTTTTTTTTTGGTTGGGAAGGTTCACACTGTTAAGGCTAGGTTAAGTGGTGTAAAATGAAAGGACATGTGTCAAAATTCCAAATAGGGACCAGAGGGGGAACATAGAAAATTGGGACAGAATATCTTAACTCCATAAATAGGGCCCAAAATATAGAAAAATCCTACAATACTCAATTCTTAGGAAAAAAACCCATTCGACTTTTCAAATGGACCAAATGTACCATACAAGTTCCTATCCTTGAAAAACCTAAAAACTACAACAATGTCATCAATGTTTTTTTTCCCCTAAAAATCATAATGCCAGGATACTAATGGTATTTCACACATCATTCAAATTTTAAAAAATACTACACCTGGTCCTTTTTGAGTTTTTTCTTTCTTTCTTCAATTTAAAGCTTTTATGGTTCATATGTAAATTCAATGCTAGAAATGTGTTTTATTATAAATTTCTCTTTATTATTGGAGGTATATAGATGATTCTTGATTGGTTGGGAGTATAACGGTCATGACACCAAATCAAGTTGTTGAGTTTGGCAGTATAAAAAAAAAGGTGATACTGTAACACAAAATTACAGAATTGAAGAGGGGAAATAATGAACCAAATTATCCTTACATCGGCAAGATACCAAAGTCTAAGTCTTATTCTTTTTGTCTTGATCGATCAAGTAGTTTCCTTGTTGTCTTGATCAACTGATTTTTCTTTGCACACATATTTGTGTGTCGAAAATTTGACTATCTATCAACCAATGACTATCTTCTAGATATATTATTATAAAGATTTCATCATAATTTGTAGACTATTAGTCATTTATATTATTATAAGTAACAATTTCTACCACTATATAGTTATTTATGTGGCAGGTAAAGTGAAGAATCCAGTTTCACTTTGCTACTTCATCTCATTACCCCAAATTGTCTGGCGACTTCTTTTTTTGACATTGTCCTCAGTTTCCTATTTTGACCGAGGGAAAAAATAGAGAGCCAAAACAGGACACATTGAAAAGTAGCTCAGTTTTGCTTTATAAATAATCTGCATTTGCAAGCACTGCAATGCACACACAAAAGCTAAGATGGATTCCACAGAAGTAGCTACTAAGCCACATGCTGTTTGCATTCCAGTTCCTGCTCAAAGTCATATAAAGGCAATGCTTAAATTTGCAAAGCTCCTCCACCACAGAGGTTTTCATATAACCTTTGTTAACACAGAGTTCAATCACAAGCGCTTTCTTAAATCTCTAGGACCCAATTCCCTTGATGGCTTTCCTGATTTTCAATTCGAAGCCATCCCGGATAGCCTTCCGGATTCAAATGAAGATGCCACACAAGATGTCACCTTGCTTTGTGAATCTGTCAGAAAACAAAATTTCTTGGCTCCCTTTCTTGCCCTCCTTGCAAAAATCAACAATGATGCCATATCAACATCCAGCAATCCTCCTGTGACTTGCATAGTTTCAGATGGTTTCATGTCCACGTTCACAATCACAGCTGCTGAAGAAATCGGAGTCCCTATAATGCTGTTCTACACTATAGCTGCCTGCAGCTTCATGGGATGTAAACAACTTCGCGCTGTAGTCGAAAAAGGACTTGCTCCACTCAAAGGTGAAATATATAACTATTAATTGAAGCAATTGTTGTTTAACTTATGGTTAACTCTTAACTGCTTGTTTCTAAACATGCAAATGAAATGTTTCTTCAATTGAATTTCATTTGTCTATTGCAGATGAGAGCTGTTTCACAAATGGCTATCTGGACACCGTAATAGATTGGATCCCGGGAATGAGAGATATCCGTTTGAGGGATCTTCCGACCTTCTTGCAAACCACAAATCCGGATGACATCGTATTTAACTTCGTCATGGAAGCAATCGATAGAGCTCATGAAGCTTCAGCAGTTGTTCTTCATACTTTTGATGCCTTGGAGTCAGATGTTTTGGATGCTCTATCATCTATGCTTCCCCGTGTGTACGCCGTTGGCCCTCTTCAATTGCACCTCAACCACATACCAGAACACCCTTTGGAAATGGGATACAGTCTATGGAAAGAAGAAACTGAATGCCTCGAGTGGCTAAACACCAAGGCACCAAACTCAGTTGTCTATGTGAATTTCGGCAGTATAACAGTCATGACACCAGAACGGCTTGTAGAGTTTGGGTGGGGACTTGCAAATAGCAAGCGTCCATTCTTTTGGGTAATTAGACCTGATCTAGTTATTGGAGAATCCGCTATTTTGCCGCCAGAGTTTGTGGCTGAAACTAAGGAAAGAAGTCTAATAGCTGGGTGGTGCCCACAAGAGCAAGTCCTTAACCACCCATCAGTTGGAGGATTTTTAACGCACAGCGGTTGGAATTCAACGGTTGAGAGCCTTACTGCTGGAGTTCCTATGCTCTGTTGGCCATTCTTCGGAGACCAGCAAATGGACTGTCGCTATACTTGCAATGAATGGGGCATTGGCATGGAGATTAGTAATGATGTGAAGAGGGATGAGGTAGAGAAGCTTGTCAAAGAGTTAATGGAGGGTGAGAAGGGTAAGAAGATGAAAAATAAGGTCATCGAGTGGAAGAAACTTGCAGAAGAAGCTACTGGTCCACATGGTTCTTCATCCACAAACTTAGACAATTTAGTGAATCAAGTGCTATTGAGATAAAGTTAAAGATTTTTCCATCAGAATATTGATGTTAATTATCATTTCCATAAGAATATTTAGACAACCAGTTACTATATCTAGAATTTTATTCTGATTAAGGTTTCACTATGCTTCAAGCCTTTAACTCTAAAGTCTCATCATTCTTCAGGCAATTGTGCACTAACCCGGATGCATTATATTAATAATATTGATGTTAATTATCATTTCCATTGCCATTGTGTCAAATAATCAACTAGCTATCAATATATATGTACTAACCATGATGCATTAAATCATGAAAGAAAAGAGAAAAGAGAAAATCCAACTTTGTTTCGTCGTCTTTCCTTATTACCTTAATATGTTTGACTGCTGTGCTTCTTTTTTTGACATTCTTCTTTGATCTCCTATTTTGGCTGCGCTCAATGCATCAATGCTTATCTGCAATTCTGCATGTGTCATATTCTCTTCAACAGTTTCTTCACCTCAGTAAGGATTGGAAAGAAAAGAAAAAAAAAAGAGCAGTGGAAGTGCAAGAAACAGCAATTAAAAAACTGCTTCAGTTCATCGGGTTTTCTCCCAAACTGAGGTTCTAAAGGGAGCGCAGATGGCCTGGGAAAAAAACGGTGGCTTTTATTTTGTGTGTGGAAATTGAGTTTGATTCTAAGTGTGCCATCTGTTTAGCTTTCAGCATGTGTTGAGCAACATTAAGTTGATGATGATGGTACGGCTAACCTGGGCCGTACCATTGAATATTTTTTTGGGGGGTCAAAAGTTAGGTCTTTTTTGTGTGTGGACAGAATTAGAAAGTCCTTACTATTGGTTTGGCTCCTAGGAAACTTGTCATCCCCAGTCTTTTTTATTTTATTTTTAATATAAGCGATAATATAAACTACGAAGGGGAGGGAGTTTCTCGACACATACACTACCAAAATGCCATGGGGATTTGAACTCGAGATCATTGGTCTGCATATCTAAACCCTTTTCAATTGTGCTAGACCTCGTTGGCCACCCCAGTCTATTCTTAATTTGCTTGTTGAGGATTGTGTAAGGTTTTGTAATTAGGAGCAAATTATGGTTCACTAGTATTCGATGTGAAAACAAGGGCAGATCTATGTGCCACTCCAGCCCAGTGTTGAATTTTTAGAATATACAAACTTAGGCAGTTGTCCAAGCCCAAACTAGGTAAATCAAATATTAGCCGACCCCTCTATTTAAAATAAGGCACCTCTGCATAAATCCAACCATTGGATTGACTAGAATCCATGTGATGCAACTTTGGAGCCCATTTGAAGCATTTTTATAATAAGAATAAGTACTTTTTTATATAATAAATATTGTTGATAAGTGGTCATGTTGACCTCACCACCTCCTAAAATAAGGCCCCACGTGCCTCATAAAGGTAAATATAATAGATTGTTTATTATAAAGGTGAATGATAATTTCCTTTTGGACTAATGACATTTCACTCTACTGAGGTTTAGGGTTTGTATCGAAATGGGCCCCGAGGTTTCAATTTCATCGATTCCAAATCCTGTCTAACATCCTCAATACTTAATATATTTCATCTAAAGCCAAGCAAGAAAGGAGCCAGCACTTTCAAAGCACCACTAGCCTCAACTTCATGTCATGTTGTATCAACTGGTGCTTCAACTACAAGATCAAATGCTGTAGATTGAAGCATAATGAAGAAAGGGAGCATTAAGGTATAAGGTTGTTAGATTAGCATTTTGTGATGGATTAGATGGTTTTTGTTGTTGGTTAATTGGTCCTAGGATTTAGGCCTTGTTGTTTTTGGTAAATTGATCTTGTATAACTTAATAACTGACCTTTTTTTATGGATGTAATGGCATTCACATAAGCTTGAACAAATGTGATACATCCGCTGCTTGTCATTTTGGGATGGCTTTGAAACAACTTGAAATATGTAATTGTCAATGTTATTATTTGGATATTTTCAAACCATTTTGAATGGAAGATTGTCTAAGTTATTCTCTGGATATTTTGACTTCATTTTCAACATCTATTATTTTGAATATTCAAAGCTATTGTAATAGTATGTAACCTTTACAAATTAATGTTGTCTTCACAATCCCATATAGCACAAACTTAATATATTACGAAATACATTTCATAACCATTAACCTTACATAGCCATTAAACCCTTACAAAATGACACTAACAACCCAACCCCTACAAAATCACACAAACAACCCAAGTAGCCCAACACCCAATAACCCACAAACACTTCATTCAATGGCATAGGCCAATTTGAAGCTCCCAAAATGAAGCTTGCGAAGCCACAACAACACCCAAACGACCTTTTCTATTTGTCTTGCCTTTGCCACTGATTTCTCAAGCTTATTCTGTAATTTTAGAAGCCCATAAATCACTACCTATGGCCGATCGCACATTTTCGGATCAAACCATACCCAGAATTGGCAACCTTTCTTACCCTCATGTGCCTTAGCTGCACACATTGAAACTTCCTCCTAGGATTCGAATCTATGCAAGGGTTCAAATTGTAGCTGCCTTACCAACGAAGACATCAGCTCCTCTTCATCCATTCTAGGAATTGATTTTCTTCCTGATCTTCTTTGCAACAGGAGTTAGGGCACACTGTGTTAGCAGTTTCCTCTGGAATTGATTTTTTGGTCTGAAACTATTGATTCGATGTTGGTTTAAAGGGGGGTAATGAAGCCTTGGAATGCATGCCAAGGTCTACGCGTGAAAATTTCTTTTTTCTTTTTCAAGAAATGCCCTTTGTGTGGCCTATTTGGATTGGGCTGCCAGGATATGTGGTAAGTCCTACAGCTGCCACATCAACATTTAATGTCAGACTAGACGGTCAATCTTAGGACCAATGTGAACTTGTGATATTTTGAAATATTTGGTGTGTAATTGATGATATTGAAACCTCAGAGCCCATTTCGATACAAATCCTAAACCTCAATGGAGTGAAATGGCGCTAGTCCTTTCCTTTTTGTCATGTTCCATTTTGTCTGTTGCAACTCATTGTTTTCCTTTAAATTGTTTTTTTTTTTAATGAAAACCTTTCAATTTTGTTTATTGGAGATTAAAGATGCAAATATAAGCATGACGTTCTGGTTTTTTCTCTGAACCTTTTTCTCTGTAATTCTTTTTCTGTTACAATCTTTCTTCTGCTCGATTCATATTGTTATGATGGTATTAGAGCCCATCTCGATATTTCTATAATTTCTCCTATCTTTTTTCTACTTTCTGAAGCTCCATTGCTTAATTTGGGCATGAAGCCCTTACTAAATTTATGAACTTTTGAATTTCTCTTAGATTCTTCAGCGTTCTTTTCTGAATTTCTAGTTCTTTGAAGTTACTTTTGCTTCCTAAAGTATGGCTTATCTGATAATGTTATGATGGTTAACCATAACCACCACTAGGAAAAAAAACATAATCACTGTTATAATAGATATCCAAAAAAATAAATAAAAAATTTAGCTCACCCCTATAAAAATTTATGGGTTCGTCATTGTACGAAATGGACGAATGTTCGAATGGTCTAATGTTCCAATTGAATAATTGGATGAATGGTCAGAATACGTATCAGGCTACATGGGTCTATCACTTTGGCCACCATCAACCACCCAATATAGCTACTAATTGTTCTAATATTGAGGACCAGGGGGACACAGATGTCAATGTTGATTCTCTGGCTTCTTCTGCTCAAGAGGGCTTGATTTCAACAGATAAAAGGATCTAGTTGAAGGTCATGTGAACTCTCCTAAGGGGGCTTTGGCAGGTAATACCTTCACCATAGGTGAAGATATGACTTTTGAATTTTAAGGGTTAGCCCTCATGTTGTTTATTTTTTGTTGAGTGTTTTTATAAATGTTCTTTGTTGGAATGCAAGGGGTGCTTCGGGCACTAAGTTTAGGAATAATATGATGGAGTTGATTCATGTTCATCATATGGAGATCTTATTTGTGTGTGAACCAAGGATAAGTGGCTCCCAAGAAGTGTCAATGGCTAAGTCTTTAGGTTTTCCTTGTTGTGAGATTATAGATCCTGTGGGTTTTTCTGGGGGGTCTATGGCTGCTTTAGGATGATTCTAAGGTGAATGTGAAGATCGTTGGTACCCATGATCAAGCTGTTTATGTGTGTGTTTCTTGGCTTGGGCAGTCTCCTTGTCTTTTTCAGCTATTTATGCTAAGCCTTGTGAGGTTAGAAGGGCTAAACTATGGGAGTATCTTAATTTTGATGCTAGCTGTCATGATATACCTTGGCTCTTGGCTAGAGATTTCAATGATTTACTTCATTTTGATGACAAGTTAGGTGGAGCTCCTTTGTGTTGTTTAAGAGGTTTCAAAGCTTGGTTTGATGAGAATGAAATGTGTGAATTGCATTTTAATGGCCCTAAGTACACTTGGACCAATAAGAGGATTTTGGAAGGGCATGATAGGGGAGTTTGTAATACACTTTGGAGACGTGTGTTTTCTGAAGCTTATGTGAGGCACTTGCCTTGAACTAAATCTGATCATAGTCCAATTAAGATTTGCTTGTAGTCTTCAATTCTGTCTACTCCACATTTGCGGCCATTTCGGTTTGAGGCAATGTGGTTGAAGCATGCTGAGTTTAGTCAGTTTTATTCAGAGAATTGGTTGGGTTTTTATGGCTCAGGTTTGGAATCGGATAACTCTTGTGCCTCAGTTGAGCCCCATAAATTGTGGAATAAAAATGTGTTTCGGCATCTTAGACAAAAGAAAGCCTGGGTGTTGGCTAGGTTGACTGGGATTCAAAGAACTTTTCGTAAGGGGCCTAATTCTTTTTTGAGTAATTTGGAAATGCAACTGCATGATGAGTTTAATTTTATTCTGGATCAAAAAGCTTTGTTTTGGCATCAGAAATCCAAGTTAAGAAGGCTTCAGGAGGGGGATAGAAATACTAAGCTTTTTAATCTCACAACTATAATCAGACGAAGGAGAAATAGATCTGAACGATTAAAGAATGATGAAGGGGCTTGGGTGGAGGTTGCTGCAGGTATTAAATATTTGGTTGTGGGTTTTTTTTCCAAGTTCTTTGCTCATGTTCAAACTACTATTAATGTGAGTCTTCCTAGTTTTTTCTCTTCAGTTACTGATGGTGAGATCACCTTCTTAGTGCAAAAAAATTGATTTGTTGGAAGTGAAAGATAGTTTATTTAGTATTGGTGGTTTTAAGGCCCCTGGTGTTGATGGTTTTCCTGCTTGTTTTTATCAACACCAGTGGGATTTGTGCACTTCTGATATCTTTGTTATGGTGTGTGAAGCTTTTCAAAAGAGTAAATTCCCTATGGAGCTTAATGCCGCTTTAATTACTTTGTTACCCAAGGTGGAAAATCCTCACTCTATGGTTCACTTTAGACCAATCAGTTTGTGCCGCACACTGCATAAAGTCATCTCTAAAATTTTGGTTGCTCATCTGCGCACTATTTTGCCCAACTTGATTAGTCCTAATCAAGTTAGTTTTGTGCCAGGCCTTCATATAACTGATAATATAATGATTGCTTAGGAGCTTATGCACAAGTTTAAGTTAGCTAAGGGGAAAAAATGGATGTTTGCTTGGAAGATTGACCTTTCCAAAGCTTATGATAGGCTTAACTGGGGCTTTATTGAGTCTATTCTCTTGGAAGTAGAGTTACCTACTAGTTTTATTCAGCTTATTATGCAGTATGTGTCTACTGTGAGATATATCAAATTTGCATCAATGGTGAACTGATTGACTCATTTTCTCCCAATAGTGGCATTCGCCAGGGGGATCCTTTATTCCCTTATCTTTTTTTTCTTAGTATTGAGAAGTTGTCTCATATTATTGTTGATGTTGTCCAGAGAAAACAGTGGAAGCCTATCAAAACCTCTCGAAGTGGTCCTAGTGTGTCGCATTTGTTCTTTGCAGATGACCTTGTGCTTTTTGCTGAAGCTACTCCATGTCAAGCTCGTGTGATGAAAGATTGTTTAGATATATTTCATAGTGCATCTTGTTAGACTGTGAATTTCTCTAAGTCTGTAATTTTTTTCTCCCCAAATACTTGTAAGGAGGTGGCGAAAGAGATTAGTGCTATTTGTGGCTATCCCCTTATAGAGAATTTGGGGAAATATTTAGGCATGCCCCTTTTGCATAGTCGTGTGACTAAAGTTACCTATAATGGTTTGCTTGAGAAAGTGCAAAGTAGGCTTGCTGCCTCGAATAGGAAGTGTCTCTCCTTAGCTGGCAGAGCTACTCTCATCCAAGCCGTCACATCTTCCATACATGTGTATACGATGCAGACTGTAAAGTTACCAAGTAGTATTTGTGAGGATCTTGATCAAATTAATAGGGATTTTTTTTGGGGAGGCAGTGGAAAAAAGCAGAAGGTACATTTATGCTAGTGAGATTTGGCGTGTCATCCTAAATTTAGGGGTGGTTTAAGCCTCAAGAAAATTGCAGACATGAATAGGGCCCTCTTAGCAAAGATTGGATGGAGCATGCACACTCGTGATCAAGGGTTATGGGCTCAAATTTATGAGAAGAAATACCTAAAAGACTGCTCTATCTTGGATACTCATGTGGTCTCCCAGCAAGATTGTTCTGCTACTTGGAGAAGTGTTCTCTATGGTGTTAAGTTGCTGAGAAAGGGAATGGTTTGGAGAGTGGGGGTAAATTTCTGGAAGGACCATTGAGTGGCTGATTCCCTTTTGTTACATCAAGCAGGGGTGCAATCCGAGATTGATTTGGATTGCAAGGTCTCTAATTTCTTTAAAGAAGGGTGGTGGGATGTTGAGAAGTTAAGAATTGTTATTGATGAGGATATATTGCAAAAGATTACCTGTTTTCCTGTTGGTTTTGGTGGTAATATCCATGATGCTCATATATGGAGGCCTACTTCTAATGGCATCTCTATGGTTACATATGCTTTTCAGTTGATCCATGAAGGTTCTAATTGGTCTAATGCTTGTTGGAAGGGTCTGTGGAGTATGTTTCTCCCTCCTAAGTTGAAAGTTTTCTTATGGCTTGTTTTCCAAGGTAAGATCCTAACTAATGAGCAAAGAGTTAGGAGACATTTGGCTGTGGAGTCCTCTTGTTATGTCTGTGGTTGGCATTCTGAAAATATCATTCACATTGTTAGGGATTGAGGGCGTGCTAAGGAAGTGTGGCTTACTATTCTGCCTCTAAGTAAATTCCATGATTTTTTCTTATCTGATTTTGGCTTCGGAGCAATCTCTTTTCTAAAGCTAAGTGGGAAGGGAGGTCCCCTTGGAATACTATGTTTGTTTTCACTTGTTGGTATGTATGGAAGTGGCGTAACCAACATATTTTTACTGATGCTGAGGTCTTGTCTTGCGATCCTAGGAAGTTCATATGTGCTGCTGTTTTGGATTGGGTTAAGGCTTCTAGTGTGAATTGTAGGAATGTTCCCAAAATACAGGTTATGTTAAGGTGGGAGCCACCTGGCAGTGGGTGGGTTAAGCTCAATGTGGATTGCTCTTGCATGAATGCTCCTGGAAAGATTGGTGCTAGTGGTCTGATTAGTATTGCTTTGGGGAGTGGTGTGGAGGTTTTGCTATGAATTTGGGGAAGGGGCAAGGGCAAAACCATGAATTTTTCAGTGGGTGGTCTAGTTAAAATTTTTAGCTTGAAATCTAATGATCTTTTTTTATTTTAAAAAAAAAAATCTTACCTTTGCAGTGTGAATGCCTAAAAATTTCTTGCCATCAACCGAATAAGCTTCACGAATACAAAGCGCAAAAATATAAATAATTAAGTTTCATTTATATATTAGTTGTAAACACAAGAATAATAGAATTGGGTTAACATATTGTTCCGTTCTTAAAAGATAATACAAATAAAATTGAGAAAATAATATTTCCCTAATGTGTTGTATTGTAGTTGATGGTGAGCCGTATAGGCTTTTTTTTTTTCTTATTCAAAAACCTTTTGTCAAAGGTAACAGATAATTTCAACAACAACAAAAAAAAAAGAGATATTGGTTTATTATTGTAGTGAGCCATATAAATATAGGTTTTTTTTTTCTTCAAAACTTCCCTAGGCTATAGCCCACCACAGCCTTGGCTGTGATTCCGACCTTGGGCACATATTTTGGAGGCTAAAATCTGGGGTTTGTTTGTTGGCCTCAGATTAGTAGTGGCAAAGGGCTTCTCTAAGATCCTCATAGAAATGCCGGTGGGTGTTTACCTCAGTGGTTGAGCTCTTTGTTTGCAAACCCCATGGCATCAGTTCGAATCCCCTTGTGGGTGCTCCCTCCCCTTAGAATAGACTATCGATCAAAAAAAAAAAAAAAAGATCCTCAGAGAAATGGATTCTGAGAGTGCTGTGAATCTTTTTCAGCAAAGGGATTCTTTATGTTTTCATCCTCTAGTTGCTTTGCTTTCAAACTGTGGGAAGATGCTTAGGCATTTTGAGAGTTGGGATATCCAGCATATTTTCAGAGAAAAGAATGGTTTGGCGGACTGCCTTGCCAAATCGAGCCATAATTTAGACCTGGATATTCAGTTTTTTGATTCAGCTCCTATCTGGGCTAGCTTTTCGTTAGCTGATGATTTGTTGGGGATCACTCGTGGCCGTTTGATGGTAAAGTATGATTCGTCCTAGGGATCTTCCAAACCTGCATCCAAACTACAAATCATGATGACGTGATGTTCAACTTCTGCATGGAAGCAACAGATAAAGTTAATAAAGCTTCAGCAGTTGTTTTTCTCACATTTGATGCTTTGGAACAAGATGTTATGGATGCTCTCTTATCTATGCTGATTCCACCTCTTTATACCATTGGACATATCCAATTACTTCTCAATCAGATACCAGAAGATTCTTTGAGCTCTGACTGCAGGATTGCCTATGATCTGCTGGCCATTCTTTGCTGACCAGAGAACCAATTGTTATTATACTTGCAATGAATGGGGCAGTGGCATGGAGATTGATAACACTGTCAAGAGAGATGAAGTGGAGATGCTTGCTAGAGAGTTGATGGAGGGAGAGAAGGGTAAGAACACTCTTTGCCGTGGCCAAAAGTAAATGGCAATACCCTTTGACGACGAGTATGATGTCACCCTTATTATGTGGTAGATCCCACCATGTCTTCCCAACATTGCAAAAGTCTGCATCCACTAATTAAAATATTAATATTTTTTAAATCCCTGTGATCATTACCAAATGATGAAGATAGCTAGTACATTTTTTTGTTTTGTGAGCCACTGTATTTTTAGAGACGTTCTAATCAATTATCTTCCTTTGTTTTAATTTATATTTCTTACTTTGTTCTCAAAAAAAAAATATATGAAAGAAGTAGAGACCACGGAACAATGGCGTCATGTTCAGTAAATGAAATTAAAAAAATTAAACCTCTAATAAATATGGCACGGAAACATGGTCTAACGGTAAATATAAAATAAAATAAGGGAAACTAAAGTTGCCATGGCCACAGACAATCATGACAGCCCTACACAGACAATTTCCACACACATTACCAAAAGAAAAGTACCCTTCAATTTGTTTCCATCGTAAATGCTAAGTTGCAAAGAAGTTTTTTGTTTGAGAATCTTTTACTTTTCAACTTCATCATTTTCTTTTCATCACATATGTTGAGTTTGACATCTTGGCAAACAACAACTTGCAAACAGAGAAGAAAGAGAAGAATGCATGATAATATATGCAATAGCATTTTTTATCACTTGAGAATTGATTCCCTTCATGAGGTCAAAGCAAGGACTATTAGACTTGAAAACTCTTATATTATAATATTATATAGTGATCGAACTTTTCAGCTATAATTTGCTTAAAATTTTGCCGAATGATTACCATTTAAACACAAATCACCGGATATATAAAAATTAATTATGACTAGATCACTCGAGAAAATCTTTAGACGAGATGTTAGCAGATTTTAGACTATCACCTTGTGGAACCTATTTTCTGGCTTCGCTTGTGTTGGTTATACATTGAAAATAAAACCAAATAAAGCTCAAACTCTGTGTTAAGGGTTTAGGAAGAAAAACTCTGTTTCTCTTGTGTTGCATGATCTTTCAAAATATTATTGTTTAGTTAGTTAATGTTACGTTTGCTGACTTGTATGTAATCATTGACTTGATTTCGAAACATTTTTATGTACTTGAAAACGACAAAATAGTCAAACAATATGGGTAGAATATTTTCAGATATATTTCATTCTCCAAAAGGAGGTATTTATAATAAGGTTACAAACCCTAGTAGGGTTAGACAAGGAAAACAAGTGGTATCCTAATTACATAATATCTATACAAAAGGAAAATAAAACCCAAATAGAATAGGATATACAATACTCGCCAACACTCCCCCTCAAGTTGGAGCAAAGACGTCACGCATGCCCAACTTGTCAAGCGAGTTGAGAAAGATACTGGTATAAACAGCTTTTGTAAGAACATCAGCTAACTGATACTCTGAACGGATGAAGGGGAAGGACACAATCTCCGCATCCAACTTTTCTTTAATGAAATTTCGATCAACCTCCACATGCTTTGTACGGTCATGTTGGACAGGATTATGAGCAATTGCAATCGCAGCCGTATTGTCACAATATAAATCCATGGGTTTATTAGGCCCAAAACCAAGGTCTTTCAACAATCTCCTCAACCATAGTAACTCAGATACACCATGGACCATTCCCCGATACTCAGCCTCAGCACTAGATCTAGACACCACCTTTTGTTTCTTGCTCCTCCACGTAACAAGATTGCCACCCACAAACATAAAATACCCAGATGTCGAACGCCTATCTGTGGCTGAACCTGCCCAATCAGCATCTGTATACCCTTCTACATTTGTATGGCCATACTTGGAGAAAATTAACCCCTTGCCAGGAGTTACTTTCAGATACCTTAAAATACGAGTCACAGCCCCCATATGATCTACACTAGGAGAATGCATAAACTGACTTACTATACTTACAGCATAAGCAATATCTGGACGAGTATGAGCCAAATAAATCAACTTCCCCACAAGTCGTTGATAACGTTCTTTATCAGTCGGAACTTGATCGGGATATATCCCCAACTTATGATTCTGCTCACTAGGGGTATCAATCGGTTTACAATCCAACATTCCAGTTTCTGCAAGTAAATCCAAAACATACTTTCTTTGGGATAGAAAAATACCATGTTTAGATCTGGCAACTTCAATCCCAAGAAAATACTTTAAATCACCCAAAGATTTCATCTCGAACTCAGAAGCCAGATACTTCTGAAGTCTTTGTATCCCTATATGATCATCTCCAGTCACAATCATATCATCAACATAAATAATTAAAGCCGTCAATTTACCTTTATGACGCTTCAGAAACAAAGTATGATCAGAGTTACTTTGCACATACCCAAACTTCTTCATAGATGCAGCAAACCTTCCAAACCACGCTCTTGGAGACTGCTTTAATCCATACAAGGATTTCCGTAGCTTGCACACCACACCCTCCTTAGAAGTCACAGGGATACCTGGCGGAGGATCCATATATATCTCTTCCTTGAGATCACCATGGAGGAATGCATTTTTGACATCAAATTGTAGCAGTGGCCAGTCACGGTTAGCAGCTAAGGATAAGAGTACGCGTACAGTGTTGAGCTTAGCTACTGGAGCAAAAGTCTCTGTGTAATCCACTCCATATGTTTGAGTATACCCTTTTGCTACCAATCTTGCCTTGTAACGATCAATGGAACCATCAGCCTTGTGCTTCAAAGTAAACACCCATCTGCACCCAACTGCCTTTTTTCCTTTTGGTAAAGGAACTAACTCCCAAGTAGCATTCTTGTTCAAGGCTTCCATCTCAACATGCATTGCATCTACCCAGTTTTGATCAGATAGAGCATCCTGCAACTTAGTTGGCACACATACACTAGATAATTGACACAAATATGATGCATATGACTTAGATAAACGATGAGTTGACATATAATGGTTAATAGGATATTTAGACTTGGCATGTATATCAGGAGAATATTGTACTTTAGGTTTCCCACGGGTAGTACGTGGGGGCAAAGAATAGGTAGGCATATCACTAGAAAGTACCTCATTATCACAACTTGATTGAGGCAATGGCAGGGCAGAGGGGGGTATATTATCAATTTCATCTGTACGAGAGTCGCCAATATCACTGTTATGTCCTTCTGAGAGAGGCTCGAAAACACCATTATTTTCGTCTGGCGACCGGTCGTCGCTTTCCTCGCGACCGGTCGCGTCACTCGTATCGGTACTGTTATCGCTCGTCGACGCGGGAGACCGGTCGCTTCCTATGTGCGACCGGTCGTTTCCTTCGCGACCGGTCGTTTCCTCAATGCAACCGGTCGCTTCGCTCGTATCGGTACTGTAGTCCCAGCTCGACGCGAGCGACCGGTCGTGTCCTGTGAGCGACCGGTCGTTTTCATCCTGTTTGCGAAAAAATTCCATTTTTTCCACTCCGAAACTCTTCAATTCACTCCCCCTCTCCCCCTGAATTGAAGAGGAGGGAGAAACATAATAGGGTATTTCTTCATGAAATGTGACATCCAAAGTGACATGTACCTTCTGAGTAGGCGGGTGATAACACTTATAACCTTTCTGAGTCGTAGAATAACCAATGAAGACACAGCGGAGAGCACAAGGATCAAGTTTACTCCTTTGATGAGAGTAAACATGAGCATACGCAACACACCCAAACACCTTCGGAGGTAACTTAGAGACTGAAACCGGAGGAGTGAGGGCACATAACACATCAAGTGGAGTCTTGAAATCAAGAACCCGACTAGGAGTACGGTTAATCAAGTAGGCGGCGGCTAAGACACCATGTCCCCAAAGATGATGGGGAACAGACATATCCAACATCAGAGAGTGAGCAACTTCAAGTAATTGGCGATTCTTCCTTTCAGACACATCATTCTGTTGAGGTGTGAATGGAGTGGTAGTTTGGTGAATGATACCTTGATCACGAAAGAAGTGAGCCAAAGTATGATTCACATATTCACCGCCATTATCAGTGCGAAATACTTTAACACGAGCATGGAACTGAGTAGACACCATGGCACAAAAGTCAGGAAGAATAGAGGCAACATCATTTTTATTCTTCATCAAATACACCCATGTTAAGCGAGTGCAGTCATCAATAAACGTCACAAACCAACGAAAACCATGAGAAGTCACACGAGCAGGACCCTAGACATCAGAATGTACTAACTCAAAAAGCAAAGCAGCTTTATTATTACTTAAAGGAAAAACAGTACGGTGGCTCTTGGCCATTACACAAGTCTCACATTTGAAACTAGACTCATCATACGAACTAAATAACGAAGGAAACAAATGTCTAAGATAACCAAAAGACGGATGTCCTAAGCGACGATGCCATAACCAAAGTTGTTGCTTGTCTTTGACACTACCACTCATAGCTTTATTAGCGACACGATCACAAACTGCTGCAGCCGGCAACTGTAAGTAATATAACCCCCCTATCCGTTTACCATGCCCAATCTTCTCGTGAGTCCTGAGATCCTGGAAAAAACAATGGGTAGAATAGAAGGTAGCAGAGGCGTTAAGTGTATCAAGTAAACGCCCAACAGATAACAGATTGCAATGGATATTGGGAACCAAGAGGGCATGGGACAGAGGTAAAGAAGGGGTGAGATGGATGGTACCTTTACCAGTAACTGGGGAAGGTAAACCATTAGCACTAGTAATATAGGGGTCATGGGGGTTATGTGACAACTCATCAAATATTTTATCATTATAAGTCATATGATCAGAAGCACCAGTATCAATTATCCATGTAGTAGAACTCATACCTGGCATAGTATCAGAAGCACACAGATTTGCAGATGGAGTCGGAGGACGGGCCTCATCAGGGGTCACAGTGTAAGTGGCCTTGGGACCATACATACGAGCTTTGTAGTCAGCAAACCAATCAGGGTAACCATGCTCCTTAAAACACTTCTCAGAGTAATGATCCCCATTACAATGGCGGCACTTAGGCGGACCTTCAAGAGAGCTAGAGGTGGAGGCAGAAGGACGAAACCCAGCAGAAGATCCAAACTTTTGGGAAGGAGAGCGACCGGTCGTTACTTGCGGGGCGACCGGTCGGCGACGTGCTGGATCCACCTTAAGAGCCAGCGATCCTCCTCCAAGCATAGCGGACTGACGAGTATCTTCCTCCATAACCATGGCATAGGCTTCGAGAGGAGGTGGAACAGGACTAAGAGGAAGAATACGGCTACGAACACCATCATACGGTGGATCTAGCCCACCAAGAAAATCATAAACTCGATCGGCTTCAATTTCTTTCAGACGACGAGCCCCATCAGTAGAACAAGTAAACTCATGCGGACGCAGACAATCAATCTCTTGCCAGATAGCATGAAGTTTTTCATAGAACACTTTCACAGATTCACCATTCTGACCTATAAGTATGGATTGCTGTCGAGTTGAAACAAACGAGAGCTATTCTGAGTCACAGTATAGGTCTTCCGAGCAGCCTCCCATATATCAAAAGCAGTATCACCATGTTCGAACAAGGCACGGACTGGTTTAGTCATGGAATTGAGAAGCCATGACTGCACCAGACAATTATCTTCTTCCCATTCGGTATAGTCAGCAGAATCTTGAGACGGAGCAGGCTTCTTCCCATTGATCCAACTTGCCATACGACGACTAGTAATCGTAATACGCGCACCACGAGACCAAGAGGCATAATTGGAGCCATCCAATTTGTCAGATGTAAGCGGGGTAGAATAATCACGCGAGGGACGTGCCTCCTTCGATGTAGACGCACTAGCACCAGTCACAACTATGGAATCATCACCCATGATAGCAGCGGAAACAAACACAACACAAAGCAGATATGATAAACACGGCACGGGCACGGGCACAAGAACCCTAAAAGAAAATTAGGGCACAGAGTAGAACACGAGCACAAGAACCCTAAAAAAGAATTAGGGAACAGAGTAGAACACAAGCACAAGAACCCTAAAAGAAATTAGGGCACAGAGTAGAACACGGGTGGGCACAATACACAGGTTACCAGAAACTAGGCTCTGATACCAAGTCAAACAATATGGGTAGAATATTTTCAGATATATTTCATTCTCCAAAAGGAGGTATTTATAATAAGGTTACAAACCCTAGTAGGGTTAGACAAGGAAAACAAGTGGTATCCTAATTACATAATATCTATACAAAAGGAAAATAAAACCCAAATAGAATAGGATATACAATACTCGCCAACAAAAATAAGGTTTCAACATTTTTTATTTATTTATATTTTTTTGTGGATAGCTAGGAATATTCTCAACTACTATAATCATATACAATTGCCATGGCTTAAACTGGGGTGAGGGAGTTGGAATACTACATAAAATATTAGCCACGGATCTCCTTAGGCCACGGGGGCTGTGTATGATTGTGTTTCAGCCACAATTGCGCTGTAGCTTATGTATTTGAGGCCACGTGTGTTTTGCTTGTTTTGCTTGTATGTGCAATTCTTTTTCTTTTTCATTTATTTTGAATTTTAGAAACATGAAAATAATTGAAACACAAGAATAAGACAAACACTATCGAAGACTTCAAATCAAGTTCGACTTTGCTACTTCATCTAAGTGTTTTTGTCAAGTTATTTCTGTTGCAGGTAAAGTGAAGATCCATTTTGCTACTTCATCTCATTACCTCAATTTGTCTGACAGCTAGACTTCTTTTTTGGACATTATCCTCAGTTTCCTATTTTGACAAGTATGGAGGGCAAAAACAGATAGCCAAAACAGGATACATTGAAAAGTAGCTCAGTTTTGCTGTATAAATAATCTGCATTTGCAAGCACTGCAATGCACACACAAAAGCTAAGATGGATTCCACAGAAGTAGCTACTAAGCCACATGCTGTTTGCATTCCATTCCCTGCTCAAAGCCATATAAAGGCAATGCTTAAATTTGCAAAGCTCCTCCACCGTAGAGGTTTTCATATAACCTTTGTTAACACAGAGTTCAATCACAAGCGCTTTCTTAAATCTTTAGGACCCAATTTCCTTGATGGCTTGCCTGATTTTCAATTTGAAGCCATCCCGGATAGCCTTCCAGATTCAAATGAAGACACCACACAAGATGTCACTTTGCTTTGTGAGTCCGTCAGAAAAAATTTCTTGGCTCCCTTTCACACCCTCCTTGCAAAACTCAACAATGATGCCATAGAAACATCCAGCAATCCTCCAGTGACTTGCATAGTTTCAGATGGTTTCATGTCCACGTTCACAATCATAGCGGCTGAAGAAATTGAAGCCCCTATAGTGCTGTTCTACACTATAGCTGCCTGCAGCTTCATGGGAATTAAACAACTTCGCACTGTGGTCGAAAAAGGACTTGCTCCACTCAAAGGTGAAATATATAACTATTAATTGAAGCAATTGTTTAACTTATGGTTAACTCTTAACTGCTTGTTTCTAAATATGCAAATGAAATGTTTCTTCAATTGAATTTCATTTGTACTATTGCAGATGAGAGCTGTTTCACAAATGGCTATCTGGACACCGTAATAGATTGGATCCCAGGAATGAGAGATATCCGTTTGAGGGATCTCCCGACCTTCTTGCGAACCACAAATCCGGATGACATCGTATTTAACTTCATCATGGAAGCAACCGATAGAGCTCATGAAGCTTCAGCAGTTGTTCTTCTTACTTTTGATACCTTGGAGCCAGATGTTTTGGATGCTCTCTCATCTATGCTTCCCCATGTGTACACCGTTGGCCCTCTTCAATTGCATCTCAATCACATACCAGAACACCCTTTGCAAATGGGATACAGTCTATGGAAAGAAGAAACTGAATGCCTCGAGTGGCTAAACACCAAGGCACCAAACTCAGTTGTCTATGTGAATTTCGGCAGTATAGCAGTCGTGACACCAGAACAGCTTGTGGAGTTTGGGTGGGGACTTGCAAATAGCAAGCTTCCATTCTTTTGGGTAATTAGACCTGATCTAGTTATTGGAGAATCCGCTATTTTGCCGCCAGAGTTTGTGGCTGAAACTAAGGAAAGAAGTCTAATAGCTGGGTGGTGCCCACAAGAGCAAGTCCTTAACCACCCATCAGTTGGAGGATTTTTAACGCACAGCGGTTGGAATTCAACAGTTGAGAGCATTACTGCGGGAGTTCCTATGCTCTGTTGGCCATTCTTCGGAGACCAGCAAATGGACTGTCGCTATACTTGCAATGAATGGGGCATTGGCATGGAGATTAGTAATGATGTGAAGAGGGATGAGGTTGAGAAGCTTGTCAAAGAGTTAATGGAGGGAGAGAAGGGTAAGAAGATGAAAAATAAGGTCATGGGGTGGAAGAAACTTGCAGAAGAAGCTACTGGTCCACATGGTTCTTCATCCACAAACTTAGACAATTTAGTAAATCAAGTGCTATCGAGATAAAGTTAAAGATTTTTCCATAAGAATATTGATCTTAATTTAATTATCATTTCCATAAGAATATTTAAACAATCTGTTACCTGTTACTATATCTAGAATTTTATGCTTCACGCCTTCAACCAAAAGAGAAAATAGAAAATCCAACTTTGTTTCCTCGTCTTTCCTTATTACCTTAATATGTTTGACTGCTGAGCTTCTTTTTTTGACATTCTTCTTTGATCTCCTATTTTGGCTGCGCTCAATGCATCAATGCTTATCTGCAATTCTGCATGTGTCATATTCTCTTCAACAGTTTCTTCACCTCAGTAAGGATTGAAAATAAAAATAAAATAAAAAAAGAGCAGTGGAAGTGGAAGAAACAGCAATTAAAAATGGCTTAAATGTCAAAATGGTCCCTGTGTTTTAGCACAATGGCCAATTTAATCCCTGTGTTTTTAATTTGGCCATTCAGTTAAAATTGTCTTTAAATATGAAAATGATAATTTTTTTTCTTTTTTCTTTTTTGATTTTGAAAACCTATAAAGCTTTTTTAAATTAAAAAAAGTTGAATTGATTTAACAATATATTAAAACTTCAACTAAACTAACATAACATTAGACAAAAAGAAAAAAAAAACTTGAAAAAATGAAGGAGGCGTAGTCTGGGGAGGGGAAGGGCTGCTTAATGAGTGGAGTAGTGGGAAAAGGGGTTGGCCATTGCAAGGTGGGGGAGGGTGTTGAATGGAGGCATACAACAGAAGAGGGAGAGATGGGAGTTGGAGATGGTGTGGACGATCTGGGAGCCATGACTGAGGATGGGGCAAATGGCTAGGCAATGGTTGGGTTTGGGAAGATCTTGCTGAGAGCTGCTCGGGTAAGGGTAAATGGCTAGGCAATGGTTGAACTCAAATAATTATATTTTTTAATTAATGTTTAAATAGTTTTAAATTTTTTTAACTTAAATTTAAAAGAATAGATCACATTGATTAATAGTTGTAAACACAAGGACTCAATTAGCTAAATTAGAAACACATGGACTAAAATGGCCAACGTAATAAAACACAGGGACCATTTTAGCATTTAAGCCATTAAAAAACTGCTTCAGTTCGTCGGGTGTTCTCCCAAACAGAGGTTCTAAGAGCCCCTCCAGCCATGCATCAAAACCAGGCAAAAGGCCCCTCGGGCTAGCCCATTGCAGCTCCAGTGGAAGAAAACAAGCCCGGGCAAGTGGTGGGTCCCACGAACCTGGGCAAGCCCACGAGCAGATCTTGCCTAGGCTGAAGCCTGAAGGCTCTGACGTCATGCGTGACGTCACGCTGACGTCAGCCCTCGCCAATTCAAAAAAAATTTACCATTGGCGCATGAATTTCACGCGCCAACAGTAAAAAAAATTTCACTTCCGCTCGCTGATGTCAGCGCCTTCAGGTCCCAACGGGCAGAAGCCACGTGGCGATTCCCCAACTCTCCAATCTTTTTTTTTGCAGAAATCCGACGATCCTCATTTTTTCCGCCAAAAAAATTGAAAATATTCCAAAAATCCGACAATCCTCAATTTAACTCACATTCCACACCAAATCTTCATACCAACTCTTCTCCTTGCAATATTTTTTCCATTCCACTCACATTTTTCTACAAGTTTCCATTTGTATCAAAAAAAAAAAATGGCCTCTTCTGTCAAAGCCCGAGGCTCTTGGAGTAATGTTGAAGATATTGTGTTGTGTGAGTGTTGGGTGAAAGTTAGTCATTGCCCTATATCTGGCAATGAGATGAAGTTTTCTCAAATGTGGAAAAAAATTCATGAAGAATTTGTTGAAAGATTTGGTTCGGGGCGCACGGAAATGGCCTTAGCCTCCAGGTGGAGGGATGCCTTGGCAAAAGCTAGGGAGAACCATAGAAGCGGTCAAAATCTTACCGATGAGGTAAAATATTTATAATTCTCGTTTTATTTAATTTAATGTATCAATTTTTTTTCTTGCATATTATAATTTTTTTTTTCTTGCATTTCTAATTTATTTATATTTTGTTGCATAATAATTCTTTTGCTTGCATTTGTAAATGCTTTATATTTTCTTACATATTTATTGTTTTGTTGTATAATCATTTTATTTATTGCATTTATAAAATGTTTATAATTTGTTGCATAATCAATTATTTTCTTACATTTCCAAATTATTTATATTTTCTTCTATATTCATTTTTTTTGTTGCATTTGCAATTATTTAGTTTTAATAGATCGTACAAGCACAAATGTGGTTCGGAGCAACGGGGCAAGGCAAAAAAACTTTCCATAGTCACAAATGTTGGGAAATTGTGAAGAATTGTTCGAGATTCAAAATCATTTGCACTACTCCGCCGGTTATGTTGAATGAGACGCCGCTTCACGATTCGTCGACAACCGATTCGCCATTGAACTCCCCAATGGATCAAGACTCACCACTCCCACGTGCACCAAGACCTATTGGGAGAAAGGCGGCAAAGGCAACAAGAGGGAGCACTTCGAACAATGAATGTGCACAATTTTTGGAGCAAATGGCTAAGAATAGTGCACTGAGACTTGAGAGAGAGTTGAAACGAGAAGAAGTGGACAAGGCACGACAGGAAGCATTTTCAATTCAAAGGGCGAAGGTAGAAGAACAAGACATGGAGGATAGAGAGATGAAAATCATGTCCATGGATACCACCCATATGTCTCTTGACACAAAGTCATACTGGAAAATAAAACGAAGGGATGTGATGAGAAGAAAACTTTTTCATGATGACGGACCTAGCAATACGGATTGGTTAAATGATGGAAACCATTAGGTTGGATTAAATGATTTGTCATTTATTAAGAATTGTTGTATTATTTCCCTTTTATTCAATAAAGAAAGCATTAAATAATATGACTAAGTATTAAAAATATTTGCAAATGAAAACAAAGTTTAATTAAAAACAAACCTTATTTTATTGCAAACAACACACAAAATAAAGCATAATTAAGAACAAAACATAATTCCAAACACACCACACACAAAATAAAGCAATCTTAAAAACAAAGCATTAATCTTATCTTCATCCATTGTGATTGCCTTTCATCTCCCACAAGTGCTCGATCAAGTCAATATGACGCCTCTCATGAACATATAAAGATCGCATTTCTTGGTAACGATCAATCATGGGGTTGTTGAATCGACCATCTCGAACTAACAGTTCGTGCTCCAATGGATGTCCATTTGGTCCTATCGGACTTTCATAAATTCTTGTCAAGGTCGTGTTCATGGGATCCGGTTCGTGCTCCTTTGGAGCTTCATAATCATACTCATCCTCCACAATCATGTTATGGAGGATGATGCAAGTCATCATAATGCTTCGCAGCACTTCTTCATCATACATCCGAGCAGCGCCCCTAATAATAGCCCAACGAGCTTGCAAGATACCGAAACACCTTTCCACGTCTTTCCTGTAACCTTCTTGAAAGGCAGCAAAGCTTTTTTCTTTCTGGGATTGAGGATTCTAAATTGTTTTCACGAATGTCGTCCACCTAGGATAAATTCCGTCGGCAAGGTAGTACGCACCAGAGTACACAGTGTTGTTAATTTGGTACGTGATATGGGGAGAATGACCTCGCAATACATCATTAAACACTGGGGATTGACCAAGCACATTGAGGTCATTTTGAGATCCGGCCACTCCGAAGAACGCATGCCAAACCCAAGTGTCGAATGAAGCTACGACCTCCAAAATTATACTTTTTTGGCCCTTTCGATTCCCATAATCTCCTTGCCAAGCTGTTGGGCAATTCTTCCACTGCCAATGCATGCAATCGATGCTTCCAATCATTCTTGGAAAACCTCGAGTCTCAGCTTTTTGTAGAAGCCTTTGGAGGTCCCTTGGAGAAGGTCTGCGAAGGTACTCCCTTGTGTAGAGATTTTCTACTGCATCACAAAATCTCACCAAGCACTCTAGGATAGTTGATTTTCCCATCCTTGCAATCTCATCCACCTGCTCTGCAGATGCCCCATAAGCAAGCATCCGCAAAGTAGCTGTAAGTTTTTACTTCGGAAGAAGACCCAAAACTCCACAAGCATCATTCTTTTGAATGAAGTATGTGTCGTAATTACAAATATCATGCATGATTTTTTGGAACAAATGTGGCTGCATTCTATATCTCTCTTGAAACTTAGAAACAGGATATAAGGAATTTGGGATAAAGTAATCTTCCATGAGATTCTTACCCCAAGATTGCCTGCGTCTATCCACATTATGGGCACGACGACGGTGGTGTTGCCTTGATTCATTAAGCATAGCAAAGGCTACAAGCATTTCCTCCTCTTCTTCATTGACCTCCTGATCTTCCTCAGCACATCTCCGCCGGATTTCTTCCTCTTCTCTCTCTTGCCTCTCCAACACCCTCCTCAAGTTTGACATTGAGAGTAAAATATGTATTGTAAAATCTGAGAATTGAAGGAAAAGAGAAGATGTGGTGTGAGATGTATGAGTTGATGATGTAGTTATATAGAATGATTGAGAAGATAGAGACGACACGTGGCGCAATTTTATAGGGTGAAAATCTTATCTGAAATATGACATTATGATTTTTTTTTTTAAATTTGAAAACCTTATCTGACATGGGACATGTGGCGCAATTTTAGAGGGTGAAAATCTTATCTGAAATATGAGATTATAATTTTTTAAATAAATATGAAAATCTTATCTGACATGGGACACATGGCGTAATTTTATAGGGTCAAAATCTCATCTGAAATATGAGATTATAATCTTTTTTTAAAAAATCTTAAAATCTTATCTGACATGGACACGTGGCAACCAAATATATTATCCGAAAATTTTATCTGAAAATGTTATCTAAAATTTGAGATGATAATTTTATAATAAATAGTGATACGTGGCAACCGAAAATATTATCTGACAAAAATTAATTAATGGATTAAAGTATAAAAAAAAATTGAAAATAAAGTACGATGAATAGTATTTGCCCTTGCCCTAGCCTTCAATGGGTGGAACCAACTAAGACAAGGCTGACACTATTCACGTGAATAGTGGCAGCCCTTGCCTTGCCTTAACCTTGCCTTTGCCTTCATGGGTGGACTTGCTCTAAAGGGAGCGCAGATGGCCTGGGAAAAAAATGGCGGCTTTTATTTTGTGTGTGGAAATTGAGTTTGATTCTACGTGTGCCATCTGTTTAGCTTTCGGCATGTGTTGAGCCACATTAAGTTGATTATGGTGGTATGGCTAACCTGGGCCTTACCATTGAATTTTTTTTTTGGGGTCAAAAGTTAGGTTTTTTTTGTGTGTGGACAGAATTAGAAGGTCCTTACTGTTGATTTGGCTCCTAGGAAACTTGTCATCCCAATTTTTTATTTTTTATTTTTAATATAAGTGTTAATCTAAACTACGAAGGGGAGGGAGTTTCTCGACACATACACTACCAAAGTGCCATGGGGATTTGAACTCGAGATCATTGGTCTGCATATCAAAACCCTTTTCAATTGTGCTAGACCTCGTTGGCCACCCCAGTCTATTCTTAATTTGTTTGTTGAGGATTGTGTAAGGTTTTGTAATTAGGAGCAAATTATGGTTCACTAGTATTCGATGTGAAAACAAGGACAGATCAACTTGCCACTCCAGCCCAGTGCTGAAATTTTAGAATATACAAACTTAGGTAGTTGTCCAAGCCCAAAATAGGTAAATCAAATATTAGCCCACCCCTGTATTTAAAATAAGGCCACCTCTGCATAAATCCAACTATTGGATTCACTAGAATCCATGTGATGCAACTTTGGAGCCCATTTGAAGCATTTTTATAATAAGGATAAATACTTTTTTATATAATAAATATGGTTGATATGTGATCATGTTGGCCTCACCACCTCTTAAAATAAGGCCCCACGTGCCTCCATAAAGGTAAATATAATAGATTGTTCATTATAAAGGTGGATGATAATTTCCTTTTAGACTAACGACATTTCACTCTACTAAGGTTTAGGGTTTGTATCGAAATGGGCCCCGAGGTTTCAATTTCATCAATTCCAAATCTTGTCTTAACATCCTCAATACTTAATATATTTCATCTAAAGCCAAGCAAGAAAGGAGCTGGCAGTTTTAAAGCACCACCAGCCTCAACTTCATGTCATGCTGTATCAACTAGTGCTTCAACTGCAAGATCAAATGGTGTAGAAAGGGATCATTAAGGTATAAGGTTGTTAGATTAGCATTTTGTGATGGATTAGATGGTTTTTGTTGTTGGTTAATTGGTCCTAGGGTTTAGGCCTAGTTTTTTTTTTTAAATTGATCTTCTATAACTATGACTAACCTTTTTTGATGGATGTAATGGCATTCACATAAGCTTGAACAAATGTGATACATCCACTGCTTGTCATTTTGGGATGGATTTGAAACAACTTGAAATATGAAATTGTCAATGTTATTATATGGATATTTTCAAACCATTTTGCATGGAAGATTGTCTAAGTTATTCTCTGGATATTTTGACTTCATTTTCAACATCTATTATTTTGAATATTCAAAGCTATTGTAACAGTATGTAACCTCTACAAATTAATGTTGCCTTCACAATCCCATATAGCACAAACTTAATATATTACCAAATACATTTCATAACCATTAACCTTACATAGCTATTAAACCCTTACAAAATGACACTAAAAACCCAACCCCAACAAAATCACACAAACAACCCAAATAGCCGAACACCCAATAACTCACAAACACTTCATCCAATGGCAGAGACTAATTTGAAGCTCCCAAAATGAAGCTTGCAAACAGAACCCACGAAGCCATCAACAACACCCAAACGACCTTTTCTATTTGTCTTGCCTTTGCCACTGATTTCTCAAGCTTATTCCGTGATTTTAGAAGCCCTGAAATCACTGCATAAGACCGGTTACACATTTTCGGATCAAACCATACCCAGAACTGCCAACCTTTCTGATGCAGCAAGTCTAGCAAATACATACATGGACCATTGGGATCATGTTCATGCATGAGGAAAGTCTTAATAACCTATATTGAATAAATGTCTCTTCGTATGTGGGAGTTGTCTAGGTTCATGAATAAAGTTATGGAGAGTCTTTTCGTCTTTGTGAGTTATAGGGAGATTTAATGTCGAGTTATCATTAAGAGGGAAGTTGGGATAGGAAAGGTTTAGGAGAGTTATGAGGAGTTATCTCATCTTGATTGAGAGACTTCTATAAATAATGCATGAAATTGTAAGAAAGGGCAGTTGATGTTTGTTATTGAATGAAGATTGAGAATTTTCTCTCATCTCTTTACTCTTTTCCTGGGTATTCTCAGAATTAACAGATTAGTGTTTTAACTCCGGGTATTCTTAGAATCAAAGGAGTTAAGTTTGCTCGAAGTTATCTTTTGTTCTTATTCCGCTGCATCAGTTGGTATCAGAGCGGGCTTTCGGCCTGCACTCCGAAGAGGCGGAGGTCGCGGTGGTCGGCAAAATGTTGAGGATGCAAGGTATGCACGTTTGGAGGAACGAATCCGGCAATATGAGGAGCGCTTTGACATGATTGCGGAACAAATTGCTGCACTAAATATTGAGAACCAATCTCAAAGTCATCATGAAGAGGAGGAAGAACGTTATGAAAGTGAAGAGACTGAAAATTCATTTGGGAATCAAAGAAATAGAAGGCATGTTCCTCCACGAGATCATGGGCGATGGGAGTCGGGTTTCAAACTCGAAATTCCAGAATTTAAAGGATGTTTGCAACCAAAAGAATTCTTAGATTGGGTTGCTGCAGTTGAAGAAGTTTTGGATTTCAAAGATGTGCCACAAGACAAGCGGGTTCCCTTAGTGGCTACTCGATTTCGTGGCAGAGTGGCTACGTGGTCGTAGCAACTGAAGCAGACTCGAGTCCGAAAAGGAAAGCAGAAAATTGAGACATGGGAAAAATTGCTAAAGTATATGCGCTCCACCTTCCTTCCACACAATTATTCCATAACATTGTATCAACAACTCCAGAACTTGTGCCAAGGTTCTCGCTCTGTCGATGAGTACACAACAGAGTTCTATCAATTGATTGCTCATATTGATTTGGGAGAGTCTGAAGATCAGTTGGTATCTCGCTATATTGGAGGTATGAGAATTCAATTTCAAGATTCATTGAATTTATTTGATCATATTTCTGTTTCTGAAGACACACCACCAGACGAGCAATATAGTACTGAACAAGACCCCAAGTTTGATAGCCATTATGACGATTTTGAAGAAGAGCATGTTCATGGTGATAATGGCCCTTTATTGGTGGTTCGAAGGGTTTGTCTCACTCCACAAGCAGCTAATGGTGATTCATGGATACGTAATAATATTTTCCAGTCTACATGCACAATTAGGGGCAAGGTTTGTCGACTTGTTATCGACTCTGGGAGCTGTGAAAATGTAGTTGCTGAAGAGGCAGTTCAAAAGTTGGGATTGGCAACAGAGAAGCATCCTCATCCTTACAAATTATCGTGGTTAAAGAAAGAAAATGACATAAGTGTTACAAGATGTTGTTTAGTTTCTTTTTCCATTGGTACTAAATACCAGGATCAAGTGTGGTGTGATGTTATCACTATGGACACATGCCATATTTTGTTGGGGAGACCGTGGCAATATGACAGGGTGCAATTCATGATGGAAAGAAGAATACATATAGCTTTTTTATTGGCAAGACCAGACTTGTCTTATTTCCCAATAAGGAGATTGTATCCAAGCCATCAACAACTGTGGAAACTAATACTCTGTTAACAAGGAGACAATTCAGTGATGAGATTAAAAAATCAGGGATTGTTTATGTGTTGATTCGAAAAGAATGTGAAAAACAACATGGCATCCTAGAAGCAGCCCAAGGTCTGATTGCAGAGTTCCAAGATATATTTCCAAGTGAGCTTCCCAATGGTTTACCTCCACTTCGAGAAATACAGCACCAAATTGACATAGTGCCTGGTTCGACTTTGCCTAATCGACCACATTATCGCATGAGTCTCAAAGAACATGAAGAACTTCGTTGCCAAGTGGAGGAGCTTCTATACAAGGGACACATTCGGGAAAGTCTTAGCCCTTGTGCAGTACCCGCCTGACTCACACCAAAAAAAGATAGCACATGGAGGATGTGTGTGGATAGCCGCGCCATTAACAAGATTACAGTCCGCTACAGATTTCCTATTCCGCGGTTGGATGAGCTTTTGGACCAATTGAGTGGAGCAACAATCTTTTCGAAATTGGATTTGAAAAGTGGGTATCACCAAATCCGTATACGGCCTGGTGATGAATGGAAGACGGCGTTTAAAACTCGTGATGGCCTATACGAGTGATTGGTAATGCCTTTTGGGCTCTCTAATGCACCAAGCACTTTTATGCGTGTGATGAACAAAAATTTTCGCCCCTTTATTGGCAAGTTCTTAGTGGTTTACTTTGATGATATATTAATTTATAGTGCTAACCACAATCTACATGTTCAGCACTTGCGAGAAGTTCTGACAATCTTAAGCAAGGAAAAATTCTTCGCAGCCACGAATAAATGTGTGTTCATGACAGATCGTGTTATTTTCCTTGGATATGTGGTGTCTAAGGATGGAATTTCAGTTGATGAGTCCAAGTTTGAAGCTATTTTAAATTGGCCAATCCCGAGGATATTCATGAAGTGCGTAGCTTTCATGGGTTGGTGTCCTTTTATCGCCGCTTTATTCCTAACTTCAGCATTCTTATGGGGCCGATAACAAATTGCATGAAGACCAGAAATTTTCTATGGACTGAAGTTGCAACGGAAGCTTTTCAACAAGTCAAGCAGAAAATAACTTCAGCTCCCATCCTTATCCTGCTAGATTTCACTCAACCATTTGAGTTACACTGTGATGCTTCCAAAATTCGCATAGGTGCTGTACTTAGCCAAGAAGGGAGGCCTGTATCATTTTTTAGTGAATAGCTGAGTGGTTCTAAGTCAAATTACTCCACTTATGACGTTGAGTTTTATGCCATAGTTCGAGCACTCAAGCATTGGAGTTCTTATCTTGCCTACAATGAGTTTGTTCTTTATTCTGACCATGATGCTTTGAAACATATTAACAGGCAAGACAAGCTCTCCTCTAAGCATGCAAGGTGGGCCGCTTTTATTCAACAATTTACCTTCGTTATCAAGCATAAATCAGGATCTTTAAACAAGGTTGCCGATGCCTTGAGCCGTCATTCAACCTTCTTGGTTTCTATGCGAAATGAGGTACTAGGTTTTGATTCATTTCGTGAATTGTTGTCATCTGATCCATATTTTAGGCCAATACTCCCTGATGCTGGTGTTGGAAAGCATACAGATTTTGTTTTCAATGATGGTTTCCTATTTAAAGGAAATAAATTGTGTGTTCTTGCTAGTAGCTTGCGCTTGAAAATTATTCAGGAATTACATAATGAAGGTCATTTGGGTCGTGACAAGACCTTGCAGCTTGTGATGAATACTTACTTTTGGCCTTCCATGCGGAAAGAAATCACCAAATTTGTGGAGGGCTGCCGTGTTTGTCAAATTTCCAAGGGTGTCGCTTCGAATGCTGGCCTTTATATGCCACTTCCTGTTCCAAGTCAACCATGGACCAACATTAGTATGCACTTTGTCCTTGGTTTGCCATGCACCCAATGTGGAAATGATTCCATCTTTGTTGTTGTAGACAGATTTTCCAAGATGGTCCATTTTTGGCTTGCAAGAAGACTACTGATGCAATTAATGTTGCTCATTTGTTTTTTCGAGAAGTTTATCGTCTTCATGGGCTGCCTTTGTCCATTGTGTCAGATAGAGACACCCGCTTCCTTAGTCATTTTTGGCGTTGTTTGTGGCGTTTATCTAACACCAAGCTTGATTTCAGCAGCGCTTACCATCCACAAACCGATGGACAAACCGAAGTCGTGAATCGATCTTTGGGTAATTTATTACAAAGTTTGGTGGGTGAACATCTCAAGTCTTGGGATCAGAAATTATATCAAGCTGAATTCGCCTTTAACCGCTCAGTTAATCGCAGCACTGGCTTTAGTCCATTTCTTGTCAACTATGGCTACAATACCCGAGCTCCAATTGATTTAGCCCATGTTGCTGATTTAAAGCGAGTTCATGGCAAGGCTAAAGATTTGATTTCACAACTCCAAGATGTCCATCGCACAACACAGCAGCGCTTGGTGGACGTTACTAGCAAGTATAAACATGATGCTGATAAGAAGCGTCGTTTTATAGAGTTCAATGTTGAAGATTTTGTTTGGGCTATTCTTACCAAGGATCGTTTTCCTGTTTGTGAATATAGCAAATTGGCTGCTCGAAAAATTGGACCTGTGGAAATCCTTGAGAAGATTAATCCGAATGCTTACAAATTGAAGCTTCCCAGCCATGTTCGCACGTCTGATGTATTCAATGTGAAATATCTTGTTCCTTTCCGTGGCACCAACTCTGACGACGATCCAAATTCGAGGGTAAATTTTTGCCAACCCGGGGAGGATGATGCAACAAGTCTAGCAAATACATACATGAACCATTGGGATCATGTTCATGCATGAGGAAAGTCTTAATAATCTATATTGAATAAATGTCTCCTCGTATGTGGGAGTTATCTAGGTTCATGAATAAAGTTATGGAGAGTCTTTTCATCTTTGTGAGTTATAAGGAGATTTAATGTCGAGTTATCATTAAGAGGGAAGTTGGGATAGGAAAGGTTTAGGAGAGTTATGAGGAGTTATCTCATCTTGATTGAGAGGCTTCTATAAATAATGCATGAAATTGTAAGAAAGGGCAGTTGATGTTTGTTATTGAATGAAGATTGAGAATTTTCTCTCATCTCTTTATTCTTTTCCTGGGTATTCTAAGAATTAACAGATTAGAGTTTTAACTCCGAGTATTTTTAGAATCAACGGAGTTAACTACTACAATTTAGTTAAACCACGACTCAAAATAGACGACGGTTCACTTTAAAATTGTCGTTGTATTTTAAAAGACGACGGTTTTGTAAAACCGTCTTAAGATATCATCTTATACAACCCTAAAATGGGTTAGATTTTTAAAACATGGCGCTTGTCAATTAACAAGCGTCGTCTCTTAAATAAAGCTAAACAAAAGGAGCCGATTAAGTGAATTCACCCTCGACCTAAAATTCAGATTTCCCCGTCTGTGTGAAAACCTTATCTCTCCCTCCTTGAAACCTCCTGAGCTCTTCTCTCTCCTTCCTTGAAACCCTCTCTGAAACACTCCCTCTCTCAACTTTCTACTCCTCATATGCACCTACCAGCCATCGACGCCGCGACGCCATCGACGCAGAGATGCCGTCGACACCATAGTCTTCTTCGCATCAGTCATCACCACCGCCATCGACGCCATCTTCATCCCAGACTTTGTCGACACTCACAAACTGACGCCGTGAGGTCGACACCACCACCAAGAAGACATACAACCTCTTCGACAAAAAAGAAATCAGAGAGACAGAGGCGAAGAGGCAACGGTCATCGTCTATCTCTCGATGGCTCTCTCTTGCCGGAGCTCTCTTTCTTGTTGTCTCTCTCTAGCAAGCTCAATCTCTCTTGCTGGCTGGCTCCATGAGAGCCTCCCTTCCTCCATTCCACAAGTAATTATTTTCTATAATTTTTTAAGAATCAATTTCTATATCCCTAATATGATTTAGGGTTAAAATATTTGGGTGTTTAATTGTACATTATCTTGGCAAATTGTTATATTTTTGTAAATATTTTTTATTTATATAGAAATTAAGGCAACTTTTCTGAATTTTTCTTTTCTTTTCTGTTTTAGGGATTTATATATGTGTGAATCAAAAAGGTGAGAATCTACAAAAATATAACTTCTATCGTTATGCCCTTCTATGGTTATCGTTATACTCTTCAAAATTTTGCTTGACTTATATATGTCCCATGATCTTAGTCCCCTATTTATGAATTTGGTATCCAGAAAAGGCCTTATCTCTTGAAAGCTGAAAGACTTTAACCATGGCACCCTCCCTCTTCTCTCTGCTGCTCCTCTGCCCCTGCATTGGTATTCTCTAAATTCCACAATCCTGTAAATAAAAAGTTTTTATGAGCTTCAATACTGTTCAGTTTCATTTGTACTTAATTGCTGTGTGACGTTGTTGAAATGGGTTTATCCACCATTGTCTCTACATAAAGTTTTTAAGTTTGTTTAGATTATTAAGAATTCATATTTTTTTAATTATATTTCTTTAGCATGCTGGATTGACATCTGTTATATTGATAGTTTGCACTGATCTGGTTCGTGGTGCAAAGGACAAGAGGCTCCGGGTTAAGGGACCCGTGAGAATGCCAACCAAGGTTCTGCACATTACCACCAGGAAGTCCCCTTGTGGTGAAGGGATGTTTCACTGTGAAATGTTCTTGTTGTTAACTTATGGCTTGATGCTTTATGGGCAAGGCAAGGTTTATGGCTTTTATGGCCATTTACTCAGAGTTTGGAGTTCTCTTTTTTGTGCCAAGTCATATAAGTAAAATTTATTGCTTACTGTGGCCTATTCATGACTGACCTTTTATTAAAGTACAGTGTCTCTGCATTTGCATTTTAAAGGGTTATGTATCTTTAAAATTTTGTTTGTGATTTACAAGTACCAACACATGGGACAGATTTGAGTTGCATGCCCACAAGAGGGTGATTGACCTCTTCAGCTCTCTTAATGTCGTCAAGCAAATTACTTCCATTACAATTGAACCTAGTGTGGAAGTGGAGGTTACAATTGCAGACTCTTAAACTAGACGTGTTTTCTGTGTAGCTGTCCTACTTAAAAATGAGCTTGTTTGTTGTGTTCTAATTTTGAATTTAAAGACCTGGTAGTGTTGTTTCCAATTTTCTTGATCTACCAAATATGAAGTCTGCACTTCCTTGAATGTGACTTTGGTAGAAGTAGTGTGATCCAGTCTCATCCAAGAGTGTATCTTGTGTCCCCAACACCCTTACTTTGCATTCCATATCCTCCAGGTACTGCAACCACTGAGTTCTAAAATTGCTTACCAATTACTTATTGAATACTATAATTTACATAATTTCAATTTTAATCTTTTCTGAAAAGTTGAACTTTATTTTTGTTGAAGCTTATAACTTCTATCTCCTTGGTTGTGAGAATTTTAAAGGTGAGTGAAGTTTGCATTTCTCCAATTCTATGGTTGTGTTGTGTTTCTCTTATTTAGTGTTGGATAATATGCTGCTGTTGGACAAAAGACCAAGCACTTGATCTTTTACCTGTAACCCATCTTGTTTCTTGTATGTTTTTTTCACATGCTTGTCCTTAATTTAATTCTTTGTACAGAAAACATGTGAGTGTCTCTGCCTTGAGTCTAAGTATCCAATCTTTTGTTTTGTGCTATCATGGGAAATAGTTCATGTGTGTGTTTACTTGATTAGTGGCTTAGAGACAATAGAGCGACTTCTATAATTATCTGGATTGTATATCTCACTATTACATTATTTTGGCTTGTTAAGCAGTTTCCTACGCCATGAAAGTGGTTCTAAGGAAGCTACTGCTAGCGTGGGGGAAGTAGTGTTGGTTCAACCTGCTATTAAATGCAAGGGAAAAGTGGTGATGATGAAGGTATAGCTCTGTGTACATATGGAGAACTTGACTTGAAGGATAATTAGGTATAGGAATTTTGGTGTACTATTGTAATTAGGCTTGCAGCTTGTAGCTAGCGGCCTTAGAGTACTTTCATTTTTTAGATTTTATTATGTTCTATTGTACTCTTTATATTCTATTTATGAAAGAAACAATTTTTGAGTATATATGTGTGGCATGGGTAATAGCATATTTAAGTATATATTTCTGATACCATCGGAAAAAAAAAAAAAAAAAAGTCTCTAAAATGTAAAATTACTACGTCAATTTTACAGTTAATAAATGACAGTTTTGTTGAAAAAACCGTCGTCTTTGGATATTATAGACGATAGTTTTTTCAAACCGTCGTCTTTACACTAATAGACGACAGTTCTTTCAAAAAAACGGTTGTCTTTACATCTAATAGACGATGGTTTTGAGTAAAACCGTCGTCTTTACGAATAATAGACGATAGTTCTTTCAAAAAAACCGTCGTCTTTAAATCTAATAGATGACGGGAATTTACCGTCGTGGTTTTATGCATCAAAAGAGCTGGTCAATTTCACGACGGTTGAAAAACAGGATACACGACGATGGATTACCGTCGTCTATTGCGATTTTTGTAGTAGTGTAAATTTGCTCGAAGTTATCTTTTGTTCTTGTTCCGCTGCATCACTTGCTTACCCTCATGTGCCTTTGCTGCACACATTGAAACTTCCTCCTAGGATTCGAATCTATACAAGAGGTTCAAATTGTAGCAGCCTTACCACAACACATCAGCTCCTCTTCATCTATTCTAGGAATCGATTTGCTTCTTGATCTTCTTTGCAATAGGAGTTAGGGCACACTCTGTGAGCAGTTTCCTCTGGAATTGATTTTTTGGTTTGAAACTATCGATTTGATGTTGGTTTAAAAAGGGGTAACGAAGACTTGGAACGCATGCCAAGGTCTGAGCGTGAAAATTTCTTTTTTCTTTTCAAGAAATGCCCTTTGTGTGGCCCATTTGGATTGGGCTGTCAGGATATATGGTAAGTCCTGCAGCTGCCACATCAACATTTAATGTCTGACCCGACCGATGTGAATTGGTGATATTTTGAAATGTTTGGTATGTAATTGATGAAATTGAAACTTCGGAGCCCATTTCGATACAGACCCTAAACCTCGATGGAGTGAAATGGCGTTAATCCTTTCCTTTTTGTCATGCTCCATTTTGTCTGTTTCAACTTATTGTTTATTACTTTTAATGAAAACCTTTCAATATTGTTTATTGGAGATTAAAGATGCAAATATAAGCATGACGTTCAGGTTTTTTCTCTGAACCTTTTCTCTACAGTCTTTCTTCTACTCGATTCATATTGTTATGATGGTATTAAAGCCTATCCCGATATTTCTATAATTTCTCATATCTTTTTCTACTTTCGGAAGCTCCGTTGCTTAATTTGGGCACGAAGCCCTTACTGAATATCTGAACTTTTGAATTTCTCTTAGATTCTTCTGCGTTCTTTTCTGAATTTCTAGTTCTTTTAAGTTACTTTTCCTTCCTAAAGTATGGCTTATCTGATGATGTTATGATGGTTAACCATAACCACCGCTGGGAAAAAAAACATAATCACTGTTATAATAAATATCCAAAAAATAAAAAAAAATTAGCTCACCCCTATAATCACTGTTACATAATCACTGTACGAAAACATACATGACTCGTTAAAATATATTATAATTCACTAGATTCAAATTCAAAATATGTATATCTGTCTACTAGTCATGAAATCCAAGGCTTAATAATTACAAGGAGAGCTAGTTTATACTTTATCTTTTATTTAATTTTTTAAGAAAATGAAATGTACACCAAAATATAGCACGCGAAAGGTGCTGCCTGATTTTCTATTCGAAACCATTCCGGACGGCCTTCCAGAAACAGATGAAGATGCCACCCACGAGGTCACTTCGCTTTGTGAGTCGTTCAGAAATTTCTTGCTCTTGGCTCCGTTTTGTGAGCTCCTCGTAAAACCAAATGAGACGGTAAGTAGTGTTCCTCCGGTGACTTGCTTAATTTTAGACGGTTTCTTGTCCATGTTCACAATCACAGCAGTTGAAGAACTTGGAATCCCTATCACACTGTTTTACGTTGTTGCTGCAAGCAGCTTTGTGGGCTTTAAACAGTACCGCGCGCGCTTTGATGGAAAAGGGACTTGTCCCACTCAAAGGTTGTGAGCCACTGTTTTTTTAGAGACGTTCTAATCAATTATCTTCCTTTGTTTTAATTTCTATTTCTTATTTTGTTCTCAAAAAAAAAATGAAAGAAGTAGAGACCACGGAACAATGGCGTCATGTTCAGTAAATGAAATTAAAAAAATTAAACCTCTAATAAATATGGGCCCCGAAATATGGTCTAACGTTAAATATAAAATAAAATAAAGGAAACTAAACTTGCCACAGACAATCATGACAGCTCTACACAAACAATTTCCACACACGTTACCAAAAGAAAAGTACCCTTCAATTTGTTTCCATCGTAAACACTAAGTTGCAAAGAAATTTTTTGTTTAAGAATCTTTTACTTTTCAATTTCGTCATTTTCTTTTCATCAAATATGTTGAGTTGGATATCTTGGCAAACAACAACTTGCAAACAGAGAAGAAATAGAAGAATGCATGATAATATATGCAATAGCATTTTTTATCCACACAAGATAACAGAAATCCCTATGCCCTACGTAAACGATTAGTAGAATTGATTGCTTAGGTTTACTTTTTCCACACAGCTCAATCATAACATAAATCCTAGCCAACAATTGATTCCCTTCATATTAAAATATACCTGAAAACTCTTATATTTGATTCCCTTCATATTAAAATATACCTGAAAACTCTTATATTAAAATATTATATAGTGGTCGAATTTTTCAGTTATAATTTGCCAAATTTTTGTCGATTGATTGCCATTTAAACACAAATCACCGGATATATAAAAATTAATTATGACTAGCTCACTTGAGAAAACCTCTAGACGAGACGTTAGAAGATTTTAGAATATCACCTTATGGAACCTATTTACTGGCTTCGCTTGTGTTGGTTATACAGTGAAAATAAAACCAAATAAAGCTCAAACTCTGTTTCTTCAAGTGGGTTAAGGGTTTAGGAAGAAAAACTCTGTTTCTCTTGTGTTGCATGATCTTTCAAAATATTATTGTTTAGTTAGTTAATGTTACGTTTGCTGACTTGTATGTAATCATTGACTTGATTTCGCAATATTTTCATGTACTTGAAAACGATAAAATAAGGTTTCAACATTTTTATTTTATTTTTATTTTTTGTGGATAGCTAGGAATATTCTCAACTACTAATCATAACAATTGCCATGGCTTAAACTGGGGTGAGGGAGTTGGAATAGTACATAAAATATTAGCCACGGATCTCCTTAGGCCACGGGGGTTGTGTATAATTGTGTTTCAGCCACAATTGCGCCGTGGCTTATGTATTTGAGGCCACGTGTCGTATGTGCAATTCTTATAATATGGTTTTCTACTAGTGTTTTGCTTGTATGTGCAATTCTTTTTCTTTTTTATTTATTTTGAATTTTTGAAACACGAAAATAATTGAAACACAAGAATAAGACAAACACTATCGAAGACTTCATCTAAGTGTTTTTGTCTTGATTGATCAACTGAATTTTCTTTGCACCGATACTTGTGCGTCGAAAATTTGACTATCTATCAATCAGTTATTTCTTTGCACAGATACTTCTTTTTTGGACATTATCCTCAGTTTCCTATTTTGACTAGTGTGGAGGACAAAAACAGAGAGCCAAAAGAGGACACATTGAAAAGTAGCCCAGTTTTGCTTTATAAATAATCTGCATTTGCAAACACTGCAATGCACACACAAAAGCTCAGATGGATTCCACAGAAGTAGCTACTAAGCCACATGCTGTTTGCATTCCATTCCCTGCTCAAAGCCATATAAAGGCAATGCTTAAATTTGCAAAGCTCCTCCACCGTAGAGGTTTTCATATAACCATTGTTAACACAGAGTTCAATCACAAGCGCTTTCTTAATTCTTTAGGACCCAATTCCCTTGATGGTTTGCCTGATTTTCAATTCGAAGCCATCCCGGATAGCCTTTCAGATTCAAATGAAGACACCACACAAGATGTCACTTTGCTTTGTGAGTCCGTCAGAAAAAATTTCTTGGCTCCCTTTCATACCCTCCTTGCAAAACTCAACAATGATGCCATAGAAACATCCAGCAATCCTCCAGTGACTTGCATAGTTTCAGATGGTTTCATGTCCACGTTCACAATCATAGCTGCTGAAGAAATTGAAGCCCCTATAGTGCTGTTCTACACTATAGCTGCCTGCAGCTTCATGGGAATTAAACAACTTCGCACTGTGGTCGAAAAAGGACTTGCCCCACTCAAAGGTGAAATATATAACTATTAATTTAGGCAATTGTTGTTTAACTTATGGTTAACTCTTAACTGCTTGTTTCTAAATATGCAAATGATATGTTTCTTCAATTGAATTTCATTTGTACTATTGCAGATGAGAGCTGTTTCACAAATGGCTATCTGGACACCGTAATAGATTGGATCCCAGGAATGAGAGATATCCGTTTAAGGGATCTCCCGACCTTCTTTCGTACCACAAATCCGGATGACATCATGTTTAACTTCATCATGGAAGAAACTGATAGAGCTCATGAAGCTTCAGCAATCATTATTCATACTTTTGATGCCTTGGAGTCAGATGTTTTGGATGCTCTCTCATTTATGCTTCCCCGTGTTTACGCCATTGGCCCTCTTCAATTGCATCTCAATGAGATACCAGAACCCCCTTTGAAAATGGTGGGATACAGTCTATGGAAAGAAGAAACTGAATGCCTCGAGTGGCTAAACACGAAGACACCAAACTCAGTTGTCTATGTGAATTTCGGCAGTATAGCAGTCCTGACACCAGAACAGCTTGTGGAGTTTGGGTGGGGACTTGCAAATAGCAAGCTTCCGTTCTTTTGGGTAATTAGACCAGATCTTGTTATTGGAGAATCAGCTATTTTGCCACCTGAGTTCGTGGCTGAAACTAAGGAAAGAAGTCTAATGGCTGGGTGGTGCCCACAAGAGCAAGTCCTTAACCACCCATCAGTCGGAGGATTTTTAACACACAGCGGTTGGAATTCAACGGTTGAGAGCCTTACTGCAGGAGTTCCTATGCTCTGTTGGCCATTCTTCGCAGACCAGCAAATGGACTGTCGCTATACTTGCAATGAATGGGGCATTGGCATGGAGATTAGTAATGATGTGAAGAGGGATGAGGTAGAGAAGCTTGTCAAAGAGTTAATGGAGGGAGAGAAGGGTAAGAAGATGAAAAATAAGGTCATGGAGTGGAAGAAACTTGCAGAAGAAGCTACTGGTCCACATGGTTCTTCATCCACAAACTTAGACAATCTAGTGAATCAAGTGCTATTAAGAAAAGGCTAAAGATGTTACCATAAGAATATTGATGTTAATTATCATTTTCATTAAGCTCATATTATATATTGATGTCTTCCAGTGACTGCTAAATCCAGAATGTATTAGAATCCTATTTGACATCTGATTAAGTTTTCGCTATGCTTCAAGCCTTCAACTCTAAAGTCTCATCAGTCATCAAATTATACACGCATTCTTCTGGCATCAATAGATTAAAAAAATAAAGTTAGACGATGTTCAACAAAGAAATTATGTGGAAGTTTCTTTAAAACCTTGTATCATTATGTTGGAGACATTGACCTAATGATAAAGCATAATTTATCATTATGTTGGAGACATGTGGAATGCTTAATCTTTGTTTCCTCGTCTTTCCAAATCCAAATCCAAACCCCACTCAAATCCGTTAGAAAGTTTCTGATTGTTTGTTTCATTTCATACTACATACAAAGATAACAACAGCTTGAGTAAAAAAGAAAAAAAATGATACTTTAAATTAACGAGTTATTTCACCATGACATGAGCTTGATTAGGGACAAAACCACTTGAATTAAAGAGTTATTTCACCATAAATTTCTTTTTAGTCATAATACACACCTCACAACACTTTCACACAAATTTACCAAACACTTAAAAGCCGATTATTGTATCAACATCACTTTTAATAAAAATTTTGCCAAACGCCAAACTGCTTTCTTTCACAACTGATTTCTCTCACAGCAAATTTGACTATGATTATTTTCACATCACAACAATGCCAAACTAGCCTTGTTTTAGATTCTTATTTCAATTCCTACTTAGTTTAGGATTCGTATTTTAATCTTATTTGCTACCCACTATAAATAAGGCTTTTAGGAAGTCATATTATTATTTGTGGCTAGAGAGTGTCTATGAGTGTGGTTACGAACCAAATTAAAAGTGAGTGTGAGGAAATGCTAAAAATTCACTATAGAAGTACAAGAGAAAAAATAATTTCAAGCACTCCGAAGTTTTCTTTCTACTAACTAGCCAGGTGATGTTGAGGGATTAAGCCCTCTTCAATTATACACCAAGCGAAGAAGAACCATTGCTAAATGAAGCAAGGAAATTACATAATATTACAAATGAAACTAAGCTCTATTGATCTTCATGTGCTCAAAAATCAAACCTGATCCAATGCATCTTCACAGTTTAATGAATATGGCGCTTTGCTTGAAAAAGGACTTGCACAATGCAGTTCAAATATCTTTTATATGCATAGAGCTTCCATTGAGGGATTTCTCAAATAAGTTATTTGAGGGACACCTTTGTAGGACCCACTTCACATTGTATTTCACTAATGAAAAATAAGGCCATGTAGTGGAAAACACTGGCAGAGGAAGTGACCGGTCCACACAGTTCTTTGTCCACAAATTTAGACAATTTAGCTCATCAAATGCAATCAAGAAAAATCTAGATGTTCTCTGCATCCACAAACTTAACAAGATCATGCACTGCAAGCCTAGAAGTTATTGGTTCAATGAACTCTGCAACATTTTTACCATCTTCAATTTTTGTTCAGCTACAAGTTTTAAATTGATCTTATAGTGTTCCAATATCTGTTATGGTTTTAAGATCTAATATTAATCACTGAAAGATACAAGATAAGATTGAATTTGAAGAATACCAACAAGAGCAGAGGAACAATTTTTATTTTTATTTTATATATAGCAATGAAAATTGAGATGGTAACCAAACATTTTAGCAGTATAAAAAAAAGGGTCAATAATGAACCAAATTATCGTATAGCATCTTCCTTAATTAATCCTTACATCGCCAAGAAACGAAAGTCCAAGTCTAAGTCTTTTTGTCTTGATTGATCAAGTAGTTTCCTAGTTGTCTTGTTCAACTGATTTTTCTTTGCACAGATATTTGTGGGCAGGTAAGGGTCCAAAAATCTGTGCAGAACTTTTACACTCCCTTATACTAGTCGAAAATTTGACTATCTATCAACCAATGACTAACTTCTAGATTATATTATTATAAAAATTTAAGGGTATACTGGTGAAATACCCCCTGAACTTGTACCTCGCTTTCAATTAGCCCCCTATTCTTTTTTTTTTTAGAAAATTTAGTAACCGATCTATTTTTTTTCGCCAATGTGCCCCTCGACGTCAGAATTTGGCACTTTCCATCCATTCAGCCGTGAAGATGGAGGGCACTTTAGTCCTTTCGCGTGTCCACGCAAGTCAACCCAGTCTAAATCCAAAAGTCGAAGGAGGCTAGGTCACTTTCAGAAAAAAAAAAAAAAAAAAGAAGCAAACAAACTGAGATAAAAGGGTTCGAAAGTTTGGGGGAATTGGGGATTTCACGAAATCGACCTGCATAGTGGCTGACATTGACAAATCGGTGAGGTTGTCATACAAATCTTGAAGCAACACACCTGTATTGACCAAGAAAGATGCCTGTCGAAGTACGGAGTAGTGGGCAGCCTCCCAAGTATAGTAAGTCTTCAACTTTCCCTTTCTTTTCATTGTTTAAGTGGTTGTGGTCCATAGGTTGTCGGTAGAATTGGATTTTTCCTTTTTCTTGCCTTGCTGTAAGATTCCTTTTTGAATAGAAAAGTGTGGTCCCAAAGTAAAGCATGTGCGTTGGTTTGTCTATGTGTGGCTGATGTTAGTAAAGGCTGGTGCCGATTGGTACGTTTGTTGTAGTAAATTGAAGTTGTTGAGTTAATTATTTGTTGTTTGTAGGTGATCCAGAGTTGTTTACAATTGAACTTCACCATGGGGGGTATTTTAAAAAGGGAAAGTATGTGGGAGGTACTGTCCAATGGGCAGACAACTGTAATACAGATCAGTTGTCAATGCTGGACTTATATGATGTTGCTGAATCACTAGGATACAACCACATAAAAGTCGATTATCGCTATAAGTCCACAACATTGGGTTATGTGGCAATTCGAGGAGACTTGGATGTGCTTGATTTTGTGCGTGAGATACCTGCATCAAGGGTTCACGGTTTGTACATCACAGAAAAGCCAGAACCACAGAGAGATACTGAAGCCTCTGGAGATGTATTTAACTTTCAGAATTTGCTTCAACCAGAATTGATACATGTACATGTACAAGATGATGTGAACATTGCTGATGATGCCGATGATGAAGCTGAAGAGGAAGATGAGGAGCAGCAGGTAGATGAGGAAGAAGCTGTAAATGTTGATGCAGAGGATAATGAGGAAGAAGCTGTAAATGATGATGCAGAGGATGATGACGAAGAGCGCTTGCAGTTCATAGATAGTGACTATGAGCAAACAGATGAAGAACAAGAGAGACAAAAGGGAGCAGAAGATGACAGGTGGTTTGATACGCATGTAGTGGAGGAAGCTGATGAAGAACCACAGACAGAACCTGGTGAAGTTCCAAGTGATGACTATAATTCAGAGGACCTTCTAAGTGTTTCAAAAGAGGAAGATGAAGTTGATGAAAATTCAGGTGTGAAAAAGGTTAGTCGTAGACTGAAAGCTCCTAGGTTCAAGCAATTCAAAAGGGATACTGATTTATTTAATCCAGTATTTCATATTGGCATGGAGTTTGCTAACATGGAACAATGTCGGGAGGCCATAAGATTCTATGCAGTTTCAAGTGCTAGGCCACTGAGATGGGTGAAGAATGACACTCACAGGGTTAGGGTGGTGTGTGGAAGTGGAGGAAAAGCTGAAACAAAGGGTTTAGGAAAAAGAAATGCAGAAAAAAATAAAAAAAAAAGTGTACAAAGTGCTGAAGATGATGGTGGAGAAGAAAATGGAGAAAATGGTGGAGAAAAGGGCAAAGAAAAAGGTAAAGAAAAGAGGGATGTCAAGTGTGATTGGCTGCTATATGCATCTTATGTGGGCAAAGGGCCTACTACTAGGATCAAGACATATCAACCAAAGCATTCATGTGGAAGGATGCAGAAGACCAAGTTTGCCACTTCTTCTTGGCTTGCTCAAAGGTTTGATGAGGATTTGAGAGATAATCCTAATATGTCTGTGACGGATTTCATGAAGATTGTGAGGAAGAATTATGGCATAGATATCACTGCAAACCAGTTTTACAAAGCCAAGAGCATAGCTAGAGAGAGAATACATGGAAGTATTCAAGAACAGTACGCAAAATTGTGGGATTACTGTGAAGAGTTGAAGACAAACAATCCAGGCAGCACTGTATTAATCAAGACTGATTTGCGTGGGGACAACCCAGTATTTAAAAGAATATATATATGTTTTGGAGCATTGAAGAAGGGCTTTATTGCAGGATGCAAGCCAGTTGTGGGTTTCGATGGTTGTCATGTGAAGGGAACTCATCCAGGACAGATTTTATCTGCAGTTGGTATTGATGCAAATAATGGGATGTACCCTATCGCATTTGCTGTGGTTGAAGTAGAAAATACCGAGACTTGGACATGGTTTATGGAGATTTTCTTCACTGATGTTGGGTGTGAAAATGGTAATGGTTGGGTGTTCATATCAGATAAGCAAAAGGGTTTGGGGCAAGCCATTAGGGATTTGATGCCCACTGCTGAACACAGGCATTGTGTTAGACATCTCCACAATAATTTCAAGATTGCTGGTCACAGTGGACTAGCATTGAAGCAAAGATTGTGGGCAGCAGCTAGATCAACTACAATACCCACATTTGAAGCTGAAATGGAGAAGATGTTATCTCAATCAGATGCAGCTTACAGATGGCTTCAGGAAAGGCCAGCATATCATTGGAGTAGGTCACACTTCAGTACTCATTCTAAGTGTGATATGCTTCTTAACAACTTGTGTGAGTCTTTTAACTCAGCTATTATTGAAGCAAGGGATAAGCCTATTCTGACCTTACTAGAGAGAATTCGAAGTTATTTGATGCTAAGAATGGCTAGACTTAGAGAAACTGTTTGGACACATGAGGTTGGTCCTAGGATTTTTGGAATTGTTGAGAAGCTAACAACTGAGAGTGCTCAATGCATAGCATCATATGCTGGTGGGGGGAAATATCAAGTTAATAACATCCATGGTGGAATGTATGTAGTGGATTTGGAGAGGCACACCTGCACTTGCAGAAAGTGGGACTTATGTGGAATCCCTTGTTCACATTCTATGGCTGCAATTGCCAAAACAGAGAAGAGCCCTTATGACTTTCTGCATTCACTTTACAAAAGAGGTGCATATGACAGGGCTTATGAGAGTTATATATCTCCAATGCCTAGTCAAGAATACTAGAGAAAAACAGGCCATAGACCCATCAAGCCACCTCTATACCACAAACAACCGGGAAGGCCTAGAACAAGTAGGCAAAAGGAACCTGATGAGATACCAAAAAATGCAACAAAGCTGAAGAGATATGGGATTGTCATTTCTTGTAAATCTTGTGGAGGTGAAGGTCACAATTCTGCAACTTGTGGAGCTGAAGGTCATACTGGAGAAAGAGGTGGAAGCCAGGTATGAAGTTTGTGATTATGTCTGTTGATATGAACTTTGTTGAAGGTGCAAGTTGGTCCTTTATTTGTTATAAACTTTTGTTTTTATTTTTTGTTCAAGGAACAAGATAGAGGCAGGGGAAGGGCAATACGAGTTCGAGGCAGGGGAAGGGGAACAAGTATGCCAAGTGTTCCTGTCAGACAACCAGATCAAGCTGACACTTCAATCCAAGATAGACCTTTTAGAAGAACAAAGCTTGGGGTAATAGCATATGTACTGATTTGGTTTCAATACTTACATTCAATGTTTAAATCAAATTTGGACTGATTTGCTGATTTTTGTCATTCAATTAGGCGAGAAGAGGGAGGCAAATGTCTGAACTAACAAGGCAGCTTGCTCAAACTGGTGCTACCTTACAAGGAATTCAAATTGGGCATGCTTCTTAACCAAACTCTGAAAATGTACCTCTACCGAAAAGACCAAGGCCATGGAGAGTGTAGCTGAGATTTGCTGATTTTGGTTTTTTGGAACACCAAAACATTAGGACTGCTTATGTAATGGATATGTTTTGAAACATTTTATTTTGATGAATTTGTAGCTGATATGGTCCTAGGATTCTCATACTGATTTCAGAAGACCAAGTATTGGAACACAAATGTTTTGGTTGGATTACAGTTAGAACACATGTGTGTTGCTTGGATTCGTGTGGTGGAATGTTTTGTAATGGATATGTTTTGGTTTAATACTGTTGCAACAGTTATGTTTGTTTGCTTGCTTATATGACCTTTTTGCCAATTGGAAACAAAATTGTCAAAACACAACTCATACATGCTATTACATTCAACAAAAAGACCAAAAGTCCATGTTTTACACATCTGCAACACAATTGATACATGGCAGGTGACATTGTCTTTGCCTTTCCCTCTCCCGTTTATTTATAGGACAGATTACATACGCTTCTTTAGCCCTTCGTTGTCTTTGCCTTTCCCATACATCAACCACAAAACTATCACAAACAACAAACAAGACACCCAAAACCAAGGGTTCTTTTTCAGCTTCTCTGGCCGAGACTTTTTTGCATCTTCCAACATGTTTATTTTCCGTAGCAGCCCAGGTATAATTTGCTTCGACCTCTCACACATTTGTGGGTCACCCCATTCCCAATATCTACATCTATTCTGCACATTCCTCCCAACAAATTGATACAAAAAACAAAACAACAAAAAAAAAGTGCATAAGTCCAAATTTCCACTCAGCAACCCAAATCTCAAATCTGCAAACCAAATTTCAATTATAAACTTACCTTCCCACAGATGTAAAACCTCCTCCCTGGATGTGCAGCAGTCCAAGATGTTTGGATTTTCGCAGTCTTGCCACAATAGCAAACGACTGAAGGCACCATCCATGAACTACCCTCTTCACCTTCGGCATTCCACCTCTGTGACCCATGACCTCCATGACCTCTGCTAGGTAAGGACCTCCTCATCTCCTAATATTTTGGGTTTTTTTCTCCTAAACCCTAGATCCCCTTCTGGTTTAGGGTACGAAAATGGAGGTTGGGAAAATGGAGGGAAATTTTTTGGGGGAAAAATAGAGCCAAAACGAAGGAACTAATAGGTGAAGCATGGGTTCAGTTTAGTGGAGACACGAAATGACTAAATTAACCTTCAATTTAACGGCAGAATGGATGGAAAGTGTCAGATTTTGACGTCGAGGGGCACATTGGCCAAAAAAAATAGATTGGTTACTAAATTTTCTAAAAAAAAAGAATAGGGGGCAAATTGAAAATTAGGTACAAATTCAGGGGGTATTTCACTAGTATACCCAAAATTTAATCATAATTTGTAGACTATTAGTTATTTATATTATTATAAGTAACAATTTCTACCACAATTTTTACTATTATTTATATAATCATAAGTTGACTATCTATCAATCAATGAAGAACTTTTCGAATTACTTGAACAACACGAGTGTATAAATTCAAAAAGATTTAAAACATTTTATCATATTTTGTTGACTATTTAGTGATGTAACAATTTCTAATATATATATAGTCCTCTCCTATTGAGGGATTCCTCAAATAATTTTATATAAATGATACCCTTTAGGGTACCCTACGAATTTTTTTTCAACAATCCAAACTGTCTATTTTTCAAGTCTTCACTCATAAATCATCCCTGTAAAAAAATCAAACAAATTGAAAATCACCCATACTCAAACCCCAAACATAGCCCCCCAAAAATAAACCACCAAGCTTTGTTTGGTGGGCCGAATTGGACTGGTTAGGATTGAGCTTGGAATGTTGAACTGGTTTGGCTTGAATTGGGTTGAACTTTAATAAGTTGTTTGGTACATTAAGTTGGGCTAGACTACACTAGACTTAAATCCAATCCGTTGTTTGGTACAAGTATGGGCTGGACTGCATTGGACTTCAAAATTTTTTATTTTAAAATTAATTTTAATGTTTATTAGATTATTTAATAACAGAAATAATTAAAATTGTATAAAATTTTAAAAAAAATGTACACAAAAATAAAAATAAGAATTTGAAAAATAAAAATAAAAATAAGAAATCACATGAAGATACCATAAAAATAAGGGAGTTTCACTAAAATACCCAAAATGGGGGCTAAAATTATAAAAATACCCAACACCCAAAACACTTTATAAACATACCCAAAACCCATCATTACACACACTCAAAATCCATTTATAAACACACCCAAAAAATATACAATTGTTGATTGTGGGATTGATTTTGGGTATGTTTCTATGTTTAAATAGTGCTTGGGTATTTTTATAAATACATGTCTAGGATTGGGTATTTTTATAAATATCTATAAAAGTAATCCAGAATTTCACAAAATTAATAATAAACACGAAAATTCTTTTAAAATAATTATGAAAGAGAAACAAAATTGCAGTCTAGCAAAAAAAGAAGGTAATTTGAAACAGATCTGGAAGACAACATTAAGAAGAAAAAAAGTATGAAACCCAAACTGTGAAATCAGATCTTCAATGAAAAGTAAAATCAAAGTTAAAACAATCATCTGCCCAAGGAACGAAAACAAAGATTTTTTTTTAATGAACCATCAACAAACAATCAAAGCCCCCCCAAAAAAACCATAGCAAGAGAGAATCACAGCTCCATAGAAGAAAAAAGATTTACAGAGGAAAGAAATCTACGTTCAAAACGGCAGTGATGAAGTCACAGAGGATATTCAAAAGAAGAAAAAGAGCGATGGGAAGAAGAGAAGAGCAAACGCTGCTTTAAGCAGCGAACGTGGGAGGCGGAGGCTTCGAAACTAATCGGAGAAGTCTGGTCGAGTCCAGCCCACCAAACAGGGCCCAAAGGTTTTAATCTTCAGAAAAAACTGAAAAACTTCATCAATACACACAAACACAGATGATAACAATATTCATGAAAAAACATATCAATTTTTATAGACCTCATCGGAAAAAAAACATACCCAGCTTAGAAATCTTTATGTATCAACATCTGGGTCTGTTTTATTTCCATTTTTTGATAGCTCATTTTGTGAGGTTCTTCGTTGGGTGTTGTCTTCCCTTAGTTTTCAGTATTGATTTTCTTGTGCCTTTTGTTTGATTTTTTAATGTATAACGTATTTTTTTCGGCTCTTTGATTTTGGGTATGCATATTTTTTTATTAAATGATAGGCATGGGTGGGGCCTGCTGGGTTTGGTTGATGGTGCCTGAGGATGATCGGGCATGGGGGAGGGATGGGTTTGGGGTGATTGGCTCAGTGTAATAAATCTTTAAAAATAAAAGCATACTAGCCCTACGCGTGTGTCAATTGATTTTATTTTTTATTTTTATTTTATTTTTAGAATTAAGAAAAGATAACATGGTAGTTATGTTTCATAAAAGTAGGATCTATTATCTGATTTTATTTTTAATTTTAATTTTTTTAATATGAAAATGTGAATTTACCATATTATCCTCATTTAATTAATAATTTCAATTCTTAATGTTTGAATTAACCAAGGATATTTTTTGATATTTTGAATGTCTCACAATTCTTTGTCTTTTGCTTTATATTATAGATATAGATTTAATTTGGATTATGAAGTTTTTTAATAGCTGAATTATTAAAATGCCCCTGCTACGTCAGCACATTTAATTGTTTTGTATACGAAAATAGACGGAAGTTATAAAGTGAGAAAATTTCAACAGTTTTTAGAGATTCTGGGGGGCTAAGTGAGAAATTTTCAGTTTTGTGGGGTAAATTAAGACCGAGCGCCCGTTTCAAGGAGTAAAACAGTAATTAAGCCATGATTATATATATATATGTTTTTTTTTTGTCATTTTCTTATTCAGAGCAGAAGTAGAATGAGAATTGAACTTTTTGTGGCCCAATAATTGGAGAAAGAACTGGGGAAAGGCCAAGAAAAGATAATGAAACAAAATTATTCTTTATAGGGGAAAAGCTAATAGAAGATACTAGTTCCCCTTCGCTTCTTCTCACGTCAATTTGTCTGACAAATTTCTTCTCTCTGGGGATATCTTATCTGCATAGACTTGTGTGGAGGGGAAAAAACAGGGAGCCAAAACAGGACACATTGAAAAATAGCTCAGTTTTGCTTTATAAATAATTTGCATTTGCAAGCACTGCAATGCACACACAAAAGCTCAGATGGATTCCACAGAAGTAGCTACTAAGCCACATGCTGTTTGCATTCCATTCCCTGCTCAAAGCCATATAAAGGCAGTGCTTAAATTTGCAAAGCTTCTCCACCATAGAGGTTTTCATATAACCTTTGTTAACACAGAGTTCAATCACAAGCGCTTTCTTAAATCTCTAGGACCCAATTCCCTTGATGGCTTGCCTGATTTTCAATTCAGAGCCATCCCGGATAGCCTTCCGGATTCAGATGAAGATGCCACACAAGATGTCACCTTGCTTTGTGAATCCGTCAGAAAACAAAATTTCTTGGCTCCCTTTAATGCCCTCCTTGCAAAACTCAACAATGATGCCATATCAACATCCAGCAATCCTCCTGTGACTTGCATAGTTTCAGATGGTTTCATGTCCACGTTCACAATCACAGCTGCTGAAGAAATCGGAGTCCCTATAATGCTGTTCTACACTATAGCTGCCTGCAGCTTCATGGGATTTAAACAAATTCGCGCTGTGGTCGAAAAAGGACTTGCTCCACTCAAAGGTGAAATATATAACTATGAATTAAAGCAATTGTTGTTTCTAAACATGCAAATGAAATGTTTCTTCAATTGAATTTCATTTGTCTATTGCAGATGAGAGTTGTTTCACAAATGGCTATCTGGAAACGGTAATAGATTGGATCCCGGGAATGAGAGATATCCGTTTGAGGGATCTCCCGACCTTCTTGAGAACCACAAATTCGGATGATATCTTGTTTAACTTCATCATGGAAGAAACCGATAGAGCTCATGAAGCTTCAGCAGTTCTTCTTCATACTTTTGATGCCTTGGAGCCAGATGTTTTGGATGCTCTCTCATCTATGCTTCCCCATGTGTACACCATTGGCCCTCTTCAATTGCATCTCAATCAGATGCCAGAACACCCTTTGAAAATGGGATACAGTCTATGGAAAGAAGAAACTGAATGCCTCGAGTGGCTAAACACCAAGGCACCAAACTCAGTTGTCTATGTGAATTTCGGCAGTATAGCAGTCGTGACACCAGAACAGCTTGTGGAGTTTGGGTGGGGACTTGCAAATAGCAAGCTTCCATTCTTTTGGGTAATTAGACCTGATCTAGTTATTGGAGAATCCGCTATTTTGCCGCCAGAGTTTGTGGCTGAAACTAAGGAAAGAAGTCTAATAGCTGGGTGGTGCCCACAAGAGCAAGTCCTTAACCACCCATCAATTGGAGGATTTTTAACGCACAGCGGTTGGAATTCAACAGTTGAGAGCATTACTGCAGGAGTTCCTATGCTCTGTTGGCCATTCTTCGGAGACCAGCAAATGGACTGTCGCTATACTTGCAATGAATGGGGCATTGGCATGGAGATTAGTAATGATGTGAAGAGGGATGAGGTAGAGAAGCTTGTCAAAGAGTTAATGGAGGGAGAGAAGGGTAAGAAGATGAAAAATAAGGTCATGGAGTGGAAGAAACTTGCAGAAGAAGCTACTGGTCCACATGGTTCTTCATCCACAAACTTAAACAATTTAGTGAATCAAGTGCTATTAAGAAAAAGTTAAAGATGTTTCCATTAGAATATTGATGTTATTAATTATCATTTCCATTGCCATTATTGTCTCAAATAATCAACTAGCTAGCAATATATATGTACAATTTTATTCTGATTAAGGTTCCAAGCCTTCAACTCTAAAGTCTCATCATTCTTCAAGCAATTGTGCACTAACCATGATGCATTATATTAATAATATATTAAATCAATAGAACCAGCCCCAGCGACTGAGTTAGATTCGCCGTTGGTAGTAACCACAATTGTTTTCGTAGGAGCAGTAATAGAATGTAAATTAAAAGTAAACAATTATCATTATGTTAGAGATAAGCATATAATTTCTTATTAATTATTAAATACTTAATTCAAAGGAAAGAAAAAAAACAAGAAAACACAACACAAGGTTAAAGAAAAGAGAAAATCCTAATCCTAATTTGTTTCCTCGTCCTTCCTTATTACCTGAATATGTTTGACTGCTGAGATTCTTGGGCCTTACTATTGAAATGTTTTTGGGGGGTCAAAAGTTAAAAGGTCCTGACTTGATTTGGCTCCTAGGAAAACTTATGTCATCCCCCAATCTTTTTATTTTTATTTTTATTTTTAATACAAACGATAGTCTAAACTACAAAGAGAAGGGAATTTCTTGACACATACCCTACCAAAGTGCCATGGAGATTTGAACTTGAAATCATTGGTCTGCACACCAAAACCCTTTTCCAATGTCCTAGGCCTCGTTAGCCACACCAGTCTATTCTTAATTTGTTTGTTGAGGATTGTGTTAGGTTTTGTAATCATACTTAGAGTAGCAATTATGTGCAATTTTCACACGATATGACACATAGTTAGCATATTATGGTTCACTAGTATTCGATGCAAAAACAAGGATGAATCTATGTGCCACTCCAGCCCAGTGCTGAACTTTTAGAATATATAACTTAGACTTAAAAAAACAAAAAAAAGGTTATTAGAAAAAAAATAAGATTAAAACTAAATAAAAAATAAATAAATAAACCTGCAGGGTGCAGCCATCCCCCCTTGAGCGAATCCGATGTCCCCAAAATGCAAGTCCTCCCCTCTATGTCCCCTCTCTATGTCCCTTGCATAAAATTTTGGAGTTTTTATCAATAATATCCAAAATTTAACCCCCAAATTCATAAATGTCAGTTTTTATTAAAACTTTCAAATATAACCAAAAACCCACATAAATAGACGAAAATGCCCTCAAATTTTAAATAACCTAAAAACATAGTTCATCTCCATGAGGACCATCTGTTCACACCATATTAGTTTTTATTCGATGTGTCTTCTCTACTTGACAAGCTTATATTGCCATCTTGCTTATAAAATTAATTCATGTTGAGATTCATGATGGGAAGAGTGACAAAGAATTTATAAGAAACTTGAAGAGGATTTTGGGGAGACCTTGTTCCCCAAAGTTTGATCTGCAGACTGTACTTGCGGTATCAACGCTTCTGATTGCTGCTTTTGTTGGTGTTAGAGGTGTTCCATTAACCCCAAATAAGAAGCAAACCATGTTAGACCTCCTCACACTGCCGCCTTCACGAGGTAATAGTCCCTCGTGATGGATAGAACAATGATGTGCCTTTCCACATGCTTTCTTTTCATTTTATACTTTGAACTTAGGGATGAAACTAAGAAACTATGGAACAATGGTGTGCCTTCTTCCAGATCAGACATTCTTTGTATCAATTCAAGGAAGGTCAAAATGATTTGTTTTATTTATATTTGTGATTCATGCCATCGATACAAGCTATAGATGCAGTTTTTTTAAAATTTAATTTATATCCTTTTTTAGTGTAGATTTATTTGATTTTTAATTTGAAGGGCATTTGAGTATATTTAAATGGGGTTTTGGCTATATTTGAGAGTGTTTATAAAAACTGACATTTATGAATTTAGGGGTTAATTTTTGGCTATTTATGATAAAAACTCAAAATTTTGACATATATCTTTTAACTTAACAGTTGCTAACACCGTCAATTTCTATTAGAAAAAGAGAAAAATAAAACGAAAATACTACTTTAGTGCGCTGATTATAGACTTCTTAATTTTCTCACCACAACTTTTGTTTTTGTTTTTACATTGAGTTAACAGGTTTGGAGTCCCGTTAAATGTAAGGACAGATGTCAAAAAACTACAAAGGGGATATGGATGAACATGGAATTTTGGGGACAGCAGATCCGAACTCCATATATCCTATGATAAAAAAATTCACTTTTGAGCTTTAATCAATTCTCAACATTTTTACATAATTTGAAGCTTTGAAACCTTTACAATTTTATGTATCTAAATCTATATATATAAAGCAAAAGGCAGAGAATGGTGAAACATTCAAAATACCGAAAAATGCCCTTGGTTAATGCAAACATTAAGAATTGAAATTATTAATTAAATGAGGATAATATGGTAAATTCACACTTTTTCATATTTAAAAAAATTAAAATTAAAAGAAAAATCAGATAATGGATCCTATTTTTATGGAACACAACTACTCATTATCTTTTTTAATTCTAAAATAAATTTAAACTTTTTTTAAAAATGCCTCTTGCAGGCACGGAAGTGCGTGCAAAGAGGCTAGTAGAGTTTTACGGGTGAAAAACTAAACTTGAAAATCACAAGTAGAGTATAAAAAATTCATGTTTCAGTGAAAAACGTCATTGGGCCTTTTTTTTGGGTTAAAAACGTCATTGGGCCTATTGGTATTGGGCAAAATGTGACCCCACGAAATAAAGGATATAGAGGAAATAAATCCTTCCAAATTCAAAAACCAACATTTCCCCGCTTCTTTTGCACTCCGAAATCTCAGTTTTCACTCTTCCACTTCACATATCTTTTCATTTCTGGATTTGTACACAAAACAGAGAAGCCATGGCTGTCATCTTCCCTGACTCGCAACCCAGCACCCCTCTTCAGGACCCCCTCTTGCCCTGGCTCTGGTACTCAATCTCTCTCTCTCTCTCTCTCTCTCTCTCTCTCTCTCTCTCTCTCTCTCTCATACCCTTCAATTTCCTGAAATTTGCTGAAAATTTGTTACTAACCCAGGTCGGTAAAGCAAGCTCTTGAGGATTGGAACTCCAGAAAAGAATCCGGGTCGGATCTCATCAAGCTTCTGTCAGATTGCATCGCTGCATTCAAGGACAATGATCAGTACAGAGACGACATCAGATTCCTCAAGATTTGGTTCTTTTATGTGTGTCGTACACTTTTTTCTAACACCTAATTCTACCAATTTTCATGCATTTTAGTTTCAATCTTTTAATTCAACAATTGTCTAGATGCTTTCATTATATTTGTTAATAATTACAATGTGGTACATTTTGTCAATGAGATTGATACTTTGTTTCAGGGTTTGATTACTTGAATTGTGTTTGTAGATGGATTTCAGTGAAGATTTTGGAAGCGTTTTTCAGAAAATGTGGGAGAGTAAGATTTGTGTTGGAAACGCTTTGCTTTATATCTGGTATGCGTCCTTTCTTGAATCCAAAGGAAAATTATACGATGCGAGCATGGTTTATCAGATGGGTATTTCGAGGTCCCTCTCTTTGTCTCTCTATATAATTTTGTGTGCAGTGTAATTGTTCAATTTAATGTAATGTTTATTAGGTTTTCTGTGGTGATAGGAATGCTAAACCAGTTGAGTGGGTGAAGAAGGCACATGCCTTGTTTCTTGAAAGGATGTCTGAAATAGTTTCTTCAGCTCAGACTGTAAGCAAGCCTTTTTTCTTTGATTTGTAAACTTTCTAAATCTTAAGGCATAAGTCTTGAACCTTGGGTTGTTCACTTGTTTCTTCCTCTCCGTACTTGCTTTACAGACATTGTATTTCAGCTAGCCTTGTTTTATGTACATGTTTTGTGCCTTGTTATGTTGCAAAACCTGTTAACTTTTAATGTGGCTTATATTATGTACCTCCTTTGTTTAGATTTAAGACAGACTAAATAAATCAACACGTAGGCAATTGATATGTATTACATTTTCTTCTTTATTGCCCCGAGTGTTTTATAATTTGGTTGAAGTGTTGCATAGTTGCAAAATACCTATGTAGCATGTAAGACAATACATCAATTTTTCGTTTCTGTGGTGCAGATTGGCAATGACGAATCGATTACATTTGGGAGCCTCACTAACCCATGGTCCAGCTCCACCATGAAAGTCCTATTAAAGAAAATTAATCATGAACTTATGAAATATGATGTGAGATGGTTTCCCGTCATAGTTGCATAATCTCTTATGTAGTCTGATTAAGAGAAGCCTCACTAGATTTTTCTTTTCACACGTCTCAGGGATACCAGTGTACTACTAAACCTTACTCAGGAAAAGTGGCATTGTCTTCTCTGAAGAACTCGTCAAGGAACAAGACAATTGAGATAGGTGATTGATTCACGTTATTGGTTCAATATCTTTGCTATATTCCACTATATGGATTTTATGCACACAGTGTTGGTGTAGCATCTTGTGCTGAAATCTTCTTAGTGTTGTGTTTGAATTTGTGGATTTAGAAGAAGACATTTAAACTGAAATTCTCAGTGTAAATTGTTTGAGACTTTAGAGATGGATAGACAAATAAAGTCTTTTTTACTGTCTGCTTGCATTTTGCCTCTGATGTATGAACAGGAGGTTTATTCTTATTTTTCAATCTCATTAAGTACTCATCCTTGAGCAATCGGTTATCAGGTAGAAATGATGTTGGAGGATATTTTATCATCTCTATGTTTGGCGACCTCTGCTTGTCTTTAATCTCAACCTGACTTATCTTTAATCTCAACTGTTTGGGGTTTACTACATGGCCCCTTATACGAACATTTGCAGTTTATATCCTGATCAAAAGTCTGCTTTCTGGATTTGAATATATCAGTGGTTCCTCTTTTTTATTTTTTTATTTCTTCCTTTCACTCAAGAATTAGACCTAATACCAACCAACTTCAACACTGCCCTATACTGTTGCCACGTTACCACCTTACCAGGGAGTCAGAATCTTTTTCCATTTTAAAATCTTCTTGGAGACTCAAAACATTCTGATTCCATTAGATAAAATTAAGTGCTTCTATGTTTTAATTTTTCTGTCATTTTATTTAGGGATGCTCCATAGAATACTAGAAGGTCAATGTATTACTGTTGATTGCCCAATTCGTGGTACTCACAGGTCGTACAAAGTACCAGATCATAGGTTGTGCAGGCCAGGGTGGTTTTGCTCAAGTGTATAAAGCATATGTCAGCTGTAATCCTGATGATGTTGTTGCATTGAAGGTAAATTATACCTGCGACTTGGTACTCTCCTAGTGCTGACCAGTGTCTGACTGGATAGTTTCACAGTTTTTGAAATCTTTGGCAGATACAAAAGCCTGCTTTCCCTTGGGAGTTCTATATGTATCATCAACTGAATCAACGGATCTCAGACAAGGAAGTATGCATTCCTGATCCTCCGATTCTTTTGTTGTTAGTTGCTAGTTTTGTTTATTTTACACTTTGATTTATCATTGTATCAGAGGTCAAGCTTTGGTCTCGCTCATAGAATGCATCTCTATTCTGACTGTAGCATACTCGTCTGCGATTATCTTGGTAATGGAACACTTCAGGTTGGTTAATCATATTAATTCCAATTTTCATGTCTGGCACAGTTGTTTCTTGTATGCTTATTATAACCGAATGATCTTGCGTAGGATGCAATAAACTCATTTGCCGTCATTGGCAAGTCCATGGAAGAAGTGTTATGCATTTATTACACCATAGAAATGCTCTATATGTTAGAAACTCTGCATGGTGTTGGCATCATTCATGGAGATTTCAAGCCTGATAATTTGCTTATTCGTTATGCTAGGTAAAAGCCATTCTCCATGGTATATCTTGAATGTGTTACGCTGTCTTACAGATAAGTTTTGCAAAACAGCACAATGGAATTTGAAAATAAAGAAAACTGGACCTTTGACTACTGTTATCTTTTACTCACATCTGCAACCTTTTTTCATTTTCCTTCCTTTGTTCTCTCCTAGAGGCTACTACTTGTAATATTGAGTCGCATTCGTTCTTTTTCTTCTCTTATTCGTACTGCTCTATCTGGTTATTAGACGTGTTTTTATAGCTTTAGTTTCTATCAAAATTATCCTGCACTTGCATATAGGAGACGCTTAACTTTGAATAGTAGGCTGTTAACTGAATCTAGAATAGAAGCATCTTCTATTACAACGTTGACTACTTTTTTCTAAATATAAGTGCCACCTCATTACAACAACATGAATGTAATTAGAAGTGCAGGCAAAGGTGCGTTCAGTTGAGATTATTTTCTCAGAACAGTGCTACTAACAAGAAATGAAAAAGAATCTCCAGGGCTTCTCTTCCCATTAATTTCTATTACATTATAGCTCCTGTGTTCTTTTACATCTCCCAATGGGGTGCTGACTGAAAGAGTTTTCTGCAATACATAAAGTCTAATTTTCATTCAAGAGACTGACCTATGAAGCTTACCATCTTGCGACATCAATGACCTGTCCTTTTGGCAGGGATGGCATTACAAAAGCTGGATCTCGCTACGGAAATGACCTTACAAAAGATGGATTTCGTGACAGAAGTGGTACTTGGCATGATCAGGTTAAATTTTGGTGTGCATAAGACTAGTGTTCAATTTAGGTTTTTATGATTAATCTGGGTATTATCTTGCAGGGTCTTTGCCTTGTCGACTGGGGAAGAGGGATAGATATGCATCTCTTTCCTCACAATATGGAGTTTAAGGGAGATTGCCGGACTTCTGGATTTCGTTGTGTAGAGATGCAAGAGAATAGGCCATGGACATTTCAGGTATAGTCTTCGTTTTATTTTGCACTGTAAAATTCAGCCAACATTTTTGTATCTAATTTTGCTGTCACGTGTTACCAGGTAGACACATATGGCCTCTGTGTTGTTGTCCATATGATGCTGCATAATTCTTACATGGAGATTGAAAAGAAACTATCACCTGAAGGGGGTTACATTTATCAACCCAAGTCATCTTTTAAAAGGTACTTTTCTCAGTTCTGCATACTTGGCCATTTGTTTGTCATATTGATTTTTATTTTTATTTTTCTGAGAGGGGTACAATTTTTTTTTCCTTTTTAAACACTTGATTATTAGCAAAGTCACCTTAGAAATTTAGGGCCATAACATAGCAATGCGAACACAAATAAACAGACACACTTATATATATTGATTTTTTTTAAATCTAACATCTCTTTACCTTCACTCTTCAGTTTGTATTTTGACGATTTTGATTTCTAATCTGGTCGTTTCAAATGAGTTCAGGTATTGGAATGGTGAACTCTGGAGGAATTTATTTAAGAAACTGCTTAACAGTAGCCCCGGCGGTAATGACAAGAAGTTGTTGCAGGATTTGAGGGAGTCCTTCCAGGATTACATGTGCTCAGACCCTCAGCTTATAAAGAAACTAAGTGAATTACTGGTTAAGCAAAGGGCCTCATTGTGTGCTTAGTGACCCCATCATCCCTCCTGATTTTCTGTTCTTGAAACCTTTGATTATATTGGCTGTTCAAGCAAAAGAAATTTATAAGATGATATATATATATATTTTTTTCAGTCAAGCTCGTCTCTGGAGCATCTGTAAATTCAAGTGCCAAACTTTGTCTGAAGATGTGCACATATGTAATTTGTAAAGATGTATGTTTGTATCTGAAGAACGAAGGTGTATGCTTGCATGTGTTGAAGTAACGGAGTATGGAATTAATCGTTCAAATACTATGCAAGGACCATATGGTTTTGTCCAAGCCTCATACATTTCAATCTTTTTATAAGAATGAAATTTCATTGACCACTTCTTTGGCATCCAACTCTCATACATTTAATATGGACAGATGAAATTGAGTGCCTCCAATGGCTGAACTCCAAGGCACCAAACTCTTGTTTATGTGAATTTTGGGAGTATAACAGTCATGACACGAAATCAACTTGTTGAGTTTGGTTGGGGACTTGCAAATAGCAAGCTTCCTTTCTTTTGGGTAACTAGGCCTGATTTGGTTGTTGGTAAATCTGCAATTTTGCCACCTGAGTTTGTGGATGAAACAAAAGAAAGAGATCTAATAGCAAGTTGGTGCCAACAAGAGCAAGTCCTTAACCACCCATCGGTCGGAGGGTTTTTAACACAGCGGTTGGAATTCAACCATTGAGACTCAGGTGTGTGTGCCTATGCTTTGTTGGCCAGCAAACCAAACTGCTACTACACTTGCAATAAATGGGGAATTGGCATGAATATTGATAATGATGTCAAGAGAGATGAATCTACTTCAAGATCCACAACTATTTAGTGATATTTTTCTTCACTTTATTGAAGGAGATCTTAGGTTCGACTCACATGAATGACGAAGAAGATAATAGTTGTGATGAGTTCGATGTTTAGTTGTGGCTAGCCTCATTTTGACGGTGTAGCATTGTTGTGTGCATTTACCCCGTTATAAAAGTGAAGTGTAAATATCCTACCGTTTATTAAAAAAATAAAATAAAATAAAATAAAATATATATATATATACAGTTATTCTCTTATCCGGATGTCCGCACGTTATTATCGTGCGGATCCTATTGTAAACAGGCAGGAAAACAGAGAGGGGTAGTACAAAATACACTGCGTCCGCACGATAATAACGTCCGGATGTCCGCATAAGAGAATTTCTGTATATATATATATATATATATAAAAGGATACACCACATATAATTTGGCCCAAAAAGTTGAGTAGCACTCCACACAACTGAACTGAGTGATATCAAAATGGGGGACCAATGCCCAACTATCAATTAAAAGTTGTGATACTTTGCTCTTTGAAGTTTAAGGGACTCTTTCGAAAGGGCAAGTCATAAAAAATTTCTTTTAATTTGGTGGGGCTAAACTTGATAATTATAAGGAAATTTCTCCAAGTCTCAATTTTCTTCAACTTGATATAATTACATGGGAAGTATGAACTTGATAATTTCTGGAGATAATTTCTCCCAAGTCTTTCCCATTGGTTGAATGTTTGGTGGTACCAGATATTTATTGGCGAATGTGCCAACATTTATAGTTTGAGTATTACCCAATTGAGTGATCGATCTGGGAATAAGATAAGAGTTAGTTTTCGAAATTTCTGTCGGTGCAAGAGGGGAACTTGTCAATTTTCATTATAATTATAGAAACTAATATTTACAGTTGTGCCATTGCACTTCTGTTGATCGTAATTTTTTCGTTACAACTCTAATTTGAGCCCACTACGTGTCTACGAACTCGTATCGACGTGATCTACGTCATAGTGCCATTCAATTTCCCAAAATCCTACCATATTAGAAAGTGACCAAAATGACCATATCCCCGAGGGCAAAATTGTAATTTCATAATTAAATAATTTAAATGGACAATAAGAAATAGGGTCGGGGTGTCACAACGCTCACGTCTCTCTTCTTCTCATTTCAGTCTTCTCCTTGCCATTGCTCTCTTCCATGTTCATCAATCTAAAGCTCTCTCTTCTCCTTCTCTTCCACTCGTTCTTCAATTTTTCTTGTTGGATCAATTGAAGCACTCTAAAAGCTAGAATGCTCAAGTAAGAGACATATTAGGTTTATTTTTCTTTTCAATTTCATTCTTCTCAATTAGGGTTAGGGAAGCTCACTCATTATGGTACAATTTACAAATCAAACTGATATGATAGCAGCGATCGATTAGATTTTTATTATCCTTCTTCCTATAAACCCTAGAAATACCGATGTCATAGTCATTCATTCTCTGGAGAACCCCAAACGCATACCTTGTTATCTTCCTTGAGATTAATGATTCAGCAATGACAACAAGAAGATAGAATGCTTGGAAAGGCGCGAGACAAAGCAGCCATGACTCGTTTTTCCCATTGTTACTATCTTACTGATGAAGAAGAAGCTTTAGAAATAGAAATGGAATGGTAAGGGTTTTTGCGTTGAACAAGAAACAATTTACTTTTCTTAAAGGTGACCCTATAACCAATATGGACCAATAATTCAATTATTGAAAAATCAATGGACAATTATTTGTTCCTGCTTGTTATTATTTCTTATTAGAGAAGACTCAAGAGAGTGAATCCAACCCTGCTCAAATCCGTTAGAAAGTTTCTGATTGTTTATTTCATTTCATACAAAGACAACAATAGCTTGAGTTAAAAAGGAAAAAACTGATACTTTTAATTAGATGCTCCATTTCAAACCATAGACACTCCTCTAACAGGAGCTTGATTAGGGACAAAACCATTTGAATTAAAGAGTTATTTCACCATAATGTTCTTTGTAGTCATTATACACAGCTCACAACACTTTCACACAAAAATTTACCACACATTCAAAAATTGATTATTGTACCAACATTACCTTTAATAAAAAGTTTACCAAACGCCAAGCTGCTTTCTTTCACAACTAATTTATCTCACAGCACATGTGACTGTGATTATTTTCACATCACAACAATGCCAAACTAGCCTTTTTTAGATTCATACGTCAATTCCTACTTAGTTTAGGATTCCTATTTTAATCCTATTTCCTATCCACCATAAATAAGACTTTTAGGAAGTCATATTATTTGTGGCTAGAGAGTGTCTATGAGTGTGGTTACGAACCAAATTACAAGTGAGTGTGCGGAATTGCTAAAGATTCACTATAGAAGTACAATGTAAAAAATAATTTCAAGCACTTCGAAGTTTTCTTTCTACTAATTAACTAGCCCAGGTGATGTTGAGGGATTAAGCCCTCTTCAATTATACACCAATTGAAGAAGAACCATTGCTAAATGAAGCAAGGAAATTACATAATATTACAAATGAAACTAAACTCTAGATCTCCATGTGCTCAAAAATCAAACCCGATCCAATGCATCTTCTGGTTTAATGAATATGGCGCTTTGCTTGAAAAAGGACTTGCACACCGCAGTTCAAATATCCTTTATAAAAAAATATATAAAATATTTGCAGAGAGTTTTCATTGAAGGATCCCTCAAATAACTTATTTGAGAGACACTTTTGTAGGACCCACTCAACATTGTATATCAACGCCCTCTTTATCAATCTCAAATAAATTCACTTTAGGAATCCTTCAATTGAAACTCAGTATGATATCATGTTAATGTAATTACTTAATCATGTTGAGTCAGTGATCGATCTTTTTCCAGTTTCTTTCAACCTTATATTATTTATTGCTAGATCGACAAGTTGTTTTTACCTCAAGATGTACACCACATATAAGTTGGTCCAAAGAGTTGAGTAGCAATCCACACAATAAAGTGGTACCAAAATTAATGGATATGAAGTATCCATCCATCTCTATCTTTTTCGGCGTGATACATATGCTAAGTTCAGTGGGCTTTTCAAACCTACAAATGCGTGGCTTGGCTCATGCTGAATGTTTGGTTTGGAACTGCAAAGTTATGCATATAATTTACCTACTTTTGGTCATGCGGTTGAAGACTAGAAACTTACATAGCAATAGTTATTGGTTGGCTGATTATTTTTGTCGGTGAACTTTCACTTAAGACTGAACTTTTCGAAATTCCAGTAGAACAAAACAAGTCTAAAGTAACTTAAAGAAATTTCTTCAAAATCTTGTCAGTTAACATTTTCCAAAAAGTTTACTAATTATACATACTCATACGAAGGCAATTTGAACTAGGGCCCCTTCTAGCATTGAGAACAAAAACATACTCATACCAAATTGTTAATTAGTTAATTACAAATCTTGTTCAAAGATACCGGTAATTTATTATAGGAACTCTTATGATTTTTATGATAATACAAACACTTCAAATTAATGATAATTTTATTAAACTAAAACACTGTTCTATTAGTCTACTTATGGAGGAAACCTTAGTTGCAACGGGATAACACTATTTTGTTATCCCTGTTTCATAGAAGTCTTTCTTCTACTTATGACTATGGTTGCAGCCTGCAATATTCTTAAATTTTTTATAAAAAAATTAATTCATTTAAAAAGTAGCTATTCTGACCGACTTTACCTCACTTTTGCTGTATATAATCTTCATTTGCAAGCACTGCAATGCACACACAAAAGCTAAGATGGATTCCACAGAAGCTACTAAGCCACATGCTGTTTGCATTCCAGCTCCTGCTCCAAGTCATATAAAGGCAATGCTTAAATTTGCAAAGCTCCTCCACCATAGAGGTTTTCATATAACCTTTGTTAACACAGAATCCAATCACAAGCGCTTCCTTAAATCTCTAGGATCCAATTCCCTTGATGGCTTGCCTGATTTTCGATTCGAAGCCATCCCGGATAGCCTTCCGGATTCAAATGAAGATACCGCACAAGATGTCACTTTGATTTGTGAGTCCGTCAGAAAAAATTTCTTGGCTCCCTTTCATACCCTCCTTGCAAAACTCAACAATGATGCCAAAAAAATCGCCGGCAATCGTCCAGTGACTTGCATAGTTTCAGATGGTTTAATGTCCACGTTCACAATCACAGCTGCAGAAGAAATTGAAGCCCCTATAGTGCTGTTCTATACTACAGCTGCCTGCAGCTTCATGGGATGTAAACAACTTCGCACTGTGGTCGAAAAAGGACTTGCTCCACTCAAAGGTGAAATATATAACTATTAATTGAGGCAATTGTTGTTTAACTTATGGTTAACACTTAACTGCTTGTTTCTAAATATGCAAATGAAATGTTTCTTCAATTGAATTTCATTTGTCTATTGCAGATGAGAGCTGTTTCACGAATGGCTATCTGGAAACGGTAATAGATTGGATCCCGGGAATGAGAGATATCCGTTTGAGGGATCTCCCAACCTTCTTGCGAACCACAAATTCGGATGATATCATGTTTAACTTCAGCATGGAAGCAACCGATAGAGCTCATGAAGCTTCAGCAGTTGTTCTTCATACTTTTGATGCCTTGGAGCTAGATGTTTTGGATGCTCTCTCATCTATGCTTCCCCACGTGTACACCGTTGGCCCTCTTCAGTTGCATCTCAATCAGATACTAGAACACCCTTTGAAAATGGGATACAATCTATGGAAAGAAGAAATTGAATGCCTCGAGTGGCTAAACACCAAGGCACCAAACTCAGTTGTCTATGTGAATTTCGGCAGTATAGCAGTCGTGACACCAGAAGAGCTTGTGGAGTTTGGGTGGGGACTTGCAAATAGCAAGCTTCCATTCTTTTGGGTAATTAGACCTGATCTAGTTATTGGAGAATCCGCTATTTTGCCGCCAGAGTTTGTGGCTGAAACTAAGGAAAGAAGTCTAATAGCTGGGTGGTGCCCACAAGAGCAAGTCCTTAACCACCCATCAGTTGGAGGATTTTTAACGCACAGCGGTTGGAATTCAACAGTTGAGAGCATTACTGCCGGAGTTCCTATGCTCTGTTGGCCATTCTTCGCAGACCAGCAAATGAACTGTCGGTATACTTGCAATGAATGGGGCATTGGCATGGAGATTAGTAATGATGTGAAGAGGGATGAGGTAGAGAAGCTTGTCAAAGAGTTAATGGAGGGTGAGAAGGGTAAGAAGATGAAAAATAAGGTCATGGAGTGGAAGAAACTTGCAGAAGAAGCTACAGGTCCACATGGTTCTTCATCCACAAACTTAGACAATTTAGTGAATCAAGTGCTATTGAGAAAAAGTTAAAGGTGTTTCCATAAGAATATTGATGTTATTAATTATCATTTGCATTGCCATTGTCTCAAATAATCAACTAGCTAGCAATATATATCTACTACTGGCCAATTCGAAGATCCCAAAATGAAGCTTGCAAACAAAACCCACGAAGCCACCAACAACCAAATGACATTTTCTATTTGTCTTGCCTTTGCCACTAATTTCTCAAGCTTATTCTGCTATTTTAGAAGCCCATAAATCACTGCCTATGACCGGCACAAATTTTCGGGTCAAACCATACCCAGAACTGGCAACCCTTCTTACCTTCATGTGCCTTTGCTGCACACATTGAAACTTCCTCCCAAGATTCGAATCTATCCAAGAAGTTCAAATTGTAGCAGCCTTGCCACACCAACACTGTTGTGCGAAAACACTTCCAAGACCTTGTCGTTGATGGACTACGCAACAATCACAACATAAGCTACGCAAAGATAAATTGCACACGAAACCACAAAAGCAAACACACACAAGAACACACAAGAATTTATAGAGGTTCGGCGTCGTGCCTACGTCCTCTCCGGTGATCCTCGAGAAAATTCACTAGTATGAGAAAAATCCCTTTGGTTACAATAAAGAACTCCCTTTGATCTCTCTCTCTCTCTAGATCTCTTTTTCTCTCACCCTAGATTTGTATATCTTGAACCTCTACTAAACCCTAGTCTAAAGTACCTATTTATATGTATAGGCCTTTAGCACAATCATACAAGGAATAGGAAACTAAAACACCTCCCAAAACTAGGCCAAAAACCGACCTATTTTGAAACAGGAAATCGCGATCTGCTCGAGCGCCTGCACGCTGGGCTACTTCCTTCTTTCCTTCGTTTAGTCGAGCCAACTCCAACAATCTCCACCTTGGCGAGCCTAAACACCTTTGTGAAAACCATTGATCCCTAGAACATCTTCAATCTCTTGGAAATCGTTCTAGTAACTCCCAAGAGCTCCACCTCAATCTTCAGCATGTAACAAGATTGAGCAAGCTCAAACAATGTCTGAACTTCTCAGTTGTAACTGGCTTGGTCAAGCAATCTGAAGCGTTCTCATCTGTATGAACCTTCTCTATCGCAATGTCCCCATCGTTCACCCAATCCCTTATCCGGTGGTACCGTACATGAATATGTTTGGATCTTCCATGATACACTTGGTTCTTGGCCAAACATATAGCACTATGACTGTCACACTTAATCACCACCAGGTCTTGAGCTATCCCGAACTCTTGTGCCAATCTTTGCAACCATAATGCTTCCTTAGAAGCCTCCGTTAGTGCCATATACTCCGCTTCAGTAGTAGACAATGCAGTGACTGATTGTAGCACCGCTCTCCAGCTAATCGGTCCTCCACCACAAACGAAAACATACCCTGTGGTGGACCTTCTCTTGTCTAAGTCTCCCGCATAATCTGAATCCACATATCCCAACACACATGCCTTTCTTTGTTGTCTTTCAAACAAAATCCCAAACCTCTTGGTGCCCTTCAAATACCTGAAAATCCACTTCACCGTATTCCAGTGTTGTTTGCCCGGATTTTCCATGTATCTTGAAACTACACTCACAGCTTGAGCCAAGTCGGGGCGTGTGCAAACCATTGCGTACATGAGACACCCTACTGCGCTTGCATATGGAACCTTACTCATCTCATCCTTCTCTTTGTCACTAGAAGGACTCTCTTGGGCACTTAGCCTAAAGTACTCCGCCAAAGGAGTAGACACGGGCTTGCAATCCAACATATTGAATCTTTCAAGTACCTTAGCTATGTACTTGCTTTGTGACAGCCACAACTTGCCCTCATCTCGGTCTCTCCTTATTTCCATTCCTAGGATCTTTTGTGCGGGTCCAAGATCCTTCATGTCAAAGTCCTTCCCAAGTTGGATCTTCAACTCTTGAACCTTTGACATATCTTGACACGCAATCAGCATATCATCCACATAAAGTAGTAACAGAATGATCTTCCCATCCTTGAACACATGAGAATACACACAGCAATCCGATTCACATCTTCTATACCCAATCCGCAGCATATAAGTGTCAAAGCGCTTGTACCACTGTCTTGGAGATTGCTTGAGCCCATACAAAGACTTCTTCAACCTGCAAACCAGATTTCCCTTACTTGCTTCAACGAACCCTTGAGGTTGACTCATGTAGATATCTTCCTCCAAGTCTCCATGGAGAAAAGCTGTCTTCACATCCATTTGCTTCACCTCCATGTCCCACTGTGCTGCTATGGAGAGCAATAACCGTATAGAAGTATGCTTTACAACCGGGGAAAAAATCTCATCATAATCAATTCCTTCCTTCTGTAAGTATCCCTTAGCCACTAGACGAGCTTTGAATCTAGTTGGCTCCTTCTCACATATTCCTTCCTTCTTCCTAAACACCCACTTGCAGCCAATTACCTTTCTGTCTTTGGGTTTAGGGACTAACTCCCAAACGGAGTTCCGGTGTAGAGATTCCATCTCATCCATCATAGCACTCATCCAACTTTCCTGCTCCGCACTCTCAACTGCTTCTTGGAACGTAGTTGGGTTTCCTTCACTTATGTTTAGAGCATAGTGAACTGCGTCCGTCTCCCATCCAAACCGTTGAGGAGGTTTGATGGTTCTCTTGGGCCTGGACCTTGCTATGGATGGCGGCTCCACCTGATCTTGAGCCTCTTCTTCTTCTTCATCTTGAGTCTGTTGTTGTTGCCCAAATTCCTCCACCTCAGTGTCGGACTCCGCTGCTTCATGGATGTCTCCAATTGGCTGCAAACTCGGAGTACCCCCGAACACTCTACTAGATGATTCTGTAACGGTTGTTTCTGTCCCAACAACATTCTCCTTCACCTCTGGTTTCTTGACTTTAATCATAGGCATAGTCTTCTCGTCAAAAACAACGTCTCTACTAAGTATCTTCTTCCGGTTCACTGGATCTCATAACTTGAAACCCTTCACACCACTCTCAAACCTGAGGAATATGCATTCAAGAGACTTTGGCTTCAACTTGGTTCTCTCATCACTAGGTATAAGAGCATAGGCACTGCATCCAAATACTTTCAAAATAGAATACTCAATAGACTTGTTAGACCATACCTCTTCCGCACACTTGAAATCAAGATATTTTGATGGTGATCGGTTAACCAAATAGGAAGCGTGGTTAACCGCCTCCACCCAAAATGCCTCGGGCAAACCTGCATGAATCCTCATGCATCTCTCACGCTCCATGAGAGTTCTGTTCATCCTCTCTGCGGCTCCATTCTGTTGGGGCGTCTTCTTCACGGTTAAATGCCTCTTGATACCTTCGTTCTTGCAAAACTCCAGAAATTTGCTATCTTTATATTAGATATTTATAAAAAAACCCAATCCTAGACATGTATTTATAAAAAAACCCAAACACTATTTAAACATAGAAACACACCCAAAATCAACCCCACAATCAACAATTGTATATTTTTTGGGTGTGTTTATAAATGGGTTTTGAATGTGTGTAATGATGGGTTTTGGGTGTTTATAAAGTGTTTTGGGTGTTGGGTTTTTTTATAATTTCAGCCCCTATTTTGGGTGTTTTAGTGAAACTCCCTCTTTATATTCCCCTCCATTGTCACTCCTAAGGACCTTGATCTTCCTTCCTGTCAGGTTCTCTACTTCTGCCTTCCACACCTTGAATTTTGTGAAGACCTCGGATTTCTCCTTCATGAAATAGACCCAAACCTTCCTAGAAAAATCATCCAAGAAAGTAACATAGTAGCGAGCTCCACCCAATGACTTAACTAGCGCGGGCCCCCACACATCCGAGTGAATATAGTCAAGCACTCCCGTGCTCCTCTTTTCCTTGTCTTGCAGCTTGAATGCAACTTTCGACTGCTTCCCCATGGTACAATACTTGCAGAACTCAAGTTTGCAACTGTGTACGCCCTTTAGAAGCTTCCGTTTGTGCAACTCTTGCATGGCTCGCTCACTCATGTGCCCTAGCCTCAAATGCCAAAGCTGAGTATCATCTTCTGAGTTCTTCTTGGTAGATATAGCTGCTCCACCTATCACTGTTGTACCACATAGTCGATACAGGCAATTAGGTTGAATCTCCCATTTCATAATCACGAGTGAACCCTTCGAAATTATGAGCTTTCCTCCCATACACTTATACGAATAACCATTCTTGTCAAAAGTACCCAGGGAGATGAGATTCTTCTTCAGCTTAGGTATGTACCTAACCATACCCAATGTTCTAACCACGCCGTCATGCATCTTCACCTTGATTGTACCTGTTCCTTCGACTCTACAAACTGAGCCGTCCCCCATCATAACTTCTCCGCCAATGTCCGTCTCATATGTGTCAAACCAAGACTTATTTGAACACATGTGATATGAGCACCCGGAATCCAAAATCCAATCAGAAGCAGAAACCCTAGAAGTAATAGCAAGTGCATCAGTATTAACAATGGTATTAGTAAGTAAAAGCTCACCGTCGCTCTCTTCCGCGACCCCGGCTTCATCCGGCTTCTTCCCTTTGTTTCTCTTCTCTCTCCATGTAGGGAAATTCTTCTTCCAATGATCCTTTGACCCACACTCGAAACAACCATCTTTCGCCTTGGATTTTGACCTTCCCTTATTGCTCTTCTTGCCCTCACGCTTGCTCGATCTACCTCTCTCTCCGGACTTGACCACAAGACCTTCACCTTGAGAGACTCCATCGGAACGTTGAACCATTCTGTCATGCGTCAGGATGTCTTACATGACCTCTTCATACTTCAAGGTTCCCTTCTCGAACATAAGCGTCGTGCGAAAGTGTTTATATGACAGTGGCAAGGATGTCAACAACATCACAGCTTTGTCTTCCGACTTATAAACCTCATCCATTCTCTGCAAGTCAGCAATACACCTATTAAAGGCGCTTACGTGCTCCATCATGGTTGCGCCCTCCTCCATCTTAAGAGAGTGAAGCTCTTCCTTCAAGAAAAGCTTGTTGGACAATGATTTTGACGCAAACATCTCTTCTAGCTTTTCCCATGTTTGCTTTGCGGTGTCTTCCATCGCATTACACAACACCTCATCGGTTAGATGTTGTTCGATGGATCCTCTAGCAAGCTCGTCTAGGTCATCCCACTCTGCATCTGTCATGGTTACCGGCTTCTTTTCCTTGCCTTCCAAAACTTTGCTGAGACCCTACTGCTTAAGAACATGCTTCATTCTTCTTTGCCAAAGCGTGAAGTTCTCCTTGCCGGTGAACGGCTTTAACTCCACCTTTGTGCTTGATACCCGTTGTGACTTAGTACCGGAAAATTCTTCGTCCTTGTCGCCTGCCATCTTCAACACACCGCCGCTCTTAAAGTTATAAGAGCACTTGGGCATAAACTAACGCCCGCCGCAACCGCGGCTCTGATACCACTTGTTGTGCGAAAACACTTCCAAGACCTTGTCGTTGATGGATTACGCAACAATCACAACATAAGCTACGCAAAGATAAATCGCACACGAAACCACAAAAGCAAACACACACAAGAACACACAAGAATTTATAGAGGTTCAGCGTCGTGCCTACGTCCTCTCCGGTGATCCCCGAGAAAATTCACTAGTATGAGAAAAATCCCTTTGGTTACAATAAAGAACTCCCTTTGATCTCTCTCTCTCTCTCTCTAGATCTCTTTTTCTCTCACCCTAGGTTTGTATATCTTGAACCTCTACTAAACCCTAGTCTAAAGTACCTATTTATATGTATAGGCCTTTAGCACAATCATACAAGGAATAGGAAACTAAAAAACCTCCCAAAACTAGGCCAAAAACCGACCTATTTTGAAACAGGAAATCGCGATCCGCTCGAGCGCCTGCACGCTGGGCTGCTTCCTTCTTTCCTTCGTTTAGTCGAGCCAACTCCAACAAACACATCGGCACCTCTTCATCCATTCTAGGACTTGACTTGCTTCTTCATCTTCTTCGCAACAGGAGTTAGGACACACTCTGTGAGCAGTTTCCTCTAGAATATTTAGTCTGAAACTATCGACTTGATGTTGGTTTAAAGGGGGTAACAAAGCCTTGGAGTGCATGCCAAGGTCTGACAACGAAAATTTCTTTTTTGTTTTTCGGAAATGCCCTTCGTGTGGCCCATTTGGATTGCGCTATCAAGATATGTAGTAGGTCCCTTAGATGCCACATCAACATTTAACTACTGATCAGATGGTCAATCTAACGGCCGATGTGAATTGGTGAGATTTTGAAATGTTTGGTATGTAATTGATGTTATTGAAACCTGGGGTCCCATTTCGATACAGACCCTAAACCTCGATGGAGTGAAATGTCGTTAGTCCTTTCCTTTTTGTTGTCATGTTCCATTTTGTCTGTTGCAACTCATTGTTTTCCTTTATTATTATTATTTTTTTTTTATGAAAACCTTTCAATTGTTTATTGGAGATTAAAGATACAAATATAAGCATGAGATTCTGGTTTTTTCTTTGAACCTTTTTCTCTGTAATTCTTTTTCTGATACAATCTTTCTTCTGCTCAATCCATGTGATGATGGTATCAGAGCCCATCTCAACTTCTATAATTTCTCATATTTTTCTTTTAATTTATACTTTTGAAGCTCCGTTGTACAATTTGGGCTCGAAGCCTTTTACTAAATTTATGAACTTTTCAACTGGGGAAGAGGGATAGATATGCATCTCTTTTCTGACAATATGGAGTTTAAGGGAGATTGCCGGACTTCTGGATTTCGTTGTGTAGAGATGCAAGAGAACAGGCCATGGACATTTCAGGTATAGTCTTCGTTTTATTTTGCACTGTAAAATTCAGCCAACATTTTTGTATCTAATTTTGCTGTCACGTGTTACCAGGTAGACACATATGGCCTCTGTGTTGTTGTCCATATGATGCTGCATAATTCTTACATGGAGATTGAAAAGAAACTATCACCTGAAGGGGGTTACATTTATCAACCCAAGTCATCTTTTAAAAGGTACTTTTCTCAGTTCTGCATACTTGGCCATTTGTTTATCATATTGATTTTTATTTTTATTTTTCTGAGAGGGGTACAATTTTTTTTTTCTTTTTAAACACTTGATTATTAGCAAAGTCACCTTAGAAATTTAGGGCCATAACATAGCAATGCGAACACAAATAAACAGACACTTATATATATTGAATTTTAAAAAATCTAACATCTCTTTACCTTCACTCTTCAGTTTGTATTTTGACGATTTTGATTTCTAATCTGGTCGTTCAAATGAGTTCAGGTATTGGAATGGTGAACTCTGGAGGAATTTATTTAAGAAACTGCTTAACAGTAGCCCCGGCGGTAATGACAAGAAGTTGTTGCAGGATTTGAGGGAGTCCTTCCAGGATTACATGTGCTCAGACCCTCAGCTTATAAAGAAACTAAGCGAATTACTGGTTAAGCAAAGGGCCTCATTGTGTGCTTAGCGACTCCATCATCCCTCCTGATTTTCTGTTCTTGAAACCTTCGATTATATTGGCTGTTCAAGCAAACGAAATTTAGTAGATATATATATATATATATATATTTTTTTTTCAGTCAGGCTCATCTCTGGAGCATCTGTAAATTCAAGTGCCAAACTTTGTCTGAAGATGTGCACATATGTAATTTGTAAAGATGTATGTTTGTATCTGAAGAACGAAGATCTATGCTTGTATGTGTTGAAGTAACGGAGTATGGAATTAATCGTTCAAATACTATGCAAGGACCCTATGGTTTTGTCCGAGCCTCTCATACATTTCAATCTTTTTGTAAGAATGAAATTTCATTGACCACTTCTTTGGCATCCAACTCTCATACATTTTTAATATGGAAAGAAGAAACTGAATTTTGGGAGTATAACAGTCATGACACCAAATCAACTTGTTGAGTTTGGTTGGGGACTTGCAAATAGCAAGCTTCCTTTCTTTTGGATAACTTGGCCTGATTTGGTTGTTGGTAGATCTGCAAGTTTGCCACCTGAGTTTGTGGATGAAACAAAAGAAAGAGGTCTAATAGCAAGTTGGTGCCCACAAGAGCAAGTCCTTAACCAGTCGGAGGGTTTTTGACTCACAGCGGTTGGAATTCAACCATTGAGAGTCTAAGTGCAGCTGTGTGTGGCTATGCTTTGCTGGCCATTTTGTGGTGGCCAGCAAACCAAACTGCTACTACACTTGCAATAGATGGGGAATTGGCATGAATATTGATAATGATGTCAAGAGAGATGAATCTACTTCAAGATCCACAACTATTTAGTGACATTTTCTTCACTTTATTGAAGAAGATCTCAAGTTCGACTCACATGAATGACGAAGAAGATAATATTTATAATGAGTTCGATATTTAGTTGTGGCTAGCCTCCTTTTGGTGGTGTAACATTGTTGTGTGCGTTTAGCCCGTTATAAAAGTGGAGTGCAAATATCCTATCATTTATTTAAATATATATATATATATATATAAAAGGGTACACCACATATAATTTGGCCCAAAAAGTTGAGTAGCACTCCACGCAACTGAACTGAGTGATATCAGAATGGGGGACCAATGCCCAACTATCAATTAAAAGTTGTGGTCCTTTGCTCTTTTAAGTTTAAGGGACTCTTTCGAAAGGTCAAGTCATAAAAAATTTCATTTAATTTGGTGGGGCTAAACTTGACAATTATAAAGACATTTCTCCAAAGTCTCAATTTTCTTCAACTTGATATAATTACATGGGAAGTATAAACTTGATAATTTCTGGAGATAATTTCTCCCAAGTCTTTTCCAACCTATAATGCTTGGCTCATTGGTTGAATGTTTGGTGGTACCGTTATGAATATGGTACCTAGATATTCATTGGCGAAAGTGCCAACATTTATAGTTTGAGTATTACACAATTGAGTGATCGATATGGGAATATGACCAACGATGCCAAAGCATCTACAATATGACTAACTATAAAATTTCTTCAATACAATAAGATAAGAGTTGAGCTTTCGAAATTTCTGTCAGTGCAAGAGGGGAACTTGAACTAGGAACCTTTTAACCTTGTCAATTTTCATTATGATTATAGAAACTAATATAGTTTGTAGCCGAGGTTATATGTGTTCGATTCCCTCCTCTTCGGTATATCTAGACAAAAGAGAGTGTTTAAATAGGATTTGAGATAAGCTCAACAGCTACAGATGAAATCAGACTCGATCAACAAGGCAATACCATGCACACCCAAGTTCCACTCAATATATAATAAATTCCGCATAACTCTGAAGAACCTATCCCCCAGCTACCAAGATACGCATAAAGCACACCCTCCAACCCCATCACCATAATTATGATGAACTCAGACTTATCGAAGATTCTATGTATAGCCAAACCAAAGGTAAATCGGCTGACATCTTTGACTTATGTGGAGACCAAATTATAAAACCCCGCTACAAGTTGTGGACTGGTCTATGGCTGGCCACGAAGTATAACTCGTCCACCTGTTATAATTTGTAAACACGTTGAAAGTGGCTGGCTAGCTTTCTCGCCCGACCACTAGTCCTATAATCTCCATTTGTAGCATTGGAGCACAAAATATGAGTTCCACGATGGTGGGTGACAATAAGAGGGGTGTATTCAATTGGGATTTTAAAAGACTATTTTAGGATAAATAAGTCTTGTAGTATTCAATTAAGATTTTTAAATAATCTAAAAAGTCTTGGGGTATTCCATTAAAGGGGGTGTATTCAATTGAGATTTTAAAAGACTATTTAGGATAAAAAAAGTCTTGCGGATTTAAGCAGAATATAGTTACTTATAGGATTTTTTTAATAGATTTCTATAATCAAGATTTTTTACTTATGAATTTTAAAGATTTCAATAATAGGATTTATAAGATTTGAAAGGACCACATAGATTTCTTTCGGGGGTCGACATAACATTTTTTTAGAAACAATAGACCCTTATTAAAAATGAAATGTTAACATTGTTTCTATCTCTTCCCCACCCCGACACCCACAAAGCGAACCTTTGCTCTCAGCAACCCACCCTCCCGCAGCCACCACATACACACTCTCTCGCTTTTGGTTCTCACCTCTGTCAAAATCATTTATTTGTATCAAAATCTATTTTTTGTTGTTAATAAAAGACGAAATTTCATTGAAACTCAAATAGGGGTACAATATTGAAACAAAATATCATGAATCAAAACAGGGGGTTCCTCGACCCAAACATAATCTTGACCACATGTCAAAGCATATCTTGCAAGTCCGTGGGCTACTTCATTACAGCTCCTTGGCACATGGTCAAGCCTTCTGATAACCAGAAAGGAGCTCTCCACAATCCTCATGAAGCCTGCCCAAGACAGCTCCATTTGAGTCACTTTTGTTAACATCAAGTACAGTTGTTAAACCCCACGACACCACATTTCTCACAGGTGGTTCTACCCATGTGCAATTGTTAACATGTCGCCACACTCTGGCTCCAATTGCACAGGTTCCTCTGATGTCCACGACACCACATTTCTCACAGGCATTTCATCAAACGCCCTATATGTAAGATCCCACTTTGACCAACGGAGAGGGGGTTGATATGCCTTATATGTACATGCCCGCATCAATCTAGCACGAGGCCTTTTGGGAGTTCACTGGCTTCGGAGTTGTAGGAACTCCGAAGTTAAGCGAGTTGGGGGCGAGAGCAATCCCAGGATGGATGACCCACTGGGAAGTTGGTCGTGAGCTCCCAGAAACAAAACCGTGAGGGCCAGAGAGGGGGGGCCCAAAGCGGACAATATCGTGCTACGGTAGAGCCGATTCGGGATGTGATAATTTGGTATCAGAGCCACTCTGCCGTGTGGTGCAAGTGTGCCGACGAGGACGTCGGGCCCTTAAGGGGGGTGGATTGTAAGATCCCACTTTGACCAACGGAGAGGGGGTTGATGTGCCTTATATGTACATGCCCGCATCAATCTAGCACGAGGCCTTTTGGGAGCTCACTGGCTTCGGAGTTGTAGGAACTCCGAAGTTAAGCGAGTTGGGGGCGAGAGCAATCCCAGGATGGGTGACCCACTGGGAAGTTGGTCGTGAGCTCCCAGAAACAAAACCGTGAGGGCCAGAGAGGGGGGGTCGAAAGCGGACAATATCGTGCTACGGTAGAGCCGATTCGGGATGTGACACTATAGGCAGTCTGTAACTCACTGCATTGACCAAAAAACTTACCAAAGATCTTCCAATATACACATTGGCAACAAACCCACTTCTTATTTCTGTGCATGACGGAGAATCAACAGAGCTAGAATCAAACATGTCATCGAACAAAGTTGAGATTTTTATTGGTTAATTAGAATCAGAGGAAAAAAAAAAAACAGGAAAAAAAACTCTCTATATGCCCCTCCATGTCTTCTATCTCGTCAGCCCATTGCCCCACCACAGAAAAAATCAGAGAACGAAGTTGAGATTTTTATTGGTGAATTGGGGGGTTGAAGGTGATGGAGAATTCACAAGATTTTATTATGCAACAGAGAGGGAGATGGGGATGGAAGGAAGGTCGTTGCTTACACCCAACAACAAGTAGCTCTAGGTATTGGTGGTTTGGTCGTCAGGGCCAGTGCACAACTGCTTGGGTGGAGGTCAAGGTGAGGAAGGAATGAATAAAAAAAGTCCCACGTGAAAATCTGATGGGTTAAGTTGGGATTTGAGATAGGGTTTGGTATTTATACCTCTCACTAAAAAATGTCACACATTCCTTATTTTTAAAAATCCTTCGAGATTTACAAATTTTTGAATACCATAAGACTTTTTGTTACTTGTTTAAAGTCTTGATTGAATACCACCAGATTTAGTAACCCTCTTTAAAAAATCCTAATAGTCTTAATGGAATACCCCAAGACTTTTTAGATTATTTAAAAATCTTAATTGAATACCACAATACTTATTTATCCTAAAATAGTCTTTTAAATAATCTAAAACATCTTAATTGACGCCACCTGGGCCATCTTGTTGGCTTCGTGGTTTTCGGCGCGCGGTACATGAACGAAGGAAATCCTAGAAAACCCGTCGGCCGTATTGAGGGCCGCTACATAATACATGGTTAAGTTCTCGCTCGTGCACTGGTATTCCACGGTCAGTTGGTTGATTACCAGCAGAGAATCACCGTAGACCAAGACACGGGTTGCCTTCATTTCCTTCAGGATTTCGAGGCCGATGATGAGTGCTTCGTATTCGGCTTGATTATTGGTGCATTTGAAATCAAGTTGGAACGCGAATTGCCACCTTTGCCCTTGAGGGGATTCGATTACGACTCCGGCCCCTGACCTGGCCTCGGTACTGGAGTCGTCGAAGTACATGGTCCAGTAGTTCTTTTCCATGCGGGCCATGCCGATCTCAACCTCCAACTCCTCTTCCTACCCCTGAGCTGGGTGGTGAGCCAAGAAATTGGCCAATGCCTGACCCTTGACCGACTTCTGGGCCACGTATTGGAAGGTGAATTCGGACAATGCCATCTTCCACTTCCCAATTCGGCCGCGTATGATCGGCCGAGTGAGCATATATTTGATGAGATCGGTCTTGGAGATGATCTGAACGACCGAAGGAAGCATGTAATGGCGCAACTTAGTAGCCGCGAAATAGAGTGCCAATCACAATTTCTCGATCGGCGAATAATTTAGCTCGGCCACGTTAAGGGTGCGGCTTAGGTAATGCACTGCTTGCTCTCGTTCTGATTTGTTGTTTTGAGCTAACAGACAGCTGATAGAGCCCTCTGAAGCCGAAATGTAAAGCTTCAAAGGTTTCCCTCTTTTCGGCGGCATAAGGACCGGTGGCTGAGATAAATATTTCTTGATGTCGTCGAGGGCCGCTTGATGCTCTGCTCCCCATATGAATCGTTCCGTGTCTTTCAGTTTGAGCAGAGGAGTCAACAGCCAGATTTTCCCTGCCAAATTGGATATGAACCGCCTTAAAAAGTTGACCTTAACGAGGAAGGACTGGAGCTCCTTCTTGGTCCTCGGCGGAGGGGCCGCCATAATGGCCGTAGCTTTGTTTTTATCTACCTCGATTCCTCGTTGGTGAACCAAGAAACCGAGAAAGTTCCCGGCGGTAACGCCGAAAGCACATTTCTTTGGGTTCATTTTTAGGCCGTACGCCTGCATTCTGTCAAAAGCCTGCCGGAGGTGGCCCACGTGATCGGCTCTGGATGGGGATTTTACGACCACGTCGTCGATGTAAACTTCGACGGTTCGGCCAATAAGGTTGTGAAAAATAAGATTCATAGCCCATTGATATGTTGCGCCGGCATTCTTTAGGCCGAACGGCATGACCACCCATTCATAGGTTCCGATCGCGCTTGGACATCTGAACGCCGTTTTGTAGACATCTTCCTCGGCTATGAAGATTTGGTTGTAACCAGCGTGGCCGTCCATGAAGGACAGGAGTTCGGGTTTTGCGACTCCGTCCACCAGGAGGTCTGACATAGGCATGGGGTACTCGTCCTTGGGGGTTGCGAGATTCAGATTTCTGTAATCAGTGCAAACCCTCAAAGCCCTGGTCCTCTTCAAAACTGGTACGATGTTGGTCAGCCACTCAACGTACCGGGCCGTTCGGATGAAGCCGGCTTTAAGGGGTCGTTCAATTTCCTCCTTGACTTTAAGTTGTACTTCGATCGAGAACCGCCTCGGCAGTTGTTGGAAAGGCCTGAACCCCTCCTTGATTTTTAATTCGTGCTCAACCAAACTTCTTGGCAATCCAGGCATCTCATGGTAGTCCCAAGCAAAACAATCTTTATATTCATGAAGCAGGCCGATAATCTCGGCCGCTAACTCAGGGTCCAAAAGTTGGCTTACAAAAAGAGGCCGTGGTTCGGCCTCCGACCCTACATTTATTTCTAACAAAGGGTCTTGGACCTCAGGGTAGTCGTCTTCCATCTCGGCGGGCGCTGTTTCTAGGTCGTCAAAATTCAAAGCGTCCGTCTCCTCTGATTCGTGGAGGAATTCGATCAGGTTGATTGGCGAGTTTGGCCGTAAGGATTCCTCCGCCCAATGTTCCAGCAATCTTTCCAACAGGTCGGTCACGGCCGCTGCTCCTTCTTTTCTAGTGTCTTTGTCTGTCATCTAAAGACTAGTGAGGTCAATCAACACTTCGCGCACCGAATCCTGTCGAACATTCTCGGCGCCTAACTCCAGCACTTTCTGGGCCGTTGTCTTGGTCGGTCGGCCACTTGCATCGTGGCCGGTGAGGACAACCCATCCGACGTCGTCGTCGTAAATCCGTGCTTGCACGGCGTTGGCCTCGAAAGGTTTCTCGTCGGCCGGGTTTATAGACACCTTCTGGCCGTCCCAAAAGAACAATAGTTGGAAGAGGGAAGACGGTATACACCCAGATTGGTGGATCCAGTCACGGCCAAGCAATATATTGTAGTCCACACTGGATTCGACTACGTAGAAGGCCGCGACTCTTGTCTGGTCGGCCACGGTAATCTTTAATGGCAACACGCCGATGGTTTTAGACTTGTCGCCGACGAAGCTACTCATGACCACGTCGCTGGGGATGAGGTCCTCTTTTGACTTGTCCAGCTTCCTCATCAGGGAATAAGGAAGGATGTTGACCGTTGCCCCACAGTCAACGAAAACCTTGGACACGGGCACACCCTCTACATGAGCCGAGATGTACAACGGCTTGAGATGTCGGTATTTGTTCGGCTCGCTTCTGGGTATCACCTCGTTAAAAGCCACGGCCAACAACTCTTCCTTCGTCTTTGGACTCTGATCAAGCTGCTCCTCAGCCACGTCGTTATCCAGGCCGTTAGTCTGCCCCCTTGGGGCCGAGAACTCAGACGGTAGCACTAAGACCATGTTCATGCTGACCCCCTTCGGCTCCCTCTGGTCTTTCCTTCCGGCCTCCTCCTCGTCCTCATGGCCATCCCCGGCGAGGGCTTTTTCCTCAACCATCTCGAGAATCCCCTCGTATTCTTCATCGGAGATTCCCAACGCGGGGTCGTCTTCTGCTTCATGCCCAAAGAACGGATCACTAGGGCCCTCTATCATAGGCCTTGCAGTCCCAGGGATATCGTCTGTGGACACTTTGATCTCAGAGGGGTTCGAGGCCTCGATCTTCCCTTCGAGGGCTCGCCTGGCTTTAGCCAACGTATCCCTAGCTGTTAAGTAGTCATCCAATCGACTTACCTGGGCCTTTTCCTCGGTCTTCAGACTGAAGATAGTGTCAGCCGGCGTCACAGTAAAATATTGGCGGAGGTACTCCAAGTCGCTTTTGCTGAAAGGGGCCTTAGTCTCCAATCTTCCTAGGTCAGGCTGGTAGCCTGACATCCCTCTTGCTCTGGCTTCCCTGTTTGCCTGGTATACGGCCTTAATGGCCGAGTCGAAACTGCTGGTAATGAGGAGCCCTCCACCTTTGCGTTTTTGAGAGCCAACTCCACGATTTCGCGATTCTCAGGGGTCATGCCGTATAGATTGGTGGCCGAGTGGTCTTTATGGAATTCTATGAGAAAGGATAGACCGTTGGCCGAGAAAGAGGGGTCCTTTCCACGGTAGACGTCAATAATACTCTCATCTACTTTCTTCAGGGCCACGGCCTTTGGCTTAACCAAAACGGCCGCCGTCTCGCAAGGATCCTCGTCCTGCCTAGGGCGCCACGTCCTTGGAGGCTTGATGCTGGTTGTCTTTGCTGTAGAGGGGACGATTGGTACGGATGATGGCTCGTCTGTAGTCGCCATTTTCTTCTGTAGTTTGGAACCCTGCCTGGGCTGTCTGCATCCTGGCCTGTTGGACTTGTCTATGCATTCTCCTCAACTAGGTTTTTGTCTCTGCATGGTACCAACGGTCATCCTGTATAACCGGTGGTTTGAAAGTTTTTACTGACCTAGGGGCGGCCGTGTCTTCGTAACCCACCGAGGTACTGGACGCTTGTACCCCCAATCGGTCGAAAACAGCTCTCCTGGCTGGTCGTCGATCGTACCGGCCGCCGAACTTTTTCACGCTCGGTTGAGATGGCTCAGCGGCCTTCCTCTTGTTCTCCTGTATTATGGGGTGACCGACCTCACATTTGCATCGCTCGCAGAGCACCAGCTCTGGTCCGGCCAATGGTTCCTTTTCTCTCGCCGGCCGACAAACTTCCCTATACTCGGCCCGGAGTTGGGCGGTAACCATGTTGACGACAGGTGGAGGGAATGGATTGGAATCAACCTGCATGGCCGCCTTCTCCGGGAACTGGAGCTTTTTCTCGTCTATCAATTTCTGGATGACATCTCGTAAGACAACACAGTTGTTGGTGTTTTGGGACCAAGAACTGTGGTATTTGCAAAACGTCTTCCCTTTATGCTCGTCGGGTTTCAGAATTTTATGGCCGAAAGACAACTTGACCATTTTCTCGGCCAACAGTAGGTCAAAGATAGCCTCGGTCCTTGTCAAATCAAAAGTATAGGCCTTCGTTTCCCGAGCCGCGAACTTGGCATCGGGAATCTTCGTGTGGCTATTGTCGGTTTTGACAAGTCCTTTGCAGACGAATGGTTTATCTATGCTAACTTCGGCTGAACTCACCTCTACCTCGTCGCTCTCGGCCTCTGAGGGGCCGTTTGCTTCGGCATAGTAGGTCCCTTTTGAAGCCATCTTCTTCTGTATTTCTTCCTTTAGCAAGGACGCGTATCGGTCCACCTTGTTGATCAGGTCATGCATGTCCCGGAATTCGATTCCCTGGAACTTCTTCCGGTACTCGAATTCCAGTCCTTCTTCGGCCATCTTAACAAATTCCCTCTCCGGCAGGTTCGTGCGGCACCAGTTCTTGCATGTTTTGAAACGCTGCAGGTAGTCGCGAGGTGATTCGTCTGACGCCTGGCTCATCCTTGCCAACTCGGCGACCGTTATTTCTCGGTTGGTCTGATAGAAATGTTCGTGGAATGTCCTTTCCATATCAGACCAATCCCTTACCGAATTTGGCGGGAGGTTTATGAACCACGAGAATGCTGCGCCAGTCAGAGAGTGAACAAATAATCGGAGCATTTGGGCGTCCGAATCGGCCTCTCCGCATTGGGCTGTGAAGCGGCCTATGTGTTCAATGGAGGAGGTCTACCCGTCCCCGGAGAACAGTATGAATTCTGGTAATCGATAGTTCCGGGGAAGAGGGGTCCGGTCAACTTCTGGCGGGTATGGCTTCGTATACCTTGGTGCTTCCGGCCGCCTCTGAGCTAGGCCGTCCTCGATCATCCGCCGAACATCTTCAAGTCGAAGCCCTTGGGGGGGGCGCTTCGTGTTGAACCACAAATGGCCGCGGGACCGGTTGTGCATCGTTTTGTGGCCTTGTCTAATGGGCCACTTGAGATAGGGGCTCAGCTGGTAAGACCGAGCAGGGTGGCACTGGGTGAGTGCCATGGGCTTTGCCCGGGTGAGTGTATGTTGCCGTTGGAATGGCCGAACCATACTAAAGGTGGGAGCTTGACAGAAATAACGACGCTTGCAACGGTGGTACCACGGCCGGACTGCTCTGGCCGTATTGTTGTGGCGAAGCGGCAATCGCGTTGCTCAGGCCAGGATGGGTCGGGATGGCCAAGGTTTGAACTGGGCCAAGTTGCTAGATTCCGGAAGGCGTGGAGCTGCTTTGCGCTAATGATACGGCCAAGGCATGAAGCGGGCCACACGCCGTTTTTGCCGAGTAGGTCGGTCCAGGATTCGCCCATGTGGGCGGGGACTGCCCCCAGCTATTCGTTGGTGGCAGCGAATGCTGATCGTAACCTGACGCTTGAGTGCGGGCAGAGGCGCCGAGGCTGCTGATAGGCTTTTTAGTACCTGCGCAAACAGGGTTAAAACTCCTACAAAACTTGCAAGAATGACAAGGTTATTGTAGTATAAATGATTCTCACAAGGTCGTTCTCCGCAGGGATTATTAAATAACACGTAGCAACCAAATTCTAATTAATTATTGTAAAAGAGAAAGTTGAGATGTTTGATTTTAAGACCTTAACTTAAAACGAATTTAACTAATAAAAATAAGGCAATATGCAAACTTAAAGCTAAGGGCAAGAGAAACAGTTGTGTTTTTAGAAATCAAATTAAGAAAGCACTAGGGATCCGCCGTCACCTTAACAATTCTATATAGTTCTCCCAATTACTTATGATCTATACATGCATATTTCGAAAGTTAGGTATTCCTAATATATGCCTACTTGGACCCCCAACATAGAGCGTATATCACACATGCAATCCGTCTGTGGTATTCAGATCAAATCTAAACATACATGACTCATTAAGTTCTGTGAAACCTTTTGAAAAACCATGCAACCCTTAAGACGTGGTATTCATCCTAAGTGAACTTGCACATATTAATCACAAGAAGCCTTCGTCAATTTCAGGGACCGACCTCTGACCAAAATTGCATCAAATTACTTTTCTAAACATCCTAATGGTGATCAAGCATCAAGACACTTAGATAGTTTAACCCAGTGATGAATAATTCGAAAACCTGCATGCATATAATCATAAGCAAATTGGACAAAAACTACATATTCTTGCTAAGGCTCGTGGCCTCACCCTAGCAAAAGAGAGTTAGTTACGCATGTTCATAATAAAAATAATCAAGTTCTTCATTAAAATAATAAAGATCGAAAACACCTTGAAGTAGAAGTTCTTCAAAAACCCTAGCAAAGTCGCGTTCAAAAGCCAAAAGAGAAGTCCCTAAATTTTCTGTGAAAAATAACTTAAATACCTCATAAAACCTAGCTCCACAAAGAAACTAAATAAAATAAAATAATACTAGGATATAAAGTCCAAATTGGATTAGGAGAATCTGCCCCCAATCTGACCAGCCACGTTTTGGCCTCAAATCTGCTCCAAATCCAGCCCAATATAGCTCGTTTTAAAGATAAAAACGTTCCGAACACTTCTCCAGAAGGCCACGAACTCATCTGAGGTCATCTTGGGCTCCAAAACACGATAAAAGCCCAAATCGTCACTATTCCAGCATCGCGCACTGCTTCTTTATTTTATCGCCAGAAAATAACCGCTTGGTAGAAAAGTCTGAAATTTTGATACGATCAAGCCAAGTGACTCACGAACGTCCTCCAACTAGAATTACTCAAAAATTCGTCCATTTGATTATGTTTTGCTCCAGAGGAAGTTGAAAGTCCTATATTGGAAATATAATTCAAAGTATCAAAATTCTTCCAAAGTATTAACCAAAATATATTAAGAATGGGGTTAAATATATAATATAAAATATGCCTATCAGCTGCTGCTTTCGCCATAAGGCTCGATCCTCTCACGCTCTTGGCTCCTCTGTCCGGTCCTAGAAGGTGTTGCGGGCGAGGTTGCCGGCATCCTTTCCTGGAAAAGCGGCCATAAAGGCCGTTTCTATCCTGTAGGCCTGCTTGGACATTAGATCCTCCACCACTGCTTGTTCTTGCATGGACTTGGCCGTGCGATCCGTCGTTACTGGAACGCTGGCCGAGGTTCTGACTGCATGTTCGGTCTCGGTGCTCGTGATCGGCGAAGTGGACTCAGGAGTCTCAGAAGTCATTTCAACTGTTTTGTTTTTGAGCTTTGCCTATGCCCTAGTTTCCACCATGAGTTTTTGACAAGAGTCCCACCGGGCGTGCCAAAAGTGTTGGCTACGCAAATCTCACGTCCTGGGGTTCCAGGCCGAGGGGATGTGCGTTAACACGTGGCGTCCTTCTTTTGGGTGCGGTGCGGTTGTGCGCGGGCGTGCCAGCATGGTCTACCGTGCGTCAAGATGCGGATGTGGGTGAAGTGGTCAAGTGGTGCTCCTGTTTAGACTTGACTTCTAATCAAATGATTGTGGCCGAGAGAGGAACTGATCTCGGCCGTCAGGTTCACGGCCTGAGCTACAAGGCCGTTTAGTGGTGGTGTTGGTGGTGAGTTTCGGGCGGTGCTCCGGCGTGTTGCTCAGTGAGCGACGGTCGTATGATATATGGGGTGAATGAGCAAATAACAGGGATGGTGCTTCGGCGCCTTGAAAATCAAGGGTCGTATGATATATTGATGAACGGATTTTCCTTACAATCTAACACTACTCCTAGGAAAGCAAGTAAAGATATTGAAAGTGCATTACAGGAAAATATAAGTTGCTCCGTGGGAGGCTTTGGTTTGGTGTTTGAACCCTTTGAATGTAGCGTGAGTCTGGTATTTATAGGAAGAGCTCTTGGATTGAGTAATCGAGGCTGAAAATCTGCATGGTGGAGCCTGATCAGAGCAAGTGGGTAGTCCAATCGACATTTGGGATCGTGAAGCATGGTGGTGTGACCCCATGTATCCTGGTAATTCACGATCGCCGCCCTAATCGTGGGTTCTGCGCCTCTGGCCGTGGAGACGCATTAAATGCCCTGGTCTGGTGGGTGGTGGCCTAATCTCTTAAGTTGCAAGAATTCTTGTGAGAATGTCTGCGTCTAATCACTCTGTTTCTTGTCGCCAAACCCTGACTTCAGTCACTTCCCACCTTCCCTCGTGCATTAAATGCTTATTCGTGGCCAGTGGGTTTGCTGCAATAAACAGAGGCACTACTTCATTAAATGAAGCGTGGGACCCTGCTGCCACTTGATGATCTGACTTCAATATCTCTGGTCGTGATTTTGTTCGGCCTCAGCCTCAGCCTCAGCCTTAGCCTTATAATCGCGGCCTAGATGATTATGCCTTTGCAACTTTCCTTTTGTTTTTAGGAAGGCCAAACATCTTGGCGAAACGCCGCGTTTTAGTCTCACGAGCAAGTGCTAGGGTTGAGAAAAGGGGCCCCTTCGGTCAGTTCATGGCCGTGATTTATTAGGCACAAACACCAGGATGTTGAGAGATGAAAACAGAATGGTCCAGACTATAATAATCTGCCGGCTGGGTAGGAGGATTGTTCTGCCGGACCCCCCTAAAAAAGGAAGGCTGATGTCAAGTCTTCAAGAAATGAAGCTGCAACTTCGCGAGCGAATGATTTGTCACCATTGAGGAAGAAGCCAAGGATCCCTTTTACTGAGAAGACTCAAGTAGGAGTTGTTCCCTCGTCATCTACCAGGGTTAAACATCTCGTTGGTGCAGATAGCAAGAAGATTGGCGGTATGCACAACATTAGGGATGCTCCTTTTAAGCCTCTTGCTGATGAGTTTGGAGATTGTAATCTGCTCCGTGAAGTAGTCCACGCGCGATCTAGTTCATCTGTTGAGAGGCAAAGAGATGCAGATATTCCTCTTCAAAGTTTGGGTCGTCTACACCAGTCAGACGATAGAGGTCGATCTGGGAGGTCAGCTCGTCCACCCAACCATTATGATCCAACTATTGAGTCACGAGCAGTCAAGCGTGGAGTTGATTCGGCTTCGCCAATTCCTTTGGAGGTAAGGTTGGCGGTGGCTAAGAAGACGAGATAGTCATCTGCTCGGGTGAAGGGTTCTACTACAACGTCAACGGCTGATCCCAAGGTGGACAAGTCCTGCCCTGCAGGGGATGTAGGCTTGTCTGATCTGCTGGAGACGAACTTCCTATCATGCCCATCTTCTTGCTTCAGGCTGGTTGATTATATCCGTCAGGCTAGCGATCTTGATATCTTCTCAAGTCTTTCCGTGGAACAACAAAGAGAAGCAACATTTCATCTGCTTCAAAAATGAGTAGTTTTTGCTGTTGAAACTATCTGAAACTCGTCTGCTGTTGTCTTCTCTTCTACTGCTGACTTGGTTAGTTGAAAATATGCTTACTTCCGTCTTGAGCACAAGAATGTTGACATCTCTCTTAGTTATGACAAGTTTGGCTAGATTTCGCGCCTATCGTAAGTCTGCTGAAGAATCCAAGTTCGAAGCTATCATGGATGCGTACAAGCTGGGCTACTTGGACTGCACAAATGGAAATAATCCCTTTTATGCCATTGGAGATGAAGACATCGAGATGCTCTGTCCTGACTTGCTCCCTGTGCAAAGTGAGCAGGTTAATGCTGTGAACATGAAAGGAGTTGAAGAGCAGGTGGCTGAAGGGGTGGTAGCCGAAGAGAATGGAGCATAGGAGGATGCAGCTGATAAGGTGGTGGCAGACGTCACGGATCAGGCAGGTGGAGCTGCTGAGAGCGTGGCTGATCAGGTGGATGCTAAAGAGGCTACAGATCAGGGATGCCAGCGTCTCGGAGTAGATGAAGACTCCTTTATTTCTTTTTAGCTTTTGTTGTCTTCTTTTTGTTTAGAATAATTAGTCTTGTTTGATCATCTTCTTTTTGTTGAATTTGGCTGGTTGGTCACTCTGTTATGGAAATTTCAATTTATTTTTTCAACTTCAATTTGCATATTGTCTTGTAAACTGCTTGAGTAACCGGCTAGTGTCTTGATTGTACCTTTCCCTTGGGATATCGACAAAAGCTAGGGTCCCCCTTGAGGGACTCTGGGCGTATTCTGCATTTTCCGGAGAAAGCTTAGGCCGCTTCTGGTCTTTGCCCAGCATCTCCCTTAGGACGCTGCTTATGGAGAACTGTATGACTATCCTGCCCCCATTAAGAAATGGATAGGAGCCTGGATACCTTCCTTAGGAAATTCCTGGCGCACCCTACGTCTCCCTTAGGACGCTTTTTTGTGGGTTGCGTCTCCTGAAGGACGCTTCTTGTCGTTGCCCTGCATCTCCCTTAGGACGCTGCTTATGAACAACTGTATGACTATCCTGCTCCCCCTTAGGAAACAGATAGGAACTTGGATACCTCCTTTAGTAAATTCCTGGCTCACCCTGGAGCTCCTTTAGAATGCTGCTTTGCAGGCTGCGTCTCCCGAAGGACGCTTCTGGTCGTCGCCCTGCTTCTCCCTTAGGACACTTTTGATGGGCAACTGTTTGACTATCCTGCCCCTCTTAGGAAACGGATAAGAACTTGGATACTTCCTGCAAGAAGCATGAAGCCCTCTTTTTAAGAAATTCCTAGCACACCCTGCGTCTCCCTTAGGACGCTACTTTGCTGGCTACGTCTCCCGAATGACGCTTCTGGTCGTCGCCCTGCATCTCCCTTATGACGTTTTTTATGGGCAACTATATGACTATCATGTCGCCCTTAGGAAACGGATAGGAACTTGGATGCTTACCTTAGGAAATTCCTGGCGCACCCTGCGTCTCCCATAGGATGCTTCTTTACGGGCTGCGCCTCTCGAAGGACACTTCTGGTCGAGGTACCTGATCATTCTTGGATGTTTCGCCATGTACTCGCCTGAGGCTTAATTCGTGATCAGCTAGGAGTCTGAGTAGATAACCAATCTTTTGATCTAGACACAGTCCGACGAGCAATGCCTCATATTCTGCCTCGTTGTTTGAAGAAGGAAAGCCTAGTGTGATGGCTTGTTCCAACAAAGTTCCGTCTAGGGTGATTATGACGACGTCTGCCCTCACTTATTTGTGATTTGATGCTTCATCTACATGCAACTGCCACATGTCGTTAGGTAGGTTTGAATTGATGGGGGAGGTATCGTATGCTTTTTCCTTGCTTTTCATGACCAGCTTCTCTTCTTCGGTTGTCGGAGTAAACTCTACAACAAAATCTGCTAAAGCCTAAGCTTTTATAACAGTGTTCGGCCTGTAGAGGAGGTCGTATTGACTAAGTTCGATAGCCCATTTCATGAGTCGCTGAGAAGCGTCAGGGCTATGGAGGATTGATCTAAAAGGAAATTCTGTCATGACAATTATCCAGTGAGCTTGATAGTAAGGCCTTAGTTTTCTCGCGGAAACCACAAGCGAAAAAATGAGCTTCTCCATTTTCGGGTAGCGAGTCTCTGCATCAAGGAGAGCTTTTGAAGTGTAGAATATCGGATGTTGTGCCCCTAGCTTTTCTTGGATGAGAGCCGAGCTGACAGCTGAGTTGGACACCGCTAGGTAGATGTACAAGTCTTCGCCTGGTATTGGTTTTGAGAGTATGAGAGGTGAAGTGAGGTAGGTTTTCAAGTTTTGAAAAGCTACTTCGCAATCGTCATCCCACTTGTCCTTATGTCCTTTCTTCAACGCTTTGAAGAATGGCCTGAACTTGTTGGTAGATCTCGAGAGGAATCGGTTGAGTTTTGCTGCTCTGCCTGTTAGACTTTGTATTTCCTTTGTTGTGGCAGGTGACTTCATGTTGAGTATAACCTTGATTTGATTCGGATGTGCCTCAATTCCTTTTTGGGTGACTAAGTATCCTAAGAATTGGCCAGACGAGACTCCAAATGTGCATTTGCTCGGGTTCAACTTCATGTTGTATTTTATGAGCAGGCTGAATGCCTCGGCAAGATTTTTGATGTGGTCTGCTCACTGGGGAGCTTTGACTAACATGTCGTCTATGTAGACCTCTATAGTTTTACCTATTTGCTCCTTGAAAATTTTGTTTACTAGCCTTTGGTAGGTTTCTCCGGCATTCTTTAGCCCAAAGGGCATGACTTTGTAGCAATATGTACCTCTATCGATGATGAAGGAGGTCTTTGCCCTATTGTCTTCATGCGTCATGATTTGATCGTAGCCGGAGTAGGCGTCCATAAAGATTAGCAGTTGATTGTTGGAAGTTGAATTATTGGCAGTGAAAAGTTGTCTTTAGGGCATACCTTGTGAGGTCAGTGTAGTCGACGCACACTCTCCACAGGCCTTTATCTTTATTTGCTACTAGAACAACGTTCACCAGCGATTTTGCGTAGGAGACTTCTTCAATGAAACCGGCAGCTAGGAGCTTGTCGATCTCGGCTTCAATGATGGCAACCTGCTCGGGGGCGAAGTTGTGTCTTTTTTGCGCTACAAGCTCGATAGCTAGGTTGATGTGTAGGCGATGATAGATGATCTGAGAATCGATGCCTGGCATGTCAGATGGTGACCATGCAAATACGTCTTTGTTGTTCTAGAGGAAGGCTGCAAGCTCTACCTTTTCCTCCTGGTTTAGGCGTGAGCCAATCCGCGCTTTTCTCTCTGGCTTGTCAGGATCAAGGGGTACTAGCTCGATGTCCTCTTTTGGCTTCCATCCTTCTTCAGGAGAGACGTCCGGACGGATTCCCTCGACTCGGTCCTGATTCTTTGATTGCTATTGGGGAGTAGCTATTCCCTTTCCTTTCTGGTTTGCTTGGCCATCATGAACGGGATCTGCTTTCTCCTCTGCTTGTTCTACTCCCTTCAGATCTGCTTGATTCACAAGGAGAAACTGTGTTTGCTTGCTTCTCTTCAGCCATTGAGATGAGCATTTCCTCGCCATTGCCTGATCGCTGTTGATCTGACTGACGCCGCCCCCAAGGATAGGGTAGCAGATTTTCTGATGTGTGGTGGAGGTGATGGCTTTGATCTTACCGATCCATGTTCTGCCCAAAATGCCGTTGTAGGGCGAGAATTCATCAATGACCATGAACGTTTGTGAGCTGATTACAGGTGGGGAGTAGATGTCCAAGATCTATCGTGCCCAAAGTAAACATCATTGCACCATTGAAGCCAGTTAGCGACCTGGCTAATTTATTAATCTTTGTCTCTAAGCCCATCTATTGGATGACTGCCAATTGTAGAATATTGGCTGCGCTGCCCTCGTCTTCATGGATTCGGTCGACCATGGCTTGAGCGATTTGAATGCTGATGACAAGGGCATCATTGTGTGGTAGATCAAGGCCGATTAAATCTTTCTTTTGGAAGCCGATCATGGGATCGTCTTCTGCTAGTGGGAGACTAGTTGATCTTAGTGGCCTGTTTGATTTTCTGCCATCAGGGTGGTCTTCTGCCACAATCATAGTGTCCTGTTTGATCTTCCTCTTCTTTTCTTTGTTAGTCAGCCCGGACTCCTCGGAGTCGGCTAGGATTGTGTTAATCCTTATAACCTTCTGGGGTGGCTCCTTGGCAGTAACGCGGTCCTCAATCTGTTGGATGGCCTGCTTCGCAATGAACTCCGTGCAGTGACCTTCTCTCGTGAGTTCTTCGGGTGCGCTTTCCAAGCAAAGCAATTATTTGTATTGTGCCTGTGCGTCACATGGAAGGCACAATATTTTCTGGTATCCCTCTTGTCCGGATCTCCTTTCAAGGGTGACGGTCTTTTAACCCAAGGTTTGTCCTTCACTTGGGCTAAGATTTGATGTATATGGATGGAGAACTTGGTGTAGTTCTCCTTTATCATAGCGTCTCCTTGTGGGAGCGACTTGCGGCTGTTTATATTAAACATGTCGCTTCTTTGGCCTGTCTGCTTGGTTGGCTGATCTTCCTGCTTGGTAGACTTCTTCGCGGCGATTCGATTGTCATCCCAAATGGCGTAACGTTCCGCGGTCATCGTGCTCAGCTGGAAGACCTTTCTTGATGCAGAGGACACAATTCGATCATCGCACCCTACAATGTTGGCTTTTTCTACTTTGAATCTCTTGATGTAATCTCGAAGGGATTCATTAGGCTTCTTGCGCAGGTTGTACAGGTGGTCAGGATTCTTCTTGATCGTCCAATAAGAAGTGTACTCTTTTGGTGAAGACATAAGCAAGCTCCTTGAAGCTGCTGATCGACCCAGGTGACAGGGTATGGAACCAGTCCTGAGCTGCTCCTCGCAAAGTCATTGCAAACACTTTGCACATTAAAGCGTCTTCGGCTTTGTGGAGGATCATAAGGCTTTTGAAATGCTTCAGATGGCTTTTGGGATCGGAATCCCCTTTGAAGCATGTAAAAGAGGGCGTTGAGAATCGTTTTAGGGGAGCAGCTTGCTCGATCTCGACGGTGAAAGGTGAGGAGTTTGCTCGGTCTACCTCCATGCATAGTGCATCTTTGAAATTTCCACCAATCTTTAAGTCTCGAAGTCAGTTATTTACAAGCTTCTCAACGTCTTCCGCACACATGATTGGCCGGTCACATTGGCGACCTTCGCGATTTGGGCGACATTGATTCACTTCCTCATTGGTTTGCAAGGGTCAACCTTCTCGGCTATGCCGCGTAGGCGGTTTGTTGGTGGACTGCGCTTGCGAGGGATTTCCTGTAGCTTGTCGACGGGAATTGGTTCTTCGGGAGCGGGCAGCTGAGCGCCTTTCTTCACGGTCCTCATTGTGAGGGTTGTCAGGTTGACCTCCCAGAGGGCCTTGCCTTTCATGAACATTTCTTTGCAAGCGAGTAGCAGGGCGCCTTTCTTCACGAACCTCATTGCAATGGTTGTTAGGTTGACCTCCCTAGGAGCCTAGTCTTTCATGAACATTTCCCTGCGGGCCCAGGCTGGCGCGGATGTCAAGTTGTGGGCCCAGCCTTTTGTGCACGTTGGTCCTTAAATTCAATCTAGATGGGAGACTTCGTTTGCTCTGAGTGTGGTTCGCAAATGCTTGCGACATGTCGGCAAGCTGATCATGTTGTTGTCCATCTTCTTGTCTGCTTACACCTGCTGGACCTGCTTGGTACCCATCGAACTCCCCAACGGAGTGTTCGTCCATCATTCTCTCGTCGCCCTGTTGTCCAAGGCCAAGGTTTTGAGCCAAGTTTATTTGGTTGAGGAGCTGCCTCATCAAATTGTTTTGGTTGTCCATTCTCTGAGTTAGCTGGTCAACTCTTAGATTGAGGTCTACTTGACTTCGTGGACTGGGAGGAGAGAATTGTGTGGAGCCCAATTGCACACGGGCTAGGGTTTCATTAGAGGTGTGAGTGGGAGCGTGTGTCGAGCACGGAGGCAATGGAGGGAATGACTGAAGTTGTTCCATGATTGGGCCAAAGTCGACGGTGGTTGTGAGCCCAACCCGGATGGGAGGTTCCACCATGCTCGGCGGCGGTGCTATGAAGGTGGCTAGAGCCGCCCACAGGGCCTTGAGATGGTACGACAACGGTAGAGGCCGGTGGGGTGGTCCCAGTTACGAATCCGATAGGTAGCACGGTGGTTCCAGTCACACGGGGTGACTGCTGTGGTGCGGTAGCAAGGGTTTGCTGTGGGTTCATGGCGGCAAGAGGTGGTGGTGCCACCATGTCAATCACGGGATCGTGGGAGGAGTAACTTTGGGCCGTCACGGATTGAGCCATCGCAGCGGTCTTGCTCCTAGTGTGCTTGCTTCCAACCATGGTTGTTTGGAAGGCTTCGGTGGATTGGAAAATAGGAGGAACGGATTCCTTAAGCACGCGTTGAGTATAACTCGTGCTCTCAATGAAAGCACCAAATGTTTGTGCAAATAATCTCACGGGAGAATATTCGCTTCCAGATCCTTCACCCTTTGATCTTCCTTTTCTCTCTTCCTTGATTCCTGTAAAAAAGATCAGAGTAAATAGACCACACTCGGGGGGTGTTGGCCAAAGGCCCTCTGATGCCTAAGTTGGTTCGATTGAATTTAGGTGAAACAGTAGCTAAAAAGGGTACGGAGAGACTATTTCTATTATCAGACCCTAATAGTCACTAATAGCATTCTATTGAAGGGTCCCTGTTTGAGCGTTTTTCTAGTAGTGCCAAGTGCCATGGAGTTCGAATCTAAGACCACTGGTCTACATATCAAGGCACTTTTTCACTGGGAATATATTTGTATGCTCTCACCCATTCTCGCATAGCCAAGGCAATAGCACAAGTTTATTTTCACAATAGATGACGTTTGGTGTCGGAACAAATATTAGTTGCAAATTAAATTAAAAGTGATGTTAAAGACAATCGCTTATGTTGAATGAATAAGGATACAATTGAAAGTTGAAAAGTAAAAAGAGGTTGAAAATCAAGTTTTTAGATGCCAACATAGCTACTTTTATTTCGCTTTAAATTTTGTGAGATGAAAAAAAAAAAATTGTAGTTGTAGGAGAACAAAGGGGCTCCATGGCAAGAAGATTTTTTTTCATGTCTTTGATGTCAAAGAAATACACCAAAGTCGAGGAGGGGAAAGAGTGCAAGAGCCACAAGTTTTGGGTTTTCACTTGGTCCACCTTCAAGCACTTTCCAGTCAGAACAAAAGACATATTCATGGCCATGTTCAAAACCACTCATATATCAACGCCAAAATCAAATGCTCATTCTGTTCCAACCAGCAATACACACATGAGAAGCTGATATATAACTTTTTAACATTTAGTAATTGGTACGTACTGATATTAACAAAATCTTCATCCGCCACCACAAATCTACCCTCTATTTTTCTACCTTTGACGCATCCATCGGTCTACACACTCCATTTTGGCGGCGTGCAAGATTTTTCTTTTTAATTTGACTGGTAAGATTTTTATTTTTTAATTTTAACATTTATGCGTACTCCGCAAGTCTAAGAGAGACAAGTGAAGCAAATAATAAAAATAATAATGCAACATGTATTCAATTTGATCTTGGCCACTCCACCACTTTAAGAGAGACTACATAAGCAACAAACACATACACACACATAATCTACATAAGCAGCAAACACAAACACAAAATATAATCTAAGCCAGATGGGTTCCACGGCAGCAGCTAATAAACCTCATGTTGTTTGTGTTCCAGCTCCAGCTCAAAGTCATATAAAGGCAAACCTCAAATTTGCAAAGCTCCTCCACAATAGAGGTGTTCATGTAACCTTTGTCAACACAGAGTTCAACCACAACCGCTTTCTTAAATCTCTTGGACCCAACTCCCTTGACGGGTTGCCCGATTTTCGATTCGAAACTATTCCTGATGGCCTTCCAGCTGGTTCAGATCAAGATGCAACCCAAGATGTCTCTTTGGTTTCTGATTCCATCAACAACAAACTCTTGGCCCCGTTTCGAGACCTCCTTATGAAACTCAATGACAGATCAACTTCCAACAGTGATATCAATCCTGCAGTGACTTGCATTGTTTCAGATGGTTTCATGCCATTCACAACCACAGCTGCAGAAGAAATTGGAGTTCCTATAGTGCTTTTGTTTACTATTGCTGCATGCAGCTTCATGGGCTATAAGCAATACCCTGCTTTGGTGGAAAAAGGTCTTGCGCCACTCAAAGGTGAAATAAATGTTTTTTAAAGAATTATTTGTATGATATTATTGATTAACAAATGAAGCTTTCTCTAATTAAATCTTACTTTGGGTGTTAATTATGTAGATGAAAGCTGTTTGACAAATGGCTTCTTGGACAAGGTAATAGATTGGATTCCAGGAATGAAAGGTATTCGTTTGAGGGATCTACCAGCGAATTTTCGAACTACAGATCCCAATGACTTCGTGTTTAACTTGTCCTTGGAATCAATTGAAAGAGTTCATAAAGCTTCAGCAGTTGTGCTTCATACTTTTGATGCATTGGAGCCAGATGTTTTGAATGCTTTGTCATCTATGCTTCCACTTGTTTATGCCATTGGTCCTGACCAATTACTTCTCAATCAAACCAGAAGACCTTTGAAGCATATTGGATACAGTTTATGGAAAGAAGAAACTGAATGCCTCGAATGGCTAAAATCCAAGGCACCAAATTCAGTTGTGTATGTGAATTTTGGCAGCCTAGCAGTCCTGACACCACAACAACTTGTTGAGTTTGGATGGGGACTTGCAAATAGTAAGCTTCCTTTCTTTTGGGTAATAAGGCCTGATTTGGTTGTTGGTGAATCAGCAATTTTGCCACCTGAGTTTGTAGCTGAAACAAAGGAAAGAGGTCTAATAGCAAGTTGGTGCCCACAAGAGCAAGTCCTTAACGACCCATCAGTCGGAGGGTTTTTGACACATGGCGGTTGGAATTCAACCATTGAGAGTTTGTGTGCAGGAGTGCCTATGCTTTGTTGGCCATTTTTTGCAGACCAACAAACAAACTGTTACTATGTTTGCAATGAATGGGGAATTGGCTTGGAGATCAACAATGATGTCAACAGAGACCAAGTAGAGAAGCTTGTTAAAGAGTTAATGGAAGGAGAGAAGGGTAAGAAAATGAAAAATAAGGTCATGGAGTGGAAGAAAATAGCAGAAGAAGCCACCGGTCCACACGGTTCTTCATCCACAAACTTAGACAATTTAGTGAATCAAGTGATCTTAAGAAAAACCTAGATTATTTTCATTGAAGATTTAACCCAGCGTACCATTAGGCCTCTCTTCTCTCTCTAGCCTGAAGAGAGAAAAACCTTAGGAAACTACAGCAGCCGCCGCCCACTTTGGCGATCGGTGGCTGGCTTCCCCCTCCTCCCTCGATCCCTTCTCCTCTCCTACCGTCCCCTCATCCCCTCCCCTACTCCTTTCCCAGCTCTTCCCCTTTCCTCTCGTCTTTTCTTCTCCCCATCTTTCTCCCCTCTCCTCCCTCCCTTATACCCGTCCCCTCTGCTTCTCACCTGCCCTTCCTCCTTGTCCCTCCTTTCCTTTTGCTCCTTCCCTTCCTCGCAGTTTTAGGCTGGGATTGTGTGACTGGCTCTTTTGGTTTTTCAGTTTTCTTTTTTGCAGATCCCTGTATTTAACAGAAAAGTTAACAAAATTGACGGCAGGACCATTTGTTTTAACAAAAATGAAGTTGAAGGACCATGGGTACCATTTTGGAAATTGAGGAACTTAAATGCAAATCGGGTCTAAGTTCATGGACTAATAAAACAATTAACCCTTATTTTAGTTGTGAGAGTTACAAGTTGTAATTGGCGTCTAGGTCGTTTGGCTGTAGGGCGAGTTGTGTTCTATGCCTGATTTATCTAGGCTCTCGGTTTCTTTACCACATTTTCTTTGGCCATGTGTGGCTATGAGGGGAGATACAATGTTGATGCCGGTGTATTCCCCCCTATTTGGATTAACCTTTGGTGGGTTACTCTGCTTCCACATTTGTATTAACCTTGTATGGGTACTTGTTTTTGTACTGGCCTTTACAACTAACAACCTTTGTGCTTGATTTATAAATGCAATGTATCGCCTCCTCTCAAAAAGAAAAACCTAGATCTAGTTATTATGTGTACACCTTTCCCTTGTTGGTTCTTTTGCAAGATCAAATCTCGTATGTATCGTGGTTGGAATGTTTAATACATGTCAATTTAAATAATACTTGGATTTAATAGACCTCGTGCGAAAGTTAGTCTATCAATACAATTGATTTCATCTATACGAGAAAAACAAATCATATAAAAATGCATGGCACATGTTCATACTTACTTTTTATGTTATCTCCATCAATGCAATTCCACATACTCAAAACAAAAACCACAGAAAAAGAGAAGGCATGCCACCTCAAGCTGTATTATAATTCCAAAAAATGAGGAAGAAGATTTCAATTGGACAATTGTTCCAAAAACCAACAATATATAGGCACCAAGTAACATCTGCATATTAAGTCACAAGATCATAGATAGGCATGGTTTCTATAGAGGTAGCTGAACCCATATCAAGGCCACTGTTTGGGCCTAAATTCCACACACCAACCCATCTGACTATTGGCTCATGTCAACAACAATGGCTTGGGCTTTGTTTTACCAAAATCAAAAGTCAGCCCTGAATGTTTTGGAAGCACAAATCAACACACAAAGGGGAGGATTTTCTCTCCACAAATGCCCACGTGACTCCAAAGACAAGACGTCAAATAGGGCAGAGGATGTGCTGGGGAGTTGGTAGAAAGGTTAAATCAGAAAACCACTCCACATAACCATTTAATGCCAGAAAAGAGGGCCAAGTTTCCTCCCCATTCTCGTGAAGATTTTTCGTCAGTGCAAGTTGGGTCTACAAGAGATAAACGAGAAATAAGAGAGTTGGTTGTTAGAAGGTCAAAATTGATCATCATGAGAACTGACTCTTGATGGAGGCTTTTCTTGTCAAATTAACCACTACCCTTTTTACGCTGGAACGGATAATTCTCTCAACAAATATGTCCTCCAGATATTAAGGAATAATCACTCATGCAGATCTCCTATAAATATAGGAGGATGTGAACAAGATAGAGGACAAAAAAATTAAAACAAAACAAAAACTCTCAGTCATACTGACAAAAGCAAGCAAGATCACACGATCTCAAATGCTTTCGAATTTTGAAACAACCAAGTTCTTTAGTCTACAAAAGCCATCCAGCCTCTAACAAAACAGGCAGAACTCAGACTTCTGACTTCAGCTCAATCCAAAGAAGCAGTTCACAAAGGAGACGAGATTTCTCTCTTTACAAATTTGGCTCAACACAAGCGAATCAAGCAGAATTCAGGTTTTTCATAATATGAAAACCTCAACAAATATACAGAGATATCTTGATGTCCCAGAATCACCAGAATAGCTCTCAGGTGATCCACAATTAACCCGAACACGTACTGAAGTATAGTTCCAAGTCAGTAATCATTAATCCAGCCACTTCCAGTTCAGTCCAGACTAAAGAAATCTCACCTCTGCCTATTTGGCAAGCCTCTGCATGGTTCAAATTGATTAAAGCTCTGCCAATCTTAACATTGGTATCGATTTCTAGCTGAACCCTATTAGTTGAAGGTGCTGATGTGTAATTCCAGCACAGATATATCTAGTCTAGCCTGAGTCATAGGCAACAATCCAAGTAGAAATCAAAGCCGAATGTTCTGATGTCCTTTCAGACATGGCAGTTCTCTTCTGCTTAAGTTTTGTAATAGGCAGTTCTCTTTGAAACAGTTTGATTTATTTTCAATATTCATTTTGGCTAGAATTACTAGTTTTTACTGAGGGAAATTGTAAAGTTCTCACCCGCCTGAGGTGAGAAAAAAACTTACTTAGGAGATATTCCTTACCCAAATTCACAATCACTTGTTTAAAGTCAGTAACTTGGGGCGCAAGTTATTTATTTTTCATAAGTCTGTTAGGGTTTTAACTGCTAACAGTGGCACGCTTGCACACCAAAGAAAGTTGACTTGTTGACCACATATGGTTTTCGAGCTAATGAGGAAATTTACCCTACCACCACAGGAACTAAATCAAAACGGGTGAACAATTTGGCATGCCCAGTCACACCCAGACCATATAGAATTGAACAAAGAGTCGAACATAACTAGCCTTAATAGGGTTGGAACTTACCACTGTTAATGCTTTAAACGACATGGGATCACTGCAGAGAATGATTAGAGAAATAATGGATCCTGAGGCCAGAAGAGGAGAGAGACCAACCTATAGGAAGCCATATCCGGCCTATATTGATCAGATGCCATTACCACCCCGTTTTAAAGTACCAAATTTCACCCTATTTATTGGAGAAGACACACACGTGTCTTTAGTTGAACATATAGGCAAATTCTCAGTCCAATGCAAAGCCATAGAGAATAATCCCCTATCGAAGCTTAGGTTTTTTGTGAATTCCTTGTCTAGGCAGGCTTTTACCTGCTATACCAATTTACCAGCCAATTCCATCCAAACATGGGAAAAGATGGAGAATGCTTTCCACGACTACTATTTTAGAATTTAGCCAGAAGTCACCATCAGTGATCTTGCTGCTTTTAAATAAAGCGAGGATGAACCTGCTTAGGATTTCATCACCAAGTTCAAAAAGCTCAAAATGAAGTGCATGATCCCAATGGAAGAAAGACATTTCATCCAAATGGCTCAGACCACCCTCAAGATTTCTCTGAGAAAGAGATTCGATGGAATGGTGTTTCGAGGCTTGGCAGAATTGGCAGATAAAGCCTCCAAGTATGAAGAACTGTTAAGGGAAGAACAACAAAAGAGAAATTCTTCCAAAGGTACATACTACAAGACACCATCTTCCTCAGTCCATTTGGTTGTGGTGGAATCAGAAGAGGGTCAAGAGAGTTCAGAAGAGATGGAGGTAGTGGTGGCAAAAATGGCAAAGTTAAAGCATCCTATCAGCTGCAAGGCTCTGACAAAGCCACTAAAGGATCCAAAACCACCACCATTCATAGGCGGTTTTGTACCAAACAAGCCGGCACAGAACAAAGTCTACTCTTTTGATATGACCAAAGTTGACGCTCTGTTCGATGAGATGCTCCTACAAAAGGCAATATAGACGCCTCACAGACTGCCTAAACCGGAAGAGCTCAAAGGAAGACAGTATTGTAAATGGCATAACTCTTGGAATCATTCCACCAACAGTTGTGTTGTTTTTAGGGATGTTATTCAAGAAGGAATAATGACAGGAAAGCTCAAGCTAGCCGAGAAACCTCCTACACCCTTTTCCTCAACCTCAAGTGAACATGGTCAACCTACACTAGCAAGAATTGGAGAAAGGCAAACTGATAGTGGAAGTCAGTCGTAACATGGGTAGAACAGTCACAAAAAAGGTGAACCAAAGGCCGAAGGCTACTATCTCAACTGAAGTAGTTCTGTGCAGCAGGTGCAATTGCAAATGGGAGCTAGAAATAGCTTTGGATGTGCATAACTAACCCATAGTGAGTGTCTTTGATAGAATCGAAGCACCACTCCAGTAGACCATAGCTCCAGCTCTATCTAGGGGCATAGCCAGACAGAGAACCTATTATAAACCTGCCTAACACATCAGAAACGTAACTGAGTAGCCAAGGAAGGAAATGCCAATTAAAATGCCCAGAAATGACAGGCCATTGGCAACTATCATTGAAGACATGTGGTATTCTATAGGAAAGAATGGCAGGCCAACTCTAGAGCTGACCAGAACATAGAGGAGGAGGATACAAAGGCAATACCTCATCTTCCTCAGGAATAGGGACAACACGTAGGTGTTTACAGAAGTCAATTATACTAGAATTGAGAATAATCCAGAGAGGGATTTTCAAACAGAACAGACAGTCTATTAGAATACTACCGGAGAAGCAGGGGGAAGCAAGATTCCCGAATGAATCCTCTTTCCACTAAGGTTCATCTTCGAATAATCAGTTGGTACTCTCACAAGTGCAGGATTAGGCCATATTCCTTCCAGCAGATGATCAAGAGAATTGGACTGAAGAATACGTGGAAGAACAGGTGGATTACGAACCATCTGCAAATGATCAGTTGGAACCTTCACAATTACAAAATCAGTTCGGATTCAATGAAATAAATGACCAAGAGAATTGGACTGGAGAGTACTATTTGTGCCTGATAAATCACGGCCATGAACTGGCCGAAGGAGTCCCTTTTCCTCGGCCCTGGCACTAGCTCGAAGGACTAAACGCGGCGTTTGGCCAAGATGCTTGGCCTTCCTAAAAACAAAAGAAAAGTTGCTAAGGCATGATCTTCTCGGCCTAGATTATAGGCCGAGGCCGAGGCCGAACAAAATTACGGCCAAAAATATTAAAGTCAGATCATCAAGTGGCAGCAGGGTCCCACGCTTCATTTAATGAAGTAGTGCCTCTGTTTATTGCAGCAAACCCACTGGCCACAAATAAGCATTTAATGCACGAGGAAAGGTGGGAAGTGACTGAAGTCAGGATTTGGCGACAGAAAGCAGAGTGATTAGACGCAGACATTCTCACAAGAATTCTTGCAGCTTGAGAGATTGGGTGACTAACTATCAGAGCAATAAATGCGTCCCCACGGCCAGTTGCGCAGAAACCACGATTAGGGCGGCGACCGAGATTCACCGGGATTCATGGGGTCACACCACCATGCTTCACGATCCCAAATGTCGATTGGACTACCCACTTGCGCTAATCAGGCTCCACTATGCAGGATTTCAGCCTCGATTACTCATCCAGGAACTCTTCCTATAAATACGAGGCTCAAGATACGTTCAAAGGGTTCAAACACCAAACCAAAGCCTCCCACGGAGCAACTTATATTTTCCTGTAATGCACTTTCAATATCTTTACTTGCTTTCCTAGGAGTAGTGTTAGACTGTAAGGAAAATCCATTCATCAATATATCATACGACCCTGGATTTTCAAGGCGCCAGAGCACCATCTTTGTTATTCGCTCATTCACCCCATATATCATACGACCGCCGCTCACTGAGCAGCGTGCCGGAGCACCGCCCTAAACCCACCATCAACACCACCACTAAACGGCCTTGTAGCTCAGGCCGTGAACCTGACAGCCAAGATTAGTTCCTCTCTCGGTTACAATCGTTTGACCAGAAGTCAAGTCCAAACAGGCGCACCATTTCACCGATCAACCATCCCCATTCACACCAACAATCTCGACGCACAGTAGACCGTGCTGGCACGCCCGCGCACAACCGCACCGCACCCAAAAGCAGGAAGCCGCGTGTCAACGCATATCCCCTCGGCCCGGAACTCCAGGCCGTGAGATTTGCACGGTAGACAAGTACGAAGAGGAACAAGTAGAATACGAAGGAGAACTAAATGAGGAGACTTAAGCTTTCGATGCAGAATTGGAAAATTTGTTGTAGGGTGACTTTGAAATCAATATGGTGTTTGTTCTATCAGAGAAGTTTAGAGCAACAGAAGGACAAAAAAGCACTATGGAAAGGGATGTAGTATTCCAAGAAAGCTTCGAATGAAGAATAACCGAAAAAGAGGAAGGGCCAGAATAGCAAACCAATGCTGTCGAAATAGGCAAAACAAATCGAAAAATGCCTGCATAACAATTGTGCTTTTCCAAACCTACCAAGGAAATGGCCAATCAACTCAGACATTTCATCACTGCAAACTTTGGAGGGATCCCTATCCCTAAAGTAATGGTAGATGAAGGTGCAGCAATCAATCTAGTACCTTACAGACTCTTGGTTAAACTGGGCAGAACAAAGAAAGATCTAATCCCAACTCGTTTTACAGTCACCAATTTCACTGGAGGTATCACTAATACTCATGGGATACTAGATGTGGATGTCATAGTGGGAACTAAGAAGCTAAAGATTGCTTTCATTGTGGTAGATACCACTTCTACCACTTACAATGCATTGCTTGGGAGGGACTGGATCCACTAAAGCCTATGCGTTCCTTCCACTCTACAACAACAATTGGCCCTCTGGCATGAAGAGGGTTTTATGGAGATAGTAGAGGCCGATCCACAGCCATTTCTACCATCTGCCTTATGTTTTGAAGCCAGGTATTATCATGTTGATTTTGGTCCCTTAATTTTCTTTGGAGTCAATCAGAACGGTCAGCCCCATAGTGTCACGGCCCAAAGACTCATTGAAGAAGGTCTGACTGGTTCTTTAGAGGACTGAAATAGACCAGAGACTGTTTCACATTACGTTATCATGAAATGCTTGGACTGGACAGAGGATTTATGGAACACAAATTGCCAACAAAAGAAGGATACTTACCAGTCAAGCAAGCTAGAAGAAGAATGTCCATGGAAACAGAACTGAAAGTCAAAGAGGAAATAGGAAGACTGGTTAAAGCATGTTTTATCATACCAGCCATTTATGCTGATTGGTTGTCTAACATTGTACCAGTTCTCAAAAAAAAGACATGAGCAGTCAGAGTTTGCATGGACTATAGGAATTTGAACGAGGCATGTCCCAAAGATGAATACCCCATGCCAATGGCAGACATGTTGGTAGACGGAGCCGCTCATAACCAAATGCTATCATTCTTGGACGGCAACTCAGGTTACAATCAAATAATGGTGCTAGAGGAGGACATCCACAAAACTGCTTTTATGTGTCCAGGACATATAGGCACTTTTGAATATGTTGTGATGCCTTTTGGCTTGAGAAATGCAGGGGCTACCTATCAAAGAGCAATGAATTCTGTTTTCCATAACATGATAGGCCATTCCATAGAGGTGTACATAGATGATGTGGTGATTAAGTCTCCAGAAAAGGAGAACCATGTATCTAATATGAAGGAATCTTTTCTAAGGATGAGACAACACAAACTGAAAATGAATCCCAAGAAATGCGTCTTTAGGGTTCAAGAAGGCAATTTCCTAGGTTTCTTGGTCCATTAAAGAGGCATAGAGATTGATAAGAACAAAGCAAAATCTATTATAGAAGCTTTGCCACCTCAAAATAAGAAAGAATTACAGAGCCTCTTAGGGAACAAGGAGGGGAAAGAGCAGGCAATCTACTACATGAGTAGAACTTTGACAGAAGTGGAAAGAAAATATTCTATGATAGAAATGCTATGTTTGGCTTTGTACTTCATTGCTATAAAGCTCAGATATTACATGTTACCCTTTACCATCTGCATCATTGCCAAGACAGACTTGATCAAGTACATGGTGACAAGAATAATGTTGAGAGGCAGAATTGGTAAATGGACTTTGGCCTTGTCGGAATTTGCCTTCCACTATGTTCCTCAAAAGGCCATCAAAGGGCAAGCTGTGGCAAACTTCTTGGCAGATCACCTAGGGGAGGAGATTGAGAACATGGATTGCATGGATATTGGCAATGCAAATCTGCTGAATAGAGCTTACACCTATCTCAATAATCCAATATACTCGGTCCATCTCACCCCATGGAAGCTGTACTTTGATGGATCTAAAACCGACCTAGCCTCTGGAGCAGGAATTGTGTTAGAAGACCCACTGGGAATCAAGCACTGTTATTCATTCCAGCTAGACTTTCAATACACCAACAACAGAGCAAAGTCCGAAGCCTTGATCATTGGCCTCAAAATGTTGATAGAATTAAGAGTCCAATCTATTGAAAACCTAGGAGATTCTATGCTTGTTCTTAAGCAGATCGCTGGAAAATACAAGTGTTTGAATCCTTTCCTAGCTGTCTATTTGGTGGTGGCTAGAAATCGTTTAGTGGAATTTAGGGAGGCCACTTGGGAACATATTCCAAAGGAAGAAAATTTTGCAGCCAATGAAATGGCTTAGATAGCAACAGGAGTACAGATACCTAATGACTGCGTCCAAAGAATCATCAAAGTAGGGAAGAAAAGTCTACCGTCTGTTCTGACCAGGGGAATGCAAATATATGTAAATTCTACCATAATGACTGAGGAGGATTGATTGCCCATAATTAATTATCTGCAATATCCAACCCTTCCTTTCCAAAAGAATACAAGAATCATGACTCTGAACTACCTCATGTGGAATGAAGACTTGGTCAGAAAAAGCAAGGATGAGCTACTCTTGAGATGCTTAGGGAATGAGGAATATATGAAAGTCATGGAAAAAGTCCATGAAGGAATCTGTGGAGCTCATCAAAATGGAAGAAAAATGTGTTGGCTAATCAGAAGGTATGGTTATTTTTGGCCTACTATGATGAAAAACAACATAGAGTACTCCAAAGGATGCGAAGCTTGCCAGAGACACGGACCAATCCAGCAAGCTCCTTCAGTTCCCATGAATCTTGTCGTTAAGCCATGGCCATTCAGAGGATGGGCAATGGATCTCATTGGTAAAATCTATCCAACCGGTAGCAAACATCATTGCTTCATCATTGTGGCTACGGATTACTTTACTAAATGGGTAGAAGCTAAACCAGTCAAATCTACAACGTCTCAAGAGATCATCACTTTCATTGAGGAGTAGATTGTACACAGGTTCGGCATACCATACTCAATCACAACTGACACAGGGACTTCTTTCGTATCCAGAGAGATGCAGGATATGGCAAGTAAGCTCAAGATCAAGTTACTTCAGTCCACCCCTTATGATGCTCAAGCCAATGGATAGGCAGAATCAAGCAACAAAGTAATCATTAATATCATCAAAAAAATGCTTGAAGAAAATCTAAAGCAATGGCATGAAAAGTTGTCAAAAACCTTATGGGTCTATAAAACTTCAAAGCGAGAGGCAACCGGCATGACCCCATATGCTTTAACTTATGGACATGACGCAATTCTACCCATGGAGATCACAGTCCAGTCCATCAGAATCGCCCAGCAGCATAACTTAGTTGGAGAAGACTATTCACAAGCAATGCTGCTAGAATTGGAAGGATTGTATACAAGCAGAATTGATACACTCAACAAACTCTTAGCAGGAAAAGAAGCTATGGCAAGAGCTTACAATAAGAGAGTTAAAAACAAGAGCTTTGAAGAAGGAGAAATCATCTACAGAGTAGTTCTGCCCCTCGGATCCCACGTTGCTGGTTATGGAAAGTGGTCACCCACATGGGAAGGTCATTTTCTGATCAAGCAAGTCCTTGGAATGGGGGCATATAGGTTGCAGGATCAACATAGAGAGGTCCATGTTGCACCAATTAATGGGAAATGGTTGACAAAGTTCTGTCCAACTATTTAGGATTCACAGACAGTACAAACAGATCCCGGAATTGAAGAAGGGATAGATAGAACTATTGTCTAGTTTTGAATAGCTAAATATATACATATGGTTCATTTTTGTTTTATTTTCTGTCCATCTAATATGTATGAATATGGCAAAGATGCAAGTTGGCTGAAAGACCCATGTCTTAGAGAAACAAGAACGCTGAGCAATCCCACATCGCTTGAGGAGGGAAATGTGAAGTGCTTTATATGTGTAGGCACTTATCTTTCTAGCAAGAGGCCTTTTGGCCCAAAGCCGTGAGGGTGGAGGCCCAAAGCAGACAATATTTTGCTAGGGGAGTCGGGTCGTGACAAATGGTATTAGAGTTGGACCTAGTTTTTTTTAGAGTCTCTTGCAATCCAGCCTTCTTGATGAAGATTTCCTTCTGGAGGAGCACACCTTGATGAATGGAGGCCTCTACAATATCCCGTGCAGGTTTTGAAGCTGAGACCAGGCTCTGCACAAGGAAGGTGGCCTTGGTTTTTGTACCCAGTCCAGCTCCGAGATCCTTCTGCCTCTCCCTCATCGCAACTAGTTGCTTCTAAAGATCTTCGATATGCTTCTCCAGCTTTTTAGTAGCAGACTTGGTCTCTTTGTAATCTGCAACCATTGAATCCAGCTCTGACTTTTGCTTCTGATAATCCACCAAGTTGGCTTCATGCGTAGCCTTGCAGAACTCAGAAATAAGGGTTTGTGATCTTCATATCGATTATGAAGATTGACTACATCTCTAGCCAAGCCCATACTGACCTCAAGGATAGGTCGAGGAGCCATGTTCTCCCTATGCATGAGGTCCAGATCTTTCATCAGCTGATCGATGACTTCTTTGTTCTCGTCCAAATCCAGCTCAGTCAACTGCCAGATTTTCATTCTGCCCATCGCCTCATCCACTACTTTGGACTTGGCCTTGCTTGAGGTTGCTCCCAGTTTCTCAATTTTTAGCAGCTGAGCTTCCAAGTCCATAGCTTCAAAATCTGCCAATTCTGGATCAGCATGAGAATCTGCAGAGAATAATACAGTTAGTTGTGTTACAAATTGAGACCAAGAAATGGAATTCTGAGGCTTAGCAACACTTACAACCACGACCATGGGCTTGAGAGAGCTGGTCATGTAACATCCCGACCTAAAATAAAAGGAATACTGAATAAATTAATTTCAAGAATTATGAATTTATAATTTTGCCCTCGGGAGTAGGGGTAATTTGGTCATTTTTAATCCGGGAGGATTTCGAGGCAGTGGCTGGTATCTTTACGTAGGTCGTACTGAGACGAGTCCGTAGACATGCGGTATCGGAGTTGTAACGAGAAAGTTACGAGCAAAACATCACCAGTGGCAAAATCGTAACTAATTTGAAGTCTGTTTTTAAATATCAGATTTCTTCTTCTCTCTCCCTCCTCCTGCGCCAGAAACAGCCCCCTCCCCTATTACTGTTCATCCGAACAGTGTTTCCTCCGCCATCTCCTCCACCGGCCACCAAATTTCATGATATTGGTACCAATATGTCAAGCTCACTTCCATCTTCCTATCCTGACCAATCTCAGCTGTTGGAACCACCGGAGATGGCCGGAAAACTCAAAAATCCAACCGATTTTGACCCAGTTTTAATAGATTTTTCGCCGGTGGTTTCTCCCTCCTCCGGCCACCAAACCGGTCGATTAAGGTATGTTTTTCCACCTATTTTTCATGCTCTAGCTGATGGTTGGGTAGGAATTGAGAAATTTATGCGTTTTGGTAATCAAATAAGCGATTAAAAATCTGCCAGTTTTCGACTTCCGATCCGGCCACTTCCGGCCATTTTTCGGGGTATGTTCAAGAACAAAAGTTGCTCCAAATTAGGTTTATTATCTAGGGCAGGAAGCTTGACTAGCGGTTTGGAGTTTTTCCGGCCGCCGGAAATTTATTAAGCCACCCGCACGCTGCCAGCGCATGTGGCGGCGCGTGGGCAGTGTGGTGGAGCCCCCTTCTATCCTAAAATAATCTCCTAGTTGTCATGAGCGCTTAGGAATTTGCGGATCTCAATTCGGATAACGTTTGAACCCCGAACGGATTTTACATATTGTGTGATTTCCGGGTTCGATATGTTAGAACCGTCGGATCGCTTCCCATTTAATATATGTTGATCTAAGCATATGCAGGATCGTGTAGGATTTCGCGGATCGTGAATAGGAGCCCCGGATGTTTCGATTCAATAAGTTAAAGTTTACGTTTTACGATAACCGTCCGATCGTGCGAACGCGAGCGATCCAACCGTTCGATCCGGACCAAACTTGCAGGACGTGTATTCTAGACCTTGTGGAGCTTGTAGGAACTTTCGGTTTGTAAAACAGATGTCGTGGGGCCTGGGGGGCGGATTGACCAAGTTTTGATAGTTTGACTCTCGGCTGACCATGAGTCATCCGAGGTAGTTTTACCCTTCGAAAAGTATTAGGATAACCTTGCAAGCGAGTCTAGGGCCTCGACTTGAATACTAGTATTTAAGTGGACGTTTGTCTTCAAGAGTGTCTAGTTCTTTTAGTATGAATTTTATGCTCATGTGAATGATCATTGGTTTAAAATAATATTTTCTCATTGATTAAATTACCATGAGATCCACTATGGATTTTTATGATCATGGATTTATTACTTATTTACATATACTTTTAAATAGATCGCTAAATTATGAGTAATTCTAGTATTTTAATATTTGAGATTATAATTATTCAGAATGCTAGTTGTATATGTTTAGAAATTGATATTCATTCATTGATGATATATTTGGGCAAAAGATTTATATGAGGTACGATGCCTTGTGATGGTGTGGTGAATATGTGGATTTTGACATATTCAAGTATCTTAAGTTATATATAAATATATATAATATTTGAGAAAGTGCTATCTTTGTTGATTATGTGTGGGGTACTTGGGATGTGGTTGTGAGATGAGGAGAGATGTGAGATTGGAATGTTAGTTTGAGTGCTATTAGCACTACCTTAGGTACCTCCCCTGTTATGGGTTTTATGATTGAGAGGTTTTTTGTCTATACTATGAATAGGTAAAATGGGAAAAATTAAATTAAGGGTGGGAATATTATCTATATAATAATTATATAAGGGTTATGAACTCCACCATCATATGTACCTCCCCTTGAATGATGACACTTGGAAACAGTGGATATGGACATTGGGATACATGGAAATGGATATGGATTTGATATGGTTTGGATATGATGGAACCCGGGCCATACCTTAACGGAGTGTCGCTGTAGACCCTTAATTGGGTAGTCTGTGCACGTAGGACTTTTCCAAGCGTACGAGTCTTGATTCTTCGTCCGTACCTGCTGGGTTAGAGTGTCAGTCCCCCAGTTGGACAGCTCATCCCTAGCCACATGGTCTTTGAGGGCGGTTTACATGTGGTTAGTCAACAATCCCCGGTTGGATTGTTTTCCCCTAGTACATGATGATGGTGAGAGGTGGGTGTATATATATATATATATATATATATATATATATATATATATATATATATTCATTTATAGGCATACATTTTTCGTATATGTATATGTGGTTTTGATTCTGAATTGAGATTCGGGAGATTGTACTTTGTGAGTACCCTATACATGTATGAATGTTTAAGCCCTGGATTGGGAAGTGTGGTACGGCAACATACGCCTTGAATAGGGTATGGTTGCTGGATTGAACTGATATGAAGGGAAGAAATTGATAATGTGTTCAATGTACATACGCCTTGGATAGGGTATGATTGCAGGGTTGAACTGACTTAAAGAAAGAGTTTGAGAATGTGTTCATTGTGGTTTGTCGGAATTGGAGTTGTGATAAATCTAAAGTTTGTTCGTTGGTTTTACTTTAAATAATTGTATATATCGGAGTTGTGACCGTTGATGATAAGAACTACGTGTGGCTTGATCCCTTGTCCAAGGGTACATAGGTAGCCTAGGGGCTCACCTAGGTGCAACCGTGAAATATATTATGTTTAAAAAGGGTTTGATCGTTTCTGAGTATGTGATTGGACTTTGATGTGAATGTTGGATTTAAATCATGTTTGATGATTTCAGTGGTATTTGTAAAGTTGTTAGAGATCTTTAATGGTATTGTTTTTGGTATTATTCTACTTAAGAGCATTGCTGGTTTTGTTTCGAATTATTGAAGGTCGGAGGCCTATTATGCAAATTGCATGTTGTTAACTTGTGCATGCTGCCAGTTGGTGTTTTAAAATGTGCTTTTCTAGGCTAAACTTTTTGGGGAAAAGTCAAATTTACAAGGGAGATTCTGCCAAATTTTCGACAGAAAATCTCGGTTCTTAGTAAGTGGGCCTCGCATTGGTGTGATGTCGGATTTTCCACAGGATTCGTCTCGAGTTTTGAGTAATTCGGGGTGGGTCCTGTCAGGTCACTATCGCCAGCTCTTCGGCAGTTCTATCTTTCTCAACCTTGAAAGGCAGAAACAATGGTTAATGACTTTATAAAGGCCAGACAAAATTGAGAAAAGAATAGAGAAATTACCTCAAGTGGCGGAACAGCAGCGGAGTTTTCTGCCTCCGCATCATTGAATAGGGCCAATTCTGAGCCCGTGAGTTCTACTCCTTGAGCTTCTTGTTACTTATTGGCCAATTCGATGCTCTCTGCTATCACTTCAGCATGAATCTCCTCCTACAAAAGAACAAAATTCAGATCAAGAGGGTTTCAACACAAATATAGGCTAGTTCTTTTTTTACTACTGATGGGAGTCTTACCTCTTCTTCCACATCTTTAGTGGCTTCTTTGCCTTTATCAACGGCATCAAAAGCTTCTCGGAGTTCTTCATCCGTCTCCGCGGTGGTTGTGGGAGCAATTTCAGGTTCTTCCACTACCTTGGTCTTCCCAGCAGCCCCTGTTCTGAGCCTCTTCATCTTGGTAGGAGAAAGAGAAGGGCTTTCAACTACAAAAATACAACAATAGCAGAGTTAATTTTCAACTCAGAACTGACCAGAAAGAATGACGGAAGGGGTTATTTCACAAGATTTACTTGGAGGTTTAGGCTGGACAACACTATCTTGGGCTTGAGTAGTCTCTTTTCTCTTATTCTTTCTAGCGGAGGGGGTTGCTTAAGAGGTTTTCTCCTCTGCTAGAACTTCGTATTCAATATCTTCCTCCCCAAAATCTACTTCCAGATCCCCAGCAGCAATGATAGAATTCACTACACAAAGGATAGAAGTTAGAGAACTTAACCCTACTAGAATTGACAAGAGAACAAGGTTCAAAATTTACCAATCACTTGTCCAACCTGGACAGCCTGCCCACTTAGGTTGCTTTCCACAGAAGGATCTAAAACAATACAGACATAACAGAGTGAGATCATCTCCCAATGTACCAGAACTCAAAATGAAAAAGAGGAATTGGCAGTTTACCTTCAATCACTTGGGCATTTATACCCTGAAGCATCTGCATGATGAATTTCTTGGCATCTGGTTCTGCATGGACAGTTCCAGCATCCCAATTAGCAAAGAGCACCTTCACAACAATGCTTGCATCAAATGGACCAGCAAATCTGGCCTTCCACCAAGCGTCAAAGTCACAAGAACTGCAGGAATTCGGCTCCCAGGATGGATAGAGAGCATCCACACTGTTGTTTATCTTGTTTATTGCACATCTGCAATTCTTGTGCACCTCTAGATCATCTGCATCTCTCCAAGAGGTACACCTATTGTAGCCTTGTAAAATTTTAGTGGGATCAGCTGGGGGAAACAAATTGCCTAGCATAGAAGTTCGGTTGATAAACTTCTCCACCCATATGAAAGTTGGGAGGCTTACCCCACCAAAGGGCAGGTCCTGGGTCAGCATGACACTGATGAACTTCTTCCTGAAGTCAATTATGGCCACTTCATCTTCAGGCTCCTTCTCAAAAAGTCTGTATCCAGGATGGAACCAAGGGTAGCTTCTTCGGAGCACCACTTACCACTGCATAGCAAACCTATACGCGCAGCGCCTGAAGAACATTAGATATTCTTCAATGGACCTCTTGGGCACCTCTGTTGACATAAAAGGAAGCGCTATGACCTGGTTTTCAGGCAGAACTATGTCAGGAAACCTCAATTCTGGGAAGAACACCTATAGCCAGTTCTGTATCATCCAGAATGCAGTCGGAGCTGAGATATTCAGGGGGTTATCCAGAGTAGTGTTGTGGAGGTTCTTGTACAATTGTGCCAGAACTGTGGGACCAAGCCCCACATCTGTGTGATTGTGCAGAGCCTCTGCCTGATGCCTATATTCGAGCAGAACTGCAGAGGAGCGGTTTAGAAATACGAACCTATTCAGCCAATATAGAAGGAACAACATGTGCTGCTAATCCTTATCCTTCTCAGAACTGAACTTTTTCATAAAATTGGAGAAGGAGCTGTTTTGGTTGATTACCATAGAGGAGATGGTGAACTTTTTGGCCATCTTCCCACCATTCTTCCTTTTGTGATAATCTCCGACAGCATCAGTAGGTCTTCCATGAGGCCTGAACCCAAATATTTGGGCCATGTCCAGCAAAGTTGGGGACATTGGACCCACACGAAAGTCGAAGGTGTTGCTAGCAGAATTCCAAAAACAGAGAGCAACAACTCACAGGTTCTTGTCCCTATTCATAGACTGCTTGGACAGAAGAAAGAGGAGGATGAAATCTGATTTTTGCAAGGCTTTTCAACCAAAAACAGGTAAAATTGTATTTTACTTTTCTAATTTAGACAGACCCAATGAATCTGGGCCTCCTCTTTGGCCAAATCCAAAACAAAATTTGAAAACTATGTATTAAAACCCAAAAAAAAAAAAACCCTATGTCTCAAATCCTAATTAGTAAGAATTGTTATGTCTAATACCTAATTTTTCTTTTATTTTATAGATATTCATTCAAAGATCATCTCTACAAAAAATTACTTGAATTCGATATCATTTGATCACTCAATTAAATTATTGAAATTTAAGTACTTTCTTAAATCATTGTATTCATTGATTTTGTTGGTCTCAATTAGATGCCTTGGTGATTCTTTTGAAAGGATGATCTCTGAATGAAGATGTGAAAAATGGATGGTTTGGATTGTTGAAAAAAATTTCGTAGCCTAAATAAAATTATTTGAGGAATCCCTCCATGAAAGGGGACTGATATATATATATATACATTATTTGATATGCAATCCAAATTAAGCTTTAATATTATAACTAGTTTATACTTTTTATGAAAATGAAATGTAAACCAATTATGTAGCACATTTAGGGTGCGGCCGGCACTCTGTAACATTCTTTCTGCCTTTATTTGCTTGGTTCTGGCATAAGCATCCCAACTAAGATTGCAAACTCAAAATAATCAAAAAGAGAGATAAAGCTTGAAAAAAATTAAGCCATAACAATACTAATAAAACTTTCACAACAAAGGAGAGATGAAAAGTTCTTACAAAGGAGAGGTAAAAAGCTCTCACAAAAGGAGATGTTAAAATTACGTAGAGAACTCAAAGAGTCTTTGCGATTTATTCCAAACATAAAGAAACCGCAAACGAAACAGTGGTGGAGATTTGACGTGGAAATGCAGGTAGAAATCCAACACGGCAACTACAAAATTAAAATGCAAGGACAAGACAAACAACCTTAATTAAAGATTAAAGAGCACAAGAAGCAGATCCTGAGATCCTATCCTACGAACTACCACCACAAAAAGTCAGCTTCTGGGGGCCCTCCAGGCTGGCTTCTCTTTGTAATCTTTTCATTTCTAAATTAAAAAAATAAACTAAACTAAAATAGCAGTGATTGAATCAATACAAGGCATTAATTTGATATAAGCTCAACAGCTACATAGATGAATCAGACTCAATCAACCATGCACGCAAGTTCTACTCAATAATAAATTTCCCAACCTCGAGGAGCCTGAAGAACCTGTCCCCAGCTACCAAGATTCACATTGAGTGAGTACCCACCATAATTATGATCACCTCAGACTTACTATTTATATATAGACAAGGTAAATAATCGACCGACGTCTTTCATCATGAAAAAGAAGATGGGCAAAAACCAGCCACTCGTTGAAAGTTAGCTAGCCCACCAGTCCTATATATAAATAATCTCTCCATTTGTATGAGTGAGCACAAAAAAGATCAAAAACATGACTTCTACGACAGTAGCTCATAACAAGCCTCATGCTGTTTGTGTTCCAGTCCCAGTTCAGAGCCATATAAAGGCCATGCTCAAGTTGGCAAAGCTCCTTCACAACAGAGGCTTCCACATAACCTTTGTCAACACGGAGTTCAACCACAGACGCTTTCTTAAGTCTCAAGGCCCCAACTCTCTTGATGGCTTGCCTGATTTTCGGTTCGAAACCATCCCCGATGGCCTTCCGGACTCAGATGAAGGTGCAACGCAAGATGTCACTTTGCTTGCTGAGGCCGTTGTAAAAGATGGTTTCTTGGCTCCGTTTCGTAACCTCCTCATAAAACTCAAGGACGGAGCAACTTCCAATTATAATCCTCCGGTGACTTGCATTGTTTCCGATGGTTTCATGTCGCCGTTCGCCATCAAAGCTGCCGAAGAAATTGGACTCCCTATTGCACTCTTCTTCACTATTGCTGCATGCAGCTTCATGGGATTTAAACAATTTCGCACTTTGGTCGAAAAAGGACGTGCCCCACTCAAAGGTGAGATTAATTCATGTTTACACTTTCAGTTTGTCATTCTGTTCTCTTAATTTATTTATTTTATGATTTCAAAACACTCACATAAAAAACGTGAAGAATGACAAAATGAAAATGGGAATAGCATCGTACCTTGTATATGATCGATAGTGTAACCGCTTTTTTTAAACATACCTCAAATGGATATTTTCCCATTTAGCTAATTATTAATTGGTTGTTAATGTAGATGAGAGCTGCTTAACGAATGGATTTTTGGACGAGGTCATAGATTGGATTCCAGGAATGGAAGGTATACGTTTAAGGAATCTCCCATCCTTCTTTCGAACCACAAATCCGGACGATGTCTTTCTTAACTTTAGCATGGTGGCAACAGATGAAGTTCATAAAGCTGCAGCAATTGTTCTTCTTACATTTGATACTTTGGAAAAAGAAGTTCTGAGTGCACTCTCATCTATGCCTAATATTCCACCTGTTTATACCATTGGCCCCATCGAATCACTTCTCAATCAGATACCAAAAGACCCTTTGAAGAACTCTGTTGGGTACAGTCTATGGAAAGAAGAAACTGAATGCCTCCAATGGCTGAACTCTAAGGCACCAAACTCAGTTGTTTATGTGAACTTTGGGAGCATAACGGTCATGACACCAAATCAACTTGTTGAGTTTGGTTGGGGACTCGCAAATAGCAAGCTTCCTTTCTTCTGGGTAATTAGGCCAGATTTGGTTGTTGGTGAATCAGCAATTTTGCCACCAGAGTTTGTAGCTGAAACAAAAGAAAGAGGTCTAGTAGCAAGTTGGTGCCCACAAGAGCAAGTCCTTAACCACGCATCAGTCGGAGGGTTTTTGACGCACAGCGGCTGGAATTCAACCCTTGAGAGTCTAACTGCAGGTGTGCCTATGCTTTGCTGGCCATTTTTTGCTGACCAACAAACTGACTGTTACTATACTTGCAATGAATGGGGCATTGGCATGGAGATTGATAATGATGTCAAGAGAGATGAAGTAGAGAAGCTTATTAAAGAGTTAATGGAGGGAGAGAAGGGTAAGAAAATGAAAAATAAGGCCATGGAGTGGAAGAAACTGGCAGAAGAGGCAACTGGTCCTCATGGTTCTTCATCCACAGGCTTTGACAATCTAGTCAATCAAGTTCTGTCAAGGAAAAGTTAGATGTCATCCATATAAGAGCACCTAATTGGTGAGGCAATAGCTTACCAAGGTGATGGAAAAACATGTACTCTCTTATTATCAAGGCAATAATAGCACATGTTTATTTTAACTCTCTAATAAAAATCACAATAGATGACGTTTGGTGTCCGAACAAATGATAGTTACAAATTAATTGCTTACGTGAGCAGTTGCATCACATCTTTTATAATTTTTTAACGTTTAAATATTAAACGTACCGATATGAGATGTGCAGTACCGATATGAGATGTGCAGTTGTCTATTCACCCTTTAAATATTTGGTTGTTTGGTTGGTAGTGCGGTTGAACATTATGGCCAAAAATGAATGATATGGGTGCCAACATTAATTCTCTTTTGTACACTTATATTTCTTTGTATTTTTTTAAATATTTTTCACGATAACATACAATTTTCAACAAGGTAGTGTAAGTGAACAAAAAATGAGGGGTAAAAATGTGGTACATCATCTAACATGTTGGTATAAATAGAAGATTCCCTTTTATACATAATATCTAGATTGTGCTAGAAAACAAGGAAGGCAAATAGAGTCATCACACTTACTCAGGATGAAGATAAGATGCTATTTAATGTTACAAAGGACAGCTTTTATTTTTTATTTTTTATTATTATTATTTTTTAAGCACGCGATGTGAATCTAATAAAAAGATCACAAAGGAAGAGAAGTGCAAGAGTAAATGCTCTAAATCATTTGAGTTAGAACAACTCCTATTTTTTACTAATTCATTGTAAACACTGAGCATGATATTTGTAATTGAACTTAGCCCACTAAATAACGCAAAATTTTTATTTTTTTTTTAAAAAAAAGCATTCATCAATTTAGCCCAAAGCCCAATTATTTCTAATCCACTCAACTTTTTTAATGTAATCGATAGTCCATACTACAAGAGAGAATGAAGTTTCTCACACACATTATCAAGTGTCATGGGGTTCGAACTTAAGACCACTGGTGTTAATCTGCAAATCAAGTGACTTTTTTCTCTGAGAATATATTTGTATGCTCTCATATTGACAATATCCTCATCCGCCACCACAAATCTACCTCTATTTTTCTACCTTTGATGCATCCATCGGTCTACGCACTCCATTTAGTTGTTTGACTGGTATAGATTTTACTTCTTCCTGTTTTTGGCTTTTTTAATTTTAATATTCTCCTACATTTTCTTATATTGGCGGCGTGCAAGACAAGTAATTGATACTTGTTGTCAAGTTGCTGATTTGTTCTCCTTTTCCCCTTCCCATAAGATTTTTCAGTAACTTGAATTGTTTCATCTTGTACGTATACGGGATCATCAGAATCATCACCACTGTCAAGTAGAATACCATCACATTCGGATGAATCTTGAGTTGGAAGTACACCAGATGAAGGTGCCCAAGCATGGTCACCAGTAGCAGTGGTGTTCATGAACATTCTATCAAACTTCTCTTCCATATCAGGACTAATACCCTTTCTACGTAATTTTGCATATTTGGGATTTATCTACAAATCAAAGAGAACAACATTAACAACTATTACAGATGTTTCATTGAATTATAATAAACAAACAACATTAAATTTTTTTTTTAATAACATACCTCAATTTTGTTATGCCACCATTCGTCAGAAGCATCAATAGTCCCAAGTTTGGAATTCCACCCAAGACCAGTTTCTTTTCCAATTAGTTCTTTCCATATTTTCCATTGTTCCTTAAGTGCATCCCACTTATTTTTCAATTGTGATTTATCATACTCGGCTCCTGTCTCTTTACTCAAGCTAATCCTCACATTTTCCCATCCTTCTTTCTTAAAGTGAGTACCAGGACGATTACCTGCCTCCACCTCCTTGACACACAGGTCACAAAATATAGCTGTATTCTGATTATTCCATACAGCCGGAACTTGTGATCCACTAGCCACATTATTATTCTTCACCATCTGTGCATGTCCTTATATAAATATGTATGTATTGGGAGATGAACATGTTATAGCAAATAATGTTTTTGCTAAAAACATGCATAGTGCCTAAGTAATTACCTATAGGAAAACTTGGGCAAAACTACATACATCAAAAGCAATACACCAAGTCGTACAAGATGACAAGGATTCAAACACACTCCCATAAATTTTTCCCTTATTTTTTGGGTATGCAATTTTGATATTTATTCACAAAAGATTAATGGAAGTCAAAGAAATAAAATTTTGCAGCAACAGTAGTTTATCATATATAAGGTACGTAGTACATTACATACAACCATATCAAGTTTATTTTTTTTTCAATAAAAAGACACTTTTCAGAGGCCTTTGCAAACAAAGCCTCATCAGGTCCTGTTATTTGTCAAATAACAAGATAGAAAGTTACAACTTAATTCCAGAAACAAAGTACGATGTCTTATTGCTGCATTCACAACCTGAAGCAGGGCATACTAGGGAGAAGTAAATGACTATAGATAACAAGACAATCAAGCACTACCCATTTTTCAGTTTGGATTAATCACGTTAGAGGACTCATCACGAATCAACCAGTAGACAACCATGGTGTCCACACGAAAACCATGGACAACCAGTATAAAAAATCTGGACATATATATAACCATGGACGTATATAAAACCAGTAGAAACCATGGACAACCAGTAGGAAAAGAAAAAAGAAAAAACAGAAGAGCAGCACGTATATAAAAGGTTTGAGAGATTGAATAATCTACCTTGTGAAAGAGATTGAGAGAGATTGAGCAAATGGTTGTCTCCAAATTTGGGAGGCTACGGGAAGAAACTTGGGAGGCTACGGGAAGAACTTTGGTGTCTGCAGATTTGAGAGAAATACGTGAAAATAGATTTCTAACCTAATAAGGGCATTTGTGGAATTGCGAAATTTTCATTAAAGGGAGCGCGCTGCTTCAATTGAAAGCAGCTTTATAAAGCAACCCCGAGGTTGCTTTTAAAAGCTGCTGTCAAAAGACCATTGCTTTCAAAATAAGCAGGATATTTTATTTTTACCAAACACCTTAAACCGCTTAACTTTAAAGTTAAGCAGGTTTTTGGCTAAAAAAAGCAATCCCAAACGGGGCCTAAGTGCCCGTTTGGTATTGCTTATTTGGGGTGATAAGTGATTTTTTAGAAATTTTGGGAAGCCCAACTCGTTTGATAAATTATGAGAAAATCATTTATTGTTAAAAATTGCTGTAAGAAAAAGCTATTTGGAAAGCAGCTAATAAGATGCTTTCATTTTCTGATTATACAGGAATCAGTTTCAAAGAGGCGCTGGGTTTAATGATTATGCATCAATTTTTTATTATTATACGGGAATCCATACCAACAACACTTTTAACAAAAAGTTTATCAAACGCCAAACTGTGTTCTCTCACAGCTGATTTTTCTCACAACAAATCTGACAGCGATTATTTTCACAACACAGCAATGCCAAACTGGCCCTAAGGCATGTTAGTCCCTATCTTTTCAATTTTAACAATCACGTATCCTTAGTTTGTAAATTTTTTTCAATGTGGTTCTGCTGTTAGGGCTTCCATTATATCTCTCCATTAGTTGCCTACGTAGCACTGTGAGTCCCACATTTTTCAATTTTTATTAATTTTAAATTGATTAAAATATGAATAAAATATTAAAAGCCAAAAATAAATCTCTCTCTCTCTCTCCCCCTGCCCACGAACCCAGAACCCATCTCCCCCCTGCAATTTTCTTCTTCCTGCATCAAACCGACATAAAATTAAGAGATATTTTGCTCGAAATTGAGGATTAAAACACAACACGAAATGAAGCCCCATGAAGGATGAACAAACTAAAAACTAAAAATGAGTAAGTTTAGGCAAAACATTGAGAAATCAAATCAAAGCTGGCACAGCAATGAAATGTAGATATGCTCACTGGAAAGGATGAACAACTGAAAATCAATGAACCATTTGTCAATATCCAACAGATTCAGCCAGCAGACAAGAAAGAAAATGTTTACACAATTCAAATTCAAAAAAATCCAGAACATACAGAACTTAAACTTGGGGTATCAAGAAAGCTTCATCAAATTAATTGAATCAAAACAAAAAGTTCGGTCAGTGGCTTAGGGTTTTCATTTTGACTACATTTGGCCCATAAAGTCGCGCTGAATGATCTTCAACTGGGCATCGGGGATCTGAACCGGGTCGCGGGTCTTGATCGCTTCAAGCCAGTCATGGCGGTCCCGAAGCTTCGAGATATCCAGAAAGAAGTCCCTTTCGATTATCTTCTCGATCGCGGCGACAAAGGTGTCTTCGTCGAGGACTGTGGGATGGCCTCTAGGGTTTCTAGAAGTGATTTGGGAGGAACTTCTTGGCATTGGCAAGAATTAAAGGATGAACTTTTCCTTTTAGGTTTAGGTTTTGAGCTTTCCTCTCCGTGGGTTCAGGGTTCGTGGTGTTGGAGGGTGATGGTCATGGGGAATACAGGGAGAAGAGAGAGAGACAGATTTATTTATTTATTTTTTATTTGGTTTTTTTTTTTTTATAAATATTTTATTCATTTTTTAATCAATTTAAAATCAACAAAAATTGAAAAATGTGGGATCCACAGTGTCACAGAGACAACTAACGGAGAGATCTGACGGAAATCCTAATGGCGGAACCACATTATAACAAATTTACAAACTAAGGGTACGTGATTGTTAAAATTGAAAAGATAGGGACTAACATGCCTTAAGGATAGAACTTCAGGGTACCAAATTGTAATTAACCCTTTTTTTTTTTGTGACACTAATAGTCCTTTAGGTTATCATCTACCCATCAAAATGGTCCTTCCAGTTAATTTCCGTCAAATCTAACGTTAAAAAAATCACTGCCCATTCGACCAAACCCAACCCTCAGAACTATTTCCCTCCATTTCCTCCTAGGTCCTTCCATTTTGGAGCCCCGTAGTATATTACCAATCTTGAAAAGTAAATTCTAAAGAAATTGAAACAATCCAAGTTCAAGAGAAGGACCAACAATGGAGAACTCCAGAGAAAGACTAAACTGATGCTCATGGATCAATATGAAATATAGACTGCAAATTCATTATCAATGGCACATCAAATACAGAGTCCTCAATAGTTTTTTGAGTAATGGTGTGGTTCAATAGTTTTTCAACGTCCAGTACGGAACAGAGGATGACTAAGACTTCATTTATAGCTGCAAATCTCAATGTGGCTGGCAATTTCTTCACACCTAATTATGGTTACCCTTCAGTACCTAGCTAAGCTTTTGCAGAGTGTCTTAATCTTGTGGCTAATTGCTTGTAGTTGTCCTCATTCATTATGATAACTTAGGGGAAGAAAAACATGTGTAAAAAGAAGAAGACACAGTAGAATAAGCTTAAGACATCAAATATACAATTCGTTCGTAGCTAGCTCAACTCTGTTTCTTTCTCTTTTTTCTTTTTCTTTGGTCTTCTTTTCCCTTTCTGCTCCCCTATGTAAAGGCAACAATTAGAGCAAGCTCTTTGATTCCTTGGAGTGCCCTAAAATCCTCACACACTCCTTAGTCAAAAGAGCTTCACCCCCAGAATGGCAGCCCCTGATGCTTTCCTCTTCGCCTCTGTTTTTGGCATTCTAGGTACCACAGCTACTTAGTTCTTCTACCTCCTCTAACCAACCCCCCCGGTATTAATAATTAGGTTCCTTTTTCTTTTCAATTTTCACTTGGTTTTCAGTTCTAAATTCTCTCTCTCTCTCTCTCTCTCTCTCTCTCTCTCTCTATCTTTTTCATTTTCACAGGTAACATCGTGGCCTTCATGGTGTACCTAGCGCCACTGTAAAATCTCTCTCTCTCTCTCCCTCTCTCTCTTTCATGCACATATGGGAGTTCATGCATCGTCTGTAATTGTTGTCTGACTTTCTGCTTGAGCTTGGATTGTTTCAATTTCTTTAGAATTTTACTTTTCAAGATTGGTTATATACTACAGAGGCGCCAAAATGGAAGGACCCAAGAGGAAATGGAGGGAATAGAGTTTTGAGGGTTGGGTTTGGTCGAATAGGTGGTGATATTTTTAACATCAGTTTTGATGGAAATTAACTTGAACGACCATTTTGACGGGTAGATGATAACCTACAGGACTATTAGTGTCACAAACAAACCAGAAAGACGATTCGTGATAATTTTGTAAACTTGAAGGATCATTTGTGATAAAAAGCCTAATAAAAATAATAATGCAACATGTATTCAATTTGATCTTGGCCACTCCACCACTTTAAGAGAGACTACAAAAGCAACAAACACATACACACACATAATCTACATAAGCAGCAAACACAAACACAAAATACAATCTAAGCCAGATGGGTTCCAAGGCAGCAGCTAATAAACCTCATGTTGTTTGTGTTCCAGCACCAGCTCAAAGTCATATAAAGGCAAACCTCAAATTTGCAAAGCTCCTCTACCATAGAGGCGTTCATGTAACCTTTGTCAACACAGAGTTCAACCACAACCGCTTTCTTAAATCTCTTGGACCCAACTCCCTTGACGGGTTGCCTGATTTTCTGTTCTAAACTATTCCTGATGTCCTTCCAGCTTGTTCAGATCAAGATGCAACCCAAGATGTCTCTTTGGTTGCTGATTCCATTCGCAACAAACTCTTGGCCCCGTTTCGAGACCTCCTTATGAAACTCGATGACAGATAAACTTCCAACAGTGATATCAATCCTCCAGTGACTTGCATTGTTTCAGATGGTTTCATGCCATTCACAACCACAGCTGCAGAAGAAATTGGAGTTCCTATAGTGCTTTTGTTTACTATTGCTGCATGCAGCTTCATGGGCTATAAGCAATACCCTGGTTTGGTGGAAAAAGGTCTTGCGCCACTCAAAGGTGAAATAAATGTTTTTTAAAGAATTATTTGTATGATATTATTGATTAACAAATGAAGCTTTCTCTAATTAAATCTTACTTTGGGTGTTAATTATGTAGATGAAAGCTGTTTGACAAATGGCTTCTTGGACAAGGTAATAGATTGGATTCCAGGAATGAAAGGTATTCGTTTGAGGGATCTACCGACGAATTTTCAAACTACAGATCCCAATGACATCGTGTTTAACTTTGCCTTGGAATCAATTGAAAGAGTTCATAAAGCTTCAGCAGTTGTGCTTCATACTTTTGATGCATTGGAGCCAGATGTTTTGAATGCTTTGTCATCTATGCTTCCACTTGTTTATGCCATTGGCCCTGACCAATTACTTCTCAATCAATTACCAGAAGACCCTTTGAAGCATATTGGATACAGATTATCGAAAGAAGAAACTGAATGACTCGAATGGCTAAAATCCAAGGCACCAAATTCAGTTGTGTATGTGAATTTTGGCATCATAGCAGTCCTGACACCACAACAACTTGTTGAGTTTGGATGGGGACTTGCAAATGGTAAGCTTCCTTTCTTTTGGGTAATTAGGCCTGATTTGGTTGTTGGTGAATCAGCAATTTTGCCACCTGAGTTTGCAGCTGAAACAAAGGAAAGAGGTCTAATAGCAAGTTGGTGCCCACAAGAGCAAGTCCTTAACGACCCATCAGTCGGAGGGTTTTTGACACACGGCGGTTGGAATTCAACCATTGAGAGTTTGTGTGCAGGAGTGCCTATGCTTTGTTGGCCATTTATTTCAGACCAACAAACAAAATGTTACTATGTTTGCAATGAATGGGGAATTGGCTTGGAGATCAACAATGATGTCAAGAGAGACCAAGTAGAGAAGCTTGTTAAAGAGTTAATGGAAGGAGAGAAGGGTAAGAAAATGAAAACTAAGGTCATGGAGTGGAAGAAAATAGCAGAAGAAGCCACCCGTCCACATGGTTCTTCATCCACAAACTTAGACAATTTAATGAACCAAGTGATCTTAAGAAAAATCCAGATTATTTTCATTAAAGTTTTAACTCTGCCTCTCTTCTCTCTCTAGTTTGAAGAGAGAAACCCTATCGTCCCCTAATCCCCTCCCCTACTCCTTTCCCAGCTCTTCCCCTTTCCTCTCCTCTTTTCTTCTCCCCATCTTTCTCCCCTCTCCTACCTCCCTTATACCCGTTCCCTCTGCTTCTCACCCGCCCTTCTTCCTTGTCCCTCCTTTCCTTTTGCTCCTTCCCTTCATCGCAGTTTTAGGCTGGGATTGTGTGACTGGCTCTTTTGGTTTTTCGGTTTTCTTTTTTGCAGATCCGGCGTTGTCAATTTTCGAGCTGCTTTGGGACCACTTTGCTGCCTCTGTTGGTTGCTCTGCAGATCTTTTGTCGACTTTGGTTGCTGCTTTTGATTTCGTGTTTTTTGTTTGCAGTTTCGGTGTTGATTTTAGTGCTTGTTGCAGTGTCTATCTGTATTTTATTTTAGGGGTTAATCGATTTATTAGTCCCTGAATTTAGATCCGATTTGCATTTGAGTACCTCAATTTTCAAAATGATAGCCATGGTCCTTTAACTTCATTTTCGTTAAGACAAATGGTCTTACCGTTAATTTTGTTAACTTTTCTGTTAAATACAAGGGTAAAATGGTATTTATATATTTTTTTTAAGTTTAAATTGATTAAAATATGAATAAAATATTTATTTTTTTTAAAAAAGGGTAATTTTATCTTTTTTTAAGCTTTGGTGATGAAGTGCCCAATTCTTATAGTATCTGGAAATCAAGTGCCATATTATATTACAACCAAATTGTAAGAGAGAGAGAGAGAGAGAGAGAGAGAGAGAGAGAGAGAGAGAGAGAGAGAGAGAGAGAGAGGTGGTGGAAGCGGGGATGATGAGATGGGGGGAATTGGAATGGGGTCGGGGATGATGAGATTTTTTGGGGGAGGCGGTCGGGGACGATGATTGATTTTGATTTTGATTTTTTTTTTTTTTGGTGTTGGTTTTTTATTTGATTTTCTTTTATTGTTATTTTAAAGATATTATTTTTTATTTATTTCTTGGGTTTTAATACAAAAATACCATTTTACCCCCTGCATTTAACAGAAAAGTTAACAAAATTGATGGCAGGACAATTTGTCTTAATAAAAATGAAGTTGAAGGACCATGGGTAACATTTTGGAAATTGAGGTACTTAAATTCAAACCGAGTCTAAGTTCAGGGACTAATAAAACGATTAATCCTTATTTTAGTTGTGGGAGTTAAAAGTTGTAATTGCACTTGTAGTTTGGGCGTCTAGGTCGTTTGGTTGTAGGGCGGGTTGTGTTCTATGCCTGATTTATCTAGGCTCTTGGTTTCTTTACCACATTTTCTTTGGCCATGTGTGGCTATGAGGGGAGATACAATGTTGATGCCAGTGTATTTCTCCCTATCTGGATTAACCTTTGGTGGGTTACTTTGCTTCCACATTTGTATTAACCTTGTATGGGTATTTGTTTCGATATTGGCCTTTACAGCTAACAACCTTTGTGCTTGATTTATAAATGCAATGTATCGCTTCCTCTCAGAAAGAAAAATCTAGATCTTGTTATTATGTGTACACCTTTCCCTTGTTGGTTCTTTAGCAAGATCAAATTTTCGTATATATCGTGGTTGGAAGATTTAATACATCTCAGTTTAAATAATACTTGGATCTAATAGACCTCATGCGAAAGTTAGTCTATCAATACAATTGATTTCATCTATACGGAAAAAAAAAAAAAAAAAAATCATATAAAATGCATGGCACATGCTCATTTCATACTTACTTTTTATGTTATCTCCGTCAATGCGATTCCACATACTCAAAACAAAAACCATAGAAAAAGAAAAAGCATGCCACCTCAAGCTGTATTATAATTCCAGAAAATGAGGAAGAAGATTTCACTTGGACATTTGTTCCAAAAACCAACAATATATAGGCACCAACTAACAAATGCATATTAACTCACGCTTTATGTATCCCATTCCCATATCAAGGCCACTGTTTCTATAGAGGTAGCTGATCAGAAGCCTCATGCTTTATGTATCCCATTCCCATATCAAGGCCACTATTTGGGCCAAAATTCCACACGCTAGCCCATTTGACCATTGGCCCATGTCAACAACAGTGCCTTGGGCTTTGTTTTACCAAAATCAGCCGTTAGCCCTGAATGTTTTGGAAGCCCAGACCATTGTGAATCAATTGCAATAAATAATTTTACAGGTTAAAGATTAATTGCCATTAATGGTGATGTCATCTGGAAAAACCAGATTTAATTGGTTTTAATTGAAACCGAGCTTCAAGTTTCTCCAAAGGCTCAAGGAATGATCATAACCATTGATTTACTAATTCAAGGATCAAATCAACAGACAAAGGGGAGGATTTTCTCTCCACAAATGCCCACGTGACTCCAAAGACATAGGGCAGAGGACGTGCTGGGGAGTTGGTAGAAAGGTTAAATTGGAAAACCACTCCCCATAACCATTTAATACCAGAAAAGAGGCCCAAATTTCCTCCCCATCTCGTGAAGATTTTTGGTCAGTGCAAGTTGGGTCTGCAAGAGATAAACGATAAATAAGAGAGTTGGTTGTTAAAAGGTCAAAATTGATCATCATGAGAATTGACTCTTGATGGACGCTTTTCTTGTCAGATTAACCACTACGCTTTTTACACTGGAACATATAATTCTCTCAACAAATATGTCCTCCAGATATTATGGAATAATCACTCATGCAGATCTCCTATAAATATAGGAGGATGTGAACAGGATAAAGGACAACAAAAAATTAAATCAAAACAAACACTCTCAGTCATACTGACAAAAGCAAGCAAGATCACACGATCTCAAAAGCTTTCGAACTTTGAAACAACCAAGTTCTTTGGTTTGCGAAAGCCATCCAGCCTTTAACAAAACAGGCAGAACTCAGACTTCCGACTTCAACTCAATCCAAAGAAGCAGTTCACAAAGGAGACGAGATTTCTCTCGTTACAAATTTGGCTCAGCACAAGCGAATCAAGCAGAATTCAGGTTTTTCATAATATGAAAACCTCAACAAATATACGGAGATGTCTTAATGTCCCAGAATCACTAGAATAGCTCTCATGTGACCCACAATTAAGCCGAACAAGTACTAAAGTGTAGTTCCAGGTTAGCAATCGTCAATCCAGCCACTTACAGTCGAGTCTATACTGAAGAAATCTCAGTTCTGCCTATTTGGCAAGCCTCTCCATGGTTCAAATTGATTAAATCTTTGCCAATCTCAACATTGGAATTGATGCTGAACCCTATTAGTTGAAGGTGTTGATGTGTAATTCCAGCACAGATACATCTTGTCCAGGCTGAGTCATAGGCAACAATCCAAGCAGAAATCAGAGCCTAATGTTCTAATGTCCTTCCAGACATGGTAGTTATCTTTTGCTTAAGTTGTGTAATAGACAGTTCTCTTTGAAACAATTTGATTTATTTTCAATATTCATTTTGGCTAGGATTACCAGTTTTTACTGTGGGAAATTGTAAAGTCCTCACCCATCTGAGGCAAGAAAAGAACTTATTTGGGAGATATTCCTTACCCAAATTCACAATCACTTGTTTAAAGTCAGTAACTTGGGGCGCAAGTTATTTATTTTTCATAAGTTTGTTAGGGTTTTAAAAGCTAACAGTGGCACGCTTGCACACCAAAGAAAGTTGACTTGTTGACCACAAATGGTTTTCAAGCCAATGAGAAAATTTACCCTACCACCACAGGAACTAAATCAAAACGGGTGAACAATTTGGCACGCCCAGTGGGACCTCGCAGTATACATACTCCTAAAAATATCTTTTAGTGTATAAATATTGGAAGTTCTAGCCAGAATCCACGTTTTGCCATGGAAAGAGGTCAACCAGCTATCCTGGAAGAAATATTTCAATAAGAAGAAAGTGATGCCAGATAGTCAGCTCATGGCAATACCAGAAGTAGACGTTCCCAGTCTAGTTCCAAGAGGTTGAACCAGATACAAGAGGTTGTGCTCCGACAGGAAGTTACAACTCAGAGAAGTTAGGATACTCTGAACAATATGATGGCCATGATGCAGTGGCAAGTCAACAAGCAGTTCAAGAAGGATCATGAGGCTGTTGTTGCAAGAAATCCAAATCCAGACGTTGTAATCCAACAGTTGGAACTCCCTTTCGGACCTCTACTAGGATTAGCATGGACATACCATGAAAATCAGCTCATTGCACAAATGGCTGGAGTACTTGAATCGATAGAGACTCAGGCTGGACAAAGAAGAGGAGTGTCACATCCTGGGATAGGCTCCGCCGTAGCACGATATTGCCCGCTTTGGGCCCCCCTCTTTGCCCTCATGGTTTTGTTTTTAGGAGCTCACGAGCAACTTCCCAATGGGTCACCCATCCTGGGATTGCTCTAGCCCAACTCGCTTAACTTCAGAGTTCCCATGACTTTGAAGCTAATGAGCTCCCAAAAGACCTCGTGCTAGATGGAGATGGGCATGTACATATAAGGCACATCACCCTCTCTTCGTTGGTCGATGTGGGATCTTACAAGGAGCCCTTGTTGTCCAAGAGCAGGAGGTTCCGACCCTTCCAGTAGGCACATCAGTAGTTCAGGCTCCCCGAAATCAGCCAAAACTCCTACCTATTCCACAGCCAGAGGTTCAACAAGGTCCACTAGTGGCACATCTGCCTGAATAGCCAATAGTGGTGCCTTACAGACCTAGAATGACGGATCCCAATCCATTTGCCCCACTAGCAAGGGGCAGAAGAGGCAGGGGAGTAATTAGCCATTTTGTCAACTTTGAAACAAACAGGCTAGGAGGAAACGGGAGAAACCCTTTAGATTTCAAGGAAGAAGAAGGACATAGGGAGGTGGTCGTACCTAGACCATACAGAATTGAATAGAGAGCTGAACAGAACCAACCAGAACAGGGTCGGCACTTACCCCCTGTTAATGCTTTAAACGACATGGGGGCACTGCAAAGAGTGATTAGAGAAATGATGGATCCTGAGGCCAGAAAAGGAGAGAGACCAACCTACAGGAAGCCATATCCGGCCTATATTGATCAGATGCCATTACCACCCGTTTTAAAGTACCAAATTTCACTATGTTCAATGGAGAAGACACACACGCATCTTCAGGTAAACATATAGGCAGATTCTCAATCCAATGCAAAGCCATAGAGAATAATCCCCTATCGAAGCTTAGCCTTTTTGGGAATCCCTTGTCTAGGTAGGCTTTTACATGGTATACCAATTTACCAGCCAATTTCATCCAAACATGGGAAAAGATGAAGAATGCTTTCCACGACTACTATTTCAAAATTCAGCCAGAAGTCACCATCAGTGATCTTGCTGCTCTTAAATAGAGTGAGGATGAACCTGCTCAGGATTTCATCACCAAGTTCAGAAAGCTTAAAATGAAGTGCAGAATCCCTATAGAAGAAAGACATTTCATCCAAATGGCTCAGACCACCCTTAAGATTTCTCTGAGAAAGATATTCGATGGAATGGTGTTTGGAGACTTGGCAGAACTGGCAGATAAAGCCTCCAAGTATGAAGAACTGTAAAGGGAAGAATAGCAGAAGAGAAATTCTTCCAAAGGTACATACTACAAGACACCATCTTCCTCAGTCCATTTGGTTGAGGAGGCATTAGAAAAGGGTCAAGAGAGTTCAAAAGAGATGGAGGTAGCGGTGGCAAAAATGGCAAAGTTAAAGCATCCTATCAGTTGCAAGGCTTTAACAAAGCCATCGAAGGATCAAAAACCACCACCATTCATAGGCGGTTTTGTACCAAACAAGTCGGCACAGAACAAAGTCTACTCTTTTGATTCGACCAAAGTTGACGCTCTATTCGAGGAGATGCTTTTACAAAAGGCAATATAGACGCCTCACAACTGCCTAAACCGGAAGAGCTCAAAGGAAGACAGCATTGTAAATGGCATAACTCTTGGAATCATTCCACCAATAGTTGTGTTGTTTTCAGGGATGTTATTCAATAAGGAATAATGGCAGGAAATCTCAAGCTAGCCGAGAAACCTCTCACATGTACAGTAACAACAGACCATTTTCCTCAACCTCAAGTGAACATGCTCAACCTAAACTTGCCAGAACAGGAGAAAGCAAATTGATAGTGGAAGTCAGCCATAACATGGGTAGAAGAGTCACAAAAAAGGTAAACCGAAGGCCAAAGGCTACTATCACAGCTGGAGTAGTTATGTGCAGCAGGTGCAAATGCAAATGCGAGCTAGAAATAGCTTTGAATGAGCAGAACTGACCCAGAACGAGCATCTTTGATAGAATCGAAGCACCACTCCAGTAGACCATAGCTCCAGCTATATCCAAGGGCACAGCCAGACAGAGAACCTATCAGAAAAGTAACTGAGTAGCCAAGGAAGGAAAATATGCAGACCCAGTTCTATGTTTTTGAAATCATTTTATATCTGCTGTTGAGCATTCAAAAACTATTTTATTGTTTCAGCCATTGTTAATTACTTGAGAGTATGAGTATGATTGTATACACATAAAATTCCTCCAAGTATATTCACATTGATTTCAACTGAGTCTTTTATTATTGTTATGTTGATTTAAACTACATGCTTCAAGTTCATTACTTCTAGTTTAATCATCACAACACTTGGTTTCATTTGTCTAGCTTAATCATTCTTTGTGATTAAGAAAGATGAAAATCTGAAACCACAACTCACTTCATATCATTATACTTTCTGCAACTTAGAGCTTGGTGCTATTGCAAAACATGAAGATTTTCCTGTTGCAATTGGAGCTGATTGCTAATGCAAAGACTGGAAGAGAACTTGTTGTTGAGAAGTAAAGATTGTGCTTTTCTTGAAGGTTAGATAGTTAGCTGCCTATTGTGTGAAAATGAGCTAATTGTTTGTGCCTAATAAATCTCGGCCGTAAAAAGGCCAAAAGAACCTCCCTCGGCCCTAGCACCAGCCCTTGAACTGAGACGTGGCGGTTCGTTAGGCATTTGCCTTCCTAAAACACAAAAGGAAAGCTGCGAAGGCATAATCATCCCGGCCTCGCGACCGCGGTATTACAGGTCGAGGCCGAAGGATGTAAGGGGCACGGCCGAAGATGTTAAAGTTAAAGTCACCACGTGACAACAAGGACCCACACTTCATTTAATGAAGTAACGCCTCTGACTAGCAAACATACTGGCTGAAAAGAGGCATTTAATGCACGAGGGAAGAGGGGAAGTGACTGAAGTCAGGGTTTGGTGATAGAAATCAGGGTGGTTAAGCGTAGACATTCTTACAAAAATTCTTACAGCTTGAGAGATTAGGTCACCAGCTATCAGAGCATTAAGTGCGTCTCCATGGCCAGGGGTGCAGAACCCACGATTAGGGTGGCAGCCGAGATTTACCGGGATTTATGGGGTCACACCACCATGCTTCACAATCCCAAATGTCGATTGGACTACCCACTTGCTTTGATCAAGCTCCACCATGCAGATTTTCAGCCTCGATTACTCCTCCAGAGCTCTTCGTATAAATACCAAGCTCGAGCTACATTCAAACGGTTCAAACACCAAACCAAAAGCCTCCCATGGAGCAAATTATATTTTCCTGTAATGCACTTTCAATACCTTTACTTGCTTTCCTAGGAGTAGTGATAGATTGTAAGGAAAATCCATTCATCAATATATCATACAACCCTTGATTTTCAAGGCGTCGGAGCACCATCTTTGTTACTCTCTCATCCACCCCATATATCATACGACCGTCGCTCTCCGAGCAACGGGCCGGAGCACCGCCCAAAACCCACCATCAACACCACCACTAAACAGCCTTGTAGCTCAGGCCGTGAACCTGACGGCCGAGATCAGTTCCTCTCTCGGCCACAATCGTTTGATTAGGAGTCGAACTCAAACAGGCGCACCACTTAACCATTTTATCCAAACCACGTCACCATCTCGACGCACAGTAGACCGTGCTGGCACACCCGCGCACAACCGCACCACATTCAAAAGAAGGACGTCACGTGTTGACGCATATCCCCTCTACCCGGAGCACCAGGCCGTGAGATTTACGCACGCCAACACTAATATTTTGCTTTGCTAGAAGGTTAGATAGTTAGCTGCCTACCGAGTGTAGATGGAGCTCAACTCCCTTTGTATCTTGTACTTCTCGTTGATAGTGGATTCTCTTACTGGCTTGGTCCCCCAGCTTTCCCCCTTGTTGGGTTTCTGGGTTAACAAATCTTTGTGTATGTTTATATTCATGTTGTCATTAGTTGTACTTGCTGCATCGTGTTCAAATGACATCAGTACACTAACATGGATCAATATTGCTTTGCACTATATTGATCCATAATCTCAAAGGGTTTATGTTTGTATTAATACGTGGTGTCGTTTGTATCAATTCAGTTTCATGCAGTCAGTTCCATTTACTCACTGCAGATGCTAAGTAATTAAACACCATGGTTGTGCATGTGTTTATGTTTCCGCTTATTAATTCTTAGCTGGGCTTAAATTTTAAAAAGATAGGTTATTACCATATAGCCTACTTTACCCCCCCTCTGTAGGCTTTTAGAGCCTAGGGCCTGTTTTACATACCCTCAACAAACTCTTAGCAGGAAAACAAGTTGTGGCAAGAGTTTACAATAAGAGAGTCAAAAACAAAAGCTTTGAAGAAGGAGAAATCATCTGGAGAGTAGTTATGCCCTCGGATCCCACGTTGCTGGTACATGAGAAGGTCGTTTTTTGATCAAGCAAGTCCTTGGAATAGGGGCACACAGGTTGCAGGATCAAGATAGAGAGGTCCATGTTGCACCAATTAATGGGAAATGGTTGAAAAAGTTCTATCCAACTATTTGGGATTCACATGCAGTACAAACAGATCCCAGAATTGAAGAAGGGATAGACAGAACTGTTGTCTAGCTTTGAATAGATAAATATATACATATGGTTCATTTTTGCTTTATTTTCTGTCCATATAATATGTATGAATATGGAAAAGATGCAAGTTGGCTGTAAGACCCGTGTCTTGGGGAAACAAGAACTGTGAGCAATCCCACATCGCTCGAGGAGGGAAAGGTGAAGTGCTTTATATGTGTGGGCACTTCTCTTTCTAGCAAGAGGCATTTTGGGCAAGATGGCATTAGCTTGAGCCCAAGAACAAAACCGTGAGGGGGAGGCCCAAAGCGGACAATACCTTACTAGGGAAGTCGGGTCGTGACAAATGGTATCAGAGTTGGACCCCGACCGTAAGTGTGCCAGTGAGAACTCTGGGCCCTCAGGGGGGTAGATTGTAAGACCCGTGTCTTGGGAAAACAAGAACGGTGAGCAATCCCACATCGAGGAGGGAAAGGTGATGTGTTTTATATGTGTTGGCACTTCTCTTCCTAGCAAGAGGCCTTTTGGGCAAGATAACATTAGCTTGAGCCCAAGAACAAAACCGTGAGGGGGGGAGGCCCAAAGCGGACAATATCTTGCTAAGGGAGTCGAGTCATGACATTGGCAGAAATAAATATAACCTTTTTCATTCATTTTTTGTCATTAATAAATGACTAAGTTTTATTACAAAATAGATACTCTCTAAAGGCCTAGGTTTTTTAGAGTCTTCTGCAATCCAGCCTTCTTAATGAAGATTTCCTTTTGTAGAAGCACACCTTGATGAATGGAGGCCTCTGCAATATCCAGTGCAGGTTTTGAAGCTGAGACCAGGCTCTGCACAAGGAAGGTGGCCTTGGTTTTGGCACCCAGTCCAGCTCCGAGATCTTCAATATGCTTCTCCAGCTTGTCTGTAGCAGACTTGGTCTCGTTGTAATCTGCAACCATTGAATCCAGCTATGACTTCTGCTTCTAATAGTCCACCAAGTTGGATTCATGCGTAGCCTTGTAGAATTCAAAAATATTGAATGAGGGTTTGAGATCTTCATATCGATTATGAAGATTGATTACATCTCTAGCCAAGCCCAGACTGACCTCAAGGATAGGTCGAGGAGCCATGTTCTCCCTGTGCATCAGGTCTAGATCTTTCATCAACTGATCGATGACTTCTTTGTTCTCGTCTAAATCCAGCTTAGTCGACTACCAGATTTTTATTCTGCCCATTTCCTCATCCACTGCTTTGGACTTGGCCTTGGTTGAGGTTACTCCCAGTTTCTCAATTTTCAGCAGCTGAGCTTCCAAGTCCATAACTTCAAATTCTTCCAATTTTGGATTAGCATGGGAGGCAGTTTCTGATGAGCCCGAGACAGAACGAAGGGGCATTTGTAGAGAATAATACAATTAGTTCTGTTTCAAATTGAGACCAAGACCATGGGCTTGAGAGGGCTGGTCACTACCGCCAACTCTTCGGCAGTTCTATCTGTCTCAACTTGGAAAGGCAGAAACAATGGTTAATGACTGTACAAAGGCCAGACAGAATTGAGAAAAGAATAGAGAAATTACCTCAGGTGGCGGAACAACAGCGGAGTTTTCTGCCTCCGCATCATCGAATAAGGCCAATTCTGAGCGCATGAGTTCTCCTCTTTGAGTTTCTTGTTACTTCTTGGCCAGTTCGATGCTCTCTGCTATCACTTCAGCAGGAATCTCCTCCTACAAATGAACAAAATTCAGATCAAGAGTGTTTCAACACAAATATAGGCCAGTTCTGTTTTTAGTGGCTTCTTTGTCTTTATCAACGACATCAAAAGCTTCTTGGAGTTCTTCATCCATCTCCATGGTGGTTGTGGGAGCAGCTGCAGGTTCTTCCACTAACTTGGTCTCCCTAGCAGCCCCTATTATGAGCCTCTTCATCTTGGTAGGAGAAAGAGAAGGGCTTTCAACTACAAAAATACAACAACGACAGAGTCAATTTTCAACTCAGAACTGACTAGAAAGAATGACGGAATGGGTTATTTCACAAGATTTACTTGGAGGTTCATGCTGGACAACACTGTCCTGGGCATGAGTAGTCTCTTTTCTCTTATTCTTTCTAGTGGATGGGGTTGCTTCAGAGGTTTTCTCCTCTGCCAGAACTTCGTATTCAGCATCTTCCTCCCTAAGATCTACTTCCAGATCCCCGGCAGCAATGATAGAATTCACTACACAAAGGATAGAAGTTAGAGAACTTAACCCTATTGGAATTGACAAGAGAACAGGGTTCAAAATTTACCAATCACTTGTCCAGCCTGGACAGCCTGCCCACTTAGGTTGCTTTCCACAGAAGGATCTAAAACAATACAGACAGAATAGAGTGAGATCATCTCCCAAAGTACCAGAACTCAAAATGAAAAAGAGGAATTGGCAGTTTACCTTCAATCACTTGGGCATTTATACCCTGAAGCTTCTGCATGATGAATTTCTTGGCATCCGGTTCTGCATGGGCAGTTCCAGCATCCTAATTAGCAAAGAGTACCTTCACAGCAGTGCTTGCATCAAACAAACCAGCAAATCTGGCCTTCCACCACGCATCAAAGTTGCCAAAACTGCAGGAATTCGACTCCCAGGATGGATAGAGAGCATCCACACTATTGTTTATCATGTTCATCGCAAATCTGCAATTCTTGTGCACCTTCAGATCATCTGCATCTCTCTAGGAGGTACACCTATTGCAGCCTTTGTAAAATTTCAGTGGGATCAGCTGGGGGCAAACAAATTGCCTGGCACAGAAGTTCGGTTGATAGACTTCTCCACCCAGATGAGAGTTGGGAGGCTTACCCCCACCAAAGGGCAGGTCCCGGGTCAGCATGACATTGATGAACTTCTTCCTGAAGTCAATTCTGGCAACTTCATCTTCAGGCTCCATCTCAAAAACTTTGTATCCAGACTGGAACATTAGATATTCTTCAATTGACCTCTTGGGCACCTCTGTTGACATAAGGGGAAGCGCTATGACCTGGTTTTCAGGCAAAACTGTGTCAAGGAACCTTAGTTTTGGAAAGTACACCTATAGCCAGATCTATATCATCCAGAATGCAGCCGGAGTTGAGATATTCAGGGTGCTATCTAGAGTAACGTTGTGGAGGTTCTTGTACAAGTGTGCCAGAATTGTGGGACCAAGCCCCACATCCGTGTGATGGTGTAGAGCCTCTTCCAGATGTCTATATTTGAGCAGAACTGCAGAGGAACGATTTAGAAATATGAACCTGTTCAGCCAATATAGAAGGAACAACATGTGCTGCTGATCCTTATCCTTCTTAGAACTGAACTTTTTCAGAAAATTGGAGAATGAGCAGTTTTGGTTGATTACCGCAAAGGAGATGGTGAACGTTTTGGCCATCTTCCCACCATTCTTTCTTCTGTGATAATCTCCGACAACATCAACAGGTCTTCCATGAGTCATGAACCTAAAGATTTGGGCCATGTCTAGCAAAGTTGGGGACATTAGACCTAAGCGAAAGTCGAAGGTGTTGTTAGCAGAATTCCAGAAACAGAGAGCAGCAGCTAACAGGTTCTTGTCCATATTCATAGACTGCTTGGACAGAAGAAAGGGGAGGATGAAATCTGATTTTTGCAAGGCTTTTCAACAAAAAAGGGTAAAATTTTATTTTACTTTTCTAATTTGGACAGACCCAATGAATCGAGGCCTCCTCTTTGGCCAAATCCAAAACAAAATTTGAAAACTATGTATTAAAACCCAAAAAAAAAAAAATCTCTGTCTTAAATCCTAATTAGTAAGAATTGTTATGTCTAATACCTAATTTTTCTTTTATTTTATAGATATTCATTCAAAGATTATCTCTACAAAAAATCACTTGAATCCAATATCATTTGACCACTCAATTAAATTATTGAAATTTAAGTACTTTCTTGAAGCATCGTATTCATTGATTTTGTTGGTCTCAATTAGATGCCTTGATGATTTTCAATTTGCATGATTTTTTGAAAGGATAATATCTGAATGAAGATGTGAAAAATAGATGGTTTGGATTGTTGAAAAAAATTTCGTAGGGAATCCTAAATAAAATTATTTGAGGAATCCCTCTATGAAAGGGGACTGATATATA